>CM057465.1:173483205-174804205 GCA_030035585.1 Dugong dugon
TATAGTCTGAGACAACTTTAAACTAAATACTCAATTTGATTTTTTTTTTTTTTGTATTTTTGGACAACCCAGGAAATGTGAACATGATCTAATAATCCATGTGTAAACTTACTTGTGTTTACAGTTTGTTTGGGGACAGTTCCTTCCTTACCACACCCTTTTTCTGTTCAAATAAGGTAACTTTTCTTGCATCTGTTTCCTAGGTTTGGGCTTATAAAGTGAGTTGTATCATTTTTTACATTAACGGTATAATTTGTTGGAGTCCCCCAAGTTATGGGGGTCTCTTGTTAGTCTCCTAAACTTGTCAGTATAATGCTACAGCCTGCCAGGCCAAAATCTTGGTGGTCTAAAAATTCTATTTTTTGGCTCGTGTCACAGTCAGACATAGGCCAGGGGCTTTCCTGGATCAGTTCCCTTTGAGGCGTTTCTCAAGAAGTCCCTCACTTACTTGCATGTGTGGTTAAGAGAAAGTTAAGGATCTTTTAAGTTATTTTAAGGGCCAGGCTTGGAAGTTCTGTCCCATTTTATTGACCCAAACTAGCCATGTGTCCCCAATCTAACTATAGATTGTTGATAACTATAGATTGTTGTTGTTGTTGGGTACATTGAGTTGACTCTGACTATAGTGAGTCCCTATAACAGGGTAGAACTGCCCCATAGGGCTTTCTTGTTGCAGCCTTTATGGAAGCAGATGGTCATGTCTTTCTACTGGTGCCACTGGGTGGATTCAAATTACCATCCTTTTGGTTAACAGCTGAGCACTTAACCATTGAGCCACCAGGGCTCCTTAACCATAGGTAGGAATAGGCAATGCAGTCTTTCTGTGGGTCAGGAAGACACAGCATCTGTGAGTGCCTAGCTCCTTCTTACCTCCCCAATGGTGGCCATACATCCCATGAGGCCGTGAAAATGAAAGCACAAATTCTCCAGGTTCAGCAAATGTGCTCAGGGCAAAGTTAGCTTCATTGCTCTGTTTCCTTATCTGGGTTCTGGCCTTTAACTAGATTTAGGACTAGGAATTGCTTACCATCTTCTCTTCTCTTCAGTAGCTTTAATACGATATAAAAACATAAAAACTGTATCCAGCATTTATAGTTGTTTTCAATAGAAATGATGGTCCAGAAACCCAGATAGCCCTAGTCCACTAACAGAAGTCTTGGAAAAAATGTTCCACTGCCTAAGGTGGCTATGAGTCAGAATTGATTTGATGACAGTGGGTTTGTCCTAGGCTTTGTCAAGATTATCCCTAGCTATGTGATTCCCAGGAGCTTAGATTAATTATTTGTTTGGAGCTGGTAATTATTAGGTTTTAATCATTTAGACTTTCTTGGTTTTAAAGAAAAAATAAAGTGTTTTCTGATTTTTTTAATATTATAAATTATTTGTGTACTTACCACAGTGGTGAATTTAAGTTTTGTACCTTGCAGTGCCTCTCAGAGATGAACAATATTACCTGAGTCTAAAGATTCATTTAAGAGTATTTTATTTATTAATTTTCTATTTTGCCAGGTAAAAAAGTATCACTTATCCAGTATTTGAAAGTACAATTACTCTGCTATCTAGTGCTTAAAAGCTAGTTTCTTTTTTCTTAAAACTTTTCATTGTTATTTTTATAAGTGCCACAGTAATATTATTGCTCTCATAGTGGAGGCCGGGAGGGCAATTCTCAGAACTGCGGAAGTTTCCATTCCTAGCTGAAAGGTCTGTCCCTCTTCAGTGTGCCTATGTCCTGGAGGATTTTATCTTACCAGCAAATAAAGAGATGCTTGGGTTTGACATGCATAAACTTGTTTAGTTTATTGCGAGGTAGTCATGGCAAGGCACGCAAGTAAGACCTCAAGATGTTAATTTTTTTTTTATTTTATATATTTTGTTGTACTTCAGGTGAAAGCTTACATAGCAAATAGTTTCTCATGAAATAGTAGTACACATGTTGTTCTATGACATTGGTTAACAACCCCACAACATATTAAGCCTCTAAATTCTCAACCTTTTTTTTTTTTTTTGATGAAAATACAGATAGCCAAAGATACACAATTTCAAAAATTTCTACATTCACAGTTCAGTGACATTGACTACGCTCTAACTGTGCTGTTATTCTCACTTAAGATGAAGGCTTACAGAACAAAATAGTTTTTCATTTAACAGTTACTACACATGTTGCCCTATGACAATGGTTAACAATCTCACAGCACATCTAGAATATCCTTACTCCACCTTGTGTTCCCTATCACCAGGGGACTTCCTTGTCCCCTTCTGTCTTCTGGCCCTTGTCACTGGACTACTATACCTATTTAGTCTCATTTGGTTTTATTTTATTTTATTTTAACACCATTTCAAAACTTTTTACTTACACATTTAAGTGATATTGACTATGCTCTTCCAATTGTGCTGCCATTCTCGCCCAAGATGAAGGCTTACAGGATAAAACAGCCTCCCATTTAATAGTTACTACAAATGTTGCCCTATAGCAGTGGTCAACAATCTCACAATACATCGACAGTGTCCTTATTCAATTTGTGTTCCTTATCATCAGTTTCCTACTCCCCTTCTGCCTTCTGGCCTTGTCACCAGACTCCTGTACCTCGTTAGTCCCATTTAGTTTTACTGGGCTGTCTACTCCCAGGCTTAACATCGAACCTCGAAGGTAACTTCACCTCTGAGCTGAAAAGGTGTCTGGGGGCCACACTCTTGAGGTTTCTCCAGTATTCTTTAGGCCAGTAAATCTGGGTTTTTTTGGGGGGAGTTAAAATTATGCTCTACATCCTTCTCCAGCTCTGTCCAGAACCCTCTGTTGTGATCCTGGTCAGCGCAGTCAGTGGTGGTAGCCGGGCACCATCTAGCTGTACTGGACTCAGTCCGGGGGAGGCCTTGGTAGCTGTGGACAATTAGTCCTTTGGACTAATCTTTTCGTTGAATCCTGTTCTCCTCATTCTCCCCTGCTCCCGAAGGGATGAGACCAGTGGAGTATCTTAGATGGCTGCTCACAGGCTTTTAAGACCCCAGACACTACTCACCAAGGTAGAATGTAGAGCACTATCCCCATAAGTAGTGTCATGCCAATTGAGCTAGATGTTCCCCGAGACCATGGTCCCCAGAGCCCTCCGTCCAACAACTCAGTCCCTCGGGGGGTTTGGATGTGTCTATAGGGCCTCCATGACCTTTCCTGTGCAGGTTGTGTTAGTTTCCCCTGTACTGTGTACTATCTCACCTCTCACCCAAGTTACCACTTATCTATTACCTATTTAGTATCAAGATGTTAATTTAGCATTGAAGAACCAGACTTAACAATTAGAGTCTAAATTAGAGTCTAAATCTTTAGACTTCAGGCTTTTATCTTTAACAAGTGGTCTCGGGGAGGAAACTTGACCACCCTTCAAAATCAGAGGAGGTCCTGTGCAGCTAGAGTCTGAGGTCAGCTGTGGTGAGCAGCATTGCGGCAGGTTTCTCAGTCGTCCAAAAGTCAGAGACACCTTTTGCTTCTGTCTTCTTCTCCAAAAATAATCGGAAATCCATGGGTTTATATACCCTGTGTGCTGCCATGTCCAACTGTGATTGATATGTGTCTTAGTCATCTAGTGCTGCTCTAACAGAAAGTATCACAAGTGGATGACTTTAACAATGAGAAATTTATTCTCTTACAGTCTAGTAGGCTCCAAGTCCAAATTCAGGGCTTCGGCTCCAGGGGAACACTTTTTCCATTGGTTCTGTAGGAAGGTCTGTGTCATCCGTCCTCCCTTGGTTTGGGAGCATCTCTGCACAGAAACCTCAGGTCCAACAATGTACTCTGCTCCTGGCACTGCTTTCTTGGTGATATGAGGTTCCCATGTGTCTCTGCTTGTTTCTCTCTTTTATATCTCAGAAGAGATTGGTTTAAGACACTATCCAATCTTGTAGACCTCATCGGTATAACCTTGTCATAGTGATAGAGTTTACAACACATAAGGAAATCACATTACATTACAAAATGGTACACAATCATACAATACTGGGAATCATGACCCAGCCAAGCTGACAGATGTTTTTGGAGGACACAATCCAATCCATGACAGTATGTTTTATTGCCAGTTGAAGAATAGTTGTATGACATATTTATGTTTTGTTAATTTGTATTATGATTTATTGCCATTTAGGGAACTGTTGTGTGACATATTTATATTCCTGTTTACTACATGTTTCAAGGCCAAGTTAATTAATTTAAAATTATAGGAATTGCTTAGTGATGTATTTATGTTTTGTTAATTTGTATTATGATTTATTGCCATTTAGGGAACTGTTGTGTGACATGTTTATATTCTGTTTACTACATGTTTTAAGGCCAAGTTAATTAATTTAGAATTATAGGAATTGCTTAGTGATGTATTTATGTTTTGTTAATTTGTAGTGATTTGATTAATGTTATGTTCCGTTATCACAGAGTGTGGGTGCACAGCCCAGTTTAAAGAAGTTATTTATGACCTACTTCACATACTTCTATTATTTCATTTTCAAGAGAACAACTTTCTAATGACTTACAGGTAATGGTTAAAGATCATTATAAAGATATGTATGCTTCTATTTCTAAGTTCAGAAATTTTCTATTTCTAACTTCACGTTATAAGTGACTTATACATAGCTATTTAGAAGCATTATAAAAGCATTGTAACAGTGTAAAAGCATTATAGAAGCATACATAACAGTGACTTACACGTGTGTGTTTTAAGAACATTACAGAATCAGATGTGATTTGAGAGCATTCAAAAGCATACATAACAGGCTACATAAATCAGGGCTCTGCAGCTTGAGTCAGAAATTGACTCCAAATGGTCAATATTAGTGAAAAAGTCTTTATAAGCTTCCAGTGAGTTTGCTAGCCTCTTACTCAAAATCAAGCTTGCTTATCAGAAAACTCCAAACATCCAAACTACAAAAACTACTGGAAACGCCAAACAAGTACTTGATTAAAAAACAGGTACAGATAAGGGTGTAGATGTTGAATATGTATTGATCAGGATTTCTCAACCTCAACACTATTGATTTTTTGGACCAGATAATTCTTTGTTGAGGGGAGCTGTCCTGTACTTTGTAAAATATTTAGCAGCATCCCTGGCCTCTACCCACTAGATGCCAGTAGAACCCATACTCCAGTTGTCACAAACAAAATTATCTCCAGACATTGCCAGATGTCTCCTGGAAGGCAAACTCTCCCCACTGAAAAACACCGATATACCATATTTTAGTGCAAATAGCTCATGCCTTCTACATTTGTTTGTCAATCGCGCCCTATCCACACAAGGTATTTTTGTAAGTGCCAGTATACCAATCTTTTTACATGTTGCTGTAAAAAAAATTAGCATAGCACACTTATGAGAATACCTCATGGGGGGCAGGTGTGGTTGGCAAACAAACATAGAAAATGTGTATTATTTGGGTAAAAATACAGTAGATTTATCATAATCTAACTATATGCTGCTGCAGGGTGAATCTCTCCACCAGTCAGACCCAAGTAGAAACATTTTACAAAGCTTATCTTACTTTGAGAAGGCTGATTGGAGGTAGAGTGTCCTTGTGGTGAAATGAATTACTTTATGTGGCTTTTTGCTTTCATTCTTTGGAAAAACAGCTTGAGAGATTTTCCCCCGAAGCCCTGAGGACTTAACTTTTGCCCTAGTTTCTACCCTAGAGGGTTTGTTACTTTTGTTCTGGTTGATTGACATCTCCGTGGTAAGCTGTAAATAACTTGACTTTTTGTCTGGTCCTGGGCTGCAGCCTGCCCTGTGACTGGTATACAGCTTTTAGGGACTGGTTAATACGCCCATGCAAATGAAGTAACTATGAACTATACACATAAGGTGACTATAGCTAGCTATGCAAATGAAGTGTCTGTGGCCTACAGAGAGGGGATTGGTCAGTCTTGACCCCACTGGGAGGGGCCATGCCTTGAAATTGACAAGAAGTTGTGTATATGTATGCAGTCTGCCCCACAGAGATTTTTCAGACAGAAACAAGCAGGAAGAGAAGCAGTGGGAAGAAGCAGAAGGAAGAAAGAAGAGAGAAGAAGCAAAGAGAGAAAGAGGAAGCAAGAAACCTCCTAAAAGAGCTATAACCCGGGCCAAAGGCTGTAACACTGAAGACGGTGACAGGCCCAGAAGGGGCCTGGTGGCATAGCAGGAGACAACAGATGGCAACACCAAGAGGAGCCTGTGCTGAGGGAGTGGAGAGAAGGCCTGCACAGTCATCGAAAGGAGTTGAGAGAGCTGTACTGCACTGAAGAGGGGAGACCTTACCTACCTGCTTCCTGATCCTGATTCTTGAGTTGGAGCCTGCTGATCCTGATCCCAAGTTGTACCCTGTTCCTTAATAAAGCACTTAAGTGTAAGCATGGTCTGTGAGTTCTGTGTGGCCATTGCAACAGACTATTAAACCCAAAAGAGAAGTAGAGAGTGCTGTGGGAGGGATGGCTCATTTCAGAATTGGTAAAAAGGTTGGAGAGTGGAGGTACAACTGGTACCCACCTCACAGAGGTCAGTGTTGGGCTGATCCTGGTGATTACCCCTGAAGTTAGACAGGTTCTGACACTACTATTACTATCACTACTCGAATTTTACAGTCCTGCTTCTCAACACAAAGCTGAAGGCTGTTAGAGAGACCAGAATGGCACCAAACATAGCAGAAAATAGACTGCGCTCAGATTTACAGATATGCTATTCTCTGGTCATTTGACATGGACAGAAACTGCTGAATTTTAGGGAGAGATTCCAAAGAAGTGTATGTATAAATCTTCTGTGTTAAGTGTTGACGTCAGCAATGTGAGAAGAGAGTGTAATTTTAGGGAACAATGATTCACATAAACATTTCATAATATCAGATCATAAAATTATGGGTGTGAGTTTTATGTAGAGAAAGACTGCCTGCATTTTAGAACATCCAGACCCAAAGTCATCATTAAACCAAGCTGCACACAAGTTTTATGCAAGATCTTATCCATAAATGAGTAGAATACATTTGGTGGGGAAATCTCACAACGTCTTTCAAATAACTCACGTAATCCCCACAGTGGGCACTGATGCTGCCAGGCAATCTTCCGTAACCCCAGCCTACTCGTTCTCTACTCCTCTAGATGATTGTTTCACACTTTCTCCTCCTTCCTCAAACTTCCATCACCACCCAAAACCCTCTTCATCCTTAGCAGGCAACCTTGTTTCCTGTTTTACCAACTAGTTTACTATAAGCTTTTATTAGATATAAGTAATTTTTTGATACCATTTCACCATTTGCTAAGATGGTTTATTCGCTTACTTTCCTACAAACGAAGACATTAACCTTTTTACTGGGTTTTCCATTTTCTTAACTTCTTGTCCTATTTCAGCTGGGTACTTTTACTTCCCTGTCTTTACTTCTGCCAGTTCTCTTTTTATGGTTCCCTACATCAAAGAGGCTGTGTACTTTCAAATTTTTGAGGGTGTTTAGTAAATGTCTATTAATTTTTTTCTCTTTTTTAAAATTGTGCTTTAGGTGAAGGTTTACAGAGCAAATTAGTTTCTCATTAAACAATTAAGACATATATTTGTTTTGTGACAATTGTTCCCAACCCCGCTGCATGTCAATACTCTCCACTTCTCAAACTTGAGTTCCCCATTTCCATCTATTTTTATGTTTTTCTTAGACCACTTGGCCATCCCAACACATATTTTTATGTTTTTCTTATAGTAAGTATTTTCACAATTATATTCTTCCTCTGTATGTTCTAGAGGATGTAGATACACACCCATCACCTGACTGTCAGTTTGGTATACTGTGGTGGTTCTTGTGTAGCTATGATGCTGGAAGCTATGCGAATGGTATTTCAAATAACAGCAAGGTCATGGTGGACAGGTTTCAGTGGCGCTTCCAGACAAAGATAGACTAGGAAGAAAGGCCTGGTGATCTATTTCCAAACATTAGCCAATGAAAACTTTGTGGATCACAACAGAATATTTTCCAACATATTGCTAGATGATGAGCCTCCTAGACTGTAAGGTATTCAAAATACACAGTGGCAGCAACAATGTATTTGAGAATACCAATGATCATAAATATTAGACAGGACCGGGCAATGTTTTGTTCTGTTATACACAAGGTCACAATGAGGTGGAAGCAAACTCGAGGGCAACTAACAACGTATACATACACATATATGTATATTTTTCTGTTGACTTCTAATTAAATAGGAAATATTAGATCCAAGCCTTGGTACTAGTCAATAGGTAAGGTAAAGAATTTATTTGTACTCTCTCACTATTTACTTTTGTGCTAATAGCCTCCTGAACTCACAGATTTAAACTTAAGGTAAGGATAAGGTTAAAGTGCAAAACCACTAGCTTTACTTATAGAAATTAGCAGGTCTGAATTATTTAGTCATTTTTGAATATCTACTAAATGAGATATTCCCTGTTTAGACCGTCAAATTTTGACTAAGTTACAAAAGTGTGTAGTTTTCAGTTTATGAACAACATCCTATACATCTTGCAAGCACTGTTCTTCATGTTCTTTTTGTCTCTTTGCCCATTAACTTTTGCAACTAACTACCACATATTCCTACAACTTGTCTGTCAGCTTGTTGTACTGTGATGGCTTGTGTGTTGCTGTGATACTGGAACTATGCCACCAATATTTCAAACACCAGCAGGATCACCGTGGTGAACGGGTTTAGCAGAGCTTTCAGACTAAGACAGACCAAGAAGAAGGACCTAGAAGTCTACTTTTGAAAAAATTGGTCAGTGAAAACCTTATGAATAGCAGTGGAACATTGCCTGAGATAGTGCCAGAAGATGAGCCCCTCAGGTTGGAAGGCACTCAAAATACTACTGGGGAAGAGCTGCCACCTCAACATAGAGTTGACCTTAATGATGTGGATGGAGTCAAGCTTTTGAGACTTTCATTTGCTGGTGTGACACCACTTAAATGAAAAGAAACAGCTGAAAACATCCATTAATAACTGGAACATAGAATGTATGAAGTATGAATCTAGGAAAATTGGAAGCTGTCAAAAATGAAATGGAAAGCATGATATTGATACCGTAGGCATCGGTGAGCTGAAATGGACTGGTACTGGCCATTTTGAATCAGACAATCATATGGCCTACTATTCCCAGAATGACAAATTGAAGAAGAATGAAGTGGCTTTCATTGTCAAAAAGAACATTCCAAGATCTAGCCTGAAGTACAATGCTATCGGTGTTAGAATAATATCCACACCCTTGTAAGGAAGATCAGTTAATACGACTATTATTCAAATTGACCCACCAACCACTAATGCCAAAGATTAAAAAAATTGAAGATTTTTACCAATTTCTGCAGTCTGAAATTGATCAAACTTGCAATCAAGATGCATTGATAATTACTGGTGATTGAAATGTGAAAGTTGGAAACAAAGAAGGAAGATAAGTAGTTGGAAAACATAGCCTTGGTGATAGAAATGATATTGGAGATTGCATGATAGAATTTGGAAAGACCAATGACTTCGTCATTTTTTCAACAAAGTAAATGACGAGTATACATGTAGCCATTGCTAGATGGAATACACAGGAATCAAATCGACTACATCTGTGGAAAGAGATGATGGAGAAGCTCAATATCATCAGTCAGAACAAGGCCAGGGGCTGACTGTGGAACAGACCATCACTTGATCCTGTGCAAGTTCAAGTTGAGGCTGACGAAAATTAAAACAAGTTCATGAGAGCCAAAACATAACCGTGAGTATATCTCACCTGAATTTAGAGACCATCTCAAGAATAAATTTGACACATTGAAAAGTAATGACCCAAGACAAGATGAGTTCTGAGATGACATCAAGGACATTATACATAAAGAAAGCAAAAAAGGCCATTACAAAGACAGGAAAGAAAGAAAGGACCAAAACAGACATCAGAAGAGACTCTGAAACTAGCTCTTGAATGTAGAGCAGCTAAAGCAAAAGAAAGAAATGATGAAGTAAAAGAGCTGAACAGAAGATTTCAAAGGGTAGCTTGAGAAGACAAAGTAAAATATTATAATGAAATATGCAAAGACCTGGAGTTAGAAAACCAAAAGGGAAGAATATGCTCAGCATTTCTCAAGCTGAAAAAACTGAAGAAAAAATTCAAGCCTTGAGTTTCAATATTGAAAAATTCTATGGGCAAAATATTGAATGATGCAGGCAGCATCAAAGGAAAATGGAAGAAATACACAGAGTCACTGTACCAAAAATAACTGGTCAAAATTCAACCATTTCAGGAGGTAGAATATGATCAAATCCCGATGGTATTGAAAGAAGAAGTCCAAGCTGCATTGAAGGCACTGGTGAAAAACAAAGCTCCATGAATTGATGGAATACCAATTGAAATGTTTCAACAAATGGATGCAGCACTGGAGGTGCTCATTTGTCTATGTCAAGAATTTGGAAGACAGTTACTTGGCCAATCGACCGGAAGACATCCATATTTGTGCCCATTCCAAAGAAAGGTGATCCAACAGAATGTGGAAATAATCAAACAATATCATTAATATCACACACATGAATTTTGCTGAAGATAATTCAGAAGTGGTTGCAGCAGTACATTAACAGGGAACTGCCAGAAATTCAAGCTGGATTCAGAAGAGGACGTGGAACAAGAGATATCATCGCTAATGTCAGATGGATTTTGGCTGAAAGCAGAGAATATCAGAAAGATGTTTGCCTGTGTTTTATAGACTATGCAAAGGCATTCGACTATGTGGATCATAACAAATTATGGATAACACTGAGAGGAATGAGAATTCCAGAAAACTTAATTGTGCTCATGAGGAACCTGTACATAGACCAAGAGGCAGTCGTTTGAACAGAACAAGGGAATAATACTGTGTGGTTTAAAATCAGGAAAGATGTGCATCAGAGTTGTATACTTTCACCATACTTATTCAATCTGTATGCTAAGCAAGTAATCTAAGAAGCTGGGCTATATAAAAAAGAACAGAACACAACATCAGGATTGAAGGAAGACGCTAACAACCTGTGATATGCAGATGACACAACCTTGTTTGCTGAAAAGTGAAGAGGACTTGAAGCACTTACTGATGAAGATCAAAGACTACAGCCTTCAGTATGGATTACACCTCAACAGAAACAAAACAAAAAATTCTCACTACTGGACCAATAAGAAACATCATGATAAATGGAGAAAAGATTGAAGTTGTCAAAATTTCATTTTACTTGGATCCACAATAAATGTCCATGGAAGCAGCAGTCAAGATATCAAATGACAGTGCATTGGACAGATCTGCTGCAAAAGACCTCTTTAAAGTGTTAAAAAGCAAAGATGTCACTTTGAGAAAGGTGCGCCTGACCCAAGTCATGATATTTTCAATCACTTCATATGCATAGGAAAGCTGGACAATGAATAAGGAAGACTGAAGAAGATCTGATGCCTTTTAACTATGATGTTGTCGAAGAATATTGAATATACCCATGGACTGCCAGAAGAATGAACAAATCTGTATGTCTTGGAAGAAGTACTGCTGCTTAGAAGCGAGGATGCAAGATTTCATCTCAGGTACTTTGTACATGTTATCACTAGGGGACCAGTTCCTAGAAAAGGACATCATGCTTGGTAAAGTAGAGGAACAACGAAAAAGAAGAAGTCCCCAAAGGAGATGGACTGACACAGTGGCTGCAACAATGGGCTCAAACATAGCAATGATTGTGAGGATGGCATTGGCCCAGGCAGTGTTTTGTTCTGTTGTTCGTAGGATCGTCGTGTGTCAGAACCGACTCGGCGGTATCTAACCACAACAACAATCGTGGTTGATTCTATTCTGCCCCATAGGGTTTCTTTGAGTTAGAATGTACTCGACAGCAATGGGAATCTTTACAGGAGCAGATTGCTAGGTCTTTTCTCCTGTGGAGCAGCTGGTGGATTTGAACCATCACCTTTATGTTAGCAGCTGAGCACTTAAACATTGTTCCGCCAGGGTTCTTTCTATCTTAACTACCATCCACTTAACCATAAGGGCACATAAGTGCTTTTTTACCCTTAGAGTTTCTTAATGCTTATCCAAAGAAACATAAAATATGTCTTTCCCCTCTATTTTTGCAGAAAAGATAGCACAATGCGTTCAATTCTATATTGGTATGTAGAGAGCATGCTCTTTTTTTATATATATACAAGGGAATATATTTCATGAGATGAGTAAATTTAATATACTTAACAGCCCTCTGTCGATAGACATTTCAGTTATTTCCTATCTTTTGCTATTGCAAACAATGCTGCCACAATAAACTGGAATATACATCGTGTTGTTTTTGTTATCGTATGCAGGATAAATTCTCAAAACTGAAACTTCTGAGTCAAAAGGCATATATTTTTGCAACTTTGATAGATAATGCTAAATTGTCCTCCATAAAAGTTATACAAATTAATGCTCTTTCCAGAAATATATGAGTTTATTTTCCCCACAGCCATGCTTAGAGACTGTTACAAAATATTTGTACTTTTCCTACTAGGTGAAAAATGGTATATGAGTGTACTTTTAATTTGCATTTCTTATTAATTAGTTGAAAATCTTCTCACATATTTAATAGCCATTAGTTTCTTTAGATTGTGTATACCTTTTTTTTTAAAATCAATTTCTAAGAAATCTTTCTTCATTAGGGATATTCACCCTTTACCCATGAGATTAGTTGATATTTTCCTCTAGTTTGTTTTGTCTTTTGACTTTGCCTATGTCTCCCCCTCCTCCTCCAACCCAGGGAGGAAGTTCTTTTTTTCTGTAGTTGAATTGAATAAGTTCTTTTTTTAATGACTCTAGATTTGGAGTAAGGAGCCCTGGTGGCACAGCTGTTAACCCAAAAGTTACCAATTCAAACCCACCAGCCACTCCATGGGAGAAAGATGCGGTAGTCTGCTTCTGTAAGGATTATAGCCTTGGAAACTCTATGGAGCAATTCTACTCTGTCCTACAGACCTTTTTAAAGTGTCACTTTACTGTTACTTTGAGGACTAAGGTGCATCTGACCCATGCCATGGTATTTTCAATTGCTTCATATGCCTGTGAAAGCTGGACAATGAATAAGACTGAAGAAAAGTTGATGTCTTTGAATTATGGTGCTGGTGAACAGTATTGAATACACCACGGACTGCCAGAAGAGGGAACAAATCTGTCTCGGAAGAAGTACAGCCAGAAAACTCTTTAGAAGTGAGAATGGTAAGACTTCATCTCACGTACTTTGGACATGTTATCAGGAGGGACAAGTCCCTAGAGAGGGACATTATCCTTATTAAAGTAGAGGGTCAGCGAAAGAGAGGAAGACCCTCAATGAGATGGATTGACACAGTGGCTACAATGATTGTCTCAGACATAGCAACGATTGTGAGGATGGTGCAGGACTGGGCAGGGTTTTGTTCTGTTGTACATAGGGTTGCTGTGAATCGAGACCAAATCCATGGCACCTAACAACAACACAACAACACCACATCTCCTAGTCCTTCACTCTTTACTGCTCTGTTTTTGCAGGAACTTGAATTATAAATGCAGAGAAAGAGAAGATTATGAGTTTTATTAACCAGGATGCTTTCTATTGCATTTGACAGATGCTTAACTCAAATGGTCTGTCTTACACTTGGTTCTCTAGAGAAGAAAACTAGTGAGATGTATGTATGTGTATATATATATACATATATATATATATATACATACATACTTATATGTGTGTGTGTAGATAGAAAGAAAGCTTGATAGATAGATAGATTTATCTCAAGCAAATGGCTCATGCAGTTTGTAGAGGCAGGCAAGTCCCAAGTCCATGGGTCAGTGTCAGGCTGGAGGCTTCTCCTGACTCACATAATCGCAGTGGCTGTCAAACCGAAGATTGGCAGGTCAGATGGCAGGCTGCTGGCTCAAGTCCCAGGAACTGGAGACCAGATGATGACAAGCCAGATACAAGATCCAGAGCAAATGAGCTTTGTCAGAACATCTGTATTGGATGCAGGCTACACCCCCAAGGAAATTCCCTTTTCAACTAATTGGCTGCTGACATCAGATCACAAAGGGGGATGACTACATCAGATTACAGAAAGGAGTATGACTACATCATTACATAACTGCCAAGTTACATCATTACATAACTGCCAAACCACATCATAACTGCCAAACCACTGAGAATCATGGCCCAGCCAAGCTGACGCACAACCTTACCTTAACCACTGAAACCTCTTACTGTCGAGCCAATTCTGACTCATAGCGAACCTATAGCCCTTACATGATCTAATAAAAAAGAGCAAACTTATTGGCTCAAATAACTGCAAAGTCCAAAGGCAGATCAACAGAAATAGACTCATAGATCCAGAAATTTACATGAAGTCGTTAGGACTAAGTCTCTACATGCATCTCCCAGTTCTGCTTTCCTCTATGTTGGCTTCATTCTCAACTCTGACTGGCCATGCTTAGGTCATATATTAAATTCTGGAACTGGATGGAGTCCACTTCACCGGAGTTACACGGACAGATACTGAAGGAGGCTTGGCTTCCAGTGTGCCAGTACCAGAAGAAGGGGATCAGAGGCTGGGAAGGCAAAAACTAAGATATTCATTCTAAGTATGCTCTTCAGGAATTCCCAGAAGAAGATTCTGCAATGGCTTGTTGTTGCTGTTGCTGGGTGCTGTTGAGTTGATTCCAATTTACACAGATCCAAAGTGACAAAGTAGAACTGCCTCCTAGAGCTTCCAATCCAATGTGACAGAGTAGAACTGCCCCATAGGGTTTCCTGGGCTGTAATCTTTTTGGAAGCAGATCACCAGGGTCTTTTTCTTGCAGAGCTGCTGGGTGCGTTCAAACCACCAACCTTTGGTTAGCAGCCAAGCAATTGTTGTGCCACCAGGGCTCCTAAGGAAAATATGGTGTATAGCTGAAGACTATTCTTAATTCATCCCAATGGATGATTCATATAGTAGAAATTCTTCTTAGAATTTGATATATTGTCTTCTCTTAGCTTTAATTTTTAGTGCTGTTGCCAATTTGTCTTTCTATGTATTTTCACTGGCATTTTAATAAATATGATTCAAAAGGCTTGGTGTCTAATTTTAATGAAAGATGTTATTTCCTTATGGCATGAAAATACTCATCCCACATTATACTGTTGTAAATGTTAAAGCACTACATGGTTTATTGTTAACTTTATGGTAATCTTATAACTTGGTCTCAATGCTGTTTTTGATTTAACATATGGACAAGTAGTTTTCCTACTTTTAAAGGATATGAGAACTGACATTAAAGATACTAATCAGAGAACATTTAGACAATTTCTTTTTCTTACATAGGTAGTGCTATTTCTTATGCAGCACTAAGGGAAAATAGTTGACAGTATTTTCATGAGGAAAAAGAAATCCTGGGGAGATTTTAGTAATTTTTTTCATTGTATGAGAAACTTAATTCAATTTAGCAAAAATAAATAATATTTAGTACCCAACTAACTTCGCTTTTGCTTTATATCTGCAGCCATGGGAAATATATTCTGCATAAAAAGGATATAAAAGTCTCATATGCTCCCTCTTTTTTCCATCATAGTCTTGTCTCCCTTTATCCTGTATTCCCTTTCCTACTCTACCTCTTAATTTTATCCTTCCCTGCACTTTCCCTTTCTTCTCCATCTATTCTTTTTGCTTTGGTTTCCTCATCCCTTAATAGTTTATCCAATAGCCTGCAATGGTTTTACTCTGAGTTTTTACATGGATGAAAGAATTGCTATAACTTTTAAAATTTTATCACCTGCAAATTTTAAATGCTGTCGTTATGTCTTCTTAGGGGCATATATAGATGGGCTTTTTCACTATGAATAATTCCTTGTAGAATCATACTTTCTATGATGAGACTTCTGATTGTCTCCCCTTTTAACATAGCAATAGAATTTTGCTGGGCACAAGGCAAAAACACTCTGGGGTAATAAAAAGTGCATGAAGAGAGGATATAACAAAATTGGATTTTAATTTATTTTTATTATTTTATTTTAATTTTTCATACAGTAAAATTTATTCTTTTCAGTATACAGTTTCATGAGTTGTGAAGCATGCATGCTTACAGTCACATAATCATGACCACCACAATCAAGATACAGAACAGTTTCATCACCCAAAAAATTTCCCTCACACTATCCCTTTGCAATCAACCTCCACTCCACTCCTAACCTCTGTCTCATATGCTATACAAAAATTAACTCAAAATGGAACATGGACTTAATACAAAAGCATAAAACTATAAAACTTAGAAAAAAGGACATAAGAGAAAATATTTGGAATCTAGGTCAATACAAAGTGTTCTTAGACTTGGCATCAAAAGCGCAATCTATAAAAGAAAAGTTGATAAATTGAACTTCACCAAAATGAAGACAACAACAATTTTTGCTGTGCAAAAGATCCTGTTAAGAGGATGAAAAACAAGCTACAGAGCAGGATAAAATATTTACAAACTACATATTTGACAAAGGATTAGAATATAGAATACATAAAGTGCTTTCAAAACTTAAAAGCAATCCAATTAGAACATGGACAAAGAACATGAAGAACCATTGGTAGAAAAGCACATTAAAAGATGTTTAGTCTCATTGGCCATTAGGAAAATGCAGACTCAGGCCATGATTAGATATCACCGCACACCTTTTAGAATAGCTAAAAATAAAAAAAACAGTGAAAATATCAAATGCTGGTGAGGATGTCGATAAACTGTATCTCTCATACATTGCTGTTGAGACTATAAAATGGTATAACCACTTTAAAAAATAGTTATACAGTTATTTTAAAAAGTAAACGAAACTTATCATATAACCCAGTGATTATCATCTGGGCATTATCCCAGAAAAATTAGAATTTACATCCACAAAAAATCTGCACATGAATCTTTACAGAAGCTTTATTTGTAATAGTGAAAAACTGTAAACAACCAAATGTCTCTCAACTATTGAAAGGCTAAACAAACAGTGATATAGCCATATCATGGAATACTATTCAGCAATTAAAAGGAGTGAACTGATACACACAATAAGTTGGGTGTATCTCAAGAGCATTATGCTGAGTAAAAAAAGCTAATCACAAAAGATCACATACTATATTATTCCATTAATATAACATTCTCAAAATGACAAAATTATAGAGATGGAAAAAAGATTAGGGGTTGCCAGAAGTTAAGAATAGTGGTAAGCAGAGAGTAGGTAAGACTAGAAAGGGGTAGCATAAAGGAGATCTTTGTGGTGATAGAATAGCTGTGTATTTAATTGTAGTGGTGATTACAGGAACCTAACACAGTGACAAAATGGCATAGAACACCGTATATACACATTGTACTAACATCAATTTCCTTGCATCCACAAAAGATCTGCACATGAATCTGGGGGAAAGGTACATGGGAACTCTATATTGAGAAGTCACAATCATTTTTTAAAAATAAAATATAAGTATTTCAAAATGAAAAAGAAAAAAAGACCCACACAATAGATCTGGTTAGGTTCAGACCTCAAGTTCTGTCTCACCTTCTGTGGGTGGTGGTACCAACGTCAGTTTAGTTTTCAAAGTCTTTGCTGTGTTGGCAAGTGCCTGCACCACTTATAGTTTAGTCGGGGACTTTGGCAGTAGTGTATATGGTAGTTGAGTTCTCAACGCCTTTCCTATCCTTCTTTGGGTCTTTTTCAAATTTCTGCAGTCCACGTGATTTTATACAAAGAATTAGTAGGTCCCCTTCTCCAGCTCGCCTCTCAGTGAGATTTCTAGCAGCTCTGTAGCTCTCAGTGGACCATTTTTCTGTTTTCTTTGGCCAGAAATATGAGTTTCTTTCAGAGTTTTAGTCCCCCTCTCCCTTCACAATTTTGTGCAACTGCTGTCACCCTCTGGGTAAAGCTGTGAGAGAAAAGAAAGAGACAAACAAGGGATTTCTTCCCCCTCCCCTTTGCACCACAGGATTTTCTTTGCCCAGTTTCTCCAGCCAGAGAGATGGGTTTTTCTCTCAGTTTTTTAGATGCCCTTACTAATGCCACTGTGGTGACAGTGCAGCTCCACAACTGGGGCTGTTTCTAGGTCAGGCCAAGGAGACAAAAAGTAATAAGAAAATAGAGATTCTCCCCATAGCCTTCATCTCATAGGGGCTAGTTTTTTCAGTCCTGTGGTAGGAAAAAAAAGATGGTTTGTCTTTGTGATTTTGTTATCCATGCCTACTGAGCAATGGGCCACCCGTGGATCAAAGTCGAGAGATAAAAGGGAAGAAAACCAGAAAACTCACTGCCAGACTGATTATTCACCAAATTTTGACTTTTCTACTCAGTCTGCTCACTATTGTTTACCTTTCAAAGCAGTCAGGTGGTTGCTTTTCGTGTCTTGTCTGGAGTTGTAACCAGTGGGAGAGGTAGGCTGTACTGAAATTTCTCCATCTTGGCCAGCATGGAAATCTAACTAAACTTTGAAGCCAGGGTGTTGCCAACTCTCCCCAGGTTTGAAGTACTAAAAGGTCTGTGGCAGGGACAAATCCTATTTATGGAATTTAGATAATAAAGCTTTGACTCTTGAAGAATTGGCAAAATGAATTAAGAAGGAGAGCTACAATGATGGGTAAATGGCCAGAAATACAATCTCCTGGTTTACAACAAACTGCTTTATCTAGTGGGAATTGAGGGGTGGAGAGGGGGAAAAAGTGAGACCACATAAAATTGAGGCAAGTATTTGAAAAAAAGAAAAGGGGCTGATTATAAGCCAAAGACTGCGTCGGGCCATTTTCACTCATGATGTTAAATTTCTATGACTGTTGTTTACTAGAAGGGTCATACAGTCACCAGAAGCTAACAGACAGGGGACCATGGAAACGAAGGAATATCATGGCAAAGATTTGGGCCATATTGCAGAAAAATACTGGCAACATCTCAGTGAATCTTTGCTATCTTTGACTGGGTTAAATGATCAAAGGGAATGTAATATGGTAGACTCAGCAGGCAAGGAGGGATCTGCTTGAGATTATTGATGTAGAGTTGGTTGCATATCTAGCATGAAGTAATCGTCAGAATTTAAATACAATAGTGTCAATCCTTTTGAAATGGGTGAAGATGGAAATATGATGATTGTATGCTGAGAAAGGCAACTTCCCAACACTCATGCCTTAAGAAACATGGAATATTCCTTGTGAAGAAGGAATCAACCCTAGACTGGTTATATGCTAATCAGCAATAATCTACCCCAAAATACGTGCTTCTGACTCAAACAGTTAGAGACACTGTGATACAGGGAGCCCCTTATGCTTGGACCCCTTATATAAACCTCTTATTAGGAGGTGAAGAGATCACATAGACACTGTGGCCAAATTGCTATTGCATAAATCTCACATATTTGTCTTTACTGATGAGAAAAATGTGTTAACTTTGCACGTTTCTGGTTTGCTTATTATTGCTAGCAGGGAGGAAGAAAAACTACTTCAGCACAGGTGACCACCCTGCCTAAAGGATCTTGTCCAATTCACTCTATTTAGACCAGCTTGGCTGAATTTAAATCTGATAATGCTGACGGGGGAATGGAAAAAGAATGTGCTAGAGCAGGGTGCTGAATTTACTCCATCTGTTAAGGTGGTGAAAGAAAAGATGATTGACTTGAATCCCATTGGGAATTCCAAGGTTACATGTTATATCTAAATTAAACAGATTTGGGGTGATGGAATCATTGGATCCTGGAGAACAATTATGGTAATACATGTTATATATTGGGAGGAAAATATCAGAGGCCCCAAAGTGAGCCTTTGGGGGTATGGTAACGTTGTAATGTTAAGTACTACAGTCACGGTGAAATCACAGATTGGAAAGGGGGAAAAACCCAAACAAAAACCTGAAGTGAAGTTACTTATACCCGAGTGCATCATTGGAATACATGTGCTTGTGACTGGGGGGGTTTGCCATTGCTGGAATTCTACCATTTTGCCTCATTTTAATTGGTCATGCTAAGTAAATATTTTGAGGATTACTCAAACCCTCTTCCATAGTGAATATGAAGTAGTACCAAATCCCAGAAGGATAACAAGAAATTTCAGCTTTAATTTAAAAATAAAATAGAAGCAGGGGTACTAAATCCCTACTTTATAACCATACTCTCTGACCTGTGGAAAAGGAAGCGACTCATGAAAACTGTTGTCTTTTGTGCTTGAATCAAGTGGTTTCACTGATAATTTTCACCATGTAAGACATGGTTAAAGCCATTCAGGAAGTCCAACAGACTAAAGATGACTTTATGCTGTGATAGTCTTGGTTAATGCTTTCTCTTCTGTCCCAATATGAGAAAGCACAATTTCCTTTTTCATGGGTATGAGAGTAGCTAAATTCTCCAGTGTATTTTGACAACCTGCTGAGGTAAGTTTTAGACTTCATCACAGTCCAATGCAAACCAATACATTACACTAATCTTAGAATGAGAGTTTCCCTCTCAGAGGAAGAAGCCAGAAAGATATGAGAACAGTAATGCTGCATATGACTAGTTGAAGATGGTGAATCAGTCTGGCTAAAATACAGGGTCCAGTCAAATAAGTTAAACACTTGGGAATAATTTGGATTGAGGGTCATGTGAGACATTCTACAGAAGGTGGGGAATAAGATAATGTGTTTAGTAAACAAACAAACAAAATCCCAAACCCATTGCAGTCAAGTCAATTCCAACTCATAGTGACCCTGTAGGACAAAGTAGAACTGCCCCATAGGGTTTACAAGGAGCAGCTTGTAGATTCGAACTGCTGACCTTTTGATCAGCAGTCATAGCTCTTAACCACTGTACTACAGGGGCTCCAATATGTTTAGTACGCCCTGCTAAGAAGAAAGAGTTACAAAAACTTGTGGGGCATTTAAGGTTTGGGGGACCCATACACTGATCCTTGACATCTTGTTAGCCCCAATACATCAAGTGACAAGAAACAAAACCTCAATTTGAATGCAATTCTAAACAAAAACAGGCTGTGAGAGACTTGCAGAGGGTTGTAACCCCAAACAGTACTATCTGGGTTGTTCTAATATACAAGTTATTTTGTAAGTTTTTACTATCTAGATACATGCAGATTGGCATCTCTTGCAGAAGTCACTGCCTCCTGTCTCCCACCCAACCAAGCAGCAACTACTGGCATTTTGGATTAAAAGTTACCGAATGCAGAGACCAGATATGGCTCCTTTGAGAGACAATTAAGGGCCTCTTACAGGGCTTTAGTAAAGTTTGATTCTACCAGTCAGGGATTTAAAATAAATCTAAGATCCAAAAGTCCCTTTGTGCCATGGGTAATGTCAGATTCATTCTCATAAGAATGGAGCAGTTCATTGATAAAATGGAAATGGTATATATATATATAGGAGCACCCCACTGGCCATGGCCCTCGGGATATACCTTGTGTCCATACATATACTTCCGCCTTGCCCTTAGGACCAACAACAGGAAACCTGCAAAACTGCCAACTCCTAGTGCTGAGTGGTTCAAATCATAGATTTCCCTTCTTGTTAAAGCAAAGTGAGTTGCCTGGCTTAATGATGGAAGTTCCTGAATTGAGGAAGAGATGCCGTCTTGAAGTCTGCTCTCATTCAACCAGTGGATCTGGTTGAATGGGTGAGTTTGCAAAAATGGTTGGAACTGAGGGCAGTATACAGGATACTGTGTAGTACAGGAAGAACTTGATCTGGGTTAAGGCCTTGATAATATAGTCAGGCAACATTTTTTTTTTTTTTAATGGAGAATGCAATTATGGAAGTCTCTGTTGAAATTCCAATGGTGAATTAAAGTATGGTCGCTGTGAGTCGGAATCCACTTGACGGCAATGGGTTTTGGTTATGTATATGCTGGGGCCCTGGTGGCGCAGTGGTTTGAGTGTTTCGCTGCTAACCAAAAGGTTGGCAGTTTGAATCCACCAGCTGCTCCTTGGAAACTCTAGGGGCATTTCTACTCTGTCCTATAGGCTCGCTATGAGTTGGAGTCTGCTCGAAGGCAATGGGTTTGTTTTTTTATTTTGGTTGTGGAGGTGCCGAGATACCTGGTGGTGCAGTGGATAAAGTACTTGGCTGCTAACCAGAAGGTTGGGGGTTCAAATCCACCAGCTGCTCTGTGGGGAGAAAGATGTGAAAATTGGCTTCGTAAAGATTACAGCCTTGGAAACCCTGTGGGGCAGTTCTACTCCTACCGGGTCACTATGAGTTCAAATTGACTTCATGGGTTTGGTTTTTGGTTTATGTAGATGCCACCCAGAAAAACTAAATTGATGGTGCAAAAGGGAACTGGAACGTAGAAGCTAGCCTCCAGGTCCTGGAAGCATTTACTTAACTATATGAACTAAGCAACGTACAGATGCCAAAGTGGTAAAATATTAGGTGAAATAACAACGTATTCCTTTGCCTCTTTGTGAAGCCATTAATAAGTAAAATACTGTACAAAATGCCAAGAAGAAAGGAAGCACCTAAAGGTGACTTTGAGTAAGATTTCCTGAGTTTAAAAGCTAGTATTTAGCTGGCAATTGGCTACATAGGACCCTCACTAATAGCCCCAAATGGGTCCTGCCTGGAATAGACATAAAATCTGCTTTGGTCTGCACTTACTCAGTGACCCAGGCTATGGCTGAAAGTACCATGTAAGGTATGGAACACCAGGTTGTGCCTCAATTGGTCCCCAAGACTATATTTCATTGGTCCAAGATATGCATCTTGCTGCTGCCAATGTAAAAAAAATGATCTAAAGAGTGTACTATTGCATGGACTTATGTCTCTGACCACACACAGAGTAACAGTTTGGTTGAGAACTGGATTGGCCAGTTAAAACACCTGTTAATGAACCTGGGGGATGATAGGTCAGAAAGAATGGCAGACTCATTTGAGTAAATACGTTTTTCATCTGGTTATGTGGGTAGTAAAAGGGGGGAAAGGTGGACACCTTTGGACAGGTTTCTGGAACGTGGAGGTGGGAAGGATGATGTGTTGTTTTTGTTGTTAGGCGCCATGGAGAAAGTTCCAACTCATAGTGACCTTGTGTACAACAGAATGAAACACTGCCTGGTCCTGCACCATCCTCACAATTGTTGCTCTGCTTGAGCCACTGTTGCAGCCACTGCATCAATCCATATCGTCGAGGGTCTTCCTCTCTTTCGATGACCTTCTACTTTACCAAGCATGATGTCCTTCTCCAGGGACTGGTCCCTCCTGATAACATGTCCATAGTACGTGAGAAAGTACTATGTACAAAGTCTCACCATCCTTGTTTCTAAGGAGCACTCAGGCTGTGCTTCTTCCAAGACAGATTTGTTTGTTCTTCTGGCAGTCCATGGTATATTCACTCTTCATTGCCAACACCATAGTTTAAAGGCATCAATTCTTCTTCGGTCTTCCTTATTTATTGTCCAGCTTTCGCATGCGTATAAGGTGATGAATAATACCATGGCTTGGGTCCTCAAAGTGACATCTTTGCATTTGAACACTTTAAAGAGGTCTTTTGCAGCATATTTGTCCAGTGCAATGCATCGTTTGATTTCTTGACTGCTGCTTCCATGGCATTGATTGTGGATCCAAGTAAAATTAAATCCTTGACAATTTCAATATTTTCTCCATTTGTCATGATGTTGCTTATTGGTCCAGGATTTTTGTTTTCTTTATGTTGACGTGTAATCCATGCTGAAGGCTGTAGTCTTTGGCACACTTTTGCTGATTTTAAACCATGCAGTACTCCCTTGTTCTGTTTGAACGACTGCCTCTTGGTCTATGTACAGGTTCCTTGTGAGCACAATTAAGTGTTCTGGAATTCCCGTTCTTCATAGTGTTGCCCATAATTTTTTATGATCCACACAGTCAAATGCCTTTGCAGAGTCAATAAAATACAGGTAAACATCTTTCTGGAATTCTCTGCTTTCAGCCAAGATCCATCTGACATCAGCAATGATAACCCTTGTTCCAAGTCCTCTTCTGAATCCAGCTTGAATTTCTGGCAGTTCCTTGTTGATGTAATCACAATAATTCTGTATTTTTTGTATCTCATAAAATTTTTCTTTGGTTTTCTGCATTCAGATGTCCTGAGTCTGGGAATGCCCTTGTGTATCTGAAAGAGGGAGACAGTGTTCAGGACACTATTTTATTTCCTCTGGACATGCTTCACAGTATTCTTAAAGCAACAATGAGCTGGATAGCAACTTAATCTCATGCGGCTAAACTAGGCCTGACTGGAAATGCTGTCTAACTGCCTAGTGGTAGAAGTAGTCCCATCATCCATAACCTTTCTAAGCAAACACCTCCTTCCTATACATGGACAAAAGAGGAAACTCTGGTGAAGCTTTCTGCTACCTGCCCTGGGGGTTGGGCAGAGACTACCATCCCTAGAGACTGAAACTGAATAAAAAATGGAAACAAGTGGAAATTGTGGCAGGTAAGAATGGAGCACATAACTGGGTAATGATGCTAGGAAAGGGTACCATCACTCTTTTCCAGAGAACATCTTAGAGCAAGAGAATACTACTTTTAGCTGATTCTGTCAGATGGGGTGTTGATTCATGGCCAGTGCTAGTCAAAGCCCCCATGTTTGTTTTCCCTCGAAAAGGAGAACTGGATTGAAGCCATACTACAAGATTCACCCAAAGACTCTTGGGAGATTTGAAGAAAAAATATTAATTAGCATCCCTTGATGACTTGCTTCTATAAGAACAGATTGCAATTGCCATTTGGGTTGTGTTATGCTGGTTGTATTTATCATATTGATTCTTTTGTAGCCTTTAGAGGAAGCCTATCTTTGAACAGAAGTATTATATTGAGGATTTGGCATCTGTAACTGATTTCATCTATTGCTGTGAACCAAGATGACAGCCTGTTAAGGCAACTGGGTATGATGCTGCCTGCCTTGTATGTCAGGGTCTACTTTGCTGTTTGACAATACCAGATGTGAATGTAGATAGAGTGATTTATCAGACTATCCTCATGGACTCACCATGGAATAATGCCCAAGAAAGTGAATATTGGCTTGATATGATTATCAAATATCACTGATGATTCATCCTTGGAACTAAAAAGGGACAATTATGGTAAGTTTCATGGTTTATACAAAACGAACTGCACCTAGGAGTTGCATAGGCTCCACTAACACAATTCTTGAGTTTCATCCAAACCACAAGCACACAGTGGCAATATTTGTGATGTAACCAATATATGCCTTAACCAATACTGGCTGCAATGTACTTCTAAGAGGGACTTGTATGTCTTGGGAATTGGACTTGGTGTGTTGAGTCAAGTGGAGATGGTTCTTTTGGAGTCTTGCCATCATGATAGGAAGATCTGTTAACCTGGATAAGGACAACTAGAGGGATTGCCACAGGCTTGGCAGTTGATCTAGAAAGATGATGAAGCAATATGCAAATGGACTTTGTATATTACTAAACTGATGGGGGATCAGGCTTACTAACATCTCTGGCTGAGGACATGCACCCTGGCATGTTGCTTGCAATAGAATCTGATATACTTAAAGTGCAGTGCCCAGGTATAATGGAGGCTCAGGCTAGAGGGACGCATTAGTGGGAAAATTATGGCCAGCCTAAACAATGGCAAGATGTCACTGGTAAGTGTGTTCTTTACCTCTGTTCCATCTGTTGTAGAGAACAAAACCACTTAGTTCTTGAAATAAGCTTAGGAGGATTTATTAAGAAAAGATAAATAAAAATGCAGAGAGATACCAGTTCACGTAAGTGAAAACTTATGGCTCCAGTGACAGAGCCTCTAACAGGAATGGATAAAGTCCAAGTAACAAAGAAATTATAATACAGTTGTTTTATTGGTTAGTCTTTGATTAAGGTCACAAGAAGGAGGTGGGGAATGGGCTTCTATTTGATACTTGAGTACAGAGGCTTACAGTGGTTAATTTCAGGGACTAATTACAGAAGTTTTCAATAATAGTCACATATCCTTCAATAAGGATCATAAAACACCGCTGGTTGATGTTAAGCAGCTCTAACCAGATGTCTCAGGGATTTTGTGAAAACCATCGAGTACCAGTACCTCATTTCCCAGAATCAACTTGTTCAAATAAAACCCTTTTAAGTTATCTGGGAAACTTTAGGTAAAGCTAGCTCCAGGACACTTTCAAAACTATTTTTTATTACATCTTTGTCATACAGAAACAATTCTTAGGCCTACTTTACACAAAAAGACATCTGTGTCAAGATTTCCTTCCTTCGAGTCTATTTCTTCTATATCCTGGGCTTGACGCAGAGTGAAACTCCCTCAGTTACTGTGGCTACTAGGAATTACAGAGCCAAATTGAATGTATCTGTGAAAAGTCTGGGTTGACTCTGCTGAAAGCATCTAGGCAAATAAAGAATCCCCACAGGCATGTACAAAGGACCAGTTTAATTCAGCAAAAATTAGTTTAATTCGGTCATTTAGTCCTCATCAAAAAGGCTTCATGAACTTCTCCTTTACATATCACAGCCATAGCGTTACAAATTAAAAAGATGCTTATATTCTCCGTGGTACAAATTGGCCATGTTTAGACAAGTTAAAGATTATTGTTTACCAGTGCAAAACAGCAAGCCCCAACCCAAACCTTCTGAATCAGAATCTGAATTTTAACAAAATCCCCAAGTGAATCTTATGCACATTAGTTTGTGAAACACTGGAATAGGCTGTATCTATCCTTCTCATGACACAGGATAGTCTCTCTGTAAGTAGAGCTATAGGAATAATTAGAGACTTTATCCAGTTTTGATATTTTCAAATATATTATCTTGTCTAAAGGAGGTTTTTAAAAAGCCAAATGTTTACCCAGAATCATCAACTTAAGCTCTCTTGTTCAATTTGCACCCCGGTTAAAAGCTCGGCTACTAACCAAAAGGTCAGCAGTTCGAATTCACCAGCTGCTCCTTGGAAAGCCTATGGGGCAGTTCTACTCTGTCCTGCAGGGTCGCTTTGAGTCGGAATCGACTCGACAACAACAGTTTTTTTTTTACGGAAGTCTACTGTTGGGTAGCTTGGTGATTTTTCTATTTGGGATGATGGGAGCTACATCTGAATTCCCTTTGCTCATATCTCCCTGATTCCACTTTCGTTTTACAATTGAATAATGTTTTGTTTTTGTTTCTCTTGCTTATTACATTTACCACTTTTATTCTAACTCTAGGTGGGTATATACAATAGAATTTTATAAGAGAAGGGATGTTTAAAATTAACAAGTGTAATGCTCAGGTTTTAGAAGGGAGAAGTCTGCGACACAGAAAGATTAAGTGACTCTGTGGGTAGAATTTGGAGTAGTGTACATGCTGACACTTAGACTCGAATATCATATGGCAGAGGGCACGGGCATTTAGCTTCACCTGGGTCTCATAAAATAGATTACCATACGAAGTACAAAAAGGACCTATTTGAATATCATCTGTAATAAAATAACCCCAGGTCATTTAAATAGGATTAAATGCAAGTTTGCTTCTGGATATCTTTACTGACAAGATCAAAGGTATTTGTGGGTGGAGGGGGAAGGAATTTCTCTGCATTACACTGTGAATTTGGGAATACAGACTTGTCTTAATAAACTTGTTTTTTTTCATGTTCCATGAACACCTTGCTTAACATAAAGAGTCTGTTTTATAATACTAGTAGGAATTATGGGTAAGCATAGTCATTGAATACAGCTTTATCTCCATTAACACACAATAAATGGGTTGGTGCTAAAAAGAATCTGGACGGTGAACCCTGTGTGGATGGAACTGCGTCTGTCTTGTCCATTGATGTATCTTTATACCTGGCTTGGCTCTTGAAAGGGGGCCACTAAATATTTGTATTTGATCAGTGCCTACGCTTAAGTAGTTGAAAACCTAACTGAGAAGGCAAGTCATGTAAATCTAATATTAAAAAACTGGTTGCTGTTGAGTCAATTCTGACTCATAGTGACTACATATACTCATCAGAAAACAAATGAAAATTCCAACTATGTTGCATTAGTTCTTAACTCATGGCTGAAAGAGGTTTACAGACGTTGGTATAACCTCACAAGGGGAGAAATGGCCATGATCTGGAATGCAGTGGGGAAAATAAACCTTCATGATACGGATGAGATTTTGAAAATGGGTAGTCTCAATAGGCAGAGGAAGTGGGACAGAGTCTCAAATGAAGGAACTCACATGAATGAAGCAGGTGCACGAAAGCCAGGGACTTGGTTGGAGACAATTGTTTGTATAGGGTTATAAGACTGGGAGTCAGGGTGGTGAGATTGTGGTGACTAGCCTTCTGGATTTTAGACACTTATATACAGGCATCTCAATTAGTATTCCATCAATTCCTGGAGCCTTGTTTTTCACCAGTGCCTTCAATGCAGCTTGGATTTCTTCCTTCAGTATCATTGGTTCTTGATCATATGCTACCTCCCGAAGTGGTTGAATTGTCAACCAGTTCTTCTTGGTACAGTGACTGTGTATTCCTTCTGTCTTCTTTTGACGTTTCCTGTATCGTTCAATATTTTACCCGTAGACCTTCGGTATTGCAACTCAAGGCTTGAATTTTTTCTTCACTTCTTTCAGCTCAAGAAATGCCAAGTGTATTCTTTTCTTTTGGTTTCCTAACTCCAGGTCTTTGCACGTCGCACTGTAATACTTCACTTTGTCTTCTCTAGCCGCCCTTTGAAATCTTATGTTCAGTAATTTTATTTCATCATTTCTTTTGTTTGCTTTAGCTACTCTATGTCCAAGAGCAAGTTTCAGAGTCTTCTGACATCTATTTTGGTCTTTTCTTTCTTTCTTTTCTGTTTAATGACCTGTTGCTTTCTTCATGTATGATGTCCTTGATGTCATTCCACAACTTATCTGGTCTTCAGTCATTAGTGTTCAACGTGTCAAATTTATTCTTGAGGTGGTCTCCAAATTCAGGTGGGACATAATTAATGTTGTACTTTGTCTCTTGTGGACTTTTTCTAATTTTCTTCAGCTTCAACGTGAACTTGAATATGAGCAATTGATGGTCTGTTCCACAGTCGGTCCCTGGCCTTGTTCTGACTGATGATATTGAGCTTCTCCGTTGTCTCTTCCCACAGCTGTAGTCGATTTGATTCCTGTGTATTCCATCTGGCAATGTCAATGTGTATAGTCGCTGTTTATGTTGCTGAAAAAAGGTATTTGCAAAGAAGAAGCCATTGGTCTTGCAAAATTCTATCATGTGATATCCAGTGGCATTTCTATCACCAAGGTGATATTTTCCAACTACTAATCTTTCTCCTTTGTTTCCAACTTTCACATTCCAATCACCAGTAAGTATCAATGCATCTTGATTGCAATATCAGACTGCAGAAATTGGTTAAAAACTTCGGTTTCTTTATCTTTAGCATTAGTGATTGGTGCATAAATTTGAATAGTCATATTAACTGTTCTTCCTTGTAGGCATATGGATATCATCCTATCACTGATGGTGTTGTACTTCAGGATAGATCTTTGAAATGCTTTTTTTTGACGATGAACATGATGTTGTTCCTCTTCAATTGGTCATTCCTGACGTACTAGACCATATGATTGTCTGATTCAAAATGGCCAATACTAGTCCATTTCTGCTCACTAATGCCTAGGTTATTGATCTTTATGCATTCCATTTCATTTTTGATGACTTCCAGTTTTCTTAGATTCATATGTTGTGCATTCCATGTTCTGGTTATTAACAGATATTTGCAGGTGTTTCTTCTCATTTTGAGTCGTGCCACGTCAGTAAGTGAAGGTCCTGAAAACTTGAATCCATCCATTTCATTAAGGCTGACTCTACTTTGAAGAGGCAGCTTTTCTCCTGTAGTATTTTGAGTGTCTTCCAACCTGAGGGGCTCATCTTCCAGCACAATATCAGATAATGTTCTGCTTCTATTTATAAGGTTTTCACTGGCCAATTTTTTAGAAGTAGATCGCCAGGTCCTTCTTCTGAGACTGTCATAGTCAGGAAGCTCCGCTGAAACCTGTCCACCATGAGTGACCCTGCTGGTATTTGAAATACTAGTGGCATAGCTTCCAGCATCACAGCAATATGCAAGCCACCACAGTACAACAAACTGACAGATATCTATGCCACGAGATTTGGAAAACAGATACCTGGCCAACTGACTGGAAGAGATCCATATTTGTGCTCATTCCAAAGAAAGATGATCCAACAGAATGAGGAAATTATCAGACAATATCATTAATATCACACAGAAGTGTAATTTTGCTGAAGTTCATTCAAAAGTGGTTGTATCAGTACATTGACAGGGAACTTCCAGAAATTCAAACCAGATTCAGAAGAAGACGCGGAACCAGGGATATCATTGCAGATGTCAGATGGATCTTGGCTGAAAGCAGAGAATACCAGGAAGATATTTACCTGTGTTTTATTGACTATGCAAAGGCATTTGACTGTGTGGATCACAACAAATTATGGACAACACTATAAAGAACAGGAATTGCAGAACACTTAATCAGGCTCATGAGGAACCTGTACAAACAGGCAGTTGCTTGAACAGAACAAGAGGATATTGTGGTTTAAAATCAGGAAAGTTGTGCATTAAGGTTGTATCCTTTCACTATACTTATTCAGTCTGTATACTGAGCAAATAATCTGAGAAGCTGGACTATATGGAGAAAATCACAGCATCAGGATTGGAGGAAGGCTCATTAAACAACCTGTGATATGTAGATAACACAACCTTGCTTGCTGAAAGTGAAGAGGACTTGAAGCACTTACTGATGAAATCAAAGACTACAGTCTTCAGTATGGATTATATATCAACATTAAAAAAAAAAAACAAAAATCCTCACAACTGGACCAATAAGCAACATCATGATAAATGGAGAAAAGATTGATGTTGTCAAGGATTTCATTTTACTTGGATCTACAATCCATGCTCATGGAATCAGCAGTCAAGAAATCAAATGACATATTTCAGTGGGCAAATCTTTTGCAAAAGACCTCTTTAAAGTGTTAAAAAGCAAAGATGTCACTTTGAGGACTGAGGTGCACCTGACCCAAGCGATGATATTTTCAATCATCCTATAGGTATGAAAAAGCTAAACAATGAATAAGGAAGGCCAAAGAAGAATTGATGCCTTTGAATTATGGTGTTGGCAAAGAATATTGAATATACCATGGACTGCCCGAAGAACGAACAAGTTTGTCTTGGAAGAAGTACAGCCAGAATGCTCCTTAGAAATAAGGATGGTGAGAATTTGTCTCACGTACTGTGGACGTGTTATCAGGAGGCACCAGTCCTGGAGAGGGACATCATCATTCTTTCTAACATAGAGGGTCAGCGAAAGCGAGGAAGAACCCTCACAGTGGCTGTAACAATGGGTGCAAACATAACAATGATTGTGGGGATGTCACAGGACTCAGCAGTGTTTCGTTCTGTTGTACATGGGGTCGCTATAAGTTGGAACCAATTCGAGGCACTGAACAACAACAGTAACTTATAAAGGCAACTAGGAGTTATTGTTTAACTGAACCATAGTGCAATTAAAAGGGTTTCTTAGATAACTATGGCTGTGGGTTCCCAAGATGGGTGTTGTGAAAGGACTGCTGGCAAGGGACATGTTAGGAGACAAAAGAAAATCAAATCAGAATTGGGATGGTGGGAGATGAATTAAAAAGGAAGATTGAATTCTAAAGACACAACCAAGAAAGAATTGGCAGAATTTCTCTACTAAGCGGATGGAGAAATTCACCAATGCTTCATTCTTTGTACTTTGTAACCTAGGAATTTAGGATTTTCTTAGTTTAAAGTAAAGATATGTATATTTACCACACATAAAGTTAATCAATAGTTCTTCTCAGTGTAAAAAGCTTAATTGACTTTTATTAAATAACCTCTGAATATATCTGGTATGAATAATAACTTAAGTCAGTACAGATCTATTGATTAGGGTTACGCCATAAAGATACTAAAACCAAAAGCCAAGCCAGTTGCCATCTAGCCGATTCTGATTCATGGCAATCCCATTTGTGTCAGAGTAGAACTGTACTCCATAGGCTTTCCAGTGGTTGATTTTTTGGAAATAGATCACCAGGACTCTCTTCTGAGGCATTTCTGGGTGTACTTGAACCCTAACCTTTTGGTTAGCAGCTGAGAGTGTTAATCGTTTGTACCACCCAGGGACTCCTATAAGGATACTAACTGTTTTAAAAAATAGTCTTTCTAAAGATAATTCTAGGCAGACTTAAAATAATACCAAAAAACCTGTTGCCATCAGGCTGATTCTGACTCATAGTGACCCTATAGGACAGAATAGAACGACCTCATAGGATTTCCAAGGAGTGGCTGGTGAATTGGAACTGCCAATTTGGTTAGCAGCCAAGCTCTTAACCACTGAGTCACCAGGGCTCCTTTAAAATAATAAAACAATGTAAATTTTTTAACTTTATATGTCTCAAACTGCACATTTGAAAAATGGGGACAATGTACATAGTACCTCATAGAGCTTTTGTGAGGATTAAATGAGTTAATACACTTTAACTGCCAAATAGTCTCAGTAAGTGCTAAATTCCCTCTTCCTTCTCTTATTCCTCCTTATTTTTAATGCATCTAAAACAGCCTCTTTTTTTTTTTTTTTAAATCCTGGAGCTGTTGCCGTATAGCAAGCTAGTTATTTTAATTTGCCAAACAATAATTTTGAAATTATTAAATATCAACACAAAAAATTGTCCTTTGATATTTCAGCCAGGCCATGACCAGACTCCTTGCATCACCTCAAAAATACACACCACATTGTCGGAAACACATTCTCTCTCTCTTTTTATTTCCATATGGCTGATCATATCATTCTCTATCTCTTGTCTTCTGTGGCACCATACTTGCTGCGTTTTTAGTCTACCTCTTGGACCAACTCTTTTCTAGCTGTTTTGCACACTCATTCTCTTCTACCTGGCCACCTTTACGCTGGGTATTCTTAGCTCAGTCCTAGGCACTCTTCTCTCCTCCCTGTGTATGATGGTTAAGGTTGTGTGTCAACTTGGCTGGGCCATGATGCTCAATGATTTGGCAGTTATGATGTAGTTTGGCAGTTACGTAATGCTGTAATCACCTCCATGATGAGATCTGATATAATGTAATCACTTTCTGATGACGTCTGCTATTAGCAGCCAATTAGTTGAAAGGGGGTTTCCTTGTGTATGGCCTACATCCAATATATGTGGACATTTTCTGACAAAACTCACTGGCTTTTGCTCTGCTGTGGATCCTGCATTCAGCTCATCATCATCTGACTTCTGGTTCTTGGGACTTGAGCCAGCAGCCTGTTGTCTTACCTGCTAATCTTGGATTCATCAGTCTCTGTGGTCTGTGAGCCAGCAGCCTGCCATGTGACCCACCGATCTTGGGTTTGTCAGCCTCTGCAGCTATGTGAGTTAGGAGAAGCCTCCAGCATGATGCCTGACCTACGGACTTGGGACTTTCCAGCTTCTACAACTCCATGAGCCATTTCCTTGAGATCTCTCTCTCTCTCTCTATATATATATATATACATACACACACTTCACTGGTTTTGCTTCTCTAGAGAAACCAGCCCAACATTTGGTACTGAGAATGGTTCTAGAGAAACAAAATTGCAAGGATGAGTTTTCTAAATTGGTTCTCAAGTCTGGGTAGTCTTAAAGATGTTGATGATTCTGCTTCCAGTAGTAAAGAGGGCACTGCCAGTCCATGGTGTAAGGTGGCCACAGAAGTACACAAAATATCATCACCAATAGATCAAGTATTGATGAGATGCGAGGCTCTGGGTGATCTCATGTTTGATACTTTTCAACAATTTTTTTCAGAATGGGAAGTATAAGGAAGCTGGTTGGTTGGTCCTACTTTTGCTAGACCAAGTGGTGAAAGAGAGATGAGCTCAGGGCTTCAGAGTCAAAGCTCAAGCACCACATAAACAACCTCAAAGTTGCCTCTTGTGCCCTGAAAGAAAGCCTTATTTCTTGTAGTAACAGAGCTAATGTTGCCGAAAACCGAACCCAGAGTCTTATTGTAAGAGTGGCTGAATTACAACCTTAATTGAATTCACAACCTCGAATGGTGTCTGAAGTTAAAATGAGGGCATTGATTAGGAAGAAATGGGATCCTGAAACTTGGGATGGGAATATATGGGCAGATAGTCAGGAAGCTGGGGGTAGTGAGCCACTAAATTCTGTTGAATCACTCCTGCCAACAAAACCATTAGCCCCTCCACCCTCATCTGGTGAGATTAACCCATTGATGTATGAAGAGCCTTCGTCTGAGATATCACCTGGGGTGAAGTCTGAGTCACTGCCTGGGGAGGCCTCTGAGTCATCACCTGGGGCATCACCTGAGGCAGATGACTTACAAGACATTGCTGAATGTTCTCAAAACATATCCCCCTGCCACTTATGCATAAGTCCCTGGAAAACCAAAAACAAGTTGCCATTGAGTCAATTCTGTCTCACTGTGACCCAGTGAGCCCCAAAAGGTGAAGTACAAAGTGTGACCCAAGAGGAGGCATGCTACACTCCAAATGCACTGCTTGATGTTCTAATATTTACAAACAGAAATATGGGGAATATGTGCTGGAATGGCTATTAAGGATGGGGATAAATGTGCAAGGAACATAAAGTTGGATCAGTCTGAGTTCATTGATATGAGCCTACTAAGCACAGATCTTTCATTCAATGTTTCAGCTCGAGACATTAGGAAAGGATCTAAGTTTTATTTGGTTGGTTCACTGAAGCATGGATTATGCGACGGCCTTTGCTAAATCAAGTTGAAGTACCAGACCTGACTTGGTATACTGTAAAAGAAGGTATCCAAAGGCTTAGGGAAATTGGCATGTTAGAGTGGATTTCTCAGGTTAGATCCACAGACCCACACATGGAGTGCCCAGAAGACACACCTTTTTTTTATTTTATTTTATTTTTTATTTTATTGTACTTCAGGTGAAGGCTTACAGAACAAATAGTTTCTCATGAAACAGTAGTACACATGTTGTTTTATGACATTGGTTAACAACCCAACAACATAATAACCCTCTAAATTCTCAACTTTTTTTTTTTGGTGAAAATACACTTAGCCAAAGATACACCGTTTCAAAAATTTCTACATACACAGTTCAGTGACATTGACTACGTTCTTCCGATTGTGCTGTTATTCTCACTTAAGATGAAGGCTTACAGAACAAAATAGTTTGTCATTTAACAGTTACTACAAATGTTGCCCTATGACAATGGTTAAGAATCTCACAACACATCAACAATATCCTTACTCAACCTTGGGTTCCCTATCACCAGCTTCCTTGTCCCCTTCTGCCTTCTGGCCCTTGTCACTGGACTCCTGTACCTCGTTAGTCTCATTTGGTTTTACGGGGCTGTCCACTCCCAGGCTGAACAGTGAACCTTGGAGGTAACTTCACCACTGAGCTAAAAGGGTGTCTGGGGGCCATACTCTCGAGGTTTCTCCAGTCTCCTTTAGGCCAGTAAATCTGGTCTTTTTTTGGGGGGGAGTTAGAATTATGCTCTACATCCTTCTCCAGCTGTGTCTAGAACCCTCTGTTGTGATCCTGGTCAGAGCAGTCAGTGGTGGTAGCCGGGCACCATCTAGCTGTACTGGACTCAGTCCGGTGGAGGCCTTGGTAGCTGTGGACGATTAGTCCTTTGGACTAATCTTTTCATGTATCCTGTTCTCTTCATTCTCCCTTGCTCCCGAAGGGATGAGACCAGTAGAGTATCTTAGATGGCTGCTCACAGGCTTTTAAGACCCCAGACACTACTCACCAAGGTAGAATGTAGAGCATTGTCTTTATAAGCTGAGAAGACACACCTTTTACTACAATGGTGAGGGAAAAATTTGTAAAGGGAGCACCAGCATCCTTGAAGACTGCTGTGATGGCTATTTTATGTAAGGCAGATTTGACAGTGGGAGCTGCCCTACCTGAATTAAGAAACCTAACTACAGTGGGGCTGATTGGACTTCGTGGTGGTAGGGATCAAGTGGCAGCACTCAATTGACAAAGACAAGGTGGGTATGGTTACCATAATGGACAGCGGAGTCAAAACAGTAATCGGAATAATCTGACTTTTATGGAATTGTGGCATCGGCTGTTTAGTCATGGTGTCCCTAGGAGTGAAATAGATCAGAAATCTACTATTTACTTGATCTGTACAAGTGGAGGGGCCCTGGTGGTGCAGTGGTTAAGAACTCAGACTGCTAACCAAAATGTCGGCAGTTCAAATCCACCAGCACCTCCTTGGAAACCCTATGGGGCAGTACTGCTCTATCATATAGGGTCTATAAGTCAGAATTGACTCAATGGCAACGAGTTTGGTTTTAGTTTTTTGGTACAAGTCAAAGAATTCTGGATCAAGTGAATGGCAGCCTAACTTGAACCGTCAGAATAGAGAGTCACAGCCTCTCAATCAATTGCCAGACTTGAGTGAGTTTACAGACCCACAACTCCTTGAATGAAGGGGAAGCCAGGTTGTCTTGAGGAAGGACGCCTCTGTTGTTGTTGTTAGGTGCTGTTGAGTCAGTTCTGCCTCATAGCGACCCTGTGTACAACAGAATGAAACACTGCCCAGTCCTGCACCATCCTCACAATCGTTGTTATGCTTGAACTCACCGTTGCAGCCACTGTGTCAATGCATCTCAAAGGTCTTCCTCCTTTTCACTGACCCTCTACTTATTAAACATGATGTCCTTCTCCAGGGACTGGTCCCTCCTGATAACATGTCCATAGTATGTGTGAAAGTCTCACCATCCTCACTTCCAAGGAGCACTCTGGCTGTACTTCTTCCAAGACATACTTGTTCGTTCTTCTGGTAGTCCATGGTATATTCAATATTCTTCACCAACACTATAATTCAAAGGCACCAATTTTTCTTCATTCTCTCTTACTCATTGTCCAACTTTCATATGCATATGAGGCAATTGAAAATATCATGACTTGGGTCAGGTTCACCTTTGTCTTCAAAGTGACATTTTTGCTTTTCAACACTTTAAAGAGGTCTTTTGCAGATTTACGTAATGCAATACATCATTTGATTTCCTGACTGCTGGTTCCATGGGTGTTGACCGTGGATCCAAGTAAAATGAAATCCTAGACAATGTCAATATTTTCTCCATTTATCATGATGTTGTTTATTGGTCCAGTTGTGAGAATTTTTGTTTTCTTTATGTTGAGGTGTAATCCATACTGAAGGTTGTAGCCTTTGATCTTCATCATTAAGTGCTTCAAGTCCTCTTCACTTTCAGTAAACAAGGTTGTGTCATTTGCATATTGCAGGACTCCACTACACTGGCAAAAATTTATGCTGTTAGTCTTTCTACCAGCCTTCTACAAAGGGATCTATTGCCTTTTACTAGAGTGACCGTTCATTGGGAAAAAGGAAATAATCAGACTTCTTGGGGATTCTTTCTTCCAGCCTTCTGCAAAGGGATCTATGGCCTTTTACTAGAGTGACCGTTCATTGGGGAAAAGGAAATAATCAGACTTTTTGGGGATTATTGGATACTGGCTCTGAACTGACACTAATTCCAGGAGACCCAAAATGTCACTGTGGCCCAGCAGTCAGAGTAGGGGCATATGGAGGTCAGGTTATTAATGGAGTCTTAGCTCAGGGTCATCTCACAGTGGGTCTAGTGGGTCCCTGAACCCATCCTGTATGATTTTTCCCAGTTCTGGAAAGCATAATTGGAACAGATATACTCAGCAACTGGCAGAACCCCACACTGCATCCCTGACGAAGGGAGTAATGGCTATTATGGTAGGAAAAGCCAAGTGGAAGCCATTAGAACTGTCTCTACCTAGGAAAATAGTAAACCAAAAGCAATACTACATTCCTGGAAGGATTGCAGAGATTACTGCCACCATCAAGGACTTGAAGGATGCAAGGGTGGTGATTCCCACATCCCCATTCAACTTGCCTATTTGGCCTGTGCAAGAAACAGATGGATCTTGGAGAACGACAATGGATTATCAAAAACTTAACCAGGTTGTGACTCCAATTGCAGCTGCTCTTCCAGATGTGGTTTCATTGCTTGAGCAAATTAATATATCTCCTGATACCTGCTATGCAGCTATTGATCTGGTTAATGCTGTTTTCTCTATACCTGTTGTCTTAGTCTGGGTTCTCTAGAGAAGCAAAACTAGTGAAGTATCTATCTATCTAGCTATAGACAGATTTATATCAAGGAAATGGCTCACACGGTCGTAGAGCCTGGAATGTTCCAGGTCCATGGGTCAGGCTGGAGGCTTCTCTTGACTCACGTAGCTGCAAGGGCTGGTGAACCCAAGACTGGGTGTTTAGACAACAGGCCCCTGGGTCACAGAATGCAGAGGCAGACAAATCCCAAGATCAGCAGATAAGCTGCTAGTTCAAGTCCCAAGAACTGGAGTTGAGACAACAGGAGCCACCTGCAGGATCAAGAGTGAGCAAAAGTCCGTGAGACTTGCTAGAAAGTCCACCTATATTGGGGGAAGTCCACACCCCCAAGGAAACTCCCTTTCAACTGATAGGCTAATCACAGCAGATTTCATCATGGAGGTGATCACATTACATCAGATCTCATCATGGAGGAGATTACATCATTACATGACTACCAATCTACATCGTAACTGCCAAACCACTAAGAATCGTGGCCCAGCCAAGTTGACACACAACCTTAATGATCATACCTGTTTCAAAGGACATCCAGAAGCAGTTTGCCTTTGCTGGCAAGCCAACAACATACTTTCACTGTCCTATCTCAGGGGTGTATCAGCTTTACAGCTCTATGTCATAATTTAGTCTGCAGGGATATGGATCACCTTTCCCCCCACAAGACATACACCAGTCCATAACATTGATGACATTATGCTGATTGGACTTAGTAAAGAGGAAGTATCAATGACTCTAGACTTACTGGTAAAACATTTGTGTGGTAGAAGGTGGGCTATTAATCTGACAAAAATTTAGGCACCTTCCACCTAAGTGAAATTTCTAGGGGTCCGTTGGTGTGGGGCATGTCAAGATAGTCCTTCTAAAGTGAAGGATAAGTTATTGCATCTGGCCTTCCCACAACTAAAATGGAGACACAACGCCTGGTGGGCCTCTTTGGATTTTGGAGGCAACATGTTCCTCATTTCGATGTGTTACTCTGGCCTATTTATCAAGTGACTTGAAAAGCTGCTAGTTTTGAGTGGGGCCCAGAACAAGAGAAGGCTCTGCAACAGGTTCAGGCTGCTGTGCAAGCTGCTCTGCTACTTGGGCCATATGGTCCAGCTGATCCAATGGTGCTTGAAATGTCCATGGCAGATAGAGATGTTGTTTGGAGTCTAGCAGGCCCCCATTGGTGAATCACAGTGCAGACCCTTAGGATTTTCGAGCAAACCTCTGCCATCCTCTGCAGATAACTATTCTCCTTTTGAGAAACAGCCTTTGGCTTGTTACTGGGCCACCAAGTCACCATGTGGCCTGAGCTGCCCATCATGAACTGGGTGTTGTCTGACCCACAGAGCCATAAAGTTGGATGTGCACAACAGTATTCCATTATTAAATGGAAGAGGTATATACAGGATTGGGCCTGAGCAGAACCTAAAGGCACAAGTAAGCTACATGAGGAAGTGGCCCAAATGCCCATGGTCTACACTGCTTTTACATTACCTTCCATCTCCCAGTCTGCACCTATGCCAACATTACCATGTAAGTGTTCCAGCGAGATTATAGCCCCACAGCTTCTGCTCCAGGTAGGCAGAAGTTGGCTGTTGTTCTCTCGGTTCACCTGTTACACCAGATTTTGGGGTAGAAGTTTGGCCTGTGACCTCAGTTCTCTGATGTGCCCAAGATAAGTTGTGGATATTCAGTTTGTTAGCTTTTTTCTTGTAAGGATAGGAGTGACAACTTCCAAGCTCTTTACATATCTGAGCTGAAACCAGAAGTTATTGCTCTTTAGATCTGAGGCACAGCTGTTTCCCTGAGAATTCTCTTTGTCTCTTGCATGAGAGCCCCAGTTTTCTGAATCTCTGTCTTCCTTTTTCTTGATAAATTTTTTATTTTAATGGGGCATCCCAGTATCTTCCTGGAAAAGATTGAGGGAGTAAAGTTTTTAAGATCTTGCATGTTTGAAAATGTCTTTATCTTAACATTTGAGTCATATTTAGACTGGGTACAGAATTCCTTCTTGGGAATAATTTTTCCTAAAAACTTTGATGGCTTAACTACACTTTCTTCTAGTTTCCAATGCTGTTTTTGAGAAATGTAATGACATTATGATTTATCTGAGTATGGCTTTTTGGGGGGTGGGGGGAGGAAGCGAGGAAGTTTTTAGGGTATTCGCTTGCTTGTTTTCTCCACTTATAGGCTTTAAAAAGATGCAAAGATGCGAGGGTGCTCTGTGTGAGTAGAGCTTATCCAGCTTCACCATGGGGTGTTAGGCAAGGATATGGCTGTTTAACTGGAGGCCTCCCTCACATTCAGAAGCAGTAAGATTTTCTTTGTGCTGGTCAACCTCTCTAGAGGGATTGCCTACTGTTTTAAGCCACATTGGGGGATGAAATCTAAGGGCTTTACTGCTCCTTTTACAGACTTTTGAACAAATCTCTTATCAGCCCCACCCATCACTCCACCTGCAGAGGTACCAGTTGCCTCTAATATCTGAACCTTTCTAGAGCTTTGTAGTGCAAATCAGATGGATTCTTGTTGGCTTCTGTTACTCCTCTCACTCCTATCATGCCAACACACACACACACACACACACACACACACACACACACACACACACACATTCACACTCACACTCACACACACACTTGAAGGCCCAGAGCTTTCACACACACACACACACACACACACACACACACACACACACACTCACACTCACACACACACTTGAAGGCCCAGAGCTTTCTCCAGTCAGGTAAGTCAGTTATCACTCGTTCCATTGGTTTTCTACTGGCGAACTGTTTTGACATCTTTTGCCTGCTTTTGCATCCTATCTTTTTCTCTTTTTTTTTGTGAGTTTAAATGACTTTTTTTTACCTCTTTACTGTCCTTTTAATAGGGCTGAAGATGGGAGTGGATCTATTCAGATAAACTACATCCACAGCCACATCCATAGCTTTTCTCAATGTGTAACTCTAGTTACCTTTGTGTGTAACTGCTTGTAAAAAATGTTGTGTTTTTATGATGTGGTCTCTTCATTCTAAGCCATTCTGACAAGAACTTGAGCAGAGGCTAAAGGAAGTATGACCATTGTGAATTTTTTTAAACTCAAATCATTGACAATTCTATGTAATCTTTTAATGATAGTTTTCTGTGTGACTATTAATAGTTCCATATTAGTGTGTGAGCTAGCTGGCAAATTGCTTGTATCCCATTTACTGTGATAATTTTTCTTCATCTTGGTCGCTCTGTACTTCTCCTTGAGACGTGTTCCTTTCCCTGTTTTCTCCATTACTTTAATTCTGTAGCGGTTCCATCCTTTATAATGGCTTCCATTACATTCTCCGGTGTCACAAAGAGCTTGCATCAAGTTTACCTATGGTATAAGGTAATTTCTCACATCACATTTACCAGGTCAAGAGATTGTCAAAACAAGTAATAGCTTTTCAGTTAGGGACTGGCCTTCAGTGCCTGCAAGACCTTTTATGAGCTGGTGAATGGTAGTGACAATACAGTACTTAGTCAGGGGGCATTGATCTCATCATATTGCCTTTGGTAGATAAGGATAAATATGTTAAATTACTCTGTCCTCTACTCTCACACTGCTCTTCTAAAGAAGATTGGGGACGCTAGTAAAATAGCAGAGTCTTGCATTGCATGCATATCGTTTAGTTGTATGTTTTCATAGCAATAAAGTGAACATTGTCATTATTTTAAAGATGGGGAGTTTACGTAACTGACCAAGATCACGGCTAGTAAGTGGCAGAGATGGAATCTGAGCCAGATTTGTCTACACTAAAGGTAGAGCTCATTCTACTGGATCTCCCTTCTCTATATTTTTCTGATAGATATTTGTGTGGTTGTTGCTGAGTGCTGCTGAGTTGATTCCAACTCATAGCAACCCTGTGTGACAGCGTATAAGTGCCCCATAGGGTTTCCTAGGCTATAACCTTTATAGAAGCAGATTACCAGGTCTTTCTTGCATAGAGTCACTGCCTGGGTTAGAACCCCCAACCTTTTGGTTAGCAGCTGAGCTCTTAACCATTGTGCCAGCAGGACTCCAACAGACATTTACAGAGTTTTAAAAGTGATTTTAGTCCTTTAGCAAACCGTGTTTGTGTCCTCTATGTGTACTCAGAAGTATAAAAGAATACCTAAGCCACCTCCTAAAAGTTATATGAACAAGATGGGTCAATATTAGGTAAACGTTTTATCTAAAGCATTATAACCTGGGGGTTTATCCTTTTCCTGAAACAATGCTGCCTTAGCAACAGCCTGAACAAATTTGAGGCAACAATCAAGCAGTAATTACTTATTGTGTATGTATGGCTTCAAGCCTACTTGGTACCTGGAGGAAAATGTAAAATACTGTTGCTGCTCTTCTCCAGACGCATGGACATACCATGTGGAGTCCTAATTTGGATCAAAAGCACAGACTTTTTCATTTGACAAATGAGACCAAATACTCTTACTGCTCAGCTGGGGAGACAAATTGACATATGAAAAATCCTCGCATCACAATGCAACACATTTAAGTGTTTAATCATTTGTTAAAGCCAGCAAACACTATAGGCATTCAGAGCGGAAGGTCAAAGGCAATAGGAGCAGAAACTACAAACACTTATTGAGTTCCTACTCCATGAAGCACGGTGTTTTATGCTTTCTGGGAACACACTGAATAAGAAATTCCCAGCTGCTTGGCTTGGGCCTGGGCCTGGAATAAAGAGTTGGATTTGTATACGAGGAAGAAAAAAAAATGCATCTCATGCAAGAAGAACATGGATCACAACACAGTGACAGAACTGATCCCTGTGTGACTGGGAAGGGTGAGGGGAATGGTCTGGCTGAAGAAAAAACAGGGAATAAGGTTGGATTGTCACTATGAGTCAGAATCCACTCCAGGCAATGGGTTTAAGGTTGGATTGTAGGGTAGGGCAAGAGCCAACAAGGGTGAAAGAATCTTAGTTTTTCAGAACGAAAAACACATTGCACTACAGAAGTCTCTTGATTTAAAGCAAGACTTTGAAGCATTTTCATGATTTTAAATGGGGAAACATCGCGTAGCCGCTTCATAAGCGCAACATGCCCTATTTTTGTTTATTGGTTTACTTATTTGTTATTTAATCCACAATATTCGCTGGATTTGGTGAAGAAAAGAGATATTTAGGATGGTTTGTGTTTTACTTAAATTATAGGAATAAAGGCAGCAGATGATTTATCCACAGTTCTGGCAACTATAGAAAAGATATTTCCTTCCTCCCTTTCCCTCCCCAGAACGGAAGAGGGTTGGCTGGTTACTTTGCAGGACTTCAGGTGATCTTCATTTTAAAGTATCTTTATTAGGTTTCGCTACGGTGAGATGTAAGTTTGGGGTTCAGGGTTTCCCCTATCTCTACTTATTTACCTACTTAGGGTAGAGATTTCTGGGGCATGCCTGCAGGTGGAGGGCAGTTGGTTATTCTCCTAAGAGAACGTAGTGTCCTTGGGAGAATGAGATATAGTGGTTGTTCGCTGGCCTAGTTAGCGTTTGGTAAATAACTTCCCATCCAATTCTCAAGGTCCATCTCTCAGTGAAGAAAAACGCTGGATAGTACCAGGTCATACAGCACTCAGTGTAGGTTGCCCAGGCCCCGCAGCCTGGTCCACTGAGCAAATGGAGTTATGGCCTTGTATTTTCTTTGTATTTTGGTTTTGTGATTAATAAGCTGACACGTCAGTAGGCTACCAGGGTTCTCCTTTGTCCTTGCACTCTTTATGCCTAACGAGATTTTTAAGTAAATAGAATAGGCAACCACTAGGAGGTACCCGAACTATGGGTCGGGGGCTGGGGTGAGCATAAATGGCTTACAGTGGCTTCCTCCGCACCGCGCGTCTAAGCGCGTGGAGCTTTTCCAAGGTTGGGGTGTGTTGCTATAAGCTTGTACCTGGAGCGCGAAAGACGTCTCAGAACAAACGGTCCTTTAATCTAAAAGGCGCAGGCGGCGAACGCTCCTCCAAAGCATTGTTGCGGCCCAGGGTCTGCGTGCTTGGGCACCAGCTGCCTGCACATCTGGATGCAGCAGCGCCTTTCCCTGCAGGGCGGAAGAGGGGCGGAGGACACCGGTGTGCGCGCACCTCCTCGTGCGCGCGCGTGCGCCCATGTGCGTGTCGCTGTGCCTGTATGTTTGTGCCCCTGAGTGTGTGTGTGTGCGCGCGCGTGTGTGTGTATGCTCGCGCGCATGGGTGTCGCCTGGACCCGCGGCTACTGGACCGGCTAATGGTGGTGGGGGCCCTGGAGGGAATAAATCTCCGCCGACCTCCTCGCGCCTTACTGCGGATTAATAACAAACCAGTTAGAGAAAAACGAGGGTGAGGGCGGCAGGGTGACAGCCTGGGCATGCCGGCTTCGTGTGGAAGGGTCAGGGTATCAGCCAGTCTCTGCCACATCGAGGGATTTATTATCTTTTTTTGAGGGGTGGGGTATTATTTTTTATTGTCTGCTTCTAGCCCCAGAGAACAAGGGCAGGAGAGAGGGGTGCGCGCTCTAGCTGAGCGTCGCAGATCGAAACGGGTCGAAGGAGGCAATTTTGCTAGTGGGGGAGGGAGAGGGAGACCTTGATTTCCACCAATCCCCGGGCGTTTGTCTGCGAAGTCCGGACGCAGCGGAAGGCTGCGGCGCGCCGCTGAATTAACTCATGAGGGCGAGTTCTTTTATTCTCTGGGAGGGGTGGGGAACGAGGGTCCTGGCGGGGGAGGCGGAGAAGCCCGGGGCAGGATAGCGGTCCCGGGCCGCCGTGGAAATTTCCAAGGACTTGGCGCGGCGCGGAGAGCGCGTCTGGGGGGTGCCTGGCGGCGCAGCAGCGCGGCAGGCGGGGAGAGGCGGCGAAGGGCGAAGGAGCATCCTTCAGAAGGGACGCCGCGGCCAAATGTCTGGGAGGGAACCGAGCTTCTCCCCGGACCCACGCCGAGGGCGACGGTGATGCTGCAGAACTGGCGGGAGCGACTTGCCGCCGCCGCTCTCCGGGCTTTCCGAGACCCCAGCGCTCGCCTTCTGCAGGGGAAGCGACCATGGCCATAGCTCGTGACTTGCCCCCCCGGCCACTTCGCCTGGAAAAAAATCCTTGAAAAAGTTGCATTTAAAAAATCCTTGCGCTGACCTTTGGGACTGTGGGGAACGAAGAAGCGTGAGTGCGTGTGCAAGCAAGAAAGGGGAAGGGTGTGTGCATGGGGGGCCGTCGGTGGGGAGACCCTCGGCTGCCACTTCGCCAAGTATTGTGCTGAGGCTCTGCCCCCGCCCCTCCCCGGCAACCCGGGGCTGCGATGAGCCCCTGCGGGCGGGTGCGGCTACACACGTCCAGAGGGGCCATGGCTGTATTGGCGTGGAAGTTTCCGCGGACCCGGCTGCCGGTGGGAGCCAGTGCTCTGTGCGTTGTGGTCCTCTGTTGGCTCTACATCTTCCCGGTCTATCGGCTGCCCAACGAGAAGGAGATCGTGCAGGGGGTGCTGCAACAGGGCACGGCGTGGAGGAGGAACCAGACGGCGGCCCGAGTCTTCAGGTACCCCTGCTCTCCATACCTCTCCCCTCTCGCGTCCTTTCCTCCCCAGAGCGCCAAGGACAGGGAGGCGTCCCTTCCACACAGTCCTTCTTGTCTTACCCCCTTTCCGAACCATCCTCAACCTGGAGAATTTGGTCAGGGTTTCTTCCCCACCCCTCACCCCAAGAGATGTGAAGACTCCCGCTTTGCCCTTACAAAGACTCTATGCATTTCTTCCCAAGCTTTAGTTGTATTTAACGGTTTACCAATAACCGGTAGGAAGGAGCATCCAGGATAACTTAGTCCTTTGCACTTAATGAGAATTCATTTCTTGGGATTTGCAGACGTTCGAAGCCATAGAGAGCTAGAAGTAGGTAAGAGGCGTCTTCCTGAGGTTAGGCGAACGGTTGGTATCATCAGTCACTAATGAGAGAGGTGGTGGGCAAGGCTTGGGCAACTAAATCACAACATGGACACCCAGCCAGGATCCCGCGGCTTTCCGCAGTATACCCACAGCATACCCAAAACACTTAACGTAGTCCTACTAGGAGCCGGGTAGTATGTGTTATTTTGTGTGTTGAAGTCTCAAAAACTTTCCAGTAACATATTATCATCCCCATTTTACCAACCGCGAACTGAGTCTGTGGAAGCTTAAGTTACTTGCCCAAGGTCATGCGCCTTTGAAGTGTTAGAACTGGAATTTTCATCACCTAAAGCTCCCAGCTCTTTTCCATGGCTTAGGCAGTGGATGTCTTCTGGAGGATGGGAGATGTGGTTTAGGTAGGGTCTGGAAATCAGTAAGCAAACAAAAAGTGAAAACCAGATTAGAAATGAGAACTCTGAGGTTCACTCAGAGGTTGTAGCTTCCTTTCCTTTCTGAGAAATTTCCGTTTAAGTGTCTAAAAATAAGCCCCTGGAAGCAAAGGTTGTGCCCTTAGACTGGAGACAGGGCAGATCTACCTCCCCATCTTACCACTTACCTAGGCATGTTGAGGGGACACACTGGTGCTTCCACCACTGGGAGCTGCCCAGCTTTCACCTTCAGCCATTGGAGCTGAAGATGCTACATTCGACCTCCCGGTGATTGTAGCCTGGATGGGGAGTGCTTTCCTCTGCTCTGGATAGGATTTTTCCAAGCAGTGTATTGGCAGGTGAGAGCCAGTTTTAATGTTCTCCACTACTGTTAGTATAAGTGTTCAGAAACCTCTATATATTTTTAAAGAGTTTTTAAACATATCGTTTCCTTCCCCTTATCAAACCTGCACCTTGAAAGATGGTGAAAGAGACAGTGGGTTGGTGTCACCTAGTGCCGTAACTCACGGTGTCACCCTGCCCCCATGGACCTCCTGTACCGGAATCCTTAATGTGTTTTTTGCTAATATTTCTCGTAAATCTTAATTCCTGTATATCACTGAATGTAATGGCAATAGTAGTGACGTACACAACTAGCAAAATTAAAATTACACCTTTAACTTACAGTATCGTATGCACAGCCTAAATGTATTTACATTTACATGTTTCATGTAGTTAAAGTGAAAATTTGGTAGGAAAACAGTAGGATTTGAAGTAAAAAGTTTAAGAACTACATCAAAATTATATTTATTTTAATGTTAGACTTTACCGTTACATGAGATACATTAATGGATTAGGATTTCATAATCAATAATGGCCCAAATAATGTAGAAGTTGTAGACAAATGCATATGAAAATATATTCATAAGTGAAATAATACTGTAAAAATAAACAGGAAAAAACACACAAGCATTTCAGCACTTAGTGAACATCTTGACTAAGTCAGAACTTTCCTTTCCTGCCTTCAAAGCTTTGTACTTGTGAATGACTTCATCAAAATCAATGCCTTTCGCCAACTCACTTTTTAATGTGTCACTATTTTTTGAAACCGTAATTCAAACTTAAACCTTGAAAATGTCATTAAAGTCAGATATGTATTTGCAAGACAGTGACTTTTTAAACAAAATTTTGAAAAAGACTAAAATTAAAAAAACTGAATTTAAGATTTAAGTTGTATTTTTAAACATGTATCAAGAAACATCATATTTCCTCACTTCATATTTTAAACTGTTTCTCTAGTTGTCAAAGAGTTATACAGTCAATAATAATTGTTATACATGTAAGCTTATTATTTTAATCATAGAATAACATAGAATAAATATACTGTAAATTGCTTAAATGTAGTATTTCTTAGATTATATGAATACTAATAGCAAAATTGTTTTATACAATCTTTCTACATTGAATTACATTATTAGTTACTACATTACTAGCAACTGAGCTGAAGCCTTGATTTTTCTCTGTCTTTTCCTTTAATTACTACTTCATTCTCCAAAACGTTATTGATAATAGGTTCACAAATACTAATTACCACAATGTTGTAGCTAAAACACCAGAAAATTTGACAAAACCAGTGACTATAAAAACACTGGCAGCAACGAAAACAACAGCGTGCTTGTAGCGCGTGCAGACGAAACCACATGATTCAAAGCGTCATTGTAACTGGGTGATAATGACAGCTCTGACCGGAGCGCATTAGAAGTTTCAAAAAGTAAATTAGCATAGAGTTTTAGCCTTGTGGGTATGCTAATACATGTAAGCTGGGCTTATGAAAATATTTTTTTGTTGTTATAACTAACTCAAGGGATATTTTTATAAAAATAATGAATTTCTGCTGAAACACTGCACAAAAATTTTATAGACAGCTATTCTGGTGTCACTCCCTCTGACAGTATCACCCGGTGTGGTCCACACCCCCCGCGCTCCCCGAGTCATGCCACTGTAAAGAGAGAACAGCCAGTTCTTTCTGAAGAAGGCAGCTGAAGTCTCTTTTAAACTGGCAGGGAAGGCTTTTCTTCTCTTTCTTTCTTTCTTTTTTAAGAAAACTGCTATTATTATATTTAAAAATAACCCTACTCCCCTTAGAAGTACATAAGGGTTAATTTTCTCACCATCACAGTATTGATTACGGGACTCAAAAGCACCCAAAAAGCATAGCATTCAGCAATTCTTTTCTCTAAAGACAGAAAGCACATTCATTTCAAGTAATATAAGGAAATGAGTTAAGAACTTCCCATTGGTTTGCGGTGAAAGAGCCCCCCCCCCCCACCTTTTTTTGTATAGGAGTTGGAATAATGAAGCTCTGTTAGAGACTAGATTTTGTTTTGGAGGACACAGCCAAGTGGAAAATGCTTCATGTTATGAGAAACACAGGCTGATCGTTTCTCAGACAGTTTTGCTCTTTGCTGTCTGTAGCCTGGAGTGATCTTCACTGTGTTTGGCTGACATTTGGTCTAGTCTCTATGTGTGGAGAATTACTTATTAAAATCCATGCAATATAAAAACTGCCTAAACTTGTATACCTCAAAGTTAGTGTCTGTAAAACTGCGTAAGAGACGTCATTGCCTATTGAAAGAAGTTTGGGCTTCAGAGTAGAATCCTGAAATTTTAGACTGGGTCACTACTAGATAAACAACAGAGTATCTTTGGAATGTTACTCTATCTCTTTGAGTCTTAGCTTCCTTATTTTTAAAACAACGGTAATAACATCTACCTTGCAGGGTTGTTTTAAGGTTTAAATAAAATAACTGATGCCAAGTGTCTAGTGTTTTCTGCACCCAGTAAATGGTTGCTATTATGATTGCTGTAAATTATAATTTCCTGTATATATTACAATTTAAATAAAGGTGTCTGGTCAGCCCATAAGAATTTAGAACCTTTCACCTGCTAAAGTTGCAGAGAAACATGAATGGTCTCTCCTTACTGTACACACATATGTATGTACTTAATGTTAACAAACAGGAATAAGAAGTTTTAAAAGATGATAAAAGTTTCACGGTTTCTTAAGTCAAACAAATTTTTTTTTTCCATTGTCTTTTGACATGTGTGTAGTAATATATGTTTGTTAAATATCAGACGGGTTAGCCAAAAGCTTATGTTAAGGATGACTGGTATCAGAGGGATCCCTGTTTCTCTAGCCTCAAGCATCTTCTGCACGAATATAAATATATGTACACAAATGTACTACATGGACTTATGTGTGAGGATACATAACACAGGTATTCATAAATCATGGAATGACATCATATATAAGTATAAATATATATATATACACATACACATATTTGCTATCAATCAACCAATATTTAATGAGTGACTGTTACGTGCCATATATGTGTTAGGCCCTGGGGGATGGCTGTAGACAGATTGCCTGGCCTGAAGGAGCTTTCCTCCTACTTGGGGGCACTGAATAAACAAACAAGCAAATAAATAAAATGATTTAAAGCGTTGCTAAATGCTGTGCAGAAAAAAGTTTCCCACCGTATTCACAAGTACAAGAATTTGAGATTTTATTTTGCCATTTACTTTTGTAACTTTCTTCTTCTCCTAGCTCAGAACTTGCTATGTACTGATTTCTCACAAGGGAAGTTTGGCAAACCACATAGCAGACAGCAGCGATGAAGTGACAATGCTGTAAGATTTTTGAACTAAAAAGGAAGTTTTACTAAAATTAGTTGACCACCTCTTAGAAGCTTCCTTAACTCTGGTTGCTCTGACTGGCTAGTCAGGTAGCGTGGCAAAGTGTGAAACCAAAGCCGTGTTTGTCTCTCCTCTCAGATCTTTACCTATTTCCTTCGTTTCTCAGAAATGAGTCTCAGCTCAGAAATTATGTGCAAGGCATTATTCTTGGTACCTGACATGGTAACAACAAATTACCAGGTGCTTATTATCTGCCTGACACTATGCTAAGTGCTTTGTATGCATTGTCTCATTTTGTCCTCATAACAACCTTGTAGAACAAGCCCTGTTCCACGCTTACAAAGATGAACACACCCTGGACCCTGCCATCAAGGAATTTACTATAATCTCATAGGAGAGACATACATATATAATTAACTAACTTGGACAGAGGGCCTTAAAAGAGAGGCAACATAGCAAGGTGAAATGCTTATGGACTTGAGAGTTGTCAGATCACGGTTGGAATTCTTGCTGTCTCATTTTTGGCAGCATGGTCATTGGTAGTTCAGCTCTTAGAGCTTAAGTTTCCCTGTTTGTAAAATGGGATTTGTAAAAATGTCTTACAAGTGCATGGTGAGAACTACATGATACAATGCAGACAGCTTCTAGAAAGATGTTTGCCAAGTATCTCTGTTTAATACATGTTGTTATAACAATTGAAGTGTAAGCAAAGGGCTGGGGAAGTTCAGAGAGATGACCTTTAATTATGCTGAAAGGAGGGAAATCAGAGAAGGCTTCAGAGAGGAGGCAGGATTTGTACTAGTCTTTGAAGGATGGTAAGAAGGGATAGTGGTAAAAGATTAAGGGGGAAGGATAGTCCAGGCAGAAAGAGCAGCAAAATCCAGGGCATGGAGTTGTGGGAGTGACTGGTGTCCCTTTCCTGTATTTAATAAGGAATTATTAAGTTGTGCCCACTGCAGCCATAGCACACAGGTAGGCTGGAAAGTCAGTGGAAGCCAGGTCACAATCTCTGAATGTGTTGAAGGTGTGGGTCATGAGAAATGGACAAACATCAAGTGTCCAAGGGTACTAGTCATGTGTCAGCTGTCAGCAGAGATGTCACATCACTGTTCCTTATGAATTTGCGGATAGGGAGGGACATACCCAAAGTAGTTGTTTTGAAAATCCTGTGTGCTCAATTGGTGGCATCTCCCTTTCCCTATCTCTGAACCCACAGGATGTCAAAAGCTTCAGGTATCTTCACAGCTGCCCTGGTGGCAGCAGAAGGGCATTGGGGATGGAGGGGCTGAGTGCTAGGTGCAGCCATCTGCATGTATGGGATACAACTTGGGTGTTTTTAAATGGGTGACTTGTAGATTTCACTTTAAAGGTAGTTTAGGAAAAAGATGGTTTAATACATTTTGATGCTCAAGAAAATAAGCTTCAGTTATGTTGCAAATTTACGAATGTGGAAAAAATCTCAGTAACAATAACCACAACAGCAAAAGTAAATCATTAGCATTTATTGGACACAAAATGTGCCGGGCCCAGTTCTTAGCACTTATATGCATTATCTAATTTTGTCCTTACAGTAGCTTTATAAAATAGATACTATGATGTTCCTTGGAGCCCTGGTGGCGTAGCGGTTAAGAGCTTGGCTGCTAACCAAAAGATCAGCAGTTCAAACCCACCAGCTGCTCCTTGGAAAACCCTATGGGGCAGTTCTACTCTGTTCTGTAGGGTTGTTATGACTCAGAACTGACTTGATGGTACCTAACAACAACAACAGATGATGTTCCTTGTTTTACAGATGTGGAAATGGAGGTCCCGAGAGGTCCAGTGACAGAAAGATGGGGTTGGGCTATTAACCCAGAGCTATTTGATTCTAAACCTCATGCTCGCTCCCTGATAATCTTAGATAAACAGGTATTGCTGTTAATATCTTTTATCATCTGACCCTGCTTACTTCTCCAACCTTACCTTTCATCTGTACCTGTTTTTCTCTTTATGTTTTAGTAATACTGGTATCATTGTAGTTCCTGGAACAGCCTAGGCTGTGTTGGTTTTGCTCATGTCGTTCCCTTTGTCTAGAATGCCCTAATTTCAGGGCCACATCTTCCTGCCCATCACCTGACCAATTCCTACTCATCTTTTGACAGTGTGTTATATTGGTTAAGAGCAGAGATTCTGAAGTTGGTTGGCCTGGAGTCCAATCCAGATTCCACCACTTGCTGTATTCTTAGAGCAAACTAGTCTGTATTGTTCATTTAGGGATTAATTGTCTATTATCTGGTGGGATTGCTGTGAGAATTAGATTAGATAATGTATTTAAAATGCTTAGAATAGTTTCTGGCATATAATTAGCTCCCAGTCATGTTAGCTTTCCCCTCAAGCACTTTTTTTCCTCCTCCCTCTCTCTCTGGGCTGCATTAGAAGCATCTCCTCTCTGTTTTCTTCCTACCTTGTGTATATTTGTGCGTTTCTTTCATTTGTCCCAAACACCTACTACGTGTGTTGGCCACTATTGTCATCGAAGATGCTAGAACTATAGCAGTGAACTTAACAAAATTCTTGCTTTCTTGGAACTTACAGGCTAGTGAAGGGGGACAGATAATAAACGAATACATATGTAAACATCTGGTCATGACAGATGCATTTCTCAAATTGTATTAAAATTACTGGTTTATTTATCTGCCTTCATCTTTGCATTCCCAGAGCTTTTCACAGTCCCTGAGGCACTAATGTTGAGTTATTGAGTGATGGAAGTTTTAGAAAGGTGGGACCAGAGAGCCAATCAGACGATCAACAAATATTTCATTAACACTTACCTTGTGTCCAGCATTCCACTTGGCATGGTAGGGGAATCAAAGGAATAAATGCATATCTTCTGTTCTCGAGGAGTCCTTACTCAAGACCAGAATTTCCCAGCCTCTTCTCTACTGACCTTTTGGGCTGGGTAATTTTTTGTTGTTGGGACTATTCTGTGCATTGTGGGACATTTAATAACATCTCTGGCCTCTACCCACTAAATGCGACAACCAAAAATGTTTCCAGATTTATCGAAATATACCCTGGTGTGGGGGAGGGGAGGGGCAAAGTTGCCCCTGGTTGAGAACCACTGCTCTAGAGAAACAAAATCAACTTAGTGGACAGGACTAAAAAAAACAGAAAAAAAATCATGCAATTAAGAGCTAAATTTGAAAATTACAGGCTATACATGTTTTGTCTGTTTAGAGAAACAACGTGCTTCTGTGGGCTCGTGTAGTTGGGGAAGGCTTCCTGGAAGAAGAGGGAATGAATTGTACTTTGATAGACGAGCAGTACCTGGTTTTGAAAGGATTGGGAAAGGGGATGAGTTTTAGGATGTTTACTGTAAGCAGCTGACTCCACTGAAAGCTTCTGGGAGAGAGCTGTTTCATGCTCTCATCAGTGTCCCCCATAGGGCCTGGCAAGAAGTGCCCCCGTTCTGTGCCCCATTCTGCTCCTTCTATAGTCTCACCCTCCCCAATGGGGCAAGGTGTCTACAAGGCCGTCATAGATCCTGGAATTCTCTGCCCAAATGTCGCAAGCCCACTTGTACAGCTGGCCTGTGTGGAACATTTCCCCAACTCTCTTCCTGAGGGTGGCTTGCCCCACCCTAAAGAGTGGTCAAGGGACAACTTTATGGGAAGGGGAGGATGTGGAAGGAGCTTGAATACAGGACTGGGGTGTACACATGTGTACACGAAGTGGGCTGTCTCTGTGTTACCATGTTCTGATACCAAGCTCCCTGAAGAATTCTACATTTGAACGTGGCATTCCAGGTGGTTATACAGGTACATTTGTCCAGAGAGGACGACAGGAGGTTAGAACATATTTTATGTACCCATTTGTTGATTTGATTTGTAATTTTTCAATATTTAGATCTATGGTATATGGGGCCTTTGTTTGTACTATTGCCTCATAAACGGGGTTGGTTATAGTCCTTTGGTTTGCCCTGTGCAATCAATATCGAGGTGGAATATTGAAGTGTTTTTTTGCAGCTTGGGAGCCTATTAGTCTTCATTTTGGAGCAGAGTGTTTTAGGAAACTAGTTGGATCAAGTGAATAAATTTATATCTGTTATTGTAGGGTATGGCCAGTTTGTCTTTTTTCAGAGTTGTGAATTATCTTGGGAGTGATGCTGACTGCGTATTATTGATGCAGTCTCTCATGTTGGAGTTAATAGATTTCTAGTAAAAGACAACACTTTTCTGCTTTTCATTTGATCTTGGCTCTATCAGGAGCTGTGTGACCCTGGGAAAATTGCGTAACATCCATATGCCTGTATTTTGTCATCTGAAAAATGAGCATAATATGGGTACGTGCTTCATAGGTTTGTGGTGACAATTAAGTTCGATAATAAATGTAATGCTCTGAGAACAGTGCCTCACATTTTTAAACTTTCAGTGTTGCTTTCATCATTTTTAAAAATTCAGTTAATATATATTGAGGGCCCACTATAAGCACTGTGCTAGGGGAAAGGAGCCTTGGTGCTGAAGTGGTTAAACACTCAGTTTCTAAGAGAGGTTGGCAGTTCGAATCCACCAGTGGCCCTGTGGGAGAAAGATGTGGCAGTCTGCTTCCATAAAGATTACAGCCTTGGAAACCCTATGGGGAAGTTCTACTCTGTCCTATAGGGTTGCTAGGAATTGGAATAAACTCAATGGCAATGGGTTTTTTGGTGCTAGGTGAAGAGGGTGGGCCTGCCTCCATGGGGCACACAGTGTAGCAGTGAAGGCAGACTTGGAACAAGCAATTACAAACAGGATTTGTCTCCCAGCAACTCTGCTAGTAATGGTCATCAAATTGTGAGGATTTCATGCTACCCGAACAAGATATGGCTGTTTTTACTCTTTTGATGCCCTGAAACAAATGTCAAAAGCATTATTGTTAAAAAAGAAAAAAAAAACCAAAAAATAAGCAAAAATAAATACAAAATACATTTATTTCAAACATCAGATCTATCTAGTGATATCTTGATGAACAAATAAACTGGAAACAAAATTTTAATAACAGCAGTAAAAGCAGAAGCTAACATGGTACTTCCTGTGTTCCAGAAATTATTCAAAGAAGCACTTTATTAACTCATTTAATCCTCGTAACAACCTTCCAAGGTAGATACTACTATTACCTTCATTTTACAAACTGAGGCACTAGGAGGTTAAGTAACTAGTCTAAGATTTTACAATAAGAGGTACAGCAGGGATTTGAACCCAAGCACTGTGTCTCCAGTCTGTGTACTTACTGAGGAGAATCTTTGGGCTCCTTGGAGAATGATGTTAACTGATGAGATGCAGTTGAAATTCTTTTACACATCCATTCATTTGTTCTTTAGATATTTGTTTTTTGAGAGCCAGGTACTGTCACAGGGGCTGAAGATACAGAACTGAGCAAGGTAGGCATTATCCCTGCTTTCTCCCAACTTAGAATCCAGTGGGAGAGACAGACAGACAATAATGATACAGTGTAAATACACTGATGTTGTTGTTATTGTTAGCTGCTGTGGAGCTGGCCCCTGACTCATGGCGACCCCATGAGCAATGGAAGGAAAAGCTACCTGGTCTGTGCCAAGATGGGTTGAGGATCAGACTGTTGTGATCCATAAAGTTTTCACTCGCTGATTTCCGAAGTAGATCACCAAGCCTTTCCTTCTAGTTCATCTTAGTCTGGAAGCTCTGCTGAAACTTGTTCAGCATCCTAGCAACCCACAAACCTCCACTGACAGAAGGGCAGTAGCTGGGTATGAGGTGCATTGGTCAGGAATGGAACCCAAGTTTCCGGCATGGAAGGCAAGAATTCTACCACTGAACCACCAATGCCCCCACATACAATAAAGACAACATAAAGTGCTAGGACAGTATAAGGGGAATGGAGCTTAATTCAGACTCAGGAGATCAGGGCGGGCTTCCTTGAGAAAATGATGTCTAAGCTGAGACCTGAAGGGTGATAAAAAGGAGAAGAGTTTGAAGGGTGAGTATTGTATTTAGATGGAGGAAATGGCATGGAAGGAGAGATTGTGGAAACTGGTGGGAAGTGAAAGGAACGTGATGTGACTGGAGCAAGAGTAGCAGGCATGAAGGAGAGTGAGAAGAGACTGGAGAGGGAGGCAGGGGCCAGATCAGGCAGGGCTTTATAAGTCTTATGAGAAGCCCAGGCGCTCAGTACATATCTGGGCAGAGTGTGCTGGCTCAAATAAAGGCAGAGGAGTTATCTGCATGAGATGGGATGTAAAATCCATAGCCATCCTCACCTGACTGGGTGAGATGACAGGAAACTCGTTCCCACCTGGAAAGAGTCTGGACTTTGGAGTCCCAAAGAACCTGGTTCTGATCCTCTGTGGTTTATTTATAGCCTTGAACAATTTACGTGGTCCTTCTGAACCTTAGCTGTGGGTGGCTAAGGTTTGAAAGGATTAAGTGCTGAATAATTGCTAATTATTAAGCCATGATGAGGAGAAAAGCTGCGTTCTGGAATACATCCTATTCCTCTTACTTATACCTTCAGAAAAGGAGTATCAGACAATGAAATATGACCTTATGACACACCCTCTTCCTCCATAGAGTTAGCACTAAGGATGCTGTAATGAGGCCTGCAGAATTTTAAAGGAGAGAGCAGAGCACCTGACTATTCATTGACTCATTCATTCAACCACATTTACTGAGTGCCTGTTATGTGCCAGTTAGTCACTGGGGATAAAGTCATGAATGCAAGACACAGTCCCGGGTTTTATAAAATTACAGTTTAGTCTGGTGTCATTAGTTGAATCAGTAAGAAATTGGGTAACGTGGTGTTCCAAAGGCTATAGTTTGCCTGTTTGGGATAATTATGCTGACTGGAAGCGATTGATTTCTTCCCCCCCACCTCCACTTTCCTTTCTCTTGGACTGTCTTCTCGCTATGGCATTGTGTGAGAGGAAAGCAGCCAAGACTAGGAGAGCTGTGTCACCCCTTTGATTAGGTGCCAGGAGGAGGCTGAATTGAAGTCAGAGCTACACGTTCCCCATTATTCAGGGCTTAAGTAACACAGTGCGCTACCAGAAATTTCCAAGTGAATGTAATGAGAAAAGGATTTTTTTTCTTAAACAAAGTGTTTGTTTCAATTATTGATAAGCAAATATATATGTGACTTTATATCTTCCACGTTTATTTTTAAAATTTATACTGTTTATTATCTGATTGATTTTGTGGGTAATACATATTTATCGCAGAAAGGTTTAAAATCTTATAAAAATGAGAAAATAAAAAAAAAAACACTTAGAATCCCATCACTCAGAAGTATTCATTGTGAACCCTGTTTCTTTCTTGCGTATTTGTCTTTATGAGTGTGCATTACTAAAAGGTATGCATTTTGTATATTATTTAATTATAAACATATTCACTCAACATTGTGCCTTTAGTGTTTTCCCATATAATTAAATAATTTTTCATTTCCCAGCTTGTGATAAAATAGCTTTATGATTTTTATTTTGGGAAAAAATTATTCATTGTGAGTTTTTTCTTTTTTTGTAAATGTTACCACTTTGGAACAAATTACTTTCTTAAAAACTGTATTCATGCTGCTGCAAATTTACATGTTAGATTTTTTTCTTCAACTGTGTCTTCATATATATTTGTCGATATCTGAGCTTAGGAAATCAAAAAGCCTCTTTAAAGAGTTCTTTCTGCTTTCTTAAAGTTGGCATTTAAATGATGAAAACAACAATAGTTTGTAAAAGGAATTGACATTTAATCATCTAGAGACACACATTGCTAATATTTTGGTATATAATTTTCCCGATCATTCAACCATTCAGTGTATCTGTGTGTGCGTGTGTATGTGTGTATGTATATAAAACAAACATATAATGAATTTGACAGTGAATTTCAAATATTTTTCCAGTAACAATATATGTAAATCCACATTATCCCTTTTTAATGGCTACGAGCTTCTCCAGTGTCGGGATAGATAATGATTTATTTAACTAATACACTGTTATTGGATACTCGTGTTGTTGAAGTGTTTTACCTTTATAAATGATGCTGTGATGAACATTCTTGTGTACACATCTTAAACACTCATCTGTTTATTTCCTTAGTATATAGATTTCTAGAAGTAGTTTCTTGATCATTTTTTTTCTAACATAAATTCTTACAGTGACTCCTTTGGTTGTTAATGAACGTCTTTGATTTTGGCTGGTGGCAGATTTGAGGCTCCCCTATTTAGTGTAGATAGTGAACCAATTGCATCAGTAGCAAGCATACAATGATTTGTTAATATTAAAAGAATGTGGCCTTATTTGGAAATAGGCTCTTTGCAGATATAATTAATTAAGATGAAGTCATACTGGATTAGTTCTTAGCCGCCATCGAGTCAACTCTGACTCATGGTGACCTTACGTACAACAGAATAAAATGTTGTCCTGCATCATCCTCATGATCACCAGCATGTTTGAGTCCATCAATGCAGCTATTATGCCAATCCATCTCACTAAGGGTCTCCCACATCCTTATTCGCCCTCTACTTCACCAAACATGATGTCGTCTTCGAGAAATTGATCACTCCTGATGATGTGTCCAAAGCAAGTGAGCTGGGCAATGTTCTGTTGTGATCCATAACATTTTCCTTTGCTAATTTTCAGAAGTAGATCGCCAGGTCTTTCTTCCTAGTGCATCTTAGTCTGGAACTTCCATAGATACCTGTGCACCATGGGTCCGGTCATCCTGCTGGTATCTGAAATACCTGTGACATTGGTGTGGACCCTAACTCTGATGGCTGGTGTCCTTACAAGAAGGCCATACTGAGACAAGAGCAGATGCAAAAAGTGGAAGACCATGTGACAGTGGAGGCAGAGACTGGACTGATACAGCTGTAAGTCAGAGAAAGCCAAGGATTGCTGGAAGCCATCAGAAATTAGGAAGAGGCAAGGAAGGATTCTTCCCTTGAGCCCTCAGAGGGAGCATGGCTCTGCTGCCACTTTGATTTCAGATTTCTAGCCTCTAGAACTGTGAGAGAATATATTTACATTGTTTTAAGCCACCCAGTTTGTGGTAGTTTGTCACAGCGGCCCTAGGAAACTCATGCAAGGGCCCAGCTTGTACAAGGCTTATACAAATTGAGTCTGGTTTTCTTTGTCTTGTCTCAGATCCCTAACCACAGGTCTTTGTTTGTGCTAAGTGTCTAACAAGTATTTGTTGGATGAATGAAAACATTATATTGTCTCAGAGATGTCCAAATACCTACTAGGGGTAGTTTCATTTACTTTCTAATGTTAAGATTCTATACTATAAATATTCACTGCCAATTCAGTCATTCATCCCTTCATTTGTTTGTTTAAAAAATACCTATCCAGTGCCTTTGTGTGCCAGGCACTATGCTAGGTGCTGACTGTAGAGTGGTATACCAAGAAGATGTAGACCTTTCTTTGTAAAACATATATGCACACAGCATCCATTATAAAAGGAGCAGAAATACTATACTTACTCTCTAAAAAGTCTCACAAGCACAGGCTTAACATGACTTTCAAAGCTTCAGTGTGTGGGTCTGTATTTGTTACAGTCCAGAAGGGGGCCGAAATCTCTTCTTCAGGTCCGTTCAGTTTTTGGCCTTCATTGAGATTATGAGGCCAGACACTTCCATTTAGTTTTTTTTTTTTTTAAATTGTGTTTTAGGTCAAAGTTTGCATAGCAAGTTAGGTTCCCATTTAACAATTTTTATGTAACTTGTTCCATGACATTGGTTACATTTTTCACAATGTGTTGACATTCTCATTATTTCCATTCTTTTTTTTCTGTTTCTATTAATCTAGCTTCACTGACTCTCCTTAGCTTCTCATCTTTGTCTTAGGGTAAATGTTGAGAGTTTGGTCTCATATGGTTGGTTAATTTAAGGGAGTGCAGTATTCATGGGTAATATTGTTTATTTTATAAGCCAGTCTCTTATTGTGATGAAAGGTGCCCACCAGGAGTGGCTTCAGTTTCAGGTTCAAAGGGTATCTTAGGGTGATAGTCTCAGGGGTTCCTCTTGTCTCTATCAGTCCTGTAACTCTGGCCTTTTTTAGGAATTTGAATTTTGTTCTACATTTTTCTCCCATTCTGACCAGGATCTTCTATTGTGCCCCTAGTCAGAACAGTCTGTAGTGGTAGCTGGGCACCATCTAGTTCTTCTGGTCTCAGGCTAGAAGAGACTGTGGTTCTCATGGGCCACTAGTCTTGTAGACTAATTTTTTTCCTTGAGTTTTTGGTTTCCTTCACTCTCCTTTATTTCAGATGAGAAGAGACTGATATTTGGGTATCTTAGATGGCCACTCACAAGCTTTTAAGACCCCAGATGCTGCTTAGCAACCTAGGATATAGAACATTATCTTTATGAGCTGTTACACCAACTGACTTAGATGTTCCCTGATATTGTGGCCCTGAGCCTTCAAACCTCGTAACTCAATTCCATGAGTTTGGATATGTCTAGGAAGTTTCCCTAACTGTGCTCCCTATCCATCCAGTTTTGTGGTATAATATCTTTTGACTCTTGCTAAGCTCTGCAGCATGTAAAATGTTACAGAGGGAAAGCACTATAAAACATTGCTAAAAGATACATGAGTCCATTGGGGGAAGCAAAGCTCAATTACTGGTAGAATCAAAGAGACAGAGAGGCAGGCTGGTTTGGATGGGAATTGCTCACTTCGTAAGCAACTGACCTCAATGAGCTACCTCACCATAGTAAAAAAAGGAGAGGAAGTATGAAAGGAAGAGTAAGGATGGGAAATAGAAATGTGTAATGTGCAAGTTGTGAACTGAGGAGTACCATTTTGGAGTAAAAACATAAAGTCATTTTATTTTTTCTAATAAGTGCTCCAATTGTGCCATGTCAAAACTACCTCTTAGCCCCCTGCTCCCCTCCTTGTGGCCTCTGATGGTTCTCTGAACAACTTGGCCAGATTTCATCAGTTGTCATCCACTTTGATTATTGGAACAGTGTCATCCTGGTATTTAGCTCAACTTTATTTATTTCAAAGTGCAATTAAAGCTCTTCTCTCTACCACCTCTGCCTGCTCAGGCTCCACTTGGAGCTCCATCAGCTTGGAGTGGAAGATGTGAAATGCAGAGTCATTTTCTGATGCATGCCCCCGTCCCACCCCACCCCTTCTAGAAGCTGCTCCTTCTGTGTTGGGCAAGGAAGAGGTGGATGGTGAATTCATAATCTTCTCTCCGTTGATGATTGCTGCTTCTCAGGTGAACTGACAGGCTGTTGACATCCTGTAAGTGGTAAACAGTTCTGGTTCCTTCGCCTGGAAGACAGCCTTCTTAGGTGGAGGACCAATAGACACAGGTATCTCTTGTGAGGTCTACTCCATCTACAGGGAGCTCCCTGTTCCTTGCCACACCAAAGGGATCTTCATGGCCCACTCCCTCTCAGCCTCATCATCTCTCTCCAATTCTCTGTCCCTTTCTAGACTGCACAGGGACAGAGCACAAACAATCCAAGGATGGAAATGCCCGTCTCTCTTTATTGCTGGTCCTCTCAGTCTTCACAAGTGACTTTTTTGAGCTTCCTTTATCTCCCTCTTCTTCCCTGCCAGCAGGGAGAGAAAGTGCTTGCCTCCCCTCTGCTTAGGGGTAGGGAGGATATAGCTTCACCACAAAAATGCAGCATTCCTAAGAATGAATTGGCAGGGTGGTGGTGCGGGTGGTGATAGGACTGGCTGTCTGGTTTGGAAATTCTTGGTAAACCTGTAGAGACATAGCTGGCCCTGACTCCTGGTGGCTTTCAAAACTTAGAAGACGGGGTACTTTGCACAGGCTGGCCTCGGTTTTGGGCATTGCCATAATTTCTAGATAAGAGGAAAAACCCACATTTTGTTACACTGATCCCCTGGGTAAGTATTTGCACTGTCACAAAACCCGGTCATTGTACACTGTTTCTGGGGATGCCACACATATGGAAATGTTCGACTGAGTCAGCTCAGTTTCATTTTGAGAATGTAATTAAGGTTTGCCATCACAAACAAGGCTTCCAAGCCCCACCACCCCTACTCCCCATTTAGGGGACTTATCATCAATGTCCACGCCTGTGGCTTCTCCGGTTAGAGTCATTTGCCTATTGGCATACCTTTCTCATTTCCTTTTCATTCTGCTCTGGGAGCTTGACTGGGCAGACTGAAACTGGGGAATGATCTCCCACTGGCCAGGTATCCTCAATCTTGATTCTCTTGGGCCCTCCTGCTTCTTTAGGGTTGGGAAGAATCCCCACTCTCCCACAGGTTTCTCTCACTCCCAATTCTCCCTGTAACGATGGCCAGAAATGAGGGGGTGGTCATGGTGGTGGCACTGGATTGCTAAACAGACCCTTCCACAAGCCGCGCTGAGGCCTGGCCACATATCCAGTGACTCTCTCAACTCAGAATGTGGTACTTAGCACCTGTGCCCCAGCTTTGGACATAAACCAAATTTCCATACCAAGTCCCACTGAACATCCTGTCACAAAAGAAAGGAGCCAGTAAAGTAGTAAGAAGATTGCTTCTGGAGTTTCAGATTTCAAGTTTTATAATTTATAAGCAGTCCAAAATATTTTCTTAGTAAAGAAAATAGAGAGGCAATATGGAAAATTAAGTTCAGGTTTAATTAACATTTATTGAGCACCAGTTATGTGCAAGCACTGTTGAAGATGCTTTTATGCACAATATAAGCCTAGATTTAAAAAATCAGCTCTATTTTGCAGACAATAATGATGAGATTTTTAGTAATATAGTTGTTATTTATTTTGTGTTTACCAGATGCCAGGCACTGTTTTAAGTACTTTACAAAGTGATATTTAATATTGACAAATACTCTGTGAGGGAGATATTGTTATCCTTATTCTACAGGCAAGGGAACAGGCTGTGGGTAATTACTTGCTTAAGGCCATTTAGATTGTAAGTAGTATAGAGAGCTAACATTTAATGAATGCTTACTGTGTGTCAAACCTCTTTTAAGTACTTTATGTATGTTAACATCATCACAGCAGCCCTGTAAAATAGTCCTATTTTATTGTTAGAGAAACTGAAGCAGAAATTGCTTAATGAACTTTCCCAGGATTTCAGAGCTAGTAAATGGTCTTTCTGACTCTGGGGCTCACAGACTTCCTCATTATGTTGGACTTCCCTTTTGCTGTAAGACCAACATTCACATTCAGGACTTCACGTCAAAGTCTGATACCTCTTTATTTTGTGAGTCTTAGCATGAAGGAATGAATCTCAAATAGTAAAATTTTTCAGCCTGTGAATATACTTCCTGTATTTCTCCATTGTTACTATCTAGGGCTGTTTATACCAATCAGTCCTCAAGGATCCTGCAAATAAAGCAGTGAACTCAAATCATGGGTGAGGAAGATTTCTCTTTATCTCTCTAACATCTCTGATTCATCCCAGTGGCTTAGCTTTAGGCAGATTTGCCTTCTCTGTCACAGTCAACTTGCTTTGCTCCCCTTTGTGCCTGTGAAATGGAGGCCAAAGAATGCTACAAGCTATGGTATGGTCAGCGGAAGTAAAAACTGTACAGTTGTGAGAAGCAAGAGAGGAACAGCCAGCCATGTGGGGACTTTTCTGTGTCTTCGGAAAAGGCAGGCTGTTTTTTCCGTTGCTGAAATCCTCCGGGGACTTTTTTTGGCTTCAGTCACTGGCTCAGAAATGGAATCTATGTGATAATGTCGTGAGTACTTCAGAAGACAATCTATAGATCCTATGGGTAGTTTCTGTTTTTTAAACATTTTTTTTTTATTAATGTAATGCATTTTTATTGTAAACAGTTAAATCTTAATACAAGTGAATTATGAATTAAGTAAACATACAAACTTCTTCCATCTCATTTCCTAGAGGTAACCAGTGTGTGTGTTTTTTAAAATAATAAATTGGTGTATTTTTGGTGAAAGCATACACAGCAAAATAGGTTCCCATTCAACAATTTCTATGCACATTATTCAGTGACACTGGTTACATTTTCACGTTGTGTCAACATTTCCATTATTTTTGTTCTTATTGCTTTGTTTCCAATAACTTAGTCACCCTGCCCCCCTACCTTCTCATCGTTGCTTTAGAGTAATTGTTGACCATTCGGTCTCATAGAAATCATTTTTTAAAGGATCTCAGTACTCACATGTGATATTCTTTATTTTAAGAGCTGACCTCCTATTTAGCTAAAAGGTGACTTCAGGGGATAGTTTTAGTTCAAGGTTTAAAGAGTATTTTACGGCATCAATCTCAGAGATTCTTCCAGTCTCAGCTGGTCCAGTGAGTCTAGATTTTCAAGAATTTGAGGTTCTGTTCCACATTTTTCTCTCTTTCTAACAGGATCCAGCTATTGTAGCTTTAATTAGAAAGTTTGGTAGTGGTAGCTGGGCACCATCTAGCTCTTCTGGTCTCGGGGTAGAGAAGGCTGTGGTTCATGTAGACAGTCCTGTACGCTAGTTTCTCCCCTGAATCTTGGGTTTCATTCTTTCTTTTTTGCTCTGGATAAGCAGAGATTAGTAATTGTATCATAGATGGCCACTTTCAAACTTTTAAAACCTCAGATGCTACTCACCAAAGTAGGATGTAGAACATACACTTTATGAACTATGTTATGCCAGTTGACTGAGTTGTCCCACGAGACAAACCTTCACACCAAGAAAACCAGTCCCATAAGGTGATTGACTATGTCTAAGAAGTATCAGTATCTGTGACCCCTATTTGCATACATATATATATATAATATATATACGCACACACATATGTACACATACACACATACATACACATATATAACACAAATACATCTTTTGGTTGTTGTTGCAAAATTATATATGACATAGCATTTACCAAAACATCCTTTTGCCTGTGTACAACTTAGTGGCATCATTTACCTTGGTCAAGCTGTGCATACTTCACCCGCATTTGGTGTTAACCTTTCCCATCACCAAAAATAAAAAGTGTCTACTATCTAGAAAATGACTCCAAGATTTTTTTTTATGATTTAACTTTTTGCATTTAAATCATAGATCAATCTATCAGTGATTTATTTTAGTATGAAGAGTGAGCTAGAGATTAAATTTTTCCCCATATATTCTAGAATAATTCATTAAAAGAAAGAATAATAATATCACCTGCCCTCACTGATTTTAATGCAAAGTGTGTCTATATTAACCCAAAAACCAAACCAAACCTGTTGCCCATTGAGTCGATTCTGACTCATAATGATCCTTTTAGGACAGAATAGAACTGTCCCATAGGGTTTCCAAGGAGTGACTGGTAGATTTGGACTGCCGACCTTTTGGTTAGCAGCTGTAGCACTTAACTACTGAGCCACCAGGGCTCCTCATTTATGTTAGATAACCCTAATATGTGTGCCTTTTTTAAAGTCTCGATTTTCTTCTGTAGGTTTTTTGCACTAGTCTTAACCTACAGCTATAATGTCTCACTATTGTAGCTTTATAGTAAATGTTGATATCTGATATGGCCAGTCACTGTTTCTTTGTCAGAATTTTCTTTACTATTCTCTTTTTTTTTCCTTAGGTAAAACTGAGGTTTATTTTTCAAGTTAAAAAGATTCTTATTGAGATGTTTATGGAATTGCATTAAATATATGTATTATTTTTACAAAATGGAAACTCTCTTTAAGAATGTTTCCTTGTATATTCGTTCCTTGTTTTATTTCCCTGAATGGAGGTTTCTAGTTTTCTTCTTGTAGGTTCTGCCTATTTTTTAGTAAGACTATTTCTAGATGTTTTATATATTTTATGCTGCTGTTATTATACTAAGTAACATCTTGTTTCTCTCATAATTTCTATATGATTATTGTTTATATATTAAGAAAGTTATTAATTTTTATTTATAGCCAGTCACCTTACTTACTGTATTGCATTTTTTCAGTTCACTCTCTTGGATTTTCCAGATATACACATATGTTTTATAAATAGTGCTTATTTTTGTATATACTTTTCTAACATTTAATTCTCATGTTTTGTGTTCCTTAATGGGTATGCTTGTAGTGTTTCTTCAACAAATTCAATATTGGATTTCTTTCTTCATATGTCCTCACTCTCTCTCCCCTTCTCTCTCTCTTCAGTTGAATGTTGACCTTCATCAATTTCTAGCTCCATGACCTTGGACAAGTTACTGACGTGTGAAGAAAGTGAGGCTTAGAGAGGTAGTGAGTGACTGAGCCACAAGTCAAACTCAGAATTCTCTGACTTCAGGGCTCATTCTCTAGCCACAATGTTTTATGGCCTTCTAAAATTATTTTGAAAGTTTGCTTGCTTCTGAGCTCACTCTCTCTAGAGCTCTTTCTCTCTGATTATTGTTTATGAATACTGTAAATCTAGTCACTAAGCCTTATCCCAGGATGCATTCTGTTTCAATGGTTGTGGTGGAAATCTACAATTGATATAATAAACATCTAGATAAGCCATCATGGTGACTGGAAGCAAGGCACAATGGACTTCTGACTTTAAGAGCAGCTGATTCCATCATACAGCATTGTCTTTCTATAAGGAGATTTTTTTTGGGGGTGGGTGGGGGAGAGGGGGTGGCTCCTGAATTGGATTATTTGTTGTTGTCTTGTCTTTCCTGGATTGTTCACCAGTCCTTCCTTTCCCAACTGCTTCAAGATCTTTTGTTGCATATTCTCCTCATGCTCTTAGCTACTATAAGGTTGTCAGTTTGATAGGAAAGGCAACTCACTATCAGATGCTTAAATCAAACGAATCTAATTTTTGGAAATGTCATTATTTTAGTAGGGAGCACAAGAGTGGAGGGCAGGAAAATAGTTTAGATATCTGTGGGGAAATGGAAAGCAAGAGGCAGAAGGGAAGTTCTGTTCAGAAGAGAAGGCTATCAGTTTTAAAAATTGGTTTGTGTTAAATTAAGACATTTTCCTTAGCATCAGGAATATTGCATGGATTTTACATAGGAGAAAGATTGGCTGGTCTAGATCAGGTCCTTTGCTAGTGAAGCATAGTTCTGTAATGGGTGATTGGGATGGGAATAGATAAGGAGTAGGAAGAGTGATAAAAATAGAAACTTATTACAGTACTTTCATGTGATAGAACTTACAACTCTGCTTAGCACCTTTTCTTTTATTTAATACATCATTGTTGAACTCCTACTGTGGCTTTGTGGGGGGGTGCAAAGAAGTGTAAGGCGTAGTCCCTACCTTCCAGGGTCTTGTAACCAGGGAGTCAGAGGTGAAGTAATGGTACTTGAGAGTAGGGAGGAGTGTTAAACTCACTCTTGAAGGATGAGTGGGATTGGAACTGGCAGAGAAACAGTAAGAACATGTTCTAAGCCTGGGAAAGGGCATGATAAATGGTTTTTGGTTGAGAATCAGTGCTGAAGGGTTGGTTTGAGGAGAGTTGTTGAGTGTAAGAAATAGGAGAGAATCTTGGGCAGTTATGATGAGGTTTGATAGGGGTTTGAGAGCCATGGTAAGTTTTTGAATTTAGAAATATGGTAACTGTGGTGGTTGTTGTTGTTAGGTGCCGTCGAGTTAGTTTCAACTCATAGCAACCCTGTGTACAACAGAATGAAGCACTGACCAGTCCTGCACCATCCTTACAATCGTTACTATGTTTGAGCCCATTGTAGCAGCCACTGTGTCAGTCCATCTTGTTGAGGGTCTTTCTCTTTTTTGCCGACCCATTACTTTACCAAGCATGATGTCCTTCTCCAGGGACTGGTCCCTCCTGATAACACGTCCAAGGTATATGAGACATAGCCTCACTATCCTTGCTTCTGAGGAGCATTCTGGTTGTACTTCTTCCAAGACAGATTTGTTCATTCTTCTGGCAGTCCATGGTATATTCACCATCACCACAATTCGAAGGCATCAGTTCTTCTTCTGTCTTCCGTATTCATCATCCAGCTTTTACACGCATATGAGACGATCGAAAATACCATGGCTTGGGTCAGGCGCACCTTAGTCTTCAAGGTAACATCTTTGCTTTTTAGTACTTTAGAGAGGCCTTTTGAGTCAGATTTGTCCAATGCAATGAATGCATTGTCTGATTTCTTGACTGCTGCTTCCATGGATGTTGATTGTGGATCCAAGTAAAATGCAATCCTTGACAACAGCGATAACTGTGACTGGTATCATGCATCCGGCGGTGGTGTCGGGGCAGACTGGCGAAGGCAAGTACGGAGGCAGTGGGTGAGTAAGAGAGCCTCATCTAGAGTGCAGATAATGAGAATAGTATAGAATGGACAGATATAAGAGACACAGCAGGAAACCCTCCAGATTTAGGAAATGATTTGGTAGAGTGGACGGAAGAGAAGGAAGAGGCACAATAAATAAGGTTTGAGTCTCAAGTGCTAATGTTCAAAACTGGGCTAACAGGCAACCTTGACATTATCTAGGCATTTCTGTCCTGAGTCATGGAATGTGGGCTGGAGTACGGTTTCTCTGTCAATTGAGCCAGTTATCATTTCCTTTTTTGTTCTTTAAGAAATTTTTTTCAGCTGTTAGATGGGATTCTCAATTCATTTCCATAGTTGTTGCATTGGTATGTGTTGGATTGTCTGGAAGTGATCCTCCTAGTACACGCTCTGATGAGTGAAAAGTTAAAACTGTCACGATGATTGCATCAGTAGAAAAGGTTAAAAATCTGTTTTAGGAGATTCACTGATTGTCCTACTTCTCTCTCTTTGTTAACCTATTTTGATAACATGAGACAACTGTATTTGAGAGTCCTTTGATGACCAGAAATAAATGCTAGTGCTAGCATTCTGGAATGGGAAGCTGACCAGTTCCACCTAGCCACTTCGTCAGTTCCTCTGTTCTGGCCCACTGTGCAGTGGGAGCTTTTGCACCTGGGGGGAATGAGCTACCAGGGGTCTACATGATGGACAGGATGCCTCCCTGACCTTACTCTTTTCCTTTTTCCTTCCTCAGATTAACCTACTCAGTGCTTCAAGGACCACAAAGCACTTACCCCAAGTTCACTCCTTACCCTGTAGCGTATCTAAGCATACACACACATATGTGGAGCAAATAAAACAAAAATATTTTTTCAACAGATAGACATTAACAAATAATGAAAATCTCTAATTTTGCCTTACAAGCAAATACCAACATATAAATAGAGCATGTCGGCTGGTGCCAGGTCTCTGATCACTGATTGGTTAGTCCATATGGCCTGGGACACCTTCCCGCTGGCAACACATGCCCTTGGCTCCATGGACATTCCTAGCATGTTCCAGATATAACAGCACCTGTGTGAGAAGTTAAAGCACTTACTATAAAAAATCAGCAAATTAGGCTTATAAGTAAATTCATCTGTATCGGTACAATTAAGTATACATTCCAGTGATTCCTTTCTCTTGTTGAACATCAGGGTATCTGGCTTAATTGTCTTGGTTCACTGAAATAGGGTGACATTTGTGGAAAAGTGGTTAACCAAGCACTTTGGCACAGGCTAGAATCCTCTTGGTTCTCATTTTAAGCTCCCTTGGATATTATCCCATTTTCTTTCCCTAATGGTTTATGTGTGGAAGTAACCGTCTCCAACATTTGCTCTGTGCCTTTCCTCTTTCTCAGTTAGCAGAACTCAAGTGTGTTTATTTGGTGGCTCTAGTGCACTGGGCTTTCTTGCCCTTCTATCTCATCTATTTTTTACTTTATGGTAAACAATAAACTTAGAAATAATAATAATAACAGCAGCTACCTTTCAGTGAGAAATGTGACAGGTTCCATGCAAAGGGATTTCTATACATGTTCTTATTTCGTTTTCTTTACTGACCTATGCAGCAGGTACTGTTTTATTCTATTTTTCAGTTGAGAAAACCAAGGCTTAAAGAGGTTAAGGAAGATATCAAAGTTTCATATATAGTAAGTGATAGAGCCAGAATTCAAACTCAAGACAGCTTGCCTCCAGAGCCTGCTAATCATGAACTATCATATTTGATCTGTAAATAATACAGACATGTGAAATAAAGCTGCTCAAGAATCAGAAGCTTAAAATATTGTCACTACAAATATTCATCTCTACACACCATAGGGTTAATCCAGTAACTCACATGAAATTAAAATTTCTTGCTAAATAATCAAAAGATCCGATTAAAACTTTTAGAGGCCCTAAGCATTGACGAGCTCTGGTGGCACAGGAGTGAAGAGCTCGGTTGCTAACCAAAAGGTTGGCAGTTCGAATCCCCCAGCTGCTCCTTGGAAACCCTATAGGGCAGTTCTATGACTCACTATGAGTTGGAATCAACTCGACGGCAACAGGGTTTAAGCACTGACAAGACTATTGGTTCACCTGGCTTAGCAAAGATTTCAATTTTCCCATAATGACTACTTCAATGCTTTGTAAGAATTTCAGATATCAAAGTACTTTAAAAAAAATTTGTTATTTTTATCATTTCTATAATGCCTCTAGTTTGTTGGCACACCAAATACAAACATAGTCTGCCTTTTGGTTAATCCAGCAGTGAATAAACTAATTTATATTTACAAACAAGAGCAGCAGCCTTAAGAAATAATAGCCAGTTCCTGGCCACACTGCTGATGCACTGATAAAACATGTCTTTTCTGACAATTGTGGGAATTTCAAAACTGTGCATGTGTTCAGGCACAAAAGAAGCATTGTTGGATTGCCAAGAGTTGCACGGCAGCCAGGCTTCTTTGTCGAGTGTTGAATTAGTATCCTTGGGAAACTCTAAAAATGTGGTAATTCTAGTTTTTGAATACTAAATTTTCCTAACTCTTAAAAAATTAACTGAGTAGATTGTTAATAGGTGGTCCTCCATCACAAATAAAAAGCAAAGTCTACGGAAAGACGTGCCATTCTTCTCTCAGAGCTCAAGAAGCGCCTTTGTTTTCGTTAGTTCATGTCCTGTCACTGCTGGCTCACTGTCGCGACCAAAACTAGTCCAGGAAAAAGAACCAAGAGGGGAGACTTAAAAACTGGTTAGTTTATATATTTATTTAGAGAAGAGGGAGGATCTTAATGGGAACTCTATACTTTTGGAGTTTGTGCTAGAATTTATGGAGTATTTCATCAACTCATTTTGATTTTGATTTTAGCACCGTATGCCTTGGTAGGTAGGGCGTTACCAGCATCAACATTTTATAAGTGGGTACCAGAGAAAGAGAGTAAGTGACTTCCCAACAGCACACTCTCCAATTCCTCATCCTTCTAGATAGCACTACCCTCTCCCTGCCTTCATTTTTGCCTAGAAGATGAAGTCTAAACTTCTTAGCCAGCCATATAAAGCCCTTCATAACCTGATCCCTACCTACTTGCTGGATTTAATCTCTTCTATAAACTATCGTATGTTTATTTCGCATGTGCACTCTGTCTTCTAATCATGCCAAGTACTCATGGCTCTGTTAATGCTTTGTTCTTGGGGTTTCCCAAATTTTGGATTTTGTGGATTAGAAATTTATAGAAATAAATAAATGGACAGTGTTTATAATTTTGTATTTTGGCAATTTAAGCAAATTATAAAATACCACTAGTTCGTTACAGACTTTATATTTTAACATAAAAAATTAGAGAGGACATAATCTCAGAATAAAGGACACTGATTAAAGTAAAATATGAAAACTCTACTCATTGCCTGTATCTTCCTCATTTTGCCAGAGTGTTGAAAAAGTGTTGTGGACTGTCACTGGCCTGTGGCCTGGTGTTTGGAACCTGTGTGCCTTTCTACATGCCGTTTCCTCTGTCAGTAATTCTCTTATTTTTTTTCTAGCCTCCAGCCACTTGCTTGTCTGAATAAATCCTAAATCCTTCAATACTCCCTTTACACCTTGGCCTTAGAGAATTTTCTATCTCTCTCTACCTGTTCTACCCACTCCACCCCATCCCATTCCTCCACACCCCACTCCTCCAGTTGTCTCTTCTTCGTGCCAGTCAGTCTGTGTATCCTTTTCCATGGTGCTGATAATCTGTGCTGGGTTATTTTCTTACTCTTGCCACAAGACCATGAGGCTATTGAGGACAGGGACTGACTCCTATTCATCTTCATTCCCAAAATTTAGCACATAGTTTTTGGCACAGACTTAGTGCATAATAAACACTTAATAGATGAATGAATGAATGAATGAATGAATGAGTGAATACTTGGGTACCTCTCATGCTCTTTGCCTGTGTCTTGTATATCTTTTGTGACTCACAGTTTTAAGAACATAGGATTTATTCAAACAAACACAGACAATCACTGAATTGAATTAATTTATGAGTGTTGACCTTTTTGGTTCTTCTATTTTTCTTTGTCAAGGAAAACTAATTATGCTGTCCATTATCAGAGTGTCTGGGAACAGTCTGCAGCTGCTGTCGGAAATACTTCCATGGACAGCAATGCTTTTCTCAGCTCTTCTGGTCAGCTTGTGTTTTTCTTTCAGAACTACTCATTTTTGGTTTACCATGTTGATTATCACATTTTAATTTATTTCTATGGTAAAAGGAATGTAGCATATGCCATGTCAGTGGAGTGGAGATTCACATTTTTTTTTATAGTATACTCTTTCTACATCACAGAAGCCTATGATGCTTTGCCCTTTTTTGTTGTTGTTCCTTTCAAATATATAAGCATTTCTTTCCCTTAAAAAAATTATGAAAGCAACATGTCCAGAAAGCGTAGCCACACCTTCTCATCAGAATCACTGGTAATGTGAGCATTCCCCTTTGGGTTCATATGTTTCTAGCCAATACAGGTTACTGGGTCCGTCATTTTGCCACCTCACAAGACAACTGTGACACCAGTTATTTCACTGACTGTTGCTCAGTCACAGAGAGAAGACCAACTCTTTGTGTTTCTCACAGAGCTGCCCCGTGTAGATAGAGAATTGCTGAGAGCTCTCCTTTAAAGTTGTGCAGCCAATTAGAGGCCCAGGCTTCAGTGTGGGCTTGGCTCTATACTCTGGAGGAAACTTTAGGTTGATCAGCTCCTCTTTTTAAAATTCTTCCTTTGGCTCCCGTGGCATTCTTTTTTGATATTGTGAAAACAACCCATATTCATAGGGTCAAAACAATAATAACCATATCTACTTTTGAGTCTTGCTGTGTACTAGGTGTTTTAGGCACCTTATTTATAATCCTTTATCAACCAATTGTGTTCTCATTTCAATAAAAGAAAACACTGAAATTCAGAGAGTGAAGTGGTTTGACCGAAGGCCTACAACAATAAGTAGCAGAGTGAAAACTGTGTGACTCCAAAGCCTCTGTTCTCTCCATTACACGGTCAGATGACCTGGATCACAGCTATGTGGTTTTGTCCCACTACTTAATTCCTGTAAAGGAAAATATAAGTACCTAACTCACAGGATTGTTTTGAGAACTGAATGGGATAATATGTATGAAAGAACCTTGCACAGTGTCTTATGTATAGTAAGAACTGAAATTTTTTCTTAATCCCTTCTACTTTTTCCCGTGAGTCCTCTTTTTTCCATTGACCCAACTCTACCCCGCAACTAGATGCCTCTCCTGATGGTCCCTTCTAGGTCTGTTCTTTTCTTTATTATTGTATTATTATTAGTTCTCAAGTTCTCTTGGTGTGAGAATACGGAATGTGGCCGTGACTCAGCGCTTCCTTATAAGGAGAATAAAAAATGTTGAGATGCAAGGTTTGAACCTTGGGATACAACCATATTTAGGTGATAGAAAGAAGAAATGCTGTTTTATCAGGAAAGAGAGAAAAAGCAATCAGAGAGGGAGGTGGTTAGGCAGGATGATACACGGCCATGGGTACCAATGGCGGAGAAGCTTGTAAGAAGGAAGGGATTGGTCAACAGTGTCAAATTCCAGAGTGGTCATGATGAGTAAGAAATGAAGAAAGGTCATTTGATTTGATTTGGTGTTTGGATGTCGTTGAACACCTTCGAGAGTACAAGTTCAATAAAGGCAGTGGGCTGGAGGCAGGTGAAAGGGTGATGAGGAAATAGAGGCAGTGTTTTGAGATTTTTTTGTGAAATTCCTCAGAGAGATTTTATTATATCTTGAAGTAGTAGCATATTTGAGGAATTTTTGTTTTCTTTTTTACATGATTTTATTGATTTCATTGTTGTTGAAAGTATGCATAGCAAAACATACACCAGTTGGACAGTTTCTACATGTACCATTTAATGACATTGATTACATTCTTCTAGTTGTATAACCATTCTCATCCTCCTTTTCTGAGTTGTTCCTTCCACATTAACATAAATTCACTGACCCCTAAAGTTCTTATCTAATCTTTCCAGTTGCTATTGTCAATTTGATCCCATATAGATAGTTCTTATAAAAGCATGATGCTCAATGCAAAGATTTTTTACTAGTTAAGCTAAACTGTTGTTTGGTTTTAAGAAGACTTCAGGGGATAGTTTTGATTTAAGGTTTAAAGATTATCTCAGGGCAATAGTTTCAGGGGTTTATCTAACCTTCATGGCTCCAGGAAGTCTGGAGTCCAGGAGAATTTAAAATTCTGTTCTTCATTTTTCCCCTTTTGATCAGGATTCTTCTACAGAATCTTTGGTCAAAACATTCAGTAATGGCAGCCAGGCACCATCTGGTTCTTCTGGTCTCATGGCAAAGGAGGCAGTTGTTCATGGAGGCAATTAGCCACGCATTCCATATCTTCCTCCTATTCTGACTCTCCTTCTTCTCTGTTGTTCCAGGCTAATACGGACCAATTTGTTGTGCCTTGGATGGTCTCTTGCAAACTTTTAAGACCCCAGGCACTACACAATGAACTAGGAAGTAGAACAGAGGCACTAAACACGTTATTAGGCCGGTTAACTGGGATGTCCCATGAAACCATGACCCTAAACCTCTATCCCAAGAAACCAAATCCCATAAGATTTTTCACTGTACACAATCAGCCTCAGCAGCTACTCTTTCTTTTTTTTTGATCATTGTAAATACATCTGTCACACAACTTTTGCCAGTTCTACTTTTTACAGGTGTACAACTTATTGACAGTAATTAAGTAATCAACTGTGCAACCCTACTTTAATCAGATCAATAGTTTCATCACCATTAACCCTCTTTTTCCACCCCTGGTAACCACTTAGTAAACTTTGTTGTCTACAGATTTGTCTTTTCTTGTGTTTTTATCTAAGTGAGGTCATACAGTATTTGTCCTTTTGTGATTGACTTATTTCAGTCAGCATAGTGTCTTCCTGCACTATCTATATAGTAGCATGTATCAAGACTTCATTTCACCTACTGGTTGAGTAACATTCCATTGTATGTATGTACGTACCACATTTTGTTTATCCATTCATCTCTTGATGGGCATTTATGTTGTTTTACCTTTTGGTGATTGTGAATAGTGCTGCAGTGAACATTGGTGTAAAAGTCTCTTTGAGTCTCTACTTTCAAGTCTTTTGGGTATATACCTGGGAATGCTCGATCATATAGTAGTTCTATTTTTAGCTTTTTGAGGAAAGGCTATAGTGTTTTCCACAGCTGCTGTACCATTTTCCATTCCCACCAGCAGTCCGTAGGGGTTCCAGTTTTCCCACATACTCGCCACCATTTGTTGTTGTTGTTGTTTTTAATTTTAGCCATCCTAGTGGGAGGGAAATGGTATCTCATTGTGGTTCTGATTTTCATCTCTCTGATGGTTTATGACACTGAGCATCTTTTCATGTGTTTTGTGGCCATTTGAATGTCCTCTTGGTGAAATGTCTATTCAGCTCCTTTATCTATTTTATGATTGGGTTATTTGGCTTTTTGTTGTTAAGTTGTCAAAGTTTTATATTTATTTTGGTTATTAGATTCTTGTTGGATATATAGTTTCCAAAGATATTTTCCCAGTTGGTAGCTTGTCTTTTCACTTTTTTGGTAAAGTCTTTTTTTTTGTTTTTTTGTTTTTTTTTGTACTTTAGATGAAGGTTTACAGAGCAAATAGTTTCTCATTAAACAGTCAGTACACATATTGTTTTATGACATTGGTTAACAACTTCACGGCATGTCAACACTCTCCCTTCTCGACCTTGAGGACCTTTTTTTTTTTTGTGAAAATATTCATAGCCAAAGTTACACCACTTCGAAAATTTCTACGTGTACAATTCAGTGACATTGATTACATTCTTCCAGTTGTGCTGCTATTCTCACTGTCCTTTTCCAAGTTATTCCATCACCATTATCTTCAGCTTACCGTCCCCTAGGCTTCCCATCAAACCTTCTGAGATGCTGTTGTAAATTTGATCTCACATAGATAATTCTTTTTTTTTTTTTTTGTACCTTAGATGAAGTTTTGCAGGACAAATAGTTTCTCATTAAACAGTACATATATTGCCCTATGACAATGGTTAACAACCTCATGACATGTCAACACTGTCCCTTCTCAACCTTGGGTTCCCTATCAGCAGCTTTTCTGTCCCCTCCTGCCTTCTAGTCCTTGTCCCTGGACTGCTGTGCCTCATTAGTCCTGTTTTGTTTTATGAGGCTGTCCAATCCCTGGCTGAATGGTGAACTTTCGGAGGGGCTTCATCACTGAACTAAAGGGGTGTCTGGTGGCCATACTCTTGGGGTTTCTTCAGTTTGTCAGGTGAGTAAATCTGGTCTTTTTTTGTGAGTTAGAATTCCAGCTCTCTCCAGGACCCTCTATTGTGATCCCAGTCAGAGCAGTCAGTGGTGGTAGCCAGGTACCATCTAGCTGTACTTGACTCAGTCTGGTGGAAGCTGTAATAGCTGTGGTCCATTAGTCCTTGTGACTAATCTTTTCCTTGTATCTTGTTCTCTTCATTCTCCCTTGCTCCTGAAGAGGTGAGACCAGTGAAGTATCTTAGATGGCTGCTCACAGGCTTTTAAGACCCCAGACGCTACTCACCAAGGTAGAATGTAGAACATTGTCTTTATAAACTGGGTTATGCCAATTGAGTTAGATGTTTCCCGAGACCATGGTCCCCACAGCCCTCCACCCAGCAATTCAGTTCCTCAGGGAGTTTGGAAGTGTCTGTGGAGCTTCCATGACCTTTCCTTGTACAAGTTGTGCTGGCTTACCCAGTATTGTGTACTGTCTCACGCTTCGCCAAAGTTACCACTTACCTCTTTAGTTTCCCCACACCCCTCCCATCTCTTGTAACCAACAAAGATTGTTTCTTTTTGTGTGTAAACTTTTACATGAGTTATACAGTAGAAGTCTCATACAATATTTGTCCTTTTGTGATTGACTTATTTCACTCAGCATAATGTCCTCCAGTTTCATCCATATTATGAGATGCTTCACATATTCAGCATTGTTCTTTATCTTTGTATAATACTGCATTGTGTGTATGTACCATAGTTTGTTTATCCATTTGTCTGTTGATAGGCATCTAGGTTGTTTTCATGTTTTTGCTACTGTGAACAGTGCTTCAATGAGTATGGATGTGCATATGTCTATTGGTGTGATGGCTCTTATTTCTCTAGGCTATATTCCTAGGAGTGGGATTTCATTTTGTAGTGCTTTTTTTGTGGTGCTGACTTTTTCTTTGTTCCTCTTACTCTCCTGTGCTGAGTTCCTTTTGCGTGTGGATTTTTTTTCGTTTTTGTAGGTTTTGTTTTTACTGTGACTTTGTTTTTCTTCTTTATTTTGATGGGTAGGTTTATTAACTTCCTTTGTGGTTACCTTGAAATTTACCCCTATCTTCCTAGATTTGAACCAGTCTATTATTACTTGGTATCGCTTGACTTCCTCCCCATTAGAAGATTCTATACCTACACCATTTATTCCCTCTTTTATTGTTCTGATGCTGTTGTCATTTACAGATTAACCTCTTTGGTTCCCTTTTGTAATTCTTTTGGTTTTGCATAGTCCTTAAGAGTTCATTTCCTAGGTTGGTATCTGGCTAGTACATTCCTGTGTTCTAGGTTCAGCCTGTGGTCAGATATTGTTTGTTCTCAGATTGAAAGGCTCTCTTTAATAAGTCTTGTAAGTTTGGTTTTGTTTTTACATAGTCCCTTAATTTCTGTTTATCTGGAAATGCTCTAATTTCACCATCATATCTGAATGAGAGTTTTGCAGGATATATTATTCTTGGCTGCCAATTTTTTTCTTTCAAGGTTTTATATATGTCATCTCATTGCCTTCTTGCCTGCATGGTTTCTGCTGAATAATCCAAGCTTAGTCTTATTGTTTCTCCTCTGTATGTGACTTTTTGTTTTTCTTGAGCTGCTCTCAGGATTCGTTGTTTGTCTTTGGTTTTAGCGAGTGTGATTATGATATGCCTTAGTGATTTTCTTTTGGGGTCTGTCCTATATGGGGTTTGTTGAGCTTCTTGGATGGTCAGCTTTTCATCTTTCATGATATTGGGGAAGTTTTCGGTCAGCAAGTCTTCAACGATCCTCTCTGTGTTTTCTGTTTTCTTCCTGTGTTCTGCAACTTCGATCACTTGCAGATTTTTGCCTTTGATTGTATCCCACATAATTCTCATGGTTTCTTCATTTTTCTTCCTTTTTTAATGATTTTTCCTCAAACAGAGTTGCATGCAAGTTTTTGTTTTCATTTTCATGGATCCTGTCTTCCATCGTTTCAAACCTGCTCCTTGGCCCTTCTATGACACTGTCCATTTCTGAAGTCTTGTGGTTTATCTTTTGGATTTCTAATTGTTGTTTTTGTATGATTTCTAGTTGTGAATTTACTTTAGCATTTTGTTCCTGTATTATTTTCTTGAATTCTTCCATTTTTTTGTCTGTATTTTCCATGAATTTGTCTATTTTTTTCCTCAACTCTTGGATAATTCTGAATATTAGAGATTTGAATTCCCTATTAGTTAGGTCTAGTGATTTTTCTTCTACTGGAAGGTCATCTGGTGTTTTATTTTGGATGCCTACCGGAACCATCTTGTCCCATTTTTGTAAATGTTTTGATATTGTCTGCTGTCTTTGGGGCATTCAGTGGTTATTTTCCTTGTTTATTGATTATACGTTTGTTTCATCTTGCTTTTTTGTTTTATTTGGTTATGTCTGAGCAGGTGGGCTGTGTGTTCTTTGTTGTTTGCTTGTCTGTGGGCATGATACTTTTCAAATCCTTCTTCAGTGGGTAGGGTCAGTCACTCAGGTATGGTACAGCATGGCAGATCCAGCTGAAGGGGAGTTGCTGGGATAGGTTTTTTGTGGCACATACCAGGGCTGACTCTGGGGACCAGGAATCTGTGCAGGGCAGGTTCTAGTAGGCCTTGCCTGTGGTTCTTGGGAGTGTGATGTTCAGCGCATGGTGCAGGTAGGCAGGAAGGGGTGGGGGGAAGATTGTGATGTGTGGAGCTAAGATGGGTATGAGAAAGATGAGAGAGAGGAGAGAGGAACAGGAGCCAAAAACATACACACAAACAAAAAAGAGTGCTAAGTGGGCTTGCTATTAGAGTAGAGAGATGAGAGACTGAGAAATGGTGAAAAAGAAAAATGAAAAAAAATAAGAAAAAGGGTAAAAGAAAAAAACAAATAAATCAAGATACTGGAAATGAAGAAAGACAAAAAGGGAATAAGAGAGAGAAAAAAACTAAACAAATAAATAAAAAAAAAACAACCAAAACCAACCAAACGAAAAAAAAAAAAAGAATAAAAAACAAGAAAAAAGAAATGCCCCCAGGGATGTCCCTATGCGTCTGTGCAGAGTAAGAGAGTAGCTTCCAAGCCGCGCAGTACTGCCCAACTAGAAGGGTCTCCCAAGCCAAGAAAAGAAAAAGAAAACAAACAAACAAATCAAAACAGAAAAATCAGAGCAAACAAACAAAAAAGCCCTGGGAGTCCAACCAGCGTGGCGGCAGGGGCTGGGAAGCAGTTTCACAGTTGAGTGGTGTTTTGCAGCCTTTCAGGAAAAAACAAAGATTGTGCATGGAGCCAGGTGTTTAAGCGAAAGGAGGGGGAAGTGGTGAGAGGTAAGGAAGAAATCTAAAGAAGCAGAAAAAAGCAACACCAGCAGCCAACAAATGGCACTCAGGGAGCTGGCCAGTGCAGGCGGGTGGAATCCAAGTGGCACTGGGGGGAAGCTCATGCTTCCCGGCCAGTAGACTGTGGCTGCAGGAAGCAGAGGAGGCTAACTGGGGGCGAAGAAGGGTGCGGGGGTGGGAAAGCCTATATCGTGGGTTACTGTTTGTTCTGTCTCCTGCTGGAAGCTCGGTGAAGCTGCTTTCTCGTACTTCCTGTTGGCTGATCTCTGATAGGAGTCCAAGATGGCAAATCCATGCTGTGGTAGCTGATAGAGGACCTCTGCATGTATCTCTCCTTGTGCTCTGTTCTCAGTTAGTTTCTTATTCCATTCAGTGCTTGGCTGAGTTCTTTATCTCTTCATTTGATGCTTAGGTTTCAGGATTGACGTGTGACTCTGTTTGATTTAGTTTTTCTGATCTTTGCTGCAGAGAGACGGCGTGATGCTTCTGATTACAGTGCCATGTTGCCTGGAGGTCCCTGGTAAAGTCTTTTAATGAACAAAAGTTTTTTATTTTTATGAGGTCCCATTTTTTTTTTTTCTTTTGCTGTTTGTGCTTTTGTTATTATATTAGATAATCTGTTGTTAAAAGCTAGGTCTGACATTGTTGCCCCTGCTTTTCTTTCTAGGAATTTTATGGTTTTAGTTTCACTTTTAGATCCTTAAACTATTTTGAATTTGTTTTGGTGTATGGTGTGAGACGTGGATCCTGCTTCATTTTTCTGCGTGTAGAAATCCAATTTTTCCCAGCAGCATTTATTTAGGAGACTCTTCTTTCCCTAGTGGCTCTATGGAAGAAAAATTTGGCAGTCTGCTTTTGTACAGATTTACAGCCATGGAAAATCTGTAGGGTTGCTATGAATTAGAATTGACTCTACGGAAGTGGGTTTGGTTTTTTTTGGGTCATTCCCCATCGAATGGACTTAGCACCCTTAGCAAAAAGAAGTTGATCATATATATGTAGGTTTATTTCTGGACTCTTAATTCCATTCCATTGGTCTATGTGTCTATTGTTAATACCAGTACCAGGCTGTTTTGATTAGGTATTGTTCTTATTGTTAGGTGCTGTTGAGTTTGTTCTGACTCATAGCAACCCTACATAGAACAGAAAAAACACTGCCCAGTCCTGCGTCATCCTCACAATCAATACTACGTTTGACCCCTTTTTGTAGCCACTGTGTCAATCCATCTTGTTGAGAGTCTTCCTCTTTTTTGCTGATCCTCTACCTTACCAAGCATGATGCCGTTCTCCAGGGACTGGTACCTCTTAATAACATGCTCAAAATATGTGAGACAAAGTCTTGCTATCCTCACTTCCAAGGAGTACTCTGGCTGTACTTCTTCCAAATCAGACTTGTTTGTTCTTCTGTCAGTCCATGGTGTATTCAATATTCTTCACCAGCACCATAATTCAAAGGCATTCAGTTCTTCTTTGGTCTTCCTTACTCATTATTCAGCTTTTGTGTGCATATGAGGCAACTGAAAATATCATGGCTTGGGTCAGGCACACCTTAGTCATCAAAGTGACATCTTTGCTTTTTAACACTTTAAAGAGGTCTTTTGCAGCAGATTTGCCCAGTGCAGTATGTCATTTGATTTCTTGACTTCGGCTTCCATAAGGATTGATTGTGGATTCAAGTAAAATGAAATCCTTGACAACTTCAATATTTTCTTAATAGCTGTGCAGTATGTTTCAAAATAAGGAAGTGTGAGTCCTCCTACTTTGTTCTCTTTCAGCATTGCTTTCACTATTCAGGTGAGGCATTATTCTTTAGCTTTGGACAGATATAAATATTTTTATGGGCAAAAGTTAAGGACCTAGCGAAAAAGGAGACTTTGAAGATGCTAGAGACAAGGGTAATTGATTGGCAAATGTATGTCAACTTAGAAGAAAGCCTGAGACTATAACATCAAAATCACAGGGAGAAAAGTGTTAGTAGTATTTTTCTCTATATGGTGGTATTATTTTTTAACTTCTAATTTCTTCTTTGTTCTTGTCTCTATTTTTCCAAATTTTCTATAACAAGCATTGATTAAAAAGTATCATTGGTTAATAGCTCTAAAAATTATTCATATTTAAAAGGAAGGGGGTACTTCCAAATTCATTCTACAAAGTCAGCATAACCCTTATACCAAAACCAAGCAAAGACACCACAAAAAAAGAAAATTACAGACAAATATCTCTCATGACTATAGATGCAAAAATTCTCAGCAAAATTCTAGCCAATACAATTCAGCATCATATCAAAAAAATAATACACTACAACCAAGTAGGATTAATACCAGGTATGCAAGGATGGTTCAACATCAGAAAATTAATCAGTGTAATCCACCACATAAATAAAAGAAAAGAATCATATGATCATCGATGCAGAAAAGCATTTGACAAAGTCCAACACCCATTCCTGATAAAAGCTCTCAATAAAATAGGTCTAGAAGGGAAATTCCTCAACATAATAAAGGGCATCTATGCAAAACCAACAGCCAACATCATTCTTAATGGAGAGAGGCTGAAAACATTCCCCTTGAGAACAGCAACAGGAAAAGGATGCCGTTTATCACCACTCCTATTTAACATTGTGCTGGAAGTCCTAATTAGAGCAGTTAGGCAAGAAAAAGAAATAAAGGGCGTCCAAATTGGTAACGAAGAAGTTAAAGTGATGATATGGTACTATACGTAGAAAACCCAAAAGACTCCACAAGAAAACTACTGGAACTAATAGAAAGATTCAGCAGAGTAGCAGGATACGAGATAAACATACAAAAATCAGTTGGACTCCTAAACGCCAATAAAGAGAACGATGAAAAGGAAATAAGGAAATCAATACCATTTATAATAGCCCTTAAAAAAATAAATTACTTAGCAGTAAATCTAACCAGGGATGTAAAAGACCTATACAAAGAAAACTACAAAACACTGCTGCAAAAAACCAAAAGAGATCTACATAAATGGAAAAACCATGTTCATGGATAGGTAGACTCAACATTGTGAAAATGACAATTCTACCCAAAGCAATTTACAAATACAACTGATGCAAATACCAACAACATTCTTTAAAGAGATGGAAAAACTTATCATTAACATAGAGGTAGACTGTGAAAATGACAATTCCACCCAAAGCAATTTACAAATACAATGCAATCCTGTTCCAAATACCAACAATATTATTTAAAGAGATAGAAAATACAATCATTAACTTTTTATGGAAAGGGAAGAAGCCCCAGATAAGTAAAGCACTATTGAAGAAGAAGAATAAAGTAGAAGGACTCACACTACCTGACCTCAGAACCTACTATACAGCGATGGTAGTCAAAACAGCCTGGTACTGGTACAACGACAGATACATTGACCAATGGAACAGAATTGAGAACCCAGATATAAATCTATCCATCTGTCATCACCTGATCTTCAACAAGGGCCCAAAGTCCATCAAATGGGGAAAAGACAGTCTTTTTAACAAATGGTGCTGGTAAAACTGGAAGTCTATCTGCAAAAAAATGAAACAGGACCCATACCTCATACCGTATACAAAAACTAATTCAAAACGGATCAAAGACCTAAATATAAAGCCAAAAACTATAAAGTTCATAGAAGACAAAATAGGATCAACACTAAAGGCCCTAATACACAGCATTAACAGTATACAAACCATAACCAACAACACACAAACTCCAGAAGATAAGCTAGATAACTGAGATCTTCTAAAAATTAAAAACTTATGCTCATCAAAAGACTTCACCAAAAAAGAGTAAAAAGACAACCTACAGACGAAGAAAAAAATTTTGGCTATTACAAATCAGATGAAGGTCTAATCTCTAAAATGTATAAGAAAATCCAACACCACTACAACAAAAAGACAAATAATCCAATTAAAAAATGGGCAAAGGAAATGAATAGAGACTTAACCAAAGTATACATTCAAGCGGCCAACGGACACATGAGAAAATGCTCACGATCACTAGACATTAGAGAAATGCAAATCAAAACCACAATGAGATACCATTTAACCCCAACATTGCTGGCATGAATCAAAAAAACTGGAAATAACAAATGTTGGAGAGGCTGCATGGAGATCGGAACTCTTATGAACTGCTGGTGAGAATGCAAAATGATACAACCATTTTGGAAAATGATATGGCACTTTCTTAGAAAGCTAGAAATAGAAATACCATATGATCCAGCAATCCCACTCTTAGAAATATATCCTAGAGAAATAAGAGTCGTCACACAAATAGACATATGCACACCCGTGTTCACTGCAGCGTTGTTCACAGTAGCAAAAAGATGGAAACAACCTAGATGGCCATGAACAGATGAATGCATAAACAAACTATGGTACATACAACGGAATTCTATGCAGTGATAAAGAACAAAGATGAATCTGTGAAGCATCTCACAACATGGATGAATCTGGAGGGCATTATGATGAGTGAAATAAGTCAGTCACAGAAGGACAAATATTATATGAGACCACTTCTGTTAAAAACTCATGAAAAGGTTTACACACAGAAAGAAACAATCTTTGATAGTTATGAGGGAGGAGAAGGGTGTGGATGTAAAAACACTAAATAGTCAACGGTTAAGTGGTAACTTTGGTGAAGGGTAAGACAGTACACAATACTGGGAAAGCCAGCACAATTTGTACAAGGCAAGGTCATGAAAGCTCCACAGACACATCAAAACTCCCTGAGGGACCAAACTGCTAGGCTGAGGGCTGTGGGGACCATGATATGGAGGAACACCTAGCTCAATTGACATAACATAGTTTATAAAGAAAGTGTTCTGCATTCTGCTTTGGTGAGTAGCGTCTTGGGTCTTAAAAGCCTGTGAGAGTGGCCATTTAAGATACTCCACTGGTCTCACCCCTTCGGGGGCAAGGGAGAATGAAGAAAACTAAAGATACAAGGGAAAGATTAGTCTGAAGGACTAATGGGCTGTATCTGCCATGGCCCCCACCAGACTGAGTCCAGTACAACTTGATGGTGCCTGGCTACCACTACTGACTGTACTGACAGGGATCACAATAGAGGGTCCTGGACAGCTGGAGAAAAATGTGGAACAAAATTCTAACTCACACGCACACACAAAAAAACCAGGCTTACTGGCCTGACAGAGACTGGAGAAATCCTGAGAGTATGGCCCCAGGACACCCCTTTAGCTCAGTAATGAAGTCACTCCCGAGGTTCACCCTTCAGCCAAAGATTAGACAGGCCCATAAAACAAAACGAGACTAAAGGGGCACAACAGCCCAGGGACAAGGACTAGAAGGCAGAAGAGGACAGGAAAGAGAACCCAAGGTTGAGAAGGGAGAATGTTGATATGTCATGTGGTTGTTAACCGGTGTTATAAAACAGTATGTGTACTAACTGTTTAATGAGAAACTAGTTTGTTCTGAAAACCTTCATCTAAAGCACAATAAAAAAGTTTGGAAATTATTCATATTTAAAATAAAAAAATTCAAGTTCTTTGTACTAAAATGGTATATAAACATATAAGATAAAAATTATAAGTTCCTATATCCCCTAATGGATCCCTGGTGGTGTAGTGGTTAAGAGTTTGGCTGCTAACTGAAAATATTAGCAGTTCAAATCCACCAGCCACTCCTTGGAAACTCAATGGAGCAGTTCTACTCTGTCCTGTATGAGTCACTATGAGTCAGAATCGACTCAATGGCAATGGGTTTATATCCATGTGTCCAAAGCAAGTACCATCAAAAATTTTCTTGGTAGCTTTTCAGTAATTTTTTACACACGTATATCTTAAAATCAGAAAGCATTACTGGAAATTACAGGTAAAGAAGTTAAACTTGAAATGGATAGTACTTCTTGGCTTCTAGTTTTCTGATCCTCCTGAAAGGCTAATAAAATGGTAAGAGAGGAATATAAATAGGTATAAACTTGTATGAATGAAGAGAATGGGAGAGGAGACAATAGCAGAAAAAGATGCCAACAAACTTTCAGAAGGTGAAAAGCAGAGGACCAACTGATACTTGACTAGGTGAGTATGGAAATATAAAACAATTGCTTGCAGTGGGGAAGCCAGCAAGAAGGAAGCCAGTTCATGCTACAGAATTTCAGAAAGACTCAGGAATTCGAGCTGACAGTCCGATGATACTAGAAACAGAAGGATTGCTTGGGTGTGTTCTATATCTTCCCTTATCCACTGAACCAAGGATTTGCCCTTGCTCATCTGTTAGAAGACTAGAGATGAACCAGAAAGACTTTAGACTTGATACATCAGCTGAAAACAGGAGGATTAAGAAAAAGACTGCATACTGAAGAGTGAAACCTCAGCTCCCCTTTTCACTTTGCTCCCAGAATTTTAGCAAGTAGACTAAAATCTCTCTTCCCATTAAAAATTGGAGAGTCCCTCTCTGGAGAAAATGACTACTGGTAGTCTAAGAGAAAAGACTGTGGACACTGACATTTGGGGATTCCTCAGTGAAGTGGCTGGGTCCCTACTGGAACACCCTGTGATGAAACCCAGTAGTTGGTAATCACCACCCAAGCATAAAGAGCTTCCAGTCAACTATTTAGTGCCTTGTTATTAAATCTAAATGGACGACTATGGATCACTAAATATTTCTAGAAAGCTTCCAACATGAAAGACGGAGACCAAAATGAACCAATTGAAAACACACACACAAGAAATAGGCAATACAGGAAGCAGAATAAGCAATATAGTTATGATTTTCACAAAGAAAATATATTGCATTCACAAAGAATAAGAATCTATGCAAATAGAATTTTTGTAAGATAAGGAGTTTTTTGCTATTAAGAATGTGACAGTGGAAACTAAATTTTCAGTAGATAGATGTTCAAAATAAGGCTTAGGAAATCACTGCAAAAAGTAGAAAGTAAAAGTAAAGAGATGAAAAATGGGAAAAAGATGAGTTTGAATAACAAAAGTTCCAGAAAGAGAAGTATGAAAGAAAGGAAAGGCAGAAATTATTATAGAAATAATAGAAGGCTGTTTCCAGGATGGAAAGACCTGAGTTTCTTGGTTGAAAGGGATCACCAAGTGCCCAGCACAAGCAATGCAAAAAGCCCTATCCAAGACATGTCATTGTGAAATTTCAGAATCTCTAAGTTAAGATCTGAAAAACTTTCAAAGAAGAAAAATGTTTATGATCAAATGATTGGATATAAGGATAATGTCATCTATCTCAGCAGAAATACTGCAAGCTAGAAAACAATGGAATAATGTCTTAAAAATCAATGGAAAATTATTTCTAACCTAGAATTTTAGATCCAGTCAAATTAGATTCAGCATTCAAAGGATCAAAAAAAATGTACTTTGTACATTTTATCAAGAAGGAAATATAGTATATGTTACACCAAAATGGGAGAATACTAAAAAAGATAAAAAATAGATAACAAACAGTAATGCAATACAGAAAAGAGGTGAAGCCAAGTCTCAAGATGACAGATGTTCACCAAAGCTAGAGTGTCAGCATCCCAGAGCAGGAGAACAGAAAGCTCTAGAAGAGATATTTCCAAGAAAAAATAAAATTGATTGATTGATTCCCTGATGTGTTTGACCATATTGAAAAAACAAATTAGTTTTTTGTAGTTAGAAGGTGAATTACTGAAAAATACATGATAAATGAAGCAAATGAAAAAATTAGGCAATAATTAACTCCAGGAAAAGCAAATTTTAGAAAAGACCTACAAGAGAGGAAATTCAATGATACCTGGGTGCTCATGCTATAATACTGCTTTAACTAAAAATTTTTATGTATTTCTGTAGGGAATATGGAATGAAGAGAAGTTCTGTGCATGTCTGTTTAGGGTAGGATTAGGAGGAAGTGGTATCTTCACCTTCCATAGTAGTAAGTCAGTAGGTAATGTATAAGACTGAAAAATAAAATAATAACACTATTAGAATGATAATATAGAAATATGAAAACCATTGTCTTTTTGGATCTAGATGTGAGGGTGGGGACTATGAGAGGGAGCTTTTGTTTCTGTTGCTTTATAGTAGTTTAAACTCTATATATTTTACTTTGATAAAAATGAAAATGAATAAAAATTTAGAAGTGATATGACATCTTTTTTTAAAGCAGAAGGAACCCCCATTAGTATATACATTTTGATGCAGCAAATCTACTTCTAAAAATTTATCTTGGGAAAATAATCATGGATGTGTTCACAAATCTGGGCATGAAGATATATATTACAGAATTGTCTGTAGCATCAATAAATAGGAAACAGAGAAATTCCCATTTCAAGAGACCAAGCCCTGAGCTTTGTTTGCAGCTGTATCTTCCATTCCTAGAACAGTGTCTTGACACATACTAGGTGCTCAGTAAATGTTTGTTGAATATTTAGTGACAAAAGAAACAAATGAGGTAGTGCATAGGAAAAAAAGCATGCACAAAAACCTATTGTGATTATCTCTGTGTGGAAAGATTACCTGTGATATTTATTTTTACCTATTTCTCTAATTTGTACTTCTGAAAATTTGTAAAATTAAGATTTTAATATTGTGAATTGATAAAATATTTAAATATAGTACATTAATATATTAAAGCAACCATTAGTAAAGAGCAGAGGGATAGAAGTCCATGGAACTGACGATGAGATAGTCTTATAACTGTACTATATTTAATTCTGAATTTCCTGATGATGCAGACCAAAGGAACCCTTAATGGGCAAAATGACTCTCCTAGTTTGACAAATAGAAATTAGAAGAACATTTTCCTAATGCTAAATTCAAGGAACAACTTAGCATGTAGATAAGTAAGACCATAGGTACACGATAGACATTATCTTCAACTTTACAGAAAATTGAACTCTGTTCTTAATATAGCTATTTCTTATGTGGACTGTTAATAAAAGCAGAATATTGTAATGTAACTTGGTGAAGTATTGCTACAGGGTGGTTATTAATTCAGAAACTTCTTGACTTTTTAATAGGTTAGGTTTCCAAAAGTTGTTTTTAAGTCCAAAATGACCAAGAGCATTTTAATCTTGCATTCTCTAATACATTTTCACCAAATAGATCACGAATCTGTCCTTTGAAAGCATGTTCTTCTGCTTGTTATTTATCGGGAACATTTTTCCAAAATGGTTAAGTGTTGTCTGTATTGGGAGGATTTACAGCAAGTAACACTTCCGTCGATCATCTCAGATGTTGTGAGGGACTCCTTAGCATGCACTTCATAAATGTTTGCTCCCAGCCCCTCTGATGTGTATTAAATTTAATTTTTTTAATAATGCTGTGCAATTACCCTGAATTATCATTAGGCTAATGGGCATTTGACACCTGTCTTAGGCTGGGTTCTCTAGAGAAGCAAAACCAGTAAAGCGTGTAAATATATATGTATAAAGATTTATATCAAGGAAACGGCTCACGTGATTGTAAAGGCTAGAACGTTCCAAGTCTGTGGATCAGGATAGAGGCTTCTCCTGATTCACGTAGCCACAGGGGCTGGCGAAACCAAGATCTGCAGGTCAGAGAGAAGGGCTCTTGCTCAGAGTCTGTGAAGATCGATGAATCCCAAGATCAGCAAGTAAGCTGCTAGCTCAAGTCCCAAGAACCACAGGTCAGATGAACAGGAGCCAGCTGCAGGATCCAAAGCAAGCAAAAGCCAGAACGTCCACTTATATTCGGATGCAGGCAACACACTCAGGGAAACTCCCTTTCAACTGATTGCTACTCACAGCAGATCCTGTCATGGGGGTGATCAGATATTAACACTGAGAATCATGGCCCAGCCACGTTGACACACAGTCTTAACCATCACAACACCTAGGCTTATTCTTCATCAATAAACTCAAAAATTTTTGCGCTTCTCCCAGTTGGATGTAGGCTTGCTAATCTGTAAGCAGTGAGTACATCATAGGTTTATCTGGTCCCTAGTTTTCAGCCTTTTCTTATCCTTTATCCACAAACTAAAAAAATTTCCATTTCGTCTATTATTTTCCTTCACTCTTGTGCCAATTTTTGTTTATTCACTCTTTTAAAATGGTTCATTCCATCTACACTTGTAATATCCTTTATTTTCTCATGCTTTCAGTTTTTTTAAAAAAGTCATCTCTGCATTTGTTTTCATTCCTAATCCTACACTTCTCCTTAACTATTGCTTTCAACTCTCTAAATACAGCTGCACTTTTCTTTCCTGATAGTGTCAATGATATTCACAAAACAATTCAAAATTAAGTGCAAATGTAGTGAACATAGCAACAAGGTGAGGGATGATGGATGGATAGATGAGGTGAAAATGCCTGCCTGTGACTGTTTTCACAATATGTTGGTGGTAAGCTGAGTTGACATGTTTTACCTGGATAACAGCTCTGTTCACATCTATGACACTTGTAAATAGAGGTACTTTTATATAATGCAAATAGCCAACTTGCTTGCGATTTGACTTCATGTAGAAAAAGAATATAAAGAATCTAGCTCCTAGGAGAAAAGTCAGCTAACACATCCCTTTGTCTCTCCCAAATACCAGTGCCTTCAAGCATGCATTTAATAGGAACTAGATGCTAGTCAAATAAAATTGTCTACAACCTGAAATGCTGATATTCTGTTGTTGTTGTTGTTGTTATTAAGGCAAGAGCATTTGCCTATAGCTACATTTTTTTTATTGTACTTTAGATGAAGGTTTACAGAACAAACTAGTTTCTCATTGAACAGTGTTCGTATTGTTTTATGACATTGGTTAACAACCCCACGATATGTCAGCACTCTCCCTTCTTGACCTTGGGTTCCGTATTACCAGCTTTCCTGTCCCCTCCTGCCTTCTAGTCCTTGTCCCTGGGCTGTCATGCCCCTTTAGTCTTGTTTTGTTTTATGGGCCTGTCTAATCTTTGACTGAAGGGTGACCCTCGGGAGTGACTTCGTTACTGAGCTAAAAGGGTGTCTGGGGGCCATAGTCTCAGGACTTCTCCAGTCTCTGTCAGGCCAGTAAGCCTAGTTTTTTTTTTGTGTGTGTGTGTGAGTTGAAATTTTGTTCTATATTTTTTTCCAGCTCTGTCTGAGACCCTTTACTGTGATCCTTGTCAGAACAGTCAGTGGTGGTAGTCGGGAACCACCTAGTTGTACTAGACTCAGTCTGGTGGAGGTCATGGTAGTTGTGGTCCATTAGTCCTTTGGACTAACCTTTCACTTCTGTCTTTAGTTTTCTTCATTCTCCCTTGCCCCCAAAGGGGTGAGACCAGTGGAGTATCTTAGGTGGCTGCTCACAGGCTTTTAAGACTCCAGATGCTACTCACCAAAGCAGAATGTAGAACATTTTCTTTATCAACTATGTTATGTCAGTTGAACTAGATGTTCCTCCATACCATGGTCCCCACAGCCCTCAGCCCAGCAATTTGGTCCCTCGGAGAGTTTGGATGTCTATGGAGCTTTCATGACCTTGCCTTGTACAAGTTGTACTGGCTTTCCCAGTATTGTGTACTGTCTTACCCTTCACCAAAGCTACCACTTATCCATTGTCTATTTAGTTTTTTTTCCTCTCACCCCTCCCCTCCCTTGTAACCATCAAAGATTGTTTCTTTTTGTGTGTAAACCTTGTTATGGATTAAATTATGTCCCCCAAGAAATATGTCTATCAGTTTGGCTGGGCCATGATTCCCTGTATTTCATGGTTGTCCTCCATTTTGTGATTGTAATTTTATGTTAAAGAGGATTAGGGTGGGATTGTGTAACACCCTTACTAAGGTCACATCCCTGATCCAATGTAAAGGGAGTTTCCCTAGAGTGTGGCCTGCACCACCCTTTGTCTTACAAGAGATAAAAGAAAAGGGAAGCAAGCAGAGAGTTGGGGACTTCATACCACCAAAAAAGTGGTGCCAGGAGCAGAGCGTGTCCTTCGGATCTGAGGTTCTGCGCAGAGAAGCTCCTAGTCCAGGGGAAGATTGTTGACGACGAGGACCTTCCTCCAGAGCCAACAGAGAGAAAGCCTTCCCCTGGAGTTGATGTCCTGAATTTGGACTTGAAGCCTACTAGACTCTGAGAAAATAAATTCCTCTTTGCGAAAGCCATCCACTTGTGGTATTTCAGTTGGAGCAGCACTAGATGATTAAGACAAACCTTTTCATGAGTTTTTATAGTAGTCTCATACAATATTTGTTCTTTTGGATTGACTTATTTCATTCAACATAATGCCCTCCAGATTCATCCATGTTATGAAATGCTTTACAGATTCATCCTTGTTCTTTATCATTGTATAATATTCCATTGTGTATGTACCATAGTTTGGTTATCCATTCATCTGTTGATGGGCATCTAGGTTGTTTCCATCGTTTTGCTATTGTGAACAATGCTGCCATGAACATGGGTGTACATATGTCTATTCGAGTGGCGACTCTTATTTCTCTAGGATATATTCCTAGGAGTGGGATTTCTGGACCATATGGTATTTCTGAAATGCTGATATTCTGTTCTGAGTAAAGAAAAATCCATATTTTTAGGTAAGGAGTTGACAAAGTTAATAATCTGTTAAGGAAATTGAGAATCCCTGATCTGTGTTCTTACACAGAACTCCATCTTTCAGAAATTGGTCATTGTAAAAGTCAGAATTTTTCTCAGAAAATAATGCCGAATCAGTTAAAAAACGGGAACAGTTATTCACAGAAATACCAGAATCCTGTGTGATAAATCATGAAAGAAAAAATTATGGTCTGGAAAATTTTCAGGAGGTCATGCATCTAGCCGGCAATGAAGCTGGGATGAATCCAGGGAGATCAACTCTTGGACTTTACCCCCTAAAATAAACCACTCCCCAGGTTGTCTTAATGGTTGTTGATTTTGTTCCCTAATTTAGAAAAATCCGTATAATTTGGAAAAATCTATAATGCTGTTGCTTCCTCTTGTTCATTTGTTTCGCCTTCCACTAACTTTTTCCATCTTTCACAGAGGTAATCTCAGACCTAGGTGTCATTAGAACAAGAAATAAAATGTGTTTCTGAACAGAGTGCTTGTATTTAATGCTTAACGTCTGGCCAGTGTTGTTTAGGAAGGTAATTGACCCTTATTAAATAAAGAAATCTTTGCTATATCCTACCCTGCTTTGTAAAGTTGCGCATTAGAGAAGCAGCTCAATTTTAAGTCAGTGCCTGTAATTTGGCACATCTGCCATTTGGGCACAAGGTTTGAATCTCAGGCGAGTGTGAAGGTTTACATGTGAAGCACTGGTGCTTCTGATCTGGACCTTATTCTTTGCTGTTCTCATGGATGACTGTGCAACTCTCTCTCTGAGTGAGTGCACTTGTCCCCTCCCTGTACTCCTACCAAAGCCTCCAATAGTGATTTTGTTGCATTCTGCCAAACCTGTATTTAGGTTTCAGACCGTTATAAACATACTATCAAAATTTGATGTATAACCATTTAACTATTTTGGGGTGAGCCTGTCAATAAATCAACGGAGAGATAATTTTATTGATAAAGATAAAACATATATGACAACAAATTTTCTTTGACTTTTGAATCCCTCCATTCTCCAAAAAAAAAATTTTGTATAGTAGTTTTTCTCACAAGTAAATATGGTGTTAAATGATTATGAGGGAAATCAAAATTGGACACCCAAGTAGAGTGAAATTGTTCTGGGTAAGAGAGAAATGCTACAGAGGTACTGTGGGCTTGGGGTGGTGGTGGGGTGGGCAGGGAAGGCAAGGGATGGTTACTGGAAATAATAGGATCGTGTCCAAAAGAGAGACAGACATTCACTGGGAGATTTTATGAAGTTTCTGTTTTGGTGTGTTGCCTCCACATTAAATGTCTTTCTATGATTTTGGAGATGGATTTATTTATTTTTGAGGGTCTGTGGATGATGCTACAAGAAAGTTGGTGGTAAGGGCTGATTCTTCTCATTTTTCTCAGAGTAAAAGCCAATCGTACGAGGCCCTACATGATCCTGTCCACCTGACTTCCTCCTCACTTCTCCTGCTCACTGCTCTAGCTACACTGGTCTCCTTGAGCCTACCAGATACACTCCTGCCTTAAACTTTTACACTTGCTGTTTGATCTGCCTGGAATATTCTTTCCCAGATAGCCACTTGACTGACTCCTTCATGTCTTTCTGGTCTTTACCCAAATGCTACACACCCAGTGAGAGCTTCCTTAGCTACTCCGTTGAAAATTACACCCCCTTCTCCAACTCACCCATAGAACTTATTTTTCTTTTTTGTCCTTGTCTGGCTTCCCCATTAGATTTAAGAGGGCAAGGATTTTTTTTTTTTTTAATTTTATCTGCCTTATTCACTGCTGTGTCCCCAGTATCTAGAACAACACTGGGCACATAGGTATTGTTGTTGTTAGGTGCCATCGAGTTGCTCTAACTCATGAAGACCTTATGCATAACAGAATAAAACGTTGTCCAGTCCCGCACCACCTTCATGATTGAGTCCATTGTTGGGCTATTGTGTAGTGCCTTCCAACTTAGAGGGCTCATGTTCCAGCAGTATATTGGACAGTGTTCTCTTGTGATACATAAGGTTTTCATTGGCTAATTTTCAGAAGTAGATTACTAGTAGGTCACACATAGCAAATGCGCAATAAATATTTATTGACTAACAGAATAAATGAGTGCTGTCCAAAGGAGCCCAGTCACTGCCAGTTGCCAAAAAAGTAAACAGGCCATTGTCAAATGACAGTATTGTAGTCTTTCTAGCTATATAGATCAGTAAGTATAAGTAGGAAGACTGAACATAAGTGTTCATTGAAATCTTTCCTAGAAAGATTTATATTCTATAATTCAAATAATCATGCGTATTTGTTAAGTACATTGCAAAACAAATATGTATGGGGAAAACAGATCATTCTTGAAATATTTGTGTTCCAAAATTTTCTCCTTTTAATGTGCTTTGCCTGTTCTAGAGAAATGCAAATTAGACCCGACACTAATCTACCTTTCTTTGGAACACTTTTCCTTTATTATGCAGTCATTTCAAATGTGAAGAATAAAATACTGCTAAATACAAGATTACTTGCTCTCTTAAGTAGTTGATAAGAGCTGTTTTTCCTCCATGTTTATAGTTCTGGCAAATTATTCAGAAGATTAATCTTTTAGAAGACTATTAAATCTGTAGAAAACATTGTTTTAAGCAGTAATCTAGTGAAAATATCTGTTTGCTACACACTTCTTTTAAGAGATTTTTACAGAAAAACAAGATGAATTCAAATTTGCACCCTGTACCCACTGTGTATTTTAAATCTCTTTGGTCAGTTATGTAAGCCCTTATGTTGTTGTTGTTGTGTGCTGCTGTTGTTTTGACTCGTAGAGACCCTATGTGACAGAATAGAACTGCCCATAGGGTTTTCTTGGCTGTAATCTTTATGGGAGCAGATTGCCAAGTCTTTCTCCCACAGAGCTGCTGGGTGAGTTTCAACTACTGAGCTCTTAACTGTTGCACCACCAGGGCTTCCTTTAGGAGCCCTTTATGAGAGCCATTATAGGAGACCATATTATGTACCCCAGGTTCTGCCCTTACCCCAGGGACAGTGCCATCACCACTTGCTTCCACTCTTCCGCCATGGGCAGGGCCCTGCTACTCATTCACCTCAGAGAACTTCTGCCAGTTCTTATCCCAGATCCTGTGCCCTCAGTTAACAGTGACTTCTGACATTTAAACTTGCTTCAAAACTGATGATTTAAAGACACATATTTCTTTAAGTAACAGTCAGGAAAATAAATAAACAAACGAAGACAGCCCAGACCTGACCTTCCATGATCTGTCATTTAGTTATTTAGAGTCTAAGAAACTTTTCCCTGATCTCTCTGTAGCCCCTAAGAGTATTCATTTAAAGAAAGCCCCTCTTTTATTGGATGCTAGCTTTTTAGATTCTACTCTTAATAGGGTGGGCAGAAAATTTATCATCTAAACAAGGACATATTTGAGAATATAAGGGGTAATTATTAATAATTATGGTGGGAAACAGCCACAAACTAGGATTGTGCCAGGCAAGCAGAATTGTATGTTCTCTAACTATTAATGAATTTGTAGAATAATGAAATTAATATTCATGGAAGGTATATAATGTACTAATTGCACACACACACACACATATATATGTAAATCTCACTTAATCTCAAAAGCATTCTCTGAAACAGGGATCTGATACTGGGACTTGGGCACATTGTTAGTAACGAATGTAAGTCTCTGTGGTATTAATCCAAGGAGTCAACGTATTATAGTCTAAAAGGAATTTTAGGAACTCTATTGAGAACAGTTTACAATAAGGACTATAGCTCTCTAGAGGAAATGCATTAGATATCCATTTTGGCCAAATGCCAAATGTTAAAATCATTAATTAACTGAAGTCAGATATCACTAGAATAGAAAGAGTTGTTGGGAGACAAGATTGATTCTGGAACTTTACCAAGTATTTTAGAAGTCAGATTTTGAAAGTTTGACATTATGGTGAAAGAAAAAATAATCTATCAGCACCATCAATTGGTGGACTGCTCCTGTGATTCCTGTGTTGGATGTTTGCAATGCTAAAGAGATACTTCCTTTAACCAGACTAATATTTAGGTGCCCAATGTAGGGAACTTTGAATTCACTGCTTAGCAAATCTAAAAAATTCTGGATCTTCTGCTACTGAAAATGTTAACCCATCTGTAGCAATTGTTTTGACAAACTTTTGTTTAAATTTTAGCCTCTATAGATGGGAACTACTATGGAGTCAGCTTCTTACATTTGAATTTTAATTGGTGAGAACAAAGTGTGCTTTCAGCTTCTCTTGTTTCTCTAGCATTTTCTCCTTTCCTCCCTATTTGTTAGTAACTCACTAAGTCAGCATTTATTAAGCACCTATTTCATGAGCTGGGAATAAAGCAGTAAATAAAAGACAAAGTCCCTGTCCTCACTGAGTTTATATTTTGGGACATCAGGAGACAGGCACTAAACAAGACTATAAATAAAACACATAGCATACAAAGCATTAAGTGCCTTGGAGAAAAATAATGCAGGGAAGAAGGATACGAGAAATTCTTTATTATGTCTGGATCAAAGATGAATTCTCGTTGTTGCTTTATATTTTCTTTCTCATGAAAATTTTTTGGGGGCAAAGCTGACATTTAACTATTAAATCCTCATAATAAGTTATGAAGAATTCTCAATCAGGACTTTTTGCCAGAAGAACAAATTATCTAAATGGTATTAAATAGGGAGATAGAGCCAAGATGGTGGACAGTGAGATGCACTAAGCCATCTTGCTAGAAAAAATACCCAAACAACCAAGTAAAACAAGTAAAATTGATATAGACATCAATTCTGGAACCCTTAACCTTAAATGAGGGGAAAGTATTAGATTGGAAGCCACGGAAAAGAAGAAACTGATAGAAAATGGTGAAGGCACAGAGATATTGAGTGGAGGATCCTGGCCAAACGGCATGACTCAGTGTGGCCATCTTGAAATAAAGCCAACAACGCCGCATACAGAAAGCCATCTCCATGGAATTCCCAATAGGAGATAGAGGTATGACGTGGACACACCCAGGGCTAAGTAAGATCATGTTTGCTGGTTGCAACTCAAGGAGGAGCCCAGACTCTCCCACCTGGTAACCACAGGAGCACGCTCCTACAACCCCCACCCTCTGGTGAAGAGCGACAAGAACCACCTCATCCTGGCAGCACCGACTGCTGGGAACCACAATACTAATCCACCCTGTTGCCCTTCCCCATCTAGCCCTCTCTGCCCCACCTTTGCCACTGCCTCCCGTCTCTCTCCTCTGCCCTGCCAGCCAGAACCCAGGTTCCTCCCTGCTGGCTTGGCATCTGCCTTGCTGTACCCAGTGGCAACAGGGGGAACTGGCCTGCACCCCCAGACACCTCCTCATTGGCTTGGCTCCCACATTGCCTCATCCCATGGCCCTGAGGGGAAACTGGCCCGGAATCCCAGACCCCTCTTTCATTGGCTTGGCCTCTGCTTCACTGCACCTCATGGCCCCTAAGGAACTGGCCCAGACTCCCAAACCCCTCCCCACTAGCTTGGGCCCTGCTTCAGACACAGGCCTAGCCTGGTTCATGTCACAGACAAACGACCCATCTTTGCCCCTCCCCGCAACTGAACCTGCCCTGCTGCACCATAGCTGAGCAACCAATCCAGCACACTAGGACAAGGTGGTGAGAACTGTTGTGCCCACAAATGAGCAAACAGCAAAACAAGCCCAGCCCACCTTCCCAGACATAACCAAACAAAAAGAAAAAGAGGGATGAAACAAACAAACCTACAATCAGTAAATAAAGAAAATAATACTTGACTGTCTTGGAGACAGCAGACAATATCAAAATATATTAAACAGGAAAAGGTGGCTTTAGAAAGGGACAAAATAAAGCACCAGATGACTTTCTGGTGAAGAAAAGGCTCTGGAACTACTTGACAGGGAATTCAAAACTCTGATATTTGGGGCTCTCCAAGAGATTAGGAAAGAGATTAGAGAAAATGTAGACAAAATCATGGAAAACACAGATAAAACCAACCAAAACATAGCCAATAAAAGGAAAACACAGACAAAGCAATAGAAGAATTCATTAAAAAAAAAATCAAGATAAATAAACATTAAAAATCATACAAAAACAGCAATTAGAAATCCAAAAGATAAACAACAAAATTTCAGAAATGGACATTACAATAGAAGGTTAGAAGCACATTTGAAACGGTGGAAGACAGAATCAACAAAATTGAACACAAATCCATGGAAGCCACTTGGAGGAAAAATCAGAGAAAAGAATGAAGAAAATCTAAGAAGTATGTGGGATACAATCAAGACCAAAAATCTGCTTATGACTGAAGTTCCAGAATAGGAGGAGAAAATGGAAAACACAGAGATGATCATTGAAGATTTGCTGATAGAAAACTTCCCTAGTATCATGAAAGATGAAAAGCTGACCATCCAGGAAGCTCAATGAACCACATATAAGATAGACCCCCAAAAGAAAGTACTAGACATCATAATCACATTGCCAAAACCAAAGACAAAGAATCCTGAGAGCAGCTCTAGAAAAACAAAGAGTCATCTACAAAGGGGAAACAATAAGACTAAGCTGTAATTACTCAGCAGAAACAATGCAGGCAAGAAGGCAATGAGGTGACACGTATAAAACTTTGAAAGAAAAACATTGCCAACCAAGAATAATGTGTCCTGTAAAACTCTGTCTCAAATACGCTGATGAAATTAGGACATTTCCAGATAAGCAGAAGTTAAGGGAATTTTTAAAAACCAAACCAAACTTACAAGAATTATTAAAGGAAGTCCTTCGGTTAGAGAATTCAACAACCTGAATCTAGGAAACAGGCCAGAATCAGCCAGATACCGACCTAGATAATGACCTCTCAAGGATAAAACAAAACTAAAAGACTTAAAACAGGGAACTAAAGACATCAATCTGTAAATGATGACACCTCAGAACAATAAAAGGGAGAATACACAGTGCAGGTATAGAACTTTCAAATGGAGAGGGTGTCAAGGTGCTATCAAGTAATAAAAGACTGATTTTAAACTTAGGAAGATGGGTAAATTTCAAGGTAACCGCAAAGAAAGTTAACAAACCTACCCATCAAAATAAAGAAGAAAAATAAAATCTCAGTAAACACAAAACCTACAATAATGAAAGAAATGAAAAGAAATTCCACAAACAAAAGGAACTCAGTATAGGAGAGTAAGATGAATAAAGAAAACTTCAGCACCACAAAAAGAAGCACTACAAAATGACAGCAATAAATTCACACCTGTCGCGAATCATACTGAATGTAAATGGCTTAAATATACCCTTAAAGAGACAGAGAGTGACAGAATGGATAAAAAAATGACCTATCAATATTAAAAATCAAAGGATGGAAAAACAAATATCTAGCAAACAGCTACCAAAAAAGAGCAGAAGTGGAAATACTAATCTCAATAAAATAGATAAAATGCACCACTCTTGATAAAGGACAGAACATCTAAAAAGAAACTCAGCAAAGATACAGAAGACTAAAGGTCACAATCAACCATCATAACCTCATAGACATTTATTGAACACTCTACCCAACAGCAGCTAAGTATACATTTTTTTCCAGTGCACATGGAACATTCTCCAGAATAGGTGACATCTTAGGCCACAAAGCAATTCTCAACAAGATCCAAAACATTGAGATAATATAAAGCATCTTCTCTGATCACAATGCGATAAAGGTAGAAATTAATAACAGGAAGAGCAAGGAAAAAAATAAAAAATATGGAAACTGAGTAACACCTTGCTTAAAAACCACTGGGTAATAGAAGAAATCAAAGATGGAATAAAAGGTTTCTAGAATCAAACAAGAACGAAAACACGTCATACCAAAACCTTTAGGAGACAGCAAAGGTAGTGCTCAGAGGTCAATTAATAACAGAAGCACGCATCAAAAAAGAAGAAAGGAACAAAATCAAAACATTAGCCCTACAACTTGAACAAGCAGAGAGCAGCAGAAGAAGCCCACAGCCACTAGAAGTAAGGAAATAATAAAGATCAGAGCAGAAATAAATGAAATAGAGAATAGAAAAACAATAGAAAGAATCAACAAAACCAAAAGTTGGTTCTTTGAAAGAATCAACAAAATCGACAAACCATTGGCCAGACTGACAAAAGAAAAACAGGAGAGGGCACAAATAACCCAAATAAGAAATGAAATGGGGGACATTACAACAGGCCCAACTGAAATAAAAAGGATCATAACAGGGTACTATGAAAAACTATACTCCAACAAATTTGAAAACCTAGAGGAAATGGACAAATTTCTAGAAACACACTACCTATCTAAACTAACACAAACTGAGGTCAAAAATCTGAGCAGACCCATAACAAGAGAAGATACTGAAAAGGTAATAATAATAAACTCACGCCAAAAAAAGCCCTGGCCCAGATGGCTTCAGTGGAGAATTCTACCAAACATTCAGAGAAGAGCTTGCACCAGTACTACTCAAACTATTTCAGAACATAGAAAAGGACGGGATACTTCTGAATTCATTCTATGAAACCAGTATAAGCCTGATACCAAAACCAGGCAAAGACACCACAAAAAAAGAAAATTACAGATCAATATCTCTCATGAATATAGAAGCAAAAATTCTCAACAAAATTCTAGCCAATAGAATTCAGCATCATATAAAAACAACAATACACCCCACCAAGTGGGATTCACACCAGATATGCAAGGATGGTTCAACATTAGAAAATCAGTGAATGTAATCCACCACATAACTAAAACAAAAGAATCATATGATCATTTCAATTGATGCAGAAAAGGCATTTGATAATGTCCAACACCGATTCCTGATAAAAACTCTCAATAAAATAGGGATAGAAGGGAAATTCCTCAACGTAACAAAGGGCACGTATACAAAATCAATGATTAACATCATTCTCAATGGAGAGAGGCTGAAAACATTCCCCCTGAGAATGGGAACAAGACAAGGAAACCCTTTATCGCCACTCCTATTTAACATTGTGCTGGAAGTTCTAGCTAGAGCAGTAAGGCAAGAAAAAATAAAATAAAATAAAATAAAGGACATCCAAATTGGTAAGGAATAAGTAAAACTATCCCTATTTGCAGATGATATGATATTATACATTGAGAACCCTAAGACTTCACAAGAAAACTACTGAAACTAATAGAAAGATTTAACAGAGTAGTAGGATACACGATAAACATACAAAAAATCAGTTGGGTTCCTATACACCAATAAAGAGAATAAGAAAAGGAAATCAGGAAAGCAACACTATTTATAACAGCCCCTAAAAAAATGAAATACTTAGAAATGAGTCTAACCAGGGACATAAAAGACCTATACAAAGAAGACTACAAACACTACTGCAAGAAAACAAAAGAGACCTACGTAAATGGAAAAACACACCATACTGATGGATAGGCAGACTCAACATTGTGAAAATGTCAATTCTACCCAAAGCATTGTACAAATACAATGCAATCCCGATCCAAATACCAACAGCATTCTTTAATGAGATGGAAAAACTAGTCATTAGTTTTATATGGAAAGGAAAGAGACACCGGATAAGTAAAGCATTAATGAAGAAGAGCAAAGTAGGAGCCTCACACTACCTGACCTCAGAACCTACTATACAGCTACAGTAGTGAAAACAGCCTGGTACTGGTACAGCGACAAACACATTGACCAGTGCAACAGAATTGAGAACCCAGATGTAAATCCATTTACCTATGGCAACCTGATCTTTGACAAAGTCCCAAAGTCCATTAAAAGAAAAAGTCATCTTTTTAACAAATGGTGCTGGCAAAAAAAAAAAAAAAAAAAAAAAAAAAAAAAAAAAAAAAAAAAAAAATGGTCCAACCACTATGGAAAATGGTATGGTGCTTCCTTAAAAAGCTAGAAATAGAAATACCTTAGGATCCAGCAATCCCACTCCTAGGAATATATTGTAGAGAAATAAGAGCCATCACACAAATAAACATATGCACACCCATGTTCATTGCACATCATTCATAATAGCAAAAAGATGGAAACAACCAAAGTGCCGAATGATGAATGGATAAACTATGATACATATACACAACGGAATACTATACAACAATAAAGAACAGTGATGAATCTGGAGGGTATTATGCTGAGTGAAATAAGTCAATCATAAAAGGACAAATATTGTATGAGGTCACTACTATAAAAACTCATGAAAATGTTTACACACAGAAAGAAACAATCTTTGATGGTTATGAGGGAGAGGAAGGGTGGGGAGAGAAAAACACTAGATAGTAGGTAAGTGGTAACTTTGGTGAAGGGTAAGAGTACACAATACTGGGGAAGTCAGCATGACTTGACCATGGCAAAACTATAGAAGCATCACAGACACATCCAAACTCCCTGAGCGACCGTGTTACTGAACTGAGGGCTGAGGACCATGGTCTTGGGGAACATCTGGCTCAACTGGCATAACATAATTTATAAAGAAAATTTTCTATATCCCACTGTGATAAGTAGCGTCTGGGGCCATCTAAGATACATCTACTGGGCCCATCCTGGTTGGAGCAATGGAGAATGAAGAAAACCAAAGACACAAGGGAAAGATTAGTCCAAAGGACTAATGGATCACAACTACCACAGCCTTCACCAGACTGAGTCCAGAATGACTAGATGGTGCCCAGCTACCACCACTGACTGCTCTGACAGCGATCACAATAGAGGGTCCCAGACAGCGGGAGAAAAATGTAGAACAAAATTCAAATTCACCAAAAACAAACAGACAAAAAACAAAACAACCCAGACTTGCTGGTCTGACAGAGACTGGAGAAACCCCAAGAATATGGCCCCCAGATACCTTTTTAACTCAGTACTGAAGTCACTTCCGAGGTTCACCCTTTAACTAAAGATTAGACAGGTCTTTGAGGCAAACAATAACACACATGCTCTGTAGTATATGAGACTAAATGGATACACCAGCCCAAAAGCAAGGACAAGAGGGCAGGAAGGGACAGGAAAACTGGATGAATGGAAACAGGGAACTCAGGGTGGAGAAGGGGAGAGTGCTGACACATCATGGGGTTGGCAACCAATGTCACAAAACAATTTCTGTATTAATTGTTTAATGAGAAACTAATTTGCTCTGTAAACTTTTACTTCAATCACCAAAAAACCAAAAGAATTTACTAAGCAAATGGAAAAAAAAATAAGTAGAATTAAATAAGTGAAAATTAAACGGGTCTTACAAGTTATTTTGTTTAATGTTTTGAATGTTAATACATCAAATACATTTATAAAGATTCAAATTTTTATATAATCTCAACTCTGTTATTCTTTCTTGTATTATTATTTCAAATTTAATGACAGATAATACAGTGTTCTTTCTAAAGTTATGTAGCAAACACACTTTTCCTTAATATTCCTTTTAATGGACAATTTATTTTCCCCTCTAGTTAATAGTTTCTCATAATATTTTGTATGTGATCACATTAGAGGGTCCCAGACAGAGCGGGAGAAAAACATAGAACAAAATTCAAATTCATGGCATTGACAACGAATTTATCATTGCAGAAGTTTCATTTTGCAGTAATAAATATGCATTTGTACTTCACTTGAATGATAGAATTTTAACATATAAAGCATATAGAGATTTTCACTTAATTTACTACTAGGTTGCTTATCAGAATTTCAAATTGCAGATTCAGTTGTGAATAAGAAACCCTAACAGCACTCCTTGTTTGTGTTGTTCTCATCAATACCTTGCTTAGCTATGATAGTGACTTGCTTGGTCACAGAATCATTTGTCATATACATGTTCAAGTATGCCAGAAATGGCATTAAGTCAGATAAAAGGCTACTTGACTTTTCAGCCTTCCAAAAGCTGAGTCCAGAGCTAAAGTTTGACAGCAGATTTTGGACAAATACTGAGACTGAGGTAGAACTCTTGTTCACCTCTACTGTCTCAAATTCAGTCGTTCCTGGGAAGGGGCACAAGGGTGTCAGTTATTGGAGTGGCAACCTCCCAACCTTCTTCATGTCTGGTGACCAATGTGTTGAACGTGACATCTGAAGGGGACTCAGGCAGGGAAGATTCATCTGATATGTGATATTATTGATCGAGTGGCTTGCTTTTCACCTTTGTTTGCATGTTTAGATTTCCCAGAATCTCAGTTTTCCTGGCCTATAGACAGAAGTAGCAGATGAGGTCTCCTTGGCTTAATTGCTTCCATGGCTTCCATTAGGAGGGGATGAGAACTGCGTGAGGTTTTAGCAAGTGACCCAGGCCTCGTAAGTATTTAGCGTCATGATGCAATTATAACGTCCTTCGATATGACTGATGTTGAAGCATGAATTCAAATAATAAAAAGCATTTACATTTTAATTCTAGTACTTAACTAACACTTGACTGAACTTTAATGATCTGCAGAAGTAAACTTGAACATGAAAATGGATTTCATTTTGCTTTTTTGACCCTTATCATTCTATTGTCTGCCACAAAAGAGAAGTAGATAATAAGCAGCATTAGTGCAAAGTATGAGAAAGTGGGCGGGAATCAAATTTGCTAAAAATTCTAAAAGCTAGTATATGTTTTTTTTTTTCTCCAGGAGAGAACATTTTGAAGGTTTGAAAGATTCTTGTGTGGTTAGCGATGAAGTTTATTATTCAACTCTAAACAGTTTCTTAGAGATCACAGATCTTCATATTTGTGTTGTGTATTCTAATGAAGGAGCCCCTGGGTAATGTGACTATTAGGAGCTTGACTATTAGCCGAAAGGTTGGCGGTTCCAACCCACCCAGAGGGGCCTCGGAAGACAGGCCTGGTGATCTGCTTCGGAGAGGTCACAGCCTTGAAAACCCTATGAGGTCGCCATGAGTTGGAATCAATCTGATGGCAACTAACAACAATATCAATTCTGATGAAGGATTACATCTTGCTGCTTCTCACCGCAGCCTGTGGCAGCCTGCCTGCCTGCAGTTACTTGCCTCCATTCTCATTGACCTGGGACCTCAGGGCAGGCACCCTTCCTGGGGCCCTGGGTCTGACTTGGATGCCCTCTTCTGTCTGTAGCCACAGGTTCCTATGACATTCCTGTCATGGCGTGGCCACACCCTCCTCCCCCCACCAAGTAGTGACTTGCTTGTTGGTTACCCCTTCTTGATCATTTTCTCTGAAGGCAGGTCTAATTTTTAATTCAATTTTATATCCTGAGAACCTCGCACAGTGTTAGAGAAGAACTCAGTGAAAATTATTACAACTACTACTCCTGGTAGTAGTAGGACTCCTATTGTTTTTGCTTCTGCTGCCACCATAGCCGGTGAGCTAGTGTGTGCCCCGTTCAGGTACACGGAATGTGCACACCTTCACACTGTGGTCTTTCTTTGGCCACTCTTCAGGGATGACAATGGCAAAAGGAGAGCGGGGAGGCATTCTGGATGGAGAAGATTTGAAAGTTTACAATATATTAAAAAGAAAAAATCCCTAAATTTCAAATGATGATATGATTACTATGAGTTTACTGTAACTCTTGGTTTTTTTAAAAATTCTGTACACTGTGACACTTTCCAGTCTCTGTCTAGTATTTGGTTTCCCCCGCAATGATACAGTTGTCCTTGAGCATGGTAATGTCGAAGGAAGAGATGTGAATTTGACTCCACACCATCTAATACATTTTCCTAATAATTGAAAATAATAATAATTTATTTATTTTTTTTATTGTACTTTAGATGAAGCTTTACAGAGCAATCTAGTTCCTCATTAAACAATTAATACACATATTGTTTTGTGACAACGGTTGCCAACCCCACGACATGTCAACACTCTCCCCTTCACCTTAGGTTCCCCTTTACCAGCTTTCCTCTCCCCTCCTGCCTTCTTGTCCTTCCCCTGGGCTGGTGTGCCTGTTTAGTCTCGTTTTGTTTTATGGGCCTGTCTGATCTTTGGCTGAAGGGTGAACCTCAGGAGTAACTTCATTACTGAGCTAAAAGGGTGTCTGGGGGCCATACTCTCCAGGTTTCTCCAGTTTCTGTCAGACCAGTAAGTCTGGTCTTTTTTTTTGTGAGTTAGAATTTTGTTCTGCATTTTTCTCCACTCTGTCCGGGACCTTCTGTTGTGATCCCTGTCAGAGCAGTCAGTGGTGGTAGCCGGGCACCATCTAGTTGTGCTGGACACAGCCTGGTGGAGGCTGTGGTAGTTGTGGTCCACTAGTCCTTTGGACTAATCTTTCACTTCTATCTTTAGTTTTCTTCATTATTCCTTGCTCCTGAAGGGGTGAGACCAGTGGAGTATCTTGCTTACAAGCTTTTAAGACCCCAGATGCTACTCTCCAAAGCAGAATGTAGAGCATTATAAGCTATGTTATGCCAGTTGAGCTAGATGTTCCTGAAGGCAGGGTCCCCACAGCTCTCAACCCAGTAATTTGGTCCCTCAGAGAGTTTGAATGTGTCTGTGGAGCTTCCATGACTTTGCCTTGGACAAGTTATGCTGGTTTCCCCAGTACTGTGTACTGTCTTACCCTTCACCAAAGTTACCACTTATCTATTGTCTATTTAGTGTTTTTCCCTCTCACCCCTTCCCTCCCTTTTAACCATCAAAGATTGTTTCTTTTTGTGTGTAGACCTTTTCTTGAATGTTTGTAGTAGTGGTCTCATACAATATTTATCCTTTTGTGATTGACTTATTTCACTCAGCATGATGCCCTCCAGATTCATCCATGTCGTGAGATTGAGCAAACATTTATTAACTAAATGAACTTGGGCAAGTCTCTTGGTCTTAGCTTCAGTTTCCTCCTCTGTAAGTTCAAGGTAATGTAACTGACTCTGTCTTCCTCTTAAGTTTCCTTGAGGGTGGAAAGAAGAAACAAATGTGAAAGTGCTCTGTAAGCTGCCAGATACTGGACAAAAATCTCAAATCAAACCCATTGCCGTCAAATCGATTCTGACTCATAGCTACCCTATAGGGCGGAGTAGAACTGCCCCATACGGTTTCCAAGACTGTAATCTTTATGGAAGCAGACTGCCACATCTTTCTCCTATGGAGCAGCTGGTGGGTTCGAACCACTAACCTTTCGGTTAACAGCCAGACACTTAAATCACTGTGCCACCAGAGCTCCTTATGCTAGACAAAGTAAGGCATGATTATATGGCTGTGGCAGATTTTTCTTCTGAATTTCCAGTAGCACTTTGTGCTGATTGGCATGTTTAGCTTGGTTTGAAGGTGACAGCTCTGGTCTGGATGGAAGTAAGTGCCAGACATGAGGTAAGAAGACTTGGGAGCAAAGCCATGCCCCACCAGTTCACTAGTTATGTGACCCTAGATAAGTTACTGAAAAAAGAATCTTAAAGCTCTCCAACTCCAGGTTACTGTGAGAATTAAGTTAAAAAAACACCTATGGAAGCACCTGGTGCATTGCAAGCACTTAGTCAGTGTTTACAGAGCATCTCTTCAGGGTAGCAAAAGAGAGCAGAATCAAAAGGGCCCTGAGCAGGCAGCATACAGAGAGGAGAAAATCTAGACAAAGCCTGTTGTTGTGTGCCATTGAGTTGATTCTGACTCAGAAAAATCCTACAGGACAGAGTAGAACTGTCCAATAGAGTTTCCATGGCTGATATTTGAATGAACAAATCTGCCTTGGAAGAAGTACAGCCAGAATGCTCCTTAGAAGCAGGGATGGCGAGACTTCATCTCACGTACTTTGGACATGTTATCAGGAGGGACCATTCCCTGGAGAAGGACATCATGCTTGGTAAAATGAAAGGTCATCAAAAAAGAGGAAGACCCTCAATGAGATGGATTGACACAGTGGCTGCAACAATGGGCTCAAGCATAACAACGATTATGAGGATGGCGCAGGACTGGGCAGTGTTTTGTTCTGTTGTACGTAGGGTTACTATGAATCGGAACCAACTCAATGGCACCTAACAACAACAACAACCTTTATGGAAGCAGATTGCCACATCTTTCTCCTGTGGAACAGCTGATGTGTTTAAACTGCTGACCTTTCAGTTAGCAGCCAAGCGGTTAACCACCGTGCTAGCCTGGGAGAGCTGGTTTCAAATTCCGCTCTGCCACCCACTGGCTGTGTGACCTGACAAGTCCTGCAACCACCCTAAGCCTGTTTCCTCAGTTATGAATTGGGAGTAATAATAATAACAATAGTAATATCTCTTAGGGTTGCTGTAAGAATTAAAATGTGTATAGTATCACCACCTGTGTAATAGTTAGTTGTTAGCTGCCACTGAGTTGGCTCCCGACTCATCATGACCCCATGCACAAAGGAATAAAACCAGTCCTGCGCCATCCTCATGATCGGCTGTGGATTAGATCCTTGTGATACATAGGGTTTTCATTGTTTGATTTTTGGAGATGGATTGCCATGCCTTTCTTTCTGACCATCTTAGTCTAGAAACTCTCCTGAAACCTGTTCAGCCTGTAGCAATACACAAGCTTCCACTGACAAATGGGTGATTGCTCTGCATGAGGTGCATTGACCAGGAATCAAACCTGGGTTTCCCACATGTAAGGCAAGAATTCTACCATTTAACCACCAACGTCCCCAGAGATAAGTAATAGGGGCTCAAAAATTGTCATACCTGACTTCCGGCAAAATGGCGCTCTAGGCAGAAGCACCATGCCGTCCCTCCACAGCAAAGATCTGAAAAACTAAGCCGAACAGAGAAAACAACAATCCCGAAACCCTGAAACGTCAAATGAAGAGATAAAGAACTCAGCCAAGAACCAAATGGAGTAAGACAACTGACAGAGAATGGAGAATGAGGAGGGATTCATGCAGAGGTCCCCTATCGGCTAAAGAAGCGTGGATCCGCCGTCTTGGAGTCCTATTGGAGACCAGCAAACGGGGTACGAGAAAGCAGCTTCATGGAGCTTCCAGCGGGAGACGAAACAACCAGTAATTTGCAATATATGCTTTCCCAACCCCAACCCTTCTTCACCCCCACTTGGCCTCTTCTGCTTCCTGTGGCCACAATCTCTTGTCCAGGAAGCACCGGCTGCTTGGATTCCACCCACCCTAACAGGCCGGCTCTCTGAGTGCTGTGTGTTGGCTGCTGGTGTTGCTTTTTTTCTGCTTCTTTTGATTTCTTCCTTACCTCTCACCACCTCCCCCTCCTTTTGCTGAAATACCTGGCTCCGTGCACCATCTCTGCTTCTTCCTGAGGGGCTGCGGAGCTCTGTTCGAGCGTGGAGCTGCTTCCAGGTCTGGGCTGCCTCGCTGGTGGGATCCCAGGGCATTTGTTCATTTGTTTGTTTTGAATTGTTTGATGTTGTCTTCTCCTTTTCTTGAGTTGGGAGCCCGTTCTGGCCACGTGGTGCTGCGTGGCTTGGAACTACCCCCTTGGCTTGCACAGACGTACAGAGGGATCCCTGAGGACATTTTGTTTCTCATTGGGTTTGTTTTTCTTCTGTTTTTTGGGGGGCTTTTCTTGTTCTTTTTTTTTTTTTTTAAATTTGTTTTGTTTTCTTTTCCCTCTTTTTCCCTTTTGGTCTTTCTTCATTACTCAGTTTCTCATGTCTCTATACCTTCCTTGTTTTTCTGTTCCCTGAATACCTGGTGTTGTATACCTCTACACCTCTTAGCCAGGCTGTACTGCAACACCTGAGAACAACTTCCGCAGACCTCATAGCCGCACCGGTGGGATCCCTGGGAACTTGCTGTTCTTTTCCCTTTCTGATTTTTATTTATTCATTCTTTTCTTTTCTTCCTCTTCCCCTTTTTGTTTTTCTCTATTTCATAGTCTCTCATCTCTCCACTCCAAAAGCAAGCTCCCCTAGCATTCTGTTTTGTTTGTATGTTTTTGGCTCCTGTTCCTCTCTCCTCTCTCTCATATCCACCTTAGCTCCACACATCAAAATCTCCCCACTGCATCCTGCCTACCTGCACGGTGTGCTTAACATCACACCACCAAGGAGCACAGGCATGGCCTACTGGAACCTGCCCTGCACTGATTACTGACCCACTCTGGTGGCTGTAGTAAGTTCCACAAACAACCCATCCCAGTAACTCCTCTTCAGCTAGACCTGCCCCGCCATACCATATCTAAGTGACTGACCCTGCCAATTGGAGAAGGAGGCAAAAACTATTGTTCCCACAGACAAGCAAACAACAAAGAACACACAGCCTGCCTGCTCAGACATAGCCAAATTTAAAAAAAAGGGATGAAAAAAACAAATCTACAATCAATAAACGAGAAAAATAATTACTGAATTCCCCAAAGACAGCAAACAATATTAAAACATTTACAAAAACAGGACAGGATGGTTCCAGTAGGCATCCAAAATAAAACACGAGATGACTTTCCAGTGGAAAAAAGGCACTAAAACTACCAGATAGGGAATTCAAATGTCTAATACTGAGAATTCTTCAACAGCTGAGGCAAAAAGCTGACAAACATGAGGAAAAAATAGAGAAATTCATGGAAAATACACAAAAAAAAAATTAGAAGAATTCAGGAAAATAATGCAGGAACAAAATGCCAAAATAAATTCACAACTATAAATTATACAAAGGCAACAATTAGAAATCCAAAAGATAAATGACAATATTTCAGAAATGGACGGTGTCATAGAAGGGCTGAGAAGCAGATTTGAAATGGTGGAAGACAGGATCAGTGGAATTGAAGACAAACACTTGGATACAACTCTGTTTGAGGAAAACTCAGAAAAAAGAACAAAGAAAAATGAAGAAACCCTGAGAGTTATGTGGGATACAATCAAAAGCAAAAATTCATGAGTGATTGGAGTTCCAGAACAGGGGGAGAAAACAGAAAACACAGAGAGGATCATTGAAGAACTGCTGACAGAAAACTTCCCCAATATCATGAAAGATGAAAAGCTGGCCATCCAAGAAGCTCAATGAACCTCATATAGGAGAGACCCCAAAAGAAAATCACCAAGGCATATCATAATCACACTTGCCAAAACCAAAGACAAACAAAGAATCCTGAGAGCAGCTCGTGAAAAACAAGAAGTCACATACAGAGGAGAAACAATAAGACTAAGCTCAGATTATTCGGCAGAAACCATGCAGGCAAGAAGACAATGGGATGACATATATAAAATCTTGAAAGAAAAAAATTGCCAGCCAAGAATAATATATCCTGCAAAACTCTCATTCAGATATGATGGTGAAATTAGAGCATTTCCAGACAAACAGAAATTAAGGGAATACGTAAAAGCCAAACCAAACTTACAAGAATTATTAAAGGGAGTTCTTCCATCTGAGAACAAAAAACTTCAGCTCACAGGCAGAATTTAGGATGCAGGATTGTACCAGCCATATACCAATCTAGGAAATGAACTCTCAAGGACTATCCAAAACCAAAAGAAATAGAACAGGGAATCAGAGCAGTTAATCAGTAAATGACAACAACATCAAAACAATCAAAGAGGGAATAAACGGCATAGGTATAGAATCTTCTAATGGAGAGGAAGGCAAGGCGATACCAAGTAATGGTAGACTGCTTCAAACTTAGAAAGATATGGGTAAAATTCATGATAACAACAAAGAAAGTTAACAAACATACTCATAAAAATAAAGATGAAAAACATAAAGTCTCGGCAAAAACAAAACCTACAAAAACAAAAGAAATGAACACAAAATCCACAAACAAAAGTAACTCAGCACAAGAGAGTCAGAAGAACAAAGAAAACGTCAGGACCACAAAAAAAAGCACTACAAAATGACAGCAACAGACTCACATCTATCAATAATTACACTGAATGTAAATGGACTCAATACACCCATAAAGGGAAGGAGAGTGACAGAATGGATACAAAAACAGGAGCCATCAATTTGCTGTCTACAAGAGACACACCTTAGAAACAAAGATGTGAATTTATTAAAAGTCAAAGGTTGGAAAAAACGATATCAAGCTAACAGCTACCGAAAAAGAGCAGGAGTGGCAATACTAATCTCACATAAAATAGACTTTAAAACAAAATCCACCAAAAAAGACAAAGAAGGACACTACATAATGATTAAAGGGACAATCCATCATGAAGACATAACCATAATAAACATCTACACACCCAACGACAGGGCTCCAAAATACATAAAACAAACTCTAACAACACGGAAAAGAGAAATTGACAGTTCCACAATAATAGTAGGAGACTTCAACACACCACTCTCAGTAAAGGACAGAACAACTAAGAAGAAACTCAGCAAAGATACAGGAGACCTAAAGGGCACAATCAGCCAACTTGAGCTTCATAGACATATATAGAACACTCCATCCAACCACTGCAAAGTACACATTCTTTTCCAATGCACATGGAACATTCTCCAGAATAGACCACATCTTAGGCCACAGAGCAATCCTCAACAAGATCCAAAACACTGAGATAATTCAAAGTATCTTCTCTGGCCACAATGCCATCAAGGTAGAAATTAACAACAGAAAGAGCAAGGAAAAAAAATCAATTACATGGAAACTGAATAATACCCTGCTTACACATCAGTGGGTAATAAAAGAAATCAGAGATGGAATCAAAAAATTCCTAGAATCAAATGAGAGTGAAAACACATCATACCAAAACCTTTGGGACACAGCAAAGGCAGTCCTCAGAGGACAATTTATAGCAATAGATGCACACATCAAAAAAGGGACAAAATCAAAACATTAACTACAGAACTCAAACAAATACAAAGAGAACAGCAAAAAAGCCTGCAGCCACTGGAAGAGAGGAAATAGTAAAGATTAGAGCAGAAATAAATGAAATAGAGAACAGAAAAACAATAGAAAGAATCAACAAAATCAACAAACCACTGGCCAGACTGACAAAAGAAAAACAGGAGAGGATGCAAATAACCCAAATAAGAAATGAAATGGGGGACATTACAACAGACCCAACTGAAATAAAAAGGATTATAACAGAATATTATGAAAAACTATACTCCAACAAATTTGAAAACCTAGAGGAAATGGATTAATTTCTAGAAACACAGTACCTACCCAAACTACAACAAAGTGATGTTGAAAATCTGAAAAGACCCATAACAAGAGAAGAGATTGAAAAGGTAATTAAAAAAAAACCCAAAAAACTCCCAACCAAAAAAAGCCCTGGCCCAGATGGCTTTAGTGGAGAATTCTACAAAACATTTACAGAAGAGCTTGTACCAGTACTACTCAAGCTATTTCAGAGCATAGAAAAGGAAGCAACACTTCCAAATTCATTTATGAAACTAGCATAACGCTGATACCAAAACCAGGGAAAGACATCACAAAAGAAGAAGATTACAGACCAATATCTCTCATGAATATAGATGCAAAAATTCTCGACAAAATTCTATCCAATAGAATTCAGCATCATATAAAAATAAAAAATACACCATGACCAAGTAGGATTCATACCAGGTATGCAAGGATGGTTCAACATTAGAAAATCAATCAACGTAATCCACCACATAAATAAAAGGAAAGAAAAGAATCACATGATCTTCTCAATTGACGCAGAAAAGGCATATGACAGATCCAACACCCATTCCTGATAAAAACTCTCAATAAAATAGGTAAAGAAGGGAAATTCCTCAACATAATAAAGGGCATCTATGCAAAACCAATGGCCAACATCATTCTTAATGGAGAGAGGCTGAAAACATTCCCCTTGAAAACAGGAACAAGACAAGGATGCCCTTTATCACCACTCCTATTTAACATTGTGCTGGAAGTTCTAGCTAGAGCAAAAAGGCAAGAAAATGAAATAAAGGGCATCCAAATTGGTAATGAAGTAGTTAAACTGTCCCTGTTTGCAGACGATATGATACTATACATAGAAAACCCTAAAGACTCCACGAGAAATCTACTGGAACTGATAGACTCAGCAGAGTAGCAGGATACAAGATAAACATACAAAAATCAGTTGGATTCCTATACACCAATAAGGAGAACGATGAAAAGGAAATCAGGAAAACAATACCATTTATAATAGCCCCTAAAAAGATAAAATACTTAGGAATAAATCTAACCAGGGATGTAAAAGACCTATACAAAGAAAACTACAAAACATTACTTCAAGAAACCCAAAGGGATCTACATAAATGGAAAAACATACCATGCTCATGGATAGGCAGACTCAACATTGTGAAAATGACAATTCTACCCAAAGCAATTTACAAATACAATGCAATCTGGATCCAAATACCAACAACATTCTTCAAAGAGAAGGAAAAACTAATCATTAACTTTATCTGGAAAGGGAAGAAGCCCCGAATAAGTAAAGCACTACTGAAGAAGAAGAATAAAGTTGGAGGACTCACATTACCTGACCTCAGAACCTACTATACAGCTACAGTAGTCAAAACAGCCTGGTACTGCTATAATGACAGATACATTGACCAATGGAACAGAATTGAGAACCCAGATGTAAATCCATCCACCTACGGTCACCTGATCTTCCACAAGGGCCTGAAGTCCATCAAATGGGGAAAACACAGTCTTTTTAACAAATGGTGCTGGCAAAACTGGATATCCATCTGCCAAAAATTGTTAACAGCACTCCTACCTCACGCCGTATACAAAAACTAGTTCAAAATGGATCAAAGACCTGAATATAAAGCCTAAACCTATAAAGTTCATAGAAAAAAAATAGGACAAACACTACAGGCCTTAATACACGGCATTAACAGGATACAAACCATAACCATCAACGCACAAACCCCAAAAGACAAGCTAGATAACTGGGATCTTCTAAAAATCAAACAGCTGTGCTCTTCAAAGGACTTCACCAAAAGAGGAAAAAGAGAACCTACAGACTGGGAAAAAAATTTTGGACAATACAAGTCAGACAAAGGTCTAACCTCCATAATCTACAAGAAAATCCAACACCTCTGCAACAAAAAGACAAATAATCCTATTAAAAAATGGGCAAAGGAAATGAATAGAAACTTCACCAACGACATTCAAATGGCCAACATACACATGAGGAAATGCTCGTGATCACTAGCAATTAGAGAAATGCAAATTAAAACCACAAGGAGATACCATCTCACCCCGGCATTACTGGCACGAATCAAAAACACTGGAAATAACAAATGTTGGAGGGGCTTCGGGGAGATGGGAACTCTTATGCACTGTTTGTGGGAATGCAAAATGATACAACCATTTTGGAAAATGATATGGCGTTTCCTCAGAAAGCTAGAAATAGACATACCATTCAATCCAGCAATCCCACTCCTAGGAATATATCCTAGAGAAATAAGAGTCGTCACTCGAATAGACATATGCACACTTATGTTCATGGCAGCATTGTTCACAATAGCAAAACGATGAAAACAACCTAGATGCCCATCAGCAGATGAATGGATAAACAAAGTATGGTACATACACACAATGGAGTACTATGCAATGAGAAAGAACAGTGATGAATCTGTGAAGCATCTCATAACATGGATGAAACTGGAGGACATTATGCTGAGTGAAAAAAGTCAATCACAAAAGGACAAATATTGTATGAGACCTGTATTGTAAAAACCCATGAAAAAGTTCACACGCAAAATGTAACAATCTTTGTTGGTTACCAGGGATGGGAAGGGTGGGGGCGAAATACTAAATAGGCAATAGATAAGTGGTATCTTGGTTGAAGGGTGAGACAGTACACAATACAGGTGAAACTAGCACAGCTTGTACAAGGAAAGGTCATGGAAGCTCGTTAGACACATCCAAACTCCCTGAGGGACTGAATTGCTGGGTGGAGGGCTGTGGGGACCATGGTCTCCGGGAACATCTAGCTCATTTGGCATAACATAGTTTATAAAGACAATGTTCTACATTCTACCTTGGTGAGTAGCGTCTGGGGTCTTAAAAGCCTGTGAGCAGCCATCTAAGATACTCCACTGGTCTCATCCCTTCGGGAGTAAGGGAGAATGAAGACAACAGGATACAAGGAAAAGGTTAGTCCAAAGGACTAATGGACCACAGCTACCAAGGCCTCCACTGGACTGAGTCCAGTACAGCTAGATGGTGCCTGGCTACCACCACTGACTGCTCTGACCAGGATCACAACAGAGGGTTCTGGACAGAGCTGGAGAAGGATGTAGAACAAAATTCTAACTCCCCCCCAAAAAGACCAGATTTTCTGGCCTAAAGGAGACTGGAGAAACCCTGAGAGTATGGCCCCAGACACCGTTTTAGCTCAGTGGTGAAGTCATTTCCGAGGTTCACTGTTCAGCCAGGAAGTGGACAGCCCCGTAAAACCAAATGGGACTAATGAGGTACAGCAGTCTAGGGACAAGGGCCAGAAGGCAGAAGGGGACAGGAAAGCTGGTGATAGGGAACCCAAGTTTGAGTAAGGATAGTGTTGATGTGTTGTGAGGTTGTTAACCATTGTCATAGGGCAACATGTGTACTAACTGTTAAATGAGAAACTATTTTGTTCTGTAAGCCTTCATCTAAAGTGAGAATAGCAGCATAATTGGAAGAGCGTAGCTGATGTCACTGAACTGTGCATGTAGAAAGTTTTGAAATGGTGTATCTTTGTCTATAAATATTTTCACCAAAAAAAAAAAAAAAAATGGTTGAGAAGGGAGAGGGTTGACATGTTGTGGGGTTGTTAACCAATATCATAAAACAATATGTGTACTACTGTTTCATGAGAAACTATTTGTTTTGTAAGCCTTCACCTGAAGTACAATTAAAAAAAAAATTTATAAGCCTAAAACAAAAATTGTCATACCCATGATAATTCTAAACTATGTCTAGTTCTATTTTATGTTTACTGAGTATAGTGTCTAGGATGCTCTTTTGACAAAATATAGATATTTACTATAAAACTTTACCCCTGGTGATCAAGCAGCCTTTTGGGTGGTGAAACTTTGATAAGAATTAACAAAAGTGGAGGAGGAAAGGAAAGAGAGGTGTAGCTGGTAAGAAATGGGATGATGGTGCAGGAGCAAGAAGTAACACTAATTCTTGCCACTTTAGTAAGATGAAGACTTTCTTCCTGAGCCCTTCTTCCGTGTCCTTCTTTCTATTGAAATCTTGGTGAAGGGAAGGCCAACGAAGATCTCAAAGAGCATGAGAGAAAGCATAGGGCGACGGGAGAACACCACTAACCTAGGGGTGAGTTTTCTGGCCCCTGACCTCCTTGGCCTCTGAAGCTGCAGCCCCACTGACTCAGTTTATTCATTTCTACAATAACGTTTTGACTGCATTATAATAATAATGACAGTACCTAACATTTATTGAACTTTTATTAAGTGTTGTACCTGTACGTTCTCAGTGAATTCTCCCAAAATAGTCTCTGAGGCCAGTTCTGAAGCACAGTGACTTTCCCAGTTCCTAGAGCTAATAAGTAGCAGAGTCAGGATTTGAACTCAGAAACTTCCACTCTGGAGTTTCTGTGTGGCACAGTTGGTTGATGATCTTGGCTGCTAACCAGAAGGTTGGAGGTTTGAGTCCATCCAGAGGAGCCCTGGGAAATAGGCTTGGCAGTCTGTTCCAAAAAATCAGCCACTGAAAACCCTATGACACATAGTTCTACTCTGACACACATGGGGTCACCGTGAGTTGGAGTCAGCTTGACAGCAGTTGGTTGGTTTTCTTTTTACTTCCACTCTACTGCCACCCTCCAGCTCAAAGCTTCTGTACCATGGGTAGTTAAAGATGTTTAAGAAAGTGTGACTGCCTGGCTTTCTTGGAGGTTGTCAGTGCCTCTGTGTGGGAGCCATTCATAGTGGCTTTTGTCAACCATTTTTCTTAGTCATCTTTTATTTGTGAAAGCTCCAGTAAATGAAATTGGCTTCTGACAGATTTTTAATTGTTGTTAATTGCAGTCAAGTGGATTCCGACTCATGGCAGCCCCATGTGTGTGCAGAGTAGAATTGCTCCATAAGGGTCTCAAGGCTGTGACCTTTCAGAAGCAGATTGCCAGGCCTGTCTTCAGAGGCACCTCTGGGTGGGTTCAAACTGCCGGCCTTTCCGCTAGTAGTGGAGCATTTAACCCTTTGTGCCACTCAGGGACTCTGATTTTTCATTAGAGGAGTAGATAAACATTGCCCTGTAGAGCAGTAGCAAGGCTTACGTTTGAGGGGCAAACAGAGAAGTAGCCTGTGAGCCAGCCTAGAAGGTGGGGTGACCCAAGAAACATGGATGTTTGGGGCATTAAGGAAGTAAGGAGTGGTTTTCTGGAGTCCAACGCCCCTGAGAGGTCAGAGCAAATGAGAACCAGAAAAGTCCACAAGATTTAACAGAATGCGCGTTGCTCTGCCAGTGTCTGAGATCACATCACTCATTTCAGGTGGGTTTCAGAGTAGTTGTTCTCTTATCTTGTCCTCAGTTTTGAGGAGTGCACCCTCTTTTGAGCCACTGTGTGCATTTCCTCCTCCATACAGCTCACGTAAAGTCCCTTTCCACTGAACTTAATCACCTGATGGTAAGATTGTTACATCAGGTAAAAGAATGCATTTATGATGCAGTTGAGTAGCTCAACAGTCTCCCAAATAAACTGTCCAAGTCTTTTCTGGACCTGGATGTTTAACTCAATGAATAAATCTGCAATTACAATCATGATTTTTGCCTTCTGATATATTTCAGCTGCATCTGAGAGCTGACGCGATTTTCTTTAACTCTTTTTTTATTATTATGAAATATTCTAGTCATGCCTTCTGATGTCTGGCACAGTGAATTAATAGTAGTCTAATCACCCTGGAGACGCTGATGTTTCAGGGAGCTGGCGCTGAGGTAAGGCGGCACATCTCTGTGGGATTGACTAGTAAATGAATCCCCTGCTCACTTAACCTGCTGTTCTTTTCTCTCTCACTGTTTTCTCTCCTAGGAAACAAATGGAAGACTGCTGTGACCCCGCCCATCTCTTTGCTATGACTAAAATGAATTCCCCCATGGGGAAGAGCATGTGGTATGATGGGGAGTTTTTATACTCATTCACCATTGACAACTCAACTTATTCTCTCTTCCCCCAGGTTAGTATAGAGTTTGTTGCCTTTCAATATAATTTCTTGTATTTTTTGATATCTCACGGAAAGGGATAATTCAGTTTGCCTTACCAATCTAAACTCCTCCTTTTCATCCTCTTTTTTCTCTTCTTAATTTTAAACATTTTTATTTATATCTGTCATTTTTGGTGAAGAAATCACATGATGTTTTGATGCAAGAGTGGAAGTAGGATATTACAGAGTTACAGTTTTTCCAGCCCTTTTGATTTGAGTCGTATGAGACTGAGGGAAGCAAACAATGGTCAGGGAATTGTGGAATTCCAGTGTTTTGAGGCTGACTGTGAAATGATCTTGAGAATTTTCTATGTTGGAATGTTTTCTTTGGACTGATGTTGCTCTCAGGGAGAGGGGACCATATGGTCAGAAGTCTGCTTCTTGCCCCTCTTAAACATTAACCCCATAATTAGACTACTGCTATGAAGTGGAGGAGTGGTGGATATGGAGGAAGCTTGAAGTGGTCTAAATCAAGCTTTGCTTACTTGCTGTTTTTCCTTCTTGGTTTCCTGAGCACTGAAATCAAATATTGTAAAGTATATCTGGGCAGCAAGTGGGAGAAAAGGAAATCTTTATTCCAGGGAGCCCTAGTTAGGGAGAGGGGGGAATCTTAGGTGAAATTGTCGTTAAAGAGAAAAATGAGAAATGAATCTTGGCCTCTCCAAGCCTTCTAACCGCTCTGGGTTTGGCAAGATGATTATGCTGCAGTAGAATCCAGGGTAGGAGTTAGAAAGTGGAATTGAACCATTCATATGTCTGTATTAAGAGCCAAAGAGTCTTTAAAGGAGGGGTCCTAGAAAGCTGAAGCACAGGCTCTACCAGATCCAAAGTCACATTCTATAAAATAGACTGTATTTGATGACTCATCTTAGTTTTTTAAGTCTAATTTAATGGTTTTAGAGTCTAATGATAATATTTTGAATTTTAAATAGAAAATAGAAGGCTTAATACATTGCCAGCATTCATGTGCTTTCTCTTTCTCTTTCATTTGCCCTTGGGAGCCTTCCTAGTCTCAAAAGGAATTACTAAGAGTCATAAAATGTGGGGTTGAATTTGTCTTCATCTTTTACTAACTAATGCCTTAGATAAGTTGTCTAACTCTCCTGAGACTCAGCTTTCTCATCTGTAAAATGGAGAGAGTAGCCCCTGTCCTAGCCACCTCACAGAATAGTGGTAAGGATCAAATTAGATAATGCATGTCAACATACTTTGTAAACTACCAAGCATTATGTAAATGTTAGGTATTAATGTTGTCCTGGTTCATACATCGTATACTCAGACTGAGGAATGAAGAATATAACTGTATTACTCAGGGTTTTTAAGGTAAGGAACTGAAATCATCTTTGGGGTTTTTGGCAGAAAACATATTTCATATAGGGAATTAAAAAATCATTGGAAAGGTGGAGAAGTGGGAATTAAGAGGTAGCTCCTGGAATTATTGAGCTCAAGAACCTACTGTCGTAACTGTGGTCTAGGAATCAGGAAATCCCAGCTGCCATTGCCACTAGCACACTGCTTTGACAGAACCGCCTCCCACAGAACAGGAGCAGAAGATAGGTTCCACCTCATCTCCTCCTTCCAAATCACCCTCAAGTGCATCTAGTGGGTGCAGATTAATTGGCATCAAGAGCCGTTGCTGGAAATAAGTCCAGGAGAGGTAGTTTTTAACTATCTAGCTTCAGGAGGAAGCTAGGAAGAGTGGAAAAGAGGTTGACCCCCCAACCTGCAATATACCCCACATATAAAAAGTGATTATCAACTATGCAGAAAGCAAGAGATAAAGAAACATGCTCCCTTAACAGCTCATCAAATAGAAAAAAACTGAAAATAAATCCAAAATAAGCTTTTTATAGATGAGAGAGTTCAGTCATACCAACTGACTTCTAATTTTATTCTAGAAAATAGATTTGAAGAAAAGAGATGATTAAAGAAATATCAACTAGCCTCACATCTTATCTGGCAGCTGCAGCAGTAGGATAGTAGGAAACATTTTCTCTTCAAAGTATCTACAAATGAATTCTGTGCCTGTGTTGGCCCGGCGTCATGACCTAGAAACCATTCTGAATAATAAAGACAAATGCTTTTTTCTTAGGCACCGGAGTCACTGCATCATTGTGTGTGTGCATCGTCATTACAAAGGGCTGAACAAATTCAATAAGTAGATTTTTAAAAAAAGTTGTTTATGTATTTTTCTGTTGAGATTCTGAAATGACTAATTAACTGATAGAAATTCTGGAAAGTCAGTTTGCATCATAAAAAGGATGGTGTATTTTTCTCTCTTCACTCCATTGTTATTTCTTAGTGAGCATTTCTGGTTTGTTACCAGGAAGCTAAGATGCCAGTTAATTCACGTTCTCTGGGAAGAACATAGTGTGTGCAGATTAGGCCGCAATGCAGGTGAGTGGGGTAGGTTTGATGTTGCCAGTATGAACAACGCACCTCTCCTTTCCCTGAGTTTCAGTAAAATACCGCCAAGTCCCTTACTCCCCAGCTCAGATTATACATCTGTACCTTTAAACTTTTCTCCTAACTGGTAAATATATGTTAACCATCATCATTGTTATTATTCCTTTGTTTACTTTTATCCACTGTTTTTTTGGTTTGTTTGTTTTTATTTTGTCCAAGATAAAATACAAGAAGAAAGATGCTCTGTGTGTTATGGAATATTAACAGATTCCAGTCAGGGCCGCATACACCCAGGATAGTACTACTGAGATGCTATGTGCTTTGCAGTGCCTCGTTGACTCCCCTTAATTACAATTAGTTGCTGCTTTTTTGGGCCTCCCACAATTTACCATAGCTTTTAAGCCATATTTATTTAATTTTGCTTCATGTTATGGTTATCTACATAACTACATACTACAGTCATCTGCAAGTCCTCATCTCCTTACCACCTTGTGACCTTTGCAGAGGCAAGTACGGTTCCTTGTTTTGGTGTCTAGTGCAGTGCTCCCCATTCAGTGTAGATGCTCATGTCCTGTGTCTCGCATCTGCCAAGGGGTTCCCTTTCCATGTCCCACTTGGGCTGGACCTTGGCAGTGCTCTTGCTTGAACTGTAGGAGACGAAGCAGGATATTTTGAGGCAGCTGTTTCCAAATGGCTCTATAAATACACTATGGTGATATATTTCTTGAATATTAATAGGCACGAAGGATAGCATTAACACTCACATAGGTTGGAGGATGTGCAATGTGTGTGTCTGTGTGTGTGTGTGTGTTTTAGAGGTGACTGTGATGGTAAGTGTTCTCACTTTGAGAATACCACCATCCCTTGGGTTGGGACCAACTTCTTCCTGCTTAGCCAAGGACTGTCCCTTTTTTTTTCAAATTGTACTTCAGGTGAAGGCTTACAAAACAAAAAGTTTCTCATGAAACAGTACTACACATATTGTTTTATGACATTGGTTAACAACCCCACAACATGTCAACCCTCTAACTTCTTGACCTTTTTTTTTTTTTTGGTGAAAATACACATAGCCAAAGATACACCATTTCAAAAATTTCTACATGCACAGTTCAGTGACATGGACTACGCTCTTCCAATTGTGCTGCTATTCTCACTTAAGATGAAGGCTTACAGAACAAATAGTTTCTCATGAAACAGTAGTATACATATTGTTTTATGATATTGGTTAACAACCCCACAACATGTCAACCTTGTCCCTTCTCGACCTTTTTTTTTTTGGTGAAAATATACATAGCCGAAGATACACCATTTCAAAACTTTCTACATGCACAGTTCAGTGACGTCGACTACACTCTTCTAGTTGTGCTGCTATTCTCACTTTAGATGAAGGCTTACAGAACAAAATAGTTTCTCATTTAACAGTTACTACATGTTCCCCTATGACAATGGTTAACAATCTCACAACACATCAACAATATCCTTACTCAACCTTGGGTTCCCTATCATCAGCTTCCTTGTCCCCTTCTGCCTTCTGGCCCTTGTCACTGGACTGCTGTACCTCATTTGTCCCATTTGGTTTTACGGGGCTGTCCACTCCCAGGCTGAACAGTGAACCTCGGAGATAACTTCACCACTGAGCTAAAAGGGTGTCTGGGGACAATACTCTCGAGGTTTCTCCAGTCTCCTTTAGGCCAGTAAATCTGGTCTTTTTTTTTTGGGAGTTAGAATTCTGTTCTACATCCTTCTCCAGCTCTGTCCCGAACCCTCTATTGTGATCCTGGTCAGAGCAGTCAGTGGTGGTAGCCGGGCACCACCTAGCTGTACTGGATTCAGAAAGGACTGTCCCTTTTAAGCTTTCATGGTTCACGGTTTGTAGGTATTATTGAATAAACTCTGTTTTGGCCTAAAATATAGTTATGCTCAGAAAATGCATCAGTTTCCTTGGAAATGAGTTAGGGAGTGGCAGGAATGTGAGAAACCATAACTGTGCTGATATGATCTGAAAATTATTTCCTTTTGGTGTAATAGAAACATGGTCAGCACATCATTCTATCACCTTGTGCTGGATACTCATGTGATAAAAATCACAAACCTAGACCAATCATTTTTTTTGCACAGAATATTCACGCAAGGCTTTTATATAAAGAGTCACAAAACATCATCAGTGTACCCCACCTTTGTTCCCAGCCTCTTCGCTCTGGCATAGGCTGCCTGTCATGTTCCGCTTGGCCAGGACCCTCAGTGCCCTTGGTCCGTGAGAAACCGTGAGAAACGCTTTGAAGCTATCTTGTCAAAATGGCCTTGTTAAAATACAAGTACGGAGTTTTTTTTTTCCTCTTTCACATTAATATGCTTATTAGAATTCTCTGGACCCCTGGATATCCTGGAATCTGACAGCATTTTTTTTTTTTCTCCTAATGAACTTTGAATCATACTATATCATCTATAGCTCTTGGCAGCTTACCTTTTCTCTTATAAATATTATTGGGATCACTTTCCCAAACACATCCCTTTTTAGCTGGAAGGAAACTAAAGGAACTAATGTCTGGTAGGCACAGATTCTTGCCAAGCCTGTGTTAGGTTTATGTTAGTCTTGCATTTGTCTGTTTTATAGCAGGAACCTGATACACACCCGTTGCTATCGAGTTGAATCCAACTCATAGCGACCCTGATACAAGGGCTGAAACAAGTAGGTGCTTATTGATCTCAAGCAGTAAGGAGTCCCTGTGTGGTGCAAACAGTTAACGCACTCAACTGCTAACCAAAAGATAGGCAGTTCAAGTCTACCCAGAGGCACCTCGGAACAAAGATCTGGCAGTCTACTTTCGAAAAAATCAGCCATTGAAAAGTCTGTGGGGGCACAGATCTACTCTGACATACACGAAGTCGCTATGAGTTGGAATCAACCTGACGGCAACTGGTATAGTAAGCAATTAGGGGTGGGCAGCTCAGGGCTGGATGATAGCTATACAGGTTTCTGTCTGCCTGCTTTCAGTGAGTTTAACCAAACTGCATAGTCAGAGGAGAGAGTCCCCACAAGACTGTCCTCACTTCAGACACTAGCCACAAGTTCTGACGTGTACAGGACAACTCTCATTTCAGGCCAGCTGGCTAAAAATTCAGGGGTTCCCACAACTACTCTTAAGGTCAGTAATTTTCAAGAATGACTCACAGAACTCAGGAAAGCACTACACCTATGATTACAGTTTTATTATAGTGAAAAGATAAAAATCAGAATCGGACAAAGGAAGAGACACATAGCATGAGGTCTAGGAGGGGCCCAAATGTGGAGTTTCTGGCTGTCTTCTCCTTGTGGATGAAGTTACCTCCTTAATGCGTGACAGTACTCCAAGAGCACTGCCAACCCAGAAAGCCCGCCTGAGCCTTTGGTGTCCAGAATTTTACTTTGGCTCAGTCACATACTGCCTGTGTGGCTGACCTTCAGTCTTTAGCCTCTAGGCTCTTCTGCGGGTTGGCCTAATACCTTCACTCCCCAGTTCCTCTGGCAGTTGGAACTGGTATGGCATGGCTCAAATTCCCCATCATAAACCACATTGTTAGACTGTTCAGTGGCCCAATCCTCCAGGCAAACAAAGACACTCCTATGAGGCAGGATATTCCAGGGTTCTAGAGATCACCTTCTAGTAGCTTAGAGAAAAGGCCAGACCTCTCTGGTAAGGTTAGTTCTTCACTACACACTGCCTGACCATCCTTAGCTGATGGCCAAAGAACCACTTAGTTTCAGTCCCTGATCCCAGCAGGAGGAATGAGGGAACAGAAGAAGAAATACTGACAGACTCCTGCTTATGTCTTCTTGGTCAGAACAGAGTCACATGGCAAAGTCTAGGTGCAAGAGAGGCTGCGAAGTTCAGTCTTTGACTTCCAAGCATGTGTTAACCTGTAGTGTCCCTTCCAGGTTCTTCAGATACTTTGTCACTCTGTTCTTACGGCAACTCTGTATGGTTGGTAATATTGACAAGAAAGGGGGTAAATAACTTATGTAGAGTTCCAGGGCTGGTAGGTGGAAGGTCTGAGATGTGAAACAAGACTTATCTGATTTCAAAGCTTGTATTTTATCTTAGAAACAGGTCTGTAGGTTCTTGTGAATTACATTTTTATCACTTAGTCACTTGGAAACCGTTTTTCACTTCCCTTGTAAGAATACCCTTAGAAGAAAGGGACAAATTTACTTAGCAGCTTTTTGAAAATAAAAATGGAGTGTAGCTATGCCGGCCATAGGGACCTATACAGTTACTGTAGTTCTCCTGTTTTTGGCTTTGAGCTCCCTAGTGGTCCACATTGAAAGGGGAAATGAGACTACATTATTTTCATTTCTATAAAAGAGAAAACCAGGTTCTCAGTGTGTGCCTTTTTATTATTGTGTGCTTTTTTTATTATGGGAATCCAGAACACGGTACCACTGATATTAAATAATTTAGGTAATTTACCCTATCATTGTTGACTGAATGCCAAGGTTAGAGAAATATGCCGGGAAATAGAGTCTAAAGATATGGATTCTAGACCTGACTCTGTCTATGATGCCATTTATAATCCCAGACAAGGCGTATCATCATTTTCAGCCTTAATTTTATGATTTTCAAATTGGAACTAATAGTACTGGGTTTTCATATTTCAGTGTTACGAGAAACAAAGTTAAAATGAGCTTATGGGTACACAAGTGCTTTGTAACAAGTACATTATACAAACGATATTATTACTGTTTTCTGCCTAAGCATTTATGGTTCTCATGCATTTCCTTGGCATTTTGCTAAAACCAGGAACTGATTTCTTTTTTAAACTAAAAAATAGATGAAAATCAATTTTCCAGGCCAACAAATGGTGAATAGAAATAAATCTGTTGCCTCTGAGATTTAGGGAAATACAAAGTAGTAGCGGAGAATGCTACAGACGCTGCCAATTCTGCATTCATGTCTTTATAACTGGGTAATAATCAAGAGAAACTTGAAGTGCAATGTGAGGCACAGTATTAATTTCCAGTGAATTAAGATTATGAATCTGAATGGTGGTTTAACATCCACTCTTCATCCAATTGCTTTCAAATGAGAAGACGAAGAGAGTGGATCATCCCTAAAACACAAACCAAAAAAAAAACCAAACTTTTTGCCATCGAGTAGATTCCGACTCATGGTGATCACATGTGTTATGGAGTAGAACATCTCCATAGGGTTATCTTGGCTGTAATCTTTATGGAAGCAAATTGCCAGGCCTTTTTTCCGTGAGGCTGAGTGGGTTTGGATTGCCAATCATTAGGCTAGTAGATGAGTGCAAACTGCGCCTCCTGGGGACCTGGATCATTCCAGTACTTCCAAATATCTGTTTTCTTTGTAGGTAAAGGAAACAAAATGATTAGAAGTGAGGTTGTACAATGGAGTCATCCAACAGAGTAGCAGAGGATAAACTATAAGACACCTTGTTTTAAAAATGTAGAAATAATTAAACAGTAAGACTTTCTCAAATAAAATTCACAGGTTGTCTATGGTTGAGAACAAAATGAAAAAGAAATGTTAAGAAATGGTCTATAGTGCCATGATATGCATCCTTCTAAAGATTTGACAGTGTGTAAAATTCAGTACAAAGACTGATTATGGCTCAGGCTTCTAACTTTCTGGGAACAATTGAAAAGAATGCGTGACACCAGTTACTACTGAGTCACATCTCATCAGTTAGGTCTGACGGGAATGATAACATTTCTCAGAAGTGTTAATGTTCCATATAACATTTTCTTCTTAAGTTTGGTGACATGACAGGGTGTTTTCCTGAGAAAAAGCTAGCATATCTTTTTTTCTTCAACTAGCTTCATTATATTGGTTCTTCTTACTGGCAAAGGTCCAGGTGTAGAAGGGAATTTCCATGCTATTTTGGTTTAGTTCAGAGCATTTGTTTGAATACCAGAGGGCCTGTTTTATTTCTGCTATTAGTGTGCTCATTTGCATTTCTTAACTCTATTAGGGGTTTCTTAAATGCATAAAGCTACGGTTGATTAAGTTAGAGAGAGGTATCATATCAACAGTGACTTTTATCTGGCTTAATTAATTTGATCAGGGAATAAAGAGATACAAATGAGCACAGAGAGTGTTTTCTTTTCTTTCTTTTTTTTAAAATATATTTTATTGTACTTCAGGTGAAAGCTTACAGAGCAAATAGTTTCTCATGAAATAGTAGTACACATGTTGTTCTATGACATTGGTTAACAACCCCACAACGTATTAAGCCTCTAAATTCTCAACCTTTTTTTTGATGAAAATTACAGATGGCCGAAGATACACCGTTTCAAAAATTTCTACATTCACAGTTCAGTGACATTGACTACGCTCTTCCAACTGTGCTGTTATTCTCACTTAAGATGAAGGCTTACAGAACAAAATAGTTTTTCATTTAACAGTTACTACACATGTTGCCCTATGACAATGGTTAACAATCTCACAGCACATCAAGAATATCCTTACTCCACCTTGTGTTCCCTATCACCAGGGGGTTTCCTTGTCCCCTTCTGCCTTCTGGACCTTGTCAGTGGACTATTGTACCCAGAGAGTGTTTTCTTAATGTTTAAAAAGCTCATTGCCGTTGAGTCAATTTTGACTCATAGCAACCCTATAGGACAAAGTAGAACTGTTCCATAGGATTTCCGAGGGTGTAATCTTTATGAAAGCAGACTGCCATATCTTTCTCCTGTGGAGTAGACTGGTAAGTTCAAACTGCTGACCTTTTGATTAGCAACTGAGCTTAATATTTATATCTGTTCAAATTAATTCACTATCTTTCTTTTGCTAACTTACCTGTAAATTATTAGATCACACGCCAGGTGGGGCAGTGCTCTTATCATCTGTTATCTACAGGGTTCAGGACCTCTGGGTAGATGGTTCTAAAGTTAGACTTGCCCATTAGGATGGGGCAAGGGTTGGGTGGGGATAGGACAAAGAACAAGGGAGTGAATGTAGCTGTAGGTACTGAAAGGAAGTCCAGCCAGTAGCCAGAAAGGGGTGTTTAGAGTCTAACCATAGGTAACTTTTGGCAGTATCTTGAAGATAACAAGCAGTAATGTGATGTGCCAATAGTGTGAAAAACTCAGAAATGAAAAATGAGGGAGGGTGGAGGTACACTTACAGATCCAGATAAAACAGCAATTGATGCCAAGTTCCCAGACTTTAGGCTGGAAGGTTTTGGCAATGGGCAGCCTCCAAGAGGTACTGGCCAGAAAAAGACGGCTTCAGCCTGCTAGGGACTTTGAACTGAGCATTTTATCAAGTTAGAGACTCAAGTAAATAAAGCGGGTGTCCCCAGGATCAGGGTCAAAGTTGGGGATAGTTGTTGAGAACAGAGCTGGAACACAGTTACTACAACTGGGTGTGAGTTGGGAAACAAAAATTTGCAAGGACAGCCTGGGATTGTGTTTTGAAAATAAGACAGCAGCCAAGTCACCAGAACCATACCTCAAAGGCAGAAGAATGCAGGTCTAACTGATTGGCGAATGCCACAGCTTTGGATCGTTGTTGTTGTTAGGTGCTGTTGAGTTGGTTCCGGCTCGTAGTTCCTATATGTACAACAGAACGATACGCTGCCTGCCTGGTCCTGCGCCATCCTCTCAATCATTGCTATGTTTGAGTTTATTGTTGCAGCCACTGTGTCAATCCATCTTATTGAGGGTCTTCCTCTTTTTCACTGACCTTGTGCTTTACCGAGCATGATTTCCTTCTACAGGGACCGGTCCTTCTCGATAACATGTCCAAAATATGTGAGACGAAGTCTCGCCAGCCTCGCTTGTAAGAAGCATTCCGGCTGTACTTCTTCCAAGACAGGTTTGTTCGTTCTTCTGGCGGTCCATGGTATATTCAGTATTCTTCACCAACACCGTAATTCAAATGCATCAATTCTTTCTTCTTTGGTCTTCCTTGTTTATCGCCCACCTTTTGCACGCATATGAAGCAATCGAAAATACCATGGCTTGGGTCAGGCGAACTTTATTCCTCAAAGTGACATCTTTGCTTTTAACACTTTAAGGGGATCATTTGCACCAGATTTGCCCGATGCAATATGTTGTTTGATTTCTTGACTGCTGCTTCCATGGGCATTGATTGTGGATCCAAGTAAAATGAAATCCTTTACAACTTCAGTCTTTTCTCTGTTTATCATGATGTTGCTTACTGGTCCAGTTGTGAGGATTTTTGTTTTCTTTATGTTGATGTATAATGCAAACTGAAGACTGTAGTCTTTGATCTTCATCAGTAAGTGCTTCACGTTCTCTTCACTTTCAGCAAGCAAGGTTGTGTCATCTGCATATCGCAGGTCTTTAACGAGTCTTCCTCCAATCCAGATGCTGAATTTTTCTTCATGTAGTCCGGCTTCTCAGATTATTTGCTCAGCATACAGATTGAATAAGTATGGTGAAAGGCTACAACCTTGACACACACCTTTCCTGATTTTAAACCACGCAGTATTCCCTTGTTCTGTTCAAACGACTGCATCTTGGTATGTGTACAGGTTCACGTGAGCATGATGAAGTGTTCTGGAATTCCCATTCTTCAAAATGCCATAATTTGTTATGATACACACAGTCGAGTGCCTTTGCATAGTCAATAAAACACTGGTAAACATCTTTCTGGTATTCTCTGCTTTCAACCACAATTCATCTGACATCAGCAGTGATATCCCTGGTTCTGCGTCCTCTTCTGAATCTGGCTTGAATTTCTGGCAGTTCCCTGTCAGTGTACTGCTACAGCCGTTTTTGATTTATCTTCAGCAAAATTTTACTTGCATGTAATTTTAATGATACTACTCGATAATTTCCACAATCTGTTGGATCACATTTCTTTGGAATGGGCACAAGTATGGATCTCTTCCAGTCAGTTAGCTGGGTAGCTTCCTTCCAAATATCTTGACATCGATGAATGAGTGCTTCTAGCGTTGCATCCATGTGTTGAAATATCTCAAATGATATTCCGTCAGTTCCTTGAGCCTTGTTTTTCACCAATGCCTTCAGTGCAGATTAGACTTCTTCCTTCAGTACTATCGGTTCTTGATCATATGCTGTGTCCTGAAACGGTTGAACACTGACCAGTTCTTATTGGTACAGTGACTCTGTGTGTTTTTTGATGCTTCCTACGTTGTTCGATATTTTGCCCATAGAATCCTTCAAAATTGCAACTCGAGGCTTGAATGTTTTCTTCAGTTCTTTCCGCTTGAGAAATGCCAAGGATGTTCTTCACTTTCTGTTTTCTAACTCCAGGTCTTTGCCCATTTCATTATAATGCAGCACTGGGTTACTACTCCCCAAAGTACTCCCCTAAAGGCCAGGATTAACTCATATGCCTCAGGACTCAGAGCCCTGGTGGTACAGTGGTTAAAAGCTATGGCTGCTAAACAAAAAGTTGGCAGTTTGAATCCACCAGGTGCTCTTTGGAAACCCTATGGGGCAATTCTACTCTGTCCTACAGGATCACCATGAGTCAGAATCGACTCAGCGGTGACAGGTTTGGGTTTTTGGCTCCAGGTCTCAGTTTGAAGTGGCAGCGGTCCTAGATGTGGCTTCAGCATGTATACAGAGGCTGAGAATTAGGCCCAATAAAGACTAGAACTTTTCAAACAAAAACGTGAATTTCTACTCTCTCCTATGTCTAGCTCTGTGGAGGCAGACAGTACGGAGAAGCCAGAAACTTCTGGGGAAGAATTTGGGCAAATTGTAAATTAAGAAATTATACTAGCAGTTTGCCAGAAAATAGGTGAGCGGATAATTGTAGTGGAGAAATTTAGGATAGATGTGCTATGGGTCAAGATTTTCTGACTTGAAATATAATGAAATGCTTTTTGAGGATAAGAGAACATTTTATCATCATAATGCTGTTTTGCATAGGATTTTTCTCCTTAATTTTTTTTCTCATTTACCCAGATTCAGAATTTTCAAAGTTTTAACTCTTTGCTAAGAAAAGGAAAGGAAAGGAAAAAAAAAAAAAAGGGTGATGAGGGAAAGGTAATGCAAATTAAATTCCTTCAATAATCTCTTTACCTGACATGGTCTGCTGTTAAGAAAGCACTCCCTAACAGTTCCTCATGAAATGTGCATCATCTAATTATTTTGTTTAAATTTTCTGCTTCCCAGGGTTTGGTCTACCCTGATTTATATGCATTTTGGGTCTAATCTTATATTCAGAGAATAGCATAGTCACAAAATATTGTTAATTCTGGAGCCATAATTCATAAAAAATTCCTGATTCTTTTTCTAGCCTAACATAGACTTTGACCATACATGTTAAGGCCAGTAAGAACTGAAATTACAGTTTGCAGCTGCTTCCAGATGCATGAGATCAAGGCTGCTGGACACTTTTTCAAACCCAAAGGCCATGATATTTTTGGACTCAGGAAAAATGCAGTGCTTTTATATGAGCAATAAAAATTAGTATAAATCCAGAGTCTACAAAATAAAATCATAACTGAAATTAAATTTAAAGTAGGGATTTGATGCATCAGAAATTCAGCTGTCATCTAACTGAATATTGCCTGCTGTCAGCAAGACTACGCATTCCCCAAAATCTGATGATCCTAGGTAAAATAAGCGTTCAACCATTCATTCATCAATTATTTATTGAGCCGTTACTACCATGTGCCAGGCGCTGTGCTAGTTGCTTGACAAATCATGGTGAGAAAAAACAGACTCAGTCTCTGCTCCCATCAGGTTCTGTCCTGAATATCCCCTAGGTTTCTCACCTTTAACATTATCAAAATTAAACTTCCCACACCCTAAACTGATTATTTTCTTCCATTTCCTGTCTCAGATAATAACACTATATCTACTCAGTCACTTGAGCTAGACCCATGAGTATTGTGTTTGAATCTGTCCTCCATACTCCTCCACACTGAGCATTCTCCAAGTCCAATTTCACTTTGTAAATATCTCTTAAATCTACCACCTCTTTTCTTACCTCACTGCCACTGTTTTAGTTCAAGTTTTATTGTCTGTTTTCTGGACTAATTCAAGAACTTTCTAACCAGTTTTACTACTATGAACTTACCTTCCTACAATATCTGCCACCCTGCTGACAAAATTATCTTTATAAAATTGTAAATTTGTTTGTGTGACTTCTCCTAAATCACCCCTCACCACCTGTCATGCATACAAGGGCAAATGGCCAAACGGCAACTCAGCAAGACTGCTGGAGTAGTGTTCACTGGAGAAGACTCACGGAGAAGGACAGATAGCAGTTAGAAGACACCATGTTGCCCTTTCATAACATGACAGAACACAGAGATTGGTGGAGTCAGACACCAGACTGGAATTTTTAGCTGTCTCCTAGGGTCGCTATGAGTTGGAATCGACTCGATGGCAATGGGTTTTTTTTTTTTTTTTTTTTTAAGTAGGGATATACCAGCCCTCCTCTGTTGTGATTCAGGGACTGTGATATAATACAAAAACCAAACCAGCTGTCGAATAGTTCCGAATCATGGTGTTGCAGAGTAGCACTGCACTACAGTGGCTGTGATCTTTTGGAACTAGATAGCCACACCTTTCTTCCAAGGCACCTCTAGGTGGATTTAGTCGCCAACTTTTTGATTAGTAGCCGAGTGCTTAACTGTTTGTGCTAACCAGGGACACCATTTAACGTAATAGTACTGTGATATGGCAGAACCTTGACTTCAGCCATGTCTTACCAGCTCAGCGTTTGTAGATGATGGATAGTCGCCTGGGGCCGTGACTGTGGGCTAAGGTACAGGCCTTCAGTTGAGGTCACATGACATAGCTAGCCAGGGATTCACCACGCCAGCTCATGGTTGGCCAAGAGCTAGCCCTGGCATGAAGGAGGTATGTGGATCCAAACATTGCTGTTGACCAGGACTGAGGGCCTCACGCATTAGATCACAGCTGGTTTCCATGAAGTTTTACAAGAGGCCACTTTCTTTGCTGGACAGCCTGCAGTGGATCAGTCCTGAATGACTTAACCCTTACTGCTTATCACCTATCGGATAAAGTTCAAACTTTGAAAGGTGGTAGACAAGGCCTTCAAGATTTGAAATCTCTGAGAATATCAACTAACTTAAGCTTATTAACTGTCATCCACTTTCTTACCCCGTGTTCCTCATTACTTTATACTCCATAGTTACTAAGTGACTGGCATTTTTCAAAACAAGCTGTGCTTTTTCATTTTTTAAATCACATTTGCACATGCTGTTGTCTCTGCCCAGAATGTCCTTCCTTAACTTGTCTGTCTCATGAATTCATGTTTATCTTCATGGTCCCCGTAAAGCATCTTTGTTTCCGTAAAACTTTCTCAGTTCCCTCTCTCAAATCTCTACTGCCCTGCCATGTTGATTAAAAATCTGCTTTTCTTAATTTATATATATGTCTCTGTTGATCACTAGGTTATGAGCCCATTGAGGGGCAGCACCTAGATAGGGACCGGCACCTAGCATAGCAGGTAGTAAATGGAAATGTGTTGAATTAAAAAATAGAATGATGGCTATTCTTCCAAAACCTTTGCACTCAAATGTCATCAGATTAATTCTGCTGGAATAATGTCTTGCTTGTGCTGGAAGGACCCAGGATCAGTCCCATGCAGACAACAGCAAGGAAAGAAAGGCTGACAGTCATGCTGTTAGTGCTCAGGTCTTTATCCTAATTAGATAGTCAATAAATTTTAGTAGAATGAATGAATGAATTGAGCTGCTTGGTTTAGCTATACGCAACCACAAATTGTAATCCATACAGACCTCACAACCTCTGCTTTGGGAAAAATATAATGAGACTTGGAGTTCATCATCAGAGAGTGGAGATAAAAATTCCCATATTGGAAGCAGTACTCATGGGAAACCTCAGAATATCTGTCTTGGATGGAAGCCTCTAGAAGCAGACTCTGGAGATGGCAGACAGGGTTACAGTGAGCCCCTTTTGTTACTACCGCTGTGTGGTGCCCTCATGCGGCTGTTTATCAATACAGGGTCTCAGGTGTTGCAATGATATCAATATCTTGAGGCACGACAATGTAGAAACTGCTGCTCTTGCTGAAGATTTAAAATCACAGTCAGGGATGTCAGCTCGGTCAGCCTCTGCCTGCTCCCCAGCCAGAGCTAAATGCCAGAATACAATGATGGAGCAGAATGAGGATGTGACTCCTGGGTCCCTTCCCTGCCACAAGCTGGTATCCCCAGGCTCCAGGCCCCTGTGTTGAGGCCTTGGTTCTCCTTTTTTTTCATCGGTGTTCTAACGATCAGATATCCCCGCACCAATTTCCCCGCAAAACGAACGAGTGGGATTTGTATTTTCAAATCAGAGCTATTATAATACTACCGTCTTTTAAATTAACACACTGCCTCCCAGCTTGTATTCAAGTTATCTTGGCTCTGCTGCTGGAGGAAATCATCTTTTTGTCTTTGTCGCAATGTGGAGCCAATATGTTTAGGAAACAAGCCAGTCGATGCATCTCCAAAACAACCTCTTAACAGAGACCGTAATAATGTTTTAACCCCTTGGAACTCCAAACAGGAAAATGTCTCCAACCGCGTGTGCAATGTGAGCAGTTAGAACAATTATTCTTTGACTTGAAAACTTAGTGACTTTTCTGGAGGTTAATAGAGGACATAAATGAAGTAATCCCCTAAAACTTCTTTTCAGATTGTAACCACATTTCAAGGAATGGCCCTAATAAAAGAAGTAGTTGCATGCTCTGCAATATTCAGAAGGAAGAACATAACAGTTGAAAAATTAAAAAGTGAATTACAGTCATTAAATTCTTAAGGCATTTTATAATCTCATTACTGACCTTTTGCATCATGAATAAATAAAGGCAAGGAAGGATTTAGAAGATGAAGAGGTGGGTTTAGGGAAATAAACCGTTACCGGTAAGGGTTGAAAAGATGGGAGGTGGATGGAATGAGGGCTAGGAAACCTTGGAAGAAAAAGTTGAATTATTATATTAAGAAAAATAGTGGCAATTAAATCTCATAGGTTATGTAATATCTTTGTAAAGAGAGTGCCTGAAAGAAACATAGGTTTCATGTTATAGGGTATATTAAACCACGGAAATCTTGGTGTATAGAAATTTCCTTTCTTTTTTCCACATGACTGAGAGAAGACGTAAGAAGAACAGTGGAGGGCTGCAGAGCATAAAGGGACAGGAAAGACAGGTGTGGGGAAGAGGGCACTGGAAAATTACAGAAAATAAGGGAGAGGCCAGAATAATACGGTTATTGGAACATTCTTATTTTAAGGATTAATAGCTAATATTTACTGAATGATATCTAAGTGCCAGACTTGGTTCTTTTTATAAGTATCATCTTATTTGGTTTTCTTAATAACTGCATGGGGGTGGTTTCTTATATTTCTCCCCATGCACCCATTTTATAGATGAGGAGGCTGAGGCTAGGAGAGATTCAGCAACTGTCTCAAGGTCACGTATTTAGTAAGTGGCAGAATCTCTGACTCTATCATTTGTATGTTTAGCCATTATAAACCAAAAAATAAAAACAAACCCATTGCCGTCGGGTCAATTTTGGTGCCGTTTCCGTGGCTTGGGCACTTAGGGAACAACTGACAAATAATTTATATATTATGCTACACATATGTATAAGTATAGAGCTTATATATGTTAATGTTCCATCTGTTTGCCAAGTTTCCTCCAGTGTAGATGTGCTTGAGAAGTGCTGAGGATTAACTTGGCCCATGCAGAATGTTCTATTGCTAACGTTTCTTTTGGGCTTGGCATTATGTTAAGTGCAGTTGAGAGGAAGTCATTCTAGCCTTGAAAATCACCACGTCAATGGAAATTTTTTCTCACTGAGTCAGATAAGGGATCTATGAGTCAAATGGTCCATCAAAGCCAATGCTAGAAAACAACCAAAGCTTCGTTTGAGAATGCCATTGATAACTGCGAAAAAGAACATCTGTGTATCTATGGGATAGACAGACATCATGGAACTAGTCTACCTCATGTTAAAGACTGCTTCAATTGCAAGAAGAAGGGATGGCAGTGATGAGCGGATGCAAGTGAATATGGCCAAACAAATAGGAAATGCCATAGCATTGAACAAAACTCACACTCTGTTAAAAGTGAAAGCAAAGAGATTTATTCAGGGAATAGAAACAGCCAGGTTGGGGAACACAGTGCAATACGGGATTACAAAGCGTTCCAATTTAGTGGGAAAGGGGTAGGTCTTTTATATGGTAAAATGGGGAACGGGCACATGATCACAGTCCTTCTTAACATCAGTAATCTTATTCTAAACACACATTCTTCCTGGAACAAGCTTCTCAAGCATTCTTTTTTATCTAATTTATTTATTGTTGTACTTTAAGTGAAAGTTTACAATTCAAGTTAGTCTCTCATATAAAAATTTATACATACATTGTTATTTGACCCTAGTTGCTCTCCCTATACTGTGACAGCACACTCCTCCGTTCCACCCCTGATTTCCCGTGACTATTCAACCAGCTACTGACCCTTTCTGCCTTCTCATCTCACCTCTGGACAGGAGCTGCCTGTTTAGTCTCAAGTACCTGCTTGTGCTAAGAAACACACTCTTCAAGAGTATCATTTTATGTCTCATAGTCCAGTCTAATCTTTGTCTGAAGGGTTGGTCTCGGGAATGGTTTTAGTTCTGGGTTGACAGAGTCTGGGGGCCATGCTTTCTGGGGTTCCTCCAGTCTCAGTCAGACTATTAAGTCTGGTCTTTTTACTAGAGTTTGAATTCAGCACCCCACTTTTCTCCTGCTCCATCAGGGACTCTCTTGTGTTCCCTGTCAGGGTAGTTGTTGGTGGTACCTGGGCACCATCTAGTTTTTCTGGTCTCAGGCTGATGCAGTCTCTGGTTTATCAAGCATTCTTTTTTAAAATAGTTTATTGTGTTTTTTAGTTTATTTATTTTTTTATTCAACACATTGTACACAAAATGTTCCATGACATTGGTTGCAGTCCCCACACTGTGTCAGCTCTCTCCCCATTTTTGCCCTGGGTTCCCTGTTCCCTTCTGTCTGGTTTTCCTACCCCGTCTTGCCTTCTCATCTTTACTTTTGGGCAAATGTTGCCCTTTTTAGTTTTGTATACTTGTTTGTTCTATGGAGCACGTTCTTTTCTGGTGTTACTATTTATTTTATAGGCCTGTCTGTTGTTTGGCTGGAAGGTGGTTTCTGGGAATGGATGCAGTTCCAAGTCAGAGGGGTGTCTTAGGGCCATAGTTTTGGGAGTTCCTCCAGTCTGTATCAGACCAGTAAGTCTGGTCTTTTTTTATGAATTTGATTTTTTTGTTATGCATTTTTCTCCTGGTAAGAGCAGTTGGTAGTGGTAGCCAGGCACCATCTAGTTCTTCCAGTCTCGGGGTCATGTAGGTTGTGGTGCATGGGATCCGTTAGTCCTTTGGACTAATTGCTCCCTTGAGGCTTTGATTTTCTTCACTCTCCTTTACTCCAGACAGGAAGAGACCACTAGTTGTATCTTAGATGACCTCTCTGCATAAACATTCTTATTAAATAAACATTTTAACTATCTTGTTTCAATACTACTCATTAGAACAGTTAGTGTAGAGACAGAGCAGTGAAGCAAGCAGTTTTTTGCAAACATCTAAAACTGGCTGTCTTGCTTCTATTTCAACATTCATTTCCTTGGACCTCTTCCTCTGTGCTTCTGCTTGTCACAAGATGGAATGCACTGTTCCATTGTCTCAGGCCTGAATCAAGTGCCTCCATTTTATGAGAGTTCACTAACTCAGAAAAAAGACACATTTTAATAAAGTTTAAAATATGTTTCTATTTACTACATATGATTCCATAGCCAGTACATATACAAATAAAGCAGTAAATAGAAAATACTTACAACTCCTACAGAAGTTTCTTAACTTTCTTTTGACTAAACCAAAATACCAAACCCACTACCGTCGAGTTGATTACAATTCATAGCGACCCTACAGGACAGAGTAGAACTGCCCCACAGGGTTTCTCTTTTTGGTTTTCTAGGAACCAATATAAATTTTAACTCACTAGTACAGTCTAAACTAGCATTATATGAAGAAATACTTAATGAGATCCAAGGGTGCCCAAGGTGCATTGACCCCATGTGTTCCATTCATTCCAACATGATAGAGCCCAGATACAGGAGTCAACAAGGTGTTTACTCAAATAGGATGATCCTCTACATAAAAACACATATCCATGTGGGGCGCCTAACGTCCCTGTTCCAGTTTGTTTGTTAGGAAAGGGAATAGTTTGGTTAGCTCTCTCAAGCCAGTCTTCAGTGAGTGAATCACTGCAAATGATTAAGTCTCCAAAATCCACATGTTCCCTGATTTTAGAGTAGACTTGGTAAGCTTGATGGTTGTCGAGGCAGTTGTCTGTTAAAGCAGAATAATGTTGGGCCTTGTCAACGAAAGGAGTTCATCATTCAAGGGGGCTGGAACATTCATCAGGATCAACCCAAACACAGGTTAGATTAAGGTAAACTACAAGGGAATATGTTGGGAGCTCAGGAGGATGCCATAATCTAATATGAGTAGCCTGTTTAGAGGTGATGCGTTAATAGTAGTACTAGGTATGTGACTATAATTCAATGTAAGAGAGGCTAATGGATCTGAATTCTCATGCCCAGATTGTGGGGAGGGATGACAGATCCAACATTCAGTTAAATTTCCAACACTGGCTAATGATTGGGTGAGTTTAACAAATGCATTTTCTCTCCAAGCGTTAGAAGGGATCATAAAAAGAAAAATCATAAAACCTAAATAGACCTTCAATAAAATTATGAATAAAATTATGGAGACCATAGTAATGGAGCAAGGCTAATAAAATAAGAATAGCTACAATTATAAAGCAAAGTCCAGAAATGTCAGCAGGATGCATGATGTCATGATCAGAAATCTTGGGATTAGCTGTTTACTTCAGATGTTTTCTGCTTCTGGCCATAGAGACGTTTAAAGATGTTTTCTTGTTTCTGCTCTCTGATCAGGGTGCCAAGGTGTAAAAATTTATGCAAAAGAGGCAGCTAACAGAATAATTTGGCACCTAGAGTCTGCAATGCATGAACATGTGTCTCTAAAGATATACAGGTATCAACAAGAAAGCTTAAAATATGTCCATATTTTGGCATAACAGAATGGGACAGTGCATTAAAAAAGTAAATTTATTATTTCCTGTTTCTATGACTTGTTTTGTTTAATGTCATAAACAATCTGAACCTGCTGTAGCAAAGTTAACCTTATTAGGCTTTAATTTCATATCTTTGATATTTCATTTCCTGAGGCAGAATCTGAGTCCTGATTTTCATAAATTATTGATTTTTTTTTTTAATTTTAAATTATCCTTAAATTTGTAGTTCACTCTACAACCCTCTGACTATGATCCTACCACTTTTATGGCTCTTTTCTTAATTCTTTATTTATTTTAATTCTTACTTTAGCTATATTTCATGATTTCTTCACTTACATAGACCTTCTTTCTAGTTATCCGGTCCTTCAGCTACTTACATAATTCCTCCTTTATTTCATATCTCAATTTTGTCTTTCTATCTCCAGTTGTCTCTGAATTGTCAAAACATTTTATTGTTACTTTTCAAATTCATTATTTGCGGGTATTATAAATTAAGGCAAATAAGTTCACTTCCCCTCAAGCCTTCTATAACTTACTACATATTGTCAAGTTTTTATTATCTTTCGTATTCTGGCATAACCAGACAGTCTACTTTAAGACAAAACTATTCTCTTTTTCCCCTCTTAAATATATATGTATACATATATAATTTGCCTTACCTTTTGCTTTTCAGTCCATGATAAAACTTCCAGCTTAGTTCTGAGGGTGATTTCCCATGAAGTTTAAAAATTGTCGGGAGTTTATCATAGGTCACTGAGAAACATTTGCGTTATTTAACTAGAGATCTTAAAGGTAAAAGCCTTAGCTTCTTTCAAAGCTATGTGACTTGGTTTTTGATTCAGGAATTTATTCTGTTGAACTCTTGCCTTCTATGCAGATTACATAAAGAATAAAATTAATGCTTCAAGCTAGTAATTAAAGACATTTTTATCTTAACAGTAAGAAACCCAATTCTTTGTTATTTGGCATTAAAGCTTTATTTTTTAAATTCTCATAAATTATCCCATGAAACTTTCAGCTGCTGCAAGTAAGAACTTTGACTGTATCAAATAAATTCCCTTTTATTAAACCTTTCAAATTTCTTGTCCTTGTTACATATCTCTTATAGCCCAATCCTTTAAGTTGCAAAAATGAACACATTCATTACCAGACTCATATATATATATATATATATATATATATGTGTGTGTGTGTGTGTGTGTGTGTGTGTGTCTATATATCTCCTTTCTCTGTGGCGTAAAAAATAAGAGACTATATACTTCACTTAAAATGCACGTTAACTGTAGTAGGGGAAGAACATCACAAAGTTGAGTAAAGGAAATAAAGTTTTATTCGGCATATATTCAAAAGGACAAAAGCAGGAAGCAGACAGAGAAGCATGCTGCCAGAGCTAGAATGTCTGCCTGAATCCAAGGAAATATCACAGAACAGACAAAACTTAGGAAATGGACGTGCATGCTGCCACAGCCATGTCTGCCCAAGTCCAGAGACCGTTACAGAGTTATCAGTATATATTGACATTACAAATGGGCAAAAGCATTGAAAGCTTCACCTTTTCACAAATCGGCTGGAAAGTGTGCTCCTACATTTTGAATTGTCTTTCTGAACAATCATTGGTACAGGTTTCAGTAACGACAATCAGGAGGGTCTTCATCGGTCCAACAAATTTCTATTCACTAAATGCTAATAGAAAAAGATAAAGGAGTGGGAACTCTTTTGTGTTTTGTTTGATTGGCTTTATGTGAAAGTTTTCCTAAAAGATATTGTCCAAGATTATCTTAGCTATTGTCTTTATACCTCAGGGCCCAGTTGATGTGTCCTTGTGAGTCCTTGTGAGCCCAGCACCAGCTGGGTCATATTCTCTGTGCTCAAGGGGAGGGAATAATAACTCCAATATAATTTCCTAAATCATTATCTGTTAACTCAATATCAGTAAGTTACCTAAAAACCATGGAAATTAACTTAAGCCTATATACTACAAAACAGAAGTATTGTTAAAATTTGTCTAAATAGTTTGTATTTCTATTTTAAATTTTCTTTTGTCTTAAAAAAGTTTTCACTTGGGTGGGAGGGGCCGTTTCAAAATCTTCTCTGGAGCAATGTGTTCATTATCAAGAAATAATCAATCTCAGTTCATTTACATATGTTTAAGTTGGCCTAGGTATTTTGAGGACAAGAAATAACTAAATTCTTTTCTGTTTAATTTTTGTTATTCTCTTGGTAAGCCATTTAGCCTTTTCCCAGTTCCAGTTTCTTGTTTGAGCTAATTGTTGATGTTTTAAAAGTTTTTCTAAAGTTAATTCGTGAAAATTAGAATCATCAGTAAATAAATTTGGGAAGTCTTTTTCCGTATTCATCGTAAGGGCAAGAGTAATCGGAGAAGCAGCTTGTTTAGCTGCCTTGTTTGCAAGGTTGTTTGCCTTAATTTCCTCAATCCTAATTATTTCTGAAAATCAGAAGATCTGCGCAAAGTTGGCAGAGCCCTCAATCATTTGTGGAGCCACACCTCCACCATTTCAAGTGCAAGCAGCGCCGGTTAGCCTGGTTGCCTGGTAACACGGAGGCAGTCCCTCTCATTTTAGTTTTTCTATTTCATCTCACTATTACAGCTGCAACTATGTTGCTACTCGGTTACCTTGGCAGGGACAGTTATCAGCACGTTCTAGATGGAGCCTCTAAAAAAGGCATCCCACTGAGATTGTTTAATGCAGGAGCCTGTATCTTCTAGCTTACGGCACAGAAAAGCTAGCTTACAAAGATCAGTAGATCCCCAAAGTGGCCATTGATTTTCTCAACCTTCGTTAGTAAAATTATGCCAAGATAATAGATAAATATGCACAAGTCAGAGGACCAAAGTGCTTATTCATATAGTGAGCAGGGGCCCTGGAGGGGGAGGCCTTGAGTTGCTCTCCGACTTGGAATTCCCCGTACTATTTTCTGACAGACAAATCAAACCTGTGACAACAAAATCCAAACTCAATCATTACTTTCGGTTTCTCAGGGTCAAACAAATACCTAAAAGGGATTGTGTAGAGTTTGGACAGTGTGTTTGCTTATACCAATGTTTGCCTCCTTGCAGGGGCATTGTCTTGAGACTAGAGGACAGCCTAATGCTTCTGGCCCTTCTCCTGAATTGGATTATCCTGTTACAGGAGAATTTTAGTTGGTCGTTGAGCAACCTAAGGGCTTTTATTTGCTTGAACTTGTGCCCATGTTTTTGCGGCTTATAGATTCTGAGATTCCTAGGCAATAATCAGGTTACAAACCTGAATCAACCTCTCAGCCAGAGTATCCAAATTTACGTAGAACAGAAAGAGACAGACAACATAGACACCAGATCCGCAAATAAAAACTCAGAGAGCATTAATGCAAGAAAGCAGAGTTCAAATCCGGGAGGTTATTTACCTGCAGCAACTCCTGGGAGTTTGTGGAGATGATGAGCCCAAATGGCTCTTGCTGGTACCTGAGCTTGGGTCCTCGACTCATTGGGGGTCGATGTTGGCAAGGCACCTTTGGATCTCACTTCTCTGACACCAGAAATGTCATAGTGTTGAACAAAACTCATACTCCATTAAAAGTGAAAGCAAAGAGATTTATTCGGGGAAGAGAAACAACCAGGCTGAGGAACACAGTACAATATGGGATTACAAAGTGTTCCAATTTAGTGGAAAAGGGGTAGGTCTTTTGTATGGTAAAAAGAGGAGGGGACATGGGACCACAGTCACAAGATGGGCTCATGATCATGGCCCTTCCTAACGTCAGTAATCTTAAACATACATTCTTCCTGGAACAAGCTGTGCAAGCTTTTTTTAAAATTTTTTTTATTGTACTATCTTAGTCATCTAGTGCTGCTATAACAGAAATACCACAAGTGGATGGCTTCAACAAAGAGAAACCTCTTCTCTCACAGTCTAGTAGGCTACAAGTCCAAATTCAGGGCACCGGTTCCAGGGGAAGGCCTTTTCTCTCTGTCAGCTCTGGCAGAAGGTCCTTGCCATCAGACTTCCCTTGGTCTGGGAGCATCTCGGTGCAGGAACCTCAGGTCCAAAGGACGCGCTGTGCTCCCAGTGCTGCTTTCTTGATGGTATGAGGTTCCCATGTCTGCCTGCTTGCTTCTCTCTTTTATAGCTCAAAAGAGATTGACTTAAGACACTATCTAATCTTGTAAACCTCATCAATATAACTTCTGCTAATCCATCTTATTACATCATATAGGGAACACATCTTATTACATTGTATTACAACACATAGAGAAATCACATCAGTTGATAAAGTGGTAAACAATCATATAATACTGGGAATCATGACCTAGCCAAGTTGACAGATATTTTGGGGGGACACAATTCAATCCATGACATTAGTTATGGCTTGTATCCTGTTAATGCCATATATTAGGGCTTCTAGCATTGATCCTGTTTTTTCTTCTGTGATCTTTATAGTTTGGGGCTTTATATTTAGGTCTTTGATCCATTTTGAATTAGTTTTTGTATATAATGTGAGGTATGGGTCCTGTGTAATTTCTTTGCAGATGGACATCCAGTTTTGCCAGCACCGTTTCTTAAGAAGATTGTCTTTTCCCATTTGACGAAATTTGGGCCCTTGTCGAAGATCAGTGACTGCAGGTGGATGGATTTACATCTGAGTTCTCAATTCTCTTTCATTGCTTAATGTATTTGCATTAACCAATTGTACCAGTACCAGGGTGTTTTGACTACTGTAGCTGTATAGTAGGTTCTGAGGTCAAGTAGTGGTCCTACTTTATTCTTCTTGAATAGTGCTTTACTTATCCAGGGCTTCTTCCCTTTCCATATAAAGTTAATGATTAGTTTTTCCTTCTCTTTAAAGAATGTTGTTGGTACTTGGATCAGGATTGCATTGTATTTGTTAATTGCTTTGGGTAGAATTGTCATTTTCACAATGTTGAGTTTATCTATCCATGAACATGGTAAGTTTTCCCATTTATGTAGATCTCTTTTGGTTTCTTGCAGTAGTGTTTTGTAGTTTTCTTTGTACAGGTCTTTCACATCCCTGGTTAGATTTATTCCTAAGTATTTTATTTTTTTAGGGGCTATTATAAATGGTATTGTTTTCCTGATTTCCCTTTCATCATTCTCTTTATAGGTGTATAGGAATCCAACTGATTTTTGTATGTTTATCTTGTATTCTACTACTCTGCCTAATCTCCCTGTTAGTTCCAATAGTTTTCTTGTGGAGTCTTTTGGGTTTTCTATGTACCATATCATCCGCAAGTGGGGACAGTTTAACTTCTTCATTACCAATTTGGATGCCCTTCATTTCGTTTTCTTACCTTATTGCTCTAGCTAGGACTTCCAGAACAGTGTTGAATAGGAGTGGCGATAAAGTGTATCCTTGTCTTCTTCCTGTTCTCAAGGGGAATGCTTTCACCCTCTCTCCATTAAGAATGATGTTGGCTGTTGGTTTTGTACAGATGCCCTTTATTATGTTGAGGAATTTCCCTTCTATACCTGTTTTATTGAGAGTTTTTATCAGGAATGGGTGTTGGACTTTGTCAAATGCCTTTTCTGAATCGATTGAGATGATCATGTGATTCTTTTATTTATGTCTTGGATTATGTTGATTGATTTTCTAATACTGAACTATCCTTGCATACCTAGTATGAATCCCACTTGGTCATGGTGTATTATTTTTTTGATATGATGCTAAATTCTGTTGGCTAGAATTTTGTTGAGAATTTTTGCTTCTGTATTCATGAGAGATATTGGTCTATAATTTTCTTTTTTTATGGTGTCTTTGCCTGGTTTTGGTTTCAAGGTTATGCTGGCTTCATAGAATGAATTTGGAAGTATTGCTTCCTTTTATATGTTCTGAAATAGTTTGAGTAGGATTGGTGTAAGCTCTTCTCTGAATGTTTGGTAGAGTTCTCCAGTGAAGCCATCTAGGCCAGGGCTTTTTTTTTGTTCAGAGTTTTTTTTATGACCTTTTCAATCTTTCCTCTTGTTATGGGTCTGTTCAGATTTCCAACATCATTTTGCATTAGTTCGGTTAGGTAATGTGTTTCTAGAGATTTATCCATTTCCTCTAGGTTTTCAAATTTGTTGGAGTATGGTTTTTCACAATACTCTGTTATGATCCTTTTTATTCCAGTTTGGTCTATTGTAATGCCCCCCATTTCATTTCTTATTTGGGTTTTTTGCATCCTCTCCTGTTTTTCTTTTGTCAGTTTGGCCATTGGTATGTTGATTTTGTTGATCCTTCAAATACCAACTTTTGGTTTTGTTGATTCTTTCTATTGTTCTTCTATTCTCTATTTTATGTATTTCTGCTCTGATCTTTATTATTTCCTTTCTTCTGGTGGCTGTGGGCTTCTTTTGCTGTTCTCTTTCTATTTGTTCTAGTTGTGTAGCTAATGTTTTGATTTTGTACCTTTCTTCTTTTTTGATGTGTGCATCTGTTGCTATAAATTGACCTCTGAGCACTGCTTTTGATGGCATTGTGGTCAGAGAAAATACTTTGTATTATCTCAGTGCTTTGGATTTTGTTGAGGGTTGTTCTGTGGCCTAATATGTGGTCTATTCTGGAGAATGTTCCATGTGCACTGGAAAAGACTGTGTACTTTGCAGCTGTTGGGTGGAGTGTTCTATATATGTCTGTGAGATCAAGTTGGCTGATTGTGTCCTTTAGATCTTCTGTATCTTTTCTGAGTTTCTTTCTAGATGTTCTGTCCTTTACCGAGAGTGGTGTGTTGAAGCCTCCTACTGTTATTGTGGAACTGTCAATTTCTCTTTTCAGTGCTGTTAGAGTTTGTTTTATGTGTTTTGGAGCCCTGTCATTGGGTGTGTAGATATTTATTATGGTTATGTATTCATGATGGGTCATCCCTTTAATTATTATATAGTGCCTTTCTTTGTCTTTTATGGTGGATTGTGTTTTAAAGTCTATTTTATCTGAGATTGGTATTGCCACTCCTGCTCTTGTTTTTGGTAGCTGTTTTCTGGATATATTTTTTTCCATTCTTTGATTTTTGATCAGTTTGCATCTTTGTTTCTAAGGTGAGTCTCTTGTAGACAACATATTGATAGATCCTGTTCTTTCAATCCTTTCTGTCACTATTTCTTTATGGGTTCATTTAGGCCATTTATGTTCAGTGTAATTATTGAAAGGTGTGAATTTATTGTTGTCATAGTACTTTTTTTGTGTGCAGACATTTTCTTTATTTCTCTTACTCTCCTGTGCTGAATTCCTTTTGTTTGTGGATTTTTTTTCCATTTATTTTGTTTTTGTAGATTTTTGTGTTTACTGAGACCTTATCTTTTTCTTCTTTATTTTGATGAGTAGATTTTTCAAAATTTCTTTGTGGTTACCTTGAAATTTACCCTTATCTTCCTAGGTTTGAACCAGTCTATTATTACTTGGTATTGCCTTGCCTTCCTCTCCATTAGAAAGTTTTATACCTACACTGTTTATTCCCTGTTTTATTGTTCTGACATTGTTGTCATTTACAGATTAACTTTTCTGGTTCCCTGTTGTAAATCTTTTGGTTTTGAATAGTCTTTGAGACTTCATTTCCTAGGTTGGTATCTTGCTGGTGCAATCTTGTGTCCTAGATTGAGGCTGTGGTCTGATGTTGTTTGTTCTCAAACTGAACGGCGCCCTTTAATAATTCTTGTAAGTTTCATTTGGTTTTTACTTATTCCCTTAATATCTGTTTATCTGGAAGTGTCCTAATTTCACCACTATATTTGAATGAAAGTTTTGCTTGATACGTTATTCTTGGTTGACAGTTTTTTCTTTCAAGGATTTATATATGTCATCCCATTACCTTCTTGCTTGCATGGTTTCTGCCAAGTAATTAGAGCTTAGTCTTATTGTTTCTCATCTGTATGTGACTTTTTGTTTTTTTCGAACTGCTCTTGATTTTTTTCTTTGTCTTTGGTTTTAGCGAGTGTGATTATGATATGCCTTGGTGATTTTCTTTTGGGGTCTGTCCTGTATAGGGTTCGTTGAGCTTCTTGGATGTTCAGCTTTTCATCTTTCACGATATCAGAGAAGTTTTCTGCCAGCAGTTCTTCGGTGATCCTCTCTGTGTTTTCCATTTTCTCCCACTGTTCTGGAACTCCAGTCACTCACACATTTTTGCTTTTGATTGTATTCCACATAATTCTCAGGATTTCTTCACTCTTTTTTCTGATTTTTTCCTCAAACAGTGTGGTAGTCAAGTATTTGTCTTCAATTTCACTGATCCTGTCTTCCATTGTTTCAAACTTGCCCCACAGACCTTCTATGCACTGTCCATTTCTGAAATCTTCTTGTTTATTTTTGGATTTCTAATTGTTGTTTTTGTATAGTTTCTAGTTGTGAATTTATTTTGACATTTTGTTCCTGTATTATTTTCCTCAATTCTTCCATATTTTTTGTGAGAGTCCATTAACTTAGAAAAAAGACACATTTTAATAAAGTTTAAAATATGCTTTCATTTACTACATATGATTCCATAACTAGCACATATACTAATAAAGCAGTGAATAGAAAATGCTTACAACTCACAAAATTTTCTTAATTCAAATGTATCTACTTAGAAGAAAAATTATATTGAACAAAGTTTTCTTTTAAGTCAGCATTCTAATTTTAAATTAGAAACAATAAATAAGTTCATTTACATAAATTGGATTTCTTAAAAATGGGACACTTTAGGTAAAGTGATAGAAAATATTCATGAAAATCAAATCTATTACAGAAAACCCACTGAAGAATGGATTACTATACTTCTGTAATTTGATTCAGTTTTAAGGACATCGTGTATGGCTGTAGTTTGTTGAGAATTTCCAATGTACTAGGCTCTGTGTGGAAACCCTGGTGATGTAGCAGTTAAGAGCTACGGCTGCTAACCAAAAGGTCGGCAGTTTGAATCCACGAAGTGCTCCTTGGAAACTCTATGAGGCAGTTCTACCCTGTCTTTTAGGGTCACTATGAGTCAGAATAGACTCTACGGCAACGGGTTTTTGGTTTGGTTTAGGCTCTATGCTAAATGTTTTGCATTCATTGTTTGGTAGTCCTGACATATAGGCTGATATTATTTGTTTCCATTTCACCAGGACTTCAAACTGGTTTATTCTGGTTCAAACCCCTGCTGAGAATTTTCATTTCCATCCCAGATATACTGAATTGGAATCTAAATTTTAACGAGATCTCATGTGATTCTTTTCTGAGAATTTGCATTTCCACCTTAGATATACTGAATCAGAATCTTCATTTTAACAAGATTCCATAAGAATCACCTGGGGATCTTGTTAAAATGGAGATTCTGATTCAGTATGTCTGGAATGGAAATGTAGATTCTCAGCAAGGGTTCAAACTGGAATGAATCAGTCTGAAGCCCTGCTTTTACGTGTAGAAACTGAGGCTGAGACATGCCAAGTGACCCATCCAGGCTCGCACAGCTAGAAACTGGTTCTAATCTGTAGTTCCAAGCAGAATTTGAACTCAGGCCTGCTGAAGCCAAAGTTTGTGCATTTAACTATTTAAGCTGCACTGCCTTTTCTCTCAGATTAAGTAATACACCATAGAATGATTACAACATAATAAAGTCTCTCCCCTGGCATGTATGCAACAGCTGTAATAGTACAGTTGAACCTGTGAAAGCCAGACTCAACAGAACTGCCTTGTTTTTCTGGGTCTTTCAAGTTTTCTGCCCTTGACAGAGTGCAGTCTTACCATTTTTCTGTTATTTTCTTTTAGTGGAAAATATTTGAGTTTCCTTTTCTGACAGGTTTCTGCCTTACACAGGTTCCAGATTTCACAGGTTTTACTGTATATAAGGAGATTCACATTCTGTTTTTCTTACGGAAATGGATGAATATTACTCAGTTGCTAACTTTTATTGATATGACACAAATTGTTTCAAGGTTGCAAGATAAGGAGGTTGAGAAATAGGTGCTCTCAAGCGTACTGGTGCCAGTGTACCTGGTACAGTTTTTCTGGTGAGTAATTTGGCAGTGTGTACCAAAAGCCTTAAATATGTATTTATCATCTGACTAGCAATTTCATGCCTAAATATTTATCTTAAGGAAGTCATTGGATAAGTGCACAATTATATATGTCAGGTCAAGGACAGCATGAGGGATTGTGTGTGAAATATGTTAGGGATGGCAGTCTGGTTAAAAGAAATCTTGAAATGGCTTTTTCGTGTGCTTTACCTAAAATCTGGCAAATTTTATTGTCCATATTAAAGAAGATAATCATGTGGGCTCACCCACTCCATCCACCTTCCAGAATCAACCACAATTCAAAGATATTTATAGCAGTGTTGTTTATTAGAGTAAAAAATTAAGAACAACCTGAAGTATTCAACAGTAAGGGATTGGTTAAATTATGAACCCCTGCACAGTGGAATACTGTGCTGGCATTAAAAAATGATAGAAAGATACCCATAATGTACTGTTAAATGAAAAAAAGCAGGTTGCAACGGTATGGATAAGTTTATCCCATTTTGGTTAGAAAACAACTGCTGTAGCAGTGCAGTCTCAGTGGCAGAGGACTGAGGAATCACTATGGGTGATATCTGAGTATTACTTCACGTTATTTTGAGCAGAAGTGAGGGAGACTTTTCAAAAACCCTTTGGATTGCTCAAAGAATCTGCAATTTTCACTAACTGCCATAGAAAAGGGCCTATTATTTCATTTGTGCCTGGCAGAAAAAAAAGTGACTCTTTCCCAATCTTTGGGTAAAAGTTCCCTAAAACACGTACAACTCATGGTGACCCTATAGGGATGTGCAAATATTCTATAATTAATACTTATAAATACATATCCCCAGGCAAGTTTTGAGTGATTTTTTTAATGATTTGATAACTGAAATATCTGTAATGAGAAGTATTTTTCTATGAAATAAATTAACTAGTAGATATTTTAATCATAAAATTGTTTACACATACAAAATAAGAAAACAGCTGAAATTATAATTTAAACTTCCAAGGGGCTAAATAAATGACTTAAAAAGCAATTACATGTTAACTTACTTGTTGGAAAGGACAGAGACCGCTCTTAATTCAGCTCCATCTTACCATTATTTTGTCTGTTTAGCTGGGTACCATGCTTACTAGGAGTTTGCTTGTGGGAAATTGCCAATCCTGAGTTGAAGTAAGAAAGTGACAGGTATAGCAATGAAGAGGTGTGCAACTGAAGAATATTGTTGGAGGGTGGGGGGCTTAATGGATGCACTGGTTAAAATGTAATTAGGTCCTTGTGCAGAGTAGTGCAATACATATGTCAAGGAGGGCATAATTAGATGGGTGGCTGAATGGTGTAATTACATTCATAAGGGGGGATGTAATTAGATAGGTGGCAGGAGGTGTATTTAGATGCCTAAGTTGAAGATATAATTAACATATGGGCAAGAAATTAAATTATGTGTGTGGGTGAAGGATAATTATGTGTGGGAGTCCATGTGGATATGTGGTGAGGGTACAATGAAATGAACGGGTCGGAGTGTAATTAGATGTGTGAGTTGATGCTCTTATGGACAAAGAACTGAGATTTTCATCAATAAGGGAAAACATATGTTTTGGCATAGTGACTGATAGCAGCTGGCACATAGTGACAGCCTTTCAGGCCAATCTGAAGGTTTGCAAATCAAAATCTCTGCTTTTCTAATACATTTGAGACTCACATCTAACAATGACATTGATTCCTACTGTGAATAGTGGCACAAACTGCACGAAAAGGGAGACTTGTCCCCCCTTCCTGTCAAAGAGAAAGAATTTGGAGGGGAGTAGTGAGGCAAAAAAAAAAAAAAAAAAAAAAAAAAAAAGCAAGTTTCCTTTGTATTGTGAAGTGTGAAAATAAAAGTATCAGCTCTTCTGGCTAAGCATATCAGCATAAAGTTACATGTGCAACAAAATCGGCAAAATTTAGTGAGTACTCTAATTTTTTTTTGGTTATGAAACAATGTTTATTCAGAAATATTTGGACACCCACCCCCACCGTAATAGCAACAAATCACTAATGCAGGCTGCATGTAAAACAGCGGCTAGGGAGAGGTAGAATGGAGTTAGAGGAGGAAGACCCAGGAGTAAGGTAGGTGCAAAACTTTTCCAGTACGTCTGAAAAACTTCTATTGAAGAAGTGAAGTATGGTGAGAGTTATAATCATAATGTGGTATATCGTGCATTAAATTGAAAACAATGAAGTCATGTTGCCATCTTCAAAAGAAAAAGAACATTAAAAAGTACAAGTTTGTTGCTTCAATAAATTCTTGAACTTAGAGATATTTAATTGACCACTAGCCTGCTTACTTGATCCATCACACAATTCTCATAAATCCTGGAGTCTCAAAGCCTACTCCAGTCTGTTCAGGGCTTAGGTCATTTTTAGTAGAGCTCCACTATTGATAGAATCAGGTGTGGCAAATGGTTTGCGTTCAACTACTAACCTAAAGGTTGGCAGTTCAAATCCACCCAGCGGAACCTCAGAAGAAAGCCCTGGCAATCTGCTCCCATAGATTACAGCCAAGAAAACCCTATGGAGCAGTTGTAGTCTGTAACATGTGGGGTTGCCACGAGTCAGAATTGACTTGAGGGCAATGGGTTATTGATAGAATCATACTGAGTTGCTTCTGGAATTCCAAACCTTTTGGCTTCCTTTTGCTGCCAAGAAGCCTAGATTTAAGGTTAGCTGTAGGGGCAGTTCTACTCTGGCCTATACAGTTGCTATGAGTTGGCACCAACTTCCATGACAATGAGTTATTATTATAACCTAGAAGTAAGAAACATTGCAGGCTGTCCCCTAACCTCTTGTCCTGCTCTATAGTGGTTAAACAGAACATTTTTTATTCTTAGATTTTGATTTTACATCAATAAAACCCAAACCAAACCCATTGCCATTGAGTCGATTCCAACTCATAGCAACCCTATAGGACAGAGTAGAACTGCCCCATAGAATTTCCAAGGAATGCCTGGTGGACTCGAACTGCTGACCTTTTTGGTTAGAAGACATAGCTCTTAACCACTAGGCCACCAGGGTTTCCTTTACATCAATGCATGATGCTTATTTTGTAATTGTTGACATGTCTTAAAGGTGACCTTTCTCACCTCCTTCCTACCTCTCTCCTGTCTCCTGCCCCCAAGGCAAGCTCAAACTCTAAAACAAGTCGTGATTGATGGTGGTTAATTCAGTTACTCATAGAGGTAGTGCTTGTAGGGGTAGATTCAAGATAGCTAGTTATGTCAGGTGGACGGAAGATGAGTAGGCGTGGCACGATCTCATTATGCCTCTGATTAAGACTGCATTGAGAGGGTGTCTCAGCTCACTGGCTCTTATTGCTTTGTGGTGTGTGGATTGCCCATGTGGGAGAGAAAAAGGTGAGATTTCGGGCTTTGGAAATGATTTTCTGATAAGTGATGCTTGTTTCACTTAATTATGAAAACCCTTCTGGGATGTTATGGTGTTCTTTATATATAAGGCACAAAAAACAGGGTTTAAATTCTTCAGCATTTTAATAGCATTTTGCCAGAAGTCATATTGTCAGCCAGGGATATTTTCACAGTTGGCATTGCTAGACTGTTTCTGAGAAAAGTCTTCTAGCCTTTAACAAGTCTTGTACCTTCATTCGTGCCTCAAAACATGACCCTAAGTTTGTTTGCCTTTTTTTTTTTAAAAAAAAAAAACCCTTTCTAAGATTCTAGCAGACCAGAAATCTCAGCTATTTTCTTATGCCTAAAACCTGCAGATTTCAGAAAGATCTTCCCTAGTCTCTGATAACAAGGAGCACTGGTTGCAAAGTGGTTAAAGCGCTTGGCTGCTAACTGAAAGGTTGGCTGTTTGAACCCACCAGCCACTCTGTGGGAGAAAATGTGAGATTCTGCTTCCGTAAAGATGCCTTGGAAACCCTATGGGGCAGTTCTGCTCTGTCTTCTGGGGTCGCTATGAGTTGAAATCGACTCGACGACCGTGGGTTGGGTTAACCTCATAGCACACTGCACTTTCACATTTGTTTAATTCTGTATTTCCTGATGGAATGTAAGTTCCACTGGGGGATGGGACGTATCTATTTTGTTCATCATTACATTCTCAGCATCCAGAACAGCACCTGACCCGTAATATGTGTCAGCAATGAGTTGCTGAATAAAAAAGGAAGTGAGGTATCAGAGGACAGGCGGTACAGACTGTACAAGATCTAACAGTAAGAGGCAAGATTACAAATGGCTCTATTATATATGAGAGTAGTGGAGCATATGTTTGTTCTTTAAGCTTGGAGATTAAATTATGTATCCATTTGGGCATTAAGAAAATACCACTTTAGGTAAGGCAATGTTGAGAACAGATTAGATGCTCCACAAATATCTGCTGATTAAATAATTTATTGAACAAATTGTTCCTCACTTGATCTGTGCCCTTAGTCTGGATACAGAGTGGTGAACAAAAAAGATATGATACCTGCAATTAGTCAGGCAAAAATGTCCATTTTTAAATTCACTGATGGATGGAAGTAGTGGATATCCCAACAAAAGACCAATGATCAAAAATATTATTTTGCTCAAAATCTACATAAATCTTTGAAAATGGAAATCTCTCACACAAAGGTAGGCTACATATTATAGTGTTTTAGCAATATAATGATGATTCCACCACACAGGGAATTTAGTTATTTTAGTGTATAACAGTGTACTAATAAATTAACAGGACTTCTGAGTTTACTGATGATGTTCAACATCTCATCTTACTTTTATTCTCATAACCCTACAGGGAGATAGTTGGGATGGTGTCTTAGGGTTCTTTAGAGAAACAGAACTAGTGACGTATATATGTAGATACAGTTACACACACACACACACGTAACTTTATCTATGTCTGTATCTGTCTGCCTACCTACCTACCTGCCTATCTGTCTGTCTATCTGTCTAGAGACTGATTGATTGATTTACTTCACTGGACTGGCTCACTCTCTTGTGAGGGCTGGCAAGTCCAAACTCCATAGGTCAGGTGGCAGGTTGGAGACTCCTACTGCATGTATCCCAAGATCTGTAGGTCAGGCAATAGAAATAGTACAAAATGAATATAGAGACTGAATTCTGTGAAAATATCTATTTACAGTTTGGAGGCAGAATGTACCTTAATGAAACTGCCGTTTCAACTGATTTATTGATTATATTACATTTGATTACATTATAGAACAGCAGCTAGACTATCGTTTGGCCAAACCACTGGCAACAACAGCCTAGCCAAGCTGACACATAAAACTTACCATTACAGATGGTTATTATTGTGGCCAGCTTCCAGTGAGGCACTGAGAAATGGAGGGGACTGGCAAATCAGAATTTGAATCCAGATGGTTAATATAATCGTGGTGTTGCGAACTATGTATTGTGAAAAGCTGTTGAATTACCATAGTTTATTGCTTGATCCTGGCTACTTCTTTGAGAGGAAGCAAGGTGCATGCCATTAAAGAGATGGTCATTAGCGGATGGAACAAAGACAGGTGAAATCATCTGTACAGAAATCCATAGGATGAGTTAGTGGCGGAGCAAGTGTTTAAAAATATTTTGAGCTCATCCCTATAATTAATGTGTTTAGTCTGTCTTTTCATTTAGGGTAGTAGTTTTTAAGAGTGGCAAGAGGGGCGCTATAGAGGACTGTATTCTCAGCTCCAGCAGATATTTTCTTGCATGGTGAAAGGAGATACATTTAAAAAGAAAGGTTGCAATGTCATAATCTAAAAATGGCCTTGCTTCTTCCCCATCAAAACTAATTAATCCAAATTCATAATATTCATGTGGAAATGGACGACTAAAATTTCTTTTATATTCAATATACCCAAAAGAAAACCACACTTCAGTCATACGTAATTCTGGAAGTCATTGACCATTACCAGTTGAGATATTGTATCTAAAATAAACTAATGATAGTTTCATCTCAATTTGCTAAAAAAATTTTTTCATAGTGTTTTATCACATTTTTCCTTCTAGGTAATTTTTGTAAAACTCTGATGTGCTATTGCTGTTCAATGATATATTATCAATGCTTCAGGCGTTCAGTAAATATTTATTGCAAAGGAATTGCTTATGTGAGGGCTAGAAGTTGACAAGATGAAGTAGGAAGCAAATACCATCAGGAAAAAAATCAGAAATGGTGTCCCCTCCACCCCCACACCGGGTGTGAGAGTTTGTGTTTGGAATTTATAATGCGTGGCTATAATAGTTAAATTTTCTGTTAATAAATTATTCCTGGTTGTTAAGATAGAGTTAGATTAATCACTGTTTTACTATGTTCCACAAGAGCCCCGTGAAATCTAGGCATTTCGTGACTAAACAAATCAGTGAGCACTGCTAGAAGGAGGAAAGCAATGAAAGAAGGGAATGAGGATGAGTTGACCATCATGCCAGTGGCTCGACTAGATACTTCACACGCATTATCTCATATAATCACACGGAATCCTGTGCAATAGTAGTGTCTTCCTTTTAAAGACAAAGACGTGTTTGACAGCTTGCCCCACAACCCCACAAGTAGGGAGTTAGAAGGTGGTGTTTGTACTCTGGTCTGTGCTGCTGTTGCTGCTACTTCCCAGATCTGCTGGGTCCAGATTCTTGCCTGCAAACTTGGAATTGCCAGTCCATCTGGTTAAAGAACCTCTTTTTAACAAAAGTTTAGGGGTGTTTTCAGTTGGCTTTTATGAAGACAATGAAATATTAGTGGAAGATGAGTGACTCCACACTTGCCACATAGAAGTAGATATGAAAAAATATATATATAATTCACAAATTCAGAGCAGACTTTTGTCCTCACTACTGAACCAAATCTGTCTTTGTCAAGGTCACCAGTGGCCTCCATGTTGCTGACTTCAGTGGCAAATTTCAGCTGTGACCTTACTTAATCTATCAGCAGCGTTTGATGCAGTTTTTTCCCTTTCTTCTGTTTTGTTTTTAATTACGGTATGTATGTGTGTGTGTATAGATATGTATATAGCTGTTAAGTGTCATTAAGTCAGTTCTGACTCATAGTGACCCTACATACAACAGAATGAAACATATATGTGTGTGTGTGTGTGTGTGTGTATCTCAAAACATTTGCCATTTCACCTTTCTTCTTGAGACACATTTTTTTACTTGGCTTCCAGGATACCACACTTTCCTGTTTTTTCTCCCATTTCATTGGCCGCTCCTTAGTCCTGTTCACTGAATTCTCCTCAGTCCCCTGATTCTTGTTGGAGTACCCCAAGATTCAGTCTTGGGCCTCCTCTCTCTTCTATCTATACTCATTCACCATCTAGACCCATGACTTGAGTAACCTACTGCATGCTGCTCACTCTTTTATCTTCAGGCCAGACCAGTTCCCTGACTGCAGCCTCATATAATCAGTTGCCTACTTGACATTGCCACTTAGATCTCTAATGCCCTCTTACACTTGACATATCTAAAATTGATCTGCATATTTCCCCCCAAACCTGCTGCTCCTTTAATCTTCCAGTGAACTTAATGGCAAGCTCATCTCTCCAGTTGTTTAGGCCAAAATCTTTGGTGTCATCCTTGATTCCCCTCTTTTTCTCTTACTCTGTTTCCGCTGCATCAGCAAATCCAGTCAGTGATCCCTCCAAAATATCTCCAGAACTGGCCTACTTTTCATATCATCACTGTTATCAACCCAGTCTAAGCCACTAACATCTCTAGTCAGGATTGTTATCCAGAACCCAAACCCTGTTGCCGTCGAGTCGATTTCGTCTCATAGCGACCCTATAGGGCAGAGTAGAACTGCCTCATAGTTTCCAAGGAGGACCTGGTCGATTCAAACTGCTGACCTTTTGGTTCACCACTACACCACCATGGTTTCCAGGGTTGTCATAGGAGACTCTTAACTGGCCTCTCTTTTTCTGCCCTTGACATCCTGCAGCCGATCGAGTGATTCTTCCAAAATATGTCTTAATGCCACTTCTCTGCTCAATCCTACGTGGTCTTACTTCTCATCTTAGAGTAAAAACCAAAGTTTTTACAATGTCCTCAAGGCTCTACAGACTTTGTACCCCAACTTCCCCACCAGTTAACTCTCTAATCTCCTCCCCTCCTTCTCTCTCCCTTGCTCACCTGTCTCCAGACACATAGGTTCTTCCCTCTTCCTTGCACACCTCAGGCATGTTCCTTCCTCGAGGCCTTTGCCCCAGCAGCTCCCACAGGTGTCTGTATGGCGCAATCCCTCATCTCCTTAAGGGTTCCTGACCACCCTGTTGAAAATTGCAGTTCCTGTCCCACAGCATTTCCTGATCCTCTCATGCCAGTGCTTTATTTCTCTCCACAGCTTGTGTCACCTTCTGACACACTGTACTTTTTACTCATTTATCTTTATTAATTACCTGTTTCCACCATTAGAATGTAAGTGCTGTGGGAACAGGGGTCCATCACCCAGGACAGTGCCTGGCACATAGTAGACACTTAGTAAATACTTGTGGAATAAATGAACAGCTAGTGGAGCATACAAACTTCAATCTACAGCTGACAAAGTAGAGATCTAACGAGTGTATTTCTAGTGTTAATTCCTTACCCTCCTCTCAGGAGTGGCTGAGATAAGTGCCATGTGTCATTCTGGATGTGCCGACGCTGCTCCACGCCTGATTCTCCTCTTCTGCATCCTACTGTAGAGTTCACGCCCCTAGTCTCTGTTGTGTTAATGCAGAAAATTGTCAACTTTTTGCTGATGTCAAATGTTTAGACATCCACTTTAAATACTGTATCTTTATTAACTATATTTTCAAAGCCTAGCTGTTCTGTTACATACTGAAAATCAAGGAAGTGAAATACTCTTCCTGTGCTGTGTTAAGTGTCTACCCAGCTACTACCAAAGACAGAGGCTTCTGGAGAAAATTTTTTTCCTGGTTTAATTGGGGCGGGGGAGGTGCAGATCCTTTATACTATATATTTATGTATTAATTCTACTTATTCTTTTTTTTATAACTTACATTATTTGGTTGAGTTTCATCCAGGCTCACCTACTTAATATGGATGTAATATTTTTCTGTACCAGTTATATATATGTAATATATACAAGGTCATATATGGAAGGTCTTTCCCCAAGAAACTCCAGCCACTGTGCATTGTTTCAGCATGCAGAAAATTAGGTACCTGGAGGTTCTTGCTGACCCAGCTAGAAGAGGCTGAATGATGCATTTCACTTGCAGAGGTTATTGCTGGGTTTCCATATACCATGGAGCTATAAATAGCATTTCAGGGAACACTCAGGTACACTGAAAATTTTTTTGCCAGCCACTTCAATGTTTGCAGAAAGAAAGTCACATGCTGTCTGGTTTGGCAAAAGTCACTTGCCTCTTAGTGCCTCCTAAGTTCTAAACAGACCCAACTAGAGAGTTCATTTGCTCATTAACACAGCGTTTGCTCTCATACTTCTGTGCCTTTGTTAATGCTGCTTTCTCTGCCTGGCAAAATTCAACTCAGCCTTTAAGAATCATCTTAAGTGGGAAAATTTCCTGAGTCTACTTGGCAGAAATGCCTCCTCCCTCCACTATGGGATTCCCCATAGCGTTTGGTGAATACCTCTTCTCCAGCAATTTCAATGTTATGTTAGAGTTCGTTCCATAAGTATATATGTTCACATTCTCTCATCCCTCTCTCTGCTCACATCCCGAATTGTGAATCCTGGGACCTGAGACCTCTGTATCTTTGTATCCTCAACACTTCAGCATTCACGCTCAGAAACATCTGTTGTGTGAATGGCTGATTGTATGAACAAACGAAATTGCATTCGAATAGGGGGATAGAATTTATTTGAGTTTGTTCTCAGTTTAATGCCTTTAAAAATAATCCTATGTTTGGCTTGGATTTTTTAATTTTCCTTAGGAAACAGACACCCCCTACTATGTGCATGGCCAATTTGGAACAGAAAAAAGTATTGTTATATTTAAATATATTTCACAGAGGGATTTTTGTTTTTTTTTTAATTTTCAAAGGAACAGACTAGTTTTTTCCTTATAAACTTTTTGGCATCTTTCTTTCCACATACTCTTTTCACTCTGCCTAGTCTTCAATCAAATTCCTCCAAAGGGTCTGTTGTAAACAATGATTTTGTGAGCGGTTGTGTGTTCTCTGCAGTGAAAACCCGCCTTGTTTTCTGTTGCTAGGCGACCCCATTCCAGCTGCCGTTGAAGAAATGTGCGGTGGTGGGAAATGGTGGGATTCTGAAGAAGAGTGGCTGTGGCCGTCAAATAGATGAAGCAAATTTTGTCATGCGGTAAGAGAGAGCACCCACAGCGCGGCCTCTGCCTTCTCTCCTTTTCTCCACCCCTCCCCTAAGCCCTGGGGCCTTTCAGAACCAGTCACTTGGCATTAATCAGTTGTGCCATGCTCTTTAGCTTCCCTTCAAGCCCATAGATAAGTGAGTTTAGGAGAGGGATAAGGGGAGCCAGAGAACATGTCCCAAGACAGTGCAAAGGCAAGAAAGGCCCAGAGGTAGTCTGTCTCAGACAGAGCTAGAGGCTCAGTCGTCTGTGGATAGGCAGCAGGGAAAAGTGGAAAAACTTGGATTTTACTTTAGATTATACAGTTGGATGATTAAAACACTTTAAATTGTTCTTTAATCAGAGCTAACTCCCATGAATAAAATTTTGATTTATTCATTTCGTTCTACACCTTTAATATTTCACAAAAATATTTGTAAGTAGCAAATATAATTTGTAGAGAGATTTGATCTTGCGTGAGTAGGAGAATTGCAAGGAAGAGGAAATTTCCAGCAAAGAGGGAAACTGATAGAGGGACTGAACAGAGTAATAACAGAGTAATAACGTGTAATCGGTTCCAGTGAAAAACAGGAAAGATTCCTGCAGGGGCGTGTAAAGGAATTGCCGAGACACATCAGCCCAAGTAAACCAGTTGCCGTTAAGTCAACTCCAGCTCATAGCGACCCCGTGTGTGTCAGAGTAGAACTGTGCTCCATAGGGTTTTCAGTGGCTGATATTTTGGAAGTAAATCACCAGGCCTTTCTTCCAATGAGCCTGTGGGTGAACTTGAACCTCCACCCTTTCAGTTACTGGCTGAGTGTGTGAATCATTTATACCACTCAGGGACTCCCAGCATAGGTTAGAGATTGTCAATTGTAGTGGCACCAGCCAACTTGGAACAGATGCGTTTAGCAGCCAGGTGTGGAAGCAAAGACAGCAATGATTAGATTGATACAGTTTGAGATTAGCTGGGTTAGAGGGAAGAAGGATAGGGAATGGCGACACAGAAGGTTCTGGAAAGAGAATACCTTGGACACACGTGGGAGTGTGAGCAGGCTAGGAAGTGGGTCATGAGAGGTATGATGGAGGAAGGAAGGGACCAAATGATGGGGTCATTTGGAACCTTGGGAGGGAGGTTGTGTGGTAAAGATGAGCGAGAAGTGGAATAATAAGCTAAAGTCAAGAAACAGCCCACTGGAGCATACAATTTCAGAGCTTGAGCTTACCTGGGGGGTGATCAGATGTGCTGAAAAAAATGAAGATATCTGTTATTGAGGAAGTGAAGGAACTTTGAGACTAGGCTGCGGGGGTCCTCCAGGTGGATCCCAAAGTTTCACTGAAGTGGGAATGGCTATGAACCAGGTGCCAAAAGGCTCAGTGGCCAGGAAGCCCAAGAATGACAGTGACCTAGAGGGCATAAAATGGAGCATAGGGGCAGGGGGTTGTGTTTTGTATTTATTTTTGAGGACAAATAAATAATGGTTTAGAAGTGGCAAAGGTAGCTAAGAGAACACTAAACCATCTCTGAGGTAAGTGGGGTAGGGGCAGGGACAGATTACCCAATAAGCAAGGTATGCACGGGCTTACTTGTGTTTACTTACTAATTTGTAGTGCACAATTTCGCCACAGAGGTGAAACCCATGTGAAATTGTGCGCTACAGATTAGCAAGTAAGTGCAAGTAAGCCCATGCATACCTGGCTTATAAGTAATCCACTCCTTGGTAGGGGAGAGTAAAGACTATCTGAGAGAGTTTCAGGGGTGACCATGGACTTGTGGGGGAGCCAAGATGTCTCTCAGAGGGCGAGAGTTGGAAGACATTCTCTCTCACTTGGTGAAGCCTGCGGCAGAGTGGGGAATCTTCTCTACCTGCCTTTCCCTCACAGAGGTGAACTAACATAGACTTTTTCCAGTGTAGGCTTATGTTTTCCTCTCCGTTGGATTTTTTTTTTGGCTATATATACAAACAATAGGAAAAGAGAGAAAATGAAAACATAGCTTTTTGAATTCAAGTCAATACAACATCTGTTTATTGAGAACTTACTATGTATCAGGCCTAGAAATGGAATAGTGAACAATTCCATCATAGACTTATGACCTAGAGGTGTGCTAGGATAATTCAGAGACAGATGGTGGGAGGGATGGGGGAGCTTCTGAGGAAAAGTGGTGTCTGGGCTGTGTCTGCTTTCCACTTTAGGCAGGAGCAACCATTTCCAAGACGGTAATGTAGGAAGGAAACCGAGTGTTGTCACCGTGTCATGAGCAGTGAGAAGGTGGGGCGAGATGGGGCTGGAGATGCGTGTAAGCCATACCAAAAACCAAGAGAGCAGCTGCCATCAAATTGATGCTGACTTAGGGTGACACCATGTGTTGTAAAGTAGAACTGTGCCCCTAAAGGTGTTCAAGGCTGTGACCTTTTGGAAGCAGATTGCCAGACCTTTCTTCCAAGACACCTCTGGGTGGGTTGGCACACCAACCTTTTGGTTAGTAGTCAAGTGCTTAACTGTTTGCACCACCCAGGGATGGCCATATAAGCCATAGCAGTGGATAAAATCACCTGAGGAGAGGGGACAGATTCCAAGAGCCGAGGCCCAGGTGCAACTCAGACACCCACTCCAATATTTTGGCATCAGCAAACGCTGACTAGATCGGTGACTTACATCACATCGTTTCACCTGTACTGGGGCTCAGCTTTCTGATCTATATGAGGAGGCTGGAGTAGACAAATCCTCAAGCCTTTCCATTGTCAAGCTCTGATTCTATGAGCACTACATAATTGTAACACATTTCATGTATTTTAGTTTAAATTTTCAAATTACTTTTGTACATAAGCTTATTTGTTCCTCCCAAATACTGCGTTAAGAAAGAAAGGAGGAATAAAGCTGTACTTACAGATTCAGAGAAGTTAAGTGATTTAACTACCAGCACAATTAATGTATTTTTATATTATTTCTGAACGTGTGAGTCTGTGTGAAGTCCCTGGGTGGCGCTAACAGTTTGTATTCAACTACTAACCAAAAGGTTGGCAGTTCAAACCCACCCAGAGTCGCCTCAGAAGAGAGCCCTAGGATCTGCTCCTGAAAGGTCACAGCCTTGGAAACCCTGTAGAGCAATTCTATTTTGCAACACATAGGGTTGCCATGAATTGGAATTGACTCAATGGCAACTAACATTAACATGTATGCATGTCGCTACATTTAGGAAAATAAACCAAAAAACCAAACCCACTGCTGTTGAATCTATCCAGACTCATAGTGACCCTATAGGACAGAGTAGATCTGCCCCAGAGAGTTTCCAAGGCTATAAGTCTTTACGGAAGCAGACTACCACATCTTTCTTTCACGGAGCAGCTGGTGGGTTCAAACAGTCGACCTTTCAGTTAACAGCCCAGCACTTAACCACTACGCCACCAGGGCTCCTCTACCTTTAGGAAAACAGATATTTTAAACTTAACATATAGAAGACTAGGCTTAAGCAGTGTAGGGGGTTATCCAGTGGGGCAATATTTATTGCAAATAAACAAGACTAAGTTTGTATTGGGTACAATCTGGTGTTGAGATAATATTCAAGTTTGGAATTAATGAGTGCCTGTGAATAGAGTATCTGGCACAGTAATAAACTTAATGCTCATAGAATAATGGGGGAAGTGAGGGTTGAAAAGAATTCAAAGAAGGTACCATCCTAATCAGAGTTATGTATGCATGTGCCTTTGATTTAATTTCAAGAACAGCACCATTTCATAACACATTTGAGTTTTTTTAAAAAAAAATCCTTACTTGTGGTTTGCAGTATGGAAGTAATTGTTTACACATTGTTTATGAATTGTTCTTATTTGAACATTTATGGATTTATTTATAAATCGTTGCTTAATTCACTTTTTGTGGCCACCCTTAGAAAACTGAAGTAGTATTCATATATTCAGAATTAAACACTGAGTGAGTAATTGTGATTAGAAAGTAGGTGGTGGTGTGTCCGACCCTACGGTGCATGGCCAGATACAGTGAGAGAGAAGGAGAGCTGGTGGTGCAGTGATTAAGAGTTCAGCTGCTAACCAAAATGTTAGCAGTTTGGATCCACCAGCTGCTCCTTGGAAACTCTATGGGGCAGTTCTACTCTGTCCTGTAGGGTTGCTATGAGTCGGAATCAACTCAATGACAGTGGGTTTGGTTTTTGGTTTGTACACAGTGATACACCAGATTACTCCAAAATATCTCCCAGGACTAGGATCTAACAGTGCCATCACTTTCTTTGTTCAGACATTTTCAAATGCTTATGCCTTTTAATGCTGAAAATTTCCTGTATTTCAAAGTTAATGTTTGCACCGTAACCAAAAGCAACACTTTAAAAAGCTATCTGGTTGAATAGAATTTATCTGGAATGTCTGCATGAAAGAGGTAACAGTGGTTGCATCTTGTAGAGGAACTGGGTCCTCATGGACACGGTAAGGGCAATGTCATTTTGGTGCCATTTGAATTATGCCCATGGGCATGCTTTACCTATTCAAATATAAGTAAAATTTTAAATGTATGATTTTTCTATTTAAAGATTCCTTTCCACCAATCCCATTTCATACCCACCTCCACTGCCCAATTCAAAGAATATGCCCCTCTAGTAAATCCTGCTATTACATCTCCTATAGGATCATGAGCACAGTTACTAAAACACTTCAGCCATTAATATCTGTTAATTAGAAACCCTGGTGGTGTAGTGGTTAAGTGCTACAGCTGCTAGCAAAAGGTCGGCAGTTTGGATCCACCAGGCGCTCCTTGGAAACTCTATGAGGCAGTTCTACTCTGTCCTATAGGGTTGCTATGAGTCGGAAGTGACTTGATGGCAATGGGTTTGGCTTTTTTTTTTTATCTGTTAATTGTGTGAACAAGCTATAATGTAAAGTTTAAAACAATTTTACACAATTATACCTTATTAGAAACAATTTGACTGCATTAAGTGTGCCTTTTATGTAAATCTGTGTAATTATCAATTTAGAAGTTGAGGAGCTAAAATTATAGTGTGCTTTTTCTGAGAAAAGACCTACAGAGAAGTGTCACTATTTGGACTTGAAGAGAAAGTTTACGCAGAAGAACTTAAGGCAGATATTTACACCAAAATATATTGTCATTTTCCAGAAATGCAATTATAAAATATTATCTCTATTGTTTTAAGCATTTCTGTTGTGGTATATGGCAATCAATGCTTGCAAGTTCTTCTTGAGTATTTGCTCTGTGGGAGGAGATATGAAGAGAGACAGGTATACAAGATATTGATCTGCCCACACAGAACATACAGAAAAACAAAGTGTTTACTCATGAAAACTGACATGTTTCATTTAATAATGAAAAAACAGGTTGACAGCACCCCCAGCAAAATTCAGCATTTCTAGTTTTAATATAACGTGGTTGATTCTCAAATATTACCAAGGGCCATCAAGATAAAAGCTTCTTTAATAAGCAAATGTCCCAATTCTAGTGTGTGTTTTATTTTGGAACCCTTTTTCGTCTTTGCAAAGATCAGTTAAATCACAAGACCACCATCAACCCCCCGTCTGATGGCCCTGGTTGATGCATAAGTGCGCTGCTTCACAAGAAGCCTCAGGAAACCTCATGGGACATGCTCTAACCACTAGACTGTAGAAATTTGAAGAGCAGGCCCTTTGACTAGGACTTTCACTGAACTTCCCACAGTGCCAACTATGTTGTGTTCTTGATGAGCATTTAGCAAAAGTCACTGACTAGCTGACTAATTGATCTGTGGGTAGCTGTCAGGAGAACTGATATCTTTTTAAATCAAAAAACCAAACCCACTCCCATCAAGTCGATTCCGACTCATAGCAGCCCTGTAGGACTAAGTAGAACTGCCCCATAGGGTTTCCAAGGCCATAAATCTTTACAGAAGCAGATTGCCACATCTTTCTCCCGAGGAGCAGTTGGTGAGTTTGAACTGCTGATCTTTCAGTTAGCAGCTGAGTGCTTTAACCACTGCACTACCAGGGCTCCTGGTATCTTATTACTAAAGAACAAGTGAAAGGAAGATTCCAGAACAACCACAATGAGTTTCTGCCTAAGATGCACTGATGTGGTAGGAGTCACAGGGTAAATGAAAAAATCAGGGAGCTTGAGTTGATCAGTTATTTGAGTGCATGAACAATTCAGTCTCCTGAGGATAATTTGTAAGGGAAATTTCCTAGTTGAGGAACTAGCAGAGACCGCAATATTTGTAAGATATCTTTAACTAAATAAACAATACATTGACTTGCTGAAGTAATAACAAGTTAGAGATCCCTGATGTCGTAGAAGTCAAGTTAGACATATGGGTGGGGAGGAGACATAAAGACATAGTGATAAAGAAAGCCTAATGGAAATTTAAAACAGCAACAACAACAAAAAGGGAATTATGGACTCATTAGTGGTTCTCATAAATCATAAATGTATCTTTAGTTGTATGATTTTTGAATGTGATTCTTCAAGCTTTTACTGTGTGCTAGGCATTGTGGTAGGGACTTTTCATACATTACTTCTTTTTTTTCCCTATATTTTCTTTGTTTTGTTGTTGTTGAGAATATACACAGCAAGACAAACACCAATTAAGCAGTTTCTACATGTGCAGTTTACTGACACTGGTTACATTCTTTGAATTGTGCCCTCATTCTCACCCTGCTTTTCTGAGTTGTTCCTCCCTCATTAACATAAACTCACTGCCTCCTAAGGTTCCTATCTAAACTTTCAAGTTACTGTTGTCAATTTGATCCCATATAAATAGTACTTAAGAGAGCATAATGCTCATGGCAGACCTTTTTCACTTAAGCTAAACTGTTTTTCGGTTTTAAGAAGACTTTAGGGGATGTTTTTAGCTTAAGGTTTAAAGATTTTCTCAGGGCTGTAGTTTCAGGGGTTCATCCAGCCTCTATGACTCCAGTAAGTCTGGAGTCCACAAGAATGTGGAATTCAGTTCTCCATTTTCCCCCTTTTGATCAGGATTCTTCTGTGGAATCTTTGATCAAAATATTTAGTAATGATAGCTGGGCACCATCCAGTTCTTCTGGTTTCATGGCAAAGGATACAGTTGTACATGGAAATAATTAGCCACATATTCCAAACCCACCTCCTATTCCTGACTCTCCTTCTTCCTCTGTTGCTACCAGGTGAATAGAGACCACCTGTTGTGCCTTGGATGGCTGCTTTTAATACTTACAACAATCCTGTAAGAGAGGAAAAGTTATTATCCTCATCTTATGTAGTGGGGAAACTGAGGCCAGGGAGATGAGCTAACTTACCTAATGCCACACAACCATAAAGCCATGGAACTTGGGTTTACGACGGCTATATTTTTTGTTTTGAATGTTCATAAGACATTATGGCCAGGGAAAGCAATCAGTATGGGGGTACAGGATGGGGGCTGTTTCTATCACCAGGAAAATATCAGCTGTTCTCTTTCCCTTAGCTGAACTCGGATGGTGGAAAATCATTACACTTTAGACCACAAACCATTATGTCTTCACCAGTAATCAGCTCGTGTGCTGGGCATGCACACAAAAGCGGGACTTGTGAGACTTGCATTGATTTAGGTGGTGAGCCTGCCTTGAATGTATTATTATAATTTAGATTTTGGGAAAAGACAGAAAAACCCAAACAAAATTTCTTCCTGTGTCTTGAGGTTTATGGGCATGCAGAGAATACCTGTATTCTCTAGTGTAGCAGTCTCTTCTGAGCTCTAACTTCAAGTCTAATATTCCCTGTCCTACTACCTCAAAGGTATTTTGAATGGAATAAATACATTCTAGTTACTGTCTCTTTCCTTTCATAGATCATTTACCTCTCTAGTGAACATTTTCTTTCTTCTAAAGTGGGGTTAGTTTTATGACAGCATATTCAGATGCTGATGGTTAATTAGTCATCTGATGTCTATTAAAAGGGAGAGTGGTAAAAGCAGTTATTTGTGAATTGAGCTAGAGTTGATGAAGTTCCTACCGACTTGATTGAAAACAAACATGGAAATCCTTCTAAAATGTTTGCTTTTGTTTTTCTAGATGCAATCTTCCTCCCCTATCAAGTGAATACACTAAAGATGTTGGGTCCAGAAGCCACCTAGTGACAGCCAATCCCAGCATAATTCGGCAAAGGTAAGAGTTTATGACTCCTGATTGAGAGAAACTAAAGGGGAAGGCTTGTGAAGTGTTCATCATCTTGAAGGCAGTGAACATAATTCAGTTTGGGAAACAAAGAAGCAAACCATCTGGACAGGCAGGAAGGATGAAAGGGGGAATTGTAAGTAAACTAGGCAGGATTATGGGAATCCAAACAGCATTTCACACTTCCTTCTGAGATTTTGTTTCTTGCCATTAGACATGGTAGAAATAACATGAGAATCAATTGTTTCACTCTAAGAAGCAACACTATATCCTGCTTGCTCATCACTACTACTTTCCAGTTATACTGGCTTCAGTTCCAACTCACTGATTGGCAACTGTGGATTGAATTAATATAAAAACTGAAAACAAAGAAATGACTGATCTACTGCATATGCATGCATTAAAACAGCAATATTTTCAAAACGTTCTTGAATGTGTATATTATATATGATATTACATTACATTATACTGTATTATATTCAATCAGATTTTGGAAAGCAGATGGAAAATTCTTGCTCTAGTAATGATTCCAGAAATGTTGGCAGCTGCTCTGAGGGTTGCTGGGGGTCGGCCTCTATTTGATAAAGCCCCATCAGGCGGCTAGCAGCTATTTCTCCAAGGACTATTGTAGAGAATGATTCCATCTGTGTGAAAAGTGGAATGACACATTGTGTTTAGACCCTCCTGTGTCCTTAGAAATTAGAGGTGAAATAGCAAGACATTCTGGGTTCAGGGACTTGTCTTCTGAGGAAGTTCTGTCCAAGTGAACGGCACAGGTGTGTCACTTGCCAAGCAATGCTGCACTACTTGTTTGGGTTCAGAAGTAAGTATTCCCAAAAATAGATATCTAGAAATGGTCTCAAATGATTTTTAATATTGACTGATACTGTGAAATTACTCTCCCAAAATGTACCGCTTACTCTCTCTCCAGGAATAAGACTGCCTGTTTCCCATACTTAAAACAACACCATGTACTTTTAATCTTCTCAATTTTTGTCAGCTTGTTGAGTGAAAATGATACCTCATTTTTTATATAATTTGCATTTCTTTTATTAAAACAAATTCTGTAAAGGAAAAGACAAATTTTATTGCATAAAATTTCTTAAATTTTGATAGGATGTAAGCTGAAAGATATGTAACAGACTAGGAGAAAATATTTGCTGCATATATAGAAAACAAAGACTTAATATCTATAAAGTAAATAGTTGTTATAAGTTAATAAGAAAATGTTTTAAAAAAAGAAAGCAAAAAAAAAAAAAAAAGCAAAAACTACAAACAGGCAATTCACAAAAGAAGAAACACTAATAGTCAATAGTACATTGTAACATCTGCTTCAAGTGGCTAGCAATACATGCGAACAGGGTGGTTGACAAAGTGCAAACATATGTATATGGGATGAAAATATAGATGATGGTGTAACACCATAATGGCACACTGAAGTGGAAGAAATAAAATTGAAGTAAGAAAGGCATTACGTATTCTATATTATGAAATTATCCTGTTTATATTAAGTAGTTTATTCATATCTTGTCGTCTTCTCTCAAAGCTGTGAAAGACCAAGACATCAGCAGTGTTTTATACTTTCTTGCAACTTAAAACTAAGTCCGTTGGACAAAGAAGTGCTGTGGATATGCTAAGTACTATTACTTTTCATAGCTGTCCTCAAAAGCCTTGGTCTATGAAAATATTACATCGAGAGCTAAAAGAACTATGAATTTTCACTACAAAATACTCGTAGAAAATTGGTAAAAACATAAAACAGGTTTGATGAAAATTTAATAACTATGAGAGGCACACATAATTATGGTAGCAAAAGTAAGGTTAGAGAAGGCAGTTTTTATTGATGTATGTAAGAGAAATTCTCAGTAAGGAAGAGCTTTGCTCCAGCCTTACTTTGTTAGAACAGTTTGTTTAGAGGGCATTCTACTTGGTACCATCCAGAACAAAAAAGATGCGTTATGGTGTCTGGGACATGGTGTTAGAAAGGGCGTTGTAGTCACCTTTATCTTCTGATCGTATGTTTTATGATCTAGGAGAAGAGAGGTTGTTACGATACGGCAGCAGAGATGGTTGGATTTTCAAATCCACTGTCAGTGTCCCTTCCTTTTGTGTTTGCTGGCTTTTGTAGGTGGATGCTAGTAAGGATCCATTTATGGGATTATCTTCCATCAACATACCACCTCTAACCCATTGGTCTTCAAACATTTTTGTTCAAACACCTTTTAAAAGGATTTTAAAAATTCACCATTATCTGTCACTGAACTGTGCATGTAGAAATTTTTGAAATGGTGTATCCTTGGCTATGTATATTTTCACCAAAAAAAAAAAAAAAAAAAAAGGTCGAGAAGGGAGAGGGTTGACATGTCGTGGGGTTGTTAACCAATGTCATAAAACAATATCTGTACTACTGTTTCATGAGAAGCTATTTGTTCTGTAAACCTTCACCTGAAGTACAATTTTAAAAAAAATTAAAAAAAAAAATTCATCATTATCTCCTGGATAATTTTTAAGTTGACATTTTTTCTTTTTTTGGTATAAAGCTACATTGTTGCCAAGTACATACAATATAACATCGTATACTGAGCATAGGCGTTAAACATGTGTTGTAGCTGTCATCTCAGAGGTGTAGATTTAGCTCTTTCAATGCTACACATCCTCATGGCAAAGGCAGTGCTCTTTGTTAAATTATATTTTTAAGTTAACTTTCTGTCAGAAAAAGACTGACTTTATTTTTAATTCAAATAAGTGTTAAGATGTAACCTCGTATAGTGATCTCCATTCTGAAATATAATTATTTAACATATAAATAAAGCATGGAGATTTGCTAAGAGTTTATCCTTTGGATAAACTAAGGCACAGCCCCTTTTTTATTTCCTGTAAAACTCTTTTTGCTTTTTCTCAGGGGACAACCCCTGAGGACTAATGTATTTGGATTTTTTTTTGGGGGGGGGGCCAGGAGGTTTTTATATCCTGCGCTATTGTAATATTTGGGAATGTAGGAAGTATACTTTTTTGGGGGGGAGTGGAAAAAGGACAATTATGAAAGTAGATTTTGGAAAAGATGTTCTTCTTTACATAGATTAGTTTTGAGCAGATAAATTTTAGAGAAGTATACGTATGAAGGTTGAGAATCTGGAAATTTATGGGGAAAAGGGAGATTAAAAGGGGAGCTTCACAGGAATAGCGCTGCAAAGGCATCATTCAGCAAATGTTTGTTGAATCTACGCTGGGGCAGAGAACACAAAGTTGAATGAGACATGGTTCCAACACTAAAGGAGCTCACAGTTCACAGGCATTCCCTTGGAACTTCAGGTCCATGGAAATGCTTCAGGGGGAGTTCTGAACCTCTTCTGAAATTTACCCAAAATTTTCCTATTTGTGCATTTTTCATCAGATTTTCCAAGGAGTTTACCACTCATAAAAGGTTAAAATTCACTGAGCTAAACTAAGTCATTTCATAGTAATATGAGATAAAGGCAGAGATGAGGGTTCATAAAGTTTGTTTCTCAATTTTTCAGTAAAGTTGAAAACTCAATCAGCCAATTTGCCCATAACAGGAGTTCATGATATTCCCAAGGACAGTACTTATTTCAGATGGTTAAATGTGAATTTCAGCTTCAGCAGAAGGAAAAATGAGGCAGAAAGATTTCTTGAAGCCAGTAGGACAGCATTGGCTGTGTGACTTAACATACTTAACTACGCTCTACATGTAGCATGATAGCAAAAAGTTTAACAATTAATGTTAACTGCCATTGAGATGGCCCCCAACTCCTGACAACCCTGTGCGCAGTGAAATGAAACACCGCCTGGTCCTGTGCCGTCGCCTTAATTAGTTGGGGATCAGATCTTTGAGAATCCATAGGGTTTCATTGCTGATTTTCAGAAGTAGATCGCCAAGCCTTTCTTTCTAGTTCATCTTAGTCTGAGAGCTCTGCTGAAACCTGTTCAGCATCTTAGTAACATACCATCCTCCACTGACAGACTGGTGATGGCTGCAGATGAGGTGCACGGTCTGGGAATGGAACTAGGTCTCCTGCACGAAAGGCGAGAATTCTTGTCACTGAACCGTCAATGCCTCTTAACAACTGATAACAAAATTCTATTTCAAAAATGCTCTGCTGTGTATAGAATGATTTCTTTGCTAACTTCTGAGGATGGAAGAGAGACTCAAGGGCCCAAGTGTTGGTTCCAAGATTGGATCTGAGTAATAGAAGAGTGTGGAATTATTGGGATGAGCCAGAAGAAGGGAGAAGGGCTAGAGAAGAGAGAGGAGCTAACAGGTAGTGAAGCAGCAGGAGGGAAATCTTTGGGAACCTTAGGCTTCAAAAGAACTGAAAAGTCTAAAATTAATTGTAAATTATTTTTCAGAAAGTATATGTCCTAAGATTATTTCCCCTTGACCCCCTCTCCCCTCTTCTGGCTCTTCAGATTTCTAATATAGCCTTGCATCTTTATATATGACGTGTGTGTGTGTGTGTGTGTGTGTGTGTGTGTGTGTGTGTGTGTGTGTGTGTACAGATGTGAAGGGCCTGTGTGTTATCTATGATCAACATGGTTTGTGCTCTGAATGTGAGCAGTAATAGCTTGTAGGAGGTGGAGAGGACCTTGAAATTGTAACCCTTCTAGGAATTTGCAGATTGAAAATCTGGGAAGTGCTTCATTTTTACTGTCTGCATGCCCTTTTTGGAATGTAGAGACACCCTCTTAGCTCGCAAAGATATTTTGTTATAGCCAAGGCATTTGTGCCCCAGTTTAACTGTGGGAGGCAATCTTAAGTGTAAAATATGAAAGTGGCTAATTATCTTACCAAACTCCATATGTGCCAAGAGGTTCTTGGGGCAAAATTGTAGGGCTCCATCTGTGATAATTCCATTTTACAGAGTTGTTATGTTTTCACTGATTTTGTGTTGTTCTGCTATTAATGAATTTTCCTAATTATCCTCATGAAAAAGAATGAGTAATTATTTATTAATATGTGCATTATGTGAATATTTCTACAGTTTCTGTGAAAATTACTTGATTATTATATTTATATTTGCTATTAATTTTACTGGAGAATATGAACCATGTGGATTAAATAGAATGTAGTCTCAGAAATAACTAATGTAACTGTATTTGATTATATATTGGCTAAAGGAGCCCTGGTGCACAGTGGTTAAGCACTCAGCTGCTAACCAAAAGGTCAGTGGTTCGAACCCACCAGCTGCTCCTCAGGAGAAAGATATGGCAGTCTGCTTCTGTAACGAGTTACAGCCTTAGAAACTCTATGAGGCAGTTATGCTCTGTTCTAAGGGTCACTATGAGTTGGAATTGACTAGATGGCAGTGGTTTTTTTTTGAAAGTAATCACATGTATTCTTATTGAATAAAAGTTTACTTTCCAACTTGAGTTATGATCAGAACATGTCTGTATAAATTTCTATTGTTAAATTGCTTTAATTTATTTAATGCAAAGATGTTTTTAAATCAGAACTTTGTTAGTTGATTGGATCTATAAACCATGATGCACATTTTAAACTTAGGTTTATACTATCTGCTTTCATATCTAGATCTTTATGATACACACCTGCACACACATGCCCACATACACACACAGCAACAACAGAAGGAGGGAAAGCATCTTAAAAATCAGTCACAGGGTAAATTATCGACAAAGACAAAATATAAATTACTGGAAGGGATAGCATATTTGAAAGACATTATTGCAAGTACTAATGAAGAGGAGGGAATGAACGCCCACAAGAAGAAATTGCCATATTTTACTGATCGTGAGATGCACGATTTTTCAAATTTTAACATCTATGAAGCTGAGCTGCCTTTTATAGCCGCTGTTGACCAGTTAGGCGTAGTTATCATTGCCTGACATGGCAAGGATGGTTTAGGTCATAGCTGCTCCCGTGCTACCATTTCAGTTGAGTTATGTGCATTGTTGGTGCTACACACATTGAATTTTTGTCATTTAAGGTATCTCAGAAAAGATTCAATACCTACTTTGTATGTAAGAAAGCATGGAAACAGAGCAGTAAGGTGAAAATTTGATTTTTGAGCAAATTATTCTTTCAGAGAAATGACTGCAATTCTATATTTTTTTTGTAAAGCAAAGAAAAGAGGGAAGGACACACCCACAAGCAGCTGAAGCTGCATTAGAAGTAGTTACTAAGATAGGGGAACAATGATTGTCTCGATATCACATGATAAACAATGCAAGTGAAAGCAGGAGAAATTGCTCGGTTCCTTAGACTGTATGAAAACAATGTAAAAGCAAGAAGAGGCTCGTGCAAAACGGCTAGGGGTGATTGCTGCATAACATAGCAAATGTAATTGGTTGTTATTGTTGTATGACACTGAATTGATTCCAACTCATAGTGACCATATAGGACAGAGTAGAATTGCCCTATAGGGTTTCCAAAGCTGTAATCTTTATGGGAGCAGATTACCAGGACTTTTTTCCCGTGGAGCGGCTGGTGGGTTCGAACTGCTGACCTTTTGGTTAGCAGTCAAGCACTTTAACCACTGCACCACCAGGGCCCCTTGCGAATGTAATTAATGCCACTGAGTTGTATAGGTAAAAATGTTTGAAATGTTTGTGACATGTATTTCACCACAATTCAAATTAAAGAAAAAAAGAAGAGGCTAGTACAGGACTATTCCCAGCACTATTGTTAAATTATTGAGTCATAGTTCAATTAGCAGTGTTCTTTTTCTTTATTATTGGTAAATAATATGCTAGCATCTTAGATTTATAAAATATCATAATTTCTTCTGAACAATATCTGCCAATTACTTTGAAATAAAAAATAATTAGAAAATAAAATAATGTAGGCTTGGATGAAGATGGACACATGAAGAAAACATGATGCATTGCGTAGCCATTGGGGACACAGAACTTCCACGTGGAGGGACGAGTAAGTCACGTATTAGCACTCTTCTTACTTCGCAGTGAAAAAATATTGTGATAGACAAGGGATTTTCTTCAGTCAGATAGTAAGTGGCAGAACTGGGCTTGAGCCTACAAGGTCTTTTCTTTTTTGGGGACGTGGTTGGGAGAATATCACTCGGGCTGATAGCTGGTACCACACCTCTGACCAGTCTCACTAGGGGAGGAGAGAAAACTCTGAGAGGTCAATAATGAGATTACCATTTAAAAGGGAAAGGGAAATGTATTGATTTAGAGATGATTGGGTGAAGCTCCTGGGGAGGCAAAAAAAAAAAAAAAAAGTGACTTAAGACTTTGTAATACCGTTATTTCAAAGACTTTGACAGTAACAGAAGATACGAAAGGGCAAAAGAAAACGTGCTAAATAATGTTAAAAACACCACAGTGAGCGACAAGATTGCTACTGAAAAATGATCAGTCAGGAGGAAACAGACCACAGAGCACTGCAAGTTAATACAGGGGATCTTTTAATAAGGTGTAATTCACAATGTCTCCTATTTCCTGGTTTGTGTGTGTTTTTTTTGAGCAGTTTAAAACAGAAGTATCCCATCACAAAAATAATCGCTTGTAGTGGTAACTGTAAACTAAACCCAAACCATTTCTCGTCTGAATAAAGGTGATTACTTCTTTCTAGGTTCTCTGCTTCTGTTATTGTCCACCTTTTATGGAGTCCCTGAATAGTGCAAATGGTTAATGTACTCAGCTGCTACCTGAAAGGTTGGAGGTTTGAGTCCACCCAGAGGCACCTTGGAAGAAAGGCCTGGCAATCTACTTCTGAAAAATCAGCCATCAAAAACCCTATGGAACACAGTTGTACTCTGACGCACACGGTGTCTCCATGAGTCAGAGTTGAATTGACGGCAACTGGTTTACTGGTTTTTATAATCAATGTTTACAGACAGATTATCTTCTGATATTTCGACTGTGAGGTCTTCTTTAAATTCTTGAAATTATTTTGTTGCAAATGAGGCCAGTTAATTATCTTCTGTTTCAAGTCACTTCCCTGATAAGCTTTGTAGAATTGTCTTGCATAGGACTCCTTCATCTGTGGAGTTGACGTCCACTCTTTATATTTGACCACATGCCACTGAGCCACAATCTCTGCTGGTTATTTTTTTTTATTTTTTGGCTATTGGAATATTTCTGCTCTTTGTGCTTCGATTACCTTCCATTAAACCAAAACCTGACCAAACCCATTGCTGTGGAGTCAATTCCAGCTCATGGCGACCCCATGTATTTCAGAGTAGAACTGTACTCCTTAGAGATTTCAATGGCTGTAATCTTACAGAGGAGTCCCTGGGTGGTACAAATAGTTAAGCACCTGCTACTAACTAAAGGGTTAGTGGTTCAAACCCACCCAGTGGTGCCCAGAGGTGTGTTGGAGGAAAGGCCTGGTGATCTGCTTCCAAAAGATGACAGCCATGAAAACCCTGTGGGGTGCAGTTCTACTCTGAAAAGCATGGGATCACCATGAATCAGAATCAGCTCCATGGCAATTGGTTTGGTTTTTTTAAAAAAATCTTAGTGAAGTAGATCTCCAGAGCTTTCTTTCAAAGCGCCGATGGGTGGATTTGAACCCCTAATCTTTCAGTTAGCAGTCAAGCACAAACCATTTGTGCCACCTGACATTTGAAAACATTTTCCCCATATTTTCTAGATTTCGGTGTTGCTTTTGAGAAAACTGAAACTGATTCCTGATCTTTTGTATGATTTTTGAATTTCCACTTTCCCCACCCTCCTTCAAGAGTCTCAGGGTGGTGCAAACAGTTAAGCACTTAACTATTAGCTGAAAGGTTGGTAGTTTGAACACATCTAAACATACTTTGGAAGACAGGCCTGGCAATGTGCTTCTGAAAGGTCACAGCCTTGAAAACCCTATGGAGCAGTTCTACTCTGCACACATGGCAATCAGCTTGATGGCAACTAACAACAACAACCTGCCTTCCAAGCTGGTCTTCTCTTTGTGTCCTCTAGTTTGAAATTTCACAATGATGTCCCTTGTTATTAGTCTATCTTCATCCATTTTTCCAGCACTCAGTGGTCCTCTTCAGCCTGCAAGCTCATGTCCTTCTGTTTTGGAAAATTTTCTTAAATTATCTCCTTAACCTTACATTGCTAGATAAAAGAGCACTGGTGGCACAAAGGTTAAGTGATCAATAGCTAACCACCAGAGACTCCGCAGGAGGAAAGATGTGGAGATCTGCTCCTTTAAAGATTTCAGCCTAGAAACCCTATGAGACAGTTCTACTCTGTCCTATAGGGTCATTAAGAGTCGAATCAACTCCACAGCACACAACAACAGCAACAACACCATTGCTAAATGCAGTGGTCAATTGTTAGTTCTCCTCTTACTTGATTTATCAGTACCACTTGGTGCATTTGGTCCTCCTCTTTTTTAAAAATTCTGTTTCTTCATTTAACTTCCAAGTCCCCACTGTCTCGAGTCTCCTGCTGGTTTCTTCTCGTCTCCTGAACCTATAAAGGTTGGAATTCCCTAGGAACCTATCCTCTTAACTTTTCCTTTTCTCTGACTTCATTCTCTATAGTATTTCGTCAAGTCCCATGGCTTGAAATACTATTTATACTCTGATGGCTCCTAATATTGTATCTGCATCCAGGATATTCCTGTATTTCCAGACTCATATACCCAACTGCTAGCTCATCTAACCCGCTTGAATATGTAATGGGAATATCAAACTTAAAATAACCGGTACAGCACTCCTTATTCCCCCTCCCAGTTCTTCTAAAACCTGCATGTCATGCAATCTACCCCATTGCAGAAAATAGAAACTCCATTTTGCCAGTTGTTCAGTTAAAAAACCTTGGAGTCATCTTTGCTTTATCTCTTTCTCTTACACCTCATATTAATCCATTGCCAAATTATAATGGACTACTTTCAAGCACTCTGACCATTTTTCACCTCTACCTCTGCTACCACCCTGGTCCAAGCCACCATTATTTCTTTTCTGAACGATTGCCATAGTCTTCCAACAAGTTTCTCTGTTTCCATCTTTACTAATTATGCCATTTATTAGGTTATTGCATCTCAGCTCCAAACCCTGTGTCCTGTACTCTGTTTTGTATTGCTGGAACCAGGACTCTACAAATCACATTTCTCCTTTGTCAGATGGCTCCCTGTGAGGCTTTCCAGTAAGGGCTATTAGAGACAGAAGGAAGAAGGTTCTTACTGCTTCCTCTTGGTGCCTATCTATGAGTTTGTCTCCTTTTGGTTCCTATGAGCATCAACCTAGTGACAGCTCCTTCCCATAGTAGTAGCTAAATCCAGTTGGCAGTTTTTCCCAATACTTTTAAACCAATCAACACACACATAAGAGGTCCTTATTCTAGTTCTTTTAATGGTTTTGTGTTTGAAAAAACACAACAACTTAGTCTAAGCATAAAACCCTGTTGCATTACTGCAAAGTAGAAGAATTAGTGTATACTTGATCATCGCAAACCCTCATGTTTCCTTACTCTTCTCAGGCATTCTTTCCCCACATGGGCTGCTTTTCCTGCTTTGAATTTTTATTTCATCCTGTAACAATTATTTTCTGTGATGTTCTTTAACTCGGGGTGGGGGCAGGGGCGGGGAATGGCTTATACTAGTTCATTTGATCAAATTTGTTGCCTCTTACCTTTCTTGGAGTGAAGGTATCAGTGTTGGGGGTAGTGATGGTGGAGCAGTTGGAATAGCAAGTCAAGATCTCCAGCAGGGCATAGGACATTGGAAAAGCACACACAGTACTATAATATTATTATATATTTAAATACTTATATGAAAGTGAAGAGGACTTGAAGCACTAAATGATGAAGCTCCAAGACTACAGCCTTCCGTATGGATTACACCTCAACTGAAAGACAACAAAAATCCTCACACCTGGACCACTAAGCAACATCATGCTAAAACCAAGAAGAGATTGAAGTTGTCAAGAATTTCATTTGACTTGGATCCACAATCAACACCCATGGAAGCAGCAGTCAAGAAATCAAAAGATGCATTGCATTGGGCAAATCTGCTGCAAAAGACCTCTTTAAAGTGTTGAAAAGCAAAGATGTCACCTTTAAGACTAAAGTGCGCCTGACCCAAGCCATGGTGTTTTCAGTAGCCTCATATGCATGCAAAAACTGGACGATGAATAAGGAAGACTGAAGAAGAATTGACGCCCTTGAATTGTGGTGTTGGCAAAGAATATTGAATATACCATGGACTGCCAAAAGAATGAACAACTTGTCTTGGAAGAGGTACAACCAGGCTCCTTAGAAGCAAGGATAGTGAGACTATGTCTCACATGCTTTGGATGTGTTATCAGGAGGGATCAGTCCCTGGAGAAGGACATCATGCTTGGTAGAGCAGAGGGTCAGCGAAAAAGAGGAAGACCCTCAATGAGATGGATCGACACAGTGGCTGCAACAGTGGGGTCAAGCATAACAACAAACTTGAGGAGGGCGAAGGACCAAGCAGTGTTTCGTTCTGCTGTACATAGGATCTCTATGAGTTGGAACCGACTCAAAGGCATCTAACAACAACAACATTATTTCCACAAACCAGATTCCAGAAAGTCAAACTCAACAACATATTTTTGGTTGTCTGGAATTTGCAGAAGATTTGTGATTCTTAGAAAGGTCACACCTTTCCTGGGAAGTGCATAAGAATCTGGAGAGGCAGTAGCCCAAGAAATTTTAATCTTTATTGAAGAGGAATCTGGGTTAAAAAAAAAGAAAGTCTGAGAAGCTCTGCTTTACATTACGCCTTGCCACCGTTTCAGTATCCATCCTCCCAGCTCCTAGTGACATGGCATTCTTTGGTTGCACAGAGCCCTGTCCCCTCAGCAGTGCCCAATGCGCAAGTCTTCTCAGTTCCTACTCTGCTCTTCTCAAGGTGACAGCGAGTCATTCGTTAAGCAAATCTTTGTTAAAAGTATTAATGGTTGATAATGGGTTAATGTTTTACTCCTCTTCGTTTTTACGTTTTAACTGGAGCCACCTGGAAGAAACTAAGTGCTTTCACAAAACAGAATAATTCTCTAACTGTAGGAATTGCCCCCAGACACTTTGGCTATCTTGGGGGTTTGGGCTGGGGAGATATTTTAGGCAGAAGATTGGAAAGGAACTTTTAATGCTCTACATAAGACCATTTATATGGCTAATCATTCCTAGGCCTGACCCTGCTACCACAAGATTAATGAGGGCTTTTGGAGAACTAATGGGAAACAGATTCTACTTTTCTATGTTGTAAAGCCCCCCCGGAGGGCAGGATTCGGAGTCTATTGCTAGCCTCTAAGACCAGAGGCTCATACAAGGCTGTCTGCTTCTCAGGTTACATCTCACGCCAACAAATCCTGTGAAACAGAGGCTGGATTTCTTCAATATTTGCGAGATAGGAACCTCATATCACAAAAAGCCCAGAAGGCAAGAGGTTTCAATGGCACAAATTCTCTTTCCATAAAAAAGTTTTCTGAGTAGATGCATTTATGTTATTGTGCAAGAGCTTTCAGTTACTAGTTTGAACGTGGTTCTTAGTATTACATAAATATCCATAATAGAGATTTAAACTCCTAGAAGATTGAAACTAGTGGTTATTATTTCTTATATTACTTAGCCTCGGCTGGTGGCGCAGTGGTTAAGTGCTTGGCTGCTAACCAAAAGGTCTGTGGTTCCAACCCGCCAGCCGCTCCACGAGAGAAAGATGTGGCAGTCTGCTTCCATAAAGATTATAGCCTCTGCGCTGTCCTGTAGGGTTGCTGTGGGTCAGAATCAACTCAGCGGCAACAGGGTTGTTGTTTTTTGGTTTGGTACTTAACACTGTTGTTTTTTGCTCTCTTGAAGTTCACCTCTCCCTTGAGTCTGAACACACTTCTCTTTTCTGTTTCTTGTTGGATTCCTTTGCTAGATTTCTCGTCATCTACTTTCTTAATGTTGGTGTTTTCCAGTGCTGCCAGTCAGCTCTCTTCTTTCTTCACTGTGTTTGCCTTCCACTGGGGGCACGTCTATGACCTTCACGCTCATGATAACTACCACTTAGTCCAGATCTATCCCAGGCTTTGATTCTTTCTTGGGCTTCAGACAGCTGTATGTCTACTGGCCATCTCCATTTAGAAGTCCCCTAGGCACCTCACATTCAATATGTCACCAAAGCAAGTTAATTATCTTTCCCTTCAAATCTTCCCTGTCCCTGGAGTCCCTATCGTAATTATTAGCACCATCTATTCAGTCACGGAGGTGGCTCCACTTTAAGTCGCCCTCGGACCTACTTGCTGTCATTCGTATCTACTCAGCCACAAAGCCCTGTCAGTATTACTTTTACATTATACATTAACTCTGTTACTGTCTCTTTAATTCCTCTGCCGTTGCCTCTATTCAGGCCACAGTAATCCCTTGCCAGAACTCATATCATGTCCTAACATCTTCCTTCAATGCATTTTTTTTTTTTTTTAGTACAAACAGATGTGTTTTCCAAAATCCCAAATTAAAATTCTTCATTGGCTCACCATTTACATGCTAAATGGAGTCTCAGCTTATCAGCCCTCACCACTCTCTCCCATTTGCCTCAGATTCTAGTATCACTCATCACTCTCCAGAGACCATGCTCATCAGCACCTCTGCACACATGCAGTGCCCTCTGACTACAGGGCTTTCTCTTTATTGTCCCTTAAAAGGCTCAGCTTTCAAAAGACGAGAACGCTTTTCTTTTCATCTTTTTATTCCCAGTACCTAGCAGAGTCTTTGACACGGAGTGAGTCTTCAGTAAGTCACTGGGTTAACATGTTACCATTCTGGAGAAGTGCTCAGTTCCAACTTTCAGATTAAATCACCGCAATTCAGAAAAGGAGAGTGATAGCGGTTGCACAACATGAAGAACATAATCAATGCCACTGAATTATACCTGTAGAAATTGTTGAATTGGTGAATGTTTTATTGCGTATATTTTCACCATTCTAAAAATGAAAATAAATCACATAGATATATAGATAGACGGAAATCTACAAAAGAACCAAAAAAATTTTCTTTTTAATTAGGTGAGGATAAGAGAAACTCTGATGCTAGAATCAGAATTTCTCCTAGCTGCAGCAAGGAGCGGGTTGGGTCGAGTTATAATACTAAACTAAGCCCTAAGCCTGCTGAACCAGAATAGCACAGAAAGCTGGGAAGAAGATCGGAAAAGAGTATGAACAACCCCACTCTATCCACTGGCAAAGGAACAGGGAAAATTCCAAAGCCATATGAACTCTTTTCTTAGTTTCCTAGAGTCATACCTTTTCTTCTCCCCGTTAGTTCTTGTCTTTCTTCATCCACTTGGAAACCACACTTCACAGTTTAGAAAAAGGCCAGGGACCAAAAGTGACAAAGGGAGACAATACCTTGTTACAGGCTGAGTTGTGTAAAAGTTTCAGGAAAATGTTTATGGAGGGAAGATGAGAGGAAAATCCCTTAGAACAGTGCATCTGGAGTGCGATTTTTACCTCTGTCACTGAACGAAGAACTGAAGTCTGCATATGACACCCTAGCCATCAGACACTACACTGGCAAGAGAAGAAGATCCTCAGTCTAGTGAGGGGTGGATTACCCATTAAGCAAGGTACACACGGGCTTACTTGCGCTCGCTTACTAATCTGTAGTGCACAGTTTCACCAGTTTTTCACTACATCTTTGATGTGAAATTGTGCACTACAGATTAATAAGTGAGCACAGTTAAGTTTGTGCATACCTTGCTTACTGTAAGCGTGTGCATAGCTTGCCTACTGGTTAATCCGCCCTTGAGTCTAGCAGAAACATTAGGTGAAGGCTTCCTAGATACTGGAAACTAGACTCAGGGCTCACCACCTCAGCGTTCTTTGTAGGTCTAGCCAGATCCAAGAAAGAAAACGTAATAACACTTAAATGGTCAGTAATGGCACGTGAGATTACATTATGTATCCATTTTGAATCAACAAACATTTCTTCCAAAGTCTTCCTTAATATATTTGGTTTCTTGTTCTAACACATTGGCAAGGTGTCACATGCTGTAAAGACTATTCCAGTATATACTGTATATTGTTATTTTCTTTTCCGTTTTGGATCAGTGGGTGAAAGTTGGTGCTATTAACCATATCTTAGAGAGGTAGGAGAATGACTGCTGTGTATAATTAATATATAAAATTTGTTACCCGCAATAGTTTGCAGTACAGACAGTGAAGGAGAGCAGAGATAAATGGAAGAAATTGCTATTTGTCCTGTATCTAATATAAGTCTAAGCAGGGAAAATGGTATCCTTTAAAAGCTGATGTAATCCACTAACATTTAAATCACAACGTGAAATTAAGATAGATGTTCTGTTTTCCACAACTGTAATATCATTAACTCTTAGGCTCTGTTTTTACCTGGCCACTGAATCAACTGTTTTGCAGCATATTGAGGTTTGTTTGGGACTGTTTCCAACACATTGTTTGGAAGAATTGGAGGTGAGATGAAACGAGTATATACGTAATTAGGCCTTGAGGTTGAAGAGAGCAAGTGAGACCTAGCTCCTTTTCTTTGCTATTTTCTTCACTTTTCTATTTCAGTCTCTATCTTTGTTCAATGTGGCAGATAAATAAAGAGATAAGTGATAGAGAGGGGTGTGTTTTTTTTCTTTGTATTCTAAACTCTACATCACACACGTTTTTAAATTGTCTGATTTTATCTTTGCATTTATTATTGGCAATATTTTTTATTCACTTCCCCTTCCTCTTGTCTCTTTTTGTCCTCTGTTCTCCTCTCCCTTCATCCCCTTTTCTTCTAGGAGATAGTATCGATTGGAGAGTTAGGGTAGTAGTAGTGTTGATGAGCAGGATGGATGTCTGTAAGGACTGCATGCCTCTCCAAGACCGGCAGCCAAGTTGGAATCCATTTTGGGGCTGGGAGGTAAATTAAACATGGCTGAGAGGGTGCCCAGGTATAGACCTGAGATGATGCCTCCAGTTTTCCATAGCCTGCATGTGATACTTTGAGAATCAGGACATTCTCACATTTCCTGTAAGAAAATACAAAAATACTAAAAGTAGTGATGGAGCAGAAGAGACCCAAAGTTGGGAAGAGGAAGTCACTAAATGTTGGGACAACAGAGGAGGGCATAGATCTGTTTTGTGGTTTCCAGCTTGGTGTCCAAAAGAACCAGAGGTACCGGACACATCTCAGCACACACCGGTGCTTGACCCCAAAGATAAGACCAGATCAACCACATCACAGGGGATACAGCATAAAGACCCACAAATGCTACGAGGGCACAGGAAGGAGACGAGGACGGAAGATACACATGAGAGGGGAAAGCTAACTTTGATGAGGGTTTACTTTTTAAATAGGTTCAATATTTACCCCAAGACACTGTTTTACTTTGAAAAACACTGAATTGCTTTTAATTGACAAATTTAAGGCTTTCTTCTGCCATCAGTGAGAATAGGAGCACCAGAGAAGATGAGGGCAGTTGTAGTGGGAAAAGCAATCTAGACTTTTCTACATGTGAATTGTGTGTAAAAGGAGGAGTATTAACAAATAAAGGAGTATTAACAAATAAATGTTGAAAAAGACTGACACTAAGCTAGATATCATATTGCTGTCTAGTATCTAATTTTAAATACCTAATATTAAAATAGAGGGGATTTAGTCAGAAAAAATATAGAATCTGACCCCTTATCCACTCTCTGCTGGGGTCTGTTCCCCTAAACCAAATGACTCTGTGTTTGAATAATGATGTTATTCATACTCTTATTGTTCCCAGCTCTCTTTGATATGTAGTGCTGCTATAACAGAAATAGCCCAAGTGGATGGCTTTAACAAACAGAAATTTATTCTCCCGCAGTCTAGGAGGCTTACAAGTCTGAATTCAAGGCTCCAGCTCCAGAGGAAGGCTTTCTCTCTCTGTCAGCTCTGGGGGAAGGTCCTTGTCATCAATCTTCCCTGGTCTAGGAGGTTCTCAGTGCAGGGACGCTGGGTCCAAAGAACGCGCTCCACTCCCAGCTTTTCTTTCTTGGTGGTATAAAGTCCCACTCCTCTCTACTCGATTTCTTTTATATCTCAAAAGAGACTGACTCAAGATACAACCTAATCCTATAGATTGTGTCCTGCCTCATTAACATAACTGCCTCTAATCCTGCCTCATTAACAGCAAAGAGATTAGGATTTACAACACATAAGATAATTCGATCAGATCATAAAATGGAGGACAACCACACAATACTGGGAATCATGGCCTAGTCAAGTTGACACACATTTTTGGAGGACACAATGCAATCCATAAAATTCCACCCTTTGGCTCCCCAAAATTCATACCCTTGTCACATGTAAAACACATTTACCCCATCATATCATCCCAAAAGTCTTAACTCCAAGTCCAAATTCCTTCCTGTGGCAAAATTCCTCTTCATCAGTGAAACCTCGAATACAGAGTTATCTGCTTCCAAAGCACAGTGGTGAAACAGGCATAAAGTAGACATTTCCATCACAAATGGGAGAAATTGGATGGAAAGAACAGATAACAGGCTCCAAGCAAGTTAGCAGAACACATTACATTAGCTCTCAAGGCTTGAAAATAATCCTCTGTTCTTAATTACAAGTTTTCTACCAATAAAATCTGTCACGAATCTAAACTAAACATAGTATTTTCGTTTTAAAAGGAGCCCTGGAGGCACAGTGGTTAAAACGCTCAGCTGCTAACTGAAAGTCAGTGGTTTGAACCCACCAGCAGCTCCATAGGAGAAAGATGTGGCAGTCTGCTTCCATAAAGGTTATAGCCTTGGAAACCCAATAGGGCAGTTCTACTCTGTCCTATAGGGTCACTGAGTCAGAATCAACTCAATGGCAATGGGGTAAATTTAATTTTATTGTATTCCCATAGTTAGATTCTCTAATTCTTTTATTATTCTTCAATTGGAAAGTTAGAAAATAACTTGAATTTCCGTTCTGTGACATAATCTCAACTCAAGCCAAAAATCTGGGAAGGGTGTGAAAGCAAGGGCCCTTCTCCCCATCAGACTCTGGGTGTTGGCTACACTCTCTGGATTCTGGGTGGAGACCCCTTGGCCCTGGACTTCAGCTCCTCCTTCCAGGCCCTATATAAACTGGTATTCTGTCTTAATATTCAGAAGTAGAGCCTGTTTGCAGTGTGGCATGACACTCTAGTACTCAAACGATCATACCCGAAGTGGATTAGGAAGATCCTTGTGAAAATCTAGGCTGGTGTTTGATTCTATTTTTAAAACAGTTATCTTACTGTGTGGGACAGGTACCACCACCATGTGCCATGGGCATTCTTTGCAGATGGATCCTGAACACCCTGACATGTCTTATGGCAGCCTTCAAAAGTAGCCTTTGCAAAGGTATAGGTGACACAGGCTAACAAAGTAGTGCCATCTGCTTTTTCACGACTATCAAATACACTCTCTAGTGGTTTTAGGGATCTTGTGATTAGTTCATAATAATTTCATCTTAAAAAATCCTCATCGAGGAGGCTCCCCAAGTTACTTGCATCTTTTTGCTTGCAATAGCCAGTATTCAACCTGCCAAGTCACCTAGCCAAGAGCACGGTAGGGCAGAAAATTAAGTCCTCTCTAGTTGTTTCTTCAGATTTAGTAAGAAGAGTTGGCAGTGATATCAAGTGCCTTCATCCTCAACTTTGTCATGCCTCTTAAGTTCAGCTAACACTTCCCCCAGATTCTGAGGGGAGAAGGGCCCTTGCTTTCACACCCTTCCCAGATTTTTGGCTTGAGTTGAGATTATGTCACAGAACGGAAATTCAAGTTATTTTCTAACTTTCCAATTGAAGAATAATAAAAGAATTAGAGAATCTAACTATGGGAATACAATAAAATTAAATTTACCCCATTGCCATTGAGTTGATTCTGACTCAGTGACCCTATAGGACAGAGTAGAACTGCCCTATTGGGTTTCCAAGGCTATAACCTTTATGGAAGCAGACTGCCACATCTTTCTCCTATGGAGCTGCTGGTGGGTTCAAACCACTGACTTTCAGTTAGCAGCTGAGCGTTTTAACCACTGTGCCTCCAGGGCTCCTTTTAAAACGAAAATACTATGTTTAGTTTAGATTCGTGACAGATTTTATTGGTAGAAAACTTGTAATTAAGTAATTAAACACGTTATTAATTCAATGAGTGTGATATCCAGAATAAATTGCAGTATGTTAAAATGTTCATGGAAATGCAACTGGTTCCTTTAATTGCTTTAAATTACAGTATGGAGGTCAGGGAGAAGTTCTTTGTGATAAAATAAAGGTGGTGCATTTTCGAATATTTTTATGAAGACCTTATTCTCTTATAAAACTTTGCTTATACTTAGCTTTTCTCTTTGTGATTATAGGAAAGATTCTTCGATATTTTTTTCTGCTTTAAGTGACTCTGTGACAAATGGCAGGAAATTCACCATTTTCACTGACTCCTTCACTTATTCCTCCTTTGTTATTTCTGAGTATTCACAGAGGGTTTGGATTAACAGTCATATTTTTTAAAACATCATTACAAAGTAGTGAAAAATGACAAATGAACATCTTCCTTTTTCTCATGTCAGTATTCCAGTAATGCCTGTATAACCATGTGTCTGCCATACCATTACTGCTTGGCAAGTGGTTTTCCTGCTGATTTATAATAGGTTTCCCGAGATGAACTATTTCTTTCTCAAGAGTTCTTTAAGAATAGGTTTCTCATCACTTGATATTGCAAAGAGGGGAAGAAGAATGATGATGTTGAAAGCTGAACATTATAACACTTCGTATGCGCCCTGTGTGAAGTGCGGTACGCATAACACGTTTAGTCCCCACAGCAGCCCTATGAACTTCGTGCTGTATTATCTCCATGATTCAGATGAGAAAATCGAAGCACAAAGAAACAAAGTAACTTGCTCAAGGTTGCCCAGCTAGCCTGTGCAAGAGGCTGAACGTGCGCTCTTCCCATTCTACCTTGTCTATAATTGGAAGCTACGTTTAAGGCCAATATTAGAAATTTTGTACAGATACAAATATGGCAAAATCAATGGACTTCTGAAAGTGCCCTTTTTTTTAAAAATCGAGGTCATTGCTTTATGCCAACATTGCCCTTTTTTTCCTTACTTAAATGAGGATATTCCATAGATTAGCATATACCTAGCTTAATTTTCCACATCTCAAAATGAATCAGTATCTGTTTTTAAAGCTTATTGTAGCTTTTATTTTGCATTGAAACAGAGAAAGAAATATAATTGCTATTCTGAGAATTACAAGAGGGAGAAATCATAAGAATACCTATGGTCAAACAGCACTTTTGTCCTGGAAAAATAAGATTTTTCTAAATAGTTCGTGAGATTAAAAATGTTTGTCTGGTTCTTAGGGGGTTTGTCAGAAATCACCATATTCTGTTCACAAGTAGATGAAAGTAGTGTCTAATGAGAGATTTGTATTTAAGGTGCTATTCAATTCCTAATTACCCATTTTCTGCTTTAAGGCAGGGAAACAGTTTGCATGAAAACCATTGGTACAAAATGCTGCTCGACAAATGTGAAGGCAATCAAAAGTATGTCTTACCTTCCTGGAAAAAAAAAAAAAAAAGCATTTTGTTCTCTTTTCCTGTAGCATATTTGGGAATTTAGCAAATGCATTTTTGACAAAGATAAAGGAAAGCTTAGAAATTCGCTCATTCCTTTATGCATTTATTCATTCAACAAGCGTTTATGAGATGCTTACACTGGACCAAAGAACCCTGGTGGCGCAGTGGTTAAGAGCTCAGCTGCTAACCAGAACTTTGGCAGGTCAAATCCACCAGCCGCTCCTTGGAAATGCTATGGGGCAGTTCTACTCTTTCCTATAGGGTTGCTATGAGTCGGAACCGACTCTGGCAGGCAACAGGTTTGGTTTTTGGTTTTTTTGGACACGGGACCAACGGAGCCTGGTGGCGCAGTGGTCAAGCGCTCCACTGCTAACTGAAAGGTCAGCAGTTTGAATCCACCAGCCTCTCTGCGGGAGGAAGATGAGGCAGTCTCTTTCTGTAAAGGATTACAGCCTTGGAAACCCTAAGGGGCAGTTCTACTCTGTCCTGTAGGGTCATCATAAGTCAGAATTGACTCGATGGCAATGGGATTTTTTTTTTACACTGGACCAGTCATAATGTGAGGTTTAGGGGATGCAAAGATAAAGGGCATTTGCCTTTTATGAAGGATTTTTAGTAAAAGAGACATAAAAACTAAAGAGATAATTACATGACAAGGTGATTGTCATGGACTGAATTGTGTCCCCCAAAAATATGTGTCAGGAGTGGCGGGGAACTGCTGCAGGAGCCGCGGTGGCCGCGGTCGATCCGATGAATGCGCGCGCCTTCGTCTGTGGGCCCAGCCATGGCGCGGCAGCTCACCCGGGAGCAGGGCGTTACTCTCCACGGGAGCGCTGAAATCGTGGCCGAGTTCTTCTCATTTGGTATTAGCAGCATTTTATATCAGGGTGGCATATATCCATCTGAAACCTTTACTCGAGTGCAAAAATATGGACTCACCTTGCTTGTGACTACTGATCCAGAACTCATTAAATACCTAAATAATGTGGTGGAGCAACTAACAGATTGGTTAGCCACATGTTCAGCGCAGAAACTGGAGGTAGTCATCTCACATACTGAAAGTGGTGAGGTCCTTGAAGGACGGCAGTTTGATATTGAGTGTGTGACAAGACTGTAAAAGATGACGGTGCGCCCGGAGAAAAGTCTCAGAAAGCTACCCAAGAGGAAATGCGTTCAGTGATCAGACAGAACACAGCTGGAGTAACATTTCTGCCACTATTGGGAGTTTCGTGTTCATTTGATCTACTGATTTATACAGATTAAGATTTGGTTGTACTTGAAAATTGGGAAGAATCAGGACCACAATTCATTACGAGTTCTGAGGAAGTCCGTCTTCCTTCATTCACTACTACAATCCACAAGGTAGATAGCGTGGTGGCCTACAAAATTCCTGTCAATGACTGAGGGATGAGCTGAGAAAAATAATATACTTGAAATTCTCAAATGTGTTTTCCTGAAACTAAGTCAACTATAAGTTAATATGTTTTATTTCACTGGTTAATTTTTAGATGCGGGAAACAACATGATACTCTACTGAACTGTGCATAATCCATTTTTTGTACCTGTTTAATATTCCATGGAGTTGACATCATGAATTAGAGGAGATTATGGTATTATCTCCTTGTGAATATATTCGGCTAAATAGATGAGCACAAAAGAATACTGCACAGTGTTCAAAGGGAACCAGCAAATTTCATCAGCATTGTAATGTCTGTTCCTTTGAAGGAGGCAATTGTAGTTGGAAAAACTTTTATTATAAAGCTAAGTACCTCCCTAAATCAGATATTTTGCTCAAGTAGCTTGAGGCAGAATATAGGTAGGGTGATACTTAATTGTAAATTACAGCAAAAGAAGTCTGAATATTCAGAATCTTTGTTTAGATCCTGAAAATAACTAATATAATCCATAAGTAATGAAGTATTGAGGTCCTTCCACCATCTATTTAGATGTATAGTTCCCCTGTTGAAAAAATTTCCAATTATTTGATTTTAATTTATACGACTTGTACCTATGAAACATGAATGTTTCTATTGTTTAATTTCCTGTGATAAAGAACTCTTCGAAAATGTCTTTTTATGTTCGATAAAATGAAACGTTAGATGACAATGGTGAAGTAAAGTTAAATCTGTATGTTTCAAAAAAAAGTGTCAACTTGGTTAGACCATGATTGCCAGTATAGTGCGGTTGTCCTCCATTTTGTGATTGTACTTTTATGTTAAAGAGGATTAGGGTGGGATTATAACACCCTTACCCAGGTCACATCCTTGATCCAATGTGAAGGCAATTTCCCTGGGGTGTGGCATGCACCACCTTTTATCTCTCAAAAGATAGAAAAGAAAGGGAAGTGAGCAGAGGAGGGGGACCTCATACCACCAAGAAAGTAGTGCCGGGAGTAGAGTGTGTCCTTTGGACCCAGCGTCCTTCCTTGGAGAAGCTCCTAGTCTGGGGAAGATTGACGAGAAGGCCGACAGAGAGAGAAAGCCTTCCCCTGGAGCTGACGCCCTGAATTTGGACTTTTAGCCTACTTTACTGTGAAGAAATAAATTTCTTTTTGTTAAAGCCATCCGCTTGTGGTATTTCTATTATAGCAGCACTAGATGACTAAGACAGCGATAAGTACCTTGATGAAATTATCTTGACAAAAAGTGCTAAGGGAGCACAAAGTTAGATGCCTAATCCAGGCTCAGGGTCTTGGAGAACTTTCCATAGCAGTTGTCATGAGTTGAATCCTGAAAGATTAATAGACATTTTCTGGGTGATCAGCTGGGTTGGTCAACTCAAACAGGGGGAGTAGCGTGTGCAAAGGCTTAGAGGCATGAATGAACATGACCCATTTGAGGAATGTCAAGGAAATTGGATGTGGCAAGAGTTGAGAGTGTTGATGGGCAGTAAAACTCTTCCAGGTTTGATAATTCATTGCAATGGCCACACAGAACTCACAGACCATACTCATAATTATGAAGTTTGTTAGGGAAGTAATAGGTTAAGATTCAGGTTCAGGAATGCTCAGGATACAATTTATTCATCAGGACAGCCTCTTCTCAGCCATGCCTTCAGGCACTCCTCTCCCTGGCCCCTTGGCCTCTGCCCTGTTTGGGCAAATGTTGCAAAGCTTTTTTAGCTCTGCCTATAAGTGCCCAGAGGCACCCATTCTGCCAATAAGCCCCAGCCCAAAGGTGCTCAGCTCTAGCTCCATGGGTCAGCAAACCTAGCTCCAGCAAATGCTTGGAGGCACCCTACTCCTCCAGCAAGCCTCCTGCCCAAAGGCACTCAGCTTTCTCGCTCTGTGGGCCAGGAAGCCCACTGCGCCATCTTCTTGCTGCCATTTTTCTGCCACCATTTCTCGCCATCTTCAGTGTTACAGCTCTCTCTCTCTCTCAGTCTCCTGGTTCCAGGAGCTTTTCAGCACAGGGATCCTGGGTCCTTGGTGGTGGTGAGATCCTCCCCTTCCCAACTCTGGGATGGTTCATTTCAAGCCTAATAGAATGACAAACTGAGCAATTCCTTTGGTAGGCCACAATTACTTTATTTGCATGGTTCTGCCCAATCAACTGGGTGGTAGTTACAAGACCATGGCAAGAAAGGCCACACAAAATAGACCCACTGCACAGCAGGGAGCATTGACAAGTATGTATTAGATGCTGTTATAATGATACAGGGGAGGATTCATAGTGACCTGAAATAAAACTGTGGCACTGAAGATATGCATTAGTTAAGGTGGGCTAACTGCTGTAACAAACTCCAAACTTCCATGGCTCAATACAATAAAGGATTCTTTCTCATTCACCTACAATTTGAGAGTGCACACGGGAAGAAGGGGGAAGGGTTGGGCTCTATGTTGTCATTCATAGACCCAAACTTCTTCCACCCAGAGGTTCCACCATTCCCCTAGGGCCATAGTATCTCCATCTGGGTCCTCTTTATTCTGTTGTTACTGACAGAGGAAAGAACAGATCAAATCTTGAATACTGAGGGGAGGTTTCAGGGGTCAGACCTAGAGGTGCTGTGCATCAGTTATGTCCAGAACTGACATGGCTCCAGCTTAGCATAAGGAGTCTGGAAAGTATTCCTTCTGTGTAGTCTGGAAGAAAACAAAATGGGTTTGGTGTCAATATTCAACCGTGTTTGGCCTGTAAAATTGCCATTTCATTGTGGTTCAAGCTAAAAGTGGTAGGCAGAGAGAGATGGGAAGGTAGACTCAAGAGATATTATAAAAGTAGAACTTAGCAACTAACTGGATATAGAAGCTGTGGGAAAGGGAAAAGTATAGGCTTATCGCCCAGATTGAGTCACTGGTGGATGGTTGTGCCATTCATTCAGATAAGGAATGTGGTTATTGGAACAGATTTTGCGGGGAAGATTTTGAATTTGAGATGCGTCTCACAGATCTCGACAGGACTCGCTCCCTCACTTTTGTCAGACCTCTACTAAAACGTCACCCTAAGTAAGATGGCAACACATCCCACCCTATCTTTTCCTATTACTCCATCTTATGTTCTTCATAGCACTTCCCATATAGTGTTCACTTTTTTGTTCATTGTTTTTCTCTTCTCACTTAAGTGAAAGCTCCTTGAGGGCAGAGACTGTGTGCATGGTAATCTTCTGTATCCTTTAGCATACAGAACAATATCTGGCACATATTATGTACTCAATAAATAATTGTTGAGTGAGTATATGAACTCAAATGTAAATGGCCAGTGACTTATTGGCTGTAATGATAAACACTAACATCTATTGAGGGCTTACTGTGGGACAGATACTGTTCTAAATACTTTGTATATATTAATTCATGTGAGCTAGATACAACTAATATCACTATTTTACAAATGAGGAAACTGAAGAACTTACTTTTAGTAAGTACTGGAGATGAGATTCAAGCCTAGGTGTTAGGGCTTTAGAGTTCACACTCTTAACCATTGGGCTGTTTTTCCATGTTATTTCAGAATGCTAGAGAGTTGGGGATAGAGCCATCAGTATAAACTCAGACGTGAGTTGAGGTTAGCCTGGTCCTTGAGATTTTTTTCAAAATGACTTAGAACCTATCCAATATCTGGCATTAGTTCAGTGTTCCCACAATATCTGGGGAATTTCCACAAGCTTACATTTACATGATTATTGTTTATTCCAATGACTTGTTTTCTTTTAAGGCGCAGTCTCTTTCACATTTCACCTTCTGTGGCTACTCTCCTCTCGGCTACTCTCCTCTCTCTGCTCTATATCAGTGCAGACATAGATTACTATAGAGTGAATGTATGAACTCAAATGGAAATGATTTTCATTAGTTTCCAAATGGATTAAAGTTTCTTTTCCTTGATTTCTCCAGAAAACCAAGAAGAAGACTAAAGCTTCTTTTCCTTGATTTCTCCAGAATATTTCTCCAGAATATCAAGCACAGAACATAAGAATTGAATATCAGACCTCTCTGTTCTTAGAAGTATTTTGACCATACTGTCAATGAAAATGTCCCCTTTGTTTTTACATCTAGTATTTAGCCTCCCATGATGTTGTTGCTCCTCTTTCTCTTTTCCTCTCAACCTTTGGCTTCCCCCACTCCTTAGTTCCTGCTAACTGTGTATACAGGAGAGTTCAGTTATCACTTCTTTTGCTTTCTGCTCCAAGGACATTTTCTTGGGATTTCACCTTCAACATCCAGAGCACTGTGCACACTTAAACAAAGAGAAATTTCTCTCCACAAGGAACTCTGGCATCTGTTGTTAAAAATGACATTTCTACCTCATTACTAGTACATAGGTCCTGGTTTAAGTCATGAGAGTGAATGAAATCTCCCAGAGAGTGTGGATGACATAAGATCAGAAACTTGGCTATGGTGGGGAGGAAAGAGATAGGGAAGTAACTAGAGAAAGTTGTCCTCTTGAGGAAATTTTTGTCTGTTGTTAGTTTGTTATTCAGATGGGGGAGATTTGAGCAAGAGCCAAAGTTGGGGAAGGGCCAATGATAGGAAGTAGATGAATATAGAGACAATAAAAAGAATGATTGTGGACCAGGTCCTGGAGAAGGTGAGAAGAAGTGGAACCTAGATAACAGGTGAATGAATTCACGCAGGACAGTAGGGACACTTTGTCTCCTCAGAGAAAAGATACACAGTATAGTTGAAAGAGCACTAAATCAAGAGTCACTGAGCTGACTATACAATGAAAACTACAAGACACTATTGCAAGACACCAGAAGAGACCTGCATAAGTGGAAAAACATACCTTGCTTATGGATAGGAAGACTCAACATTGTGAACATGTTAATTCTACCCAAAGCGATCTACAGATACAGTGCAATCCTGATCCAAATTCCACTGGCATTTTAAAATGAGATGGAGAAACAAATCACCAACTTCATATGGAAAGAGAAGAGGTCCTGGATAAGTAAAGCATTACTCAAGAAGACGAACAAAGTGGGAGGGCTAACACTACCTGATTTTAGAACCTATTGTACTGCCACTGTAGTCAAAACAGCCTAGTACTGGTACAATAACAAATACATAGACCAATGGAACAGAATTGAGAATCCAGACGTAAATTCATCCACCTATGAGCAGCTGATATTTGACAAGGCCCAAAGTCCCTTAACTGGGGAAAAGACAGTGTCTTTAACAAACGGTGCTGGCATAACTGGATATCCATCTGCAAAAACTGAAACAAAACCCATACCTCACACCATGCACAAAAACTAACTCCAAATGGATCAGAGACCTAAACGTAAAATCTAAAGATCATGGAATTAAAAATAGGGACAACGCTATGAGCCCTAATACATGGCATAAACAGAATATGAACCATAAGTAACAATGCACAAACACCAGAAGAGAAGCTAGATAACTGGGAGCTTCTAAAAATCAAACACTTACGCTCATCCAAAGACTTCACCAGAAGAATAGAAAGACAACCTACAGACTGGGAAAAAAATTTTGGCTACAACAAATCCGATCGGCGTCTAATCTCTAAAATCTACAAGATACTGCAAAACCTCAACAACAAAAAGACAAATAACCCAATTAAGAAATGGGCAAAGGATATGAACAGACACTTCCCAAAAGAAGACATTCAGGTGGCTAACAGACACATGAGGAAATGCTCAGGATCATCAGCTACTAGAGAAATGCAAATCAAAACTACAATGAGATACCATCTCACCCCAACAAGGCTAGCATTAATCCAAAAAACACAAAATAATAAATGTTGGAGAGGTTGTGGAGAGACTGGAACATTTATACACTGTTGGTGGGAATGTAAAATGGTATAACCACTTTGGAAATCGATTTGGCACTTCCTTAAAAAGCTAGCAGCAATTCCACTCCCTGGAATATATCCTAGAGAAATAAGAGCCATCACAAGAATAGATATATGCAGACCCATGTTCATTGCAGCACTGTTCATGATAGCAAAAAGATGGAAACAACCTAGTTGCCCATCAACGGACGAATGGATAAACAAATTATGGTGTATTCACACAATGGAATACTATGCAATGATAAAGAACAAGGATGAATCCGTGAAACATAACATGGAGGAATCTGGAAGGCATTATGCTGAGTGAATTTAGTCAGTCACAGAAGGACAAATATTATATAAGACCACTACTATAAGAACTCAATGAAAGTTTGAAATACAGAAGAAAACATTCTTTGATAGTTACAAGGGTGGCTAGGGAGGGAGAGGATTATTCACTGACTAGACAGTAGACAAGAATTATCTTAGGTGAAGGGAAAGACAGCACACACTACAGGGGAGGTCAGCACAACTGGACTAAACCAAAGCTAAGAAGTCTCCTGAATACAACCAAACACTTCAAGGGACAGACAGAGTAGCAGGGGTGGGGATCTGGGGACCATGCTTTCAGGGGACATATAGGTCAATTGGCATAACAAATTCTATTAAGAAAATGTTCTGCATCCTACTTTGATGAGTGGTGTCTGGGGTCTTAAAAGCTAGCGAGTGGCCGTCTAAGATGCATCAATTGGTCCCAACCTACCTGGAGTAAAGAAGAATGAAAAACACCAAAGTCATAAGGAAAGTATTAGCCCAAGAGACAGAATGGGCCACATAAACCAGAGTCTTCATCAGCCTGAGACCAGAAGAACTAGATGGTGCAGGGCTACCACCAGTGACCGCCCTGACAGGGAACACAACAGAGAGTCCTGATGGAGCAGGAGAAAAGTGGGGTGCAGAACTCAAATTCTAGAAAAAGACCAGACTTAATGGTCTGACTGAGACTGGAGGAACCCCAGAAAGCATGGCCCCTAGACTCTCTGTCAACCCAGAACTAAAACCATTCCTGAGGCCAACTCTTCAGACAAAGATTAGACTGGACTGTGGGACATAAAATGATACTTGTGAAGAATGTGCTTCTTAGCTTAAGTAGATACATGAGACTAAATGGGCAGCTTCTGGTCCGGAGGTGAGATGGGAAGGCAGAGAGGGTCAGGAGCTGGTTGAATGGACATGGAGAATCAGGGGTGGAAAGGAGGAGTGTGCTATCACAGTATAGGGAGAGCAATTAGGGTCACATAACAATGTATGTATAAATTTTTGTTGGAGAGATTAACTTGAATTGTAAACTTTCACTTCAAGTACAACAATTAAAAGAAAAAGTCACTGAGCTGAGTTGGAATCTGGGGTCTACTACATTCCTGCTGTGAAGCCTCATTAGAACACTTAACTGTTCTGGTCCTCAGTTTGTTTAAAAGCAGAAAAAGGTTAATGCCTTCTTCATAGAGTTACTGTAAAGATTAAATAAGGTAATGTGTTCAGCAAGAATTGATTTACCCCCTCAGCTCTGCTTGCCTAGCTAACTTCCACACATTTTTCAAAACTCAGTTCAGACATATCCATCTGTCTCCTAAATTTCTTTCGGCGATCTCCCCAGCCTAGGTTTGGAACCACTACTGTGCAAAGATTTTACAAATTGGCATTCTTAGGGCATATTTCCTTACGCATTATGTATGAATGGAATATCTTGGTATGGAGTGCTGTTTGCAATCTTGTAAAATATTTTCCTGTGGAAAAGACACGCCCATAGGATGACAAGGTACAGAGGAGGAAAGGACTGTAAATCAACACAAAATTAACGCTCATTGACAGAGGGAAGGGAAGCCACAGCTGGATAAACAAATAGCTGCATAAAGTGACAGAAAAATGACAGTGAGCAACTGTGAACGTGGAAAATGGTCCAAAAATATTAGAAAAGCAAGTAAATAATATGAGGAAATGAGTTAACCCACTGGAAAATTGCTGAAGCACTTGAACAGAAAGTAAATTAAAAAGTGTTAATGTAAAACTTATTAGGCAGAACATAATTAGAACAAATATTCTATGTAAAACAAGTGGACTTTTGAAATGGAATTTGCTGAGGAGAGAAATAAACGTGAATATTTATGGGACCTCTTTTTGTAAATGCGTTTTATACTGTACAAACATTATAACAATATTAAAACTTGAAAACAACTACACCATAATCCTAATTTATTGTTATTATTGGAAAAGGTAAACTTGAACCTCACAATTATTTTACTTTGCATTTATGTGGTTGCTAACTAGACTGACCTTTTTGAAAGGAAATATTTACTATCAAAATTAACACACAGTGAAGCCTGCGAGAGCCGGAACTGGACAGGACAGCCTTGCTTTTCCGAGTCTGGAACGTTTTCTGCCCTCCACAGAGTGCAGTCTTAACACTTTTCCCTCACTGCTTTTAGTGGAAAATATTTGAGTTTTCCTTCTCCGACAGATTTCTGCTTTGCTCACGTTCTGGATTTTGCAGGTGTTACTGTATAAATATGTTCACCTTCTAAGAATGAAAACATTGCAGATAAGGCTGAAGTCTCCTTTGACCTCTTCCCACTGCTCTCTCAGAGGTTAGCTATTGTTTTCAGCTTAGCATGTACTCTTTCAACATTCTCCCATGCATTCATGTACATATATGTAACCGTAGAAAATATATACCATTACCTTATAGGATACGCACATACACACACACTGACACACACATACGATAATCTACTATACAAATTACAGTAGTAATTCTACAACTTCTTTTTTCACGTAACATTTTATCTCGGAAATGTTTCCATTTCAGTACAAACAGATGTGTGTCATTGAAAGAAATGTTGTATATCCATAGTAGGGCGATAACCGTTGGTTTGGCCATTCTGCTAGTCATGGACATTTAAGTTGTTTCTAGTCGTCTGCATATGTCAGCAAACATTCATGGATATTTACTTGGTGCCATGTGCCAGGCGCTCTTCTTGGTGTTGTGGATTTAGCAGTGAACAAAGTCCTTCTCCTCGTGGATATTCAAGAAGACACAAACAATAAAGGCATAACTATGTGATAAAATGCTGTGCAGTGATAGGTTCTGTGACGGAATACGACAAAGAGTGGGTAGATCGTGAGAGAGGAGGCGGTTAGGAAAGTCCTCTCTGAGGAGCTTTCATCTGAAGCAAGACCTAAGAGAAGTGAGGGTGGGAGCTCTGCAAATATCAAGGGCACCTGCTGAACACTGGAAGTGCTGAGGCAGTAGGTGTGCATGTTTGAAATGCCAAATCACCTTCCATACTGTCTGGAACCACTCATACTCCCATTGAAGCACGTAAGAGTATCCATTTCCCACACTCAAACTAACATTTGTTATTATCAGATTCCTTAATTTTTACAAATAGGAAGTGTGAAAAATTCATTTGATTGTTTTGTTAGTTGGTTAAATGAATTTAACTTTAATGCTAGTGAGATTGGGTGTATTTTAATTTGTATATTGGCCCTTTGAATTTCGTCATCTCTGACTTAACAGTTCTATATCTTTGTCCATTTTGCTATTGTATTGTTTGAACATTTGTTATTGATTTGTATTGATTGTAGTCTGGATGTTAATCGTTTGTTACATATGTTGCAAATAATTTCTATCGACTATTGCTTATTTCTTAACTTTAATCATAGTATGTTTTGTCTTGTAGAAGTTTTTAATTTTGAAGAAATTATGTGTATCAACCTTTTCCTTTATGAATTTTGCTCTTAGTATCTTCTTTAACAAAGCCTTTCATATCCCAAAGTCTTAAAGATGTTTTCTGAATTTTTCTTCTACTCTAATTTTATATCTTTATTTTACCTGGAACTTAAACTTTTCTGAACAGTGTGAGGTAGGAATTTATCTTAATTTCTATTATTGGCTAGCCAGTGGTCCCAGTATAATTTGTGCAATAGTTGATTTTCTTATTTAACTAATTTCAAATGTCGTGTTTATCATAAGGCAAACCCTCAAACATGCATAGGTCCATTTCTGGAGTCTTTCTTCTTTTCCATCATGTATCATCTGTTCCTGAATATATTCCATACTGTTTTGATTACTGTATCTTTAAAATCTATTTTGACGTTTGATAAGACAGGTTCTCCTTTATTTTTTTTTAAACCAAAATTATCTTGAATATGCATACTGACTTAACTTCCATGTGAATTTTAGAATCATCAAGTTTTATTTTGAAATAATATTGATATTTTGATCGGGATTGCATTGAACTTATAAATTTATTTGGGGAGACATCTTGTCTTCATAAAGATGTCACATATTTGTTGGTTGGTTTATTTCAAAGTATTTGAGGGCTTCGTTGCTATTACAAATGAAATCCTTGTTCCATTATATTTTTATAACATGTTGTTTCTCCTTGGAGGGAAGCTATATATCTTTTAAAGTTGATCTTGCCTTAGTCTCCTATCAGTTACAATAAATCATTTTTCAGTTCATTCTCTTGTATATTCTCAATAGGTAATTATATTATCTACAAATATTGATGAATTTCCCCATGTAAACATACTTGCAATATTTTTTTTTAATTTCCTGATGCTATGTGTGTATCTTTATGTTGTTGATTTCTCATTTTATTACATTTTTGATCAGATGATATGGTCTGTATGATGTTAATTGTTATAATACATTGGTATTTCTTTTTTGACATAATGTGTGGTCATTTTTAGAAATTTCTTATTTATGGTTAAAAGTAATATGCATTTTTTATTGAAGATGCTCACTATGATTTTGGATTTGTGAATTTCTGTTGGTAGTTTTATCAGTTTTTGTTATGTACATATTTTGAAACTATCTTATTAGGTGCATAAAGCTTCTTGACTTTTATATTGGTGATATTGTCATTTGAGCAACATAAATTTTTTTATAATTTAAAAAATTAAAATCTATTTTTATCAAGGAATCCCTGGGTGGCATAAATGGGTAAGTGCTTGACTACTGCCTAAAAGGTTGGTGGATCGAATCCACCCAGAGGTGCCCTGGAAGACGGACTTGGTGATCTACTTCTGAAAAATCAGCCATTGAAAACCTTATGGAACAGTTCTACTGTGCACACGTGGGGTTGTCATGAGTCAAAATTGAGTCACTGGCGATGAGCAACAACACATTTTTATCAAAATAATACGTGTACATAGTTTAAAAAGTCAAATAGTATGACAAAGCCTTAAATGAAAAACAGCAATTCTATCTCACACCTCCCCACTCCTCCAAGTTGTATTCCAAGAAATCAATTCATTTTGATTTTAGTTGATTTGTTCTTGTTACATTTTAAAACAGCATCATTAATTACTATTTTAAAAACTTCAATTTATCTATTGATTGCCTATGGAAAATGTAGATCTAGCTCTCTTAACGTGCGCCTTACTTCATCTCCCCTCTCCCTGCACACTTACACTCTCCTGACTTCTCAATCCAGATCTATCACAACTAAATCAATATTCAGATCTTACCTTAATGTCTGTATGGTGTTATTGTTCCTAACTGAGACAAAGAGTATATCACAAGTGTTTTTATATCCTGTCCAACTTTTAATTATTCCCCAGTGCTAAAAAATGCTTTCTATGTCGCAGGCACTAATTCATCTCTCCCATTAGAGCTGCAAATCTTCTGTCATTACCAGGGCCTCAGACTGGTTCCTTCTGTTCGAACCCTTGCTGAGAATGTACATTTCTAACACGTTCCCAGGATGTTATACATAAGAATCACCTAGGAATCTTGTGAAAATGTTGATTCTGATTCAGTATATCTAGGGGGTGGAAAAGCAAACTCTCAGCAGGGAGCTTGTTAAAAATGCAAATTCTCAACAGAGGTTCAACCAGAATAAACTGGTTCAAAGTCATGGTCATTACTGCCAAACATATTAGTCTTATCAGTTTTTTTGTTTGTTTGTTTGGTTTGGTTTTTTTTGAGACATGTTTCCGGAGCTATCTTTTTCTCTTTCTAGAAGCTGATTGGTGGCTTTCTAGGCCTACTGTATAGCTGTTTTGCTGGAGCTTCTCTTTACCAGAATACATCTGTTGTTATATTGCCAACAGCCCTTTCTTATTATCTGAATGTTCTCTAACTTTTTATAACATCCCGGTCTTATTTCATGGATTCAGTAACTATTCGTAATTCTAAATAACTAATTATAGATTTTTTAACTTAATTTTTTTGTTATTGTTGAAAATCTACACAGCAGAACATACACCAATTCAACAATTTCGACGTGTACAATTCAGTGACATTGATTTACATTCTTCAAATTGTACAACCATTCTCACTCTCCTTTTCTGAGTTGTTCCTCCTCCATTAATGTAAGCTCACACTGCCCCCTAAGTTTCTTATCTAATCTCTCGAATTGCTGTCGTCAGTTTGATTCCATATAGCTAGCTCTTAAAACAGCACAATGCTCAAGGCAGACATTCTTTATAATTAAAATAAACTACTGTTTGGTTTAAAGAAGACTTCAGGGAACATTGGTTTAATGTTTAAGGTTTAAAGATTATCTCAGGGCGATAGTTTTGGGGATTCATCCAGGCTTAAAGGCTCTAGAAAAATCTAGATTCCATGATGATTTATATTTTCCCCCTTTTGATCAGGATTCTTCTATAGAATCTTTGATCAAAACATTCAGTAATGGTAATCAGGCACCATCTAGTTCTTCTGAACTCATGGCAAAGGAGGCAGTTATTCATGTCAGCAAGGGGCCACACATTCCATTTCCTCCTCCTTTTCCTGACTCTCCTTCTTCCTCTGTTGCTTCAGGTGAATAGAGACCAATAGTTGTACCTTGGATGGCTGCTTGCAAGCTTTTAAGACCCCAGGCACAACACAGCAAACTAGGAGGTAGAACAGAAGCACTAAACATGTTGTTAGGCCAATTAACTGAGACATTCCATGAGACCATGACCCTAAACCTCCAAACCAAGTGTCTTTGTCATCTAGTGCTGCTCTAACAGAAAGACCACAAGTGGATGGCTTCAACAAAGAGAAGTTTATTCTCTCACAGTCTAGTAGGCTACAAGTCCAAATTCAGGGCACTGGCTCCAGGGGAAGGCTTTCTCTTCTCAGCTCTGGAGGAAGGTCCTTGTCATCAATCTTCCCTGGTCGAGGAGCTTCTCTATGCAGGAACCTCGGGTCCAAAGGTTGCTCTTTGCTCCTGGTGCTGCTTTCTTGGTGGGATGAGGTCCCCAACTCTCTGCTTGCTTCCCTTTCCTTTTATCTCTTGAAAGATAAAAGGTGGTGGAGGACACACCCCAGGGAAATTCCCTTTACATTGGATCAGGGATGTGACCTTAGTAAGCGTGTTACAATCCCACCCTAATCTTCTTTAACATAAAATTACAATCACAAAATGGAGGACAACCACACAATACTGGGAATCATGGCCCAGCCAAACTGATACACACATTTTTGGGGGACATAATTCAATCCATGACACCAAGAAACCAAATTTCATGAGGTGTTCGGTTGTACATAAGCAGCCTCAGTAGCTGCTCTTTTTTTTTGTTGTTGTTAATGTAAATGTCTGTCACACATTTGCCAATTCAACTTTTTACAGCTGTACAACTTATTGATATCAGTTACATTAATCAGCTGTGCAACTCTTTCCCATAATCAATGTGGTTTTTCCATCACCATAAACCAAAACTCAATGTTCCATAAGCAATAACCACCCTCTTTTCACCTCCCTCCCACCCCTGGTAATCACTAATAAATGTCGGTCTCTTTACATTTGCCTTTTTTGTCTTTTTATATAACTTTTATATAATTATAGATTTTAAGGGCTTTCTTCTGCTCTTGAATGATCTTGATTTCCTCTGAGTTTCTTTGTTCTTCTGTTTTATTCTCTGACTCTTGTGCCAGAGTCTTCCCTTCAATGTCTGCTTATCTTGGCTCTCTGTTCTTGTTCAGTGATTGGAAGCTCTGTGCAGGACTGGACCTGTCCGTGGGTGGGCTTTAGTGTTGGCTAAGAAGGTAGCAAGTTGACTTTCTCTTGGGTAGCTCCCAAATGTCATTATCTACAGGTCTTTTCTCTTGGGCCAGTCAGTTTCAGTATTCTGCTTGGGAACTGTAAACCTGGCTGTCAAAACTGTATGAGCTGAGAAGAATTCCTAGTTTCCCCTGTGATGGGCCAGCTGTCTGGGTACTCCTCCTCCAAAGGCAGAATTAATTATTTTTTATCTGTATTCCATAGTATTTTATACAAATATCAACTGTTGCACTTAGAACATTATATTGTACACATTCATATTTTTGTTTCCACAACTGGACTAGAATTTCCAGAGTCGAAAAGTTGGAATTTTTAACTCTCAATGCCTGGCATATAGAAGGTATTCCATACGTTTTGGTTGACTGCATTTGAACTGGAGATCTTATGTCTCTGTATAATCCAAATGGAAAAAACAGAAAAGTAAAATTCTTTGGAGTGAGCTGTACTGGCAACTTGCAACATCATTTTATAATAGTAACAAGTCTTTCTTTTCCATGTAATATGTAGTTACGATATAGCATTGATTTATCAAAATACTTGTAGAATCATAGAATTTGAGCGGAAGATGTATCTTACAAATGGTTCCTTTGATTTGCAGGTGAAGAAACCATCCCTGCAGTTATGCCAGATTGCACATGTAGCTTTTATCAAGATTCTAGCCAACAACCTTTGTGATGAGTATTGATGGGTATTAAACCATTTTACATTCCAGAGAAATACATTCAGAAAAGAACACACCGTACAATGCATTTTAACCCGGACAAAACACCCTTAAACGATGTCAACCTGAGTTTAAAACTTTCGGGTGGAGTAAAACTTGGCTACTTGATGAGAGATAATTGTTAAATTCCAAGAGAATTTTAAACGCAAGGGAAGTATTTTACATGTTTTTGCTGAGATGATTGGAGCCATCAGGGCCATCAGAAGAACAATAAAGTGGGTTTATCCAGGTTTAATTGAACTTCTTCTCTTTCATAGGTTTCAAAACCTGCTTTGGTCCAGAAAGACATTTGTGGACAACATGAAAATCTATAACCACAGTTACATCTACATGCCCGCCTTTTCTATGAAGACAGGAACGGAGCCATCCCTCCGAGTTTATTATACACTGTCTGACGTTGGTGCCAATCAAACAGTGCTTTTTGCTAACCCCAACTTTCTGCGTAGCATTGGAAAGTTCTGGAAAAGTAGGGGAATTCATGCCAAGCGCCTGTCGACAGGACTCTTTCTGGTGAGTGCAGCCCTGGGTCTTTGTGAAGAGGTGGCCATCTATGGCTTCTGGCCCTTCTCTGTGAATATGCAAGAGCAGCCCATCAGCCACCACTATTACGATAACGTCCTGCCCTTTTCTGGCTTCCACGCCATGCCAGAGGAATTTCTCCAACTCTGGTATCTTCATAAAGTTGGTGCACTGAGAATGCAGCTAGACCCATGTGAGAACACCTCACTTCAGCCCACTTCCTAGGGACTATGGAAGAAGAAGGAACTGAGCCAGGGTATTTTTGTTAGGTTTTCTACGTGACTCCAAAAGAAAATGGTCAAGTTGTTTCATGGATTTGCATGGGCCACTTGAAAAGACAAAAAAAAAAAAAAAAAAAAAAAAGGACAACAACAAAAACCGAAGGAAAACTCTACTTTTGATATTGGCTTAGAGGATAGATAAGAAAAAAAGTCCTATGACATATTTTATAGCACATTGTGGATTTTCAGCTGTAAAATGCTAATGAAATGATGATGTTTACATGGTTCAAATCTGGAAGATACAGTGCAAAACCAAGATGGAGCTCTAGTTATTGAGGCCGAGAGATTAATTGAGATAGAATAAATGGAATGCCAGAGAAGAGTGTTGCTGATTATCAACACAAACCGGCTTAATTAAAACAACAACAAGAAAAACCTATCTTATTAGGTTTAGAACCAGAGAGGGTTTTTTAATTATTATTATTTATTTTTGCCCTATTTAGGGGCAGTGGGTGGGTGCTGGTGTAGATTTAAAAAAAAAAAATCTCTTACTGAGTAATAAGGATATAAAATGCTACAGCTGATTATTGTGATTTGTTGAACCAAGTCTATGTTAATTATGTTGTGTTGTTAGGTGCTGTTGAGTTGGTTTTGATTCATAGCGACCCTGTGTACAGCAGAAAAAAACACTGGTCCTGCACCATTCTCGCAATCATTGCTATGTTTGGCCCATTGTTGCAGCCACTGTGTCAATTCATCCCCTTGAGGGTCTTCCTCTTTTTCACTGACCCTCTACTTTACCAAGGATGATGTCCTCCTCCCGGGACTGTTCCCTCCTGATAACATGTCCAAAGTATGTGAGACAAAGTCTCACCATCCTTGCTTCTAAGGAGCATTCTGGTACTTCCAAGACAAATTTGTTCATTCTTCTGGCAGTCCATGGTATATTCGGTATTCTTCACCAACACCATCATTCAAAGGCATCAATTCTTCAGTCCTCCTTATTCATTGTTTAGCTTTTGCATGCATATGAGCTGATTGAAAACACCATGGCTCGGGTCAGGTGCATCTTAGTCCTCAAACTGACATCTTTGCTTTTTAACACTTTAAAGAGGTCTTTTGCAGCAGATTTGTCCAATGCAATGCATCATTTGATTTCTTGGCTGCTGTTTCCATAGGCATTGATTGTGGATCCAAGTAAATTAGTATCCTTGACAACTTCAGTATTTTCTCTGTTTATCTTGATGTTGCTCGTTGGTCCAGTCATGATTTTTTTTTTTTTTTTTTTTTTTTTTAATGTTGAAGTGTAATCCATACTGAAGGCTGTGGTCTTTGATCTTCATCAGTAAGTGCTTCAAGTCCTCTTCACTTTCAGCAAGCAAGCAAGGTTGTATAGTTCCCCTTCATTTTAAAAAATTTGAAATAAGAATTGCTTCCTCCCCTTTAGTCAAGTCTACTTAGGCAATGTGACCGTGTTGATTCTGTTAGTCTGGATAACAAGAGTCACTTTCTCTCCTCCTCAAAATTTAGGGCATAAACTCAAATTTTAGATCCACATTATGTAAGCCTGTTTGCATTGTTATTAGTATTTTAGTACAAAAAGAAAGACTGCAAATGTGAGTGCTTTATTTATTTAAAAATTGTCATGATTGTTTCATAAGCTGCTGAATGTGTTTACATGCAAGAGAAAGGTAAAGGAAACCTCTTGTTGTTTTTTGTGCTTTGGATGCTTTAAGCTAAAAGGAGACATTAGAACTTACTACCTTTATTATTTTAAAAGTCTTCAGAATGTAGCTAAACTGTGAAAAAATTCTGCTTCAATTTTGGTGTTAGAAACTTAGTATACCATAAAGTTAAAACAAGTGACATATTTTGGTGGGTTAACGTACAAGAGATCAAGATAAAAAAAGCATCTTGGAAAATTTCTACATCGTTGGCATAGGCAATTTCTAAATGTGATTGAATAGTGAGATTATTATCACAATTAGCAATTACAATATGACTGGTTGCCATAACAGATTATATTACTGCTTAGAAAGTTAAGAATTTCAGAGTATTGATTCTGCACAGTCCTGGTTTGCTGTTTTGATCCTATATAGTAGCAAAAATGTAATGAGAGTGTAATGTGAATCAGCTTTGTTAAACAGTCACTATATGTGCAGTCCTGAATGTATTTCCTCTTTTGAACTATTGTTGTTTGTTACCTAAAAAAGGGAGTGCATTTTTATCTCTATACCCCATCAGAAATATAAAAGGACTGACAAAAAATACATACAAATGTTGTTAAAATATGTCATTCAGATTAGTGCTTTATTTGTTAAAATTGTTAAAAATGTAGTTAATGAGCATCAGAGAGCCCATGCATCAGAGTTCTATTGAAAGTGATATCAGGAAATTTTACATTTTGTTGTGATTCCTGAGATAGAGTTATGCAGTTGGTTTGTGCAATGTTAGTCTGTAAATTTGTGCAAAACCATTCTATGTGGCTTCTGAAAGGCAAAACAGAAATGATCAGAACTAATAATGTTTGGGAGCCCTTGTGGTGTAGTGGTTTAAGAGCTCGGCTGCTAACCAAAAGGTCAGCAGTTCAAATCCACCAGCTGTTCCTTGGAAACCCTATTGGGGCAGTTCTACTCTGTCCTGTAGGGTCACTATGAGTCACTCGAAGGCACCTGATAACAACAACAGTAATATTTGACGAGACAAGTGCTTCACAAATAGGTGTAATTTTGGCTTCTTCCCTACCCCAGGGACAATGGGTAATATCTGGAAACATTTTTGATTGTCATGACCCTGGGGGTGCTACTGGCATATAGTGAGTGGAGGCCAGGGATCCTGCTAAACATCCTACAATGCACCGGTCAGCACCTCACAACAAAAATTGCCTAGTCTAAAATGTCAGTAATGCTGAGGTTGAGAAACCTAAATTAAACCAAAATGAGATTTTGATTCTTCCACAGTGTCTTCACTTAAGGATACACATACATGCTCCCGTATGATTACAATTTAATAAGAATGTTATCTTAATTATAGTTTGGCATTACTTTATAGTGACATCTCATACATATGCCCTTTTCATTGGCTAGAAGAAAACAAAAACAGAAAGCAAACTCACTGTCAAGTCAATTCCGACTCATAGCGACTCTGTAGGACAGAGTAGAACTGCCCCCTAGGGTTTCCAAGGAGTGGCTGGTGGGTTCAAACTGCTGACCTTTTGGTTAGCTGCTGTAGCTCTTAACCACTACACCGCCAGGACTCCATAGATGTATGTAAACATAGAGGTGTGTGTGTATATGTAGTGTGATATTATGTATCTATATTTTAATTGAAATGTATGTGTCCCTAAGTGAAGACTCCTCTAGAGTTACTTGTAGAGTACTCTGGAATACTCTATTAACGTGAAGATATAGTATTCTAAATTCCCATTATTTTACTTTCTCTGAAAATAAGACCTTCAGGGTTGGGCCTTTTACTTCGCCAAATTTGGTCAAGTGTATTTTAATATTACTCACCCTTAAGATTCAGCTCAGAAGATATTCCGGTTTTGGTAGACACATTCAGTAAGAAAATACTGCATCACTTTGATACATCTGCCAAGAGAAGGCATCACCCTTTCATAGCAGTCTTAATTTTTCAATTGATTTTTAGTAACAAAAATTAGGTTGTCTCATGTGGACATAAGAGAGAGTGGAGAGGCTGAAAACAGGTACCTGGTATGACTTTTAATTTGTATTAGCCCCAATTTCAGAATTGCATTAACTCTGAGGATCGTGAATAAGTATGACTTGTTTAATTTTAATTGTACTTCAATAAAATTAAGATGGGTGAAGAATTCAGTCATTCCATAACAAAAGTAATTTTTTATATGAAAGATTTTTTTATATGGAAGAAGACTTCTAGACACATAAGCCTTATATATTTTACTAACAGCTTACACAACACTGTGCACGTAAGCTACAATTCACATGCAAAGAAGTCCCTGTATTTTGTTTCTGTACAGTTCGCTTTTAGTTATTTTAACAAGGAAGCAAGTAAATAATCCGTAATGGCAGATATTTAGACAATGCCCTGTGTCGCTTTGTGATATTTAATGCCCTTCTCTTGGCTGAAAACTTTGTTTAGGCTAGATATAGCTTGCACTTGAAGCAATTTGGACAGCATGGCTTAAATATCTACATGTAAAATAACAGACTGCAGAGATCCTGGGATTCTAAATTTGCCAAAAAACATTCTTGGATTAGGCAAAACTTTCATAGGAAGGTGATGGATGATTCAAAATGGAAAAGATATCAGTAATGTTTCTTCTTGTCAGTAACTATGGTAGTTTAATAATTTTGTTATATAAACCACCTATTTCTTTTTTTGAAAGCCAGACACCTATAGTTTTAATTTCTATGTCTGAGAATACTGACTTTTTGAAAATTTTAAATGTCAAATCCATGTTAAAAAAAACAAAAAAACAAATCCCGTTGCTGTTGAGTTGATTCCGACTCATAGTGACCCCATAGGACAAAGTAGAACTGTCCCACGAGTTTCCAAGGAGCGTCTGGTAGACTTGAGCTGCCGACCTCTTGGTTAGCAGCAGTAGCTCTTAATCACTATGCCACCAGGGTTTCTGAACCTAAGGGAAAAACGTCACCATTCCCCAGAAATCTTTAGGAAATGCTTATTTCCCACCATACCAGGTAAAATTTGCTTTACATTTATAGAGTTCCAAAGACCAAAAGCTATAAGGTCTTGCCAGAGTTTGAGGACAAGTATGTGGGGGAATGGGGATCCAGAGCTATACTGTGCTTTTTATTTCTTCGTCTTCACAGGATCGAGATTGACTCTCTGATAATAAGATTTTCGGTGGGCACGCATCAGTGGTGGAAACTGAAGTGAGTTCACAACTTCAAGACACCTGAAACCTAGGCTAATGCCTCTAAAAGTCAGCAATAAATGTAACTGGCAATTTTGGCAGCTTGAATCTACAGAGATGTTGGCAGGGGAGAGGATGAGGCAAGTGGAAAGGAACAGACGATTTCCTCCCAAGCCTTTAGCACGTAAAGGATCAGAACGGTCTCTGCTCGTGACCTTGGCTTTCCAGCACCATCTATCTCTGTCCGCGAGCAGAGGAGGTGGCCTGGCTCTGGGGTTGATCTTGTAGCCTTATGACTGGAAAGGTGGTGTGGGAATTTGCTGAGAAGCTTAAAAATGTACACTGCCTTAAACATTGGGGGTGGGGTGGGGGTAGAACAGCTTAAACTTGCGCTCTCTCAATTCGGGCGTCTTGTGACAAAGTTCTGGTATTCTTGACCTAGTTATGGCCCTGCCAGTAATTACTGAAAATGGAGCTTCTTTTTCGTCATGCAGGTGGACTTTCTGAGTCCTTGGAGCTAGATAGACATCAAATATTCCATCAATTCCTATACAGCCTTCTTGAAAGCCCTGGGGACTAGCCTAAAGGAATTCGGAAACTCAGTCTCGTCTGTTTATGAACTCTTAAATATGAGGCCACACTATTTAGGTTGAGCACTATAAAATCCCTGTGTTGCCAGTGGAAGGGGACATATGAATCTACAATGACTGTAAACTTTCTGTCATAAGTCATAGGAAAATGGATACTATTTGCTTTACCTAGGCTTGTCTTTTGCCCTTTTACATACATTTCAAATCCTAGAGGTGAAAGATGGGCACAACCTGCATGAATGAAAAAGTTATTCAAACGTGACACAATCTCTGTTCCTTATTGCAATAAGGGAAAAAATATATGCTTCTGTTGCCCTCCTGATTTTCTTGTTTTTGGTGCCAGCATTTCTGATTTCTTCTAACAACTAAGGAATGATTAATGTGATATACCTATGAGCATTTGCTCAATAGCCTTGAAAGCTCATGACTATAATTTTTTAAAGCATGAAAGAGGAATTATATTTTGTTTATGGTTGCTTATTTACCTGCCTCCTCTGTGTTCCTATTGATCTCCACAGCGTGCAAAAATCCATTCTAATTTTGCTTTCTGTTGAAGCTGTGGGATATTATCAATGATACAAAACTGTCTGGGAGTTTTATAGGATATTGTCTAAATATATCGATCATGTCTCTTTCTTCTTCTATGTAGTTAGACTTTCTCCAGCTACTTGTCATTTTTGAAATGTGTATTTCACACAATATCAGTAAGTATCTAAGGGATGTGATTTCATCTAGGGCAGAGAAAATCAGGAGTCAGATATGTCTGTTTTTCTCTGCACAGCAAAGGACATGGAGAATTGGAACTTAAAAAAAAAAAAAAAGGCTCAACCAAAAAGAAAAGAAAAAAAGATCAAGGTTGTGCGGGATCTCAGTAGGTAACTGAGCAGAGACAGGGTAGGGACTGTTGTTCCTGAATGCAGTCCAAAAAAGGAAACCTTCTTCAAAAAATTTTAAATAAAATATATTGTCATTCAGTCATTATGGTTAACAAGACATTCAAATAAGCAGTGTGAGATCCTGATGGTGAAACACTTAGAGAAGAGAAGGGTGGCACTTGTTTGCCCATTTGCACTCTGACCATTTACAGGCTTCTCGCCTTCCTGCCCTTCTCCAGGCCTGCCTTTCCCTGGTGTCTGAACCGAGTTAAGTAAACATTTCCATTTCTTTATTCCTCTTTCAACCGCACTTTGGCACATACTTCCACGATAAGATTATTTACATCTCTTGCCATGACGAGTGGGCAGTAGTAGGAAGTGTCACCTTGAACTTGACCTTTCAAAACATGGTCACCATATGCTAAGTATAGTTAGAGCAAGATGCTTTAGTCCCCTTCCCCCACAAGTATTTCAGAAAAAGTCGTTTTTACTTAAGCAGGAGTCCCTGGGTGGCACAAACGGTTAGGCAGTCGACAACTAACCAAAAAGCGTGGCAGTTTGAACTCACCCAGAGGCACCTTGGAAGAAAGGCCTGGTAATCTGCTTCTGAAAGGTTACAGCCTTGAAAACCCTATGGGGTGTGGCTCTTCTCTGTAACGCATGAGGTCGCCATGAGTTGGAATCTCCTGTATGGCAACTTGTTTTTATTTATTATTATTTAAGCAGCTTTATGCATGTTTTCTCCCCTATGTTGTAGCACACACACGCATATGACATTATTTATGCCTCTGGGAAAGAGTTGACTGCTGACTGTGTGGGTGCCTTAACTTCTTCTGGCTCGACTCCCACTTCCTTATGTATTTCCTTCATTCACCCTTGTCACTTAAGAGTTGTAACCATGACTGTTCCAAGTAGTATCTTGATCATCAGCAAGAACTCACACATGTAGCAAATCCACAATAATAGTATATAGGCCTTGGAGATTTCTGATAATGGTATGTAAATATCATTTGTTGGCATGGTAGAACCTTCTTGTAGGAAACTCCTTAGGTGATAGTTACAGGAGGATTCATAGATTAGGACTGTTTCTCCAGGGAATTGTAGTGTTCATGGAAGCAAGGAAACAATCTGTCATTGTTTCTCATTCAGTCCCAAGCACCAGTGTCTTGGGCCTTCTTGTTGGTAGGTTACTATAGACTCCCCCCTCATTTTATACAGGATTTACATTTAGGATGGTTGATGGCCACTGGGGTAGATCATAGAGACACTGCAGGGGAGGGGAGTAAACAGGTAAAGATAGCTCCATTGAAAAGCCTGCCTAACCTTTATAAAGACTGGAATATTACTAGAACTCTGTAGTTACCTTACAGCAGAGTAGGTCTGAAAAGCTTTGGGGGGTGGTGGAAGCTTTTCTCTCATCTCTTTAACTCTTATTGCAATTTATATATTATTCCACAAGTGTGCAAGATGTGTTTTCAAGAGCAAATCTGTAGAGCCTGGAGGAAAGAGGAAAACAGGGAAATTCAAATACTCTTATTTCTCATACAGTGTAGTCTGACTACCAGTCCATGAATGTAATAATGTTGGAAAAGATTTTAGATTAGAATATAAAACTGAAATCACCTTTGAAATCTATATGGAATTGCTTATTCCCAATAAAGTCAAACTCTACTGGCAGGAGTTATGGGGGAAATCAATGCTCCTCACTTCTTTTTCTTTGAGAGTTTCATAGAAAATGTAGCAGGTACCAGAGAAAAAACTTAATAGGAACTTTTCTATAGTGTGACTTTAAAAAATAAAGTATCTGTCTTTGTTGGTTCTGCTGAGTTGTTTCTTTCCACAGAATCTAAATGTAATGTCAGGGGAGGAGGTTTGCTATAAAAACATGTCTTTTTCTTTGGTGTGTTCATTGTAATTAAGGCTGGCAGTGAGAAGGTTCAGTAAGTCTCAATTTCTCTACCTCCCGTACTTGGAGAAAATTTGGAAATGTACCCTACAAATAAAATGATTTTTTAAATAGCTTGTGAAGTCTTTTTATTTCCCAGAAGCGTACAGGTAATGCTATTTCCTTTTTTCTTCCTCTTTTATTTTGTGTCGATATCAGCCACATAGATTTTTTTTCTACCCAATGAAAACTCACACCGCCTAGTGAAGAAATTATTTTAGAAATACAGAATTATATATGCTATAAATAGAACATAAGAACACTATTGGCACATCTTGTGTGGGTGAAAGTCACTCCCTATTGGGCAAAGTTAAATAGAATGAAAATTGAGCATTTGTTTAATATGATTAAAGTAAATAAGCCTATTTTTCCAGGGATAAAAAGTTTCCTTTTTTTAAGGAGTCAGTATCAGTTTGTGTGTCCTCGAGATACTTTAATAAATAAATTCCTAACAAGATTCAAAGCATTTAGATTCCCCTTGGGTTCATATGGGTGACTTTGAAAAGCTCAAGTGTGCCTTCTTGTCTGAATTATTCAGATAATTGCTTCCAACTCCAATTTCCCTCGGGCTCTAGTGGCCCAGTTCTGTCAGACACTTTCTCAGAGAGGAGAGACATCAGGAAAGGTGACCTTGGTCCATCCTCTGTCATACATCCCTCCTCAGAAACTGGTTAAAGTGGTTTGTGGAGATTCCCTATGACTTTCTCTGACTTCATTCTCACATAACACTTCCTTTTGGGCTACAGCTATTTTAGGAAAATAAATTCTATTACCTAATGTAAAACCTGCCCTGTGTTTAGCTGAATCATTTGGGTGGGGGGTGGGGAGGCAGAGCTCTTGTATAAATGTAGGTTACCTTAACTTATTCTCAGACCATATGAGGAAAACAGAATTAACTTGTTTTCAATAACTATCATTAACTCAAAAAATCTAGATTTTACTGAGTCCTGCTGTACTTTGTTTCGGTCTAAGCATACAAAAACACATATATTAAGAATCCAAAGGCATTAATTACTCAAGATTTTTTTTTAAACCTAAGAGGAGGGCAATTACAAGTCATAGACTATATTTTTGCTTAAAAATTTATTTTGGATATATAGGCAGTTTATTGATGGCGTTCTTAATGACATCAAGAACTAACGATGTTGGATGATTGATTTTGACCTTGTATACTTTCTGAATGAACATGATATCATGGAATGAAATTGAGCCCATGCATAACTATGCTTAACATTTATAATATTAAGACAAATTATCCAGTTTTCTGGAATTTTGAAAATATGAGAAAGCAAGCCCTTTGTTATTTCTTTTATACAGAGAAAGCACAAGTGGTTGCTTTCCTCCACAAGAGTCATGGTTTCTGCACATGAATTTGAAAATCAACCTCAATATTTGGAAACTTTTCCATGATAAACAATGCAATCAAAAGTTAGGTTACAAGGTAACCAGTGTTTATTGGTCTCAAGATAGAAATCAGTCAAGAAGATTCTAATCTTTGTGGGGGGTGGGAGGGAGGCAGTAGGTATGGGATACGAGTGGTCGTTGGATGGGTCCACTGTAATCAACCACCTACCAGGTGGATAACTCGAGCTGGGGAATGGTATCTTGAATTAAAGGAGTGAGTCAGAGATCATTCCCTTCAAAACTAGTTCAAATTCCTGATAATCTAGACTCCTTTTGGCAGTTGTTTTTGCTCACTAGAGGGCTCTACCATACTAATGGATGAATAAAAATAATGATAGCTTGATTTTGTTATTGTTGATGCTGTTTTTTTTACATTTGTTCCTTTAACAAATATTTATTGAGTATGAATTATTAGATACTATTCTGGACTTTGTGAGGAATATAAAGATGTCTGTGTTCTGTGCTCAGTTTATAGGAGATTTGCATTTTGTAAAGGAGATAAACATGTAAAAGTTACAGGAAAGGGAGGCATGAGACAAGTGTTGGAAAACCAGATCAAAGAATTAGAAAGATTCACATGAGAAGGGAATTCTTGACTAGATCACTAACTCAAATTTCTTTGACTTGGAAAAAAATTTAAGCAACTGAGGTTAGTGAGAGGGGTAAGAACAGGAGCACCCACCTTTTTCAGGTAACCTTGAGGAGCAGCTGAGGTTGTGCTGGGGGCGCAGGCGTAGTCCACATTACAGGCACTGCTAGCTTCGCTTCTCTTCTCTAGTTCTCCTCTCCCTCATTGTGTTTTTTTCATAGATTTGCTTTCTTTCTTTGTCTTCCATCTTTGATTATTACCAGAGTCCCTTGGTAGTGCCAATGGTTAAGCCCGGCGCTACTAACCCAAAGGTTGGTTGGTGGTTCAGACGCACCCAGAGGCACCGTGGAAGGTCCGAAAGGTCACAGCCATGAAAACCCTATGGAGGGCAGTTCTACTCTGAAACACACAAGGTTGCCAAGAGTCGGAATCAAGTTGACAGCAACTGGTTTGGTCTTGGTTTTCGTAGTCTTAATCTTGCTAGTAGCATTCTAAGATAAAGAATTTACTAACTTCAGTTCAGTGTAAATTCTGGGACATTTTCCTCCCCTGGAAATTATTGTGACCACCCATGCCCCTTGCTAATATTATTGTGTGTGCATTTTCCATGTTGATGAAATTGCAGGAGAATATTCATAGATTTCTAAATTAGGAAGGCAAATAGGCAGAGCAGGAGCAAGGCTGCAGAACCTCTGACCTCCTTCCTTTACTGTCACACATACACCCTACACCCTCTTGCCCACTTGCCACCCAGGCTATATTCTAGTCTTGCTTTCTGAGCTCTTAGACCACCAAAAACAAACAAACCCGCTGCTGTGGAGTCAATTCTGACTCATAGGGACCCTATAGGACAGAATAGAACTGCCCTGTAGGGTTTCCAAGGAGGGCCTGGTGGATTCAAACTGCTGACCTTTTAGTTAGCAGCCATAGCCCTTCACCACTACACCATCAGGGTTTCCTCTTAGACCATACCAAGTATTCCCCATATTCTCATTTGCTATCCCTTCTTCTCAGGTTTAGTGCTTGAGAAATAGCTATTTGGAGGTTCATTTTATTTATTTTTAAAAATTTTTATTAAAAAAATCAAACTTACAAAGTTAAAAAAATAGTACTCCCATACAACGTTTACTTAGAGTCAACAATCATTAATATTTCCCCATATGTTTTTTATTTCTCTTTATTCATATGTACTAATTATTGTTGTTGTTATCATTATTGCTGGATGATTTGAGAGAGTTGCAAACAACACTATCCTTTACTCCCCAAAACTTCAACACATAGCACCTCACAACAAGGACATCTTCCTACATAACCACAATATAATAGTAAATTCAGAAATTTAATGTTGGTACAATAATTTACATTCCATATTAAAATTTTACCAATTGTCCCATTAATGTCTTTTTTAACTTTTTTTTGTCCCTGTCCCAGGATCCACTCTAGGGTCACAGATTGCATTTAATTGTCATGTCTTTTTAGTCTGCTTTCATCTGGAATCATTCCTTTGCCTTTCTTTGTCTTCAATGGTATTGACGTTTTTTAAAGAGTTCACACCAATTGAATGCCTCTCGACCTGGGTTTGTCTAGTATCTCCACATGATTAGATTCAGTATATGCATTTTGGGCAAGTAGAATATATATTCTCAGAACAGAATATTGAGAGGCGTAAGATACCTCTCCATGGGGATTGAACCATTTTTCATTCCCAAAGCAATGTAAGAATGCCCATTTCTCACAGCCTCACCAACAGAGTGTGTTGTTGAGCTTTTGAATTTACCACCAATTTTTTAATGATATCTTGATGTAGTTGTAAAAAAAAAAATTTCATTAAAGTAGATTTCAAAAGCAATAAAAGGTGTCTATTTTAAGTGCACAGTGAGATGGATTTTGGCAAATATATACATCCTTATAAGATATAGAATATGTCAATCACCCTAAAATTTCCCTTGGGCCCTCTTTCAGTCAGTCTTCCCCAGATCCTGGCCCAGACGACCAGTGATCTGCTTTCTGATATTATTGATTAGATTTGCGTTTTCTAGCATTTCATATAAATGGAATCATAAGGTAAGTACACATTTGTGTCTGGCTTCTGTTACTCTGAATACTTTGGGAATTCACCTATGTTGTTGCATCTATCAGTAACATTTCTTCTTGTTACTGAATAGTATCCCATTGTATGAATAGGCCATTGTTTGTTTATCCATTATCCTGTAGGTAGGCATTTGGATTGTTTCCAGTTTTTAACTATTATGAATAAAGCTACTATCAACATTCATGAGCAAGTCTTTGTGTGGACAGATGTTTTTATTTCTCTTAGGTAAATACATAAAAGTTGTATTCTTAGACCATATGGTAAGTGATCTACCTTTATAAGAAATTGCCAAACTGCTTTGAAAAGTGATTGCACCGTTTTACATTCCCACCAGCAAAGTATGAGAGTTCTAATCTATCCATATCCTTGCTATCTCTTGATAATGTCAATTTAAAAAATTTTAGACATTGTAGTGGATGTGTAATGGTATCTGTGGTGGTTTTAATGTGCATGTTCCTGATGATTAATGATTTTGATATACTTATTGCTCATTTGTATATATTTTATTTTAAAGCCTCTTTTGAAAATGGTTTGCCCATTTATTATTTGGTTCTTTTTATTATTGAGTTTAAGAGTTTTCGTATTTTTTGGATAAGTGCTTAGTCAGATATATGGATTGTAAATATTTTTTCCAAGTCTGAACCTCGTCTTTCCATTTTTATTAGTGGTATCTTTTGAAGACTAGAAGTTTTAAATTTTGATGAAATCCAATTTATTTTTTCTTTAATAGTTTGTGTATTTTTGGTGATATCTAAGGGACCGTACTCTAAATTTATGAAAATTTTCTCTTATTTTTTTTCTAGAATCTTTTCAGTTTTAGCTTTTACATTTAGATCTGTAATCCATTTTAAGATAATTTTCCCCCCATGGCTGAGGAAAGGGTTAAGGTTCAGTTCATTTTCTTCCATATCAATATTCCAGCGCCATTTGTTGAAAATGACTATCCTTTGCCTATTGAATTACCTCATTACCTTTATAAAAAATTAAATAACGTAACGTGGTTCTATTTATGAGCTCTTTGTTCTCGTCTATTGATGTGTGTGTCTATCGTTACCACACATTGTGATTGCTGGAGATTAATAGTAGGACTTCAAATCAGTATAAGTCCTTCAAAAATTTATTTGTCAGATTAAATTTGGTTATTCTAAAACCTTTGAATTTCCGTATTTTTAAGTCATCTTGTCTATTTCTATGAAAAATAAATTAACACCCCCAATTAACACCCCAAAAGTAATTACTTGGTTTTTAATATGGATTGTGTTGAATCTCTAGGTCAATGTGGGGAGAATAGACATCTACTTAACACTGAACAGTCCAATCAATGATGTCCAAGACCTATGCCCAGAGAACTACAAAATATGATTGAGAGACATTAAAGACCTATATCTTGTAATTTTCAGGTACAGGTCTTAAAAATATTTTGTTTAATTGTTACCTAAATATTCCATAGTTTATATATATATAATAATGATATATTTTTATTTAATTTTTAAATTGCTTTTGCATGTATGTTAAAATATAATTTATTGTTACATATTGACCTTATAATGTGCAGAATTACTGAATGCACTGATTCAACTTACCTTTTTGTATAATTCCTATATAATGATGTATTCTGTGAGTAATGAGTTTTACTTCATGTTTTTCAATCTATGTGAGTTTTATTTCTTTTTCTTGCCACATTGTTTGTTAAGACCTCCAGTGTAAAGTTGAATAGAAATGGTGAAAGTGAACTTCCTAGCCTTGTTCCCAATCTCAGGGGGAAAACATTCAATATTTCACCATTAAGGATCATAATAGCTGTAGATTTTTTTATAGATGTTATTGTTGTTGGGTGCCCTGGAGTCGGTTCTAACTCATAGCAGCTCCATGTACAACAGAATGAAACACTGTGTGGTACTGCATTATCCTAACAACACTTTCTGTGCTTGAGCCCATTGTTGCAACCACTGTGTCAGTCCATCTCGTTGAAGGTCTTCCTCTTTTTCACTGACCCTCTACCTTACCGAGTGTGATGTCCTTCTCCACAGACTGGCCCCTCCTGATAACATGTCCAAAGTACATGAGATGAAGTCTCGGCATCCTCGCTTCTAAGGAGCACTGAGGTGGTATTTCTTGCAAGACAGACTTGTTCATTCTTCTGGCAGCCATGGAATATTCAATATTCTTTGCCAGTGCCATAATTCAAAGGCATCAATTCTTCTTCGGTCTTCCTTATTCATTGTGTAGCTTTCACATGCATATGAAGCAATTGAAAATACCATGGCTTGGTCAGGCGTGCCTTAGTCCTTAAAGTGATACATGTGCTTTTTTACACTTTTACAGAAGTCTTTTGCAGCAGATTTGCCCAATGCAATACGTCGTTTGATTTCTTGACTGCTGCTTCCTTGGCGTTGATTGTGGATTCAAGTAAAATTAAATCCTTAACAGCTTCAATCTTTTCTCTGTTTATCATGATGTTGCTTATTGGTCCAGTTGTGAGGATTTTTGTTTTATGTTGAGGAGTAATCCATGCTGAAGGCTTTGATCTTCATCAGTAAGTACTTCAAATCCTCTTCACTTTCAGCAAGCAAGGTTGTGAAATTTGTGTAACGCAGGTTGTCCAATACTAATGCCCTGTTCTTCTTCATATAACCTAGCTTCTCGGATTATTTGCTCAGCCTACAGATTGAGTAAGTATGGTGAAAGGATACAACCCTGACACACACCTTTCTTGACTTTAAACCATGCAGTATCCCCTTGTTCTGTCCGAATAACTGCCTCTTGATCTGTGTACAGGTTCCTCATGAGCACAATTAAGTGTTCTGGAATTCCCATTCTTTGCAACTTTATCCATAATTTGTTACGTCTACACAGTCAAATGCCTTTGCATAGTCAATAAAACACAGGTAAACATCTTTCTAGTATTCTTTGCTTTCAGCCAAGGTCCACTTAACATCAGCAATGATATCCCTTGTTCAAAGTTCTCATCTGAACCTGGCTTGAATTTCTTGCAGTTCCCTGTCAATGTACTGCTGTAACACCTTTCAATGATCTTAAGCAAAAATGATATTGTTCAATAATTTCCACATTCTGTTGGACCACCTTTCTTTGGAATGGGCACAAACATGGATCTCTTCCAGTCAGTTGGCCTGGTAGCTGTCTTCCAAATTTCTTGGTATAGACTAGTAAGCACTTCCTCCATTGCATCCATTTGTTGAAACATCTCAATTGGTATTCCATCAATTCCTGGAGCCCTGTTTTTCACCAGTGCTTTCAGTGAAGCTTGGACTTCTTCCTTCAGTACCATTGGTTCTTGATCATATGCTACCTTCTGAAATGGTTGAATGTCAACGATTTCTTTTTGATAAAGTGACCCTGTGCATTCTTTCCATCTTTTTTGATGCTTACCATGTTGTTTAATATTTTTCCTGTAGAATCTTTCAGTATTGCAACTCAAAGCTTGAATTTTTTTCTGCAGGTCTTTCAGCTTGAGAAATGCCCAGCATGTTCTTCTCTTTTGTCTTTTTAACTCCAGGTCTTTGCACATTTCATCATGATACTTTACTTTGTCTTCTGGAGCTGCCTTTGAAATATTTTGTTCAGCTCTTTTACTCCAACATTTCTTCCTTTTGCTTTAACTACTCAACGTTCAAGAGCAAGTTTCAGAGTCTCTTCTGACATCCAGTTTGATCTTTTCTTTCTTTCTTTTCTTTTTACTGACCTCTTTCTTTCTTCATGTATGATATCCTTGATGTCATTCCATAACTTGTCTGGTCTGCAGTCATTAGTGTTCAATATGCTAAATCTATTCTTAAGATGGTCTCTAAATTCAAGTGGGATTATACTCAAGGTTGAACATTGGCTTTCATGGATTTGTTTTAATTTTCTTCAGCTTCAACTTGAACTTGCATATTAGCAATTGATGGTCTGTTCAGCAGTTGGCCACTGGCCTTGTTCTGACCGATGATATTGAGTTTCTCCGTCGTCTCTTTCCACAAATGTAGTCGATTTGATTCCTGTATTCCATCTGGCAACATCCACGTGTATAGCCATCATTTCTGCTGTTGAAAAAGGTATTTGCAATGAATAATTCATTAGTCTTGCAAAATTCTATCATGTATTCTCTGGCTTCTTTTATATCACCATAGTCATATTTTCCAACTACTGTTCCTTATTCTTTGTTCCCAACTTTTGCATTCCAATCACCAGCAATTATCAATGCATCTTGATTGCATGCTTCATCAATTTCAGCCTGCAGAAGTGGTAAAAAAAATCTTCAATTTCTTCATCTTTGGCCTTAGTAGTTGATGTGTAAATTTAAATAATAACCTTACTAACTGGTCTTCTTTGTAAGCATATGGATATTATCCTATCACTGACAGAATTATATTTCAGGATAGATCTTGAAATACTCTTTTTGACAATGACTGCAACACCATTCCTCCTCAGTTTATCATTTCCAGTATAGTAGACCATAAGATTGTCCAATTCAAAATGGCCAATACTAGTCCACTTCAGCTGGTTAATGCCTAGGATACTGATGTTTATGCATTCCATTTCATTTTTGATGATTTCCAATCTCCTAGATTCATACTTTGTACATTCCATGTTCCTGTTGTTAATGGATACTTAGAGCTGTTTCTTCTCATTTTGAGTTGTGCCACATCAGCAAATGAAGGTCCAGAAGGCTTGACTCCATCCACGCCATTAAGGTGATCTCCACTTTAAGGAGGCAGCTCTTCCCCAGTAGTCTTTTGAGTGCCTTCCCAACCTGAGGGGCTCATCTTCTGGCGCTATATCAGACAATGTTTCACTGATAGTCATAAGATTTTCACTGGCTAATTTTTTCAGAAGTAGACTAGTAGACCAGTCTGTCTTGGTCCAAAAGCTCAGTTGAAACCTGTCAACTATGGATGACCCTGCTGGTATTTGAAATACCGGTTGCATAGCTTCCAGTATCACAGCAACACACAAACCACCATAGTAAGACAAACTGACAGATGCATGGAGGTGATTATCCCATGTGTTTTATTTTTATTTATTTTATTGTACTTTAAGTGAAAGTTTACAATTCAAGTTAATCTCTCCAACAAAAATTTATACATACATTGTTATGTGAACCTAATTGCTCTCCCTATACTGTGACAGCACATTCCTCCTTTCCACCCCTGATTTCCCATGTCCATTCAACCAGCTCCTGACCCTCTCTGCCTTCTCATCTCACCTCTGGACAGGAGCTGCCCATTTAGTCTCATGTGTCTACTTGAGCTAAGAAGCACACTCTTCACGAGTATCATTTTATGTCCCATAGTCCAGTCTAATCTTTGACTGTAGAGTTGGCCTCAGGAGTGGTTTTAGTTCTGGGTTGACAGAGAGTCTGGGGGCCATGCTTTCTGCGGTTTCTGCAGTTTCAGTTGGACCGTTAAGTCTGGTCTTTTTACTAGAATTTGAGTTCTGCACCCCGTCTTTCTGCTGCTCCATCAGGGACTCTCTGTTGTGTTCCCTGTCAGGGCAGTCATTGGTGGTAGCCAGGCACCATCTAATTCTTCTGATCTCATGCTGTTGCAGTCTCCAGTTTATGTGAGCTTTCTGTCTCTTGGGTATCCCATGTGTTCTAAATCCTAACCTCTATGATGTTAATGAAGCAGGATTAGAGGCAGTAATGTTAATTACCAGGACACAATCTACAGGATTAAGTTCTATCTTGAGTAATCTTTTTTGAGATATAAAAGAGAGAATTGAGGAGAGAGGAGAGAAACCTCATACCACCAAGGAAGAAGTACTGGGAGTGGAGTGTGTCCTTTGGACCTGGGGTTTCTGTGCTAAGAAACTGCTAGACCAGGGGAAGATTCATGACAAGGGCCTTTCCATAATTGACAGATGGAGAAAGTCTTCCCCTCAAGCTGGCGTCCTGAATTCAGACTTCTATATTCCTAGACTATGAGAGAATAAATTTGTGTTTGTTAAAGGTATCCACATGTGATATTCTGTTACAGCAGCACTAGATAACTAAGACAGAATTTGGTACCAAGAGTAGGGTGCTGCTCTAACAGATACCTAAAATGTAAAAGTGGTTTTGAAACTGTGAGTGCATAGAGGCTGGAAGAGTTTTAAAGGGCCTAATAGTGAAAGTCTAGATTGCTTTGAAGAAACTATTGGTGGAATTATGGACATCAAAGACAATTCTGATGAGGGCTCGGAAGTGAGGAGAACTATAACATTGGAGGTGGCACAGACAGCATGAAACAGCAGCAGGGAAATGGCAGCAGCAGAACTAGGAGACAGACACAAGATGGCACGGGAGCTGATTTACGGAGCAAGATAGCTGAGTGCTTTCGGGCAGGAGGCTTCCTGGCAGAGTGGGGTGCCTCTGGGCACTTATCGGTAGAGCTAGAGAGCTTTGTAACTCTTGCCCAAGGACGGCAGATACTGGGTCTGCCTAAGTGGCCTGAGGGGCCGAGGGCCTGAGGGGCCAAGAGGTCAAGGAATCAGGAAGCAGAAGCTGAAGAGACAAGGAGCATAGGAAGCAGAGCTTCCTCGGTCTCAAAGGGTAGGGCCATTAACCTCTGGGGTCTCAAAGTGTACAATCACACCTGCTGGGTCTCAAAGGGTGGGGCCACAGCCTTCCAGGTTTGAAAGAGTCAGATCTTCACCTCAGTTCTGGAGTGTGGGGCTGCCATTTACAAGTGCCAGAGGGATGGGGCCAGATATGCCACCCAAAGTTGAGGGGTCAGGCTGCCATGCCCAATGGGCAGAAGAACAGGGACTGCCAGAGCTGAGGGAGTGGGATCATCACTCATTTGGACTAAGAGAATGGGCATGCCCAATGTTGAAGGAGCAGAGTTGCTGTCCCAGTGTGCCTGGAAGGTGGAGCTGAAGCCTGTGGCTGAGGGGCCTCCACCTAGAATCCAGAGAGTGTGGCCAAAACCTAGAGTCAGGAGAGAAGGGCCATTGCCTGAATGGTCTTGGAGAAGAAGATTATTTTCAAGCCTCAAGAGCAAATGTAAGTTGTTCTGCAGGGTTTTTGACTTGCTTGATGCCCATTATTCTTTCCTTCTCTCCAATTTCTCCATTTTTACTGGAAATGTCTATATTGTGCTTGTCATGATATAGTGAGGTGGAAGTGTTTTACATGTGGAAAGGACATGAATTTGGCAGGGCCAAAGGGTGGAATGTTATGGATTGAATTGTGTCTCCTAAAAGTGTGTGTCAACTTGGCTAGGCTATGATTCCCAGTATTGTGTGGTTGTCCACCATTTTGTGATCTGATGTGATTATCCTATGTGTTGTAAATCCTAACCTCTGTGATGTTAATGAGGAGCTCTGGTGGCATAGTGGTTAAGAGCTCAGCTGTTAACCAAAGGGTTGGCAGTTCAAATCCACCAGCCACTCCTTGAAAACACTATGGGCCAGTTCTACTCTGTCCTATAGGGTCGCTATGAGTCGGAACCAATTTGATGACACCTAACAACAACAACAACAACATGATGTTAATGAGGCAAGATTAGAGGCAGTTATGTTAATGAAGGAGGATACAATCTATAGGATTAGGTTGTATCTTGAGTCAGTCTCTTCTGTGATATAAAAGAGAGAATTGAGCAGAGATGAGAGGGACCTCATTACCACCAACAAAGGAGGACCAGGAGCAGAGCATGTCCTTTGGATTTGGGGTCCCTGTGCTGAGAAACTCCTAGACTCAGGAGAAGACTGATGACAAGGACCTTCCTCCAGAGCTGAAAGAGAGAGAAAACCTTCCCCTGGAGCTGAGCTCAGACTTCTAGCCTTGTACACTGTGAGAGAATAAATTTGTTTGTTACAGCCATCCACTTGTGGTATTTCTGTTACAGCAGCACAGATAACTAAGACAAGGGTTATGCTAATACCAATTTCTTTAATAAATACTAGGCTATTTGCGTTTTTTCAAAGAGCTTATACATTTCATCCAAGTATTCTTTTTTGTCCTTTAAATGTTGTAGGATCTATCATGATGCCCCTTAATTCCTGGTATTTGTATTTTGTGTCTTCTTTCTTTTTTATCTTGGTCAGTGTGGCTAGAAATGTATTAATATAATTGATTTTTAAAAAAAAAAGAATCTTTGATTTTCATTGATTTTTCTTGTTTTTTTTCCTGTTGCATTGATTTCTACTCATCATTACCTTCTTTCCACTTACTTTACTGTTACTTTTTTCTAGCTTTGTAAGAGAAAAGCTTACATAATTAACTATAAACTTTTCTTCTTTTCTGATGTAATTATTTAAAGCTAAATGTTTCCTTTAAGCCCTGCTTTAGCTACATTCCACAAATTTTGGTATTCTGAGCTTTCATTTTCATTCAATTCAAATTACTTTCCAGTTTCCCTTGTGACTTTTTCTTTAACCTCTGGGTTATTTTGGAGTGTGATGTTTAATTTCCAGAATGTACTTTAGTTTTGATATTGATTTCTAATTTTAATTCCAAGGCAGACAATGGATATACTTTGCATGATTCCAATTCCTTTTTATTTATTCGGACTTGTTTCATGGTCTCAATGAATTTGCCAATAAATGTCTTGGTGAATATTGCATGTGCAGTTATAAATAATGTATATTTGGTGGTTAGTTGGTGGTGTGTTCTGTTGAGATCAGTGGTCAGGTAAGGAAAAAAATAACTCTGATGAGAAGCTTTAATTTTACTTTTCCAAATAAACTCATACTAAACAGTAAAGTGTTGTAAGGATTATATGGGTGGGAGGGGGAAGAAATTACTCTAAATTACTAAATTTTCTTTTCTCTTTGGGTTCTTGATTTGTCAGAGGCATATTGCACCAATGAAGTTTTCAAATAGTTTACCCCATATCATCCTAACTTTCTGCTAAGTCATAGGTATCTCTTCCAAGGTTCATGAGAGAAAAGTGAAACTTTGCATCTTTGATACCTTATCACTTGGTGTTAGTGCTACTTTTAGCAACTTTGAGAATGCCTGTATGTGAGCGTGGTGTACTAACTGAGCTGATGCAATAAGCAAGACCTACTTGATGAAGCAGTCTAGTAACCCCTCCCAAATCAATCCCTACAATACCTCTTATTCATAGCTAAGCTCCTTGGCAGCTATGAGCCAAAACATGTGTGAGACTCAAAAGAAGAAAAGCAATTAATCTTTAGATTAATCTTCAGTACTTCAGAGAAACACTCACAGTCTGGGTATAGAGTAGTTTCCAAAGCTGAACCTCATCTGCATAAAGTGTGTCCCTGAATTTACATCTAAATGAGGAAGTAAAGCCCTAATATTTAAAGTCAGTAATGCTTGAGATTCAATTGGCATTTCTGCTATGGTACATTTTATGGTTGAGAGGAAATGAGGCACTGAAAGGACAGAGAGGAAGGAGGTGGCAGGCTGTGAAGGTGGAGAAAACAATGGCACATTCAGCCCTTTAGAGGAGAAACATAAAAAATAAATCACTCTTGCAAGAAAGACGTTAAATAATCACATGGTATTTCCAGTACGTTTTGCATTATTAATTAAAAACTATTAATTGAATTTACAATTTAAAAAGACTTCTAAAAATTTGGAAAGATAAGTGATTCATCAGATAATTACAGTAACAATGTCCAAGACCCATCTTATATGGAACACCCCCCCCCACACACACATTCAATAGCAGAGTGTTGCAGTAATTTTTCAGAGTGCAGGGTAATGAAAATTTTAAATTTTTCCTCAATAATTTTAACAGATTGAGGTATAGTCGACATACAATAATGCACATATTTAAAATGTAATACACCTGTGATATGTAATACACCTGTGAAATATGTAATACACCTGTGAAACATCACCACAGTCAACACAATGAGCATGTTAATAACACCCAGAAGTTTCCTTCTGCCCCTTTGCCTTCCTCCCTCCTGTCTCTCTCCACTGCCTTCCTCAGTCCCAAGTAACCACTGACTTGTATTCTGTCATTATATACCAGTTTGCATTTTTAATAATTTTATATAAATAAGACCATACTCTTTGTTGTCTGGCCTTTTTTCATCCAGCATAATTATTTTTAGATCCATTCATGTAGTTGTATGTATCAATTATTCATTCTTTTTTTACTGGTGAGTAGTATTCCATTGTATGGAGAAGCCGTAAATTGTTTTATCTATTCAGTTGCAGATGGACATTTGGCTTGTTTCCAGTTTTTGACTATTACAAATCAAATTACTATAAATATTCATGTACAAGTCTTTGTGTGGACATATGTTTTCATTTCTCTTGAGTTAATAAGAGTAGGAGGCTGGATCATTAGTATGTATGTGTTTAACTTTTTAAGAAATTACCAAAATGTTTTACAAAGTGTTTGTACTATTTTACATTCCTACTAGCAGTTATGAGGGTTCTAATTCCTCTATATCTTCATCAAAATTTGATATGATCAGTCTTTTTAAATTTAACCATTCTAAGAGATGTGTAACAGTATTGGCAGGATAAGCTATTGCTGCCTAATGCTCAATATCATGAAAACCATTGTTTCTTCTGTTTTTTCTCGTGTCTTTAGTTGTTTCAGGTGGGAGGGTAAGCTAGGTCCCTGTTACTCCATCTTGGCCAGAAACCTCCCTCAATGATTTTTAAAGTGCTTTTCTCAATTTACATTATGAGCAAGAAAACATTCAGTGAGAGAAAATAAAAAGATGAAATAAAAAATAAATCTTCATTCATCAATACTGCATTTTAATCAAGGCTATATCTGTGTTCAGCTGAGAATGAGTCCTGTTAGTGAGGACAGTTTGGCTGTACCACAGTTCTCTTAGCAGACTTCTCAAAATCTGTACTCCTTGGACCAAGGCAATTTCTTTTCACATTCTCATACAACCACACATGTTTAGAAGCTGGAGGAGAAAGACTGTCCCTTGGATGTAGAAAATGGAGGCCACCTCCTCATAAGAGAAGCCTTCCCTGAGTTAAAGTTGCTCCTCCATTATTCTACATTGTATCTCTGTGGTTTTATTTTTTGTATTGTACTTATCACTACCTGATATCTTAAAATATTATCTGTCTCCCTGAATTGGAGTTCTCTCCACAAAAGCAGAGACCTTTCAGTCTTGTTCAGGGTCTATTTCCTGTAGCCAGAATCACATCTGGCCTGTTGTAAGTGTTCAGTAAAACTGTTTTGGAAGAGTACTCTGTCTCTGGCCTTGGAGCAACCATTACAATAGAAAACTCTACAAAAGAAAACCAAACTTACCCTATTAAAAAAAATTGGTACCACAATGTAGCTCTGTGTTTACTAGCATCTACACCTAGCTCTGACTGTGACTTCATTGCTTGTGTTACCTGTGAACCTTTCCTGAAATCTCCTTGTTACCTGAAATTATTCTGACAGTTACTATTCTTGCTTCTTAAAATTTCCTGTTCTGGGATGGGCTTTATCCTGGCACTCAAAACCACTGCTGTACCTTCCCCTGGTACCAAAACCATGGAGAAAGAGCAACAACATCTTACTAAGTTTGTTATTTCTGTAAACAATCACTAAACTTCATGTTTTATTTTATTTCCATATCCTGTTGCCAAATCCTAGACATTCTTTCTTCACTGCCATATGCCAGAAAACACCTTCGCATTTCCTTGGCTGCTATCTTAGTCATCTAGTGCTGCTCTAACAGAAGTACCACGAGTGGATGGCCTCAACAAAGAGAAGTTTGTTCTCTCATAGTCCAGTAGGCTACAAGTCCAAATTCAGGGTGTCAGCTCCAGGAGAAGGCTTTCTCTCTCTGTTGGCTCTGGAAGAAGGTCCTTGTGATGCATCAGTCTTCCCTTGGTCTGGGAGTATCTCAGCACAGGAACCTCAGGTCTAAAGGATGTGCTCTGCTCCCAGCACTGCTTTCTTGGTGTTGTGAGGTTCCCATGTGTCTCTGCTCGCTTCTCTCTTTTACATCTCAAAAGAGAATGGATTAAGACACTATCTAATCTTGTCAACCTCATCAGTATAACCTCATCACAGTGACAGAACTTACAACACATAAGGAGAGCACATATAACCTCATCATAGTGATAGAGTTTACAACACATAAGGAAATCACATCAGATTACACAATCATACAGTACTGCGAATCATGACCCAGCCAAGTTGACAGATATTTTGGGGGGACACAATTGAATCCATGACAGTTGCATATTCAGTTCAAGCCAAGCTTTTTGAAAAGGTGTCTTAACTGGTCTACCTGCTTACAAGCTTCCCCTTTCCTTTAAAAACAGTTTTACTGAAGTGCAACACATACAGAAAAGTACATACAGTTTTGCTAATTGCATAACTCAGACTTTTTACATATGCTACACTAGGATCAAGATAGAAAACATATACAGCACTGTTAACCAATGTCATAAAACAGTACGTGTACTACTGTTTCATGAGAAACTATTTGTTCTGTAAGCCTTCACCTGAAGTACAATAAAAATAAAAAATATATATACAGCACCTCCAGAAAACTCCCTTGAGTGCCTTCCCAACAGATTGCAGTGAAAATGAAATTATGCTCTTCCAAGCCTAGGCCTAAAGATACCTTGGAGTTCTTGTTCTCACCCACTTGGAACAGAGTGGCTCCGTATAAGACACTCAGGCTAGTTCACTGTGGGATGAAATTAAGTAGAAATAGCCAGCCCAGCTGAGATCCCCCTAAACTAACCAGCCCCTAGTGAAAGGGACACATGATTGATAAATTCTGAGTGACTCCAGGTGAGACTAGAAAAGAAACACACACCTACACCAAGTTGCTAATTCACACAATCATGAGCAAAAAAAAATATATGATTGTTATTCTTCTAAGCCACTAAGTTTGGGGTGGTTTGTTATGCAGCAATAAATATCTGTATGTGTATCATACACATGCAGCAAGCACTCTATTGTGCTAAGCTTTTTCACCCAGTATAATGTCTATGAGGTTCACAAGGTCTGTGTATCGGTAGTTCATTCTTTTTTGTTGCTGAGTGGTACTTCATTGTATGAATAAACCACAATCTGTTTATCCCCTACACTTCCTGCTATTCTTTCGGCTTTTATAGTTTCTCTTCCTACGTTGGATCTTGGTAGCCCTGTGTAACCAATGGAATCACTGTAAGTGAATCTTTATAGTTTCCAAAGCTAGATCATAAAAAGCTTTGTGATTTCCATCTTAGTCTCTTTGTGGGAACCCAGTTATCATGTTTCTGAGAAGACACACAGTGTGTGTGTATAAGTTTTCTGAAGCGGGCCCAGATGAGCTTCCAGCCAACACCCAGCATCAGCTGTTAGCCATGTGAGTGAATCACCTTGGATGATGAGCCAAGTCTTCAGATCAATCCATCCTCAGCTGCCATGAAAAACTCCAAATGAGAAATAATAAATTGATTTTTTTAAAGCTACTGCATTTTGGGGTGGTTTGTTATACAGGAAATAGACAACAAAAACAGAAATTAGTACCTGTAAGTGAGGTATTTTTGTAACAAAAACCTAAAATATGTAACATTGGCTTTGGCAATAGATAGGAAGCAGAAGCTTGACAGGCCTCAAGGGATAGGTAACAAACTCTTGAAGCACAATAAGGAAGCTGTTATTGGAGACCAGATAAAAGAGGATGTGAATTATGTATGGAAGAACAATTAGCAAGACTGTCACTGAACTAATCTGGAAAATAGGGCACTTAATGAAAATGTGTCTCTGCTAAAATTTCCAAGTAGAATATTGAAAGTGATAACTGACTTTTTCTAGTATCTATAAAATAGAAGAAAAGAAAGTTGAACTAAAAAAGGAACTGTTTAGTTTTTAGTTAGAATTTAGTGGAAACAGAGAGTGTCCATGATAGCCTTTCTAGCCAGCAAAATGTTCTCAAAGTAAGAAACGGCCTCAGAGCAAAGATCAAATCCATGGTACTGCCAACAAAATATGGTGTTAGGGTAAAGATGAAGTCAAGGGTATGGCAATAAGGCTTGCTGATACCTCAGAGAAATTAAAGGGTATGTGTGCCTCATAGGCCTCTCAGGTAGATAATAAGGCTTTTAAAAGTCTTAAAGCATGTTTCTTAGACATAATGTACTAGACAAGACAGTTTCTAAGAATCTTAAAGACATCACTCCAAAGAACTCTGATATTTAGCCCAAAGGGGAATGGGGCCTATCTTAAAGAGTATGGCTGTGGATTTTCTCAGTTACTGTTAATCTGGGAATGCCTTTATTTCTCCTTTATTTTTGAAATCTAGTTTTGCTGGAAATAAGATTCTTGATAAACAATTTTTATCTTTCAGCACTTTGAATATGTCATCCCACTACCTTCTGTCCTCCATTCTTTATGATAAGCAGTCAGTCATTAATCTTATTGGGCCTCCCTTGTTTGTGATGAGTCCTTTTTCTCTTGGTGTTTTGAAGATTTTGTCCTTGTCTTTGACTTTTAACATTTTTATTATGATGTGTGTGTGTGGAAATCCTGGTGGCTTAGTGGTTAAGAGTTGGGCTGCTAACCAAAAGGTCAGCAGTTAGAATCCACCAGGCGCTGCTTAGAAGCTCTATGGGGCAGTTCTACTCTCTCCTATAGGGTTGCTAGGGGTTGGAATTGACGGCAATGGGCTTGGTTTTTTTTTTTTTTTATTATTATTATGTGTCTGTTTATGGGTCTTTTATTTTACTTGAGTCCATCGAGCTTCCTAGATGTTTAGATTAATGCCTTTCATCAAATTTTAAAAGTTTTCAGCCATTATTTCTTCAAATATACATATATGTTTTTGTTTTTTCTCTCCTCTCTCTCTTCTCTTGCTGGTACTCCCATTATGTGTAAGTTGGTACACTTAATGGTGTCCTACATTTCTCTGAGGCTCTTTTCACTTCTATTCATTTTTTTTTCTCTCTGTTCTTCATATTACATAATCTCTATTGAGCCAGTTGCAAGTTCTGATTCTTTCTTCTGTCAGTTCAAACCTGTTGTTGAGTCTCTCTGATGAGTTTTTCATTTCAGCTATTGTATTTTTCAACTCCAGAATTTCCATTTGGGTCTTTTTTATAATTTATCTCTCTTTGTTGATATTCTCTGTTTGATGAGACATTCTAATTATACCTTCCTTAGCCCTGGTGGCACAGTGGTTAAAGTGTTTGGCTGCTAACCTAAAGGTTGGCAGTTTGAAACCACCAGCAGCTCTGTGGGAGAAAGATGTGACAGTCTGCTTCCATAAAGAAAGCCTTGGAAACACTATTAGGCAGTTCTTCTCTGTCCTATAGGGCCACTATGAATCAGAATTGACTCTACAATAGTGGTTTCGTTTTGGATTTTCACTTCCTTAGGTATGGTTTACTTTAATTCTTTGAATACATTTGTTGGCTGCTTTTAGATCATTGTCTCTTAGGTCCAACTTCTGGGTTCTTTCACAGGCAATTTTTTTTGTCTGATTTTTTGTTCTGTGTGTGAGTCACACTTGCCTGTCTTTACATGTCTCATAATTCTTTGTTGAAAATTGGCCATTTTAGAAAATATATTGTAGCAGCTCTGTATATTCCTACTCCTTCTCTGGGGCTTATTGTTGTTGTTTGCTTGTTTGTTTAGTGATTTGTCTTAACTGGTTTGGTAAAGTCTATTTCCCCCTGAGTGTGAAGCCTTTGATGTTGCTTTTCAGAGGGTGTAGCCTTGGGCCTATGCAGTCACTCTGGGGTGACAGTGGTTTTAGCAGGGCTCTTTGACTGTCTCTTTTCCTAACTTTCTGTTAAACTCTGCCTCTGTTGGCATCACACCCAGCTATTATCCTCCACTAATTACCAGCTAATAGCGCTATTGTTTTTGATATGCCCTGGGGCATAAATTACTCCATAGTCTGAGCCAATTAAATTTTGCAGAGGTAATTTTTGTGGCCAATCTTTTCATTCTGTTCTCACCACAAGAGATCTTGTCTTAGCTGTCTCTTTCCCTAGTTCTCTCTGGTAAACTAACTGGCCTATGGTTTAGTTTGCTTCTCTCCTAGAGATACTAGCCCCTTTTAATTGCTTAACACCAACAACTCCACAGTTTTTAAAAGCACCCCTGGCCTTGAACTTTCCCTTATTCTATTCTAAATAAAGGCAGTTCCTTTGGGGAGAGACTCAGAGCTCTCCGTTCTTATACCTCGCCTCTCCTCCTGGCAAAAACTCTGGCCTCTGCTCCAGAGCTAGAGGCAGGGACAATGGACTGTTTCTTATGGAGTGACACTCCTGTTTTATGAGCAAGACTTTGGCCAGGGATGATAGTCTGTATAGTCTTCTTAACTTGCCTCTTCTGATTCTGAACCTCTGGCCAACAAATGAGCTAGGCCAAAGGTTATCAGAAACACAGTATTCTTCACTTGTCACACTAAGGAGAGAATCTCAACCCTATAAGTTGGGGCTGGGTAGAAAAAGAGAGCCCCTGACTCTTAGCTATACTTGCCTGGAATTTAGCTTCTTAACTCAGAGCTGGGGGAATGAGGAATACTTGTGACCCGCCCCTAGTAGGGAAGTGCCGTTGCCCTTGCCTGTGAGCCAGAGGAAGAAGGAATCCCATCTTTTTGACTGCACTTTTCCAGAGTGCAGCTTGCACACTGAACTGGTGGGGGCAGTGGTGGGAGGAAGCAGGTCATGACTCAAGTGCAACAGACTCTCACTGTTCTTACTGAGATTAAGTAAATTTTCTTGAAAAAATATTTTTTAAATTGCTGTATGTTCTTACGACAATTTCTAGAAACTTTAAGTAGTTATTTATTTATTTTTACAATTTTCACCAGTTAGAGTTGCTTTACCAAGGGAGTAGATCCACAAAGCTCCTTGTGCTGCCATTTCAGAAGTGGATCTCCCCAACAGTGTTAATTTTAATTTGTATTTCCCTAAGGACTAATGATGTTGAGCACATTTTCAAATGCTTATTCAAGTCTTTTGCTATTTTGTTGTTGTTGGGTTTGATTTATTAATTTGTAGGAGTTCTTTTTTTTTCCCTTTTTATGTGTAAACTTTTACATGAGTTATACAGTAGAGGTCTCATACACTATTTGTCCTTCTGTGATTGACTTATTTCACCCAGCATAAGGTCCTCCAGTTTCATCCATGTTATGAGATGCTTCACAGATTCATCATTGTTCTTTATCTTTGCATAATGCTCCATTGTGTGTACGTACCATAGTTTGTTTATCCATTCATCTGTTGATGGGCATCTAGGTTGTTTCCATCTTTTTGCTATTGTGAACAGTGCTGCAATGAATATGAGTGTGCATATCTCCATAAGTGTGTTGGCTCTTATTTCTCTAAGATATACTCCTAGGAGTGGGATTGCATTTTGTAGCCCTTTTTTCTGTGGTGCTGACATTTTCTTTGTTCCTCTTACTCTCCTGTGCTGAGTTCCTTTTGTTTGTGGTTTTGTTTTTTTTTTTTTTTCATTTCTTTTGTTTTTGTAGGTTTTGTTTTTACTGAGACTTTATGTTTTTCTTCTTTATTTTGATGAGTAGGTTTGTTAACTTTCTTTGTGGTTACCTTGTAATTTACCCTTATCTTCCTAGATTTGAACCAGTCTATTATTAGTTGATATCACCTTGCCTTTCTCTCCATTAGAAGGTTCTATACCTACACCGTTTATTCCCTGTTTTATTGTTCTGATGCTGTTGTCAGTTACAGATTAACCTCTCTGGTTCCCTGTTGTAATTCTTTTGGTTTTACATAGTCCTTAAGAGTTCATTTCCTAGGTTGGTATCTGGATAGTACAATCCTGTGTCTTATATTCAGCGTGTGGTCTGATGTTGTTCTCAGATCGAAGGACTCCCTTTAATAAGTCTTATAAGTTATGGTTTGGTTTTTACATAGTCCCTTACTTTCTGTTTATCTGGAAATGCTCTAATTTCACCATCATATTTGAACGAGAGTTTTGCAGGATATATTATTCTTGGCTGGCAATTTTTTCTTTCAAGGTTTTGTATATGCCATCCCATTGCCTTCTTGCCTGCATGGTTTCTGCCAAATAATCTGAGCTTAGCCTTATTGTTTCTCCTCTGTATGTGACTTTCTGTTTTTCTCGAGCTGCTCTCAGGATTCTTTGTCTTTGGTTTTAGTGAGTGTGATTATGATATGTCTTGGTGATTTTCTTTTGAGGTTTATCCTATATGGGGTTCATTGAGCTTCTTGGACAGTCAGCTTTTCATCTTTCATGATATTGGGGAAGTTTTCTGTCAGCAGTTCTTCAATGATCCTCTCTGTGTTTTCTGTTTTCTCCCTGTGTTCTGGAACTTCAATCACTCCAAGATTTTTGCTTTTGCTTGTATTCCACATAATTCTCAGGGTTTCTTCATTTTCCTTTGTTCTTTCTTCTGCTTTTTTTCCCTCTTTTTTTTCCTCAGAGTTGTAGCCAAGTGTTTGTCTTCAGTTTCGCGGATCCTGTTTTCCATCATTTCAACCCTGCACCTTAGCCCTTCTGTGACACTGTCCATTTCTGAAATTTTGTTGTTTATCTTTTGGATTTCTAATTGTTGTTTTTGTATGATTTCTAGTTTTGAATTTAATTTAGCATTTTGTTCCTGTATTATTTTCTTGAATTCTTCCATTTTTTGGTATGTATTTTCCATGAATTTGTCTGCATTTTCTATGAACTTGTCTATTTTTTCCTCGTTTTTGTCTGCTCTTTGCTTCAACTCTTGGATAGCTCTGAATATGAGAGATTTGAATTCCCTATCAGGTAGTTCTAGTGCCTTTTCTTCTACTGGAAGGTCATCTAGTGTTTTATTTTGGATGCCTACTGGAACCAACCTGTCCTATTTTTGTAAATGTTTTGATATTGTCTGCTGTCTTTGGGGCATTCAGTGGTTATTTTCCTTGTTTATTGATTGTAGATTTGTTTGTTTCATCCTGCTTTTTTGTTTTATTTGGTTATGTCTGAGCAGATGGGCTGTGCATTCTTTGTTGTTTCCTCATCTGTGGGCATGATACTTTTCACCTCCTTCTCCAATGGGCAGGGTCAGTCAGTCAGGTATGGTGCAGCAGTGCAGGTCCAGCTGAAGGGGAGTTGCTGGGATGGGTTGTTTGTAGCACGTACCAGGGCTGACTGTGTGGACTGGGAATCAGTGCAGGGCAGGTTCCAGTAGGCCGTACCTGTGCTTCTTGGGAGTGTGATGTTCAGCGCATGGTGCAGGTAGGCAGGAAGGAGGGGGTAGATTGTGATGTGTGGAGCTAAGATGGGTATGGGAAAGAGGAGAGAAAGGAGATAGGAACAGGAGCCAAAAACATACACACAAACAGAAAAGAGTGCTAAGGGAGGTTGCTATTGGAGTGGAGAGATGAGAGACTGAGAAATGGGGAAAAACAAAAAGAAAAAAAAGAAAAAGGGTAAAAGAAAAAAATGAATAAATTGAGAGACTGGAAATGAAGAAAGACAAAAAGGGAATAAGAGACAGAAGAAAACAAAACAAAGAAACAACAACAAAAAAAACAAAAACAAACAAAAAAAGCCCAAAAGACAAGAAAAAAGAAATGCCCCCAGGGTTGTCCCTGTGCATCTGTACAGATTAAGGGAGTAGCTTCCAAGCCACTCAGTACTGCCCAGCTAGAAGGGGCTCCCAATCCCAGAAAAAAAAGAAAATATACAAACAAATCAAAACAGAATAAATCAGAACAAACGAACAAAAAAGCCCTGGGGGGTCCCACCAGTGTGGCAGCCTGGGCCGGGAAGAAGTTTCACAGTTGAGCAGTGTTTCACAGCCTTTCAGGAAGAAGCAAAGATGACACACAGAGCCAGGTATTTGAGAGAAAGGAGGGGGAGGTGGTGAGAGGTAGGGAAGAAATCTAAAGAAGCGGAAAAAAACAACACCAGCAGCCAACAAAAGGCATTCAGGGAGCCAGCCAGTGCAGGCAGGTGGAATCCAAGCAACATCAGGGTGAAGATGGTGCTTGCCGGCCAAGAGACTGTGGCTGCAGGAGGCAGAGGAGGCTAAGTGGGGGTGAAGAAGGGTGGGAGGTGGGAAAGCCTATATTGCTGGTAACAAGTTCTGTCTCCTGCTGGAAGCTCCATGAAGCTGCTTTCTCATACTCCCATTCGCTGATCTCTGATAGGAGTCCAAGATGGTGGAACCGTGCTGTGGTAGCTGATAGGGGACCTCTGCATGTCTCTCTCCTCACTCTCTGTTCTCAGGCAGTTTCTATTCCATTCGGTGCTTGGCTGAGTTCTTCTTCATTTGATGCTTAGGGTTTCAAGATTGACGTGTGACTCTGTTTGACTTAGTTTTTCTGATCTTTGCTGTGGAGGGAAGGCGTGGTACTTCTGACTATAGTGCCATGTTGCCTGGAAGCTTAATTAGTAGAAGTTCTTCAAGAAGTCTGGAAATTAGTCCATTGTAGGATATACGTGTTACAATATTTTTTTCCAGTCCATGCCTTGCCATCTTACTGTCTTATAATGACTTTTAATCAACAGAGGCTCTTAATTTAATGAAATCCACTAATAATGTGTTTTTCTTTCATACTTCATGCTTTTGTGTATCATCTTCAGATAAATTTTCCTTCCCAAAGGTCATGAAGATATTCTTTGAAAACACGAAGATATGTTTTCTTCTAGAAACTTTAAAAAAAAAATTCTATATTCCAACTACAATTTTTCTTTGTATATGATGTGAGGTAGAGTTCATTTTTTACCCTATGGATCTAGTTGAACCAGCACCATTTACTAAAAGATGATTCTCTCTTCACTAAGTTGCATCTTTGTCATGAATCAAGTTGCCATTTATATTTGAGTCCTTTTCTGTGCTCTTTATTCTGGTCCATTTGTGTATATGTGTATCTTTGGGCTCAAACCACACTGCTGCTGTGTAATAAATCTTGAAATCTGGTAGTGTAAGTCTTACAGTGTTGTTCTTCTTTAAGATTTCCTTGGCTATTACAAGGAAACATTCCTATTTCCATATAAATGCTTATCAGTTTACACACACACACACACACACACACACACACTAGCCTGTTGGCACTTTGATCAAAACTGAGTTGATTTTATAGCTCAATAAGAGAGGATTTGACATTTTAATAATAATGACTCTTCTGAGTCATGGACGCAGTATATTTTTTCATTTATTTACATCTTCTTTAATTATCATCAGTAATGTTTTATAGCTTTCAGTGCCTTGCACATATTTTATTAGATTTATTTCTAGGGATTCAATGTGTGTGTTTTTAATATTATCATAAGTAGTACTATTTTACCAAATTTATTTTTCAATGGTTTGTTGCTAGAATACAGAAGTACAATTTATTTTCATTTATTTATCTTATACTCAAACAAGCTTGTTAAATTTGTGTATTCATTCTAATAGTTATAGATTCTTTGGGATCTGCTATTCATACGATCATTCTAAATTTCATTTCTGCCACTATCATGGATCTCTTTCTATGTCAATCATTTATCCCACAATAAACATCAATTTTTTGTGCTCTATTAAAATATTAAATTCCTCTCACTCCCCCACCACCTGACCTATCAAGTTTTGGACACAAGACTACAGGAATCTCCAGTCTGTTACCTGACTTACAAATTTTGAGATGCAAGACTCTCAGAATTCAAGCCTGTTGCCTGACCTACAGATTTTCGATTACTAGCCCGACAGTCACATAAGCCAATTCCTCAAAAATCGATTTCTATATATCTTATATATATGTATAAGATAGATAGAAATGTATGTATGAATATATATGTGTATATATATTTATCCTTTCTTTATATATACAATGTCTACCTTGTATATATGGTGGACTGTTTCTTTAGATTGTTAGACAAGCAAACAAAAAAGATTCAGTTGCGGTTCCCCAAAGTAATTGGGCACTTTAGTGCCATATCTAATTGAACACAGCTTGTTAGTGACAAAAGCCAAAGGTAACTCAGGCAGGAGTTTACATACTTCAACCAAAAACTTCCTGTGTACAACAAAGCTCAAGATATCTCTTTTCTTGCTTGGGTTTCCTGCTTCACATGTTACCTTTTCTAAAATACTTCTTGTAAGGTGTATTTTTAGCCACAGATTTATTGGCCAATTCATAGAAAAAAATTATATTTCTTTTTGCTTACTCCATTCCTCCTCTTTTTCTGAAATGTAATACTAGCTACTTCCTCAAGAAGTCTAATTTTTCCAATCATTTCCAAAGAGAAGTAACCCATCATAGCCATTAAAGCCTTTCCTTATCAAATAAGGCCATAGGATTTGATTAATTTTAGTCTCTTAGTATATGATTGCATTCCAATAGCTTGATATTCTTCTATGCAAAGCATTGAGTCTCAAATTGAAGAAAATATTTCATAATGTGTTGTTTATCAGCAAATTCAGATAACGTCATTTCACAGTAGACTTTGGCTCAGTAGCGGTTTAAAAATTACCCTTGTGAAGAAATGCAAAAGGTATGAATATGTTCCTTTAGTTGAAATCTCAGTAATTCTGAGATTACTTTGCCACTGAGCTAGAGTTAAGATCCAGGAACGTACTGACTCTGTGCCTTGTGTAGATCAGTACTTAGTAAATACTTCTTAATTGATTTGATGAAAAATGTTATCGCAGAACCACTCAGGTGTTCTTCATAAATTCAAGGGGATCCTGTTTTCCACTGCGTCTTCAGAAGAACTTCTAAATTCCCTGGATTCTTTCGATGCAAGAGAAGATGATGTATTTCTGGTTTCTTACCCAAAATCTGGTAAAGTTGTTTTAATTCATTTTTATATGTAGAAATACAATAGCAAGAAGAAATGTAATAATGGTCACTTTTATGAAGCATCTATTCTATTTTTCAGAATTTTTCCACAGAGATTAACTTATCCTAAATATTTTAACGAAAGTGTTTGATATTGGAGAGCCAGAAAATGTGCCTTGAAGAAGATTCAATTGAAAAACGTAAAGATTTATTATGGTCTTATTTCTGTTCTATTTATAAAGACATACAGATGTTGATATATATGCATATATATACAATAAGCATAACATATACTACATTGTAGCATTCTCATTATGCTTTGCACCAAGCACAGTAACTAAACAGTACTTATTTGATTCGTACTTAATGATTGATTTATATATAAATAATGTTTTATTTTTTTCAGTGCTAATAAGAATTATAAATATTTTGATTGGTAGAGGGACTTAAATTTTATTGCTACATGTAGGTGTACATTCATAAAGGGTCCAGATTATGAATTATGTCATTCTGTGGATAATCAAAATTTTGTTGTTATTGTTATGTGCCATCCAGTTGATTCTAACTCATAGCGACCCTATAGAACAGAGTAGAACTGCCCCAAAGTGTTTTCAAGGCTGTAATCTTTATGGAAGGAGCCCTAGTGGTGCAGTGGTTAAGCTCTTGGCTGCTAACTGAATGGTTGGTGGTTTGAACCAACCAGTTGGTCCATGAAAGAAAGATGTGACAATCTGCTTCTTAATGATTTACAGCCTTGGAAACCCTATGGGGCAGTTCTACTCTGTCCTATAGGGTTGCTGTGGGTCGGAATTGACTCAATGGCAGGGGGTTTGGGAATCATTACAGGAGAAGAGCTCCAGGTCTTTTCTCCCATGGAGCTGCTGATGGGTTCTAACCATTGACTTTTCTGTTAGCAGCCGAGTTGCTTAACCATTGTGCCACCAGGGCTTCTTAATCGAAATTAGTTACATATTGCCTTTAGAGATGTCCAGGGCATATAAGATCAACTTCCTGTTGCTATTTCCAGGATAGTGAACATGTGTGGATGGGCATATACCTGGAGCCGGAGCCCAGCTCCTCAGAGCTAAGCTCCCTTTGAGTTGCGTCTATGTGGTAGTCCTCTCATGTGATTGTAAGTCAGGCACAAGAGGCCCTCCCTGTTGGAAGATGCAGGGTTCGTGTAGGGCCAGACCTCCCAGGGCACTTCTGAAGAATAAATATAAGCCATATACGTATCTCTTTTACTTTGGAAAATATTCGGCAAATGGAAATTAAATGATTGCTCCCAGAATACCTCAGGGCAAAGGTGAAATGCAATAGATTGTTCTATGAATAAATGTATCTTACCTTAATTTGACATGTTACTTTAGAAAGTAATTTATGATGCCTTTCTGGGTTTTGCAGCAGGTGGCTAACATACCATACATAAACAACCACATATAAGGCTTCCACTGTACATACTGGTGCCTATAAATTACAGCCCTTGCCAGCCAAACCACCAGCTGCCAGAGGGCCTCTTCTGTAGCATAGTTGATATTCTCTCTCCTTCATCAAAATACTTCGATATATTTTATTAAAATAATACAAATATCATTACCATTATGAATAACATTTTCATGACTATCATTATGAGTATTTACAACCTACATTTATTAACACTGTAATCTAAAAGAGTCTTAATATTAAAACATTTGATGCAAATGGGAACACTGTTTAAACTATAAATATTTATTCAACTATAAAGTTCTATACAAGTGTATTTTAATATTGTATCTCATTGAATTTAAAATGAGCGAAAGGGAGACTAAACCAAAAAACGAAACCAAACTTGTGGTCATTGAGTTGACTCTGACTCATAGAGACCCTACAGGACAGACTAGAACTGCCCCATAGGGTTTCCAAGGAGCAGCTGGTGGATTCGAACTGATGACTTTTTGGTTAGAAGGCTAGCTCTTAACCATTGTGCCACTAGGCTTGCTTTAAACTATAGGGAACATTACTTTCACGTTGGCAAACATATCCCATTCCCAAACTTTAGCTTCTCTGCTGAACAGTTTATAACACTGAAACATATTCACCCTTGCTTTATGTGAACATAAAGTGGTATTCCATTCAGACTTCATGGTAGCTGACTTGCATCCTTTATGATGTTTGAACGTGGTATTTGTTTATTATTTAAATTGTTTACATATCTATTATGTATTTGCACACAAACAAAAATAAGATTCATTCTCTATCTTCAAGGAGGAAATGGGGTGATAGGCATGAACACACACAATGGCAACAATACTGTTATACTCTGCAGTGCGTTCTAACAGAAGTAGGTGCTGAGTGCACTGTGAGTGAGCGACTCTGCCAAGGGTTGGGGACTCAGAAAACAGTTTATAAAGAGGAAGCTGCATCAGCTTGAAGGACCAGTAAGAACTGTGTGTGGAAAGGTCTGTTTGTGAATGGAAGAAGGGGGTGGAGTAAGTGGTAGCAGAGAAGAGTATTTCAACAGAAGAAACAGCATGTATACTTCTCATATCCCTTTATGCTCTTTAACATGTGATTAAAAATGAATTAGTGTCTGAAATGTTTCAACAGGTTTAAATGGGTATCAGGAGGTAATAATTATTTACAATAAAATTAATGTGTTCTTTGCTTTCAAAACCTCATGTTAATGTTCTATATTCCTTTCATCAAGAGTGTCATTTAATTAAAATGCATTTTATTTTATATTTGGTTGAAGGCACTCACTGGATTTCAGGAGTCATTGAGAACATTCCCAATGCAAGAATTACTCTAACATCTCCTATTGAAATGGGAGACATTTCAAAGCTGGAAGAGCTAAAAATGGTTTCTAAGCGAAGAGTTATTCCAACACATTTGAGCTATGACATGCTACCAATGAAAATTAAAACAAAACAGTGCAAGGTAAGTTCAGGGCAGAGGCTTAGGAGTCAGACAAAACTGGGCTTGGATTATTGTTTTGCTGTGTTCAAGCCATGTGACCGGGGAAAGTTGCTGATCCTCTATGAGCCTTGGTTTCCTCGTTTGACACGATCATTTGAATCATTGAATCACTGTATCCATGTCATAGGTATAGGTGTTATCACAGTGTCCAGTTCATGAAAATTATTGTTAATAATCTTTCAGTACTGAAAGAAATATAAACATTACACTGTCATGTCACCCTGAATGACACTAGCCAATGTTTTATTCGATTCTACATCTGGTTTTAATCTTTTTGCTTAAAATGTTGATGTCTAAAAAGAACCATTGTCATCGAGTCAATTCCAACTCATAGTGACCCTGTAGAACAGCGCAGAACTGCCCCATAGGGTTTCCAAGGAACACCTGGTGGATTCAAACTGCCAACTTTTTGGTTAGCAGCCGAGCTCTTGACAGTAATACTGAGTCACCAGGGCTCCTAGGGAAGGAAAAATTGTCTTAACAATAATGTTTAATTATGTTATCTATCATGTTTGTAAATAATTATATAAGGAAATAAGAGTAAAACTAATTATAATACAAAACACTAAGATTACCTTAGTCATTTTTAAGTTGATGTTTTTATTTTTTAATTGTTATTAATTATTTTTCTATTGGCATATCTTTCTTCTTCAAATTTATGTGTTCATGGAGAAGTGCTTATGACAAGGTTAAGTAAAAATAATGTTTTTAAATCCAAATATACTGAATAATCTCAATTTAGTTTTATATATATATATAAATATATATTTATATATATATATTTATATATATATATATATATATATATAAATACACGCACACATATATTTTAAAAAAAAAGGTGTAAATATACCAATATGCCATGTGGTTTTTTCTGGTATGGCATTAGGTTGAATTTTGTCTTCTTTACAGAGGTCTGTATTTTTGCCAGAACAAAATGTTCCTATAAAGAGCATTTTAAAATTTTATTTTAATAAAAAAAAGAATACTTAAAAAGCAAAGGCAAGATACTTGTCATACTTAAATAATTAGTAATGAAGCCTTTTCAATGTCAGCCATATTTAAAAAAAAAAAACACAAAACTTACCAGTCAAAGTGGATCTTCCTATAATTGTAACTCAATGACTACAATGCCTCCATGCACACCTACTCTTTTTCCCAAATAGAAGTAAACACAGGCAAATCTCTAAAAAACCAAACCTGTTGCTATCAATTCCAATTCAAAGCACCTCTATAGGGCAGAGTAGAACTGTCCCGTAGGGTTTCCAAGGAGCCACTAGTGGATTCAAACTGCTCACCTTTTGGTTAGCAGCCAATCTCTTAACCACTGTGTCACCAGGGCTCCAAAATACAATCAACCAAAGGCAAAATGTCATAGGGTTTTGCCTTTATCCCAGGCAAATCTATCAGAACAGTAGAAGGCATACTAACATGCTTACAATTTCACTCAACCAAGCATTTTCATTTCAAACAGACTGTCTATAAGACACACACATACACACACACACACATACACATATGGGGTGGGGGAGATATTTGGGAGAGAAAAAGCATAGGGTAAACTCAATAACCCTTATGCAGGGTAATGCAGTAACATTGATAACAAATAGCTACCAGAGACTAAGTTATATGTTTTATATACATTATAACAAGACAAATGGTAGGTATTTTTTTCTTTTATAAGCAAACAAACTGAAGCTCAGAAAGATTAGGATGCTTCTTAACCACCACATTGAAGGTGTGACCCTTAACGGGAACTGAGGCTCTCCAGTGGCCCTGGATCTCCCAAGAGAATGACCACTGTTACCAATGGCTTAGCCTTGAGATCTGAGAGGCTAGGCTAGCCTTCCTTGCCCCAGCAGGGCCTGTGAGATAGTGAGTTACTCCCTCAGTCCTTCCCTATCAGCTCTCAACTCTACCTGGCTTCCTATATTTTCTTCGTAATTCTGTCTCTCCTTTGTTTCCAAACTCTCAATTCTGACGTGAAATTTATGCTTTCCAGCTCATTTCATGATGTTTTGGTTAATATTTATTTTTTTCCCAGAGTACTATTCTGACTTTTCTTCATATCCCCCACTCTTTCCCACTATTTCTTCTGATTTCTTAAAATATACTCTTTTAACTTTTGTTGGAGAAATACGTATTAATGGAATATTGTCTTTCCCGGTAGCTAATCACTTACATGCAACGTTGGGGCTTTTCCGAAGGTTTTAAAAACCTCTCCTCTCTACTAAAATAAACTCTCTCCAACTGTATGGCTGAGGCTTAAAATTCTACCATTTTATCACTTTTTGGTTAAAGCAATGGATAATTAAAATAGTGCTCTTTGATCCCTAAGATTCTGCAAGTCAGCTCAGGTAACAGTTACAAAAGACCTGATGTGCTGGGTAATTCTCCAGTTCTCTCTTGAGATAAAAACAATAAAGGAGGTTAAAAGTGGCTAGTCATTCCTGTAACAGGAAGACATGGCCTTGCCCTTCACACATCTCTCAATTTAAGGAGAGCAGGTGCTACTCGTGCAGGCTACACACAGTACTTGGACTATGAACACAATGCAGAAAGATTATTAAAAAAGACTCATCAAAAATTTTCTTCCTAAGTAAATGCATCCACCCTGATTGTCGATTAAAAAGCAAAAAGAATATCTGGTACTCAAGCAGTGTTGACCATGATTTAAGTTTCCCCTATCACATCCAGGTTCTCACATTGAGGAATATCATTGCAGAAAAACATGAAAAGGTTCTGGGTTGTGTTGTACAGTATTTGTATGGCATGTTGTCTTGACTTCTCTTCTCTCATCCTCCAGTATGTTCTGAAGCTGTGTATGAGATCTGGGTTAGCCCATCACCTTGACTACTGATAGGGCTAATTAATTTGCTTTGTACATTTTCTTTTACTTTCTGTTTTCCATTCTCTGGAAGCATCATATGCTGTGTCTTTATGAATGCTTTAGCCATTTTCATGGTGGAAGAATTTTATGTTAATGCAGTTGGACAATCTTATTTTTCTGCAAGAAAAATGTAATTTATGAGATAAACCAAAGTCATTTGTTTGAAGATTAATCCTTATTTTCAACTTTATAAAAAGCAATGCAGGATTCTATAAAACCAAAAAAAACTTGTTGCTGTTGAGTTGATTCTGACTCATAGCAACCCTACAGGACAGAGTAGAATTGCCCCCATAGAGTTTCCAAGCAGCACCTGGTGGATTTGAACTGCCAACCTTTTGGTTAGCAGCTGTAGCTCTTAACCACTACACCACCAGGGTTTCAATAGGCTGATGTTAAAAGTTGTCTAAAGTACATTTTTTTTTCTTATACGCTCCTACCACACTCTATACTTCTATTATAATCCTCCAAACACTACATTATCAAGAATGTGTTTAATTATCTTACCCCCTCACCTGACTGTAAGTTTTAAGAGGGAGGGCTGGAACCATTTTTGTCTTATTCATCATTATATGCCTTGGATCTGGAACATTGAACACTACCTGGTATACCACAAAAAACAAAAAAAAGAAACACCAAATCCGTTGCTTTCAAGTGATTCCAACTCATAGTAACTCTATGGTACAGAGTAGAATTGTCCCATAGGGTAGTTACCCCAAGGCTGTAATCTTTCTTTTTTTTAATTGCGCTTTAATATAAAAGTGAAAGTGAAAGTTTACAATTCAAGTTAGTCTCTCATACAAAAATTTATACACACATTGTTATGTGACCCTAGTTGCTCTCCCTGTACTGTGACAGCACACTCCTCCTTTCCACCCCTGATTTCCCGTGTCCATTCAACCAGCTCCTGATCCTCTCTGCCTTCTCAACTTGCCTCTGGACAAGAGCTGCCCATTTAGTCTCATGTATCTACTTGAGCTACAAAACACACTCTTTACAAGTATCATTTTATGTCCCATAGTCCAGTCTCATCTTTGTCTGAAGAGCTGGCCTTGGGAATGGTTTTAGTTTTGGGCTAACAGAGAGTCTGAGGGTCATGTCCTCCAGGGTCCCTCCAGTGTCAGTCAAACCATTAAGTCTGGTCTTTTTACTAGAATTTGAGTTCTGCACCCCACTTTTCTCCTGTTCAGGGACTCTCTGTTGTGTTCCCTGCCAGGGCAGTCATTGGTGGTAGCTAGGCACCATCTAGTTCTTCTGGTCTCAGGCTGATGGAGTCTCTGGTTTATGTGGCCCTTTCTGTCTCTTGGGCTAATGTTTTCCTTGTGTCTTTGGTGTTCTTCATTCTCCTTTGCTCCAGGTGGATTGGGACCAATGAATGCATCTCAGATGGCTGCTTGCTAGCTCTTAAGACCCCAGATGCCACTCACCAAAGTGGGATGCAGAACATTTTCTTAAAAACTTTGCTATGCCGATTGATCTAGATGTCCCCTGAAAGCATGGTCCCCAGAACCCCACCCCTGCTACTCTGTTCCTTGAAGTGTTTGGTTGTATTCAGGAAACTTGTTAGCTTTTGGTTTAGTCCAGTTGTGCTGACTTCCCCTGTAGTGTGTGTTGTTCTTCTTTTCACCTAAGATAATTCTTGTCTACTGTCTAGTTAGTGAATACTCCTCTCCCTCCATCCCCACCATCATAACCATCAAAGAATGTTTTCTTCTGTGTTTCAACCTTCTCCTGAGTTCTTTTAATAGTGCTCTCATATAATATTTGTACTTTTGTGACTGACTAAATTCACTTAGCATAATATCTTCCAGATTCCTCCATATTATAAGATGTTTCATGGATTCATCATTGTCCTTTATTGTTGTGTAGTATTCCGTTGTGTGAATACACCATAATTTATCAGTTCATCCGTTGATGGGCACCTAGGTTGTTTCCATCTTTTTACTATTGTGAACAGTGGTGCAATGAACATGGGTGTGCATATATCTATTCATGCGATGGCTCTTATTTCTCTAGGATATATTCCAAGGAGTGGGATTGCTAGATTGGATGGTACTTCTGTTTCTAGTTTTTTTAAGGAAGTGCCAAGTCAATTTCCAAAGTGGTAGTATCATTTTACATTCCGACCAACAATGTGTAAGTGTTCCAGTCTCTCCACAACCTCTCTAACATTTATTATTTTGTGTTTTTTGGATTAATGCTAGCCTTGTTGGGGTGAGATGGTATCTTATTGTAGTTTTGATTTGCCTTTCTCTAACGGCTAATGATTGTGAGCATTTCCTCATGTATCTGTTAGCCGCCTGAATGTTTTCTTTGGTGAAGTGCCTGTTCATATCCTTTGCACATTTCTTAATTGGGTTATTTGTCTTTTTGTTGTTGAGGTTTTGCAGTAACTTGTAGATTTTAGAGATTAGGCCCTGATCAGATTTGTCATAGCCAAAAATCTTTTCCCAGTCTGTAGGTTGTCTTTTTACTCTTTTGGTGAAGTCTTTTGATGAGCATAACTGTTTGATTTTTAGGAGCTCCCAGTTATCTAGTTCTCTTCTGGTGTTTGTGCATTGTTACTTATGGCTTATATTCTGTTTATTCCATGTATTAGGGCTCCTAGCATTGTTGCTGTCTTTTCTTCCATGATCTTTATTGTTGTAGATTTTATATTTAGGTCTTTGATCCATTTTGAGTTAGTTTTTGTGCATGGTGTGAGGTATGGGTCTTGTTTCATTTTTTTTGCAGATGGATACCCAGTTATGTCAGCCCTATTTGTTAGAGACTGTCTTTTCCATAATTAACAGACTTTGGGCCTTTGTCAAATATCAGTTGCTCATAGGTGGATGAATTTATGTCTGGATTCTCAATTCTGTTCCATTGGTCTATGTATCTGTTGTTGTACCAGTACCAGGCTGTTTTGACTACCATGGCAGTATAATAGGTTCTAAAATCAGGTAGTGTGAGGCCTCCCACTTTGTTCTTCTTCTTCAGTAATGCTTTACTTATCCGGGGCCAAGGCTGTAATCTTTATGGAAGCAGACTATTACATCTTTCTCTCACAAGGCAGCTTGTGTGCTCGAACCGACCTGTTACACTCAAACAAACACCTGTTGCCTTCAAGTCCATTCTGACTCATGGTGACCCTATAAGACAGAGTAGAACTGACCCATAAGTTTTCCAGGGATTGACTGGTGGATTCGAACTGCTGACCTCTTGGTTAGCAGCCAAACGCTTAATCGTGGCACCACCAGGGCTCCACCTGTTATACGGTAGGTACTAAATAAATATTTATTGAATCACTAGTGTTAGTGATTAAATAGGAGGATATTAGATTCCTTACTCTTTTGGGGATTAATTTATAGCAAAAGAAAATTTCAAAACATTGTTTTTCCCATAAACAAGAATAGATAATTTGTAAGAAGTCTTAAACTGTATGTAAATCATGCCTTGTAATGCATGGATATTAAAAGAATGATCTCGTGTACAAATTAGTAGGGTTTTCCCATGTATGCCCCAAAACATAGGACCAAATTTAGGACATAAATTGGAAAAAAAAAAAAAAAGTGTGGTTGATGGATTGGCAACATCAGCATAGCCTGGGCTCTTATTAGAAATGCAGAATTTCAGGCCTTGTCCTGGACTTCCTGAATCAAAATTTACATTGCAGCAAGATCCCCAGGTGATTCATATGCACATTAAGTGCTAAGAAGCACTGGCCTAAGTCTGCTTAAGAATCAGATGAAGCTGCCAAGAAAAAGAAAGAAAAAAAAATTGTGGCTTGCACACGTAAAGCTAGTTACTGCTTTCTTTTAAGGAATGTTTTGTATTGGGGCTATTTCTGTCCAGGAATAAATTCTTTTTTTTTTTTTTTAACAGATTATCTACATCATTAGGAATCCAAAAGATACAGCTGTTTCTTTGTACCACTACTACAGAGATAACCCTAATCTCCCCTCTACTGCCACGTGGGCTGAGTTTTTAGAGCTGTTCCTAAGAGGAGATGGTAAATATGCCAATACTTATTATTCATAATATACAGTGAACTTTTTCCCTCTAAATGAAAGCTTTCAAACCAAATATTTGAATGGATACTTACTGCTTATTTTAAAAAATACATTGCAATACATTCTTCTTTTATTTCTTGTAAGTAAATGTTCTCTCACTTGGCTTCTTCATAGTCTTTCTTATCACCTATGGATAGCACATATTAGTGATTATTTATTGAACTGCATTCAAAACAGAGATTAATTCTGATCAAGCAACTTTTTTCACATACAGTTGAAGTTATAGTGTTAATAATTAGGCTTTTCAGTGAAATAATTATGCACTGATGGGAGTGCAGGAAGGTACAGCTGAAACCTGCACTAAAAAAAGCCTGTTGCTGTCAAGTTGATTCTAATTCATAGTGACCCTAAAGGACAGAGTAGAATTGCCCCATAGGGTTTTCAAGAAGCAGCTCGTGGATTAGAACTGCTGACCTTTTTGGTTAACAGCTGTAGCACTTAACCACTGTGCTACTTGAAACATAGCTTACAGCCACTTGGAAAATAAAACAAAACCAACAAAAAATATACACACACGCAAACCCAAGTTCCTCAGATAAACAAATTGTGATAGAATGAGCCATCTTGACACTTGGTTTTATAAAAACTAACAGAAAGTCGTTTATCCTGAAAAAAATCATCCACACACGTTGGCCCCGTTACCATTCAGGACTTTGGAAATTTTTCCTTTCTTCCTGACTTGGTGCTATCTGAAGCACTGGAAAAAACAAAACAAAAAAATTCTATTCTGAATTCCCAACTTTTCATTAAACCATAATAATATACCAATACAATGCAGAATTTAGAAGAGACATGAGTTGGAAATTGTATGTATCCAGAGGACCCTATCTCTTATTAGGCTTAAAATAGTTCTTAATTCCTAATTTCACTATTTTATTTGCAAACTGTTAGGTTTTTACTTGTTAATCGCAAAAAGGCCATAACAAATGTCACCTTAAACTGAGGACATTGATAACCCATCAACAACAGAGCTTATGCTTTGTTTTACTGTATTCCCTATAGAGGAATATGCTAAATTCACACCATTTCACTTCCTCTTTCTAACTAGTTTCCTCCTTAACTAATGGCAGAATCATAAAATTCTACCATGAAATGGAAGAATCGTAAAATTTCAGGAATGGCAGGTACCATAAAGGTTATCTGATCAGAACACTCACCTAATGTTTGAAGCATCCTTACAACATTCCCAAGAATTATATAGGCTAAGCTTCCTAACAGTAAGTACAGATGCACCACGCTGCAAAGCAATACATCCCATCTGGGAACTGCTAAGATGTTTAAAAAAAAAGAAAAACTTCTTACCTTTTACTGTGTGCCTACCATGTGATACAAACACTTAGCTAAGTGCTGTGAAAACATTATCTCATTTCATCCTCACTAACACGCCATGAGGTAGATGTTATCCTTATTATACAGGTGAGGAAAATGAGAACCTCAAGGAGGCCAAGTAACCTGTCCACAGACACATAACTAACAAGGTGCAGAGCCAAGATTTAAATTCAAGTGTTAGCTTCAAAATCTTTGCCCTTACCTCTGTGCCATAACACGTCCAGCAGAAAACTCTCTTCCTGATCCTTAATTCCTCTTCCACACGATAGCCTTCTAAATATTTGAAGATAGTTAGCATGCCTCCTTTCTCTTCAATTCCATTTTTGGAAGAAGCAGAGTTTAAATTAAATACATAAATTATTTTTTAAAAAACAGATCTTGAACCTGCTTTTCCTCAAGACAGGCTATGCTGCTTTCGTCTACCATTATTACACAGCGTGGCTCACCATCCCACCCCCATCACCACACAGGCTCTGACTTGGCCATATCTCTGTTACTGTGCAGTGCTCAGAAGGCAGAGCATATTCTAGGTATGGTCTGCCTGGCATGGGGAGAGCGCTAGTACTGCTCTTGTCCTAAAGATGATTTTTCTGTGAATGAAGCCACATGCTGACTGGATACCATGGACCACCACATCACTAGGTCATAGCAGGGTATCTGGGAGTGTAATTTGAAAAAAATATGTTAGGTGATTCTCTTATACCTTCTTAGGTAAATTAATAGATTATTAGTTATAAAGAGATTTTACTTGTAAGTACTGTATACTATATTTGGGTAATAAGCCTGGACAAACCCTATCACCACCAAAAATAGTCACTGTATAGTATTAAAGCTTTTTTTCCTAATTCGCATGGAAGCACTAGCTTCACTTTTTACTCTTTATAGTTGTTGTTTTTTCCTGTGTGTGTGTGTGTGTGTGTGTGGAGGGTGTCTTAGTCATCTAGTGCTGCTGCAACAGAAATACCACAAGTGGATGGCTTCATCAACCAGAAATTCATTCGCCCACAGTCTAGTAGGCTAGAAGTCTAAATTCAGGGTGTCAGCTCCAGGGGAAGGCTTTCTCTGTCAGCTCTGGAGGAAGGTCCTTGTCATCAGTCTTCCCCCGGACTAGGTGCTTCTCCGCAAGATATCTTCTTGCAAGATAAAAGGTGGTGCAGACCACACCCCAGGGAAACTCCCTTTACATTGGATCAGGGATGTGATATGATCAAGGGTGTTACATCCCACCGTAATCCTCTTTAACCACAGGCAGAGATTATGATTTATAACATGCAGGAAAATCACAAAATGGAGGACAACCACACAATACTGGGAATCATGGCCTAACCAAGTCGACACGTATTTTTGCGGGACACAATTCAGTCCATGACATAGGAGTATATGCGTATGTGAGTGTGTTTCAGGGACATTCTTCAATGACTTTTCAAGGGAGGAGTTATTTTTATTGCAAATGACAACATGATGTAGTAGAAGGAGCAGGCTATGGAGGCAGAAGACCTGGGCTCAAGTCTTGACTATAATTTACTCCCCATGTGACTTTGGACAAATAGCTTAACCATTCTCAGGTCCAGATTTCTAATATAAAATAAAATGATCTAGTTCATAGCATTATCTAGAAGTTCAAGTTAAGTAATGGCTAAAATATGCTGTAGAAATATACTCACTTATTATTCTACTAGACAGATTTTTAAACAGCCTTACACTTGGGTGGAAATGTTGCCAGTAGATATTTATCTAGAGAGATTAATTTATAACTGTATTATCATGATGTCATGTACACAACTCCAGTCCATGGACTAGACATGAGTGATACCACAAGGCAGTAAAATAAAGAGATGCCGATAGCTACAAAATTACATGACATCATCTAATTAATCTTTTGTCTTTCACTAAGTGTACAAATATGTCTTAGATTTTCAAATTAAATAATAACTATAAATGGTGTTCTGGAAATATGTTGATAGATTAATATTTTTATGAAACTAGTATTTTAGCATTTTATTTTTTCATTTTTTCCATAGCTCACCCCCTCCATTCATATATTAGTATTCCATTTTTCTGAGGCCACTTTATCCCAGAGAGTTTTACTTTTCTGCACAATTATCGTATCTTCAGATGGCCGTCTAAAATGAAGATGCTCGTTATAATCGGATGTAAGAGGCAGAGGATTTGTTTTCAAAAAACGTGGGAGGTTTGAAACACCTAATGGGAAGAATAAAAGAATGTGCTAATGCAGAATTAATCAGTTTGTTAGGCAGGCTTTAGGCCCTTAAAGTTGGAAAAATGACTTTTCAGTGGCATAAATACACAGTGTGTGTAAATTTCTCTAGCAGCACTCAGCGGCAGTGGGAAGAGGAGAAAAGAACGTAAATTGTTGATTCAATATTAGATGTTTGTTAGGTGATTGAAATAAACAATAAGGAGGCAAGGAAGCTGACAGTATGGGCAAGAAAACTGTTGAGGTCATGAACAAGGGGAATAAAGTAAAGATAGAAGGGGACTGAAGTGGTTAGACTAGGCCATTGTAGAAGCCAGTCATTAAAGTCCTTTAAGCTGATGGCAAGGACTGAGACTTCAGTGACTGTAGGGGAGAGACTAGAAGGTCGATTTATGACAGACAAGGAAGGAAAGCGTGGCATATACAAAGGACACAAGTCTCAAAAAAATAAAAACAATCAAAAAACAAACAACCCTGCATTCTACAGGAGGGAGAGTTCTGGAAGTTTATAGGAAGCAGTGAAATTTCTGGCTCACTCTCTAGATGCTAAAACACATGGGCTGGGCCAGAATGAACAACTTCTATTCAAGGGCATCTCAGAAGAAGGGGTATTTTTGGGCAGCAGAAGAAAGGCTTACGAAGATGTTCAGGCTAAGAAGTAGTGAGATAATTCTGTAACTTCGTGGAGGATACAGATTAAATTATTTCCCATGGAAGGAAGATTTCCAATCTCTATTTTGAAAACTACATTTTCTTTAAAACTATAGATCTACTAATGACCTATGAAGATTCTGATTTAAATATTAGCCAGAATGTTATTTTTTATCTTAACCCTTTTTTAATACCTTTTAAAATATCTTCTAATATATTAGTTAGGGTATATACTTAGACTAGTACAAACTTAGACTTTCCTGTGTTAGTAAGGAAGACACAGGTAGCCAGTTTCTTTGAATTCTTTTGACTGGTTTAAGTCCTTTTTCAACAAGATGGGTTGTAATTTAATTGGTCAATAATAGAATACTTAGTTCTCAAATTATGAGCTGGCTATTCTCCAAAAGTTCATCCTTAAGTCCATTTTGAGACACTTTGGGATGCAATTTCCTACTGCAAAACTGTAATGGTAAGGTCAATTAAACCTAACCACGGGGCCTAACACTGGGTCTCTATGCCTACCTAGCCTTGTAGTCACAGAAGCAGGAGCTTCCCTACAGTCCAAGGGCTTCTCCAGGCTCTGCAACTCTAGGCAGTGGCATCGTCCATGAGGACTGGGCTGTGGCTGCTGGTGGGAGGTTGGGGAGTGGGATACCACTGTGGGCATGACTAGTTTACTTTCTAAATTTGTGTGAGAGAAAATCAGCTTCCCTCCTGCCTTGTTTTTGTGCCTGGGAACAGGTTGGCCATTCTCAGATGAACCCCTCATCACTGATATGGTAATTTGGGTAATTCTAAGATAAGGTATTGTGTAAGTCACCGAAATAGCAGTGAGATTTCTGATAATGATGACAGTGTTAGGGCTGTTCTTCTAAGAAACGATACTTGTTATACAACCTTGGGTGTCCATGGAGTAGAAAACTGGATTGACTCTTTATGAAACCACTATAGTCCATGAAATTCTTATCTTAAAAATACATTAGGGTTATTTCTTGTCCTTTGTTTCCTCAAAAGCTAAAGTCATGAAAAATTGCAGTTCGTTTGGAAGTAATTATATTTCAATTTATTCAGAGCTTTAATGTTCAAAATGCCAAGCACAATGTTTGTCAGGCACTAATGGCTTAATAAATGTTTATTAAATGAATGAATGGTCAGCAATTCTCCAGGAAATTGCTAGCAGAGTAGCTCTTTTATGATCGGAACACTAGCTAGAGTCCAGTCTTTGTATGATAAGACATGTACAGAATGAGGTATATGTAGTATTTTAAATCAGTGCGTTTTATGCTTTATATTTTCAAGTTAGTTGACTTCATGTAGTGACAGGGGGATGTTGATCACTTCGTGTTTTTAATCACCACTGCTACAGTGGTTAGTTTGCATGATAATATTTTACTTTTGGCCCTGGAGATTCTTATGGCTATTGTTTACTGAGAGCAACAACAAAGGGATAACACCAACTACAGATACATCTGTAAGAATGTATTTTTTCAGTCTTCAGCTAAGGTAAAGTGAAAGACAAGTAAATAGAATCTTTTTTTTTTGGCAGAAGTTGATAAACTTTTTATAGTAAGAACCTATAATTATGAAAATCATGACACTCTACAAGAACAAAAATGATAGACCCTCCATGTTTCCCTATCTCTTCCAAGACTGAAAGTAGTTACTAAATAAAAAACTAAAAACCAAACCAGTTGGTGTTGAGTCAATTCTGACTCACGGCTAACCAAAGGTTGGCATCTGAACCCATCCAGAGATGCCTCGGAAGAAAGCCTGGAGATGTGCTTCCAAAAGGTCACAGCTTTGAAAACCTTACGGAATACAGTTCTACTCTGCATACGTGAGGTCACTATGAAAGTAGTTATTAGAACCCCAGTTACTGAGAGAGCATGTGCTCTGTCTGTATTTTTGCTACCACTTCTCCTGATGATAAAAGAATATTTACTAAAAATAAGAAGAAACATCAGTAACCTTATTAAGAAATGTGGCCATCAAGCTTCATTCATATGACAGTATTCTATTTAATTGAAATAATTATAAAATTAAGTGCTTAAAAAAACTCTTTTACTCCAGAGTTTAATAGGCATGTGCCTGATATTGAATACTTAACTAAAGGGAGAACAATTCAGGGTTGTATATTAATTCAACAATTCACTTTTCTTTAGTTGTGTATGGATCCTGGTTTGATCATGCCTTAAGCTGGGAAGAGCACAAAAAGGATAAAAACATTCTAACACTATTCTATGAAGAAATGAAGAAAGTAAGTCTTTCTCAACTTTTCAACAAACAAAATTTAAGTCTCATTAAGTGAAAACAGTAAATCAATAAATGAATTCTTCTTTTCAGATTTTAAAGAATGAATTTGAAGTTTTGATAAAAATTATACTATTTGTTATTTATTTGTGTGTTGCTCAGGATCTTTCTAAAGGCATAAAGGAAATAGCTACTTTCCTCGGTGTGCATATGAGTGACAGAGAAATTAATAATATTGCTTGGAAAACATCATTCAATGAAATGAAAAATAACTCAGCCAGAGAAAACTATGATCCAAATCAAACTGTCTGTGCCCTCACATCTAATAGGAAGCTGGTATTTAGGAAAGGTAAGCCAGAAAGAAAGGTGGTGCTTTGCCTGGGGTTTGTATTTACAAGTGGTTCCTTTGTACTATTTTTAATCTCTCATCTTACTCCATATCTTGCACAATGCTTTTCCTGTCATCATCCTTCAGTGACTGTTTATTAAATGAAATTGTTGAATGGCATTCTTTCTAGATATTGAGGTTTTCATGTCCAGTTAGGAACCAACTGAGAGATGCAGGAGTCAAACACATGGAAATGATAAACTATTTGAAGAATGTGCCCTAGGTCCATAGCCTAATGCATTTGCTAATACATCACCCCTGACTATATAAACACACCCTTCCGGTTCCAGCCAATCAGATGCAGTCCTCTTCCCTGCTGGGCAGCATGAGGTAAAGTATGATGCAGTACATGCATCTCTTCAGGAGAGAAAGAAACTGTGAAGAGTGTACTTTCCCATACTCACTAATCAGATAAATTACTGTTCGGGAGTGAGTTGGGCAGAAAAGGTGGAAATATTATCTAAGGACATTCTTCTGCACGGAAACATGAAGAGAAGAAATAAGTCTTCCCCACTAACCCCAATGTTATACTTCGGAGTTTTGGTTCATCTGGATATGGAATTGTTTTGAAGCCCATGTGAATTTTTATCCATATCTGTGGGAAAAATGTTTTTGTATTACTTGTAAAGGCAAGATTATCTGCATGTACATACTCAGGTTTCTTACATGAAAACACACGTTTTATTTTGCTTCTTTGGTACAACTGAATATAATTCCTTCCAAAGCAAATATTTGCCAACTAATGGAGAACGGATATTGTCTTAACTTTGCAAAGATTGTTTTTCCATTTTGATGGCTCATTTCTATCTCCTTATATTTGCCAAACCAGGGCTAAGAGGGAGGTGAGAATTCAATTTAGCAAATATTTATTAATAAACTTAATTCTAAGAACCAGGATTGAAAAATTGAATAAGGCACTGCCCTGTCCTTCAGAAGATCATAATCTAGACAGGAATACAAGGTGATAAGAGCTATACTAGTAGTGTGAGCAAAATGTAAATGGCAGCATGGATAAGGGAGAGAGAACTGTTTTCTAGCAAAGTGTGGATGGAGGTGAGGGGTGAGGAGATCACACTGGATCTGGGACTGGAAGGACAAGCGGGATTTTATCAAAGTGTCAGGGAAGGAACACATTCCAGCCAGAGTTAGCAGCAAAAAGAAGAGTCCAGAACTATCATGAAACTAGGCGGTATTTTCTAGAAAGGATAGGTAGTCTCATATGCTATACTGGTATGTGATGTGCGAGGCAGAACGAGGAACATGTGTCTGTAAAGAAAGAAAGATTAGGGCCAGCAAGCAACAGCTTTGATGGATATGGTGGGAAGCTTTTTCTCCCGGTTTATTTGTTGTTTTAAGAAGGCACTTATCATGGACAGGCCTGTGTGCTGTAAGATTATAATGTCGACATGAGAATTGATTAGAGAGGGGAAGCAGAGACAGAAAGTCCAGCAAATCATCCAGTTGTAACAACCCAGGTAAGAAATATTAAGGGTCGTAATTTGGGCAGCGGCAGTGGAACTGCTGTTGGCTAGAGCTGAGCTGATAAGTCAGTTTAGGAGACATTAGCGGATTGTAGAAATAGTTCAGGATTAGAGGGACTAGTAAAGAAGGAGCCTGGTGGCACAACAGTTAAGCCCTTGGCTACTAACCAAAAGGTTGGTGGTTTGAACCCACCCAGCGACTTGGCAGAAGAAAGATCTGCTGATCTGCTCCCATAAAGATTTTAGCCTAGGAAACCTTATGGGGCAGTTCTACTCTGTGTTATAGGGTCACTAGGAGGTGGAGTCTACTCGGCTCAACAGCACACAACAACAACAGTGAAAAAAGAAGGAGACCTGGTGGTGCAACAGTAAAACGCTCAGCTGCTAACTGAAAGGTTGGCTGACTGATATACTGGACACAGGAGAAAGACTTGGCGATCTGCTTTTGTAAAAATTACAGCCAAGAAAACCCTATGGGATAAGACAGTACACAATACTGGGGAAGTCAGTACAACTTGATCAAGGCAAAGTCATAGAAGCTTATAGACACATCTTAAAAAAAAAAAAAAAGCTACACGAGACCAAGCCATCAACAATTACTTTAGAACAAAGATGAGAATATAAGTGAAAGGCAAACTAGATAAATGGAAATGGAACCACTAAAACAGAAATAATGAAAATGTTCATGCATTGTGAAGAATGTAACCAGTGTCACTGAACAACTTGTGTAGAAATTGTTGAATGGGAACTAAACTGCTTGTAAACCTTCACCAAAAACACAACAAAATAATATTAAAAAAAAAAAAGAAAAGAAAGAATAAGAAAACCCTACAGGGCAGTTCTACTCTGTCATATGGGGTTGTTATGAGTCAGCACACAACAAGAAGTAAAGAAAGGGATGTGAGTTAGTTTTTGGGGGCTTCTGTAACAAAGTTTCACAAAGTGGATGGCTTTAAAGAACAGAAATGTATTTATTATCTCAAAGTTCTGGAGCCTAGAAGTCCAAATCAACATGTTGGCCGAGCCATGCTCCCTGTCAGCTCTAGGGGAAGATTCTTTCCTGTCTCTTCCAGCTTCTAGTAGCCCCAGGGATTTCCTGGCATTCCTTGGATTATAGATGTATCTTCACATGGCTGTCCTGACTGCCTCTCTCTGTGTCTCTTCTCTTTTAGGATAGCACTCAGATGGGATTAGGGTCCACCCTACTAATCACATGACCTCATGTTAATTTAATGATAACATCATCAAATACCCTATTTCCAAACAAGGTCATGTTCACGGGCACCCGGGGTTAAAACTTCAACATATCTTTTTGAGAGACACAATTCAATCTATCGATAGGAATAAAACAACCCAAGAGAAGCCAGGAAAAGAGACCAGCCAAAGTTGAAGAAAAACCAGGGTCAAACCAGGGTCAAAGCAATTCGTTTGTCATTTGTGAATTCTGAGAGCACTGTTTCCATAGTTGTAGGGGTGGAAGCCAGATGGAGGCCAGATGAATAGATGAGAGGTAAAGAAGAGCACCAACAAAAAACCACTCTTCCAAGAACTTTGGGAGTGGAGGACAGGAGCAAGATGCGATGGGAGTTTGAGAGAGAAGTAGAATCAGAAAAAGGATCAGGAGGGGTGGAGTAGAAGATAAAAGAAGACAAAGAATTTAGAAAAGAATACATGAAGGAAGGCAAAGGAAGAAAAGGGGTGAGAAAGAGAAAGTAATTGGGAGGGACCATGGTAGAGACCACAGGGAGGAATAAGGAAGTTCTGAGGCTTAGTAGAGTTCAGTGTTACTCCTGAAATCTTTTTATCACTGCACTTTGAGATTTTAATTAGCGAGATAATCGGTATTTACACTTCTTATCCTCACCTGCCTCATCAGTGACCCTAGCAAATATCCCTAGGTAGAATGATATCAACATAATTGTAGCTAACAACATCAAATTCTAATATATTTAAATTCTACCTGATAAGCATTTTCCTTGTGCTGGATCTAACTAAGCACACAGGTTAACAGTGGAAACATCCTGACTGTTACTAGTGATCATGAGTGCCTGTTTGTAAATCTGTAGTATATGAGGAACTGAACTCCAGGATGGCTCCGTAGAGCCCATTCACTTCATCCTTCCATTGGCTGCATGGGGTAGGAGTCAGGGATCCATTTTCTGCAAATAATCATTTCAAATCAACTACTAAAGTCTTTCATTTAGACTCCTTGGCACAGAGAGATACCCCTCACTTTACAAAGGAGAATCGGTTCCTGCAGTTGTCTTTAAACTAAGTTTCAACAATATGATTTTCACTTTCCCATCGATTTCCCCTTGTAAAGTCAACAGTAGAACTAATATTCTAGAAAGTGCTATGGTGATCATGGAGACCATGTGACAAACAGCCATCAGAGTAGTCCACTCTAAAGGCCAGAGTCTAAGGGCCCATACAAATTAAAAGTTACATGGAGAGTTGCAGGTGTGGAAAGATGTATGGACAAGGATGCATATTGCAGTATTGCTTGTAACTGAAAACCTAGAGTGTACTTACATAGGACACTAATCAGAAGCTGTTAAATACGTTAAGTCATATTCATGCAAGGTTTTATCTGAGAGTCATTGAAATTATAAAGTAGCAGTAACTAGCACTTTTTTAGTGCTTACTATGTGACAGGCATAATCCTTGATTTATCTTGTTTAAATTTGACAATGAACTTTTGAGGATGGTATTCATGTTATCCACATTTTACTGAGACACTGAGCACCTGAGTAACTTGTCCAAAGTCACACATTAGCAGATTGCAGACCCAGGACCTGAATCTATTCTTACTCTACTCAACCGTAATTTTTATTGTAGGTGTATAAATACTAACATGGGAAAATAATCAAAATATAATAAGTTAAAAAAAAAAAACAGGGTGAAATTGTGCCATTTTAATAAGTATGTAGTTAATATGTACATATATGTTTGCAAAGAACATCTGGTAGAATACATGCCAGCCAACTGGTTAGCAGTGTTGATTTTTATTTTCTTTTGCTTATCTGTATTTTCTGTAACCTACATATATAGCTCTTCCATTATTTTTAGAAAGAATTTTTTCTTAAAAAAAAGTAAGAGAAAGTTGCAGAAGCCAGATGTCTTAGTTACTAAGTGCTGCTGTAACAAAATATACCACACGTGGGTGGCTTTAAAGAACAGGAATTTATTTTCTTGCAGTTCAGGAGATTAGAAGTCCAAATTCAGGATATGGCTCTAGGGGGAGGTCCTTCTTTGACAGTGACCTCAGAAGTTCCTTAGCGTTCCTTGGTATTCCTTGGCATCTGGCCTCCGCCTGCCTGTGTCTCTGTGTCTATGCTGGTCTTTTTATAACTCAGAAGTGAGTAGATTTAGGATCCACTCTACACTGGTAATGGCCTCATTAGCATAACAAAAGAAAACACTATGTCCAAATAGGATCATTTTCACAAGTACAAAGGCCAAGAATTCAACACTATTTTGAGGGACAAAAATTCAGTCCATAACACCAGACAAGCAAACAAAAGTCGGGTTAAATGAAGGAAGTCAACTGAGGTTTAGGTGAATTGGACACCAGAAGCCAAAAGGGAGAGCCCGGAAGGACCAAGGAATATTGATGAGTAATATTAATACTGCTCGTCTAAGTTCCAGGCACCAGGCCAAGTGTTTTCCGCACATCAGTTTGTTTAACTGCATGAAGTTAATCTTGTGCCTCAATTGGCATCTGTTAGAAGCAATATCATTTCCTGACTCTGGGATCTTCCCTCTGGTACTATTGTTTCCATTGCGTTTTTTTTTTTGCCAAAATAGAAGAGTTCTACTTTGCTGCTTCTTAAAGAGTCTTTTTTTTTTTTTTTTAATCACCTTTGGAACCAGAATCAACAACCACAAAAAATTCTTATGTTGTAATATATTTCTTTGCTCTAGGTGACATTGTCTGACATTCAATCAAGCCACTGATATTTATTGAGCACTCACTATATGGTCAGCACTGGATTAGATGCTGCAAGATTGCACACCAACAATATGTCATAGTCCCTGACTTGAATGAGTTTATGATCTAATTGGAAAGAAAAGATAATAGAGAACCATATTAGACAGTCTGTAATTGAGGGATAAAATGACATATCACCGGCTCCCAGTGCATGTAGACCAACAGGGATGAAGGAAGGTTGGGGCCAGGAGTGGAAAAAGACCAAGATCCAGGGTTGGGTTTTGGCACAGTGTGCATAATGGAGGCAAGAAGGTCGGCCCTGAATGCTTACCCTTAGGGCCGAGGGTGAGAAAAGTGACTTGTACGATCAGGAGAGGCTAGTGGACTGTGTGTAGCACAGATCTTATTTCAATCCCCAAACATTTTAAATTGAAGATGAGGACTTCACACAAGGAACTTGGTGTTTATAATTTCAATTCTCCATTATCGATTTTGTCAAATGAATTTCCTTAAGATGAGATCAATTACCCAGCCCTGTGGTATGTTATCAGCACAGCTATGTTATCAGCACAGCTTCTGCTATGGAGGTGAACAAGTAGGGAAATGAATAAAATGTCATTATGTTCACTTTGTCTGCCTTGTGTTTCTATTAAGTTCATGTAGGACATTTCTTTGCTTGCTACAGTAAAATCCCTGACATTTATATATTTGAATCTTCCTTTTTTTTAAAGAAATATCTTTTTAAACTGCACAAATTAATATACAAGAATTACAGAAAATATTAGAAACTGTAGTTAGGTAAATGAAGAAAATAATAATCTGCCATAATCTTAGCATCAAAAGATAACAAATGTTTTCATTTTATTATGAATCTGACAGATTTCTTTTACGAATACTATATATTTAAATTGATTCTTACCTGATTCATTTCTGATTTTTCCAGGAGCAGTGGGTGATTGGATAAACTACTTTACTTCAGAGCAGAAGAGAGTATTTGATGAACTATTCACAGAGAAAATGAAACACAGTGAATTGGCAAGACAATTTGAGGATTATTCTTAATATAAATGAGAAATGAAACCAATTTCCATTTTATGTGATGCGGGGTTTGGGGACTAACTAAAAATTTTTACCAATGTAGAAAGCAGATCTTTCTTTCTGTGAGAAACAGACACTTTATGAAAGTGTTAGTAGTGTTATGTGTGAGAGACTATTATTATCACATTTGGTGAGAGCAGAGAATTATTAATAAAAGGAAGTATAAAATTTTTGAATGGTTGAATTACATATGTTCTCAGGATATTCAGTAAGGCAAGGAGATTACTTCTATTCAGAAAGAGCATGTTACTGTTGATGCTCTATAAACTGCATTAATTTACAAGAAAAGAGTTGAGGGATTATCTAAAATAACAAACGTCTGAGAAGAATTTATTTTTTGCCTATTTGAACAATCATGACCTCTAGACAAACGTTTTTATTTAAACATTCCTTGGTGTCTGTGTAGAAGTATTCTCCGGTGTCATAACAATGACAAACAGAATTTTACTATTGTGAAAGCACCTAATAGGTAGATTATGAAATGACCACATTCAATGTACTGCTGAGAATGAAGGATGAAAAGATACTCTTTCACACTAAAATCACACTGGCTTTGTATTCCAGTATTTTTCTTAATCTTTAATCAAGTCAGTTAAATTACAAAATCTCTTATTTTCCAGTTTTGAAAAGTATAATTTTCCTTGAAGTGTTTATAATTCTTTACAGTATTTTGAACATGTATGCTTTCTTCCAGAGGCATTTCCAGCATTAATACAATCTCTATAATTCTCTCTCTTTCCTGTAATGAATATTTTTCTGTGGCTTTAGCATAGAGGATGTTGTAATAAAATTTCAGTGAACTTTATTTCAGAATTATTACCTAAATGACAACATACAAATTATGTATACCTATGTCATACTGTTCACATCTGTATCATCTTATCTACTCAAGGCTTAACGGGAAATCAGAATTGTATATTGTATATGACTCTGAGCTATGAACCTAAAGCAATGGGTTGAGTTAGTTAATTCTGCCAAAAACTTTGATCCTGTACCTTAATATACTGTAAATCTTATCTTTAGTAACAAATCTGTTGGAGTTTTTTTGTGTCAAGCTTATCACAATTCCAGGAGGTAATTAGATCTTTATAGATTTTTGTTATAAATAAAATGTATTTCTGTTGACTTCATGCAATTTAGTTTTTTTTTTTTTTCCTTCAAATACAACATTTATAGAGATTTACTTAGACATACCTCTTCCCCAAATAAATGAGGGTAGTGAATGTGAAAGGCAGTCAGATGTGATCCTGGTCAGATCTCAAGAGTGATCTTGGTCAAGTCTTCATCTTCATGTTGGAGCTAAAATCACACTTAACTTTCCTTGATGCTGATGTTCAGGAAAAGACAAGGCAATCAGAGGAGGGCAAGGGAGACCAGATGAGGTTGGAAAATAAAGAAAACAATGACTGTAGTGTTAGAGGGATTAAATGCTCTTAGCCTATTTCATCTTCTCACAATATGAAATTATCATTCAAGTTGAAAGAACTGAAATAGAACTTTATCTGATGACATGATAGTACTTTATATCTATGAGGTACCTTTGAGACGATGTAGTCCAATTTCCCTTACAGATAAGAAAATTGGTAAGGTCAATAATCTAAATGTGTAACCATAATCCATCCAAGAATCTTGATTCCAATTTCATTGTCAGTCAAAAATATTTTGAGCACTTTCTATGTACCAGGCTCTGTTGTAGACTATGAAGGAATGCCATGAACTAGATAGAGTCACTGTCATCAAAGTGCTTACACTGTAGTGGGAATAGATATATAACTTTAAAAGGTGAATATATGAGATGTGCCAGGCACCAACCAAACCAAATCAAACCAAACCAAATTCACTGCCATCAGGTTGATTCTGACACATAGCAACCCCGAAGGGTTTCCAAGGCTGTAAGTCTCTACGGAAGCAGACTGCCACATCTTTCTCCCGTGGAGTGGCTGGGGGCTTTGTACTGCCAAGCTTTGTTTAGCAGTCAATCACTTTAACCACTGTGCCACCAGGGCTCCTTGCCAGGCACCACATATGCTATAAAGAGAATAAAATGAGGTAATACGGTAGGCAGTGACTTCAGAGTTGCTTTAGCTGGAGCGTTTGACTCTGGACTCTGAGGAGGTGACATGTTGTTGTTATTGCTAGGTGCCATGGAGTCTGTTCCGGCTCATAGTGACCCTATGTACAACAGAACGAAACAATGTTTGGTCCTGCGCCATCCTCACAATTGCTGCCATGCTTGAGCCCGTTGTTGCAGACACTGTGTCAGTCCGTCTGGTTGAAGGCTTTCTCTTTGTCTCTGACCCTCTACTTTACCAAGCATGATGTCCTTCTCCAGGGACTGATCCCTCCTGATAACACTTCCAAAATAAGTGAGACGTAGTCTCGCCATCCCTGCTTCCAAGGAGCATTCTGGTCGTACTTCTTCCAAGAGAGATTTGTTCATTCTTTTGGCAGCCCACAGTGTATTTAATACTCTTTGCCAACACCACAGTTCAAGGGGGTCAGTTCTTCTTTGGTCTTCCGTATTCATCATCCAGCTTTCGTATGCATATGAAGCGATTGAAAACACCATGGCTTGGGTCAGGCGCACCTTAGTCTTCAAGGTGACATCTTTGCTTTTTAACACTTTAAAGAGGTCTTTTGCAGCAGATTTGCCCAGTGCAATGCATCGTTTGATTTCTTGACTGCTGCTTCCATGGGCATTGATTTGGATCCACGTTAAATGAAATCCTTGACAACTTCAATCTTCTCTTTATTTATCATAATATTGCTTACTGGTCCAGTTGTGAGGATTTTTGTTTTCTTTATGTTGAGGTGTAATCCATGCTGAAGGCTGTGGTGTTTGATCTTTGTCAGTAAGTGCTTCAAGTCCTGTTCACTTTCAGCAAGCAAGGTTGTGAAATCTGTGTAACGCAGGTTGTTAATGAGTCTTCTCCAATACTAATGCCCTGTTCTTCTTCATATAGCCCAGCTTCTCGGATTATTTGCTCAGATTGAATAGGTATGGTGAAAGGATACAACCCTGACACACACCTTTCTTGACTTTAAACCATGCAGTATCCCCTTGTTCTGTTTGAATGACTGCCTCTTGATCTATGTGCAGGTTCCTCCTGAGCACAATTAAGTATTCTGGAATTCCCATTCTTTGCAACGTTATCCATATTTTGTTATGATCCACACAGTCAAATGCCTTTGCATAGTCAAAAAAACACAGGTAAACATCTTTCTGGTATTCTCTGCTTTCAGACAGGATCCATCTGACATCAGCAATGATATTCCTGGTTCCACGTCCTCTTCTGAATCTGGCTTGAATTTCTGGCAGTTCCCTGTCGATATACTGTTGCAGCCACTGTTGAATGATCTTCAGCAAAATTTTACTTGCATGTGATATTAACGATACCGTTCCATAATTTCCGCATTCTATTGAATCACCTTTCTTTGGAATAGGCGCAAATATGGATCTCTTCCTGTCGGTTGGCTAGGTAGCTGCCTTCCAAATTTCTTGGTGTAGACGAGTGAGCATTTCCAGTGCTGCGTTTATTTGCTGAAGCATCTTAGTTGGTATTCTGTCAATTCCTGAAGCATTGTTTTTCACCAGTGTCTTCAGTGCAGCTTGGACTTCTTCCTTCAGTACCATTGGTTCCTGATCATCTGCTACCTCCTGAAATGGTTGAATGTTGACCAGTTCTTTTTGGTATAGCGACTCTGTGTATTCTTTCCATCTTTTTTTGATGCTTCCTGTGTCATTTAATATTTTCCCCATAGAATCCTGCAATATTGCAACTTGAGGCTTGAATTTTACCTTCAGTTCTTTCAACTTGAGGAATGCTGCATGTATTCTTCCCTTTTGGTTTTCTATCTCCAGGTCTTTGTACATCATTAAAATAGTTTGTCTTCTCGAGATGTCCTTTGAAATCTTCTGTTCAGTTCTTTTACTTCATCATTTCTTCCTTTTGCTTTAGCTACTCAACGTTCAGGAGCAAGTTTCAGAGTCTCATTCATTTTGGTCTTTTCTTTCTTTCGTGTCTTTTTAATGACCTCTTGCTTTCTTCATGTATGATGTCCTTGATGTCATTCCACAACTCGTCTGTTCTTCAGTCACTAATGTTCAATGAGTCAAGTCTATTCTTGAGATGGCCTCCAAATTCAGGTGGGGTATACTCAAGGTTGTCGTAATTTGGCTCTGGTGGCCTCATTCTAATTTTCTTCAATTTCAACTTGAACTTGCATTTGAGCAATTGACGGTCTGTTCCTCCGTCAGCCCTTGGCCTTGTTCTGAATGATGATATTGAGCTTTTTCATTGTCTGTTTCCACAGATGTAGTCAATTTGATTCCTGTGTATTGCATCTGGTGAGGTCCACGTGTATAGGAGGAGACATAGGAGTTCCAATTTGAATGAGTGTGGCTACCTTGTGAAGATCTGGACTTGGACGCATAACAGGGAGTTTGGGTTTCATTTTAGAAGGGGGGAGGGTGGTCCACAGGGAAGTGAGGCATTCTGACAGACACTATATAAAGATCACTCTGACGACTAAGTGGAGGATGGACCTGAGGGGTCAAGAGAGGAGGTAAAGGTAAATGGCTATTGTGATGGTGTAGGTGAGACAAGAGAAAGGCTTGGACTATGATTGTAGCAGTGAAAGTGGTGAGAAATTGTCAGTTTTATAATATAATCTGGATATTGAGCTAGCTAACCTACTGCTATAGGAATGAAACCTAGATTTTTGGCTAACCAGCTGAATATCTGAGGATGTCATTTACTAAGATGAGGAAGGCTTGATAGCAAAACAATTTGTGTGTGTATTTCTGTGGGAATGTGGATCAAGACTTTTGTTTTGGTTCTGCTAAGTTCGAAATGTCTAGTAGACACCAGGTAGTAAGGTGAATATAAGAATCTCTCTGCTGACAGTTGTATTGTTCCCTGGGGCCCAGTGAGAGGGTTTGAAAAGGTGGGGAGGTGTGGGAGATTGGGTCAGAATAGAAGACTTACAGAGAACTGTAGAAATGAGCATCTGTATGACGATGAATGATCTGGAAAGTTTGGACTTCTGATAGTGGCTAAGATAGTTAGGGATATAAATCAAGATGGGATTGGTCCTGGAAGTTGGAGCACACACTGAATGAAGATGTTGGGCATTGCTTGGCTTGCCTCCATGAAAGCAGATTAAGGATGCCTAACTGTATATGACTTTGAAAGTTATCTTTAGCCTTTCCTTTTTCATTGTCATGAAACAATACTAATAACCCATTTTAAATTCCCTTCACTGAGTAGTGTTACTAAGATGAAAGTTTGGAGAAATCGTTTTGTCAAAGCTTAGTCTGTACACATGAGTTTAACACTCCTAATAAACCAGGAGTTGTGTCTTGGTGCACATAAATATAACAGTATAAATAGTCAATGTTTCTTTCCTTAAAGAGGACAAAAGACAATTAAAAAAATATCCTTAAGTGGTCACTTCTTTTTTCTTTTATCTGCTATATGTATCTGATGCAAGAAGGTAACTAATCAATGGGCATCCACATTTTAGTGAGAATGTCATCCTTCCTAACTTTAACTCACACCCACTGTATCTCTGCTACTGGAGGGAAGAGAAGGGTTGAAGAATGTACAAATAGGTTCTGGCTAGGTCTTTAAAATTCTGCTACTCATCCTTTGCCTATGTCCTGGATCATTGCCTAGCGATCGGAAGTGTTGTTAGGTGCCGTCGAGTTGGTTCCAACTCATAGTGACACTATAACGGAACGAAACCCTGCCCGGTCCTGCACCATGCTCACAATTGTTGTTATGTTTGAGCCCATTGTTGTAGCCACTGTGTCAATCTATCTCTTTGAGGGTCTTCCTCTTTTTCACTGACCCTTTATTTCACCAAGGATGATGTCCTTCTCCAGGGACTGATCCCTCCTGATAACACGTCTGAAGTACTGAGACGAAGTCTCACCATCCTTGCTTCCAAGGAGCACTCTGGCTGTTATTTCTTCCAAGACAGAGTTGTTCATTATTTTGGCAGTTCATGGTATATTCAATATTCCTTGCCAACACCATAATTCAAAGGCATCAATTCTTTGGTCTTCCTGATCCAACGTCCAGCTTTGCATATGAGGCGATTGAAAATATTATGGCTTGGGTCAAGTACGCTTTGGTCCTCAAAGTGACATCTTTACTATTTTAACACTTTAAAGAGGTCTTTTGCAGCAGATTTACCCAATGTAATATGTTGTTTGATTTCCTGACTGTGTTTTCATGGGTGTTGATGGTGGACCCAAGTAAAATGAAATCCTTGACAACATCAATCTTTTCTCCATTTACTATGATGTTGCTTACTGGTCTAGTTGTGAGGAATTTTGTTTTCTTTAGGTTCAGGTGTAATCCATACTGAAGGCCGTAGTCTTTGATCTTCATCAGTAAGTGTTTCAAGTCTTCTTCGCTTTCAGCAAGCAAGGTTGTGAGCAGAAGTAGTCACCAGTAAAGTAGCCAGATAAGCTAAATTGACTCCATAAAATTGCTGGAGACAGACTGCGGACTAATTGCCCTGATATCTATGTCTACTGGAATTTTCCTCTTTTCACATATAAGCTCTGAATCTCTCCCTTTGAACTCTGACATACCACTTTGTTTTTTACTTCACTGGGACTGACAAAACAACTTTATACACACTTCCTCATCCACACTGCCTCCCACTATCACTCTGTCGAATCTCTCTTTCAATTATTTTTCAGTCTTGTCTCTCCTTCATTTATCTGCCCTCTCCCTCCACTCTGTAGTCAATGAATAACTGCTAAGTCATAATGATTCTTTTATGGTTTAATTAGCTGGCACTTTTTCACTTCCACGTGTTTGTTTCTGCCTCATAGGCGTTTCACCTCCATCATTGGTTTATCACCAACTCTATGAAAACCTGTCCTGATTACTCTCCATCCTCCTCCTTATTTTTCATTTCTCCATTTATTGGCTCTCCAATGACACTTCCCTTATGTTTTACTTTCCGCACTTAACCACTTCAAACCAAACCCATTGCCATCGGGTGAGTTCCAACTCATGGCAAGCTCATGTGTTACAGAGTAGAACCGTGGAGTTTTCTTGGCTACCTTTTCCATGGTGACACTGAGGGTGTTTGAACTGCCACCCTTTAAATTAGTAGTGAAGCAAACACCATTATTAGGTATTAGTACGTAAATGTCTCCCATTCTAGTTTGTAAAGTTCCTGTTGTAAGGGTCCACATCCTGTTCATTTATGTATCCTCCATCACACCTAGTCCCATGCAGCACTCCTAATAGGTGTCTAGTAAATGTTGGTTGTGAATTGAATTCATGGACCACTTTAAATTTTGTCATTCAGAAAACTCAGTTGCAATACTGCAACCCGCTTTGATCTTATTTCTGTATTCTCTTAGTACTTGATGTCTGCGTTAGTCAGCTCTTTTTTTTCTTAAACCTAATCATGGATCCCCTTCCATTATTACTTAACAGTTTCACAGCATGCAAGTCGTCCCAGTCCCGTTGAAATCTGACAGGGAGCTGATAGGAAACCTCTTCAGTGACTGATGCAATGTATTGCCAACATAAATTGTTCAGTAAGGGTGTGTTAAATGAAAAAATTAATGAATAGATGATTTAAAGAATGAACGGGCACATCTCTGTGTATTTATCTATCTGCTCAGCCTCCTGGCCCTATGGGCATGATTGTTTACAGTCATATTGGCTTCTTTACTTCTTCTCCACTTTCCAAATGAAACTCATAACAAAATGTTAACTGATTCTTGCTTTTTAGTATCTCTTAATCCATTCTGAGTGTAATGAAAGACTACCAGTTTTCCTTTAAACATAAAAGTAGACAAAAATCAGTTCTAAATTGTAAGAATAACCTGCAGCTACCACCTATAGAGTAAAATAAGTCTGGTGGAGAGGTCTGTGGGGGTTCACACAATGTGTATGTGTTTTTAACATTTTTTAAAAAAATAATTCCTCCTCGTAATTTGTAAGATTTTAAATAGAAAATTCTTTTGTCTTTAAGCAGCTCATTCACACATTTATAAAATATCAACTAAAGTCAGGTGATTAAAAATCAGTTTCAGAAAAGAGAGGAGTAATATAGTATTTAAATAACATTCACCTTGTTTTCATTTTTACTTTAGTTTAATGAGAGAATTATTGATCCTTTTTCTAGATGCACAGATACAGGTCTGGATGGAATTTTCTTAGGAGTTAGCAGAGGAATAAGACGGAAACATCCTTTATGGCTAGTTTGAGTGAAAAGCTACACATAGCATGAATAAATAAGGAGTCATCAATCCACCTAGCCCACCAGTTGCCAATTAGGAAAGCAATTATAGACAAGCTCTGTGTGTGGCCCATTTAGATATGGACAGATTGGATTATTATCCTTCCAAAGTTTGGGTAGCATTAACTCAAGCTATAACTAGACAGATTTTGGTAAATAAATGTAGACATTTTTGTTGTTGTTCATTTGCACTATAGTAAGTACTAGTTTAAAATCTTCATGAGTACTGATACATAGCTATGAGGGTTTACTAATCCTTAATTGAGGACTGACTGGGTCATCATTATCCCTGGGAATATAAGAAAACTGTCAAGCTGTTTTTAACAAAGGAAGTACAAAGCCAAGCCAATCTATATCTATGATATATATGTATGTGCATGTATATTTCTATAAATATGGTTCTGTTCAATTTAAATTTGCTATTTATTTCAATTATTTATATTAATTTATAGTATCGGATTTGCTCCAATAGAGACAAGGAAATCTAGGTCTTTAGAGGGTTTCAGTTATTTAGATTGCTTCTTCCTTTTGTGAAAGTTTCATAGTCTACCAGGGTCTGAGTAAGAGATAATTGAAGGGGGAGTAAGGCAGGCAGGGAGAGAACCTCCTGTGATGACTAGCCAAGTTTGAGGCAGAGATGGCATATTTCTCAGTAATTGGCCCAAAGGGGAATTTTAATTAAAATAAATTAGTGTGACTAGCTAAATCCTGCTGGGTACAATACAGATGATCTCTAACTATAAAGATAAATTGATGGAAACTTTTATAAAGGAATTTATTCACTCCAGACAGTAATATTTTAAAATCACTGTTAATAATGGAGCCCTGGTGGCGCAGTGATTAGGAGCTCAGCTGCTAAATAAAAAGGTCTGCAGTCTGAATCCACCAGCTGCTCCTTGGAAACCCTATGGTGCAGTTCTACTCTGTATATAGAGTTGCGATGAGTTGGAATCTACTCGATGGCAATCAGTTTGGTTTTCCTTTCTTTTATGTTAATAATACACAAATGGATAATAGCAATGTTAACTTTGCTCCGAAAGACAATTCCAAATAATTCAATAAATATTTTATCCTTCTTTGGCTTACATTATAAAGGTCAACAAAATCCTGTTTTGTGAGAATTACCTTCTGATTTCTAACAGAGGTTAAAAGGGTTATGTAGACAACTGTGGGTGAAGTAAAGTTCTCTCCTGAGATTCATAAAACCTAAGTAGGAATTATCTTGAGCCATCTACAAAGTGTGAATAAAACTGAGGCCCACACAATGGTGAGGCAGCAGTGACAGGCTTTGTCACAGTGCTGCTTCCAAGATGTCAATCAAGCCAAGGGCCAAGTATTGCAGGAAAGACAGCTAGCAAGTGCACTAGCTGGGGCTCATTTTATACCCGTACTGTTAAGTACAATAATCTACTGGCTTAAGCAAATACCTGGCTTCAATCACAGGTATTTGCCCCCTAAACTTTGGCCTTGGCCCAAACCTCTGTATGAAATGCAGCATTTGAAATTCTAAGAAAGAGAGCTTGGGTGGTAATAGTCATACTTATAAAACAAGACTACTACAAAAGGATCCCTGAGGGCCCATCTAGTTGAGCAACTTTCCCATGCTCTGAATTGTCTCCCTCGGTGACATACTACTGAGAAATAGGGAGGATGAGGAGTGTGGGTGCAGGTTAGGGGGTGGAGGATGGAAGGAACAGGACACAGAAATGTGACGTCACTTCCAAAGCCACCTCAGAACCTAACTATACTCCTACTCCTCTATTACTCTCCTCCTGTCATTGCTTCTGCTAAGCAGACACTAAAGGATCTCCATTTAAGAGAATTAGCCCATTAGTTTATAGGTGAAGAACAGCAAATCCTTTACAATGGACTCCAGGTGCTGTACTCCCTCCTGGAAATACTGATGAATAAATAAACCTCTTCAGAGAGCTTGTGCCCATCAGCAGAAGCTGATAATTAACAAGAAAAGCATAATGAAGAGATGTGTGTGTCTGTGTGTGTGTGCCTGTGTGTGTCTGTGTGTGTGTGCCTGTGTGTGTGTCTCTGTGTGGGTGTCTGTGCATGTGTCTGCGTGTGTGTCTGCGTGTGTGTGTGTGTGTCTGTGTCTGTGTGTCTGTACGTGCGTCTCTGTGCTCTGTGTGTGTGTGTGTGTGTGTGTGTGTGTGTGTGTGGAGGGTCAGGAATGGCATCCAGAAAGGAGCCCCAGGGATTGCAGTTGGGAGGCAGAAGTCCCTCATACGTGGTGGGTGCACCTAAAGCATTGCTGTTGTGGTAGAAACGTGCCCTGATGTATTCACATTGCCAGTCAGGTTCCATCTTTTACAAAGTGCAACCCTGTGGCCAAGTGGGTCAGGCATGAGGGAAGAGGGAGTATGGATGAATTTGCTGGCTTCTTGACAGACCCCTCTCCCTCAGTCTCTGACATGGGGTTCAAGACTGCCTGGTTTCTGCATCCTGAAAGCCAGCCAGCCTTGAATTTTGCCTACGGGGGTATTACTCTACTTTTTAAAATTTTTAAAAATTTCCTTTGCATTGTTTTTCCTGTTCTGCCTTCTGATTCTTCAGACGGAGTTTCCCAAGGTGTGTTTTGCATAGTATTGCATGAGAATTACCTTGGGGATATTTGCTAAAAATTCAGTTTGGGAACTATTGCTCGAGAACAGTAGTTATCACCTCTGGCTGCACATGTGAATCACCTGGAATTTTTATTTTTTTATATCAATCCTCTGGGCCCCACACCTAGATATTCTGTTTTAATTGGTCTGGCATAGTTCTCTGGTATCTGTATGTTGTTAAAGCTCCCGCAGTGAATCGAGTTAGAGTAGGCCTCCACAGATGGACAGGTGTAAGTCCCTAAGAAGGTGGGTTGAGATGGGACCACCTGAGACCTCCTGGTAATCAGGAAGAGGGTCTCTAATGCACTTGAAATGTCTATTTAAGAGGATATAGAGGTGGTTCCTAAACCTGATTTCATCCCTGCCATGCTTTCTGAGGGCCATTCTCTCTCACCTCCCTTTCCAGGAGGGGAGGCCTTTCTGACTTCACCCTTCCAGCTAAAGGATTCTCAGATTTAGTGTGCACAAGAGTCAGCTGAGAGAATTTTACTAAAATGCAGATAGCCAACCTTATTTCAGAGATTCTGATTCAATAGCTCTGGGATGAGGCTAAAGATAGTTTTAACAATTAGTATATTTAATAATCATTGTATGTTATTATTGTGTTGATGAAAAGTACTGAATATACTATGGACCGCCAAAAGAATGAACAACTCTGTCTTGGAAGATGTACAGCCAGAATGCTCCTTGGAAGCAAGAATGGCGAGACTTCGTCTCATGTACTTTGGACATGTTATCAGAAGGGACTAGACCCTGGAGAAGGACATCATGCTTGGTAAGGTAGAGCGTCAGCGAAAAAGAGGAAGACCCTCAATGAGATGGACTGACACAGTGTCTGAAACAATGCCCTCAAACGTAAGAACTATTGTGAGGATGGCGCAGGACGGGGGCAGTGTTTCGTTATGTTGTACATCGGGTCACTATGAATCGGAGTCAACCCGAAGGCACCTAACAACAATAACAACATATGTGATTTTGATGCAGGTAGATAAGGGACCACATTTTGAGAAAACACTGTGCAGGCCTTCACCTGAAGTATAATCGGCTCCCCTTAGAAGTGTTCTCTGTCGTGATTTCCGGTTCTGCCATCTTGTGTCCGACGTTAGTTACTAGCCTCTCTGTGCCTCAGTTTCTGCATCTGTACAATGAGGAACACAGACGTGTTAAAAGAAGTTAACACAGATTAAATGTCACCTTTATGGCCCTGGTTGACAGACCTAGGTAGCATTGGGATACGGCTTTCTTTTTAGCTGGCTCTTGTCCTCTCCTAAGGGAGTGATATAACTCTTTACATGTCCTCTTTCGTCCTCAGTCTTCCTATCACGCCCACTCAGAACTTTTCTACTTGCTCAGAGTCCATCCCCAAGCATTGTTAGAAGAAACTTTATTTCCATGTGATTGTGAAAAAGAGTAAAAAATGCTGAAAATGTACTTTATAAAGAATTCCCTATGTTGGATAGTGATGCTCGATATAAGACGGTTGAACAACGAAAATATATTATCAAATCTTAATTGGCTCAGTTACTTCCAATCAACTGGTAGAACTGCATATTTTGTAACGCTAGATCTGTGATGACCCCTAGTGGCCAAAATGTCAACCACTGAGATTTTTAAAGTACGTGGAATATTTTCCTCAGCATACAAATAATTAAAATGGTATCTACTTTATTTTTTCATTTTGAGAACAGTTTAACACCAAAGCATGAAATAATCCTGCATCAGAAATATCATCAATGAAATGTGGACAAACCAAAATTCTTTGGTACTAATGTATCAGTGGAAACACTTGTGGCGTAGTGGTTAACTGCTATGGCTGCTAACCAAAAGTTCGGCAGTTTAAATCCACCAGGCGCTCCTTGAAAACTCTAGGGGGCAGTTCCAGTCTGTCCTATAGGGTGGCTATGAATTGGAATCGAAGGCAATGGGTTTTTGGTTTTTTAATGTGTCAGTAAGGAGCCCTGGTGGTGCAGTGGTTAAGTGCTCAGCTGCTAACCAAAATGTCGGTAGTTTGAACCCATAAGCTTCTCTGCAGAAGAAAGATGGGGCAGTTTGCTTCCCTAAAGATTTACAGCCTTGGAAACCCTATGGGGCACTTCTAGTCTGTCCCATAAGGTCGCTATGAGTTGGAATCGACTGGATGGCAACGGGTTAATATATTAGTACTAGGAACCTGACTGGAACAAGATGTTTGCTATTGGCTCCTAACTGTTGCTGGTTTGAACCTACCCAGCATCTACAGCAGAAAGGCCTGGTGAACTGTTTCTGTAGAGATTATAGCCAAGAAAACCTTATGGAGCAGTTCTGCTCTGTAACACATGAGGTTGTCATGTGTTGGGGCTGACAAGATGGCAGCTTACAACACCAACAAGTATTAGTATTTAAACTTCTCTAACGAGTTCATGCAGACCATAGCACTAGGTAATTATCTAAGATAACATTCTCCTAAAGTGACATTAAGCTTTTAGACTTGAAAAAAGTGATTTGTATCAGTATGCAGAAAACAAACAAAAGAGCAGACACAGGAGAGACTAATACAGACTATGAAAATTTCACCATAATACATATAAAACAAACAAAAAAACCAAGCCCACTGCCATCGAGTCGATTCCAACTCATAGCGACTCTATAGTAGTCCTTAAAATAATTAGAAAATAATTAATATGCTTAACCTTGCCAATTCAGGTAACAGTAATTATTTTACCTCATACCCCACCCCTCATTGGTATAGGATTTATTCTTTTGTGTACTCATTTATGTATCCATTCAAAAAATCTTTACTGACTGTTACAGTTTGAGAATCAGATGAACAGGGAGATTAGTGTCCAGGATGTTTACTAAAGAGTATTCCTGGGATTCCTTCTTGCGAAAGAGAAGACAGGGGAAGGAAGGAGGACTGAGTGGGAAGGAAGGACTAGGAGATGGGTTGCTACGCAGTATCAACGGAGGACTCAGCTGATCCCACAGGGAACTCTGAAGCTGGTATGGCCCCTCCCTCAGTGTTGTTCCTTATTTAAGACAGAGGGCCAGACTTTTATTTCCCTGCATCCAGTCATTGGATAGGAGCTGCCTCAGGAAAGAGGGTGACTGTCTTAGTTATCTAGTGCCGTTATAACAGAAATACCACAAGTGGGTGGCTTCAACCAAGAGAAATTTATTTTCTCACAGTTTAGGGGGCTAGAAGTTCAAATTCAGGGTGCCGGCTCTAGAAGAAGGCTTTTTCTCTCTGTCAGCTCTGGAGGAAGGTTCTTGTCTCTTTTGAGCTTCTTCTCCTGAATAATTTTCATATGGCACGGTCTCTCTCTTCCCTCATGTCTGCTTGCTCTATTGCTTATTTAATCTCTTTCATATCTCAAAAGAGATTGACTTAAAATATACTCTACACTAATACTGTCTTATTAACATAACAAAGAAAAACAATTCCCAAATGGGATTATAACCACAGGTATAGGGATTAGGATTTACAACACATATTTTGGTGGGACACAATTTAAACCATGACGTGACCTTTGGTGAGGCAACTCTGTTCAGCTGAGGCAGTACTTAAGAGGGCAGACAGCTGACAGCTGACTCGCAACACTCCAGAAGTCAGAGGAATAAATCCTACAGCCAGAAGGGTGACCTGCATGTCACATCACAACATCCACTACCCTGAGGCAATATGATATGCACACAATAGGCTTCCTGACCTTTTGTAACTGAAAGACATACAGTAAACAAATGAACATCCAGATTAAGTACTAAGGGGTAAGAAGGAAGAGTCAGGCTAAGGTGCAAAGATGAGGGATGAATTTCAAGTGAGCGATCAGGGTGAAGTTTCTTTGCAGAAGTGTTGGTTAAGACCTGATGGATAAGTAGGAGTTAGCTAGGAGTGGAGGAAATGAGCATTCCAGATATGAAGTCCTCAAGACAGAAGAGCTTAGAGTAGATGAAGTCTAGAGTGGACATGCTTGCAGGGTAGTAACCTTATTTCCCACTCTCTTTGTGTTGTTATTTCTTGACTCTGCTGATTTTGTAGTCAGGGTGGAGAGAAGGAAGGGTATAAAAGAGAACTATAACACTTGATCTGGGAAGCATTTTCCTTATTCCGTGGACAGAACGGAGTCACTGTAAGTTTTGAGAAGGCAATAGCAAGCACAAAGGCGACAACTGAAATGGAAGTAGAATGGATTGGAAAGACATTGAACATTTCACAGTCAACAAAAGGGTCAAGCCTTTTCTTTTGAGGTTCACCCCACAATTTGAGGGTCTTATTGTTTATGGTCTTATTTCTCATCATTTCCTACTAAATCGTATAGGTGCTGGCCACAATAACCTTTTCCAATCTCTGAATGCAACATGTTAACCTCAATTCTCTGGTATGATCCTTTGACATCATGAAATTTTCCAGTTTTCAAGGCCCAGCTCAAATTTCACCTCCTCCTGAGAAGCTTTTCCTGCTTCAAGCCCTTTAAGAGCCTCTCTCTATCCTTATTCTTAGAATAAAGCAAAAATTTCTTAATGTAACTCACAAGACTCTTTATGATGTGGTCTCTGCTTATTTACCTTGGAGCAGCTCCTCCTCCCTCACCCTAGGTTTTTGTTTTGTTTTTTTTTTAATTTACCCTTTGGTATTTGGCATTCTCTGAGCTTCCTGGATGTGTGGCTTGGTGTCTGTAATTAATTTTGGGAAGTTCTTAGCCATTACTACTTCAAATATTTTTTCTGCCTTGTTTTCTCTTTTTCTTTCTGGTATCCCAAGTATGTATATGCTACAACTTTTGATGTTGCCCCATAGTTCTTGGATAATCTGTTGTGGTTTTTTTGTTCATTTTATTTTGGGGTTTCAGTGCTGGAAATTTTTACTGGCCTAACTTCAAGTTCACTCATTTTTTTCTTTGGCTATTTTAAGTCTACTAATGCACCCATTAAAGGCATTCTTTATTTCTGTTACTGTGTCATTGATTTTCTAGCATTTTCTTTTCTTTCTCTCTGCTAACATTACCTAGTTTTGCATATTGTGTACCTTTTCTATTAGAACCCTTTCCATATTAACTGTAGATATTTTAAATTCCCCATCTAATCTGATAATACCAACATCTGAGTCATATTTGAGGCTGGTTCTGGTGACTTGTCTTTTCAGACTGTTTTTTTTTCTTGCCTTTTGGCAATACTTCTTTGTACAATCTCAGATATGCATGCTGTATCAGGTTGTAGACACTGAGCTAAATGGGCGTTACTGTGAAACTTTATGCTAACCTTGCTAGAAGTTGGGCTTCATTTAATATTTGTTGTAGCTGTGTCAGAAACTTCAAATTCCTCTGGTGTTCTTGTTCATCTTTGGAGCTTCCTTTTGTATTGCTCCTTAGAGTCTCTGTCCTACACCTTTTTCAATTAGAATCCACTGTTACACTGGAGGTTTGTTGGTGTTGTGTATAGTGTGGGAGAGGGGAAGCTGCCTATCTTGACTTTGCAGTCACTGTTTGTCCTATGACCTCAGTTTTCTGATAGGTCCAAGAGGAATTATGTTCAGTTTGTCCAGTTATTTCTTGTTGTAAAGAGTAACAATTTCTAAGCTCTTTTCACAACAGAGCTGAACATATATTTTCTTTTTTACTTAAAAAACAAGTGATCTTATTTTATTACATAGCACAATTTTTACTTTGGTGTGTAACATCACTCCCTGCCTTTACTTCAGTTTTACTTTTTAAAGGGTTGACATTAATATTCCAATCTTTAAGGTACTATACTAATACTGCTTTAGAAATAGTGAATTCCAACATTTTTAAATGATTTCTGAAACAAATGTTAGAACACAATTAACCAGCCATGGCATCTTGGCTATTTTATTTAAAACACAGGGGCTAGGAACAGAACAAAAAATTACATTTAAGGAAATGGTGGGAGTTGGCTAAAATTTCTTTTCCAATATAAGCAGACTGAGTGGGTGGAGAAGCTCATAGGTAATTCCATTTGACAGACATGTTTCTTTTTCCCCTTCACACCATTAACCTTGGTTTGAAAAGAACAAGAAGGGTTTAAAAAAATCACATACAAATATTCCATTTAGTAAAGGTTAAAAGACAGACTGAATTCTTTCATACTAGGCAGTCCAAAAATACCTGACTGCTACTAAAACTAGTCAGTTGGAAGCTTGTCCAACTCATAAAGGAGGAAAAGAAAAGTGTTTCCCTTATTTATTTGTTGATTTAAAGTATTGCAGGGGAATTAAAGGATAGGAGGTAACATTTAGTCATTCCCCTTGAATTCTAAGTACAGGATTTTGGTTCTGATATTTCAGTGGATGACAGCTCATTCCTGTGCATGGCCACCACTTTGAGTAAAGGGTTAGTTGCCACATCAGCCCCTGCGGGCATCTACAACCCAGAATGGCCTGAAACAGCAATGAATTAAAGGAGCTGGATACAAAGTAGATTCCGTATACTCTGGATTCAGCTTAGTTTGATTCATTCTAGAGCTATCTTAAAATTTACATGGAGTATATAACCATTCTTCTTTAGGGACCTTCATCGAGTTGTGAAATGCCTTCTAAGTCTGCTACAGTGTAAGTTTTTATTCCATGTTCTCTTTATAGTTAAATGAAGTGAACATATATTTTCTTGACTAAGATTCCTTATTACTGGGAAAAGAGGTATTAGAAGTAGCACTGAGGGCTCAACTGTCTCCTTGTATCACTTACTGGGGTTTGGGTCACTTAAATGAAATAAGAACTCCATAAAAAAACCCAAAAAACAAACCCACTGCCATCAAGTCGATTCCAACTTGTAGTGACACTGTAATTACTTTAGGAGGTATATTTGCGGGGGAGTTGAGGAATGAATGATTCATGCTGAAGACTAAAGGATTAAAGGTAGGACCTAAGAATAGGCTAATGGAGGCACATTAGGCAGAAGAAATGGCACTGGTACTGAGGAAAGCTACACTGTGTTGGAGAATTGCATAGAATAGCTTTATTAAAACCAGGAACTAAGGATGGAGTATTAAGTTGTGACAAGACTATAATGTTTGGCCTGGGGAATGTTTTACCTTATTCTGTGGTCAGCATGGAGTCACAGAAAAATTCTGAAAAGGGTAATGGTATTTGCATATATATGCTATATTTATACATACATGAAGTAGAATCAGATGCTTTACACCTGGCATCCAGTGGTTTGTGTCTCACTCTGACTGCATGGTCAGTGTGTAAAAGAGATAAGGAAATGCTTTATAAATTTCTTCTATAGTAAGGAGGCAGTTTTCATCAAGTTTGAGAAATGTAATTTTATTAATTGATAGAAGGGTGTGTCTTATCAGACATACTGTCACCAAATAAATAAAGTCCCAGCATCATTAAAAGCTCACAAATACACAGTTTTACAGGGTACAATACAAAATCGATTTTGATGATGCTTTACTTGCATTTACGAAAAATCTGAGAAAGATTGTAATCGATCACTAAATAACTATCTTGCATAAAAAGAAAAGTAGAGCACAATTATTTCCTTCTATGAAATAATTACGGGAATGATAATTTGAGAAGACTTCTTTTAAAAGATTATTAAGATATATCACAAATCAAATCACATCCTCTGTAACATTACAATATGGAACTGCACTTAATCAAAAATAGAAGCAGAGTGGGTGAAGAAGGCTGTATACTTTCTTTTCCAACATCACACTAATTTCTATTTTTGGCATGAATTATTAACTTTTTCCATTAGTAGGAAAATGTGTTCTGCAAACTCTCGAATGGCACCACGGCCACCATTACATTTGCAAATATATCCAACAGCCTTTTGGGCAGTGGAACAGGCGTCAGCAGGAACTCCACTTAGGCCCGCTTTCTTCAAGCACTCTTCATCAGACACTTCATTTCCTATCAATTAAGATAAATACTGATTAAACACTTAAAAAGACAAAGAATATTCTTTCAAAGTAAAAATAATGCCAACAGCAACCAATAAGTAAATCTGGTAACTTTAGAAAGATCCAAGGCACAGTGTGTAAGAATACTGAAGATTAAATGGAACAAAAAATATTTCAAATTATTTTAAAAGTATTTAAAAATTGAGGTATAGGGTTTTTCCCATTTTTATCAGTTAGAGGAGAAGAATGGAGTATACTTTCTGCTTGCCATGCATATTACAAATACTAGAAATTCTATACATAAATTACAAACAATTTTAACTTTTTATTAAATACAATTTCAGGTATATGAAGGAACTCCAAATTCATGCTGAATAATTGTCAATGTTTTTCTCTATCACTTCCCCCGCCCTACTTTTTTTTCAGAGGAGAGAGAGGAAGGTATTTTAAAGAAATTCCCAGACATCCTATTTACCCAAAAATTCTTTGGCACGTATCTCTAATAGATATATTTTTTTAAAGTGACACAATATCATCAAAATAAAAGAGATCAGCAATAATTATTTAATATCATCTAATAACCTAGTATGTGTTAAAATATCCTCAACTGTCTGAAAATTATCTTTCTACAGCTGATTTATTTGAATCAGGAATCAAACAAGTGCCACATGTTGCATTTGGTCATGTATTTCTTTTTTTTAGTACTCGTATTGTTTTACGACATTGGTTAACAACTCCATGACATGTCAATACTCTCCCTTCTCGACCTTGGGTTCCCAATTACCAGCTTTCCTGTCCCTTCCTGCCTTCTAGTCCTTGCCCCTGGGCTGGTGTGCCCATTTAGTCTAGTTTTGTCCTATGGGACTGTCCAATCTTTGACTAAAAGATGAACCTCAGGAGTGACTTCATTACTGAGCTAAAAGGGTGTCTGGGGGCCATACTCTCAGGGTTTCTCCAATCTCTGTCAGGCCAGTAAATCTGGTCTTTTTTTGAGCTAGAATTTTGTTCTACATTTTTCTCCAGCTCTGTCCGGGACCCTCTGTTGTGATCCCTTTCAGAGCAGTCAGTGGTGGTAGCCGGGCACCATCTAGTTGTACTGGACTCAGTCTGGTGGTCTACTGACCAGTAATTGTTGTCTATTAGTCCTTTGGACTAATCTTTCCCTTGTGTCTTTAGTTTTCTTCATTCTCCCTTGCTCCCGAAGAGGTGAGACCAGTGGAGTATCTTAGATGGCCGCTCACAGGCTTTTAAGACCCCAGATGCTACTCACAAAAGTAGAATGTAGAACATTTTCCTTATAAACTATGTTATGCCAAATGAGCTAGGTGTTCCCTGAGACCCATGGTCCCCACAGCCCTCAGCCCAGTAATTCGGTCCCTCAGGGAGTTTGGATTTGTCCATTGAGCTTTCATGACCTTAACCTGAACAAGCCGTGCTGGCTTCCCCAGTACTGTGTACTGTCTTACCCTTCACCAAAGTTACCACTTATCTATTGTCTATTTAGTGTTTTTCCATCCTCACCCCTGCCCTCCCTTGTAACCATCAAAGATTGATTCTTTTTGTGTGTAAACCTTTTCATGAGTTTTTACAGTAGTGGTCTCATACAATATTTGTCCTTTTGTGACTGACTCATTTCATACAGCATAATGCCCTCCAGGTTCATCCATGTTATGAGATGCTTCACAAATGCATCACTGTTCTTTATCATGTGTAATACTCCATTGTGTGTATGTACCATAGTTTATCCATTCTACTGTTGATAAGCATCTAGGTTGTTTCCATCCTTTTGCTATTGTGAACAATGCTGCAATGAATATAGGTTTGCATGTGTCTCTTCGTGTGACGGCTCTTATTTCTCTAGGGTATATTCCTAGGAGTGGGATTGCTGGATCATACGGTATTTCTATGTCCAGCTTTCTAAGGAAGTGCCATATTGTTTTCCAAAATGGTTGTATTAGTTTTCATTCCCACCAGCAGTGCATAAGAGTTCCAATCTCCCTGCAGCCTCTCCAACATTTGTTATTTTCTGTTCTATTGATTCGTGCCAGTAATGCCAGGGTGAGATGGTATCTCATTGTGGTTGTGATTTGCATTTCTCTAATGGCTAGTGATCGCGAGCATTTCCTCATGTGTCTGTTGGCTGCTTGAATGTCTTCTTTGGTGAAGTGCCTGTTTATTTCCTTCACCCATTTTTTAACTGAATTGTCTTTTTGTTGTAGAGGTGTTGGATTTTCCCATAGATTTTAGAGATTAGACCTTTGTCATATTCGTCATAGCCAATTTTTTTTTCCCAGTCTGTAGGTTATCTTTTTACTCTTTTGGTGAAGTCTTTTGATGAGCATAAGTTTTTAATTTTTCAAAGACCCCACTTATCTAGCTTATCTTCTGGAGTTTGTATGTTGTTAGTTATGGTTTGTATCCTGTTAATGCCGGGTATTAGGTCTCTACCTTTGACCCTATTTTTTCTTCTATGAACTTTATAATTTTAGGTTTTATATTTAGGTCTTTGATCCATTTTGAGTTAGTTTTTCTATATGGTATGAGGTCTGGGTCCTGTTTCATTTTTTTGCAGATGAACATCCAGTTTTGCCAGCATCATTTGTTAAAAAGACTGCCTTTTCCCCATTTGATGGATTTGGGCCCTTGTCAAAGATCAGGTGACTGTAGATGGATGGATTTACATCTGGGTTCTTGATTCTGTTCCATTAGTCAATGTATCTGTTGTCATACCAGTACCAGGCTGTTCTGACTACTGTAGCTGTATAGTAGATTCTGAGGTCAGGTAGTGCGAGTCCTCCTATTTTATTCTTCTTCTTCAATAGAGTTTTACTTATCCAGGGCCTCTTCCCTTTCCATATAAAGTTAATGATTGTTTTTTCCATCTCTTTAAAGAATGTTGTTGGTATGTGGATGGGGATTGCATTCTATTTGTAAATTGCTTTGGGTAGAATTGTCATTTTCACAATGTTGAGTCTACCTATCCATGAGCATGTTAAGTTTTTCCATTTATGTAGATCTCTTTTGGCTTCTTGCAATAGTGTTTTGTAGTTTTCTTTGTATAGGTCTTTTACAACCCTGGTTAGATTTATTCTAAAGTATTTTATTTTTTTTAAAGGGACTATTATAAATGGTATTGTTTTCCTGATTTCCTTTTCGTCATTCTCTTTATTGGTGTATAGGAATCCAATGGATTTTTGTATGTTTATCTTGTATCCTGCTACTCTGCTGAATCTATTAGTTCCAGTAGTTTTCTTGTGGGGTCTTTGGGTTTTTTATAATATACTATCATATCATCTGCAAATAAGGACAGTTTTACTTCTTCATTACCAATTTGGATGCCCTTTATTTTCCTTGCCTTATTGCTCTAGCTAGGACTTCTAGTAAAATGTTAAATAGGAGTGGTAATAAAGGACATCCTTGTCTTGTTCCTGTTCTCAAGTGGAATGTTTTCAGCCCCTCTCCACTAAAAATGATGTTGGCTATTGGTTCCGTATAGATGCCCTTTATCATGTTGAAGAATTTCCCTTCTGTACTTATTTTATTGAGAGTTTTTATCAGGAATGGAGGTTGGACTTTGTCAAATGCCTTTTCTGTGTCGTAACTGAGATGATCATGTGATTCTTTATTTTATTTTACTTATGTGGTAGATTATGTTGATTGGTTTTCTAATGTTGAACCATCCTTGCATGCCTGGTATGAATCCTACTTGGTCATAATGTTATTTTTTTTTTATATGATGCTTAAATTCTACCGGCTAGAATTTTGTTGAGAATTTTTGCATCTATATCCATGAGAGATATTGGTCTGTAATTTTCTTGTTTTGTGATTTCTTTGCCTGGTTTTGGTATCAGGTTATGCTGGCACAGAATGAATTTGGAAGTATCCATTCCTTTTCTACATTCTGAAATAGTTTGAGTGGTATTGGTGTGAGCTCTTCTCTTAATTTTTGGTAGAATTTTCCAGTGAAGCCATCCGGGCCAGGGCTTTTTTTCTGGTGGAGGTTTTTTTTATTACCTTTTCAATTTCTTCTCTTGTTATGGGTCTGTTCAGATTTTCAACACCAATTTGTGTTAGTTTGGGTAGCTGGTGTTTCTAGAAATTTGTCCTCCTCTAGGTTTTCAAATCTGTTGGGGTATAGTTTTCACAATACTCTGTTATTATTCTTTTTATTTCAGTTGGGTCTGTTGTAATGTTCCTCATTTCATTTCTTATTTGGGTCCTTTCCTGTTTCTCTTTTGTCAGTTTGGCTTATGGTCTGTCGATTTTGTTGATTCTTTCAAAGAACCAACTTTTGGTTTTGTTGACTCTATTGTTTATCTATTCTCTATTTCATTTAATTCTGCTCTGATCTTCATTATTTCCTTTCTTCTGGTGGCTGTAGGCTTCTTTTGCTGTTTGCTGCTAATGTTTTGATTTTGTCCTTTTCTTGTTTTTGATGTGTGCATCTATTGTTGTAAATTGACCTCTGAACACTGCCTTTGCTGTGTCCCAAAAGTTTTGGTATGATGTGTTTTCATTCTCATTTGATTCTAGAAATTTTTTGATTCCATATCTGATTTCTTCTATTACCCAGTGGTTTTTAAGCAGGGTGTTATTTAGTTTCCATGTAATTGATTCTTTTTCCTTGCTCTTCCTGTTGTTAATTTCTACTTTGATGGAGTTGTGGTCAGAGAAGATACTTTGTATTATCTCAATGTTTTGGATTTTGTTGAGGGTTGTCCTGTGGCCTAAGATGCGGTCAATTCTGGAGAACATTCCATCTGCATTAGAAAAGAATGTGTACTTTGCAGCAGTTGGGTGGAGTGTTCTATATATGTCTGTGAGTTCAAATTGGCTGATTGTGGCCTTTAGCTCTTCTGTATCTTTGTTGAGCTTCTTCTAGATGTTCTGTCCTTTACCAAAAATGGTGTGTTGAAGTCTCCTACTATTATAGTGGAACTGTCCATTTCTCTTTTCAGTGCTGTTAAAGTTTGTTTTATGTGTTTTGGAGCCCTGTCATTGGGTGTGCAGATATTTATTATGGTTATGTGTTTATGATGGATCATCCCTTTAATCATGACATAGTGCCCTTCTTTATCTTTTATGGTGGATTTTGTTTTAAAGTCTATTTTATCTGAGATTAGTAACGCCACACCTGCTCTTTTCTAGTGGGTGCTTGCTTATTTTTTTCCGTCCTTTGATTTTTAATAAATTTATGTCTTTGTTTCTAAGGTGTGTCGCTTGTAGACAGCATATTGATGGATCCTTATTATCCATTTTATTATCCATTCTGTCATTCTCTCTTTATGGGTGCATTTAGGCCATTTACGTTGAGTGTAATCACTGATAGGTGTGAGTTGTCATTTTGTAGTGCTTTTTTTTGTGGTGATGATGATTTCTTTCTTCCTCTTACTCTCCTGTGCTGAATTCCTTGTATTTGTGGATTTTTTTTCATTTCTTTTGTTTTTGTAGATTTTGTGTTTACCAAGACTTTATGTTTTTCTTCTCTATTTTGATAAGTAGATTTGTTAAATTTCTTTGTGGTTACCTTGAAATTTATCCTTATCTTCCTAGGTTTGAACCAGCCTATTATTACTTAGTATCGCCTTGCCTTCCTCTCCCTTAGAAAGTTCTATACCTACACGGTTTATTCCCTCTTTTATTGTTCTGACGTTGTTGTCATTTGCAGATTAACCTATCTGGTTCCCTGTTGTAAATCTTGTTTTTGAATAGTCCTTGGGAGTTCAGTTTATATGTTGGTATCTGGCTGGTGTGATCTTGCGTCCTTGATTCATGCTGTGGTCTGATGTTGTTGTTTTTTTCAAACTGAAGGACTCCCTTTAATAATTCTTGTAAGTTTGGTTTGGTTTTTGCATATTCCCTTATTTTCTGTTTATCTGGAAATGTCCTAATTTCACCATCATATTTGAATGAGAGTTTTGCAGGATATACTGTTATTGTTGGCAATTTCTTTTCTTTCAAGGTTTTATAGATGTCATCCCATTGCCTTCTTGCCTGCATGGTTTCTGCCGAGTAATCAGAGCTGAGTCTTAATGTTTCCCCTCTGTATGTGTTTGTTTTTCTCGAGCTGTTCTCAGGATTCTTTGTCTTTGGTTTTAGCAAGTGTGATTATGATATGTCTTGGTGATTTTCTTTTGGGGTCTATCCTATATGGGGTTTGTTGTACTTCTTGGATGGTCAGCTTTTCATCTTTCATGATATTAGGGAAGTTTTCTGTCAGTAATTCTTCAATGATCCTCTCTACGTTTTGTTTTCTCCTCCTGTTCTGGGACTCCAATCACTCGAAAATTTTTGCTTTTGATTGTATCCCACTTAATTCTCAGAGTTTCTCCATTTTTCTTCATTCTCTTTTCTGATTTTTTCTAAAAGTTGTATCCAAGTGTTTGTTTTCAATTTTGTTGATCCTGTCTTCCATTGTTTCAAACCTGCTCCTCAGCCCTTCTATGACACTGTCCATTTCTGAAATCTTGTTTATCTTTTGGATTTCTAATTGTTATTTTTGTATGATTTCTAGTTGTGACTTTATTTTGACATTTTGTTCCTGTATTATTTTCCTGAATTCTTCCATTTTTTGGTATTTTCCATGAATTTGTCTGCCTTTTCCATGAATCTATTTTTTCCTCATTTTTGTCTGCTTTTTGCTTTAAATCTTGGATAATTCTGAATATTAGAGATTTGAATTACCTATCAGGTAGTTCTAGTGCCTTTTCTTCTACTGGAAAGTCATCTGGTGTTTTATTTTGGATGCCTACTAGAACAATCCTGTCCTGTTTTTTTATGTTTTGATATTGTCTGTTGTCTTAAGGACATTCAGTAGTTATTTTCTTCATTTATTGATTGTAGATTTGTTTGTTTCGTCCTGCTTTTTTGTTTTATTTGGTTATGTATGAGCAGGAAGGCTGTGTGTTCTTTGTTGTTTTCTCATTTGTAAACATGATATTTTTCACTTCCTTGTCCAATAGGCAGGGCCAGTCACTGAGCTATGGTGCAGCAGGGAAGGTCAAGCTGAAGGTGAGGGGGCTGGGATGGGTTGTTTGTAGCACGTACTGGGGCCAATAAGGTGAGCCAGGGGGTCAGTGCAGGGCAGCTTCCGGTAGGCCATTCCTATGCTGCTTGGGAGTGCAATGTTTAGCACCTGGTGCAGACAGGCAGGAGGAAGGGGAGGGGGAGGTTGTGATATGTGGAACTAGGTTAGGTATGTGAAAGAAGAGAGGAGAGAAATGGGGGCCAAAAAAAAAAAAAAAAAAAAAAGACCACTGTGGGAGCCTGCCACTGGAGTGGAGAGTCGAGAAACCGAGAAATGAAAAACAAAAAGAAAAAAAAATTGAAGTAAAAGAAATTTAAAAACACACAAAAAAATGCTTCTAGGGATCCCGCCAACGCAGCTGTATAGACTGGGGAAGTGGCTCTCAAGTAGTGCAGTATAGCCTAGCTAGAAGGGGTGGAGATGATACACTGCGCCAGGTAGCCAGGAGACAGGAAAAAAGGTAAGTAGAAAGAGATGATAAACCAAGAAATAAAGAAAAATCAAAAGGAAAAAAGAAAGAGAAAACAAACAAACAAACAAAAAGATAAAGCTCCTAGGGATCCCACCAGTGTGGCAGTGCAGTCCAGGGCAGCAGTTTCCAGCTGCCCAGCAGCGCTTCACAGCCTGTCAAGAAGAAGTAAAGATGGCACATGGAGTCAGGTGTTCGAGAGAAAGGAGGGGGAGGAGGCCGAAAAAAGTAACACCAGCAACAAAGAAATGGCACTAAAGAAGCCGACTGGTGTGGGCGGGGTGAATCTGCATGACACAGAACTGGCACCTCCCACAGCAGTCATAAGCCGCTGGGAAGCGGCGGATCGGCCCGCCAGGAAGCAGTGAATTGGGCAGCTGGCATGCGGCGAAGGCCAAGCAGGGGAGGCAGGGTGGACAGTGGGGAAGTGTGTATCGCTGGTTACTGGGTGTTCTGTCTCCTGCTGGGAGCTCCATGAATCTGCTTTCCCATACTCCCTGTCTGCTGATATCCGACAGGAGTCCAAGATGGTGGATCCGTGCTGCATTAGCTGATAGGGGATCTCTGCTCGTAACTCTCCTCGCTCTCTGTTCTCTGTCAGTTTCTTATTCCATTCGGTGCTTGGTGGAGTTCTTTATCTCTTCATTTGATGCTTATGGTTCCAGGAATGATGTTTTGTCTCTGTTTTACTTAGTTTCTTTGGTCTTTGCTGTGGAGGGACGGCGTGGTGCTTCTGTCTGTTGCATCATGTTGGCTCCATCTCCTGGTGATACATTTCTTAAGTCTCTTTTAAACAATAATAGTTCCTCTGATTTTTATGCTTATTTATCGAAAAATTACAATTTTTTAAAGAATTAAATACTAAAATCACATTGAAATAATTACTTCCTTTCTCCCCCTCCTTGCTTCTCCTCCCCTCTTTTTTTTTGATAGGGTGAATTTCAGAAGCTCCCATTATCTTAGGTTCACCATTCTGAGTATAATTATAACTATACTATAGATCAAATGCAAAAATAAAGTGTTGTTTAGAAACTGTTGATTTTGTTTTAAATTTGTTCTACATTTATCTGCTGAAAATTTTATTAAACTACTATTGAAATTAGCATAGTCTTCACTGAAAGATGATGAAAGTTAAAGCCTGCATTTCTTTTCATAGCTCAATTTCTCAAACTAAGTTTTATTTACAACTATTCTACTTATAAAAGTGTCAATATCTTTTAAAATTGTATTTTGATAAATTTAGTCCCACATACAAAGCACTACTCTGATTTTTAAAATAAAATATTGGAGTCTATTCTGTCTTCTTGATTTTCTAACCTCTACCTTTTATAGTTTTTAAAAAAATGTTACATCAGTAACCAAGATTCTCAGTAGAAAATTTTTTTAATGAAAAAAAAACAATGTTAAAATCATCCTAATTATCATCACTTATGGATAATCACATTTTGGCATATATAATTCTAGAGTTTCACCTATGTGAATATCTACTTATCATTCTTATCACTATATACAGGCACTATGTTAAGCATTTTACATTATCTTCATTTATCTTTCCAATGGCTTTTTAATGTTGTGTTTGTGTTTACACTGTAAGTAAGAAAACTTAAGCTTAAACAGACTTATTTAGGGCTCACAGATGAAGTATAGCTGGGATTTGTTTATATGTTCCATTAAAATTGTTTTCTTTTACAAAAATTGGAACATTTTCAAAAGATCTATAGTATTTTTTTTCCTCCACTGTATCTTTACATGTGCTTCAAACACTATTCCCTGAAGCCTTCAGATCACATGCTCCCGTAACATTCCTTTGCTTCTTCTGAGGCCCATACTACCCTTGTAAATATTAATTTCACACATATTTTATAGTAATTACATATTTTAATAACTTGTCATTATTAATTTAATACTTAAAATGCTGACACCACTAAACTATAAGCTCTGGAAGAAGTCCCAGCAATGAGTTCCATGTCCGCATATAGTAAGCACCTGATAAACATATTGCTTAATGTTTAGTTGAAAAACTTACTGTGACAACTGACAATGCCAATACCTATAGATTATACATTATTTTTAATGTCTGCATAGTATTCTATTTTAGGTTGGTTCTTTTTTCCCCACTGTTGGCACATTTGTCCAATTTCTTTTATGGAACTGGAATGTGGGAGTCAAAAGTATGTACAGTTTAATAATAGCAAAAAATATTCATAGTGTACTTTCTATATATTAGAAAACTCTGTCAAATGCTTTACCCAGATTATCTCATTCGATCCCTAAAATAACTCTATGATAATAGGTAATCTTGACATCTCCAATTTACAGAAGAGGAAGCCAAGGCTTAATTTACCAAAACTGGCGAGTTAGCGGTACGTTCTGACTTCAGATCATGTGCTTGTAATCATTCTCCTAGGCTACATTTGACATATATTATCAAACTAACCTCCAGAAACACTGGAGTATAGGAGAGTTCTTATTTCCCTACAATCATGCCAGTCTTGGGTATTTTCTTTCTTATTTAACTATTTCTTAAAAAAAAAAATGTCCTGGTCCATTTTCCTATGGCTAAATAAAAAGATACCAACCAAGATAGGCCACTTCTTTCCAGCACAGGCCCATTTCTTTTCTCCATTCATCTACAATTGCTAGCTTATCTGATATGTTGACTTCTGTTTTGCAATCCAGTTTTAAGGCAGAGAGTGTCTGCTTTGAACAGGCCCTTTCTGAGATTAACCTCACCTTAAAAAAAAAAAAAAAAAAAAGTGAAAAATGAGAAAGTGAATGAAGTAGAAATCTTTTAAGATAAAACAAAACTTTGTAAGTAATACAAATCATAAATAAGTAGTCATTTGACCTTCTAAAGGATCAGTTAAAGTAAAATCAACTAATTGTCTTTTAAAAATAAAGGCTTTAGGATAAGGTTTTATTTCTAATAGTCCAGTAAAGGTGAAAGATGTACTGTTTTCTATAATGGAAAAGGCTCTACATACAGGGAAAAAATAAAACATACACTGTCTGATACTGATCTAAGATACTCCTGTAATTCAATTTTTCCACAGAAAAGTCTACAACCTGTCTCTTGTGCTGCTTATCAACACGTAGTTCATATTTCCAGTGAATTATATAAGAAATTATCTTAGCTTTCATTTTTAGAAATATACTTAAACATTAAGTTATTCTGAATTAAAATTTTCAATTATAAGAAGAAGTTACATTTAAAAAAACACAAGATATTTGTCTTTTTCTAAATGCTGACACCTATTATCTACAAAATCTTTCTTGTTGCACGAGCCCACGGGGAATACTAGATAACTCCTATTTAAAAATAGTAATTTTATACTTATTGAACAAACAAAAAATATTATTTGTTGATTGACAAATTCTAATTTTACTCATCTGAAAGTAAATGGTATAATAATTGTCTAGGTTTCTGAAGGCTAAATTTCAGATAAACAGATAATATTGAAAATCTAAATCTCTTATTTCCCTCCCATGGTCTTTGTCCCTGAGTCAAAATCTAATATATAAAATATTACTATATTCAGGGGACACATACCTCAATACCTCTTTTCTTTAATAAAATTATCCCAATAGCATCTTTTACATCATAAGATATTATTTCTTTTTGGTCTCCTGATACATAAATGTGGCCATTGGTGAGACATCCATCAATATTGCAAACCAAAAGTTTTATCTCCTTAAACTTCTCTTTGCCAAAATAGCCATATCTAAAAGAAACCAAAATGGACCTTTGAATACAAATGCAATACTAATCACTCTCTCTTACTTGGCTAACACCAGTAAACTCAATACCCCACCGTCCATTACGTTATTCTAACGTCATCCATCAAATTTACTTCATATATGCATTTCAACTTAAAGTGGAAGAAATATAAATATTGAAGTTTAACCAGATTATATGCTTCTCAGGTTACTGAATAAGCCATCTAAAGCATATTTTACATATGTATCTTTCCCACATGTACAAATTAATGCCAAAAATCCTAAGATCTTTGGAGTATCAGAAATCAATGTCTAGAAGTACAATTAAACCTTTCTACTAAAAATACTATGTTAGGCTCTAGTACAAAGGCTATACAAGTCGTTTTACCTTAATACCCTTTGTTCTGCAATAGGCCAGTCAATATCCACGTCTATATCCACACTGTGCTCAGCTCGCATTTCGTAGTATGCCATTTTTCCACCCTAAAGATAATATGAATGTATCATGAGTATGTTCTTGGCATTCATTCACACACAACAAAAAGGTTATTATAATACAGAACACTAAATTTCTTTCTGCAATACTGAAAAAAATGGATAACCCAGTAACATCACTGACATACACTAGATGATTTTTTTTTTTTTTGGAGGGGAAAGCTTTTTGTTTCCCATATATTCAAACCACACAAAACAAAGAACCTTAAAATTTTTAAATGTGAAAAAGGGCAGAGCCAACATGGTGCTATAGACAGAAGCACCACATCATCCCTCCACAGCAAAGACCCGAAAAACTAAGTAAAACAGAGACAAATGTCAGTCCTGGAACCGTAAGCATCAAATGAAGAGATAAAGAACTCAGCTAAGCACCAAATGGAATAAGAAACCGACAGAGAACAGATAGTGAGGTGAGTTACGTGCGGAGGTCCCCTATCAGCTAATGCAGCACAAATCCACCATTTTGGACTCCTGTCAGAGATCGGTGGATGGGGAGTACAGCAAAGCAGATTCACAGAGCTCCCAGCAGGAGACAGAGCACCTAGTAACCAGTGATATATGCCTTCCCACCCCCCATCCTTCCACCCCACTCCACCTCTGCCACTTCATAGGGGGCTGCAGTCGCTCAGCCAGCCGGGAAGTGCAGGGTCCGTGCTACTTGGATTTGTCCCGCCCACATCAGAGACTGGAAGACAGGGAGTACAGGAAAGCAGCTTCATGGAGCTCCCAGCAGGAGACAGAACAACTGGTAACCAGCGACATACGCTTTCTCATCTCCCACCCTTCTTCCCCCCTGCTCGGCCTCCTCTTCTCCCCATTGGCTGCAGTCTCTTGGTCGGGAGGCACTGGCTTAAGCTCCTTGCCATTTGGATTTGCCCTGCCCACACTGGTCAGCTCTCTGAGTGCCATTTGATTGTTGCTGCTGTTGTTTATTTCCATTTCTTTTGGTTTCTTCTACGCCTCTCATCACCTCTCCCTCCTTTCTCTAGGAACACCTGGCTCTGTGTGCCATCTATGCTTCTTGAAAGGTTGTGAAGGGCTGCTTGACTTGGGAACTGCTTCCCCAGCCCCGCATCGCCACGCTGGTGGAATCCCTGGGGCTTTGTTTTGTTTTCTTCTGTTTGTTTCTTTTTCTTTTCATGGATTGAGAGCCCCTTCTAGCCAGGCTGTACTGCGCAGTTTGGGAGCCACTATCCCAGGCTGTACAGCTGCACTGGTGGGAACACTAGGGGCATTCCTTTTATCTTTTAGTCTTTCTTCATTTCTCAGTTTCTTGTCTCTCTATACTTACCTTCTTTTCCTGTCTCCTGAATACCTGGCACTGTGTATCATCTCCACCCCTTCTAGCCAGGCTGTACTACGCAGCTTGGGAGCCACTTCCCCGGTCTGCACAGCCACACCGGTGGAATCCCTGGGAGCATTTTTTTTTTAAATTTTTATTTATTTTTTCTTCATTTCTTGATTTCTTGTCTCTCTGCTCCAATGGCAAGTTCCATCAGCTTCTGTTTCTTTCTCCTCACTCTCTTTTCCATACCAAATCTAGCTCCATACATCACAACCTCCCCTTCCCTCTCCCTCCTGCCTATCTGAACCATGTGATGAACACTGCACTCCCGAGCAGCACAGGCACGACCTACTGGAACCTGCCCTGCACCGACCACCGGCTCACTCTGTTGGTCCTGGTACATGCCACAAACAGCCCATTCCAGCCCCTCCCCTTCAGATGGACCTGCCCTGCTGCACCATAGCCAAGCGACTAGTCCTGACCATTGGACAAGGAAGTGAATAATATCATATCCACAGACAAGAAAACAACAAAGAATGCACAGCCCACCTGCTTAGACATAACCAAATAAAACAAAAAAGGAGGATGAAACAAACAAACCTACAATCAATAAACAAAGAAAATAACTGAATACTGAATGTCCCGAAAACAGCAGACAATATTAAAACAAAAAAAGGACAGGATGGTTCCAGAAGGTATCCAAAATAAAATATCAGATGACTTTCCAGTAGAAGAAAAAGCACAAGAACTACCTGATATGGAATTCATATCTCATATTCAGAGCTACCCAAGAGTTGAAGCAAAAAGCAGACAAAAACGAGGAAACAATAGACAAATTCATGGAAAAAAACAGACAAAAAATAGGAGAATTCAGGAAAATAATACAGGAATAAAATGCCAAAATAAACTTACAACTAGAAATCAAACAAAAACAAAAACTAGAAATCCGAAAGATAAACAACAAGATTTCAGAAATAGACAGTGTCACAGAAGGGCTGAGGGGCAAGTTTGAAACAATGGAAAACAGGATTAGTGAAATTGAAGACAAACACTTGGAAACAACTTTGTTTGAGGAAAAAGCAGAAAAAAGAACGAAGAAAAATGAAGAAACCCTGAGAATTATGTGGGATATAATCAAGAGCAAAAATATGCCAGTGATCAGAGTTCCAGAACACAGGGAGAAAACGGAAACACAGAGAGAATCATTGAAGAACTGCTGACAGAAAACTCCTCTAATATCACCAAGGATGAAAAGCTTATTATCAAGAAGTTCAATGAACCCTATACAGGATAGACTCCAAAAGAAAATCACCAAGGCCATTTCATAATCACAGTAGCGAAAACCAAAGACAAAGAAAGAATCCTGAGAGCAGCTTGAGAAAAATGAAAAGTCACAGAGGGGAAACAATAAGACTAAGCTCTGAGTACTTGGCAGAAACCATGAAGGCAAGAAGGTAATGGGATGACATACATAAAACGCTGAAAGAAAAAAATGGTCAACTAAGAATAATATATCCTGCAAAACTCTCATGCAAATATAATGGTGAAACTAGAACATTTTCAGATAAACAGAAATGAAGGGAATATGTAAAAACCAAACTAAGCTTACAATAATTATTAAAGGGAATCCTTCAGTTTGAGAACAAACAACATCAGATGAAAGCCTGAATCTAGGACACAAGATAGCACCAGCCAGATATCAACCTAGGAAATGAACTCTCAAGGACTATTCAAAACCAAAAGATTTACAACAGGGAACCAGAAAGGTTAATCTGCAAATGACAACAATGTCAGAGAAATAAAAGAGGGGATAAACGGGGTAGGTATAAAACTTTCTAACGGAGAGGAAGGCAAGGAGAAACTAAGTAATAACAGACTGGTTCAAACATAGGAAGATAAAGGTAAATTTCAAGGTAACCACAAAGAAACTTAACAAACCTACTTATCAAAATAAAGAAGAAAAACATAAAGCCTCAGTAAACAAAATCTTCAGAAACAAAGAACATGGAAAAAAAAAAAAAACCCAAAAACACAAGGAATTCAGCACAGTAGAGTGAGAGGAAAAATCATCACCAGAAAAAAGGCACTACAAAATGACAATAAACTCTCATCTCTCAATAATTACACTGAATATAAATGGCCTAAAAGCATCCATAAAGAGACACAGAGTGACAGAATGGATAATAAAACAGGATCCGTCAATATGCTGTCTACAAGAGACATACCTTAGAAACAAAGACATAAATTTATTAAAAATCAAAGGATAGAAAAAAAAGTATCAAACAAACAGCTACCAAGAAAGAGCAGGAGGGGCAATACTAATCTCAGGTAAAATAGACTTTAAAATAAAATTCACCATAAAAGACAAAGAAGGGCACTATATAGTGATTAAAGGGATAACCATAACAAACATCTACACACCGAACGACAGGGCTCCAAAACACACTGTCATGGTTTGAATTATGTCCCCCCAAAAAATGTGTCTATCAATTTGGCTAGGCCATGATTCCTGGTACTGTGTGATTTTCCTGTATGTTGTAAACCTGCCTCTATGATGTTAATGAGGGAGGATGGGTGGCAGTTGTGTTAGTAAGGCAGGACCTGATCTACAAGACTGGTTTGTGTCCTGAGGCAATCTCTTGAGATATAAAAGACAGAAGTGAGCAGTGAGACAGGGGGACCTCATATCATCAAGAAAGCAGTGCCGGGAGCAGAGCGCGTCCTTTGGACCTGGGTCCCTGCACAGAGAAGCTCCTAGTCTGGAGGAACACTGATGAGAAGAAGGCCAACAGAGAGAAAAAGCCTGCCCCTGGAGCTGACACCCTGAATTTGGACTTTTAGCCTACTTTACTATAAGGAAATAAACTTCTCTTCGTTAAAACCATCCACTTGTGGTATTTCTGTTATAGCAGCACTAGATGCCTAAGACACACATAAACAGCACTGAAAAGAGAAACTGACAGTTCCACTAAAATATTAGGAGATTTCAACATAGCAGTCTTGGTAAAGGACAGAACGTCTAGAAAGAAACTCAACAAAGACACAGAAAAGCTAAAGCCACAATCTGCCAACTTGAACTCATAGACATATATAGAACACTTCACCCAATAGCTACAAAGTACACAATCTTGTCCAATGCACATGGAACATTCTCTAGAATAGACCACATCTTAGGCCACAGAACAACCCTCAATAAAATCAAAAACACTGAGATAATACATCGTATATTCTCTGACCACAACACCATCAAGGTAGAAATTAACAACAGGAAGAGCAAGGGAAAAAAAAAAATCAATTACATGGAAACTAAACAACACCCGGTTTACAAACCACTGGTAATAGAAGAAATCAGAGATGGAATCAAAAAATTCCTAGAATCAAACAAGAATGAAAACACAACATACCAAAATCTTTGGGAGACAGCAAAGACAGTCCTCAGAGGACAATTTATAGCAATAGGTGCACACATCAAAAAAGAAGGCACAAAATCAAAACATCAGCTATACAACTTGAACAAATAGAAAGAGAATAGCAAAAAAAGCCTACAGGCACAAGAAGAAAAGAAATAATGAAGATTAGAGCAGAAATAAATGAAATAGAGAATAGAAAAACAATAGAATCAATGAAACCAAAAATTGCTTCTTTGAAAGAATCAACAAAATCAACAAACTACTAGCCAAACTGACAAAACAAAAACAGGAGAGGATGCAAATAATCCCAAATAAGAAATGAAATGGGGGACATTACAACAGATACAACTGAAATAAAAAGAATCATAATAAGAGTACTATGAAAAACTATACTCCAACAAATTTAAAAACCTAGAAGAAATGGATAAATTTCTAGAAACACACTTCCTACCCAAACTAACGCAAAATGATGCTAAAAATCTGAACAGACGCATAACAAGAGAAGAGACTGAAAAGGCAATAAAAAAAATTCCAACAAAAAAATGCCTGGCCTGGATGGCTTCATTAGGATTCTACAAAACATTCAGCGAAGAGCTTACACCAGTACTACTCAAACTATTTCAGAACACAGAAAAGAAAGCAACACTTCCGAATTCATTCTATGAAGCCAGCATAACCATGATACCAAAACCGGCAAAGACACTACAAAAAAAAAAGAAAATTACAGAACAATATCTCTCATGAATATAGATGCAAAAATTGTCAACAAAATTCTAGCAAGTAGAATTCAGCATCATATCAAAAAAATAATAAACCACGACCAAGTAGGATTCATACCAGGTATGCAAGGATGGTTCAACATTAGAAAATCAATCAATGTAATCCACTACCTAAATAAAATAAAAGAATCACATCATCATCTCGATCGATGCAGAAAAGGCATTTGACAAAGTCCAACACCCATTCATTCTTGATAAAAACTCTCAATAAAACAGGTGTAGAAAGGAAATTTCTCAACACAGTAAAGGACATCTATGCAAAACCAATGGCCAACATCATTCTTAATGGAGAGAGGCTGAAAACATTCCACTTGAGAACAGGAACAAGACAAGGATGCCCTTTATCACCACTCCTATTTAATATTGTATTGGAAGTCCCAGCTAGAGCAATAAGGCAAGAAAAAGAAATAAAGGGCATCCAAACTGGTAATGAAGAAGTTAACCTGTCCCTATTTGTGAATGATATGATATTATACATAGAAAACCCAAAAGACTCCACAAGAAAACTACTGAAACTAATAGAAAGATTCAGCAGAGTAGAAGGATACAATATAAGCATACAAAAATCAGTTGGATTCCTATACACCGACAAAGAGAACAACTAAAAGGAAATCAGGAAAGGAATACCATTTATAATAGCCCCTAAAAAAATAAAATACTTTAGAATAAATCTAACCAGGGATATAAAAGACCTATACAAAGAAAACTACAAAACATACTGCAAGAAACCAAAAGACAGCGACATAAATGGAAAAACTTAACATGCTCATGGATTGGCAGACTCAACATTGTGAAAATGACAATTCTACCCAAAGCAATTTACAAATAGAATGCAATGCAATCCAAATACCAACAACATTCTTTAATGAGATGGAAAAACTAATCATTAACTATATGGAAAGGGAAGAAGCCACAGATAAGTAAAGCACTACTGAAGAAGAATAAAGTAGGAGGACTCACACTACCTGGCCTCAGAACCTACTATACAGCTACGGTAGTCAAAACAGCCTGGTACTGGTATAACGACACAAACATTTACCAATGGAACAGAATTGAGAACCCAGACATAAATCCATCCATCTATCGTCACCTGATCTTTGATAGGGGCCCAAAGTCCATCAAATGGGGGAAAGACAGTCTTTTCAACAAATGGTACTGGCAAAACTGGAGGTCCATCTGCAAAAAGTGAAACAGGACCCATACCTCACACCATACACAAAAACTACTTCAAAATGGATCAAAGACCTAAATATAAAGCCAAAAACTATAAAGTTCATAGAAGAAAAAATAGGATCAGCACTAGAGGCCCTAATACATGGCATTAACAGGAAACAAACCATAACCAACAACACACAAACTCTAGAAGATAAGCTAGATAACTGGGGTCTTCTAAAAATTAAACACTTGTGCTCATCAAAAGACTTCACCAAAAGAGTAAAAAGAGAACCTACAGACTGGGAAAAAAATTTTGGCTATGACAAATCCAACAAAGACATAATCTCTAAAATCTACAGGAAAATCCAATACCTCTACAACAAAAAGACAATTCAATTAAAAAATGGGCAAAGGAAATGAATACTTTACCAAATAAGACATTCAAGTGGCCAACAGACACATGAGGAAATGCTCTTGATCACTAGCCATTAGAGAAATGCAAATCAAAACCACAATGAGATACCATCTCACCCTGGCATTACTTGCACAAATAAAAAAAAAAAAAACAGGAAATAACAAATGTTGGAGAAGCTGCGGGGAGATCAGAACTCTTATGCACTGCTGGTGGGAATGAAAAATGATACAACCATTTTGGAAAACAATATGGCACTTCCTTAGAAAGCTGGACATAGAAATACCGTATGATCCAGCAATCCCACTCCTAGGAATATATCCTAGAGAAATAAGAGTCGTCACACGAAGAGACACATGCAAACCTGTATTTACCGCAGCATTGTTCACAACAGCAAAAGGATGGAAACAATCTAGATCCTCATCAACAGATGAATGGATAAACAAACTATGGTAGATACACACAATGGAGTATCACGCAACGATAAAGAACAATGATGAATCTGCAAAGCATCTCATAACATGGATGAATCTGGAGGGCATTATGTTGAGTGAAATAAGTCAATCACAAAAGGACAAATATTATATGAGACCACTACTGTTAAAAACTCATGAAAAGGTTTACACACAAAAAGAAACAATCTTTGATGGTTTGAAGGGAGGGGAGGGGTGGGGATGGAAAACCACTAAATAGACAATAGATAAGTGGTAACTTTGGTTAAGGGTAAGACAGTACACAATACTGGGGAAGCCAGCACAACTTGTACAAGGCAAGGTCCTGGAAACTCCACAGACACATCCCAACTCCCTGAGGGACCAAATTGCTGGGCTGAGGGCTGTGGGGACCATGGTCTCGGGGAACATCTAGCTCAATTGGCATAACATAGTTTATAAAGAAAATATTCTATATTCTACTTTGGCGAGTAGCATCTGGGGTCTTAACAGCTTGTGAGCGGCCATCTAAGATATTCCACTGGTCTCACCCCTTTGGGATCAAGGGAGAATGAAGAAACTAAAGACACTTGGGAAAGATTAGCCCAAAGGACTAATGGACCACAACTACCACAGCCTCTACCAGACTGAGTCCAGTACAACTAGATGGTGCCTGGCTACCGCTACTTACTGCTCTAACAGGCATCACAACAGAGGGTCCCGGACAGAGCTGGAGAAAAATGTAGAACAAAATTCTAACTCAAAAAAAAGAGACCAGACTTACTGTCCTGACAGAAGACTGGAGAAACCCCGAGAGCATAGCCCCCGGACACCCTTTTAGCTCAGTAATGAAGTCACTCCCAAGGTTCACCATTCAGCCAAAGATTAGACAGCCCCCTAAAACAAAACGAGACTAAAGGGGCACAACAGTCCTTGAGGGACAAGGACTAGAAGGCAGGAGGGGACAGGAAAGCTGGTAAGGAACCCAAGGTCGAGAAGGGAGAGTGTTGACATGTTGTGGGGTTGTTAACCAATGTCCTAAAACAATATGTATACTAACTGTTTAATGAGAAACTAGTTTGTTCTCTAAAAAACCTTAATCTAAAGTAAAATTTAAAAAAGTCAAAAAAAATTTTTTAAATTTTATCTATACAGTGCAAGTTCCCTATTTTTCTTTAAATAGATTTCTATTTTAAGACTGAATAAAGCAGAAATAATACTCATCCTCCAGTATTCTGACCACAAGGAATTTTATGGAAATCCTCTAACTGTATCCCTTTTTTTCTGGCAGTCTCTCTTATCATCATCCAACAGTAGTATAAAGGTTTTTGGAACTTCTGTTCCAACTTGCAACTAAGAGGCAAGACAGGGAGGAAAAGTAAATGCAGTATCTATTGTACAGAATTGTCTTGGATGCCTGAACTACAGATAAGAATGGACAATAAGTGTCTGGGTCATCCGTGGGCAAAGGCAGGAAACAGTCTTCTGATCCTGGAGCACTGCGGACAAAGGGAGCGGGTGTTCCACTGATAGAAATTATTTGCATGACTAGAAAATTTCATTTTTCAAAATTGTCACTTTCTTCACAAATGTTGTTACAATGAGAAACTTCATTTTTTCCCACACTTTAGAAAAGGCTTGGACCACAGTTCTCTTAGAAAAGAGCACGGGCAGGGAGGTATCTACATGTGTCAAGTCTAATTTTACTGGATACAGTTTGCCTATACACTGACCAGAAAATTGAAATACCTTCCTCACTTATCCCTCAGAGCATGAGTCACATGAGAATTTTTACTACAGCGTGTGTCGACTTTTTGTTTTGTTTTATAATGCTATTTTTTAAGTAATATGAGAAACTGAATTCAAATCCTGACCATACCATTTACCAGCTATTTTTGCCTTGAGCCAATTATTTAATTTCTTAGAGCTACAGCTTCCTCTTTTGTAAAACTGAGAAATGTCTACTTCATTAAGTTGTTCTGCAGATTACAAGAGATGATCTATATAAAGTGTTTCATATAGTCCTTGGTATACAGCAAGTACTGAATAAATAACTTGTATAATTAACAAATAGTATAAGATGCAACCATGTAGACAATTCATAGAACTCTAAAGATGAGACTTCCAACCCCCTTATTTTAAAATCAGGGCAATGAGACCCAGAACAGATAAAATGATACATTCAAGTTTACAGTTAGTGATACAGTTGGGACTAGAATCTGGTTTTCCAGACTCCAAGTTGGTGCTCTTTCACCTCTATTATATTGGTTTTTTTCTCTTTTTAAAACAAGTAGAAGGTATTCAACTATACATCTACAACCTAACAGTAACACAAACATGGATTACAAAGCAAGTTTTGAAAGGAATAATATAAGCACCAGGACACATGCAGAACATTCAGTACTTGATTCATTTTTTATCTTAGTGTTACAGCTGTAGCAGAATTCCTTGCATATTTATTGGATGGATTACAAAGATCAGTACTTCAGGGTAAATGTCTCAGATGATAAATCATTTGTTATTGCCTTTTCTCTATGGGTTAATATTTCCCTTTATGAGCTATGCCATCCTTCTTTCTAGGACTAAAAGTACACATATAAAGGGATTTAAAAGGTTTTTGCAAAACAAAGGTACAAACCTGTAAGTAACCCATCTCTATCAAATGTCTTTTAGCAAAATAAAATGAGCCATTTTCATATAGTTCTCCATCCCAGTCTTGTCGACGAGGCCGCTTAGCTGGATTCAAATTCAGAGGCTCAGTCACTTCACGAACTAGAAGCAAAAAGATAGCTAAATCCAGATCACTGTGAATACAGTAAGTGTTCATTTAGTTAATGAAGTAAGTTCAGTAACTTTAAAAAAAAAAAAGCTAAACAAAATGAACTTGGAATGTAGAAGCTGTTAAGTGCTTGACTACTAGCCAAAAGGCCAGTGGTTTGAACCTACCCAGAGATGCCTCAGAAGACAGGCCTGGTGATCGACTTTTGAAAGGTCACAGCCTTGAAAACCCTATGGAGCAGTTCTACTCTGCACACCTAGGGTCGCCATGAGTCAGAATCAACTCAACGACAACTGACTACAATAGCAACAAATATCTAAAAGATTTTTTTTTAAAAAAAGAAACAAAATCCCTAATGATTTTGATGATTTCTTTGCCTTCCAATAGTTAAACATAGAAAAAGAAAGTATTTTATGGAGGAATTCTATGTAATTATGGTTTGAATTAGTATTATAAATATAATACTCAGGGGAGACATCAAAGCAACCTTAAAGTTGCTTCGAAAGAACTGAACTTGACATAAAATGCCCATATTCAATATTTAAGTCCTTTATCTAGTTCTCATGATTTGCTTCTATCAAAATATAATGTATGTGTTATTTATCTAATGTGGTTGAGAAATTGTGTTCATTGAATTATTCCAGAAAATAATTTATGAGTTTTTCCATAAATTATTGAAACTTTTATATTGATGAAAATATTTTTGTAATATATTATACATTCTTACCAGTAGTAGATAAATTTACTGAACATAGCTTAATAATGTCTATTATTCTCCTTATTTATTAATATCCTTGATAATAATAAATGCTCAGCAATAAGAACAGAAATGATTTTAACTGGGTGTGATAAATGAAGTCCTCAGTACTAGTACATAGGGATTTCCTTGCCCTTTCAATGAGCTTCCCAATTTTTGCATGTGTGAATGGGTGCACACACGCATATGTATGTTTAATAAAGGGTGACTCTTCAGAACCTTCTTTACTTTTGGCTGTCATGTCTGTGTGTGAAGGCTTCTAAGAAAAAGCTCTACTTACTCGCCTAACTAAACCATCCTCTGCTCAACGCCCCCTCAGTATTTGATATAATCTAGGAAAAATATTCAGTGACTTTATCTAGAATAGCTGTATGTAGCATGGTTTTCTAGGCAGTGGATATACAACAGTGAAGATGGATGACCTTTAAGGTCTCTACTCTCAGGGAGTTCCCAATCTAGTGGTAGAGATAGGTGATAAACAAATAAACTAATTAATTCAAGTGGTGCTCTGAAGAAAAGGAGAGAGAAGGACAAGCCCTTCCTAGGGAACAAGGATAAGTAGCTGCTTTCTCTCTGGGGACATGTGTGGAGTCTGAGCAAGGACAACACGGAAGATCAAGCTTGGCATAAGCAGAGGAACTCTGCTAGGGTAAGGAGAAATCAGAAGAGTTTTTAATGGCCCTGTGGAATCCTTCTTATCTAAGGAGTTATAAATTTGGAGAAGTAATTCCACAATTTCATTCTTGAGGTTGTTAAGAACTCTGGTGGATCCTTTCTCTTCCAGTATGATTTATTTGTATGGAGTTTATCAAACAACTTCTAGAACAAAGACAAAAGTATCTAATCTATAAAAATGACATCTCTCCCTCAAAAGGCAAATAGAGGGTTAGAACATTCTTTTGAAAAGAGTGAAGCAAAGAATTAATTTGGTCTCACTATCTTGCCTCAATCACAAGATTTAGAACCAATCACAAATGTCATTAATTACTGTGGTTAAGAATCACATATTCATTTTTGCTGTTCCCCTTTTACGCCCTACTCCTAAATATTTACACATGAAAGAAAATGCTTCTCAGTAAAATACGCTAAAACAAAGACTGATAACAGATTACCTCCTTTCTGAATTTCACTCCATCGAAACTGATGGCGCCTCACAACAGAGAAAACAGAATCATATCCTTCTTCTCGAATCATGTCTGCAACTTTCTGAAGGTCAGCAGGATGTAAACATGGAGAAGTAGCTTGAATATTTCCTACAATGTCAACCTCTTAAAAAGACAAAAGAAATGAAAAGGATATCAACATAAAGTTTGTGAAATAAAATTTTTAAGTTCTGCTTTATGAAAACTGATTCTCTTACCCATAACACTAAAGGTCACCTTATTAAATGTTAGAAACTTATGAGCTGTATAATCATAAATATATGTATAACTTTTAATGCCAATAGCTATGACTGGAGCCCTGGTGGTGTAGCAGTTAAGAGCTCGGCTGCTAACCAAAAGGTGAGCAGTTTTAATCTACCAGCTGCTCCTTGGAAACCCTATGGGGCAGTTCTACTCTGTCCTATAGGGTCGTTATGAGTCGGAATTGACTCAACAGCAACAGGTTTGGTTTTTTACAGCTATGCCTTGAACTATAACTTTTAGAAGTAGCTTCTCTTGTTTCACATCACTGTATTTAGGTGACCAGTCTCACTGAAACACTTGAAACGTATTCTTTCAGAAAACAATCAAAGATTAATGAACATGTCCTATTTCCAAGACACCAGAGGTCTTACAACCCTGACTCACTGATCTTGTGATTGTCTTAGTAAGGTTCCTACTCAGACTTTGATAACGTTTGAGCATATGCTGCTCTCTTATAACTGACGTAACTGTCAACCAATCAAAAATTTTATGTTCAAAGTTCCTGATGAAATTATACGTAAGTACCCGGAAAATTAATCAGAGCACTGATTTACTTGGTAATGATGTGCTGCCCAACTTTAAAGTTGTTTATTAAACCTGCATAGCATTCTGTTAACGGTGTTCTGAGTTATTTTTGACAAGTTCTTACCAAGCAAGTAATACTGAGATCTTAAATCCAAATGTTTAAACAGGTCTTCTGAAACGATAACTAGTTGAGAATTACATAACATTTTTAATAAACTATTAATCAAACACATACCATTGTGATAATTAAGAAATTCTATGATGGCATCTAGTGAGGTAGAGCTGTCTTTTGAAACTTCGGAACTTCTTCGATGAACTTGTGCACCAAATTGTTTGGCCACAGTCTCAATTTCTTCATGGTCTGTTGAAACCCATACACTGTTCAAATTAAAAAAAAAAAAAAAAAAAAAAAAAAAACAGCCAAATCACCAAAAAAATCATTACAGATAAAAGGGGCGCTGCAACCCAAGAATACAACTTACATAATATTACAATAGATTTTGTACTATCAAAATAATGTTACAGATGAAAGTAACAGAAAGCTTAAAAGAAGTTAATTATAAAGCATTTTGTATCTAAATATATTTTAAAATCCCTCAATCAAAAAGTATTATTTATATAAGTCCTAGATAGTTTTATAAAATCAGAGAAAAAAAAGATACTTGGTATTTTTAAGACTACTAGTATATTAGGCAAAACAGTAGTGCTAGAAGTTCAAACATAAAGGAAACTAAAAAGGACCCTGCTTGTTATTTCCTATTCAAATCCAAAATATTGTATAAACTATTTTAATACATCTACTTGAAAAAAATTGACGGGTTAGCCAAACCATAAAGCTGAAGGGGTTTCAAGCTTAGAAGACAATAAATGCGCAAGTACTACATTCAAATTAATCAGCTAATCTAACTTTTTTTCCCCACTAACAGAGGGTGTGTGCGTATATAAATACATATATGTATACATACACCTACTCTTCATTTATCAACTATTTTGTTATCTGACATTTCGCATTTACGAGAGTAAAAAATCTATTATCCTACTATTCTACACATTAATGACGTACATCTGGCAGTAACAAATGCCAAGCTGGAAGGCAAGAGTTAACGTTGGTTATGATGGGTATGTTTCAACTTGGCTGGGCCATGACTCTCAGTGGTCTGACAGTTACGTAATGATGCAATTTGGCAGTTATGTAATAATGTAGTCATCCTCTGTTTTGTGATCTGATGTGGTCAGCCTCCATTTTTGCATACGGCCAATTTTGACCTAGTCTTTGGAACCTAACCATGTTGATAAGTGATGTGTGTGTGTACAGTCATGCATCATATAATATCCATGATATGTTCTGTGAAACAGGACATTATGTGATTCGGATGTTGTGCGAACACCTGACTCCATGGAGTGCAGGGCTCCTGGGGGCATGGGCCCAGGGGCTGCTGTGTGGTACATGGCCTGAGCAGCTCCTGCTGTGGACACCTTAGGTGAGTGCTCAGCTGGATCCTGTCCAGTGTGCTGGCCCTGCAGTCCCATGATCATGGCAGGGAGGCTCTGGGCGCAGGTTGGGGCAGCAGTGGAGCAGCCTCGGCAACCAGATGCCCCTACCCTGGCCGAGTCCCACAATGCCTGCTGAATTTGGGTGCTCAACAGCAGGACTGGGTGCCCATTCTTCCCAGTGGCAGGGGTGCCTGTTCCTGTGGGTAAGAGGCGGTGGGGTGGGTTCATTGCTGAGTTGGGCTGTGGGCATCCCTTGGAGGGCATGCACCAGACCACAGATACATATGCAGCCAGACATTGCCCGAACTGATGTTATGTGGTGCATAACTGTATGTATGTATGTGTATATATACATATATATGTTTGAACACAGAATCAATTTGATTGGAGCCACTGATAATAGTTAAAGACACAGAGAACAAGGCTTGATTGGCTTAGGAGAGTTTAACTTAACAGCTCTATTACCACAGTTTACATAGTTGCCCATTAAGACTTTAAAAGATGATGATTAAGAGCAAAATGCATTTTTTGGGAAGTGTACTAGGGAGCATCAAAAGAAGATGGAAGGAATACAAAGAGTTACTGTACCAAAAAGAATTGGTAGACATTCAACCATTTCAGGAGGTAGCATATGATCAAGAACTGGTCGTACTGAAGGAAGAAGTCCAAGCTGCACTGGAGGCATTGGCAAAAAACAAGGCTCCAGGAACTGACAGAATACCAATTGAGATGTTTCAACAAACAGATGCTGCGCTGGAGGTGCTCACTCGTCTACGCCAAGAAATTTGGAAGACAGCTACCTGGCCAACTGACTGGAAGAGATCCATGTTTGTGCCCATTCCTAAGAAAGGTGATTCCACTGAATACAGAAATTATCAAACAATATCATTAATATCATACACAAGTAAAATTTTGCTAATGATAATTCAAAAACGGTGCAGCAGTACACCAACAAGGAACTGCTAGAAATTCAAGCTAGATTCAGAAGATGTGAAACAAGGGATATCATTACTGATGTCAGATGGATATTGGCCAAAAGCAGAGAATACCAGAAAGATGTTTACTTGTGCTTCATTGACTATGCAAAGGCATTCAACTGTGTGGATCATACGAAATTATGGATAACATTGCAAAGAATGGAAATTCCAGAACACTTAATTGTGTTCATGAGGAAGCTGTCCATAAACCAAGAGGCAGTTGTTTGAACAAAACAAAGGGATATTGTGTGGCTTAAAGTCAGGAAAGGTGTGTGTCAGGGTTGTATCTTTTCACCATACTTATTCAATCTGTATGCTGAGCAAAGAATCTGAGAAGCTTGACTATATGAAAAAGAACGGGGCATTAGGATTAGTGGAAGACTCACTAATAACCTGTGATATGCAGAGGACAGAACCTTGCTAGCTGAAAGCGAAGAGGATTTGTAGCACTTACTAATGAAGATAAAAGACCACAGCCTTCAGTATGGATTACACTTCAATATAAAGAAAACAAAAATCCTTACAAATGGACCAGTAAGCAACATCATGATAAATGGAGAAAATGTTGAAGTTGTCAAGGATTTCATTTTACTTGATCCATAATCAACATCCATGGAAGCAGAAGTCAAGAAATCCAACAACACAGTGCATTGGGCAAATCTGCTGCAAAAGACCTCTTTTAAACTGAAAAGGAAAGATATCACTTTGAGGACGAAGGTGTGCCTGACCCAAGCCGTGATATTTTCAATCGCCTCATATGCATGCAAAAGCTGGACTATGAACAAGGAAGACCGAACAACTGATGCCTTTGAATTATGGTGTTGGCGAAGAATATGGAATATATCATGGACTGCCAAAAGAACTAACATATCTGTCTTGGAAGAAGTACAGCCAAAGTGCTCCTTAGAAGCAAAGATGGCAAGACTTTGTCTCACATACTTTGGACATGTCATCATGAGGGACCAGTCCCTGGAGGACATCATGTTGGTAAGGTAGAGGGTCAGCAAAAAAGAGGAAGATCCTCAATGAGATGGACTGACACAGTGGCTGCAACAATGGGCTCAAACACAGCAACTATCGTGAGGATGTCACAGGAGTGGGCAGTGTTTCGTTCTATTGTACAAGGGGTCGCTATGAGTCAGAACCAACTCAGCAACACCTAACAACTAATCTACAATGAAGTTTTGTTTCTGGACTGTTACGGATTGAATTGTGTCCCCCAAAATATGTGCAGTAAATCTTAAACCCCTATACCCGTGGGTGTAATTCTACTTGGGAATAGGACTTTCTTTGTTATGTTAATGAGACCTTATCAGTGTAGGGTGTATCTTAAGCCAATCACCTCTGAGATATAAAAGGAGCAGATTAGGCACAGAGAAGAAAGCACAAATGGAGGAGGAAGACATCTGCCACATGAAGACTGCCAAGGAACCAAGGCACAGAAGCTAAAAGGAGGCAAGGGCCTTCCCCCAGAGCTGGCATCCTGAATTTGGACATCTAGCCTCTTAAACTGAGAGAGAATAAATTTCTGTTTGTTAAAGCCACCCATTTGTGATATTTCTGTTATAGTAGCACTAAGAAACTAAGACATGGACCTTCACAAATTCTCATTGCTAGAAATAGAAAATATGAATATTACTCTAGCCATAATATTTTACTAGCAGTATCATACAAAGACATTTTAATAATTTATAGTCTTGATACAGATATATTCCTTTTATCCTATTAACATTTATTGAGGGAAGGAAGAACTGCATGTTTCAAATGCCTATGCTCAACTGTCAATACTGAAAAGAAAATAAGTCAAAGAAATTTTTCTAACATCTCAGGATTTCATTTATTAATTTAATTAAATAAATTTTTTTAACAGCTCAGTTGCTAATCAAAAGGTCAGCAGTTTCAATCTACCAGCTGCTCCTTGGAAACCCTACAGGGCAGTTATACTCTGTCCTTTAGGGTCACGATGAGTTGGAACCGACTCCATGGCAATGGGTTTGGTTTTAGTATTTTTAGGAGGGTTTAAATCAAAGAATAAAGTCAATTAACAAACAAACAAACAACAACAACAAAAAATTGAAGGAAGCCTGGGATACAAGATAAGCCACTGGCAGGGTGCAAGTGGTGCAAGGCAGAACATAGGAGCTCCTGTTTTCCTCCATCTGGAAATCTGAAACAATTTTGGGATAGATTTTTCACTGCAGAAATGTCACAGTAAAAGTTGTATAACAAAGTGAAGTTACCAATGAAAAGCCAGTAAAATTTTAAAACAGAAGTGGTGAAAGGAGGGTGATGATAATTAGAATACAGTACAAAGCAAACAGTAAAAACAAAAGATGGGTTTTCTTTAATTGATATCACTAATTTTCATAAAGTAAATTACTAAAGCTATTTACTTTACTGTTCTGATATTTACTGCAATAAAAATTGAACAAGACAGGGTTCAGTGATCTTTCTGAAATAGTTAAAAGCTAAATAAAAAAGAACAGTGGTATGGAAGACCTGCTTGGAACAAGTGTGTTTGCTTTCTTTTCTCTTCCTTCTTTTTTTTTTTTTTTTAAATTAATTCACTCATGAAATGTTTAGAGTGCCTATTCTATCCCAGACAATACTCTGGACATTGAGGATATTACAACATATATAATACAGTCCCATTTTCTGCCTATCAGTAGAGACTGAAGGCAACACAGTATTATAATTCTCTTCAAACCACTAGAATGTCTGCGTGGTTAATGTGCTTGGCTGCTAGCTGAAACGCTGGAATTTTGAGTACACTCACAGGCACCTCGAAAGAAAGGCCTGTCAATCTACTTCTGAAAAATTAGCCATTGAAAACCCTATGGAGCACAGTTGTGCTCTGACACACATGGGATCACCATGAGTCAGAATCTACTCAACAGCAACTGCTTTTTTGAAAACCATAAAGGAAAGAGAGATGAGGAAGCAATTAAATAATAACGACACTTGAGGTTGCCATGATTAGGAATTGCCTCAATGGCAACTAACAACAACTTCATAATACTTTACTTTTTACAAAGTACTTTTACAGTGCCTGCTATATAAGAGGTGCTCAATGTGTATTTGTTGAATAAATTTAACAGTGAATGGTTAAGAGCATGGGTTCTGAAGGGAGGTGCTCAAATTGTGGCTCTACCACGTTAGCTATTATGACCCTGGGCAAAATCCATACCCTCCTTGTTATGCATTAATTGTGTCCCCCAAAAATGTGTGTCAACTTGGCTAGGTCATGATTCCCAGTATTGTTAGTTGTCCTCCATTTTGTGATCTGATGTGATTACCCTAGGTGCTGTAAATCCTTAACCTCTATGACGTTAATGAGGCATTATTATAGGCAATTAGATTAATGGTCAGGATTCAATCTACAGAATTACGTTATATCTTGAGTCAATCTCTTTTGAGATATAAAAGAGAGAAGCAAGCAGAGAGGAGAGGCACCTCATACCACCAAGAAAGAAGCGACAAGAGTGGAGCATGTCCTTTGGACCCAGGGTCCCTGCGCTAAGAAGCTCTTAGACTAGGGGAAGACTGATAACAAGGACCTTCCCCCAGAACCAGCAGAGACAGAAAGCCTTCCCCTGGAGCTAGCACCCTGAATTTGGACTTTTAGCCTCCTAGACTGTGAGAGAATAAATGTTTGTCTGTTAAAGCCATCCACTTGCGGTATTTCTGTTACAGCAGCACCAGATAACTAAGACAGAATTTGGTACCATGAATAGGGTGCTGCTGTAACAGATACGTAAAATATGGAAGCGTTTTTGAAAATGTGAATGGGTAGAGGCTGAAAAGAGTTTAAGGTGTCTAATAGTAAAAGTGACCCATAGCGACCCTATTTTAGGTACCTGTTACAGGAGCACGCTACTATTCCCATTTTAAATCGCTAACATTTATTTAATGTTTATTCTATGTTAATTGGTTTATATTTCATGTTTACAACAACCATATTGGTAACTACTATTACTATCATCTCCATTTTACTGAAAATGGAGGCTTAGGGAGTGTCTTAGTTATCTAGTGCTGCTATAACAGAAATACCACAAGTGGATGGCTTTAACAAACAGAAATTTATTCTCCCACAGTCCAGGAGGCTAAAAGTCTAAACTCAGAGTGCCAGCTCCAGAGGAAGGCTTTTTCTCTCTATCGTCTCTGAGTGAAGGTCCTTGTCATCAATCTTCTCCTAGTCTAGGAGCTTCTCAGTGCAGGGACCCCGGGTCCAAAGGACACACTTTGCTCGTGGTGCTTCTTTCTTGGTGTTATGAGGTCCCTCTCCTCTCTACTTGCTTCTCTCTTTTATATCTCAAAAGAGACTGACTTAAGATACAACATAATCCTGTAGATAATAAAGTAGGAATGGTAATGTTGTTGTTAGTTGCCGTTGATTCTGACTCATGCCGATGTCATGTGTACAGAGCAGAACTGTGCTCCATAGGCTTTACAAGGCTGTGACCTTTCAGAAGCAGGTCACCAGGCCTTTCTTCTTAGGTGTCACTAGGTGGGTTTGAACTGCCAACCTTTTGTAGTCCAGCGCTTAACCATCTGCACCACCCAGGGACTCCTCAGAATGATAACTAATATTATATACATACATATATATAGTATACATGTATATATATTATACATACATGATTATATATTGTACAGTATATATTTATATATACATATATACGGTCATTTAATCCTCATACTGAATCTGCTAAAAGGAAAACTGATGTTTGCTTTCAGATCTTCAAAGGTCCAAAAGTCACAGGTGTCTAATTTGTATGCATTATGTAAGACAATGACACTTATGGATAAGAAAATAGCATTCCATATGTAAACTGTACACATATGTAGTTATCCCTTAAAATACAATGATCATCACATTTTTAAGGGACTAAGTATTCAATTTTCCTTTGGTATAGGGGTATCATATGAAGGAAGGCCAAACAGAAAGAATGTGGACGTGAATAAACAAGCCTAATAAAATCTAAAATCAAGCAAAGTAAATGTCAAAGTCTAATGTCAATGGTGTTAGCTTCGAATGAAGTCATAGTACATCTAACAGGATGAACAAGAATAGCAACCATGGTGTTTACAACAGTTATTTCAAATCACAAACTGCCATTTTAAGGACAGTGATACAGCATAAGCCTTTCATTAAACATAAATCCACACCCTAGAAATGCAACTAAAGTTATTATGTTTATTTTTCACAAGTATGTTAGGTAACACTTAAAAAATTAATTGATTCTGAGGAGTACTTCCACAGCACTGAACCCTCTGTTGAAAATCTAGCTCCCACGAAATCAGCTCTAACAATAACTCTTTACTAACTAAATAAAAAAAACTTCATCTTAGAATTTTTCTCAACTGCTAACTATTCAAGTTAGTATACAAAGTTTAGGAACCTTGAAAAGTATTGTTAGCTTTAATTCTGAGCAGGCCAGAAAAATCTGCATCGATTAAGTCAAATGATGATTTTGAACAAAATAATCTCCAACTTATCTTCTAGCTCTGAAAAATACAAATTAGGCAGCTACAATTTTCTTCAATTCCTTCCTGGGGTAAATATTTGTGGAAGAAATAAGGAAGAGGGAGAGAAGAAGGAAGGGTCTTCCAATTTTCTCCTGCAGCTTCAGAAAAAGTCAATTCCGTTCAAATCAGCATATTTTAATTAAGGGTCTAATATATAAAGCATGTGAAGCATACCAAGATATGATAGTACCTCATCATTGGCTCCATGAAGCTTTTTATCTAGTAGAGTAGGGGTTGCCCGGGGCCAAATCCAGCCTACCCCTCAGCCTGTTTTTGTAAATCAAGTGTTATTGGAACACAGCTCTGATCATTCATTTACGTATTATTTACAGCTGATTTCTTCATATAATGGCAGAACTGAATAGTTCCAAGAGAGACCATCTGGCTTGCAAAGCCCAAAATATTTTCTATCTGGCCCTGTACAGAAAAAGTTTGGTAACCCCTGAAATAGAGAATAAAGGCATATTTCAATTAACTCTCCAAATTCAAAGAATCTTAGCACTACAAAGAATTTTGAAGATCATTACATTTCTCATTTTGCAAGCAAGGGAACTACGACCCATGGAAGAGATGAAGACTGCAAAAACTTCCAATACAAGGGAAAAATGTCAATGATAGATCACACAGCATATGCCAGGTACCTTGGAGGTGCAGTGGTTAAGAGCTTAGCTGCTAGCCAAAGGCTGGCAGTTCGAACCCACCAGCTGCTCCTTGGAAACTCTATGGGGCAGTTCTACTCTGTCCTATAAACTTGCTATAAGTCAGAATCAACTCAACAGCAACGGGTTTGGTTTTGGTTTTGATCCTAAGGACTAGGAGCCCTGGTGGTGCAATGGCTAAGTGCTCAGCTACTAACCAAAAGGTTGGTGGTTCAAACCTACCAGCCACTCCATGGGAAAAAGATGTGGCAGTCTGCTTCCATAAAGATTACAGCCTTGGAAACCCTATGGGGCAGTTCTACTCTGTCCTGTACAGTCACTATGAGTTGGAATCAACTCCATGGCAGTGGGTATTCTAAGGACTATATACACATTATCTCATCCTCAGTAAGTCTATGAGATAAAGTCCTTTCTGCAGATGAGGAAACTGAGGCACAGAGAGGTTAAGAGATTTGCCCAGCGTTGCTCAGTTAATACATGGTGAAGCTGGAATTCAAAAACAATTTGACTCCAAGGCTCATGCTCTTACCAGTGTATTTGTGTGTGTGTCTGTGTGTATAAAAATTGTTTTGTAGTGAAATCCCCAATGTCGGTTGTAATGGCTATTTGTTGGGTTTTCATTCCTCACCATCTACTCCCCCTCACTTTTGGTAACAGCACTCCACTTTTTCTCTTGGTGATCCTCTCTGTTATGTGTTTCAGGACAGGCTCCATCACTGGAAGATGTGGCTAAAATGTGCCAATACCAGCACTGTGTACACCTAGCCATAGTATTTGGTTCAAGAATGAACAGAGGACCCAATGAGACTTTTGTTAAAGCTGCCAGGAGAACAGCTCTTTCTGATTAAGACTCTAACCTGGAACAATATGGGGAATGCAACCACACCGACACCATAAAAGGAGAGCCCACCTAGAAGAACAAAGAAATGGAGGGTCCTGGTGAAAAAAGTGTACCATCCCTTTACCCTGCTTTATTTTACTTAAAAATATTTCTCACCACTTGATACAGTATGTACTCATCTGTTCGTATATTGCCTGTCTTCATATTACAATGCAAGCTTCAAGAGAGCAGAGACTAGCCCTACTACTACTGCTCTAAGCCCTGGTCCAGGAATTAAAACAGAACAATGCCTGGCACGTAGTAAAACCAAACCAGTTGCCATTGATTTGTTTCCAATTCATGGTGACCCCACGTGTCAGGATAGAAGTGTGCTCCATTGGGTTTTCAATAGCTGTGATCTTTTGGAAGGAGACTGTTAGGCCTTTCTTCCAAGGTGACTCTGGGAGGTTTCGAACTGCCAACCTTTTGGTTAATATCTGAGTGCTTAACCATTTGCGCCACTCAGGGACTCCTTGGCACATAGTAGGTACTCAATAAATATTTGCTGAATAAGCGTTTTCGCCCTTGAATCTGATTATACCTGAAACAAGTCCTACCCTTTTTTGTTGGTGGTGGTGAGTGCCACTGAGTCAATCCTGACTCATAGCGACGCTACAGGACAGAGTAAAACTGCCCCATGGGGTTTCCTAGACTGTAAATCTTCATCGGAGCAGACTGCCAGGTCTTTTCTCCCACACTGCAGCTGATGGGTTTGAACCAATAACCTTTCGGATAGCAGCTGAGCACTTAACCATTGGGCACCAGGGAAAGGGGTTTTCTGACACAGGCAACCAAAGTTATAAGTGATAGTTTTGTTCTCAGTTAATCTACTGTGAATGTGATTTTTGATCTCCAGTTCATTTCACAAAAATAGTATTTCAACCACTTCTCTCAGTCCTTCTTCTCAGTTTGTACCTCTCTAGAGGTAAAAATGTTCAAAAGTCTGTGAGTGTCACAAGGACATGAACCATGATGGCGAAAACTAATGTTGCATTCATGTTGGTATTACCTTATCTATGATGACATAAATTAGGACTCAGTAAATGTTTACTGAACTGGCCCAAACTGTCTAGTCCTTCCCTATCTCTCCTTTGCACACTTCCTTTTACTTTAGTGTGAACTTCAGGGTGCCAGCTCCTATTTGCCTAGCTCCGCCCAGAGCTTCCTTTGGATTAAAACATTAACAAAATTAGTTTAAGTTTATACTTTTTGGAGTATCTCCTTTTTAAACAAGGCTGGTTAAATGAAAATCATTTATTTACTCATATATCAGTATCAATTTCAAAAACAGTCATCTTTTTACAAATCAAAACCCAATCATCAAAAGGTGAAAGTAATTTAATTTCCATAATAACAAATTCAAGTGTAATTAGGTTGAAGTTACTGTGTGTAAATTCATTCTTGGCACAGAATTTTATCTCCCTTCTTTTATTAATGACATCAGTTTGTAACTCCTGGCCAATCTGGCATATGGTAATGTCTCTAAAGGATGTACAATTAAAACTGTCCTTAGGGCAGACAAGATTTCAAAGGTATGATGTAACCATTTATAAACATGTCATAATACAATTAGCCTTATACTTCCTGTCTCTCATCTATGTAAAAATGTGGGGAGCTTTCTAGATTATGCTGACTCACAGACAAATAAGAGTATTTTGCAAAGGTGAAGAAAGGATCTCCAAACTGAGCTTGAACCTAGGAAAGCTCTGACACCCGACTCTATTCATGAACCTGATGCCTCCCTAATCAATCAACACCAAGCGGTTAGCAGAGGCTGAGCAACAGGCGAATGTCAAGAGGGCCTCGGTCCAAAAGGAGTACACATCTTATCGCTGACGTTTCATTGGGGTGGCCTCTTTCACTTTCCCCTGCGAGGTCAATCGGGACGGAGACGGTTGGAAAGAAGCAATCATCTACCCTTTTACAAACGGGCGGACATTCTCAAGGGCGGGGACAGGAACTGTCCCTGGTCATGACCACTAGCAGCTAAGGAACAAGGAACTGTAGCCCCTCCTCCCTCGGCTCTCAGCAAGGGCCAGACACCCGGGACCTTGCACGCCCCGTCCAGGAGCGACCACCCTAGAAGTCCCCAGCCCCTTCGGCGCCCAACGGGGCCTCTCCCCCGCCACCCAAGCCCAGGCCCCCTCCCGCACATGCGCACCTCTGGAAGACCCCCGAGTCCAGGGCTGCACGCAGGACCCAGCCAATGAGCGGGACCCCCGCCAGGTACTTAATGTTCTTCAGGGGGATGCCCTTGCTACCGCCCCGGGCCAGAATCAAGGCCGCCAGGTGCGGGGGCTTCTCCACACCTCGGCCCTGGCCGCCCCGGGAGTTACGCTGCAGCTTCGGCGGCCGGCCCCTGGACGGTCGCCCCCGCGGGTTGGAGACAGAGGTAGTGGCCCCCTTCTCCACCGAGTCCATCTTCCTCCCACGCCTCCTCCCCAGCTTTTCCACATCCGGGAGCTCGCCACTCGCCACCTCAGCGCGGCGCCGCCGGCCCTCTCCCGGCTGCGCGCTTGGGTGTTGCTCCTGGCCCCGCCCGCACGCCACGCCCCCTCGAGGGCATGCCGGAAGTTGTAGTCCGCGGCTGCCTCGCCTGGGCTCCTTAGCCCAGGTGGGCCCTAATAGCGCGATCCCAAACCTAACCCAAATCGTGGGAGTCTGGGGACATCTGGAGAAAACGTGGCTTCTGTCGTGCTTGATATTGTCTGTAGATTTCTAAGAAAGATTTGTAAATTCTTGATCTTTTCCTGAAGAACTTTCCCACTTAAGAATTTTAGTGAGTTTTTCCAATTAAAAAAAAGGGACAGGATATGAACAGGCACTTTGTGAAAGAAGACATTCAGGCAGCTAACAGACACATGAAGAAATGCTCACGATCATTAGCCATTAGAGAAATGCAAATCCCCCAACAAGGCTAGTATTAATCCAAACAACACAATATAATAAATGCTGGAGAGGTTGTGGAGAGACTGGAACACTTACACACTGTTGGTGGGAATGTAAAATGGTACGACCACTTTGGAAATCGATTTGGCGCTTCCTTAAAAAGCTAGAAATAGAAGTACCACACAATCCAGCAATCCTGCTCCTTGGAATATATCCTGGAGAAATAAGCCATCACACGAATAGATATATGCACACCCATGTTCATTGCAGCACTGTTCACAAAAGCAAAAAGATGGAAACAACCTGGGTGCCCATGAACGGACGAATGGATAAACAAATTATGGTATATCCACACAATGGACTACTACGCAAGGATAAAGAACAAAGTTGAAGCCATGAAACATCTTATAACATGGAGGGCGTTATGCTGAGTGAATTTAGTCAGTCACAGAAGGACAAATATTGTATAAGACCACTATTATAAGAACTCAAGAAAAGGTTTAAACACAGAAGAAAACATTCTTTGATGGTTACAAGGTTGGGGGGCGGGGAGGGTGAGGGTTATTCACTAACTAGATAGTAGACAAGAATTGTCTTAGGAAAAGGGAAGGACAGCACACACTAGAAGTCAGTACAACTGGACTAAACCAAGGCTAAGAAGTTTCTCGAATACAATCAAACAATACGAGGGACAGAGTAGCAGGGGCTGGGGTCTGGGGACCATGCTTTCAGTGGACATCTAGGTCAATTCGCGTAACAAAGTTTATTAAGAAAATGTTCTGCTTCCTACTTTGGTGAGTGGCATCCGGGGTCTTAAAAGCTAGCAAGCGGCCATCTAAGATGCATCAATTGGTCCCAACCACCTGAAGTAGAGGAGAATGAAGAACACCAAAGACACAAGGAAAGTATTAGCCCAAGAGGCAGAAAGGACCACATAAACCAGAGACTCCATCAGCCTGAGATCAGAAGAACTAGATGGTGCCCAGCTACCACCAATGACCACCCTGGCAGGGAACACAACAGAGAGTCCCTGATGGAGCAGGAGAAAGGTGGGGTGCAGAACTCAAATTCTAGGAAAACGACCAGACTTAATGGTCTGACTGAGACTGGAGGAACCCCAGAAAGCATGGCCCCTGGACTCTCTGTCAACCCAGAACTAAAACAATTCCTGAGGTCAACTCCTCAGACAAAGATTAGACTGGACTGTGGGACATCAAATGATACTCGTGAAGAGTATGCTTCTTAGCTCAAGTAGATACCTGAGACTAAATGGGCAGCCTCTGTTCGGAGGTGAGATGAAAAGGCAGAGAGGGTTAGGAGCTGGTTGAATGGACACAGGAAATTGGGTGGAAAGAAGGAATGTGCTGTCACAGTATAGGGAGAGCAATTAGGGTCACATAACAATGCATATATAAATTTTTGTATGAGAGACTAACTTGAAGCATAAACTTTAACTACAACACTAAAGAAAAAAAAGGAATTTTAGTGGGTTTTTTACTATACTTTCTGGTGCACACTAACACAACTTAATTTTATATTTAAAAAGTTATATTTTAAATCTACGTCTTTCTCTTAAGGTCCTGACTCATTTTTCCAATATTTTGCTGACCACCTCAGGCACCTTAAACTCAACATTCACCTTGACTATGCCCCTCTAGTAGTGGACACATGGTCCTTTTTTTTTCCTTGTCTGCTGATCTTTTCCTTTTAGGAGTTGTCACTTCCATCACCTGTTGGGGCTTTCACTCATATCCTCTGCATTGGAGGGGTGGGTGCGTGACTCAAGCTAGTCAATCTAGGTACCTGATCTTCCTGAACACAGCTGTGGTCTAGGCCCAGGTATATGACCAAACGGAGCTCATTGGAGCCCTTTCCAGAAACTCTGAGAAAGAAAGGATCTTTCTCTTGCTGAGCTTTTGGATGCAAAAGACTATGTAAACCTGTGGTCTCAAGGCAGGGGAGGGCATGGGGTTTTGCCGGTCTGGAATGGGTGGAGAGACTGGTGTTCACGCTGCAGAAATCAGGACAAAGATACGCAAGGAGAAGAGGAAAAGAGACCTGATGACATCACTTAAACCTCTTGCTTCAGCTAAGAGAGTGAAGCATATATATATTATATACCTTTTTATAGACTTTTGGGACAGTATCCTATAGAAAACCTAACACACATTTTGTCTTTCACCACTTTAGCAAGCCTGTACCCAGATGTAGAGTGTCTCCCGGTCTGTCCTACATGGAGCTAATGCATCTAGAAAGAATGGAAGGTAGTGGTATTGCCTTCCTTCTCAGAGAGGGTAACAAGGCCTTTGTGTTTCTCAGGTCTGGGTCCTTTCTGAACAAACTTTTGAGGTTGTGTTCCCAGGATAAACACTGGAACCTTGAACTCTCTGTGCCTGTGAAGTAGCTGATGGCCCAGCCTTTCCTGGGACTGCTTCTGGGAGAAGGTGCTGCGCTCACAGATACAGGGAAGGATGGCTATGAATGCACATCGGTGAACTGACTGGAGAGGGGGCCAGGCAGCCCCTGGAGAGGGAGCCAGGAGGAGCCATCCCAGAGCTACAGGCCAAGTGGTCAACTTACCCAAGCACACTGGCCCTTTGACCATGACTCTTGAAGTTTCTGTGCTTTAGAGGCACCAACCTTGATCTTTGGTAACCACGTGAGGAAGCTACCTACTGCTTCTTACACAGAAAAAATTCTTTTCTCCTCTCCACCCTAATAACAACCTTAGTTCCCACTGACAGTACAGTTGCCACTCTCCCCAACAGTTCCCTAGAAGCTGATAAACCCTCATGAGGAGTTTAACTGCCTAGGGCACAATGATGCCTTCCCAGCTGGGGACAAAGCAAGTTACACGTTTATCAAATGAGATTACAGCAATTTGCCTAAATGCCAGCCATGAGACCTTGGACTCCGCCAGGACAGGGAGTGTTCCTTCTTTACAATCCTCTCATCCAGAACAATGCTGGGTCACAGTACATGCTCAGTAATGTTGGTGAACTGCATCTCATATTACTTTTCCAGTCTCTGCCCACACATACTTTTTGTATATAGTTGCAATCCTGTGATAATAAAGTATTTTGTATTCTTACAGCACAATTAGAATTAGGCCTGACAACTGACTGATCTCATTTTGAAAGAGAGAGAGAGAAAGGAAGGAAGGAAAGAAAGCAGGAAGGAAGGAAGGGACGGAGAAAGGGATGATAATGTTAGTAAAAGGTGGAAGGTGATGCATCTAGTTCAATATATGGGGTATAATAGTTTGAGAAACACTTTTTCAGTGGAATTAGACTCATTTGAGATATTTTTCTTTAGTCTGAAGAAAGAATGACTATGTCCTGAAGAGGAAGAGTTAGTGTTAGCTTGTCTTTGTTTAAATTATTTTGGAGGCATAAAAATCAACCACTTACAAAGCAAATATTTGGAGTTGTTCTTCCTTTAAAGATGAGTGTGAAGTATTGCTGCCAAAGAATAATTCATTTGTGTTTATAGTGAAAAGATATGTCTTTATATTACGAACTTGTTTTTGATTCTGAATATGAACAAACTCAGTCTACAAAGGAGTCTTTATTTTTATTCATTAACTAATTCATTTGCATTTATTGCATTCCACATGTCAGGCACTGTGCTAGACATTAGCAATACCAAACCACAATGACGAGACATGGAACTTAGAGTTCTGATGGGGAGACAGGCGGGTTAGCCTCCTAATACAGAAGAGTACGGTTTATGCTGTGGTCAGGTGTGTGTCTTATGGTAGGCAAGTTCCAGGGAGAAATATTTAGGCTAGAATGGGATTCTTGTTGGCTAAGATGACTTTTGAGATACTGGTAAAGGATAAGAGTAGTCAAAGCCAAAGGACAAGCACTGTGTAAGGCACAGAGGAATAACACAGTATGATAAATCAGGAACATGAAATAGGTTCCTTTAACTGAAGTGTACAATGCTTGTTGGTCAGTAACAAGAGATGAGGATAGAGAGCAGCACATAAAGCTATTATGGGCTAAGCTTTGTCAAGGAAGTTATGGAGAGTAGGTATATGACATGATGCACTTCATTAATTCTTTAAGCAGATCGTTACTGCATTTCTACCATATCAGGCACTTTTCTGGGCACTGGAAATACACCAAAGGTGGTAAAAAGTGCTCAAATTCTGGATACCTTAAAAGTATAGCTAACAGGGTTTGCTGACAGATCAGATAAGGATGTGAGAGAAAAAAGGAGACAAAGATGGCATCAGGATCTTTGGCCCGACCATCAGTAGGAGGGAGTTGCCATTAATTGAGATGGAAAACACTGTAAGAGGGCCAAGTTTGGAGGCAGAATTGTAATTGCACATGTCATGTACTAGATGTCTATTAGACAGCCAAAGGAATAAAAAGTGGGCAATTGAATGTATTAGTCTGGAGTTCATGGGAGAGGTCTTGGATAGAAATATGACTTTTGGAGTTATCAGCATATAGACAGTATTCAAAGCCATAAGACCAAATGAGATCTAGAAGGTGATGGTAGATAGAAAATAGGAGAAACAAGATGAGATCATCTAGGATGAAAATGTTGATAGAAAATATATGAAGTCCAAAGACTCCCTCTTCGGAAATGAGGAGATAACAAAAGAGACTGAGATAAAATGACCAAAATAACTAAGAAGGAAACCAGAATGGTAACCTGAACGCCAAGTGAATAAACATTTTGGAAGGAGGAAAAGGTGATCAATTATATCAAATGCTGTGATTGTCTTGTAAGACATAACTTGCTGTTTAGCAATGTGGAGTCACTGGTGATCTTAAGAAAAGTAGTTCTACTGGCTTGGTGGTGACAAAACTTGATTGGAGTGGATTTAGGAGAGAATGGGAGGAGGGAAAGTGGACATAGTGAGTATAGACAACTAAAGGATTTTCTGTAAGGAAAAAGGAGAAAAGGGGCAGCAGTTCAGTGGTAGGGGTCCCCAGTTGGTGCAAACGGTAAAGCACTCGACTATTAGCCAACAGGTTGGTGGTTTGAACCCATCCAGAGGCTCCTGGGGAAACAAGTCTGGCAATCTGCTTCTGAAAGGTCATAGCCTTGAAAAACCTATGGAGCAGTTCTGCTCTATACATATGGGGTCGCCGCGACTTGGAATTGACTTGCTGGCAACTAACAACAATAATAACAGTTCAGGAGTAAAGTGGGGTCAAAGAGACTTCTGTTTTTCTTTGTAAGGGGTGAAATGATAGCATCTTTGCATAGTGCTAAACAGGGTCCGGTAAAGGGGGAACAATAAACAATGCGCAGAGAGGGGGAAGGCTTACTGGAGCAGTTTCCTAGATTAGGCAACAGGGGATGAGATCTAATGCAAGGTGGAAGAACTGGCTTCACCTAACAACAGAAGAGAAAGGGAAATTTATGGGCACGTGTTCATGTAGGGTTTGATGTGGCAGCTCTTGGAGTTCCATTTTGTCATCTCCCGTTCCAAGTTCCAAGATGCCAACTTAGCTTCACATTAATGTCTAACCCAGCTAAGGTACAGATCATCGATAATCATCCTGGTAGACCTGTGCGTGCCAGTCTCTTACAAAGTAAGAAAGAGAATGCTCATGCACTTCTACATTGCAGCGTTCCACAGTAGTGTTGTTTGGGCCCCAGAGTATTACTGGTCTTAACGAGAAATGAGATGGTTCTTTTCCTTCACATATGTAATATAACTCTTTTCCTTTTTCTCCCCAGGGTGTGCATAGGCCTGGGGAGTACGAGTGGGGTGGAGGATCTGGATGGATTCAATCATACTTGGTGCCTGAAACCACTATGCCATTCTTATCCTCGGGGACTGTTACAGAATCCAAACTTTTCATTCCAGTCTCATTCGGGAATGCTGTGTACTGTACTTTAAGATTTAAATAAAATTTGCTCATACTCCTATGCTACATATAGTTGGAAATTCATTATCCATCCCAGTTTCTCTGAGGACTCTTGGCAGTTTCTCATGCTCATCTGTAGTTCTAATTTCTTGCTTTTGCTACATTCTTAGTCCCATTCTACATCTCGTATGTTGTGCATTCTATCTCTTTTTAACACTCTTTCCCACATGCTAGACATGGCCCTGAGGAGACTACACTCCCCTAAACTATCCGCCGGCCCTGACACTTGGCTGTGTGTGTAGCCAACGTCAGCTGAAATAGGAAGGCACAAATGTTTACAGCACAGCACAGCATAGCACAACAAACATCTTACAATGCTCTAATGCCAGCCCATCCAGGCCATGCTTGTCATCTTTACAACCCAAAACTTCACCCCTTTTACACAACATTCTTCTGAAGGATTTTGTTTCAGGGTCCTGTAGAGAGTTTCTTTTTTTTTTTAAATTTTTTTATTGTACTTTAGACGAAGGTTTACAAAACAAATAGTTTCTCATTAAACAGTCAGTACACATATCATTTTATGACATTGGTTAACAACGCCACAACATGTCAACACTCTCCCTTCTCGAACTTGAGGACTTTTGTTTTTGGTGAAAATATACATAGCCAAAGTTACACCACTTTGAAAGTTTCTACATGAACAATTCAGTGACATCGATTACACTCTTCCAGTTGTGCTGCCATTCTCACTATCCTTTTCCAAATTATTCTATCACCATTATCTTCAGCTCACTGCCTCTAGGCTTCCCATCAAACCCTTTGAGTTGCTGTTGTCAATTTGATCTCATATAGAAATTCTTTTTTTTTTTTTTGTACCTTAGATGAAAGTTTACAGAACAAATAGTTTCTTGTTAAACAGTTAGAACACATATTGCCCTATGGCAAAGGTTAACAACCCCATGACATGTCGACACTGTCCCTTCTCAACCTTAGGTTCCCTATCACCAGCTTTCCTCTCCCCTCCTGCCTTCTAGTCCTTGTCCCTGGACCGCTATGCCTCATTAGTCCCTTTTGTTTTATGAGGCTGTCTAATCCCTGGCTGAACAGTGAACTTTGGGAGTGACTTCACCACTGAGCTAAAAGGGTACCCAGGGGCCATTCTCTCAGGGTTTCTCTGGTCTTTCAGGACAGTAAATCTGGTCTTTTTTGTGAGTTAGAGTTCTGTTCTACATCCTTCTCCAGCTCTGTCCAGGACCCTCTATTGTGATCCCAGTCAGAGCAGTCAGTCATGGTAGCTGGGCACCATCTAGCTGTACTGGACTCAGTCTGGTGGAGGCTGTGGTAGCTCTGGTCCATTAGTCCTTTGGACTAACCTTTCTCTTGTATCTTGTTCTCTTCATTCTCCCTTGCTCCAGAAGGGGTGAGACCAGTGGAGCATCTTAGATGGCTGCTCACAGGCTTTTAAGACCTCAGCCGCTACTCAACAAGGTAGAATGTAGAACATTGTCTTTATAAACTGTGTTATGCCAATTGAGCTAGATGTTCCCTGAGACCGTGGTCCCCACTGCCCTCTGCCCAGCAATTCAGTCCCTCAGGGAGTTTGGAAGTGTCTATGGAACTTCCATGACCTTTCCTTGTACAAGTTGTACTGCCTTCCCCAGTAATGTGTACTGTCTCACCCTTCACCAAAGTTACCACTTATCTAGTTAGTTCCCCCCCACTCCTCCCATCCCTTGTAACCGATAAAGACTGTTTCTTTTTGTGTGTAAACTTTCACATGAGTTACACAGTAGAGGTCTCATACAATATTTGTCCTTTTGTGATTGACTTATTTCACTCAGCAAAATGTCCTCCAGTTTTGTTCCTCTTACTCTCCTGTGCTGAGTTTCTTTTGTTTGCGGATTTTTTTTCCTTTCTTTTGTTTCTGTAGGTTTTGTTTTTACTGAGACTTTATGTTTTCTTCTTTATTTTGATGAGTAGGTTTGTTAACTTTCTTTGTGGTTACCTTGAAATTTACCCTTATCTTCCTAGATTTGAACCAGTCTATTATTACTTGGTATTGCTTGACTTCCTCTCCATTAGAAGGTTCTATATCTACATTGTTTATTCCATCTTTTATTGTTCTGATGCTGTTGTCATTTACAGATTAACCTCTCTGGTTCCCTTTTGTAATTCTTTTGGTTTTGCATAGCCCTTAAGAGTTCATTTCCTAGGTTGGTATCTGGCTAGTACAATCCTGTGTCCTGTATGCAGCCTGTGGTCTGATATTGTTTGTTCTCCGATTGAAGGACTTCCTTTAATAAGTCTTGTAAATTTGGTTTGGTTTTTACATAGTCCCTTAATTTCTGTTTATCTGGAAATGACCTAATTTCACCATCATATTTGAACAAGAGTTTTGCAGGATATATTATTCTTAGCTGGCAATTTTTTTCTTTCAAGGTTTTATATATGTCATCCCATTGCCTTCTTGCCTGCATGGTTTCTGCTGAATAATCCTAGCTTAGTCTTATTGTTTCTCCTCTGTATGTGACTTTTTGTTTTTCTTGAGCTGCTTTTAGGATTCTTTGTTTGTCTTTGATTTTAGCGAGTATGATTTTAATATGCCTTGGTGATTTTCTTTTGGGGTCTATCCTATATGGGGTTCGTTGAACTTCTTGGATGGTCAGCGTTTCATCTTTCATGATATTGGGGAAGTGTTCTGTCAGCAATTCTTCAATGATCCTCTCTGTGTTTTCTGTTTTCTCCCCCTGTTCTGGAACTCCAATTACTTGCATATTTTTGCTTTTGATTGTATCCCACATAATTCTCAGGGTCTGTTCATTTTTCTTTGTTCTTTTTTCTGAGTTTTCCTCAAACAGAATTGTATCCAAGTGTTTGTCTTCAATTCCGCTAATCCTGTCTTCCACCGTTTCAAATCTGCTCCTCAGCCCTTGTATGACACTGCCCATTTCTGAAATCTTGTTGTTTATCTTTTGGATTTCTAACTGTTGTTTTTGTATAATTTTTAGTTGTGAATTTATTTTGGCATTGTCTTCTTGCATTATTTTCCTAAGTTCTTCCATTTTTTGGTCCTTATTTTCCATGAATTTGTCTGCTGTTTCCATGAATTTGTCTATTTTTTCCTCATTTTTGTCTGCTTTTTGCTTCAACTCTTGGATAATTCTGTGTATTAGAGATTTGAATTCCCTGTCAGGTAGTTCTGGTGCCTTTTCTTCCACTGGAAAGTCATCTGGTGTTGTATTTTGGACGCCTACTGGAACCATCCTGTCCTGTTTTTGTAAATGTTTTGATATTTTCTGCTGTCTTTGGGGCATTCAGTAGTTATTTTTCTCATTTATTGATTGTAGATTTGTTTGTTTCATCCTTTTTTTTATTTGGCTATGTCTGAGCAGGCAGGCTGTGTGTTCTTTGTTGTTTGCTCATCTGTGGGCATGATACTTTTCACCTGCTTCTCCAATTGGCAGGGTCAGTCACTCAGATATGGTATAGCTGGGCAGGTCTAGCTGAAGAGGAGTTGCTGGGATGGGTTGTTTGTGGCACTTACTACAGCCACCAGGGCAGGTCAGTAATCAGTGCAGGGCAGGTTCCGGTAGGCCATGCCTGTGCTACTTGGTGGTGTGATGTTAAGCACACGGTGTAGGTAGGCAGAATGGAGGGGGGATTATGATGTGTGGCACTAAGATGGGAGAGAGGAACAGGAGCCAAAAACATACAAACGAACAAAAAAGAGTGCTGGGGGCTTGCTGTTGGAGTGGAGAGATGAGAGACTATGAAATGGAGAAAAACAAAAAGGGGAAGAAGAAAAAAAAAGAAAGAAAAGAATGAATAAATAACAATTAGAAAGAAAAAAGAACAGCAAAGCTCCCTGGGATCCCACCGGTGCAGCTATGAGGTCTGGGGAAGTTGTTCCCAGGTATTGAAGTACAGCCTGACTAGAAGGTGTAGAGGTATTCAGTGCCAGGTATTCAGGGGACAGTAAGAGAAGGAAGGTATAGAGAGATGAGAAACTGAGTAATGAAGAACGACAAAAATGGAAAAAGAGGGAAAAGAAAACCAAACAAAAAAAAAAAAAAAAAAAAAGAACAAGAAAAGCTCCCCCTCAAAAAACAGAAAAAAAAACCAGGAAGAAAGAAATGCTCTCAGGGACCCTCTGCGCATTTGTGCAAGCTGAGGGGGTAGATCCCAAGCCACGTAGCACTGCCCGGCCAGAACGGGCCCCCAAATTGAGAAAAGAAAAAGAAAAAAAACATACAATTCAAAACAAACAAATAAACAAAAAGCCCCAGGATCCCACCAGCGTGGCAGCCCAGACTGGGAAGCAGTTCCACACTCGAATGGAGCTCCACAGCCCCTTAGGAAGAGGCAGAGATGGCGCACGGAGCCAGGCATTTGAGCGAAAGGACTGGGAGGTGGTGAGAAGTAAGGAAGAAATGAAAAGAAGTGGAAAAAAGCAACACCAGCAGCCAACAAATGGCACTGAGGGAGTCGGCCAGTGTGGACGAGTGGAATCCAAGCAGCCAGTGCTTCCCGGACAAGAGACTGTGGATACGGGAAGCAGAGGAGGCCGAGTGGGGGTGAAGAAGGGTGGGGGGTGGGAAAGCATATATCATCAGTTACCAGTTGTTCTGTCTCCTGCTGGAAGCTCCGTGAAGCTGCTTTCTCGTACCCTCTATTTGCTGGTCTCTGATAGGAGTCCAAGATGGTGGATCCACGCTGCGTTAGCTGCTGGGGACCTCTGCATGAATCTCTCCTCACTCTCCGTTCTCTGTCAGTTTCTCACACCATTTGGTTGTTGGCTGAGTTCTTTATCTCTTCATTTGATGTTTTAGGGTTTCAGGATTGCTGTTTTCTCTGTTTGGCTTAGTTTTTTTGATCTTTGCTGTGGAGGGACGTTGTGGTGCTTCTGCCTAGAGTGCCATGTTGTCGGAAGTCTGTCTCCTGTAGAGAGTTTTGAGGGAATTTGGGACTGATCAAGAAAAAATATATGACAGCAAGATGGCATTGTACAACAAACCATCTATTGGGACCAAGACATTGACCGCCACATGCAGGGAGTGGTTCCTCACAGCAGGAGGTCTGCCAGAGGCGATGTGCTCAGGGACCCACCTAAAGGGGGCAAGGCATTGAAAGACACTGGGGAGGCAGAGGGAGGGGGCAACTTACTTGCACCTTAGGGGAGGTCCTCTTGCAGCAAGGTGGTGAGTCTCTGGGTCAAAGAACTCTGAAGGACAGCAGCACCCTAGTTTCCTTATAGTTACAGGATTTTATCTTATCTGGCGAGCAGATGTTGAGTGCAGTTTCACTGAGTATATGAAACAGACAGGCTCAAAGTGGCTAAAAATCTGTTCATTTGGGCTATTTTTAAAACAATTTGATATGTATGAATTTGAGTTTGACACTGGTGGGCTTTTTTGGGTTAATAAGTATCAGCTTGCTATGAAGAAATAAACAACTTGGGGTCAATACACAGACCCCATTTTTGACTCATTTATATAACAGGATCCCACTAATCCCTTCTGTGGTTTTACTCTTTGCAGGACACTTCAGTCCTCCAGGCATGTGTATGTATCTGAATCCCCACCACTGACACCATTTGAATTCTTTGTCCACAATGCTTCCCTCGGTTACAATGTAAATTAGTTTAACATAAATAAAACCCAGGAAGAGATATCATGGAGCATCACCTGACAGCCATGTTTAAATCCTAGTTCCGGCTTAAGTGACACCATTTTTACACTGGAGTTACATGAGATAACGTGAAAGTGCCTAGCACAACTTCTGGTGCATAATAAAAGAGCAGTGAATGGTGATGTTCACTATAATTTTTTAAAGTTCTTCAATATCACTAGCCAGTGGGTAGGAATGAAGCCACCAACACCTGAATCTAGCTATCCTGCCAGTCTCTGTTTGGTGATACAAGAATGTCAGTCCTGTGTGAAGTTCCTTTCCTTTAGTGTTTCTGTGAGTCCCACAAGGGATGTCTTGCATGTGCTGTTCTGGCTGCCACTGTAAAATGAAAGTCCTAGCTGTCACTTATAGTTGGTAGAGACCCACCGTCTGGTTCTGAAGACTTCCCTTCTATCTCTGGAACTCAGTTGAGCTGATACTTATATACTGCCATTGCCAGTAGAGCATGGTATCCAACCCTTCTGTGTTGCTCTGTGCTGCTAAAGTCATAACAGTTCCATTGAATAACCATCCAAGATCTGTGAATGCACTTTGGGACACTGGCATGAAGCAGATTGCCCCCGACATCATTGTTCTTGGGGTTGAAGCTGCTTGATGGTCTGCTGCAAAGTGAGAAGTACCATCAGGTAGTTTAGTCAAGATTTCCTGGCCTTATAGACTTTAATGAGATGGTTCTTTTTTTTCTGCACACTTACTACCTTTCTTCTTCTTGGTCATATATACTGTTGGGCTAGTTGACAGGATTTGTGCTCACATTTAAGATTTTCAAAAAAATCAAAATAAAGAGGAAAACCGTATATTTGCATTTGTGGTTATGATTTGTACTATCAAACAAAACAAAGTTGTTAGATTATGATATATTCCATTGCTAGTATTTATATATATACATATTTTTATGTAGTTATAATTATATTGTGTATACAATGTGAGATTCTGTTTTGTATCTTTGTGTCAATAGCATTACAAAATCTTTAAACTTATTATTAAAAGTTGCTTAAAATACCTTAAATTGACAGATGTCTTACTTATCTAGTGCTGCTATAACAGAAATACCATAAATGGGTAGCTTTAACAAACAGAAATTTATTTTCTCACAGTTCATGAGGCTAGAAGTCCAAATGCAGGGCGCTGGCCCTAGAGGATGGTTTTGTTTCTCTATTGGCTTTGGAGGAAGGTCTTTGTCTCTTTGAGCGCTGCTCCTGGGCGATCTTTTTGTGGCTTGGCATTGCTCTTCCCCCATCTCTGCTTACTGGCTTGCTTCTTTAATCTCTTTTATATCTCAAAAGAGATTGACTAAAGATATATCCTATTCTCATTCTGTCTCATTAACATAACAGATAATCCATTCCCAGATGGGATTATAACCACATGCATAGAGACAGGGATTTACAACACATATTTTTAGCGGACATAATTCAATCCATAACATTCTACATTTTGGTCCTCCAAAATTCATGTCCTTGCCACATGTAAAACACATTAACCCCATCATCTCATCCCAAAATTCTTAAATCATCTCTAAGCCCATAATCTCAGCTTCTAAATCATCTCAATCAAATATGGGTGAGACTTTAGGCATAGTCCATCCTGGGGCAAAATTCCTCTTCATCTGTGAACCTGTAAAATCTAGAATAAAGCTTTCTGCTTCCAAAGTACAATGGTGGAACAGGCACAAGGTAGATATTTCCATTACAAACAGGAGAGATTGGAAAGAAGGGATAAGAGGCATCAAGAAAGTCCAAAACCCAACAGAACAATTTACATTAACTCTCAAAGTTTAATAATAGTAATCCACTATTCTCTGAGCCCATCTGGGCAAGGACCCTTCCCTCCAGACTCTGAGTGTTAACCATGCCCTCTGGATCCTGGGCGGAGGCCTCTTGGCCCTGGGTTTCAGCTCTGCCTTCCAGGCCCACTGGGATGGCAACTCTGCTCCCTGGGCTTTGGGTGGCCCCATTCTCCTAGTCTATCTGAGTGGTAACCCCATCCCCTAGGCTCTGGCAGTCCCTCTTCTTATGCCCCTTGGGCATGGCAGCCCCACCCACTCAGCTTTAAGTGGCAGCCCATCCCCCTAGCTCATCCTAATGACAACCCCACACTCTGGGACTGAGTTGACAAAGATTTGACCCTTTGAAACCTAGGAGGCAGTGGCCCCATCCTTTGTGATCCAGGAGACTATAGCCACACCCTTTGAAATTGAGAAGGTCCTGCTTCCTGTGTTCCTTGCAACTGTTCTGCTGATCTCTGAGCTGCTACAGGGATGGCCCTTTTCTTTACTTGGAGGACAACAGATGTAGCTCTTTTGGCCTCTTTCCTGCCTGTAGAATTCCCACAGGCAGACAATGTTCTTTCCTTTTGTTCTTTTTCTGTTCCCTTCAGTCTAAGCTGATGGGTTTTCTGCTGTGGTGGTTGGTTAGATCCATCAGTCATAGGCTTAATTTCTTCAACAAAAGATTGTGTAGCCATGTCCTTGGTGAAAATTCTTGGACACGTTTCCTTTTGTACAACAGAATTTTCCAAATCTTTAGGTTCTGTTCTCATTTTGCACAGTTCGTTTTTAAGTCCATCTCTTTCCTCTCGCATTTTACTATACGCAGCTGAGAGACACCATGTGACTCCTTTAAGATCTTGCTTAGAAATCTCATCAGCCAAATATTCAAGTTTATCACTTACAAGTTCTATCTTCTACCATACATTTGAACATAATTCAGATAAGTTCTTTGCCACTGCATAAAAACATCACCCTTCTTCCATTGTCCAATCACATGTTCATCCTTTTTTTTAAAAGCCCCACCAAAAGCACATTTAATGTCCACATTTCTAGCAACATTCTGTTGCTGGCACCATATGTATTCTTTAAGACCATAGAGACTTTCTCTATAGCTCTCTTCACTTCCTTCTGAGCCCTCACCAGAATTGTCCTTGATGTCCATAATTCTACCAACAGTCTTTTTAAGGCTATCTAGGCTTTTACTATTAGGCACCTTAAAACTCTTTCAATCTCTACCCATTACCCAATTCCAAAACCACTTCCACATTTTAGGTATCTGTTGGAGCAGCACCCCACTCCTGTACCAAATTATGTCTTAGTTATCTAGTGCTGCTATAACAGAAATACCACAAATGGGTGGGTTTAAAAAACAGAATTTATTTTATCATAGATTAGGAGGCTAGAAGTCTGAATTCAGGGTGCTAGCTTTAGGTGAAGGCTTTCTCTTTCTGTCAGCTCTGGAGGAAGTTCTGTATCTCAAAAGAGATTAACTGAAGATACACTTTACACTAATCCTGTCTCACTAGCATAACAAAGAAAACCCATTCCCAAATGGGATTATAACAGCAGGCATAGAGGCTGGGATTTACAACACATATTTTTGGTGGGCATAATTCAATCAGTAACAACAGACAACAATTTAGCGATTTCTTATATATGGGCATTTATTCTTATGGTAATAACCCCTAATATCTTTGCATATATACTGTCATTATATAGGCAGTAGTTTCTGGAACAGGTTTCTTTAAGTGAAATTACTTGATTGAAATGTAGCGATTATCTTACTTTGAAGTCACATCAAGATTCAAAGCTATCTGGGCATGCCTGGCAACTGTTAGTTACAAGTTATTCATAAGTTATCTGTTGCTGCATAATGAATTATGAAAGTTTAACAACTTTAAACAAAAAACATTTATTATCACACAGTTTCTGAGAGTCAGGAATCTGGAAGCAGTTTAGCCGGGTGTTTCTGGCTCAGGGTGTCTCATGATGTCACTGTCAAGCTGTAGGTTGGGGCCACAGGCATTTCAGGGTTTGGCTGGGGCTGGAGAACCTGCTTCCAAAATGGATCCCTCACATGGCTGTTGGCTTCAGTTCCTTATGAGTTATTGGACTGAGAGCCTCAATTTCTCACTGGCTGTTGGCCAGAGGCCTTCTTCAATTCCTTGCCATGTGGTCCTCTCCATAGGCCAGCTCACAATATGGCAGCTGGCTTCTCCCATAACAAGTGAGTTAAGAGAGAATAAGACACAGAGCAACCAAAATGGAAACCAGTGCCTTTTTATGGCCTAGTCTCTGAAGTTGTACACCAACACTTATGCTTTATTCTATATATTAGCAACAAGTCACTAAGTCCAGCTCATATTCAAAACCAACCCATTGCTGTCAAGTCAATTCCAACTCATAGTGACCCTAAGAGTGACCCTTTGCCTCACAGAGTTTCCAAGGAGTGACTGGTGGATCAGAACTGCTGACCTTTTGGTTAGCAGCTGAGGTCTTCACCACTGCACCACCAGGGCTCCAGCTCATAGTCAAGGAGAGAGAAATTGAGTTCTACCTCTTAAGGGCAAGTACATCAAAGAATTTGTAAATAAATTTTTAAAACACCATAACCTAGGATTTGAGATTTTTTTTTCCTTCTTTTTTCTTACCTGAAGAAGGAAGGAAGAAGCCTTCTCTGGCCCCAGGTTCCTGGGAAGAACCCTCAGGAGATCAGACTGATAACCCCAAATAGGCAATACATTAGTAGATTACCAAAAAAAAAAAAAAAAAAAAAAAAAGCTGATGATAGAGCCCACATGGTGACCAAGCCGGAGGTGTCTTCAGGAAATGTGATGACAGCCCTGACGGGTGAATTTCAACCATGGCTAGACCCTTCTGCTGGGACATGACTTGAGGGGCACATCCTTCAAGCAGAGATAATGAACAGAGAGAAAGAACAATGAGCAAGAAGGCATCCATGGCCACAGATTTGTTAATAGTTGGGTCTTTGTGACCTTATAATTAATGACATTTGAACTAGTATTTGATTTCTGGTGACTAAAATGTTAATTTTTGAATTTGTATCAAGAGAAAACAACAACAACAACAAACCTACAGATATGCTAATGCCAGGGAAGTTATTCCAGAAAGCAGAGTGGAAAGGAACTGTAGAAAATCAATTTGACAATTTGCTTGGGGCAAGTGAGAGAAGGGTGAATCTGCAGGGAAATGAGACTTTGGAAGTTTTGATTATTTGCCAGAACTGATGAACTCCCTGGACGGTTACCTGCCTCTCCCCACCAAATTCTTACTGATAATGATTTTAGGAGGAGGGAGAAAGGGTGGTGCCTCAGAGGTACAGAACCCAGAGCCAACAGGGGCTTCATCTACTTCAGCGTTAGGACTCCATGGCAGGGTTGGGCTGGGGGGCTGCACGAAGGTGGCAGAGCTGTGAGTGGTATTAAGTCCCCATCCACAACTAGAGAACCCCTGGACAAACCCCAAGTTCTTACAGACACACAAGCCATTGTTCTGCTTCAGTGTGGGGGGAGTATAGAAGGTGGAGAAAAGACAGTAAGCTGTTACTGATAGGAAGCCATCTTCTCTTATCAGTAATTCCAGGGTGAGTCAGGAAGCAACCAGGACTTAGTGTTCCCTGAAGCTATAGAATTGGTCTCTTAGGGAATAGCTTTAAGGTCACCAAAACTAGACAAGTTTCTGCCTACACTTGACAAGAGAATGCTTCTGCAACAAAACTCTGGAATGTAGTGAAGTAAAATTGCCCATCCTTTGAAGATGTTAAATGGAAAATGACCATTTTCTAGCAGAATCTAGTCATAATCACCATTACCACTTCCAGTTACCTCCCCTCAAGTCAATTCTGATTCATGGCGACTCCATGTGTTTCAGAGTAGAGCTGCGCTCCATAGGGTTTTCAGTGGGTGATTTTTCAGAAGGAGATCATCAGGATTTTCTCCCAAGGCACCTCTGGGTGGATTAGAACCTCCAATCTTTCAGTTAGCAGCCAAGTGCATTAACCGTTTGCACGACTCAGGGACTCAAATCATAATCACAGTAAACATTTATCGAGAACTTATGTGCTATGTAGACAGCTGAATCTACGTGTATTATCTCATTTCATCCCCACAGCAACCCTATGAGATTGCTACCACTTAAAACCATTCCCTACTGCGGATAAGAAAACTGAGGCTTACTTGCCAGATATTTTCAAAGACCCACATCTGGCAAGTGGTTGAGGTGAAATTTGAATGCAAACTCTTTAACTCTAGAAACAAGGTTCTAAAACCCTATGCTATAAGAACCTGTGATTCAATGGTTAAAGTCTGACTTGATGGGGAGAGGAAAGAACAAAGAGGCACTCACTCAGACTCTTTGTATAGGTAGGTTCTAGTAACAGATGCCTCTTAGCTAGTTCTAGTCTCTTGGACAGATGAGATCCTTGGGCAAGATGGTGAGAAAGCTAGGGAAGCTATGACTCTTAGGAATTAGGCCAAGAAAACAGCCCGTGCTGATAGCATAGGGTGCCCTCACAAACTCCTTCCTAAAAGGTGGAGAATGCCACTGTTCACTGCCCACTTGCTGTCAACACACAAAAGCTGGGATAGGACTAGGAGGAGATGTTCCAGTAGGTGCTCTGTAGGAGGGAGAGACAAAGGGGTGTAGCCCTGGTCAAAGGATGAAAAGGACAGCCTATCTGGCCAGATCTTTCTCCCCAGGTATTGATTTGAACAGAAAATAGCTGCTAACCCTAATCATACAGAACCAAATCAAGAGAGGCCAGCCTGGAGGAGCCAGCCCCCATTCCTGAAGGATCCCAGGATGGTGGAGGAGTAGATGGGTAGAGGAAGCTCTGATAGATGTGAATAATTTATTGAAGACGTCACAAAGTTGCCCAGTGTCCAGGATCACAGGTATTGCTCCTACTCTGCACGGGGATGGGACTAGCCACCACCACTCCTTTCAAGCATATGGCAGTCTGTGACCCTGGCAGCCAAGCCAGAAATACCAGAGGGCTTTAGTTAACACACTGTCTATTCTTCCAACTTCTACCGTGTGATGGATGGATGGGGTGGGAAGATCTTCACATGGGACTGAAAGATTCTACAGGGGACATAGTGTCTCCGACCCATGCAGTGAGCTTAATGGTCTAGGTCTCTAGATCCTGTGTCTACCATTTATTAGTTGATTTTCCTTGGGCAAATTACTTATCCTCTGTGAGACTAAATTTTCTTATCTGTCTTACAGATACAAAAATAATAGTCACCATATCATAAGGTTGTTTTGAGGAATAAGTAACAATGTGTACAATGCAATTAGCATGGAGAACAGCACATAACAAAACAAAACCAGTTGCTGTTGAGTTGATTCTGACTCATGGTGACCCCATGTATGCTGGAGTAGAACTATGCTCCATAGGGTTTTCAGTGATTGATTTTTCGGAAGTAGATCGGTAGACCTTTCTTCTAAGATACCTCTGTTAGTAGCCTTTCAGTTAGCAGCAGAGTTCATTAACTGTTTGTACTACCCAGGGACTCCTGACACATAATAAGGTTCAGTAAATGGAGTTATTAAAATTTTTATGTATTAGAGAGAAAAAAAGCTAGCTTAAGAGCTAGCACACAAATTTACATTTCATACGAAGATGATTGTTGTGTCTTTGTTTTTTTTTTTTTTGAAAATGCCTTGAGAGGCTGTTTGGGTAAAAAAGGAGAAGTATTGGATAGAAAAGGTGATGGGCAAGGCCTGGATGATCTTGAGTTAGAGCATTTTAAGATGTTTGCTGTGCTATGCTGTGCTGGGATGTAAACATCGTCTGCGTCTTCCTTTCTTCATCTGAAGTCAGCTACCCACACAGCCTTGTGTTAGGGTCAGGGGTAAGTTAGAGGAGTGACGTCCTCAGGACCATATGTGGCATGTGGAAAAGAGTATTAAAAGGAGAAAGAATGCATAATATATTAGATGTAGAATGGGACTGAGAACACAGCAAAATCAAGAAATCAAAGCTAGTGATGAGCAGGGGAAACACCCAAGAGTCCTCAGAGAAGTGGCAGGGATAATAGATTTCCAATGTAGCATAGAAGTATGAGCAAATTTTATTTAAATCTTAATGTAAAAGGTAACCACAGAAGGCTCAACGACTTTAAGGATTTATAAACACCTGATACATAGTTACAATTATTATTATTTTGATTCCAAGCAAACTTAATCATATGGGTGAATGATGAGCCTTGGTGGGCCTTGAAGTCCTCAATTAGCTTAATTTGTTTCCATGAACGTGTTTTAAGTGTTGCTGAAACAGAGTGCGGTAGCCTGATTAAAAGATGCTCAAATTCTAATCTGTGAAATCTATAAATATGTTACCTTATATGGTAAAAAGGACTTTGCAGATGTTATTAAATTAAAGATTTTTAAGTGACTAGATGATCCTGAATTATCCAGTTGGTCCCAATATAATAACAGGATCCTTATAAGAAGGAGGCAGGGGTATTGGAGTAGGACAGAGAAGATGTAAAAACAGAAAGACAGATCAGAGAAGGAAGAAGATGGAAGGGCCATAAACGAAGGAATGCAGGCAGCCTCTAGAATCTGGAAAATGCAAGGAAACAGATCTTTCCCTAGAGTGTCCCAAAGGGTTGTAGGTCTGTAGACACCTTGAGTTTAGCCCAAAGAAATGTATTTTGGACTTCTCACCTCTAGAACTATAAGATAATAAATTTGAGTTGTTTTAAGCCACTAACAAATTGTGGTAATTTGTTACAGCAGCTATAGGAAACTAATACGGGGGGAGGTTTTGTGTATTTGGCAAGAGTGGGAAAGTAGAGAGGAGAGTGTGGTGTCTACCCTCTGCCAGGGCCCAGGGGCTGGCCTCTGAGTCCGGTGAAGGTAAGGGCTGTGGATGGAAGACCAATGAGCTGTGGTCTTGAACGAGAGCTTGAGGGTAGAGGGCAGCAGCAGAAATTCTTAGGGCTCCGGGTGAGAAAGTACAGCACAGAGCAGGGAATGTGGAGGGCCTGTGCTGCTTGTATCCTAAGAGGTTTCTTCTGGATTCACTAGAGGCTGTTCTGGGCAGAGCAGAGAGGAGCTTCAGAGTCCATGGTGCCTGGGAGGGGATGGGAGGCACCAGGAGAAGCAGAAGCGGCACTAGTGGACTAGGACTTGTTTGAAGAAATATTAGATTCCTGAATACTTGCCAAAGGACTTGAGGGACACAATGGGAAGATGGGTTCCTGTGTGAGCAGGGAAAGCCAGGAAAGTTTGAATTATTATTGTTTACGTTACTTCATCATGGGGCCTGGGGAAAAGGGATTACAAAAGCAGCTGTTTTAGGAATTCTGATACATATTGCTAAATTGCTTTCCAGGATCTATTTACACTGCTCACAGGGATGAACGAGAAGCAGTTGCAGAAGTCTTTTAGAGATGAAATGTATTAACAAAGAGACACCAATTAAAATGTTGCAGGTTGCACAACATGATGTATACAATTAATGTCACTAAATTGTACATGTGAAGAATGTTGAAATGACAGATGTTTTGGTAAATACAGCTAATTGGTGTAACTGATGTCACTAAGTTCTATACCTATAAAAAGTTGAATTGGCAAGTGTTGTATGATATGTATTTGTACAACAGTAACAACAACAAGGAAAAGTAGCTGCTGAGGCTGCCAATGTACAACCAAATACCTCATGCGATTTGGTTTCTTGGTTTGGAGGCTTATGGTCATGGTTTCACTGGATATCCTAGTTATTTGGCCTACTATCATTTTTATTGCTTCTGTTCTACTTCCTAGTTCATTGTGTAGTGCCTGGGTCTTTAAAGCTTGCAAGTGGCCATCCAAGGTACAACAAGTGTCTCTATTCACCTGGAGCAAAAGAGGAAAAAGGAGAATCAGGAATAGGAGGAGGAAATGGAATGTGTGGCTAACTGCCTCCATGAACAACTGCTTCATCTGCCGTGAGACCAGAACTGGATGGTGCCCAGCTACCATTGCTGAACATCTTTACCGAAGATTCTATAGACGAATCCCAATCAAAAGGGGGAAAATGTAGAATAGTATCTCAAATTTTCAAGGAATCCATCATTTTTGGAGCCAATGAGGCTGGATGAAACCCCAAAACTATTACCTTGAGAAGAAACAAACCTTAAACCAAAAATATCACTTGAAGTCTTCTTTTAAACCAAACAATAGTTTAGCTTAATTAGTAAATAATGTCTACCTTGAGTATTGTGATATTTTAAAGAACTATCTATATGGCATCAAATTGACAACAGTAACTCGAAATGTTAGATGGGAAGTTTAGAGGGCAGTGGCTTTACGTTAATGGTGGAGATACAATTCAGAAAATGAGGGTGAAAATGGTTGCATAACTGAATGTAATCAATGTTAATTGTACATGTAGAAATTGTTGAATTGGTGTATGTTTTGCTGTGTGTATTTTCGAGAAAAACAAGAATAGTGAAAAAGATTTTAAAGGTTGCTGACATATTTTTACCACGAGGTGGCACCGTTCCCATGGGATGGAGAATTTTGTTAGTGGTTTCTGGCCTCAAAGGCTTGGATTGCTGTAAACTGGTTACTGGTAGGCTCTGCTTACCATTTTTCTGTTTTACAGAGTTGCATTAATACAGGGACTACTTTTTCACTTTTCCTTTGTTTGTAAGTATTCGGTCACCTGCTGCATGAACAGGCCCTTCTTTCTTATGAAGTCAATCATTTTATGCTGTTTATTCAGTTTGAGATGTGAGAAAGGAAAGAAAGACAATGAAATTCATCTTTTTGGAAGATATGATTTCTTTCTCCTTCTGAGAAGGCTGGAATATACAATGTCTTAGATGTTTTTAATTTTATATGTTGTTGGCAGTAGGATATTCATACACACATTCATCTCTTTGTTCAATAAACATTTATTCACAGCTTATTTTGAGCAAAACAAGTTTACTAAGCACTATGGTGGTTAAAGAAATAAAAACAACACAGCCCCAGTTATAAAGACACTTACGATTTCATGAGAGAGAACATATATGTGAATTATTAAATATGACATAATGAGAAATAAAATGTATACTGTTTTCAGCTTTCATGCATTCAATCATCATGCACTTTTTATTTTCACACTTAAAAACTAAATGTTAATGATAAAAAGGATTTAAAAAATGAGGCTCTTGAGGTAATCCTCTTTACCATTAACATTTATAATATTATTATATTAGGAAAATGTGTTCCAGTTTTCAGCAATAGGCCAAAAAAAAAAGAAAGAAAAAGAAATCTTGAAACAGTTTCTTTTAAACGTGGAAGCCATATATTGAATGGAACAGAAGAGAAATAGCAAGTATCTAACAATTTATATGAAATACTTTAGAAAGTCCAGGAATGGGAAAAAAGGAGAATTTCACAGTGTCCTCTTAATGCCTAAATAGAAAGAAAAGTGGATATAAATAAATGAAAGCAATTGTAGAGGAAATAATACATTAAAAAAATTTTTTTTATTGCTGTGCTTTAAGTGAAAGTTTACAATTCAAGTTAGTCTCTTATACAAAAATTTATACATACATTGCTATGTGAACCTAATTGCTCTCCCTATACTGTGACAGCACACTCTTCCTTTCCACCCCGGATTTCCTGTGTCCATTCAGCCAGCTCCTGACGCTCTCTGCCTTCTCATCTCACCTCCAGACAGGAGCTGCCCATTTAGTCTCATGTATCTACTTGAGTTAAAAAAGCACACTCTTCACGAATATCATTTTACATCCCATAGTCCAGCCCAATCTTGGTAATATTTTTAACATATCTATAGTATTTGAAAAATCTGATATGTTTTCACTCTTTATTTACTATTACCTGGTTGTCCTTCCCGCTATTTGGGCAGCATATTTTGTTTTCTAAGTTCCCAAGTGCAGGTGTTGAGTTTTGAGATTGTAATGGTTAAAGTCGTTTGTCAGCTTGACTGGGCCATGATTCTCAGTAGTTTGGCAGATATGTAATGATGTAATTTGGCAGATACGTAATGATGTAGTCATCCTCCATGATGTGGCTGATGTGATCAGCCAATCAGTTGTAAGGGGAGTTTCCTCAGGGATATGGCCTGAATCCTGAATCCTATGTATATATATGGATGTTCTGGCAAAGCTTGCATGCTCTGGATCCTGCATCTGGCTTGTCATTACCTGACCTCCGGTTCTTGGGACTTGAGCCAGCTGCCTGCTGTACTGCTTGCCTATCTTGGCATTTGTCAGTCTCCACAGCCTGTGAGCCAGCAGCCTACTGTCTGACCTGCTGATCTTAGGTTCTGCAGCCCCTGCAGCTATGGGAGTCAGAAGTAGCCTCCAGCCTGAGACCTGACCCATGGACTTGGGACTTGCCAACCTCTACAACCACATAAGCCCTTTCCTTGAGATAAATCTCTCTCTCTCTCTTTCTATATATATAATATATATATATATATATATATATATATATATATATGTATGTATGTATATGGGGCCCTAGTGGTGCCATGTTTAAGTGTTTGGCTGCTAACCAAAAGGTCAGCAGTTCAAATCCACCAGCCACTCCTTGGAAAATTTATGGGGCAGTTCTACTCTGTCCTACAGGGTCACTATGAATTGGAATCGACTCAGGGTTTTCTTTTGGAAGAACGGACACCTTTGAATTGTGGTGTTGGTGAAGAATATTGAATATACCATGGACTGCCAAAAGAATGAACAAATCTGTCTTGGAAGAAGTACAACCAGAATGCTCTTTAGAAGCAAGGATGGAGAGACTACGTCTTACACACTTTGGACATGTCAGGAGGAATCAGTCCCTGGAGAAGGACATCATGCTTGGTAAAGTACAGGGTCAGTAAAAAAGAGGAAAACTCTCAATGAGATGGATTGAGACTGTAGCTGCAACAAGGGGCTCAAGCATAACAACAATTGTTAGCATGGTGCAGGACTGGGCAGTGTTTCGTTTTGTGGTGGCACCTAACAACAACAGATATACATACATATATATATATATATATATATATATATACACTTTACTGATTTTTCTTCTCTAGAGAACCCAGCTTAAGAAAGAGATAATAATCTCTGTTCATGATATTCTGTATCATTGGTCTGTGAGAGCCCCCCTCCCTTATTTTGCTTTTTCCCTTTCATTCCTGATTCCTACTCACTTTCCCGTCCCCCTCACAATCACATACCCTAATGTGTTTCATATATTTCCTTAGATAAATGTCTGGGTGTATGCAATTTTGCTTTGTATATGCATTTTAAATTTATGATGCCAAAGTTTTTACTTGTTTCTCTTAATTTTGTCCAGAATGGCTCCACAAGTGTAAGGAGGGGAGCAAAAACACCAGATAAGCGTGAAGACTTCACTCCAGAAGAAGAAAGGATCAGTGCTCTTTTCCTAAGTTAAGAAAACAACAACAACAAATCAAACCCATTACCATCGAGTTGATTCCGACTCATAGCAACCCCACAGGGCAGAGTAGAACTGCCCTGTAGGGTTTCCAAGGAGCAGCTGGTGGATTCAAAGTGCCAACCTTTTGGTTAGCAGCCATAGCTCTTAACCACTATGCCACCAGGGGTCCTTCTCCTAAGTAGAGGCTGAGAAAATGGTAAGACCCCATAGCTTGCCCACACCACTGTATGATACAGGAGGGGCAGAGAAGAAATATCTCCAGGGTGTGTGTACCTAGGCAGAGAGTCCTGAGAGAGCCACACAGAGTTTCACTCCCAGCATTATTTGGGGGCACAGCCAAATGATTTTTCAGTGTACTGAAGAAAAATCTGGAGAGGAAGAGCCTAAACCTTACCATGTTTCTGTATCTCCAGAGAAGAGACACGAAAGTAGCAAAGAGAGAGACTGTGTGTGTCAGACACAGACTGGCCTTGTAGTCCATAGTAGTTCCCACAGTCACGACAAAGAAGATACAGTGGTGACCTACAGAGACTGAAGGCCAGATTGGAATGCAGACCATGGCAGCAGATGTCAGAATAGATAGATAATGATGGCCAGACCAGATGCTGTACCCCTATTCTCTGACATTACATAAACCATTAAAAAAAAAAAAAGTGGCCATTGAGTTGATTCCAACTCATGGCGACCCCATGTGTTTCAGAGTAGAACTGCCCTCCTTGGGATTTTCATGGCTACGGCCTTTTGGAAGCAGATCACCAGGCCTTTCTTCCGAGGCACCTCTGGGTGGGTTCAAACCACCAATCTTTCGGTTAGTGGCCCTGCACTTGACTGTTTGCATCACCCAGGGAGTCCTAACACTACATAAGCCCCCAGAATTTTGACATTACTCCAGGGATGGAGGAGGCCATACAATTGACTGAGATTTTTCCTGTACCCTTGAGTGAATGAAAGCTCAAACTCAAATTTAGATCAGTTGTAGAAAATAAGTTACATTTTTTCCTTTCTCTTCTTTTCTGATTTCTCCCAGTTTACATGTTATCTCCTTTTTCCTCATCAAATCTTTGCTGAGCTGTTGATCTTTGCTCCTTATTCTTGTTTCTTCAAGGCAGTTGCTTCATTAAGATTTTCTTATTCATACTAAATACCTGATAATTTTTATTTCTGGTACTTGGCAACATTATTCTAGTGAGTTTCCTAATTTGTCATTTGATTTTCTTGTTCTCTTTCTCATTCATCTTACAGTATCTTTGTATTGAAACTGACTGGATTTTCTTTTTATTATTCATCACTGAAATTATTTGCAAGAGTTTTGGGGAGTGAGGGAGACTTTGCGGTGGAATAGCTGGATAGGTAACTGTAAGTTTTGCTTTGCTGTGTTTTTTTAAACAAGATAAAGTCTCTCTCCCACTGCCCCAAAGGCAGATTGCTTCAACAGAACGCGGCTCCTTTGCGTGATTCCTCATTGGACTTTGTCTCCACCAATATTTGAAACCAAACTAAATTCCTACAATTAATACATGCTCCGTGTTCCTACTGGTGCAGACCAGGAATATAGATGTTTGCACCTTGGGGTATGCCCTTTCCTTTCATGAAATGCACTTTTATTTGGGCTCCTTCTGAGATCTACCGCTGCAGTGTTCTTTTTCTCTGCTTTTTTATGAGCCTTTGCCTGCTCCATCCACATTGCTTTTAAAAGCTCTCTCACTTATTTTATGGTTTGGAGTTTTAGCTATCTTCTAGTTTTGCCAAGAATAGCGTTACTGTTTTTGTTTCTCCTTTTCCTTGATGCTTTTGGGTGGTTTCCAGGAAGAGAAGGCAGAAATGCCAACTTTATGCCACCATTTTGAAACAAGATATTTTTATCTTAAATTTGAACACTTTTTGTCCTTGCCTCTTTTCCCCCCGTCACTCCAGGTTTTTTTCTTTGAAGTTTTATCTGTGCTCATAGTTTCATCTGTTTTATAAATGAATGATTATTAAATCATCACCTCTGTCCCTGACTCCCTTCCTATTCAATATTCTTTACTGATCATTAACTTGCCATGGGTATTCTTAAGAAACTTCCAATATTATTGTCTTTCTATACTTTTATGTTCCCAGTACTGATCTGTGATGTCACTAATCTCCCAACTGATATAGCTGGAAATCTTGGAATCATATTTGATGCTTCTTTCTGGCCATTTTATAATTCAAAGTATCTCCTGCATCATCTTCTTATTTCTACTATTATCACCATAGCCTGGAATCCACAACTGTATACTTCTATTATCCTTGGTTGTCGTACCCAGTTCCAGTCCATCCTATTTACTATACCAAAGTTAAAATCCTTAAATATATCTGATTATGTTACTCCCTTCCTCAAAATCCTTCATGGTTCACCAACATAAGCAGAATGATCTCTTTAACTTTTGATAATGTCATCCAAACTCTCTACTCACATAAAATTGTTGTTTCCAAAGAAAACCCTCTTCATTCATTTATCACAATGACTTTGCTTATGTTTTTTCCTTTCCTGATAGAACTATTTCATCATTTTCATTTGCTGATGTCCTAGTTTTTAAGGTCCTGTTTAATGAGACCCTTCCAAAATGTTCTTTTGGAGTTAATCACTCCCTTCCCTATAATCTTATTATTCTTTTTGTTTTTTAACTTATTTGTAACATGCATCATTGCATGTCACGTATTGCATCTGCCTTCCCGGTTACTTTGTGAGTTCCTGATGCACAGGAGCCGTGCCTTTTTCACCTGATATTATCCAAATCATATAACATAGGACCTTGCACAGTGAACATCGTTCCTTGATTTGAATTTAAATTAGTTGTGTTAAGAGATATTTGTAGAATATCCCAATGACATATACTATAGTTTATTTCATATATAAGTGTGATATATATTTAAATAACATATGGTTTTACTTCTATCTAGTTTATATGTAAGGAGCCCTGGTGGCACAGTGGTTAAGAGCTTGACCGCTAATCATAAGGTCAGCGGTTAGAACCTACCAGCCACTCTGGGGGAGAAAGATGTGGCAGTCTGCTTCTGTAAAGATTACAGCCTTTGAAACCCTATAGGGCACTTCTACTCTGTCCTTTCGGGTCACTATGAGTTGGAATTGGCTTGGTGACAATGGGTTTGGTTTTGGTTTGATGGCACTACAGCTTGGCTGCTAACCAAAATGTTAGTGGTTCCAACTTACCCAGCGGCTCCTTGGGAGAAAGATGTGGCAATCTGTTCCTGTAAAGATTACTGCCTAGAAAACCCCATGGGGCAGTTTGACTCTGTCACATGGGGTCACTATAAATCAATAGTTTAATTTATAATAATTTTGGCAGTTGAAAGTATAAATCTATATTTGTTTAAAGATGTTCTGTAATTTTGATTTTACTAGTGAAATATCTTTTAATATTTCTTTTGATTTTATTTTGCAGTAAGAAAGTCCCTGGATCTACCTTCCCAATTTCTTGAAAAATTTGTGTGGTGGCGTATATTTCTTCTGGTTGGGGGCAGATTATCCAATAAGCAAGGTAAGCATGGGCTTACTTGGGTTTACTTACTAATCTGTAGTGAACAATTTTACAAGGGTTTCATCACATCAAGGATGAGGCAAAACCCGTGTGAAATTGTTCAACAGATGCTGAAACCCATGTGAAATTGTTCACTACAGATTAGTAAGTAGGCACAAGTAAGCCCGTGCTTACTTTGCTTACTGGGTCATCTGCTCCTATCAGGAATTGTACACTTGAAACGAGGCTTTGATTCTGTAGAATGGTGCTGTGGGTTTGGGAGACAGACAGATGCCAGCCATACCTAGAGGCAGAATCTCTGATGTGGTGAAAAAAATGTGAAATTGTTCACTACAGACGATCTGGTAAGATGTGATGGTTAAGGCTGTGTGTCACCTTGGCTGGGACATGATTCTCAGTGGTTTGGAAGTTATGATGTAGTTTGGCAGTAACGTAACGATGTAATCAACTCTATGAAGAGATCTGCTATGAGTAGCCAATCAGTTGAAAGGGAGTTTCCTTGGAGGTGTGGCCTGTCTCCAGTATGTAAATGGATGTTCCAGCAAGGTTCTCCCTATGGATGCTGCACCCAGCTTGTCTGATCTCCATTTCTTGGGGCTAGAGCTAGCAGCTTATCTGCTGATATTGGGATTCATCAGCCTCTGCAGCTATGTGAGTCAGGAGAAGCCTCCAGCCTGACGCATGACCCCTGGACTTGGGACATGGCAGCCTCTATAACCATGTGAGCCACTTCCTTGAGATAAATCTTCTCTCTCTCTATATATATATATCTACATACACACACACGCACTTCACTGGTTTTGCTTTTCTAGAGAACCCAGCCTAAGACATAGGCAAGCCCCGAGCTTACCTTGCCTATTGGATAGTCTGCCCCTGCTCCTGGTGACCAGATGATTTACAGATTTATTGATTCTTTGGTTGTTACCTATGGCCACTGTCCTATCTCTACCACACATTACCTTACACTAGATGCTATCTCCCTTCCTTTGTTTCTCAAAGTACCAATAATACAACTTTACTGTAGATATGCTAAGTTTTACTGAAGATTTCGGGTTATAGAGATTTGTTAGAACACAGCTCAGTGCAGAAAGTCCCTAACCATCCTTGCAATATGGAAGCTATCATTGGAAATCCTCCTTAGGATCTTGCTTGTTGCTTTTTTCCTTATCCCTCCCTCCACCTCCGCTCCCTACCCCACACAACTGTTCTGTAAGATGCTTCTTCTTGATAATTCTATATCTCTCAGAGTTCCATAACTCCCAAAGTGCTTGTCTATTCCAATCGCCAGGAAAAGATTCAAAATTGCTGTTACTTTATGTATCAGAATATTTTCGGTGAGTACAGAAAGCCCAATACCCAACGGCTTAAACCATGAGAATGTTTGTTATCTCACATATAAAGAAATCTAGGGATAAGGAGGCTCCATAGGTGGTTAGTTCAAACGTTCAATGATGCCATCAAACACCATGGTTCTTTCTGGTTTTCTGCTCTGCAATTGTGTGTTGCCTTCTTTCTCAGACTACCTTTCCTCCAAAAATATCTGCAGCAGTTCCAGGCATCACATTTAAACACAGCAAGACCTAGAAGTGCAGAGAGACTATGTCATCCTGTTTCTTCTTTTTAAAAGAAAAAGAAAAAAAAAACCTTTCCCCGAAGTCTCCAAGCAGAACTCCTTCAGATTTCAATAGGTAGCCATATCCCTAATCCAGCATTGATTTAGGTGAGTCAAGATTTACTCCTGAGCTAGGGATATACTTACCCTTGTGTGGAGGTGAACTGTCAGAATAAAGTCAGGATTTTATTAGTAAGAAAGAAGTAGGAAATTAAATTCACGTAAACAACCAATAGTGTTTGCATACTTCATTATGCATTACAATTTAACATTTTTGTTGTTGCCTAAAAAGGCTGGTATGGGAAACTCTCTTTTATTACTATACCAACATTTTGAGGAATCACTTCTAAACAAGTGCAGAGTTTTTTGTTTGTTTTGTTTTGTGAGGAATTCTGTTTTCTCCTGAGCCCATGAACTCAATTCCATCATTCAGCTATTAAATGACGTGTTTTTCTCCTATTGTAATTGATTTATTATTTTTACTTTCCCAAAATATGGTAAAAACATAACATCTAGGATTTTCAAATTGCCTTCCTTTTATCTGGCAAGGTTCCTCATTTTTGGGATTAGAATCAGAAAGAGAAATTGAGTCAACTGAATGTCATAATTTTTTACATCATCATCTTACCACCAATTTGACCCTTTCTCCTGGCTCTTACTTTACCCAGCTTTGATAACTTGGCCAAGTCACTCAATCTCTTTGAGTGATTATTTCCTCATTTGCCTGGGTATACATGAAGTAACTCCTGTTCTAAAGTATTAGGCTCTACAAAGTTGATAGCATGCAGGAAGGTCCTGGATTACTTGAGAAAGTTTTTCTGCCTGGTTTGTTTAATCTTGGCTTACTTCGATACATGGCAATGAAACATTCTCTTTAATTAAATGTGCAAGTAAAAAATGAACAATGCTAATGAATTTAACAAGTGTTCATCATTATTCCAGAATATTTTTTATTTCTTCTATCTTTATTATTTACTTTTCAATGTCAATATATTTTATTGTCACAATAGTCTTTCAAAAGGTATTTATGTTTATAAAATACCAAGATAAAGACCAAAACTCCAAAGACTAGGGTTTAAATGACTATGTCTGTATATTTTCTTGTCTCATGACACATAGTCTTAAGATTTTTATTATCATAAAATTCTCATGATGCCATTGACTATTACAATTTTACAAGAGTCAAAATAAAAGGTAAATTGAACACAGCTGATATCCATGGGAGAATATAAACATGGAGGAATATAAAATTTAATCCCTTCACCAGATCTTAATTTTTTCACAACCCTGGCCAAAAATATGTGTGAATTATCTGATTATCAAATATAAGAAAAGGCAATCCAATTAGGAGTCTTGTTTGTTTAAAGTTTAAATAGAAACCAATTCAACACCCACTTACTGAGAATATGTACAAGACGTCTAAGCAGTATAAAGATGAGTCTAATTAACAAGCTGATTGTTGTTGTTAGGTGCCGTCAAGTCGGCTCCAGCTCATAGTGACTGTATGTGCAACAGAACCAAACGTTGCCTGGTCCTGCGCCATCCTCATAATAGTTATTATGCTTGAGCCCACTGTTGCAGTCACTGTGTCAGTCCATCTTGCTGAGTGTCTTCCTCTTTTTCGCTGGCCCTCTACTTTACCAAGCATGATGTCCCTCTCTGAGGACTGATCCCTAGTGATACAGTGTCCAAAGTACGAGAGACAAACTCTCGCCATCCTCGCTTCTAAGGAGCATTCTGATTGTCCTTCTTCCAAGAGAGACTTGTTCATTCTTTTGGCAGTCCATGGTATATTCAATATTCTTAACCAACACCATAATTCAAAGGCATCAGTTCTTCTTCAGTCTTCCTTATTCATTGACCAGCTTTCACATGCATATGGGGCGATTGAAAATACCACGGCTTGGGTCAGGTGCACCTTAATCCTTAAACTGACATCCTTGCTTTTTAACACATTGAAGAGGTCTTTTGCAGCAGATTTGCCCAATGCAATGCGTCCTTTGATTTCTTAGTTGCTGCTTCCTTGGGCATTGATTGTGGATTCAGTAAAATGAAACCCTGGACAACTTCAATCTTTTCTCCATTTATCATGATGTTGCTTATTGGTCCAGTTGTGAGGATTTTTGTTTTCTTTATGTTGAGGTGTAATCCATCCTGAAGGTTGTGGTCTTTGATCTTCACTAGTAAGTACTTCAAGTCCTCTTCACTTTCAGCAAGCAAGATTATATTACCTACGTAATACAGGTTGTTAATGAGTCTTTTTCCAATCCTGATGCTCCATTCTTCTTCATATAGTCCAGCTTCTTGGATTATTTGTTTAGCACGCAGCTTGAATAAGTACGGTGAAAGAATACAACCCTGATGCACACCTTTCCTGACTTTAAACCACGCAGTATTCCCTTGTTCTATCTGAACAACTGCCTCTTGATCTATGTACAGGTTCCTCATGAGCACAATTAAGTGTTCAGGAATTCGCATTCTTTGCAATGTTGTTCGTAATTTGTTATGATCCACACAGTCGAATGCCTTTGCACAGTCAACAAAACACAGGTAAACATTCTGGTATTCTGCTTTCAGCTAGGATCCATCTGACATCAGCAATGATATCCCTGGTTCCACCTCTTCTTCTGAATCTGGTTTGAATTTCTGGCAACTCCCTGTTGATGTTCTACTGCAAAAGCTGTCGAATAATCTTCAGCAAAATTTTACTTGTGTGTGATATTGATGATGTTGTTCGATAATTGCTGCATTTGGTTGGATCAACTTTTTCTGGAATAGGCATCAATATGGATCTCTTCTAGTCAGTTGGCCAGATAAGCTGTCTTCTGAATTATCTTGGCATAGACTAGTGAGCACTTCCGGCACTGCATCCATTTGTTGAAACATCTCAACTGGTAATCCGTCAGTTCCTGGAGCCTTGTTTTTCACCAACTTCTTCAGTGCAGGTTGGACTTCTTCCTTCAGTACCATCGCTTCTTGATCATATGCTACCTCCTGAAATGATTGAATGTTGACCAATTGTTTTTGGTACAGTAACTCTGTGTATGCCTCCCATCCTCTTTTGATGCTTCTTGCATCGTTCAGTATTTTGCTCATAGAATCCTTCACTATCGCAACTTTAGGCTTGAGTCTTTTCTTCAGTTCTTTCAGCTTGAGAAATACCGAATGTGTTCTTCCCTTTTGATTTTCTAACTCCAGATCTTTGCACATATCATTGTAATACTTTACTTTGCCTTCTCAAGCCACCCCTTGAAATCATCTGTTCAGCTCTTTTACTTCATCATTTCTTCCTTTTGCTTTAGCTACTCAACTTTCGGGAACAAGTTTCAGAGTCTCTTCTGACATCCATTTTGGTCTTTTCTTTCTTTCCTGTCTTTTTAATGACCTCTTGCTTTCTTCATGTATGATGTCCTTGATGTCATTCCACAACTCATCTGGTCTTAGGTCATTAGTGTTCGAGTCAAATCTATTCTTGAGATGGTCTCTAAATTCAGGTGAAATATATGCAAGGTTGTACTTTGGCTCTTGTGGACTTGTTCTAATTTTCTTCAGCTTCAACTTGAACTTGCATATGAGCAATAGATGGTCTGTTCCACAGTTAGACCCTGGCCTTGTTCTGACTGATGATGTTGAGCTTTTCCATTGTCTTCTTCCACAAATGTAGGTGATTTGATTCCTGTGTATTCTATCGTGTAAGGTCCACATTTATAGTCTCCGTTTATGTTGTTGAAAAAAGGTGTTTGCAGTGAAGAAGTGGTTGGTCTTGCAAAATTCTATCATGAGATCTCTGGCATCATTTCTATCACCAAGGCCATATTTTCCAACTACTGTTACTTCTTCGTTTTCAACTTTTGCATTCCAATCACCAGTAATTATTAATGCATCCTGATTGCATGTTTGACTAATTTCAGACAGCAGAAGTTGGCAAAAATCTTCAATTTCTTCATCTTTGGCCTTAGTGGTGGGTGCGTAAATTTGGATAATCATCATATTACCTGGTCTTCCTTGTAGGCGTTTGGATATTGTCCTATCACCCACAGCGTTGTACTTCAGGATAGATCTTGAAATGTACTTTTTAACCATGAATGAAGCACCATTCCTCTTCAATTTGTCATTCCCGGCATAGTAGACCATACGATTGTCTGATTCAAAATGGCCAATACCAATCCATTTCAGCTCACTAATGCCTAGGATGTTAATGTTTATGTGTGCCATTTCATTTTTTGATGATTTCCAATTTTCTTAGATTCATACTTTGTACATTCCACACTCCTATTATTAATGGATGTTTGCAGCTGTTTCTCCTCATTTTAAATCATGCCACATCAGTAAATAAAGGTCCTGAACGCTTGACTCCATCCACATTATTAAGGTCGACTCTACTTTGAGGAGGCAGCTCTTCCCCAGCCGTCTTTTGAGTGCCTTCCATCCTGAGGGGCTCATCTTCCGGCTCTATATCAGACAGTGTTGCACTGCTCTTCATAAAGTTTTCACTGGCTAATCTTTTTTCAGAAGTAGACTCCCAGCTCCTTCTTCCTAGTCTGTCTTAATCTGGAAGCTCCGCTGAAACCTGTCCACAATGGGTGACCCTGCTGGTATTTGAATACCAGTGGCATAGCTTCCAGCATCACAGCAACATGCAAGCCTCCACAGTACGACAAACTGACAGACGTGTGAGGAAATGAGCTGATACAAAAAATAATTTTAAATTTACATGTTTTACCTAAATCAGTATAGTAAATTGTATTTCATTATGGCATAGCCTACCACCAGCATAGGCAATTGTTTACTGTCAGTTTATTTTTATTTAATGTTAGAGGGCCTGATTAATACAGAATAAATTCAACTGATACAAAGATAACTAAAGATCCCTCATTTAGTAACTGACAGTAATAATAACCTGTTTTCTTAGTGGGATGCCTCGAACCCCTAAAAACTATAATAACACATTTTTTAATAAGGAAGTCGCAAGTGAGTGAAATGAGAGAGAAAAGTCTTGTAGTTTACCTAACAACAAAATCCTGAAAATCTTAGCCTGAGTTGTTTTCTCTCCTACAATATTCAGAAAATATTATGAATGCTGTCTCTGCTGTCAGATACTAAAGATATTCTCATTTCACTGTTATCCTTCTGTACGATACTACTTTTAAATTTTTTAGGTTTATCTGTTCATTTTTAAAATTACACACATATGTATGTAAATGCATATATAATATATTATGCATTATAATATAATAATATATGTAATATCTTCTTCCTTTTTTCTGGATAAATGATAAGTTATACATAATTTTCTCCATCTTGCTTTTTTCATTTAGCAATATATTCTAGAGACCAGGCTATATTAAAAGCAACATATTTAACAGAATGATTAGGGAAAAAGTTTGAAGGCACATTCCAAATAAAATTAGGGTTACCTATAGAATTTTTGTAAAATATGTCAAGGATCAACAAATGTTACTGCATACAGTTGTTCATTCAACAACCATATTAATTGTGTGGTGATCAGAAATTAATGTTTTAAGCATTTATATCCTAACCTGATAGTTTATTGCACATACACATCTTTATGTTACATTTTGTAAAATTGGTAGAAGATTTGGGTTAATGTATAACATGTTACTTATACATTTTCCAATTTTTCACATTGAAATAATTAAATACATTCTCCAAGTTAGTATTATTACACAGAATGTCTGTTTTCCAGAACGGGATTACTGATATTAAGAGAAAGATACTTGTACCTTATTTCTGTATCCTAATTCACCAGTGTGAATGATTTTATGATTTTACTACCAAACAATAGATGGCAGTATAAGTATGTACTCGTTAGAGGCCAAGTTGATTTATAATAAATAACAACATATAATTTACATCATATAATACTTGAAGTAGTTGCACCTAGCTGTTGTTTAAAATAAGCAGATCATTGCCTGACGTTTGAAATGTATTTTTGAATATATTTAGAAATTTATATTCAAGATTTATTTGTAATATTATTAGTTTTAGCTATTAAGTTCTTTTTTCGTAGAGGAAGATGGTGTTACTGGTACAGCAATAAGAAGGTCTCCAGTTTACATTTTAATTCAGTGCGGTGAGTAATTTTCACTCGTTACTCATTCCAGTTCTAAATTATCCAAAAAGCAGACAGTATATTCCTCAATCACAGACAAATGAGCACCCCCAGTTTTTTAAAAGACTTTGAAATTTTAAAAAAGATATCAAAGTAGTTTTAATGGCAAAACTAGAATTTTGTTGATCTATCTCATTTTATATCTATATGTATATATCTTTTACTTGGAAACGTTCACGGTGATTTTTTTATGGTGATTTTTTAAAAGATACTAATGAACTCCATATTACTAAACCCAATTTTCAATTCTCAGGCCTCATCTTCTTTGACCCATCAGTAACATTTCACACAGCTGCTCATTCTTGCCTCCCGAAAACACCTTTTGGCGTGGCTTTCTGGACACCTCACCCTCCCGGTTTTTCTTCCACCTCCCTGGCTGCTCCTTCTCAGTTATCTGTGTTTTTTGTTTTCACTCTAATCTTCTAATGTTGGAGTGGCTATAGATCTGTTCTCTGGCAACTTCTTTTTCTTATCTACACCCACTCCTTTACTGATAACATTCAGGTTGATGGTTTTAAATAGAGTAATATCTCCACAATACATGTTTTTTTCATTTTCAGAAAAATCTGACTCGTTGTTGTTGTTGAGAATATACACAGCAAAACATGCACCAGTTCAACAGTTTTTACATATACAAATCAGTGACGTTGATTACATTCTTCGAGTTATACAACAGTTCCCACCTTTGTTTTCTGAGTTATTCCCCCTCCATTAAACTCACTGTCCCCTTAGGTTCATATCTAATCTTTCGAGTTGCTGTTGTCAACCGATCTCATATAGATAGCTCTTAAAAGAGCATACTGCTCAAGGCAAATTTTTTTTTTTTACTAGTTAAGCTAAATTATTGCTTAGCTTTAAGATTTTAGGGAATATTTTTGGTTTAAGGTTTAAAAATTATCTCAGGGCAATGGTTTCAGTGGTTTATCCAAACTTCATGGCTCCAGGAAGTCTGGAGTCCATGAAAATTTGAAATTCTGTTCTGCATTTCCCCCCTTTTGATTAAGATTCCTGTATAGAATCCCTGATCAAAATGTTCAGTAATGGTAGCTGGGCACCATCCAGTTCTTCTGGTCTCATGGCAAAGGTGGCAGCTGTTCATGGAGGCAGTTAGCCACGCATTCCATATCCTCCTCCTATTCCTGACACTCCTTCTTTCTCTGTTGCTCCAGGAGAATAGAGATTAATTGTGCCTTGGGTGACCACTCACAAGCTTTTTAGACCCCAAGCACTATGCAATGAACTAGCAGGTGGAACAGAAGTACTAAATATGTTATTAGGTCAATTTACTAAGATGTGCTATGAAACCATGACCCTAAACCTCTCAACCAGAGAACCAAATACCATGAGATGTTTAGTTGCATATAAATGCTCTTAGAAGCTATTCCTTTTTTTTCCTTTTGTCATTGTTGTGAATATATCTATCAAGCAACTTTTGCCAATTCAACTTTTTACAGCTATGTGATAAAGAGTGGGGTAGGGTTAAGGGTGATGGAAAAAAAGCACTGATTAAGGATAGGGTTGCACAGCCAATTACTGTAATTGCTGTCAAGAAATCTCCACAAGATTTTAAGTGGAGTTCAAAAGATTCAATTGTATAAAAGGCATTGCTGCATTATTTTAAGGCTAACCTGCTGAGGAAGAAGACTGCTTATTGTTAATTGAGTTACATTTAAATTCCCCAATATCACGGGATGTGTGATTGTGGGTTCAGTATACTACTTCTAAGATGATAACACCCGGATGTATATCTCTATCTTAGACATCTTCTTTGAATTTCAAATACATATTAAACTGTCTATTTGGCAAGTCTACTTGAATATCTAATAAAAATCTAAAATCTTCCCTCTCTTACTCCACTCCAGGCACACTGGTCTCCTCACTGTTCTTCAAACACAGCAGGTGCACTCCTACCCCAGGGCCTTTGCATTAGTTGTTATCTTTGTCCTAAAGGCCGTCTCCTCAGTATGCAATGGCTTGTTCTCTTAGCCCCTCCAGTTCTTTGCTCAGATGTTACAGCCTTATTAAGGAATATATTGAGGGTCCTATTTACAATTTCAAACACTACTCCCTGGCCCCAGGACCCCATCTCTCTTACCTTGCTAATGTTTCCCATAGCATATACCACCTTTGGTATTTCTTATTATATTTATTATTTCCCAAACTAAATATAAGCTTTATAAGACCAGGAGTTACATCGATTTGGATCACTGTTCTATCTTTCAGTGCCTGGCACACTGTATTAACTTAATAAATATTTGTTAAATAATAAACACATGAATGGTGGGGGAATGGTACATAATATTCTTTAAAGTGTTTAGATCTCTTTGTTTTCTTTTAGAAATTATCACTGATCTTTTGAAGGATGACTCATTGTTGTTATAATATTTTTTTCTCCTTTGAATCTGATTGAACCAATGGTGGACTCATTAGGACAAAATTCTAAATATTAGACAGCTGGTCAAGCTGAAAATACAACTCACACATTTTAAAGTATAATAAGTAGGTGTAAATATTTGAGTGAAGTCCCTGGGTAGTACAAATAGATAACATGCTTGGCTGCTAACCCAAAGCCTGGAGATTTGAGTCCACTCAGAGATGCCTCAGAAAAAAGCCTGCTGATCTACCTTAAAAAAAAAAAGCCCCCAAAAACCCTGTGGATAACAAATGTTGGAGAGGTTGCCGGGAGATTTGGAACTCCTACGCACTGCTGGCAGGAATGTAAAATGGTACAACCACTTTGGAAGACAATATGGCGCTTCCTTAAAAAGCTAGAAATAGAAATACCATACAATCCAGCAATTTCACTACTAGGAATATATCCTAGAGAAATAAGAGCCATCACACGAATAGACATATGCACACCTATGTTCATTGCAGCATTATTCGCGAAAGCAAAAAGATGGAAACAACATTATGTTGAGTGAAATAAGTCAAACACAAAAGGACAAATATTGTATGAGACCCCTATTGTAAAAACCCATGAAAAAGTTCACACACAGAATGTAACAATCTTTGTTGGTTACCAGGGATGGGAGGGGTGGGGGGGAAATGCTAAATAGGCAATAGATAAGTGGTATCTTGGGTGAAGGGTGAGACAGTACACAGTACAAGGGAAACTAGCACAACCTGTACAAGGAAAGGTCATGGAAACCCCATAGACACATCCAAATTCCCTGAGGGACTGAATTGCTGGGTGGAGGGCTGTGGGGACCGTGGTCTCGGGGAACATCTAGCTCAATTGGCATGACACAGCTTACAAAGACAATGCTCTACCTTCTACCTTGGTGAGTAGTGTCTGGGGTCTTAAAAGCCTGTGAACGGCCATCTAAGATACTCCACTGGTCTCATCCTTCAGGAGCAATGGAGAATGAAGAGAACAGGATACAAGGAAAAGATTAGTCCAAATGACTAATGGTCCACAGCTACCAGGGCCTCCACCAGACTGAGTCCAGTACAGCTAGATGGTGCCCGGCTATCACCACTGACTGCTCTTACCAGGATCACAACAGAGGGTTCTGGACAGAGCTGGGGAAGGATGTAGAGCATAATTCGAACTCACAAAAAAAAAAGACCAGATTTACTGGTCTAAAGGAGACTGGAGAAACCTCGAGAGTATGGACCCAGACATCCTTTTAGCTCAGTGGCGAAGTTACCTCCGAGGTTCACTGTTCAGCCTGGGAGTGGACAGCCCCATAAAACCAAATGAGACTAACGAGGTACAGGAGTCCAGTGACAAGGGCCAGAAGGCAGAAGGGGACAGGGAAGCTGATGATAGGGAACCCAAGGTTGAATAAGGATATTGTTGATGTGTTGTGAGATTGTTAACCATTGTCATAGGGCAACATTTGTAGTAACTGTTAAATGAGAAATTATTTTGTTCTGTAAGCCTTCATCTTAAGTGAGAATAACAGCACAATTGGAAGAGCATAGTCAATGTCACTGAACTGTGCATGTAGGAATTTTTGAAATGGTGTATCTTTGGCTATGTGTATTTTCACCAAAAAAAAGGTTGAGAAGTTAGAGGGTTGATATGTTGTGGGGTTGTTAACCAATGTCATAAAACAACATGTGTACTACTGTTTCATGAGAAACTATTTGTTCTGTAAGCCTTCACCTGAAGTACAAAAAAAAAAAAAAAAAAAAAAAGATGGAAACAACCTAAGTGCCCATCAACAGATAAATGGATAAACAAACTATGGTATATACAATGGGGAGTCCTGATGGCTTAGTGGTTAAGAGCTTGGCTGCTAAGCAAAAGGCTGGCAGTTCGAATCCACCAGCTGCTCCTTGGAAACCCTAGGGGGCAGTTCTGCTCTGTCCTATAAGGTTGCCATGAGTCGGAATCTACTTGACGGCGATGGGTTTGGTTTTGGTTTTGGACACACAATGGAATACTACGCAACGATAAAGGAAAATGACGAGTCCACAAACATCTCACAACATGGATGAATTTGAGGGCATTATGCTGAGCAAAATAAGTCAATCACAAAAGGACAAATATTGTATGAGACTACTATTATAAAAACTCGAGGAAAAGTTTACACACAGAAAGAAATAATCTTTGATGGTTACGAGGGAGGGGATGGGTGGGGAGGGAAGATCACTAACTAGCTTTGGTGAAGGGAAAGAGTACACAATAGAGGGGAAGTCAGTATAACTTGACTAAGGCAAAGTCATAGAAGCTTCATAGACACATCCAAACATCTTGAGGGACCGAGTTACTGGGATTGAGGGCTAGGGACCATGGTCTTGGGGGATATCTAGGACAAATGACATAACATAGTTTATAAAGAAAATGTTCTGCATTCAACTTTGGTGAGTAACGTTTGGGGTTTTAACAGCCTACAAGTGGTCATCTAAGATACATCTACTGGTCCCATCCTGTCCAGAGCAAAGGAGAATGAAGAAAATCAAAGACACAAGGAAAATATTAATCCAAAGGACTAATGGACCACATGAACCACAGCTCCACCAGCCTGAGCCTAGAACAACTAAATGGTACCCAGCTACCACCACCGACTGCTCTAACAGGGATAACAGTAGGTCCTGGACAGAAAGGGAGAAAAATGTAGAACAAAATTCAAATTCACAAAAAAAGACTAGACTCACTGGTCTGACAGAGACTGGAGGAACCCTGAGAATATGGCCCTCAGACCCCCTTTTACTCAGAACTGAATTCACTCCTAAAGTTCACCCTTCAGCCAGGGATTAGACAGATCTATAAAACAAACAATAACACACGTGAGGAACGTGCTTCATAGTTCAGTCATGTATACAAGGCTAAATGGGCACACCAGCCCAAAAGCAAAAATGAGAAGGCAGAAAGGGACAGGAAAACTGGATGAGTGGAAACAGGAAACCGTGGGTGGAGAAGGGGAGAATGTTGACATATAGCGGGGTTTACAACCAATGTCACAAAAGCATTTGTGTATTAATTGTTGAATGAGAAACTAATTTGTCCTGTAAACTTTCACCTAAAGCATGATTTAAAAAAAAAAAAAAATCAGAAGACAGCAAAAACAAAAAAAAAACCCTGTGGAGCACAGTGCTACTCTGACACACAAGAGTCAGAATCGACTTAACAGCAATTTTTTTTTTTAGTATTTGAGTAATGTTTAATATACTGAATATACTGAATATCTAGATCGTCTAGTAAGAAAAGAAACTAGCATTAATTAGAATACTAACATACGAATAACACTACGAGCCTTTCACATATGTAGATTATCATTTACTATTCACAACAACTCTGTAAGGTATATTGTCCTAATTTTGCTGATGATAAAGTTTTCGCTCAGGAACATGAAATTACATGACCAACATCACACTAGCTGAAACCCAATTTTGATTCCTAAGATCATGATATTTTCATGACACTTACTACACTGCTTTCCTTATTTTTTTAAGTGAAAATATATTTAAGTATATATTTAAGTATATATTTAAGGTATATGAAAAATCAGATAGTTCAGTGTTTCTTGAACATTTACAGCCCCAGAGCACTTCAGTTTCTGGACACACCTCCAATTCCAACCCAGGTCCAGGATCAATTTGACTTCATTTGATTTTTGATTTAGATTTTTAAAAAGATTTATTTAAAAGATATGCTGGTATTAGGTCCCTACATATATACGCTAGATCTAGATAGGTGGAGGTAGGATATTTCAATTATTCTTCCACATTGAATCCTTTAGTCTCTTCATAAAGAAGGAAACAGTTTAATCTATGCAGTAAAATTATCCTGACCAAGAAATGTCGATTTGGTTATTTTGATCACCCTAACAACCAATCTAGATTTTGTTTTCATTCCCATAAAAAAAAGAACCTGTTTCCTGACCTAAATTCTCTCTGAAGTAGACTCTTCTTCTGGTCCTAGATTCTGGCTGATAATGACTCAAAGGGCAAGGTACAAACATAAAGTGCATGCACAGAGTATTTACTGCATGAATTGTTTTCAAGTAAAATTAAACCATCTAGCTTACACATCTGCTCCCCACATTAGAATCTCAGATAACTGCTAATGATCAGATGGAGCTCGTATTGTCCCCACACCCCTTTTGTAGTAATACCATTGGGAAAAGTGTTCTTCCCCTGGTGTTTAAAGCTACAGCTTAGAGTCATAGAAAGTTCTTTCCTCTCTCATGCCCTGGTGTTAGTAGAGTGACTTTTTAGGCCTGGGGATGTTCCACAAGACTTTTATTTTGGGATCACTTGTCTTGAGACAGCTGGTGAGTGTTAATGACCAGGCCACAGTGCTCAGGTCTGCACGTACACTCTCCCCATGTCATAACAAGGGAAACATCCTGGGATGTGGTTCTCACAACACAAAGGAGACAAGAAAGCCTTGGGATAATCATCAGTGGGAGAGGAAGTATTTTTCAATTTGGACTGAGACCAGGGGCTGAAAGACATAAAACCATTGATTACATATTACTCCTTTTGGTCAAAGAGTAGAAATTACACAAACACACAAGAAAACTTATTATATTTTCCCACATTCTTCTTTTCCCCAGATATAATGTTTAAATTTGAACAGTCCTACAAAATATCCCCTGGGAATGAAACTTCCCACATGAACAGCTTCCTTGCTTATATGAGATTCTTTTCAATTCTCTGAGGGCTGAGGGGCTAGTTAAAGGTTATGTAATATAGCCTTAAGAAGCCCTGGTGGTGCAGTGGTTAGGTGTGTTTTTGAATTATCTTCAACAAAATTTTACTTTCTTGTGTTGTTAATGGTATTGTTGATAATTTCCACATTCCACTGGATCATCTTTCTTTGGAATGGGCACAAATATGGATCTCTTCCAGATGGTTGGCCAGGTAACTGTCTTCCAAATTTCTTGGAATAGAAGAGTGAGCACTTAAAACTTTGCATCCATTTGTTGAAAAATCTCAATTGGCATTCTGTCCATTCCTGGAGACTTGTTTTTTGCCAGTGCCTTTGGTGCAGCTTGAACTTCTTCCTTCAGTACCATAGAGTCTTGATCATATGCTACCTCCTGAAATGGTTGAATGCTGACCAATTCTTTCTGGTACAGTGACTATCTTCTTTTGATGCTTCCTGCATTGTTCAACATTTTGTCCATAGAATTCTTCAATATTGCAACTTGAGGCTGGAATTTTTTCTTCAGTTGTCAGCTTGAGAAATGCTGAGTGTGTTTCTCCCCCCTTTTTTAATAGATTACAGCCTTGGAAACCCTATGGGGCAGTTCTACTTTGTACTATAGGGTTGCTATGAGTCAGAATTGACTTGATGGCAAAGAGTTGTTATTTAACCCTAGGAATACTTATATGCCATTATAGGGCGGGGGAGGGAAGAAAGAGAATGATAAACCCCAAACCTCTATGAGCTGATAAAAGATCGTTCAGCATGGCACTGGGTTTAGCATTATCTTCATGCTGTATTTGCCCACGTCAACACAAAGGCCTGGTGACACAAGACAAAGGACAAGGAGGATTGAGATACAATGGAGTTCGGCTCAGATCAACAGCCACATATTAAGATCCATATTCTAGGAATTAAGCTGGTTATTGAAGATTCAAAGGTGAGTTACATTCAGTCCTTGTCATGAGCTTCACCACCTGGCAGGGAGAATGGGTCAGAATTTCAAAACCTGGGACCTTGCATATCAAAAGCAAGAAACACTCCTAAAGCTAACCAACCAGTTGCTGCAGAGTCAATTCTGACTCACGGAGACCCCATATGGGTCAGAGTAAAACTGTGCTTCATAGGGTTTTCAACAGCTGATTGTTTAGAAGTAGATCACCAGGTCTTTCTTCCAAGGTGCCTCTGGGTGGACTCAGATCTCCAATCTTTCAGCTGCTCACTGTTTACACTACCTAGGGACTCACCTAGATATTATCAATTGCTTTATAATCCTTTTTACCACAATGCTACTACTCATATAGGCCACTACCAGTCACAGGGATGAAATAAATTAGCAATTTCAGCCCTAGACTAACCAACCATCCAAAGTAAATTGAAATAGAGTATCAGTTTAACTAGCTTCGGGAGATACTTTATATATAAATTTATAGCATGTTCTCTCCTAAATGGAAAAAAAAATTGGAGTCTGAATGAAATTGGAAGGGTTCAGGGAGGTTTTCTGTTGCTTTGCTAAATGTTGTTGATGTTGCATTAATCATTATACTACCTATCAGAGCACTATAGGGTCCCACAGCCTGCATATTTCTAACACTGAGGAAGATCTGATGCTTTTTATGCTATGAGCACTCATTTTACTCCTATGAGCTACAGACTTCAACCCAGTGGCATCACGAGGGCTAGTGTTATCTAGTGCATGTCTGTCATGGTGTCTGTCACCGCTCGATGCTAATTACCACAATATTGCAGCTGAAACACCATACATTTTGACACAGTCAGCAACTATAAATGCACTGGCAGCAATGAAAGCCACAGCGTGTGCTTGTTGCAGGTGCAGAAGAAACCACGTGAATCGAAGCATCATTGTGATTGGGTAATAATGACAGCTCTGACCACAGCGCATTAGAAGTTTCAAAAAGTGAATTAGCATAGAGTTTTAGCTTTGTAGGTATATTGATACGTGTAAGCTGGGCTTACGAAAAAGTTTTTTGTTGTTGTAACTAACCTCAGGGATATTTTTATTAAAAAATAATAAATTTCTGCTAAAACACCACACAAAAGTTTATAGAATGTCATTTTGGTGTCACCCCCTGTGGCGGTGTCACCTGGTGTAGTTCACAGCCCCCATATCCACCTAGTCATGCCACTGCTTCAACACTCAGCCAAGACTATGAGCAATTTATTGAGTATTGTTATAGGCTAGATTCTATATTAGGTGCTTTTCCTCGTATCATCCCATTTACTCTTTGCAACTGTTCTCTAAGGGAGTCAATACTGTTTCTATTATTCACAGTAAATTGTTAGAGGTTACTCATCAACTATGTGGTGGAGCTAGAATTCAGAGCCAAGGTAAACATGACAAAATAAATTATGCTCACAAACTTAAAATTTTTCATCACAAATATAATTTAACAAAAAAGCATTTTTTCTTTAATTTAATTGCAAATTTAGAATATGTTTGCATTTCCCAGAATATTTTGAGTTTCGCAAAGCTTTGATTCCAGTTGAAATAGCAAGGCTTTATCAGTGTAATAATTAAGGTCAACTGCTTTTCTCAAACAAACAAATGCTTTGGAGAAGAAGGTTGGAGGGTTAAGAAAAATCTGGGTTCTTTTTTTCATTATTCTTCCTTTTCTAAGAAATCAATCAATGCTTTCTTGTTGACATAGTTTCTGCTAAGACTTTTAATAATATCATACATCTAGAATACGTATACGCCATAAGACAGACTGGGAAAGGGGAGACAGTAGTGATTTTGGGATGAGAAACAGGAAACGTAGAGATAGATATATAATTCAATTAGCCTCAAAGCTTAAAACTTGCTTTTTTTTCCTCTGGCGCAGTGGTTAAGTGCTCAGCTGTTAACCAAAATGTCGGTGGTTTGAACCCATCAGTCACTCAGCAGGAGAACGATGTGGCAGTCTGCTTCCATAAAGATTACAGCCTTGGAAACCCTATGGAGCAGTTCTACTCTGTCCTATAGGGTCACTATGAGTTGGAATCGATTCGATGGCAAAGGTTTTTTTTTTTTTTAATGCCTTCATAGCCTCTCTTTTCATTATTTTTCTCCAATGCATAAACTGCTCTTACACTGTGAAGAAAGTATTTGTTTAGTAAAAGTCCGGGTAAGAATTTTTAATGCAGTGATAAAATCCTATTAGAGCACAAAATTTGTAAAATCCTGTGTCCCCTTCCTTCGCTAGATCTGGAATGAAGTAAACCCAAAGCAATGCATTGAACGAGAGCATCCTTTTTTTTAATATATCCAGAAAGACATTTTAGTGAGATTCTGTCTTTTAAATTTAGCAGTGTCTTTTCAGGGGCTGAGATGGATTATTAAAAGAGAGAGAGAGAGAGAAAGAAAAGAAAAAGATGAACATGACTTTTCTCTTCCATTTGCCAGAAGAGCTAGAAATCAGCAATAACAACAACCATCATCAGAACATCAGAGTATATCTATCAAAACAAATCAGCTTCGTACCTGTCCTGTTTTATCTCTAACTTCTCTGAGGCTTTTTGTTTGTTTGTTTTGTTTTTTTAATCCCTCCTAACATTGGGATGTGGAGCCCTGGTGGCACGGTGGTTAAGAGCTATGGCTGCTGACCAAAAGGTTGGCAGTTCGAATCCACCAGCTGCTCCTTGGAAATCCTATGGGGCACTTCTACTCTGTCCTATAGGGTTGCTATGAGTTGGAATTGACTTGACAGCAACAAGTTTTTTTTTTTTTTTTTTTAACATTGGGATGAGAATGGCTGGAAACAAGCTCAGTCTCTGAACACTGCTTTGGGAGATCTATTTAATTGTACCTCACTTGTTTATCATCTCAGTTCACAATTTCCATAACATTTTTCTCAAATCCACTTTATTTTTGAGGGCACTTTTAAGTTTTCAGAAAAATTGCACCGAATATACAGAAAGTTTCCATATATCCTCTCTCCCCCTTGCACACACTTTCTCCAATTATTAACACCTTGAATTTGTGTGGTACATTTGTTACAATTGATGAACAAATGTTGATATATTATTAACTAAAGTCCATAGTTTCCATTGGGGTTGGCTCTTCGTGTTGTATTGTTCTATGAGTTTTGACAAAAGCATGATGTTGTGTGTCCACCACCACAGAATCATACCAAAGAGGTTCATCACCCTTAAAATGCCTTGTACTTCACCTATTCATTCTTCCTCCCTCATCCTGAACCTCTTGCAATCACTGATATTTTTACTTTCTGTATAGTTTTTCTTTTCCAGAGTGTCATATAGTTGGAATCATACAGTATGTAGTCTTTTCAACTGGCTTCTATTACTAACAATACGTATTTATAATTCCTTCATCTTTTTTTATAACTTGATAGCTCATTTTTAAAAAAATCACTGAATAGTACTCCATTATATGTCTGTACCACCGTTTGTTTATGCAGTCATCTATTGAAGGGCATCTTGATTGCTTCCAATATTTAACAATTATGAATAAAGCTGCTGTAAAATTCATGAGCAGACTTTTATGTGGACATTTTGGAAAAAGAAAAGACGCACATAACTTTTGAGGTCCTAGAGTTATGAAAACTTGCTTGATTCCAAGGTATAGGTAAAGCATGTTTATTGTCATTTTAGTGATAAAGGTAAACTTGACTTTTCAATGTAATTAGGCATTTCACCTCTAAGGAGTTGCACCTGTGATTTTTTACCTAAGGGAAGAAGGTTTTTTTCTTTTGGTAGTGAAGCTGGGAGGAAGTAAACGCTGCAGCTTCCATAAGCCTTGACCCCAACCATGTGGAAGGAGCTGGTTTGCAGTGGAGGAAATAAACCCACACTCAATATATGGAAAGATATAAAGATGAGAGAGAGAGAGACCATTGGCATTGGATTCCTGGTTCTAGTCCCTGAGGTCCCAGGAGCTGCTCTGACTCATGGTTTCCTGAAGACCTGCTCTTCATCTTTAAGTCTGCAAGCTACACCAGTAGCCTCCCAGTACATATCACTGCTGTTGTTGCTGCTGCTGCTGCTGTTTTTGCTGTGATTTTTGCTTAATTTCACTGGAGTTTCTGTTGCTTGTAACTAAGAGCCCTTACACATACAGGGACCTTTTCATCTCAAGGGCTGAGGGATAGTCTGTATCCCAGAGGTTCTGTGACCAAGGAACAAAGGATTACACAGGGTACTGACCTGGGCTGTGAAGTGGTCTTGAGGGACTGAACATCAGAAGGCCCAAGACAGTCCATGATAATAGCACCAAATCAGAGGTAAAGACTGTATATTTTGGTTTGCCTGGAAAGTCCCAGTTTACATAAGTTGTCCTGGTCGCCTGTCTGGCTTAGCATTTGTCTCGGAAGTTTCATTATCTGATGAAGTATAATTATTAATATTTACATTAAAAGACTTCACATGGGTTTGGTAGAATATCACCTTTCATTTCCAGCCACTGCAAAGATCTCATCAGATGGTGTGTACAGGGAAGATTTCACTTTAACAAGTGCTTAAATGAGAAAGACGTCCAGCAACAACTTATCTCTTGGTTCCTAATCTGGCCCACATGCAGTGTAACTAGCACTTCTCTTTAAAGGACAGCATGCACAGTGCCTGATGGTGTGCCTCCTTCCAGTCTCTGGTGGTGGTGGTACAGAAGTGGTCCAACTTGCTGCCCTTGCCAACTACTTAAAGGACCTAATAGTTATACCAGGGTCGGGGCCACGACCTGCAAGACACGGGAAGCTACCAGGCCGCCAGTTGCCAGGGTCAGACTGAACTGGGGCCAATTACAGGTTAGATCTTTATGAAATAGGTGTAAGTAATTAGAGGTGGAACAGTCCTCACATAAGTGTATGTATAGTCTGAACACTTTTCCTACAGAGTCATTTGTTGTGTGGTAGAAATCTGCAACTATTTCTATTCTACTGTTTGGTAACATTTGTTTTGGCAATAAATCCGTCCGGCAATGGTGAGCTAAAAAAGACAAAAGCGAATATCTGGTAAAATTTAAATACTTAATTTCCAGTTACTGAAAAAGTTCATGAAGAACTTGTAATTCGCACAGAATGTTTGTTGACGTTTACCGTCACCACTGCATGTAAACCAAAAGGTACAATCTATTGAAGAAGCATCACTATCTCCTTCAAAATCAAGTAGCTATTTTAAGAAAAATGTGCCTGAAGACTAACATTGTATAAATTCAGCTTTAATATGTGCATTCACTCATCACCCATTTAAATCAAATAACTTTTCAAAATTTTTTATTCTGTTTTCAATTTGCAATTTGGTGCACGTTTGAAAAGAGAAGTGACAGTATGTGTTAAATATATATATTAACAGTAGGTGTTAAAATTTATACGTATATATTTTATATGTGTAAATATATATTTAAATACAGATATATACATACGTATGTATATATATTTAGTTGACAAATCAGGACAGAACAGTCTGTATGAGAGAAATGTAGGTATTGTTGGAGAGGCCAAACATTAAATACCTCCCATATAATATGTGTTTGGTAAATAGTTGTTGAATGGTTAGGGCAGATTTTTCTACAGGTCACTAGACAGATATTAAACATCTTTTAAAGGCCTTCCTCTGCTATTCTGATTAGCAATTTTAAAGCTTGCCATCAATTGTATAATGGATAATGTTCAAGCATTAATAACTGTAAAATTAGAAGTTTAAGAAGATTCTAATAGAAGTGCAATATTTTCTTTTGCTGGAAAAGAGTATCTTGTAAATGTCTATTGGTGATTTTAAAGAATAGAAAACAGTATTTGGCTGGTCTTCTGATTAAATTTAGAAGGCTCTTTTCTATGTGGGGCTACCGTTTCAGGAGCTGCTTGGGTCCATAGCTGTGTCTTGCCCATAGCTATGACAGCTACTCAATTTATTTACTAGGTTTGCCTCTAAAAATTAGGTAAAAATTTCATTTTTAATAGGTCTTCAAAATATGGTGGCTTCTAATTTCTTGAATTTCCTCGAATCAGTTGTATCTTCTTATTGACTTATAAATAGAAAATTATATACAGAAGGATCTTTATGATTCTTTTAGAAATAAAAAGCTTTTGTCTTGCTAACAATTTCCCAGTTTTTAACAGTTTTATGGATTGAGTTCTTTAAATATTCTATTTTGCCTTCATTAAGCAAGGAGTTAGGATAGAATTTATCTTTTAAATAAGCAAAAGGATTGTATAAAGGTTTACTTTTCTTCCTAGTTCTAAAATCAATATATACAATCAGACTCTAATTCTTTGAAAAATACATGGAAAGCTAAGTTGAAAAGGAGTGTGTTGGGCAATTTTCCAATGAATTTAGTCAAAGGAAGTAGCTAAGGCTGATAATTAGAAGATAGTTTGTTCATTGCCTAAGCTCAACTGATAATTGCTCATATCTTTATTTTTCTTTGTTTATGCAATGTGAATTTTACCCAAGTATACCAAAATATGTTGCTTAAGAAGGGAGTGCTATATATTCTAACATCAGAACTTGCTCTTCCCCTTCTATGTTAGATGCAGCAATGAACAAGACCAGCACTTAATTAGATACCTCAATTTGTCATCTTACTCAAGAAGAACTATGGTCCAGATATGTTCTTACTGTCTCATGCTTTTCTCATATATCCTGTATTTAAACTCTCCCCAAAGCCCTAATTCTTTTTTGAGGTTTTCTGCATGTGAAGAGTTAAGCTGGAAAATTTGCAAGTTAGGCGCACCTAATGATGCAGTGGTCTGGAATTTCACTCCCCCAATACCCAATTAAAGTGGACAAAAAATTATAAGAAAAGTTAATAATTCACCAGAAGAAACCAATCACGGAAAGGTGAACAACATTAGGGTATAGATTTCAAAATTTTGCAAAATTTTATTTTTCAATTATAAAAACCAAAGATTCTCCTGTGGCTAGACTTCTTTGCCGGTCCCCTCATCCAAGAAGTAGTACTGAGGATGAAAGGGAATCTGACAAGATCCTGAAAAATATCACTTACATATATAATCATTCAAATTAAAGAGAAGCTGGCTAAGGGGATAAGAAGAAAGAGTCCAGGAGGAGGCCGAGTAAAATCTCTCAAGAGTAGAAACGTCTGTGTCCCATCTGAAGACCTCAGCAGAGGCTGACTAAAATGGAAGAAATGAGTCACAGCCCAAAAGAGTAACATCCTGACTGGGTAGAAGGGTGTCTGATACAAGATAATTAAGGAATCTCAGAAGACAAAGCCGAATCTAGGTCTCTGTCAAGTATCAGCCTCAACTGGTTTCCTCCCCTGCCTTTTTCTGCACCCTCAGACTATAGACAAATGTGTTGACCATCCAATACTCCAACTGTAGCTTTAAGGAGAGAAAAGTGAGAACAGTATTTTTATTATCCCTCCTCAGAAAAATTTCGAAACCAATTATTTAGCAAAATGACTCTCAAACGTCATCTTTCTCTCTCTAGTCTATGCCTTATGTGATGTGTAAATTCTCTAACTACGCTCTTTCATTTATCTCTTCAGTAGGTTCTTATTGGGAGCCCATTCAGTCTTCGCTAGGCACTGAGTGCACAGTGCTGAACAAAGCATGCATGTGGTCGCTGACCTCATGGAAACTCAAGTCTAGTAGGAGAGACAGAAACCACTCAGGATTGGCCTAGAAGTCTGTTTCACATGGACAAATAACCCAACAAAGAATTTTGACATCATTAGACTTCCAAGTGTGTCAATACAGCATAGCTATATTTTTCTATCTCCTAAGAGTATCATCACTCTTTCCCACAGTCATTTTGACTTTTCTGACTTTTCCTTCTAATCAAATTGTCATTAACATCTGTTTTAAGCAGCATGACATTCCCATGATAGCAAAACTATGATTTTTTTTCATATGGAGAATGTAATGGAAAGATATGAATTGAGGAAAACAAAACAGCAACTTGAAAGATCTTGAAATTAAGGGAAAAATACAACTTTGATCAATTAGCACAGGGAAGAATGAGCTAGCACTCATAGCTGCCTCTGTTGAAAGCTGCAAAGCAGAAGTAATTAGTCGCAGTACTTCAGTTATTCTAAGACAAACCTCAACCAACTCTTCTACCTTATGGCCTTTTTATGGACTTACCAAGATGGAAGGCATCTTTCTTGGTTTTTATTGTCATTAGAGAGTAATTCTGCAAGAAATGTGGCATGACAACTTTTTCTTAATAGCCACAGTAGAGGATAACCTAAGTGCCAAAAACTTTTGGACTATAGTACCTCCTTTTCTGTCCTCTGTCTTTGCTATTATAGACATTCAAGGGCTAAAACCATGAGCACCTCCCATTCCCACTGGAGTAAAATTTTACCTATTCCCATTTCCAAGAGAAGTACTGAAAAAGAGCAAGTACTACAGAACTAAATTTGTCAATATGTTCTTCTAGATCAGGTTCTTGATTGCTTTTCACAAACACGAACACTCCATAGGCCCATCAAAATTCATAAAAAGCTTATGACATGTCTAAAAAAACTATAGTATGGTATCATACACAAAATAAGTGTGTGCCATAAAAGACAATGGAATAATTGTTTTAGCAAAGCATTCTATAAGAATACCTTGAGCTGGAAAATTCCTCATGGAATCAATATAAAATAATTAGAATCTCAGAGCTGGAAAAAAATCTCAAAGATATCTAGTCTATCTATCTCTGGTCTATCCCTCATGTGATGTATAAAACCTCTAATTACATTCCTTCATTTAGTGGTTCAACAGATACTTATTAGGAGTTCCATTAGGCCCAGTCTAGTGGGAGAGAGAGAAACCAAACAAATGATAAAGCAAGTAACTATATAATCTCAATTTTATGTCTCAGTTGCTCCAGTTGTACAGAATTTATTATTTTTTTAGGCACCCCATTCCACTTGTATAGTACTGTCTATGGGAAAATTCTTCTAAATATTCCTACCTAAAATATAGTGTGGATCGTCACTTTTCATATGCTTCTAGGTATCATCCTCGCATCATGTTTGCCCCATTTCCTGGGGTCTTTGCCAGGGTTTTAAATTCTATATCTCAGGACAGTGCTGTTATTCAAGTGTATGTCTTACCCCTCTTGATCCAGCGCCCTCAGAATCCAGCTGCATGTGTATTTTCCCAGCTCTGCCAGCGTGTGTTGGCTAGGTGGTACAGGTTCTTTGGGGTAAAATCTCTTTACTCCCTTATCAGGCTCAGCATATTTTTGCTGGATTTTTATTGTCATAGTGGCCAGGACAGAAAGTGAGGGAAATCCTGATTGTGGCTCATACTGTCCTCCAGAAAAGAACCTCTGCATTATCTCCAAGTAAGAGGGAAGCTATGTCCCTTAACAAGGAGGAGTGGACCACTTCTGAGACCCATATGGTTCAGGGAAATCTAAGAATTCAAAAATTTCAGTGGCACCAACCCAGAGGTCCCCCATTCCATGTGTCAGGATCCCATTCTTTCCCTTTTAAGGCCTACGTTTGCAGCTTAACCTTCCTTAGAGCTCTGCTACTATTATGATGGAGTGCTGGGCTTGATCCTTAGCTTTCTCTGCCTTTGAGCTGTACAAGGTCAAAATTTTTTATATGCTATGAAAGAGACCCTCTGACTTCTACACTTAGCTGTTAACTGCCAATTAATCACTGTTGACCTTTAATTTTTTTTCTAAAAATCAACTGAGTTTAGCACCCTGTTCTTTTGTCCTTATAGTCATTACTTAGCCCACGTTTCTCAAATGCCTAAAACATCACACTTGCTAGTGCACTTTCTTCTATCCAAATATCAATGAATGTTTTAGCAATAGCACCTCTTGCCAGGGACTATCTATATTTCACCTATCACCAGTCATGAAGTCCTCATTAACAACTGAGTGGTAGGTTTGAAACTCCAAAATCTCATTTTAGGGATTCCACTTCTGGGACCAGTTATAGCAGGTTTAGTTCCCTAGGAACCTGACTCTTAAACAGAGATTAAAGACCAGATGTTTATTAGGGAATGTTCTTGAGATCAGCATCTATGGAATGGAAGGGAAGAAAGAAGTCAGAAGTGGGAAGAGGAATAAGTTGTGTTGGGCCATTTTCTTTTTCCAGTTGTCATTGAGTCAACTCTGACTCATGGTGACCCCATGTATGTCAGAGTAGAACTGTGCTCCATGGGATTTCAACGGCTAATTTTTTGAAAGTAGATTTTCAGGTCTTTCTTCTGAGGTGCCTCTGGTGGACTCAAACCTCTAAACTTTCAGTCAGTAGCTGAGTGTCTTAACTCTTAGAACCACCCAGTGGCTATACCATAGTCTCAACAAAAGTCTCTATTGATCCCTTGGGTGATTCTGAAACTGGGATGGCCCTTTAGAGTTCTCTCAACCTAGGGTAAGGGGGCTAGGCTTTTATGCCCCTCAGTTGACCAGTCAATTAATATGGGCTGCTCTGGGGCAGATGTGTGACCTTGGGCAAAGTGGGACTCTTTAGTGGAGACACACTCCAAAGAGGATTGACAGCTGGGGATGTCTGCTGGAAGTATATATCCAACAGTTAGGGAAACAAATCCTTTATTCCTGAAAGGTGTCTGAGTGGTACAGCATAGCTATTACTGAGAGTATGAGGGAATTCTGGATGTATCCCATTTTAACTAGGGATATGGGCAAAGGCATATGGGGTAGCTGGGATTATCTCCAGTATTCTCTCCGCTTAAACATACTTCACCACCATTCTTCTCTGCAGTAATTATCTCAGAATGGCAAAAATGCATCTGTAAACTGTGAAATGGTCTTCTCTCAGACCATCAAAGAACACCAGATTTCAGCTTCCTTATTAACTTACTTGGGCTTTCTACCATCTAAAGAATACTTAGAAAACTGTTGGTCCTGAGAAAGGAAGTAAGTGCCCTTGAATTTGACCTCTTTCTCTTTTCCTCCTCTGTCTTGTTTTCTTTTTCAGTTGATATTATTCTTTATGTCACATTTTCTAACAGCTTACCTCCATTGTAAAGTCTTCCAGACTTGCCTTGGGATTTGTAAGGGGCACTTTTGGAATTTAGTAATGCTTTTTCTCTTTTAGTATTCCATTTACAATAGTGCATCAGTTATGAAATACATTTTGCTGCTAATGATAGGCTGAAAACTAAAAGCTACCTAAACAAGGTAGAAGACTCTTTATATTTCATGAAAAAAAAAAAAATCCAAAGGTAGGCAATCCAAGACTAGTACGGTGCCACAATTTCAAGCTTCTCATCTCTTCCTGCTTTTTCAACCTGAGAGAATGGCTTATCCTTCATCCAGTTTGCCCCATGTTTATAGTGGCTGCTGGAGCACCAGCTATCACATCCACAGTCCCAAGACAGAAAAGAGGAAGGTCAGATGGTGCATGTACCCTAGCTGTTTGTCCTCAGTTTAATAAGTCTTTTTAGGAGGGTCATATAACAACTTTCACTTATGTCCTATTGGCCAGAAATTAACCACAGGCCACACTGACCTGCAAGGGAGACTGGGAAATACAGTCTTTTAATGGAACACTTTGACACATTTTATGAAACCAGAAGTATTTTATTAACAGAAGAAGGGAGAATGGATACTGATGTTAACAACTAGCAATCTCTGCCAAAAATAACATTTAAAATTGCATGATATATAGAACTATTAAGAATCTGTTCTTGAGCCTGTGAAATAAGACTCAAATAAATGAAAACATTGTAAAGGTGAAAAATCATTTTTTAATACAGTTCAAAGTGCAGTGGTTGCTTTGTGTGGGAGAAACCTGAGGATGAAATGGATTATCGTCAAAGTTCTAGCTTTTGTTTTGGGTGGTGGGTTTGCAAATACTTATTTCATTATTAAAAATTATTAACTGATAAATAAATACAAATGGACCATATATGAACAAACTATAAAAGTGTGTCATGAGGCAAATTTTTTTATTACTCCATTAAAAAAAGTACAGTTTGGAAATTCTAAATTTTTTTTTTTAATTTGAAAATGAGTCTCAAATTCACATAGAAGAATAAATGAGTAAGAAAAGCCAAGGGAAAAAAAAAGGGAAAAAAAAAGTGAAAAAAGAGAATAATGAAATACGTGCACTGTCAGATTTTTAAAACTTCTAACACATCATTTTAATTAAGCACTTTACTTTTTGGAAGGAGATACAAGATCCTAGTCATAAATCCATGATGTCCTATATCCTTTTAGTAGGGGGACTGGAAGGGAGTCATTGTGCCACCTTCTCCACTATGCGTAGTGGTTAAGAGCTACAGCTACTAACCAAAACATCAGCCGTTGAATCTACCGGGCGCTCCTTGGAAACTCTGTGGGGCAGCTCTGTTCTGTCCTATAGGATCGCTGTGAGTTGGAATCGACTTGAAAGCAATGGGTTTTGTTTTGGTTTGAGTGTAATACAATTTCCCATGAACCATTCTAGGGATTTCAAGGTGCCTTTTTATGCTGTGTCATCATCACATTCTGTTGCAGAACTGTTAGTTGCTTATCCCAATATCTGTTCTCTCTCTTTCTCTTTGATCTTATCAGCATAGTCAATGAGTTGGAAGTGGAAGTGTGTAACTTCTGGGAAATTTTCTTAAAAGACAGCTGGTGAGCACTCTGGCCTTTCTGCTACTTCCTCCTTCCTGCTGCTAGAAATGCAGATAGAATGCATTTGTGAACATGGTAGATGGGACTGCTGGGAGGACCTATGTGGATCTATGACTCCAGGGAGTCACTGCATGTGGCCAAGGCAGCATTTCTGTAACCTTCATTAACACAAGAGTATGAACTCTTGTGGTGCAGTGGTCAAGAGCTTGGCTGCTAACCAAAAAGTCGGTAGTTCGAATCCACAAGCCACTCTTTAGAAACCCTATGGGGCAGTTCTACCCTGTCCTAAAGGGCTGCTGTGAGTCAGAATCGACTTGATGGCAGTGGGTTTGGTTTTTTTGGTTAGTAGGGTCTGTTATATGCAGCTGAACTCAATCTTAATTGTCATACTTTCCTGCTTTTGGTTCTGTGCAGAGCAATTTTAGGAATCAGAAGCCTCAGGAAAGCAGCAGCAGAGTGTTAGGCAGAATCCACATTCTAAAACAGGATCTTAAAGATAGTAGTAGGGAGGATTCCTTCTTTGGTGCATTGGAAAAGACAGATTCTGTAGGACGCACATTCATTTTATTTTACTATTATGCCTTACCAAGAGGAAAATTACCTCTTGCACATCAGCTTCTTCCATACTGAAAGATTTAGAGTTCTTTACGCTAGCACTACATAGAGAAAACGTTGTATTTAAAAATATAAAATAGACATGGCATTAACAGGATACAAACCATAACCGTCAATGCACAAAACCCAACAGATAAGCTAGATAACTGGGATCTTCTAAAAATCAAACACCTATGCTCTTCAAAAGACTTCACCGAAAGAGTAAAAAGAGAATCTACAGACTGGGAAAAAATTTTTGGACAGTACAAGTCAGACAAAGGTCTAATCTCCATAATCTACAAGAAATCCAACACCTCTACAACATAAGACAAATAATCCTATTAAAAAATGGGCAAAGGAAATGAACAGACACTTGACCAAAGAAGACATTCAAATGGCCAACAGACACATGAGGAAAAGCTCGCGATCACTATCCATTAGAGAAATGCAAATTGAAACCACAATGAGATACCATCTCATCCCAGCATTACTGGCACGAATCAAAAACACTGGAAATAACAAATGTTGGAGGGGCTGCGGGGAGATGGGAACTCTTATGCACTGCTGGTGGGAATGCAAAATGATACAACCATTTTGGAAAATGATATGGCGCTTCCTCAGAAAGCTAGAAATAGACATACCATTCAATCCAGCAATCCCACTCCTAGGAATATATCCTAGAGAAATAAGAGTCGTCACTCGAATAGACATATGCGCACCTATGTTCATGGCAGCATTGTTCACAATAGCCAAACAATGGAAACAACCTAGATGCCCATCAACAGATGAATGGATAAACAAACTATGGTACATACACACAATGGAGTACTATGCAAAGAGAAAGAACAACAATGAATCTGTGAAGCATCTCATAACATGGATGAAACTGGAGGACATTATGCTGAGTGAATAAGTCAATCACAAAAGGACAAATATTGTATGAGACCTGTATTGTAAAAACCCATGAAAAAGTTCACACACAGAATGTAACAATCTTTGTTGGTTACCAGGGATGGGAGGGGTGGGGGGGAAATACTAAATAGGCAACAGATAAGTGGTATCTTGGGTGAAGGGTGAGACAGTACACAATACAGGGGAAACTAGCACAACCTGTACAAGGAAAGGTCATGGAAGCCCCACAGACACATCCAAACGCCCTGAGGGACTGAATTGCTGGGCGGAGGGCTCTGGGGACCATGGTCTCGGGGAACATCTAGCTCTATCGGCATGACACTGCTTATAAAGACAATGCTCTACATTCTACCTTGGTGAGTAGTGTCTGGGGTCTTAAAAGCCTGTGAGCGGCCATCTAAGATACTCCACTGGTCTCATCCCTTCGGGAGCAAGGGGAATGAAGAGAACAGTATACAAGGAAAAAATTAGTCCAAAGGACTAACTGTCCACAGCTACTGAGGCCTCCACCGGACTGAGTCCAGTACAGATAGATGGTGCCCGGCTACCACCACTGACTGCTCTGACCAGGATCACAACAGAGGGTTCTGGACAGAGCTGGAGAAGGATGTAGAGCATAATTCGAACTCACAAAAAAAAAGACCAGATTTACTGGCCTAAAGGAGACTGGAGAAACCTCGAGAGTAAGGCCCCCAGACACCCTTTGAGCTCAGTGGTGAAGTTACCTCCGAGGTTCACTCTTCAGCCTGGGAGAGGACAGCCCCGTAAAACCAAATGAGACTAATGAGGTACAGGAGTCCAGTGACAAGGGCCAGAAGGCAGAAGGGGACAAGGAAGCTGGTGATAGGGAACCCAAGGTTGAGTAAGGATATCGTTGATGTGTTGTGAGATTGTTAACCATTGTCATAGGGCAACATTTGCAGTAACTGTTAAATGAGAAACTATTTTGTTCTGTAAGCCTTCATCTTAAGTGAGAATAACAGCACAATTGGAAGAGCGTAGTCAATGTCACTGAACTGTGTATGTAGAAATTTTTGAAACGGTGTATCTTTGGCTATGCGTATTTTCACCAAAAAAGAAAAAAGGCTGAGAATTTAGAGGGTTAATATGTTGTGGGGTTGTTACTAATGTCATAAAACAATATGTGTACTACTGTTTCATGAGAAACTATTTGTTCTGTAAGCCTTCACCTGAAGTACAATAAAATATTTTAAAAAATAATAATAAAATAGAGCATTAGTGAACTAAAATTCTCCAAGATTAATTAATGGGATTGCTAAACATGCAATCCAGAAAGCATATCTGATGCTGTATAAACTGTCTATATAATAGCCAGAGACAGAGAAGTATGTCATTCCTAAATGTTTGTACTTCACCAATATTTTTGAAACTTTGTTATTTCATACAAGAAATAATCTTATCTAATTCTTCAAGACAGACTACTAGCCTGAAAAGTAGGAAACCCTCATTACACTTGCATCTTGCCTTATCTTTTTACATACTCTGTGACTAACTTGATGATAAAATTTTGTGACTCTAAGTCAAATGCTTCTGTCAGTGCCATGGTTCATTCTCAAAGGAGTATTCGCAAATATTGAAGGGAAAGCTCAGAATCAGCTATTTGCTTCCACAATTTAGAGAGGCATCAGAGAGTCTCTTTAAATCTTATTTAAACATGGAAAATAATCAGAATGAAAATTGCCAGAGACGTGTTTTTCTGTCAAGGTGTAAGAGACTACAATGCTGCTTTCCACTTTTTCTTCTCCAACCCACTACATGGATCTTTATGAGGTGGGTCGAACCATTTTAAAATGTGCAGGTTCTTAGCCTTTCTTTTCCTTTTGGCTGATTAAGAGGTACTAGCTCTTTCTGCCAAGCTTTCTCTTCTTCACCTTTTGAGGATGGTGCTACTTTTGCCATACTGGTGTTTCTGAGCTTTGCCTTGAGGGATTAGGAAGAAAGTGGTAAGAGCGGGACACGTATTATGAGGGGCTGTGGAATGGAAGAAACAAAGGTGGAAGAGAGGATGTTGTGAACAGGGTACCTCTGAGCTGCTTATACATGTTACAGTGCTTATAAAACAAAAGACTTTAGGTTATTTTGAAATTACTATTTGGTAGCTGGATTTTGTAATTTTGAGCTGTTACTCAGAGATTTTAGTAAGGTCATAGATTTAAAATGTCAACTCATCAGAGAAGGCTCCGTCTAGACTAGACCGCGCTTCTTGTGTTTAAAGCCCATGTTGGTCTTGATAAACATAAAAATTCCATGACCCATGCTCCTCTCCAGAGATACTGACATAGCCCACACTCAAAGTTAATAGGTTGTCTACATTTTCCCAACAACCAAGGCAATTTTGTCAAACTTTACTTTCTGTAGATTGTATTGTAAAAACAATAGAACACTTTCCCAAGTGTATAGGTATCTCATGATATATTATATAGTATATAACCTCCTATGCCAAAAAGTTGTATATATCCCTTACTAGCACTGTTAGTTCAAACTGAGAATCCATGTTCCAAATCTGAAGTGAGAATGGTAGAGAGAAATCTAATCAACAACCCCCCAAAGTAAAGGATAAAATATGGTCGACTATAGGAAGGATGGAGGTGCATAGATTTGGGGGAGCAAGGGAGGAGACCTGAAAGCAAAGAAAGCACTGTGGAGAAGAGAGTCAGCAGAAGAACTGAGGTCTCACGGGGCAAAGTATGCCCAGCTAGCACCTATCACTAGCCCTATGGATCGTGGGATTTATGCCAGTTCCGCAGTCCTAGCCTGTGACGTGCAGTGGAATTAATCAAAAACCTGTGAGCACTACATCCAAATGCCAGAACTGCTGCTTAGGTGGAAACTGCGAAGTTGTTTCTTTTCAAATATATTTGAATCAAATACCTCATTTAAATTTTAAAAAATGTAAAAAATTGTTTTAAAGAATTCCATTTTTTCATAGGAGTAAAGTAATACTGTTTTATGATCATATGTTTCTAAAAATTTAGTTGCTAACCACTATAAAAGGCACGTCTTCAGTTTGAAAATTTAAGAGACATAGGCTTAATAATTTTTTCCGTTCATTGTATTCTCTCAGCGGTTTGATTCAAAAAACCTTTGTTAGGAGTCAATGCTGCGCTAGCTGCTAGAAACACAGCGGTGAGTAGGACATTATCCCTGACGCACAGAAATAATGTCAATATAATGTGTAAGTGCTATAGTTCTTTCCACAATTACTTTTCCTATTAGTTGATCAGCAAAATGCATGTATTGTTTTACAAACTTCCAGTCTCTTAACTCAGCACTAGAGGGAGCAACATTGCAGAAGAAAAGTTAAGGATACGTGAGTTTCACAATTGTTACAAGACTGTTGAAAATTTCGGAGTCTCAGAAATGAATAGCTGGAAAGTGGTAGGATATCTCACAGTCTGTAAGGGTGAACAAGGTCTATAATCAGTGAGGAAAGTACCTTCTATTTGAGGTTAGATAGTAGAAGCTGGGGATGCTGCTTTGAATTTTATTCCCAGAAGAAAACGCTCAGGTTATATTGTTCTTGACTTTTAAAATAGGTTGTTTTAATGTTAAGTTATTAGAGCTGAGTTTATAAATATGCTGTGTTTATTCCCAGGAGTTTCTAATACCCCATACCCGTTGCCGTTGAGTCAATTCCCACTCACAGTGACCCTACAGGACAGAGGAGAACTGCCTCATAGGGTTTCCAAGGCTGTAATCTTTTTCTCCTTCAGAGCGGCTGGTAGGTTCGAACTGCGAACCTTTCAGTTAGCAGCAGAGCGCTTTACCACTGCACCACCAGGGATCTTTCTGTTGTTATTATTGTTAGGTGCTGTGGAGTCAGTTCTGACTCAGCGAGCCTGTGTACAACAGAATGAAACACTGCCCGGTCCCGCACCATCCTCACAATCGTTGCTAGTTTGAACGCATTGTTGCAGCCACTGTGTCAATCCATCTCGCTAAGGATCTTCCTCTTTGTCACTGACCCTCTACTTTACCAAGCATGTTGTCCTTCTTCAGGGACTGGTCCCTCCTTGTAAAATGTTCAAAGTACTTTTGACAAAGTGTCACCATTCCCACCTCCAAGGAGCACTCTGGCTGTACTTTTTCCAAGACAGATTTGTTCATTATTCTGGCAGCTCATGGTATAACTCAGTATTCTCCGCCAACACCGTAATTCAAATGCATCCATTCTTCTTCGTTCTTCCTTATTTATTGTCCGGTTTTCACATGCGTATGAGGTGATTGAAAATACCATGGCTTGGGTCAGGGGCATCTTAGTCCTCAAAGTGACATCTTTGCTTTTTAAAACTTTAAAGAAGTCTTTTGCAGCAGATCTGCCCAATGCAATACTTCTTTTGATTTTTTAAAATTTTTTTTACTGCTGTAGTTAAATGAAGTTTACACTTCAAGTTAGTCTCCCATACAAAATTATATACATAAATTGTTAGGTGACCCTAATTGCTTACCCCATTCTGCAACAGCACACTCCTCCTTTCCGCCCCTGATTCCCCATGTCCATTCAACAGATCCTAACCCTCTCTGCCTTCTCATATCACCTCTGGACAGAAGCTGCCCCTTTGGTCTTTTGTATCTACTTGACTAAGAGGCACACTCTTCACAGGTATCACTTTATGTCCCACAGTCCTGTCCAATCCCTGTCTGAAGAGTTGGCCTTGGAAATTGTTTTAGTTCTGGGCTGATATAGAGTCCAGGGGCCGTGCTTTCCAGGGTACGCCCAGTCTCAGTCAGACCATTAAGTCTGGTCTTCTTACTAGAATTTGAGTTCTGCACCCCGTCTTTCTGCTGCTCCATCAGGGACTCTCTGTTGCGTTCCCTGTCAAGGCGGTCATTGGTGGTAGCCGGGTACCATCTAGTTCTTCTGGTCTCAGGCTGATGAAGTCTCTGATTTATGTGGCCCTTTCTGTCTCTTGGGCTAATACTTTCCTTGTGTCTTTGGTGTTCTTCGTTCTCCTTTACTCCAGGTGGTTGGGACCAATTGCTGCATCTTAGATGGCCACTTACAAGCTTTTAAGACTCCAGACACCACTCACCAAAGTAGGATGCAGAACATTTTCTTAATAAGCTTTGTTATGCCAATTGACCTAGATGTCCACTGAAAGCATGGTCCCCAGACCCCTACCCATGCTACTCTGTCTCCTCAAGGTATTTGATTGTATTGAGGAAACTTCCTAGCTTTGGTTTAGTCCAGTTGTGCTGACTTCCCCTGTATTCGTTTGATTTCTTAACTCCTGTTTCCTTGGGTGTTGATTGTGGATCCAAGGAAAATGAAATCCTTGACAACTTCAACCTTTTCTCTGTTTATCATGATGTTGCTTATTGGTCCAGTCGTGAGGATTTTTGTTTTCTTTGTGTTGAGGTGTAACCCATACTGAGATAGTTGTTTTTCTTTATCAGTAAGTGCTTCAAGTCCTCTTCAATTTCAGCAAGCAAGGCTGTGTCATCCACATATCACAAGTTGTTAGTGAGTCTTCCACCAATCCTGATGCCATATTCTTCTTGATATAGTCCAGCTTCTCGGACGGCTCCTTCGAATACCCCATAAAGACCCAGTAATTCCTAGTGTCAATTCAAATGGTGCTGATTTCACTTTCTTTTGGTGGTTTCATAGCAGGAATGTGTCAGTGTGGACCCAGGGATGTGATGTACTGACTTAGATTCCTTTCATGCTTCCCTGGTGTTTCTGACTTGCCTGTAGGAGCTGCTAAACTCATAGCTGAGAAAAAAGACACTATTACTACCTTTTAAGCACAACGACTGTCTCCTGTTTCCACTCCTGCAATTCAGGACACACTAACAGATGGGTTCCCACAGAACCTCAAAGGGAAAGAGAAAAGTGACCACTTTCTTGAGAGTGTAGTTCCTGAAGCATTTAACCCTAACCCCCAATTTGGAGGAGTCACTGGACTTACATGTTCTGAAAGTTGGGGGTTCTAAAAATTGGGAAATGTCATTGGTTTTTCATCTGGAGGTTTCCAAAGGCAGGAAACCCACTGATGAGGAGGCCCACTGAGGCCAGAGGAGAGTAGGGTATGAGGGTATTATAGTATGCCTGTAAGAGGGAAGGTGAGGGCAACCTTATCTCAGTTCTCAGACAGCATGGAAGCTAGTTCTCAAGACTATATTGGAGAGAGCCCAGAGATGAGCAAAGGGACAGGAGCCACTTAGACTGCTACTCAGCAAAAGGTACACCAGAAGGTGTGTGTACCACTGGTGAAGGTCAGAGGGACATGAACACTGGTTAAGAAAAACCCATATGCCACTGCCATGGAGAGTACCACATCATGGGAGACAACTGTCATCAGACTGAATCTGAGTGAGAACAGGGACCCCCTTCCATCTCTCTGAGAGTATCTCACTGTGACCAATTCCAGAAGCCAGACAAGATGACCATCAGCACCTGTGACGGGGAGCAGGATTGGAGATGGCCAGAGAAAACTCATGAGACAGAGAAGGACATCAAAAGAAGACAAAGTAAAACTGAACTGTGGAGTGAATTCATTAGGAAGAACTGAAGCAGCAGGCATAGTGGTGAAGAGCACACAGAATGTGGAGCAAAACTGACATATTTTGAACCCTGACTACCCTATTTTATAACTAGGTCATATTGAGCAATTAATTGTACTTGCATCAAGAGTTTTTGGGTTAGATGGGTTAGAACAGTGTCTTGAATATAAAAATCATTTAATAAATGTTAGATATGATGATGATGGTGAGGATGACAAGTTTACCAAACAAATGTAAGTGAGGTCATGAAGTAAAGTTGCCATCAGTTATGGGAAAATACATTCTAAATTTGCACATAAAACTGAGTTCCAATGCTTGCTACACAACCATTTCATTGTTTATGTTTCTATGAGGCATGATATTAAGTTGACTATCAATAAAATATCCATTACCAATTGTGTAACTTACACAGTCATAAAATATTGCACAGTAAAATCTGTAAAATCTAGAAACGGTAAGGCAGAAACCTGTCAGAGAAGGAAAACTCAAATATTTTCCACTAAAACAAGCAATAGAGAAATGGTAAGACTGCATCCTGTTAAAGGTGGAAAACTTGAGAGATCTGGAAAAACAAGGCCGTCCTGTCCAGTTCCGGCTGTTACAGGTTTCACTGTATTAACTAAAACATAGCTTATAAAAATGAACAATTACAACCAAAGAGGCTGTTTTTCTTCCCCAAACAAAATCAATACAGACTTTATAAATCAGTCTCAAAGTAGATTTTAAATTCCTGTCTTGTATTGAAATAAATGGCCATCATACACATCATATACTTTGTAAGATAAAATATTAACTCCTTTATTGCAGCACGCACACACACGCACACGCACACACACACACACACACACACACACAAACAAACCCACTGCCCTCCAGTTGATTTCGACTCATAGTGAACCTATAGGATGGAGTAGAACTGCCTCATAGGGTTTCCAAGTAGGGTTAATGGGTTTGAACTGCCAAGCTTTTGGTTCAGCAGCCAAGTGCTTAACCACTGTGCCACTAGAGCTCCTTAAACTTACTAAAAGGAGGGATTATGTTTTATGCAGCTCAAGCTGATAGTAAGAGCCCAATACAAACCATGAAAACCAAACCTGTTGCCATCGAGTAGATTCCTACTCACAGCAACCCTATAGGACAGAGGAGAACTGCCCCATAGGCTTTCCAGAGTTGTAAATCTTTACGGAAGCAGACTGCTACATCTTCTTGCTGAGGAGTGACTGGTAGGTTCAACCCGGACCTTTTGATTAGCAGCTGAGTGCTTGACCACTGTGCCACAGCTCTTTAAATATGACCTCTTATTTGTCACCATATTTGTTCTTTTGCCTTTATACAGGTCTCTTTTCAGCTTGGACACACACATACCACTTTACTTCAGGCAACATTTGCTCTTCCTCAAATAAAGTAACAACCTCTTCCTCCTCTGAGACACCTTCCAAGAATCCCTTTTCATGCATTCATTCTTTCAACAAATATTTACTGAATGCATAGTCGTCTCAGGCATCATTCCATGCCTTCGGAGTACAATGATGAACAGGGTTGACAAGTTCTCTCCTCTCAAAAAAGTGACATACCAATGGGAAACAGAGAATGAATAGGAAGAGAAAAAACTAATGTTGACTTTTAGACTGGGTGCTCAGGAAAGACCTCAGTGAATGACAAATTGTTGCTAGCTACTAGAACATAAACTCCACAATAGCAGGAATTTTTGTGATGTTTACTGCTGTATCTAAGACAGTGCTATGAACATAACAGATGCTCAATGAATATTTTTGGAATATGTGGATGCACATTAAGCTCAACAGGCAGTGTTCCAGGCAGAGAGAATAGCAAGTGTGAAGGTCTTAAAGGTGGAAGGAGCTCAGCATGTTTGAGGAACACAAAGAAGGCCAGAGAGCAAGAGGAAGAGTGGTAGGAGGTGGGGTTAGACAGCAAGGTGGGAGGTCCTGGTATGGAGTGCAGTAGGAAACCATTGAAGGCAGATGGTAACTTGCACGTACTTTCATCATAAATTATCATAATGTTTTGTAATTTCTTGACCTACCTTATTGAATTTGTTTGTTAACTTTGTAATTATTTTCTGCTCTTTTCTTTATTATTCCTTTACTTTTACTTTCTTTGAGTTTACTCATTTTCTTACTTTTTGATTTTTTTTTTTTGTACTTTAGATGAAGGTTTACAGAACAAACTAGTTTCTCATTAAACAGTTAATACACATATTGTTTTATGACATTGGTTAACAACCCCATGACGTGTCAACACTCTCCCTTCTTGACCTTAGGTTCCCTATTACCACCTTTCCTGTCCCCTCCTGCCTTTTAGTCCTTGTCCTGAGGCTGTTGTGCCCCTTTAGTCTCATTTTGTTTTATGGACCTGTCTAATCTTTGGATGAAGGGTGTATATTAGGAGTGGCTTCATTACAGGGCTAAAAGGGTGTCTGAGGGCCATGCTCTCAGGGTTTCTCCAGTCTCTGTCAGGCCAGTAAGTCTGATATTTTTTTGTGAGTTAGAATTTTGTTCTACATTTTTCTCCAGCTCAGTCTGGAACCCTCTACTGTGATCCCTGTCAGAGCAGTCTGTGGTGGTAGCTGGGCACCATCCAGTTGTACTGGACTCTGTCTTGTGGAGGTCATGGTAGTTATGGACCATTAGTCCTTTGGACTGATCTTTCCCTTGTATCATTAGTTTTCTTCATTCTCTCTTGCTCCTGAAGGGGTGAGACCAATAGAGTATCTTAGATGGCTACTCACAGGCTTTTAAGACATCAGACACTACTTACCAAGGTAGAATGTAGAACATTTTCTTTATAAACTATGTTATACCAATTGAGCTAGATGTTTCCCAAGACCATAGTACCCACAGCCCTCAACCCAGTAATTCCACCCTTCAGAGAGTTTGGATGTGTCTATGGAGCTTCCATGACCTTGCCTTCTACAAGTTATTTCTGGCTTCCCCAGTATTGTGTACTGTCTTACCCTTCACCAAAGTTACCACTTATCTATTGTCATTTCAGTGTTTCCCCTCCCACCCCTCCCCTACCTCGTGTAACCATGAAAGATTGTTTCTTTTTGTGTGTAAACCTTTTCATGAGTTTTTACAGTAGCGTTCTCATACAATATTTGTACTTTTGTGATTGACTTATTTCACTCAGCATAATGCCCTCCAGATTCATCCGCATTATGAGATGCTTCACAGATTCATCACTGTTGTTTATCATTGCATAATACTCCATTGTATGTATGTACCATAGTTTGTTTATCCATTCATCTGTTGATGGGCATCTAGGTTGGTTCCATCGTTTTGCTATTGTGAACAATGCTGCAAAGAACATGGGTGTGTATATATCTATTTGTGTCATGGCTCTTATTTCTCTAGGATACATTCCTAGGAGTGAGATTGCTGGATCATATGGTATTTCTATTTCTAGCTTTCTAAGGAAGGGCCATATCATTTTCCAAAATGGTTGTATCATTTTTCATTCCCACCAGCAGTGCATTAGAGTTCCGATCTCCCCACAGCCTCTCCAATATTTGTTATTTCAAGTTTTTTTTATTCATGCAAGTAATGCCAGGGTGAAATGGTATCTCATTGTGGTTTTCATTTGCATTTCTCTAATGGATAGTGATTGCAAGCATTTCCTCATGTGTCTGTCGGCCGCTTGAATGTCTTCTTTGGTGAAGTGTCTGTTCATTTCCTTTGAGCATTTTTAAATTAGATTATTTGTCTTTTTGTTATAGAGGTATTGGATTTTCCTGTAGAGTTTAGAGATTTGTCGTAGCCAAAAATTTTTTTCCCAGTCTGTAGGTTGTCTTTTTACTCTTTTGGTGAAGTCTTTTGATGAGCATAATTGTTTAATTTTTAGAATATCCCAGTTATCTAGCTTATCTTCTGGAGTTTGTGTGTTGTAGGTTATAGTTTGTATCCTGCTGATGCCATGTGTTAGGGCCTCTAGCGTTGATCCTATTTTTTTCTTCTATGAACTTTATAGTTTTAGGCTTTATATTTAGGTCTTTGATCCATTTTGAATTAGTTTTTGTATAGGATGTGAGATATGGGTCTTGTTTCATTTTTTTGAAGATGGACATCCAGTTTTGCCAGCAGCATTTGTTAAAAAGACTGTCTTTTATCCATTTGATGGACTTTGGGGCCTTGTTGAAGATCAGATGACTGTAGGTGGATAGATTTACATCTGGGTTCTCAACTCTGTTCCATTGGTCAATGTATCTTTTGTTGAACCAGTACCAGACTGTTTTGACTACTGTAACTGTTCAGTAGGTTATGAGATCAGGTAGTGCAAGTCCTCCCACTTTATTCTTGTTCCTCAATAGTGCTTTGCTTATCCAGGGCTTCTTCCCTTTCCATATAAAGTTAATGATTATATTTTCTATCTCTTTAAATAATATTGTTGGTATTTGGACCAGGATTGCATTGTATTTGTAAATTGCTTTGGGTGGAATTGTCATTTTCACAGTCTACCTCTATGTTTTTCCATTTATGTAGATCTCTTTTGGTTTCTTGCAGTAGTGTTTTGTAGTTGTTTTTGTATAGGTCTTTTACATCCCTGGTTAGATTTATTCCTAAGTATTTTATTTTTGTAGGTCCTATTGTAAATGGTATTGTTTTCCTGATTTCCTTTTCATGGTTCTCTTTATTATTGGTGTATAGGAATCTAACTGATTTTTGTATGTTTATCTTGTATCCTGCTACTCTGCCAAATCTTTCTATTAGTTCCAGTAATTTTCTTGTGCAGTCATTAGGGTTTTCTATGTATCATATCATCTGCAAGTAGGGACACTTTAAATTCTTCATTACCAATTTGGATGCCCTTTATTTCTTTTTCTTGCCTTATTGTTCTAGCTAGGACTTCCAGCACTGTGAAATACGAGTGGTGATAAAGAGCATCCTTTTCTTGTTGCTGTTCTCAAGGAGAATGTTTTCAGCCTCTCACCATTAAGAATGATATTGGCCATTGGTTTTGCATAGATGCCCTTTATTTTGTTGAGAAATTTCCCTTCTATACCTATTTTATTGAGAGTTTTTATCAGGAATGGATGCTGGACTTTGACAAGTGCCTTTTCTGCATCAATTGAGATGATCATGTGATTCTTTTCTTTCCTTTTATTTATGTGGTGGATTACATTGATTGATTTTCTAATGTTGAACCTTCCTTGCATAGCTGGTATGAATCCTACTTGGTCATGGTGTATTATTTTTTTGATATGGTGCTGAATTCTATTGGCTAGAATTTTGTTGAGAATTTTTGCATCTATATTCATGAGAGATTTTGGTCTGTAATTTTCTTTTCTTGTAGCATCTTTGCCTGGTTTTAGTATCAGGGTTTTGCTGGCTTCATAGAATGAATTTGGAAGTGTTGCTTCGTTTTCTATGTTCTGAAATAGTTTGAGTAGTACTGGTACAAGCTCTTCTCTGAATGTTTGGTAGAATTCTCCAGTGAAGCCATCTGGGCCAGGTCTTTTTTGTTAGAAGTTTTTTTAATTACCTTTTCAGTATTTTCTCTCGTTATGGGTCTGTTCTTATTTTCAGCATCACTTTGTGTTAGTTTGGGTAGGTAGCATGTTTCTAGAAATCTATCCATTTCCTTTACATTTTTAAATTTGTTGAAATATGGTTTTTCATAATACTCTGTTATAATCCTTTTTATTTCAGTTAGGTCTGTTATAATGTCTCCCACGTCATTTTTTATCTGGGTTATTTGCAGCCTCTCCTGTTTTTCTTTTGTCTGTTAGGCCAGTGGTTTGTCGATTTTGTTGAATTTTTCAGAGAACCAACTTTTAATCTTTTTGATTCTCTCTATTGTTTTTCTATTCTCTATTTCATTTATTTCTGCTCTGATCTTTATTATGTCCTTTCTTCTGGTAGCTGTGGGCCTTTTTTGCTGTTCTCTTTCTATTTGTTCAAGTTGTGTAGTTAATGTTTTGATTTTGTCCCTTTCTTCTTTTTTGATGTGTGTGTCTTTTGCTATAAATTGTCCTCTGAGGACCACCTTTGCTGTGTCTCAAAGGTTTTGGTATGATATGTTTTCATTTTCGTTTGATTCTGGGAATTTTTTTATTCCATCTCTGATTTCTTTTATTAGCCAGTGGTTTGTAAGCAGGGTATTATTCAGTTTCCATGTAATTGATGTTTTTTCCTTGCTCTTCCTGTTGTTAATTTCTACCTTGATGGCATTGTGCTCAGACAAGATACTTTGTATTAGCTCAACATTTTGGATTTTGTTGAGGGTTGCTCTGTGGCCTAAGATGTGGTCTATTCTGGAAAACATTCCATGTGCATTGGAAAAGAATGTGTACTTTGCAGCTGTTGGGTGGAGTGTTCTATATATGTCTATGAAGTCAAGTTGGCTGATTGTGCCCTTTAGGTATTCTGCATCTTTGCTGAGTTTTTTCTAGATGTTCTGTCCTTTACCGAGAGTGGTATGTTAAAGTCTCCTACTATTATTGTGGAACTTTCAATTTCTCTTTTCAGTGCCGTTAGAGTTTGTTTTACATATTTTGGAGCCCTGTCATTGGGTGTATAGATATTTATTATGGTTATGTCTTCAGAATGTATCATCCCTTTAATCATTATATAATACCCTTCTTTGTTTTTTATGGTAGATTTTATTTTAAAGTCTTTTTTATCTGAAATTAGTGTTGCCATCCCTGTTCATTTTAGGTAGCTGTTTGCTTGATATATTTTTTTCCTTTCTTTGATTTTTAGTAAATTTACATCTTTGTTTCTAAGGTGTGTCTCTTGTAAACAGCATATTGATGAATCTTGTTTTTTTTTTATCCATTCTGTTGCTCTCTGTCTCTTTATGGGTGCATTTAGGCCGTTTACATTCAGCGTAATTATTGATAGGTGTGGGTTTATTGCTGTCATTTTGTAGTGCTTTTTTTTTTCATGATGCTGATGTTTTCTTTGTTCCTCTTACTCTCCTGTGCTGAATTCCTTTTGTTTGTGGACTTTTTTCCATTCCTTTTGTTTTTGTAGATTTTGTTTTAATTGAGACTTTATGTTTTTCTTCTTTATTTTGATGAGTAGGTTTGTTAACTTTTTTGTGATTACCCTTGAAATTTACCCTTATCTTCCCAGGTTTGAAACAGTCTATTATTACGTGGTATTGCCTTGCCTTCCTCTCCATTAAAAGGTTCTATACCTACACCATTTATTCCCTCTTTTATTGTTCTGATGTTGTTGTTATTTACAGATTAACCTCACTGGTTCCCTGTTGTAATTCTTTTGGTTTTGGATACTTGTTGAGAATTGATTTCCTAGGTTGGTATCTGTCTGGTACAATCTTGCATCCTAGATTCAGGCTGTGGTCTGATGTTGTTTGTTCTCAGACTGAAGGACTCCCTTTAATAATTCGTATATGTTTGGTTTGTTTTTTATGTATTCCCTTATTTTCTGTTTATCTGGAAATGTCCTAATTTCACCATCATATTTGAATGAGAATTTTGCAGGATATATTATTCTTGGCTGGCAATTTTTTTCTTTCAAGGTTTTATATATGTCATCCCATTGCCTTCTTGCCTGCATGGTTTCTGCTGAATAATCCGAGCTTAGTCTTATTGTTTCTCCTCTGTATGTGACTTCTTATTTTTCTAGAGCTGTTCTCAGGATTCTTTGTTTGTCTTTGGTTTTAGCTAGTGTGATTATGATATGCCTTGGTGATTTTCGTTTTGGGGCTATCCTATATGGGGTTCGTTGAGCTTCTTGGATGGCCAGCTTTTCATCTTTCATGATATTGAGGAAGTTTTCTGTCAGCAATTCTTCAATGATCCTCTCTGTGTCTTCTGTTTTCTCCCTTGTTCTGGAACTCCGATCACTCGCAGATTTTTGCTTTGGATTGTATCCCACATAATTCTCAGGGTCTCTTCATTTTCCTTCATTCTTTTTTCTGAGTTTTCCTCAAGCAGAATTGTATCCAAGTGTTTTTCTTCAATTCCGCTGATCCTGTCTTCCACTGTTTCAAATCTGCTCCTCAACCCTTCTATGACACTGTCCATTTCTGAGATCTTGTTGTTTATCTTTTGGATTTGTAATTGTTTTTGTATGTTTTCTAGTTGTGAGTTTATTTTAGCATTTTGTTCCTGTATTATTTTCTTTAATTCTTCCATTTTGTCTGTATTTTCCATGAATTTGTCTGCTTTTTCCATGAATTTGTCTATTTTTTCCTCATATTTGTGTGCTTTTTGCTTCAACTCTTGGATAGCTCTGGATGTTAGAGATTTGAATTCTCTATCAGGTAGTTGTAGCTTTTTCTTCTACTGGATAGTCCTTCTGGTCTTTTCTTTTGGACCCCTACTGGGACCATCCTGTTCTGTTTTTTTACATGTTTTGATATTTTCTGCTGTGTTTTACACATTCAGTAGTTATTTTCTTCATTTATTGATTGTAGATTTGTTTGTTTCATCCTGCTTTTTTGTTTTATTTGGTTATGTCTGAGAAGGTGGGCTGTGCTTTCTTCATTGTTTGCCCATCTGTTGGCACAATACTTTTCACTTCCTTGTCCAATGGTCAGGGCCAGTTGCTCAGCTATTTTGCAGCAAGGCAGGTCCAGCTGAAGGGGAGTAGCTGGGATGGGTTATTTGTGGCACATACTAGGGCCGACAGGGCAGGCTGGGAACAGTGCAAGGCAGGATCTGGTAGGCTGTGCCTGTGCAGCTCAAGGTGTGAGGTTTGGCTCATGGTGCAGGTAGGCAGGAAGAAGGAGGGAGATTTTGATGTACGGAGCTAAGACGGCTATGGGAAAGAGGAGAGAGAGGAGAGAGAAACAGGAGCCAAAAACAAAGAAAGAAAGAGTACTAACGAGCTTGCCGTTGGAGTGGAGAGATGAGAAACCGAAACGTGGAGGGAAAAAAAAAAAAAAGAAGAAGAAAGGGAAAAATAAAAATAAATAAAAAAGAAAATAAAAAAAGAAAATCCCCCAGGGTCCCACCGGTGTGGCTGTGAAGACTGGGGAAGTGGCTCCCACGCTGAGAAGTACAGCCTGGCTAGAACAGATAGAGATGTCACACAGTGCCAGGCATGCAGAAGACAGGAAGAGAAGGTATGTATAGAGAGATGAGAAACTGAGAAACGAAGAAAGACAAAAAAGTAAAAAAGACAAAAGAAAACAAAAGAGAAAAGAAATGTCCCCAGGGATCCCATCAGCATGGCGGAGTGGGCCAGGAAGCAGTTCCACAGTCAAGTGGCCCTTCACAGTCTTTCAAAAAGAAGCAAAGATGGCACATGGAGCCAGATGTTTTGAGAAGAAGGAAGGGGAGGTGGTGAGGGGTACAGAAGAAACCAAAATAAGTGGAAAAAAGCAACACCAGCAACAAACAAATGGCATTCAGGGAGCTGGCCAATGTGGGTGGGTCAAATCCAAGCAGTGCAGGCTGAAACCAGTGCCTCCTGGCTGAGACACTGTGGCCGCTGGAAGCAGAGGAGGCCGAACAGGGGTGAAGAAGGGTGGCAGATGGGAAAGTGTATGTCATTGGTTACCGGTTGTTCTGTCTCCTGCTGGGAGCTCTGTGAAGCTGCTTTCCTGTACTGCCTGTCCACCAATCTCCAACAGGAGTCCAAGATGGCAAATCTGTGCTGCATGTATCTCTTCTTGCTCTCTGTTCTTTGTCAGTTTCTTATTCCATTTAGTGCTTGGCTGAATTCTTTATCTCTTCATTTGTTGCCCAGGGTTCCAGGACTGATGTTTGTCTCTGTTTTACTTGGTTTTTCAGGTCTTTGCTGTGGAGGAACAGCATGGTGCTTCTGTCTATACTGCCATGTTGCCCAGAAGTCTGTTTTTAGTATTTTTAAATAATTTATTTTATTTTGTTGTTGTTCAAAATATGCACAGCATAACATACAGCAATTCTAAAATTTCTACAGTTATTTTGATTGTCATTCATTTTTAAAGTATGTTCTTATCTCAATTCAGATTTCTTCTTTGACAAATTAATTATTAGGCAGTATATTTCTAAATTTCCAAACATAAGGACTGTTGGTTTTTTGTTTTTAATTTCTAATTTTGTTATGATAAAAATATATGAGTCTATATTATATAAATTATGTGATTTTTGTTGAGACTTGATTTGAAGCCTAGTATGAATTGTTATAAATTGTTATAAATACTCCATGTGTACTTTAAAATAAAGTTGTTATTTCTAACTATTGTATCCAAATTTCTATACATGTCCATTAGATCAAGAATGTTAGCTGTGTTACTTGAATTACCTATGTCTTTTAAATATTTGTTCTATCAATTACTGAAAGAGCAGTTATAAAGTTTCCAATCATGATTGTGGACTTGCCACTTTTTCTTAGTAATTAAGTCAGATTTTGTTTTTAATATTATTGCAATTCATGTATATTGTCAGATGCATATATGATTTCAGAATTAATATATCTTCTTATGGAATTATTTCTTTTATCATCATGTAACAACCCTTTGTAAATACAACAATGATTTCTCCCACCCAAATGTCTGTTTTGTAAGGAAGCAGTGTAGCCATGTCAGCTGCTCCATCTCATTTTGTGTTTCTACTTCCTATATTTTATTTTGTGTTCTTTCTTCTCCTTTCCTACTGGATAAATTATGGGTTTTTTCCTACAAAATTTTATTTTATTCTCCTTTTATTATTATGTGGAGGGAATGCATTCTATTTCTATTCTTTAAGTGGTTAAATCTGTAATGTTCATATATAACTACAAAGTTGTAAAGTGTACAAAGTGTAAAGATAACCAGTATCTTTACTCTCCTCTCAGGCAATATCAAATTGATAGACTGCATTAACTCTGATCTCTCCTGTTCTTCACTTACACATTGTTGTTTTCCAGAGCTTATCTTGCTTTTAATCCCCCACAGTCCCTAATTAAGCATTTTTGTCGTAGTGATTGTTTTATTTTAGAGTCCATGCTATTTAGATGTGCCTATATAAGTTTCAGCTGCTAACCAAAAGGTTGGCAGTTTGAATCCACCAGCCACTCCTTGGAAACCCAATGGGGCAGTTCCACTCTGTCCTATAGGATCGCTATGAGTCGGAATGGACTTGACAGCAACGGGTTTGGTTTTTTTCTTTTTTTGGTATATAAGTTTACCCATTTTTTTTTTTGTTGTTGTTGTTGTTTCTTTGTTTCACATTGTTTCTTGCATCTCAGACCTTCCTTTGGAGGTCAGTTCTTTTCTTTAGTAAACATATTTTAGTTACAAAAAAATCTCCAAATCATTCTCTGAAAATATCTCTGTTTTATTCTTCTTCTTGAGTGATACTTTGTTTTAGTTGACAGTTATTTTCCAATTTTGCAGATGTCATATTTCTGTTTTCTGACCTCTAGTGTTTCCATTGATAACATACTCCTGGTAGTTTAATTATTGTTATTTTTATAGATAATCTGTCTTTTCTATCTGGTTGCTTTTAAGATATTGTCTTTGCTTTTGTGATGTGCAGTATCTCATTCATATACATTTATTTTTTATTTACCCTATATAGGAATCATGTTACTTCTTGTAACTTCTGTAAACTACCTGGACATTATTGCGTTGTGTATTGCCTCTCCCCTATTCTCTGTTTTATCTTCTCAGGAACTACTATTTGACCTACCATGTGTTGAACTTTCTCATTGTATCCCAGTGTCTTTTAAACTTTCTGTAATATTTTCCATTTTTAGTTCTCTCCATCTGTATCGTGGATAATTTATATAATCTGTCAAGTTGTTTTTCTATTACATGAAGTTCCTAGTAGTGCTCATACTTATGTTATTGTTTCTGTAGACCATGTCTCAGATGGACTTTTTTTGCTTCTGTGTTTTGTAATTTTTTACAGAGAGCTTGTGTTTAGAGGTGTTTGTTTATTTAACTATGGGACTCTGTTGGGTTGGGTTCCTCAGAAGGGACACTTGAGATGAAGGTTCTAGTCGTAGTGCTTATTAGGGAAGTGCTCCAGGGGAAACTGGCAAGGGAGTTGGTGGAAACAGGACAGAGAAGAGGAGGAAGCCTAGCAAGGATGTTATCGCAGACAAATTTCTACAGAAGGTGATCTTAAGCTAATCCTTCAGGGGACTCTAGAATTTAAATTATGCCTCAGAGTTGTTGCAACTGAGGCAAGGGAGCTGATTAAAAGTGTGGTGTGGGGGTATGCGTCCTGGAGGATAATTCTCTGAATAAGGAGCCTTAGTAGGTGCTAGCTGTTAGACGGTAAAGAACACCAAAGAGGAATCCCTTCCCCACCCAAATAAACTGGTAAAAATGAATCCAGGGGAGCTGGGTAAAGCACCAGCATTAACATTACCCACTATAATGTCTCCTGAGAGCTATTTTACATTTGATTCTGCCAGGCACTCAAGAGTGTAACTGGCCGAGGACCAATGTTCATGGTTGTTTCTTAACCTGGGGATTCTCTAATGCCATGTGGGTTTCTATTACTAACCTGTGAAAAGTACAGGTCAAAGAAGTCAATATCTTATTTAAACCTTGTTTTCACCTAATATCCAAGATGAGGTTTTATGTTGGCACCTTGGGCTGCTGAGCCATCTTTTTTGCTTTCTAGTTCCTCTTTACGTTAACGGTGCAGCTCTTCCAGGAAACCTTTTTAAGCAAGAGTTCTGTTCCAGATCCTCATCTCCTGCACTGTTTTTAAGGCTATGACCTTTTGGAAGCAGATTGCCAGATCTGTCTTCTGAGGCACCTCTGGGTGGGTCTGAACTGCCAACATTTTGGCTAGTAGTTGAACGCTTAACTGTTTATACCACCCAGGACTCCTCTACTGCCCTATGCAGCTATTAAAATCCTATCCATGTATTATATGGTCTACCCCCACCCCTATTCCAAACACGTTACCCCCTACGGCTGCCTCAGTATAAACTCACAAATTTATCACTTTTTGAAACTGGTACCTAGATAATTTCCTTTTCATTGCAGGAGCCCAGCTATGCATCAATCTTTTCTTAAATTTTGTAGTTTTGTAGTTTGTAGTGTGGGAGATTTTTCACTTAAGCTATGTCTTCCATCTTACAGAAACCAGAAGTCTTATTAACTTTGACCTCGCCTCTCATTATGAGAATATAAACTCCTTGAGGATAGGTATTATATGGTTTGATCTCTATAATCTAGGCCAAGTAAATTATGAGCCTTTGATAAATATTTGTCAAAAAAATCACTGACTAAAAAATATTTACTTTGTGGAAGTAAACATTATTTTGTTAATAGTCCATATTTGAGATCACACACAAAAAATTAAACGTTTACGTGTTATCCTAAAACCGGAAACATTTTTGACTCTTCCTTGTCCCTCATCTCTCGTGTCAGATAGCTATCAAGTCATAAAGATTCTATCTCCATGAGTGCTCCTCATTCTCAGCCTCTCATTTCTATTCTTACTGCCATTAACCTGGTCCATGAAAAGCAAGCAACATTCTCATAACTGGTAGATCTCTAACAAATCTCTTTCCCATCATCCAGCCTGCAGATTAACCAAAGCCAAACAGTTGCTGTCAAGTCAATTTCAACTCATAGCAACCCCATGTATTTCAGAGAAGAACTATGCTCCATGGGGTTTTCAGTTGCTGTGATCTTTCAAAAGTAGACGGCCAAGTCTTTCTTCCAAGGTGCCTCTGGGTGAATTTAAACCATCAATCTTTTGGTTAGTAGCCAAGTGTTTAACTGTTTTTGCCACCTATGGACACCTGTTTGCAGATTACTACCATTTTAATCTACGTAAAGCAGGCTGCTGCTGCTGCTTTTTTTTTTTTTTAACTCACAGAATTTTACTCATGACCTTTTCTTGCTTATGAACCTTAATTGTTTGCCATTTCTTGATGAAATAATAAACTCCTTAACCTGCCATTTAAGGTTAAGCATCTAATTTGGATCTTATTTTCTTTTCCTCTTTTCTACTTCTTTTTCAACCCCTGAACTCTGGCCAAACTGAACCTGTTACTATTTCTTACAGACTCTTTACTTTTGTTTATGTTAGCCCTTTTGCCTTGAACGTTCTTTGCTTAAACAAATGTTTAAGTTATGCTCGGCTTTGTAAAAGGAGGAGCTAAAGAAACATTTGTGGTAATAACCTAATTTGTGGAATTAAGAGAAGGTCCTGAACTACATATGACCCCGTGGCATTTGAATGATATTTGACATCTTTACAGCTCCTGTGATTTTTCTATAATCAGTGAGAGTCACTGTGAACGAAGAGTGTTAAATGCCACTCATAACAAAATAATTAGTTTCTCTCTTTCATTCTCTCTACATTAGGAAAAGCCCAGGGAATTATAAATCCATAGCCATACACATTTGCACACTAGTCTGGTTCGAGTCTTTGGGCTATGTCTGCAAAAGCCTTTTCTTACTGCTTACTTTGGTTTCCTGCTTACTTAATCCTTCAATTTTGGATCTTCTGTCCCTTCTCTGTTTCAAATGCGATTTTGGGGGTGGGACTTAAAATGCAAACTGGCAGTAAAATTTTTGCCCTTCTAATCTTGTTTTAGACCCCAGTAGTCTTGGGCGAAGGAGCCCTGGCAGCTCAATGGTTAAGCATTTGGCTGCTAACAGAATGGTCAACGGTTTGAATCCACCAGCAATTCCTCAGAAGTAAAGACCTGGTGATCTGCTCCTGTAAAAATTACAGCCTATAGGGCAGCTCTATCTGTCATATAGGGTCTCTATGAGTCAGAATCAACTCGATGTCACACAACAACAGTCTTGGATGAGGACTCTAAACAGACTTTGATTGTTAAGATTAGTGATGGAGAAAAGTTGTAGACAGAGTGTAGAAAGTGCTGTGAGATCAAAGAGTTCCAGGAACTGAAGTGGGGAAAAGTTGATATCCTTGAGAAAGATAAACAGGAAGAACATATCACCACTATAACCAGAATATGAGATGAAAAATATTTGTGTGCTCTATGGCCCAACAGATGTATTTTATGTCTATAGCCTGAGAGGAATTGTTAGGAAAAGTTCCTCTTTCTTAGTCTTTATCCTAGAAAATAATATGAGGTTTCTGGGATAGCTGGAGGAACAACTGAAATGCAATTTTTCTCAGTTTGCATTTTATCCCAAAGACATTGAAAAAAACCCATATGCTGACTAAGTGACGGGAAATGAGAGTAAAATCTTGAGTTTCAGTTTTCTTTCTTTAATACTTTTCTGCAAGTATTAGCATAATATTGCTCCTTTTGTTGGTTCATGAAAATTAACATTGTCTTATAAGGTAGCATCTCAAGTAAAGCTGTGTGAGAAGCGTTTAGGTTTCAGACAAGTAAAACTTTTAAAGAATGATTCGAATGCAAACTCTGGGGCTGATATGGAACTTTTCAAGCTATAGATGCATTATTTTTACTTTCTTGAATGCAAGAAACTGGACTGAAAACATTCCAGGCTGGCATTAGTGTAACACACAATAAAATCAAATAGAAAGAAGGCTCAAGGCTGTTTATAAGGAGTATTGTATGCCAGCTCTGCCCAGTTTGGGCAAAACACCTACAGCAATAATTATCAAGTTGGGTCTACCAGTATGCCAGAAATAGTTAAGTTTTTATAAAGATAGAAATAAGATTTGTTGACAATACCTCTATCCATGCTGTGGGTGATAATTATATTCAGTTTCTTACAGAGATATTCAAACATCATTATGCTATGAAAATTATCGGTTATTTGGTTTCTTTCTGATACTAATTTCTTAGTCTCTCTAATTAGGAATTGAAAAAAACAAAAAACACGTAGTCAAAAATAGCAGATATCTCAGTTTGCGTCTAAGTGAGCCATGATCATTGTGGGATTTAAGAATATTTGCATGAGATTGAAAGGCAGGAAAGGGTTTATCCTAAGTAAAGAGAAAGTGGAAGTATAGAAGTTTAGTTCAAGTTCAATGTGTTGTTGTCAGAAGGGAGCATATTTGCATCAGCCACTTAGATTATTAATCAGCCTAGCCATCCTCAGTCTGAAAGCAAGGGAGATGCAATGAAAAAGTAAGAAAAATCTCAAAGAGCTATTGCTCTACATTTCCGTGAGACGTTGAACCCTTCTGGAAGAGGTGGCGTTGGTAACACAGGGACAGAATTTTAGCAGAATTAACAACAGCTGCATTGGTGGTATGGTTAATGATAAAGTACTCACTCGAGCACCATCTGTTTTGTACACAACAAACATCAGATTCCCTGACTAGAAATGAGAGCCCTCACAACTGGGCTACTTAGCATTATCATTGGTGCCTTCTACAGGGCTGTGTCTGGGCAGTGATTCTGTCAGTGAGTAAAAATGGCATAGCTGCCACTCTTGGCGTAGGTGGCAATTAGAGACATTGCTTCAGTGATTTAGCCCAGGAAATAAGAAAAAGGGTAAGTCTCACATGGCAGCCAACAGGATTAGTTATTAGAACTCATGTGACATATGCATTGAACATTCTTAAATTTATTTGGGAAGAACTTTGGGGGAATATATTTCTTGGGGACTAGGTAGAATTACAGATTCAAAAAAAGTACTCTATTCTTGCTATTTTTGTAAGCTTGTTCCTACATGCAAACTACTGTGACTCAGAAACACAGATTAAATATGCAGGGTCAGAAGAATTATCTCTGTTCTGCTTTCTCTTCCTGGGGTGTCCAAGCTCTGGTAACAGTTGTGCATTTGTTGCAGACGCTGAGACTCCTAGCTGCGGGAGTGGGCAGCTGACAGTCTCTAGGGATTGGCTTCCTTAGGATTTGCCTTAACTTTTGAACAGAAGTCAAGTTTTTCTCTGTGAGTCCCCCAGCCAATGACTGAGCAAAGTGGTGGTACAAGGACTTAGCTTTGTACAATCTATGCAGAGACTTTGACAGGTCTGTATCATGATCTGGTAACTCCCTATTCCCACACCTATTTCCACCGTTTTCTTTTTACTGTACTAATTCCCAATAAACCATTAGCATTCCTAGCTCATCCGGCATCTGCCTTCTAAAGAGTCCAAAGGGAAAGTATCTCAAACTGTCCTCTTTCCATACGGTTCTATGTTATGATATTCTGTGCAACAACGTCCTTGCGCCCCAAAGGCCTCATTCTTAATTATTTCTTAGGCAGGCAGTCAGATTGGCACTGCGAAAAGAAATCTAAAAGAAATTTTAGATTCAGACATTTCTGGGTTTGAATCACAGCTTGGCCTCATCTGAGCAGTACGAACTTGATCAAGTTGTTATTTCTCTGAGCCCCAATTTTCTCATCCCTCCAGTGTGGGCCTGGGCTAGAAACAAATGCCACATTGGGGAGAAACAAGGATGCATGACAATTCCTATGCAACACAATTAAACATTTCCCCTAACAGTCCCAGAGACAGATTTCCCATTTCATGCTTACTGTGGTCTGCATGGAGCCCTAGTGGCACTGTGGTTGAGAGCTTGGCTGCTAACCACCAGCCACTTCTTGGAAACCCTATGGGACAGTTCTACTCTGTCCTGTAGGCTTGCTATGAGTTCGAATTGACTTGATGGCAACGGGTTTGGTGTTTTTGGTTTACGGTCTGCAAGAGTTTACAAGTATGTTTCATAAGAAGGAAAATTCACTACCAATGTGTTAAAATGAATGAAAACCTAATTTTTCTTCTCATTAAAAAAAAATTTCCTGAACTGTTAAATTTGCTTGCACATTTTTCTCTTTCCCCTAGAGTTCCTATTTTTAACCATACCTCATCTTTTGCCTCTCTTAAAGTAAATCTTTTCTTCTTTAAACCTTTGTATTTTTTCACATGCTTTGACTAAGTTTTGTTGGTTATTATTTTTATTTTTCAGCGAGGAGAGGCATAAGTTCTTGGTGTTTATAATTAATAGGTCAGTTTTCAGATGTGGATCATATCCTTTAAGTGATTTACTGTTTTTCTAAAGAGAAGTTTCACTCCATTTAACTTCCTCTTTGTCTTTTAAAATAATTACTTGAAATAGTTTCCCTAGTGTTTTTCCATAGAAACAAAAAAATCAGAGGAGGGAAGGGAAAAGCAGGAGAATTATGGAAAATGTCTTAGATGAACTTCTTTTTTTATACTTTTCATTTTCCTTGCCAAGTTTAAACCCATGAAGTCTCAAATAGACAATAAATCAGGAAAGCCCCAAATAAATTGAACCAGGTTTATAGTAACATATTCCTGTATTTTGAGAAGAGAACTTTTCAATGTATTAAGTATTTATAATAAATAAACACCAAATAGTACTAATATCTTACAACTGTATGGTGGTTTATAGTTTACCAAGGGCTTTCACTTTATCATATTTTAATCTTGTATAAAAACACTGGAAAGGCTGAACTCTTCAGAGTTCTCAGTTGTCTTTATACAACACAAACTAAGAAGTCTGAAAGAAACATGTAATAGAACGCTAAAATGGAAGTCTTGCTGGGACCTGAAGACAATAGAGCCAAAAAGATACAAGACACACATGGGACAACCCTCTCCTCACTTTCTGGGTGGGTGGGAGACTTGGCAGCAGTTAGCAACATAGCTGACAAGCACAACTGACTTCTCCTCTCTATTTAGCCTCAACCGGCCTCTCACCTTTTATATTTTTCAGGCATGATACAGTATTTGTCCACTTTGTCCTTCAAACTGTAGGAGACACATATCAATCTCACCAGGTGGTCCCCTTAAATCCCCTCTCTCCTTCTCATTACGTGTAGTTAAGAGGAAGCTTCTCATACCGTTCCCTTTTAGAAGAGCAGAACTTAGAGCACACCTCTGTTTAGAGATTCTTCTTCAGAAGTTCCTTTCAAGCATCATCTTCTAATCTCTAACTCATGCCTTTTTTCTACCCTTGATGTCAGCAAGGGGGTTTTAAGAATTACTTGACTAGTTTTGGCCACCTAGTTTTAGCAAGTCATGCAGGGTGTTCTGCCTCACTTTGATATCTGGTATCTGTTGGTCTCAGCCAAAACGTCTATTTGGACAGCTTGTTACAAATGTATTTTTGAAGAAGAGTGGCACATATGCACTGCTTGCATAGAGAGTAAATGCCATGAGATCCGGTCATCTATCAAAACTGAGGTTCCGACTTCAAATTTCAACCCCGATATTAAATAAGTGGCTTCACATCTCATGAGGTCATCACTCAACATTGTTGAGTAGCTACTTTAACATTAATTAATATGATAAAATTCAATAAACATTCAGTAATGATTTTCTAGATTCCAATCCCATTCAAAACAAAAAGATATTTGAAATAACTGTAATACTGAAGGTTGCAGTGAAAATAGTTTACTCACATGCATTTGTTTGCATTGCTTTGGCTTTTGAAAAGCAACATGGCAATTTCAAATATTTGGGAAAAAAATAGAAAAGTCACATTCAACAGTGTTATGGATTGCATTGTGCCCCCAAAAATATGTACATCAATTTAGCTAGGCCATGATTCCCAGTACTGTGTGATTGTCCACCATTTTGTCATCTGATGTGATTTTCCTCTGTGTTGTAAACCCTACCTCTATAATGTTAATGAGATGGGATTAGTGGTAGTTATGTTAATGAGGCAGGACTCAATCTACAAGAGTAGGTTTCCGTTTTAAGCCAATTTCTTTTGAGATCTAAAAGAGAGAAGCAAGCAGAGAGACATGGGGACCTCATACCACCAAGAAAGCAGCACCGGGAGCAGAGCGTGTCCATTGGACCTGGGGTCCTTGAGCCTGAGAAGCTCCTAGACCAGGGGAAGATTGATGACAAGGACTTTCCTTCAGAGCCAACAGAGAAAAAGCCTTCCCCTGGAGCTGATGACCTGAATTTGGACTTCTACCCTCCTAGACTGTGAGAGAATAAACTTCTGTTTGTTGAAGCCATCCACTTGTGGTATTTCTGTTATAGCAGCCTTAGGTAACTAAGACAAACAGTAACCCTCAAAATGTGACTTAATGCAATACAACATCTGACAAAAGACTCTTAGCTGTTCACTAAATCTATTTCCTTTCTGTTCTTGGGCTTGCAGCTAGATTATATGCCTCATTCTCAGTTGAGGTTAATCATGACTGTGGGTCTAGTTCTAACCAACGGTATATGTCTTACTTCTGAGACAAGGGTTTTCGGGAACACACTTGCCTTTTCTACTCTCTTTTCCCTTCCACTAGCTGGATGCCTTGCTCTCACCCCCAGACATTCTGATTTATTTATATGGGATGCAAACTTGGCCTTAGATTTTTTTTTTAAATAATATTTTATTATCAGTGATAGTTTACACACCAAATTAGGTTCCCATTTAACAATTACAATTTTAAAAAATTGTTCAGTGACGTAGTTATATTTTTCATAATGTGTCAACATTCTCATTAACTCAGTTCTGGATGCTCCGTTTCCGGTAATCTAGTTTCCCTGTCACCTTATCCTTCCATCTTTGCTTTAGAGTAATTGTTGACCCTTTGAGCTCATATAGATGATTTTTTAAAGGTGTGCAGTACTCATGGGTAATAGTCTTTCTTTTATGAGCCAATCTGTTATTTCGCTAAATGTGACCTCAGGGGATAGTTTCTGTTCAAGGTTTAAAGAGTATCTCAGGGCGATAGTCTCAGGGAGTCCTCCAGTCTCAAACAGTCCAGTAAGTCTGGCCTTTTTAAAAATTTGAATTCTGTTCCATGTTTTTCTCCCATTTTATCAGGATCCATCTACTGTTGCCCTCATCAGAATGGTCATTAGTGGTAGACAGGCACCATCTAGTTCTTCTGGTCTCAGGGTAGATGAGGCCATGGTTCACATATACTGTTAATCCTGTAGGATAGTTTCCTCTCGTAGTCTTTGGGTTCCTTCTTTCTCTTTTGCCCTGGACAAGTAGAGGCCGATAGTTGTATCTTAAATGGCAGCTCACAAGCTGTTAAGACCCCACACACTACTCACCAAACCGGGATGTAGAACGTAAACTTTATGAACTATATTATACTGATTCACCCAGTTGTCCCACAAGACTATGGTTTTAAGCCTTTAAACGCAGAAAACCAATCTCATAAGGTGTTTGATTATGTCTAAGAAGTATCCATAACCGTGGTTTATTACATATATGGATGTCTTTGCTTGGCCTTCAGATTTAAAAACTCTACCAGGTGATTCTAATGCACAGCAAGCTTTGGGAACTACTGTTCTAGAGGATAGTAGAGCCACCAGCTGGAAGATAATCCTACAATTTAAGTAAGTAACTCTATTCTGTTATTCATTTTACTTGGATCCACAATCAACGCTCATGGAAGCAGCAGTCAAGAAATCAAATGACATATTGCCTTGGGTAAATCTGCTGTAAAAGCTGTCTTTAAGGTATTAAAAAGCAAAGATGTTACTTTGAGAACTAAGGTGCCCTGACCCAAGCCACGGTCTTTTTAATCACCTCATATGCATGCGAAAGTTGGACTATGAATACGGAACACAGAAGAATTGTTGCCTTTGAATTATGGTGTTGATGAAGAATGTTGAATATGCCATGGACTGCCAGAGGAACGAACAAATCTATCTTGGAAGAAGTACAGCCAGAATGCTCCTTAGAAGCGAGGATGGGAAGACTTTGTCTCACATACTTTGGACATGTTATCAGGAGGGACTAGTCCGGAGAAGGACATCATGCTTGGTAAAATAGACCGTCAGTGAAAAGAGGAAGACCCTCAATGAGATGGACTGACACAGTGGCTGCAACAATGGGCTCAAACACGGCAAAGATTGTGAGGATGGCACAGGACTGGGCAGTGTTTTGTTCTATTGTACATAAGGTCGCTGTGAGTTGGAACAGGCTCGACAGCACCTAACAACAACTCTATTCTTAGTGATGTATCAAAAGAAAATAATTCAACACAAGAAAGGAGATGAGGGCAAAAGAAGTCCATAGAAGCTCAAGCCATATAGAAAAAAAATAAAAAAGGAGAAAATAGTCTAAATGTTCATCTGATGACTGGCTTCTTATTGATCTCAGGATAATACAAAATCCTTATTATGACCTTCCAAAGTCCTATCTGTTCTGTCTCATTTCATCTTACTCTTCTCTATACTTAATACACGTTAGCAGCTGGCCTTCTGTTAGTGCTTCAAAGGCATGCAGCTCCTTCTGCCACAGGACATTTGCACGTTCTCTTGTCTTGCAATACAATTAGCTTACCCATTGCCTCTTAACTTGCACCCGGTTTACTCGTTCTCATTGTCACTTCCATAGAAAAACTTCCAGACTAGATCTGGCCTCACAATAATACACTCTGATAGCACACTGTACTTTCCCTTGCAGTACTTATTGAAATTTCAATTTAAAAAGCGTTTGTTATTATTTTTTTAATGGCTTTCTTCCTTGCTGGAGTTAAAGCTCTAGGAAGACAAAAGATGTGTCTATCTTACTTAGGGCTATTTTCTCCTACCACAGGTGAGACACTTAGCAGACACTCAATAAATATTTGTGGAAAGAATAAACTAATCCAAGTCTTAATACTCTGTGAGTTTTTGTGGCTGATGGAACCAAGAACATCAGCCTGTTGATAATCACCACTCTATTTTCATCAAGATCTAATGCACTATACTTGCTCTGGTTTAGGACAGAAAACAGAAATCTGTTTTCCCAAATGAATCACAAAAGGAGGAAATTCACTCTTTAAATGGTTCACATTTGCAAAAGAATAAAATATTGTTATTACGTGACTGAGCCAATGTAGTCTTTAGTGCTTAGCTAAGCTTATTAAATGCCCTCAGGATCTGTTTCCAAGATTAGCCTCTGTGATCTGCTATTCCAGGAACAACATCATGTTCTTTTTTTTTATTTTGACTCTAACCTTATGTCCTTTTATAGCATTTCCTAAGGAAATTCGTTTGTATTCTCATCTTCAATAGGAACTTTCAAATATGCAGTATTTAAGTGCATGTGTTTCTGATTTATAAAATACAGTAAAATGGAGATATACATCTTACTTATGCCTTTTGTATTGTATAAGCGTTATGAGGATCGATCCTTTATTCTCGCTTTCAACTCTGGGGAAACTGCTCCCCGGTTTCTATCACTCTACTTATGCAACTATAGCATGATTCTGAACAAAGTTCATTGCTTTAAAAACAATTTCTCTGGCTCAAAATCCTATCAGGCTCACACCTACAAGTGTCCTTAAAGATATCAATCCAAGAACACAGCTCTTTCCTCTTAACCTCTGCAAATCTCCCCACTTGAATCTCTGCTCTGATTTTAAAAAGACTTAAGGATACCAGGTGGGGGGAATATCAAGTTCTCCATGAAAGTTGCAGCAGGTCAGTGGGAGCAGAGGCATAGATTAAGAGACAAGAGAGGACTACTTGTTTGATTAAAGCCCACTGACCTTTTCTTATTTGTCTTCTGGCTAACCTATGCTTTGCACTTGAAGGGAAAAGAGGGAGTAACAGTCACCGACCGCTTGCTTCAGAGCTGTCTTCATTTGGGGAGGTGCCTGTTGGTTGGAAGCAGAGACTGTGAAAAGTGGGAGAAGCGCTGCTAAAGTCAAATGGATGAGGGTGCTAATGGCTGTAACTTCAGGAAGGAATGGCCTTAGCATCAACTAATAGTTATTATGTGGCAGACACTGTGCTAGAGCTTAAAATAGTAATAAGGCGGAATAATAAGACATTGTCTCAGAAAGCTTAAAAACAAGAGGGCAGAGAGAACCAATACCAATACAAAAGAAAGTATAAATGACCTGTAAATTCCAAGTGACGATTGAAGATACTCCCACCTCCCTCTTCCCCCCCCCCCACCCCTCCAGCAGCTGAGTGAAGCAGAAAAGGAGGCATTGGGGAGGAGTCTTAAATAGGAGGTGATTCAGAGCTAAGGCAAAGATATTGAAATGGTCACAGTAGGGTGTGTGCCTAGGACTGTGTCTAGCTGAGTTTGGATAGAATATAAGAGGGTAGTGAGGATGAGGCCAGCTTTATGAGGATCTTACATGATAGAGTGAGGACATCCTTGAGTCATAAAAGTATTGCTAGTAGGATAGAGCTATGATTGGAGATACATTTTAGGAAGTTTAATATATTATGTATGTGTAAAATGGTTCAAGGAGAGAAATGGTTCAATTAAGAGACTGATAGAATAACTAAGGAAGATCTGTGAAACAAGTATTTCAGACAGAAAGGGAGAGAAGGCATTGCTGAGGGTAACAAGAATAATAACTCTATGGTGATGGGGAGGTGGGAAGAATAAGAGGTGAACAATGAGTTTCAAGTTTACCCCAAGACTTTAAGTCTGAGTTACCAGTGCAATTAAATAGGTAAATTGGGAAGTAGAGCTAGTTTAGGAGTGGAGGAAGGGACAGAGAGGGACAGAGAAGAAACTTAGTATGGGTACTTTACTATAGATATGTGTGTGTGTGTGAACGTATATATACATATGCACATATACGTGCATATATATATATATAAATACATATAGGTGTTGTTGTTGTGTGCCATCAAGTTAATTCTGACTCACAACAACCCTATAGGAGAGAGTAGGATTGCCCCATAGGGTTTCCAAGGAGCAGCTGGTGGATTTGAACTGCCGACCTTTTGGTTAGCAGCCTGAGCGCTCAACCACTTAGCCACCAGGGCTCTCTCTCTCTCTATGTATGTAAATACACATATGTAGTTGTTAGGTGCCATCCAGTCGGTTCTGATTCATAACGACCCCATGTACAACAGAATGAAACACTGCCGGGTCCTGTGCCAGCCTCACAATCATAGTTATGATTGAGCCCATTGTTGCAGCCACTGTGTCAATCCATCTCATTGAGGGTCTTTCTCTTTTCCTTGACCCTCTACTTTACCAAGCATGATGTCCTTTTCCAGGGGCTGATCCCTCCTGATAACATGTCCAAAGTATGTAAGACGATGTCTTGAAATCCTTGCTTCTAATATTTCTGCTGTGGTTTTTCCAAGACATATTAGTTCCTTCTGGTAGTCTATGGTATGTATACTCAATATTCTTTGCCAACGCCATAATTCAAAGGCATCAGTTCATCTTTGGTCTTCCTTATTCATTGTTCAGCTTTCTTATGCATATAAGGTGATTGAAAACACCGTGGCTTGGGTCAGGCACACCTTAGTCCTTAAAGTGACATCTTTGCTTTTTAACACTTTTTAAAGTGGTCTTTTGCAGCAGATTTACCCAATGTAATGCGTCATTTGATTTCTTGACTGCTGTTTCCTTGGGTGTTGATTGTTGATCCTAGTAAAATGAAGTCCTTGACAACTTCAACCTTTTCTCTGTTGATCATGATGTTTCTTATTTGTCCAGTTGTGAGGATTTTTGTTTTCTTTCCGTCGAGGTGTAATCCATATTGAAGGCTGTAGTCGTTGTTCTTCATCAGTAAGTGCTTCAAGTCCTCTTCATTTTCAGCAAGCAAGGTTGTATCATCTGCATATCACAGGTTATTAATGAGTCCTCCTCCAATCCTAATGCTTCATTCTTCTTCATATAGTCCAGCTTCTTGGATTATTTGCTCAGCATACAGACTGAATAAGTATGGTAAAAGGATGCAACCCTGATGCACACCCTTCCTGACTTTAAACCACTCAGTATCCCCTTGTTCTGGCTGAAAGACTGCCTCTTGGTCTATGTACACGTTCCTCATGAGCACAGTTAAGTGTTCTGAAATACCCAATCTTTGCAATGTTATCCTGATTTGTTGTGATCACACAGTCAAATGCCTTTGCACAGTCAATAAATCACAGGTAAACATTCTGATATTCTCTGCTTTCAGCCATGATCCATCTGACATCACTAATGATATCACTTGTTCCACGTCCTTTTCTGAATCCAGCTTGAATTTCTGGCACTACCCTGTCTATATACTGCTGCAACCGTTTTTGAACTATCTTGAGCAAAATTTCACTTGTGTATGGTATTAATGATATTGTTCGATAATTTCCACATTCAATTAGATCACCTTTCTTTGGAATGGGTACAAATATGAATCTCTTCCAGTTGGTTGGCCAGGCATCGGTCTTCCAAATTTGTTGGCATAGACGAGTGAACACCTCCAGAGCTGCATCCGTTTGCTGAAACATCTCAATTGGTATTGCGTCAATTCCTGGACCCTTGTTTTTTGCCAATGCCTTCAGCGCAGCTTGGACTTCTTCCTTCAGTATCATCAGTTCTTGATCATATTCTCCCTCCTGAAATGGTTGAACATCCACCAATTCATTTTGGCACAGTGACTCTGTGTATTCCTTCCATCTTCTTTTACACAGCCTTGAAAACCTTATGGAGCAGTTCTACTCTGCACACGTGGGGTCACCATGAGTTGAAATTAACTCCACAGCAACTAACAGCAACAACAGCCAGTACTTTTAATTTTTACCCTAATTTTAAGATTAACAGCTTTCCATTTATAAAGTCTGACAAAGAGCTAAAATATCCCATAGGAGGAAGAGAGATATTAACCACCTGTGCAATGAAAAGTTTAGATACGAATGTTCTAATAGTTGTTTAATTAGCCCATAGCTAACTGAATAAGGGAATAAAGATGGATGAAAAGTTACATTTACCTTAGCCCAAAAGCTGTATTTGACCCCATAAGCCAGCATCATCACTTGCATTTAGAAGTATTTCTATAAATTATCTTGGTAAACAATCAGTTACGAAGCTGTTAAACTGCCGTGGTTCTCAAACTGGCAAATGTGTACTGAACACTTGCAACAATCGGGCAATCGTGTAGCATATTCCTGGTTCATTGATTTTACTTGAAGATTTGGGAAGACATATTTTTTCTATTAAAGCCAACTTGGATGTATTATTCATTCATTCAACAAATTCTTATTGTATGCAGGCAGAATGTAAGATACCGGGAAATATTGATTTATAAAATGGATGGCCCATTAGTGGTGGTGGTGGTGGTGGGTTATAACATAAGTGGAAAATTTTCATGAATTTTAAGTTAAAATACAAGGTGCTAAGAAATGTTGATCTTGAGGAGTGCTTCTTTGGACTAAATGGCCAGGTCCATGAAGGTACCCATTCATTCTCCTCAAATGTTGGGGTAATTCCCTGGAAAAGCTTGCATGGTAAATATGGAAAGCTGTAGAGACATGAGAGGGTGCCCAGTTATGTTTTATTGAGAAGATGCAGCAGTCTGAGGTTCCCACTCTGCCTGTGAGTGCTATCACTGTGAGAGGTTGGCAGTCTTTAGTAAATAGGTATTGTCCTCACTGAAACTAGGGATCAGTTTGTGGCCCAAAGAATCCTCTTTGCTCATATTCTCTGAAAGCTGGCATTGCAAGAATGACTTTCTCTTCATTATGAGTTCAAGGAGAAAGTTGGAAGGGGCTGGGGAAATATCTTTTACTCACGTGCACCTACTCTACCCTGAAACTAATGCCTTGTTGAATGCAAGGAGGAAAGATAATAGCCTTAAAGCATCTTTTGTTTAATTTTGTAAATTCCATATAATATATGGTGTAGATGGATACGCATACATAAAATACACATCTAGAGTTTTATATATGCCTAGATAAACCTAGAATAGTGTTAAAAGTAGACATACTTAAATATGCTCTTCGAGATTTGGATGAAATCAGAAACATAAAAGCATCAGTGAAAAATCACTTCTAGGATGCTCCCTATAAATTCTTAAAAAATTAAACATATTAAAGAGAAGGCAATGTTTTAATAAAAATACCAATTATAGAAAGCACAAAAGAAAAACTATTACATGATCTTTAAGTAATACTAATCAATTTAGTGCAAGATGTCTAGTTGTCTGTTTAAATAATTATGTAAGAAAAATACTCATGACCAGAATATCTAGGTTCCTTTTAAATACCTAAAACAATTTACTTTTTTTAGTCAGGTAATTAACACCCTTAAAATATTTACAGTATTAACCATAAATCCTCCAGGTGCAAATAATCTAATAAAACTATCACAATCTCCAAATTAGTGAGATCTAAATTCGTTTGTTTTTATTATATATTAGGAATAAAAATAGTATTACTATTTTCAGTTTGAATAAGTAAAAATTTATAGTTTCCTGAAATATTTCATTTAATCAATAACAAAGTATGAACCGCTAATTGTGGAAATATTTAAATTTGCAACCAATATCTTTACTAAATTTGAAGAATGTTGAAGTCAGCATAGCCTGCTTTATTTCACAAGGACCTGAGATCCTTGTCTTATTCTTCATCTACATTATTTTTAAAACTTGATGTTATTGTGCTATAATTCTTCAGATAGTCCTGAACCTAAAGGTATGCTTCTGGATTTTTCTACACAAATGGATGTTTTTTCCCCACCAAATCAATATTGAATTTGCACCAAGAAATAAACAGTATATCTAGATTTTCCTGGACCAATCCAAAGAATCCACACTCCTGAATTTAACATTATTTAGATTTATTACCAAGCCAGTGAAAACAAAAACAGTGTTATGGATAAGCCCTAGATAAGAATATGAGGGTGAGTGGATGCTGCTGCTTCCTGAATACTCTCTGATTGCTCATAGAGATGCACCTGAACTTTGGTGATCAATATGGCTCTCCTGCAGTGAGGAAGCCTCCAGTTTCAAGAAGCAAAGAGGTTTTGGCTCCAAGGTTTATAAGCCATTACGCTCAGGGAACGCTGCTTAGAGCCATACGAGGCAATCCCTTGCTGCACCTCAGGAATATACTTTTATATTCTATTACTTTCTGCATATCATTGGGCCTATAGTAATATCTTAGAAAAATAAAGCATAGAAAAAGGACAATTATCTGGAAAACTCAGATTCCATCTAACTTGTATTTATTGTTTATCTATTATTTGCCAGATAATGCGATAGATATTGAAGCCGAGAGTTGAAGAAGAAACAGTTACAGCTTTTAAAAATTTCAAAACCTCATGGAAAGAGAAACACATAAATAAGTATAATTCAAAGTATAATTAAATAAAATACATAGCCACCAACAATTATGGGAGGAAAAAGAATATAATTACCACACCATGTTTAATAGCTGGACAAAGAGGAGAAGAGCTTTGCAGACAAAGGGAGCAAAGACTTAGAGGCCATAAAAGATTATGATTTTTTATGAAGAGTGGACGTGCAGTGTGGCTAGAGCATAAGGTGTTTGGAAGCTACTGAAAAATACAACTTGGAAAATTAAATTGAGTGCAGACTAAAGCATTGGGCTTTGTTTGTTTATTTGTATTTGTGATTTCTTTTTTTTTTAATGGAGTATATGGTTAATTTTTTTTTATTGTAGTTTAGATGAAGGTTTACGAACAAACTACCTTCTCATTACACATATTGTTTTATGACATTGGTTAACAACCCCACGACATGTCAACACTCTCCCTTCTCAACCTTGGGTTCCCTATTACCAGCTTTCCTGTCCCCTCCTGCCTTCCAGTCCTTGCCCCTAGGCTGGTGTGCCCCTTTAGTATCATATTATTTTATGGGCCTGTCTAGTCTGTAGATGAAGGGTGAACCTCAGGAGTGACTTCATTACTGACCTAAAAGGATGTCTGGAGGGCATACTCTCAGGATTTCTCCATTCTCTGTCAGGCCAGTAAGTCTGGTCATTTTTTGTGAGTTAGAATTTTGTTCTACATTTTTCTCCAGCTCTGTCCTGGACCCTCTATTGTGACCCTTGTCAGAGCAGTCAGTGGTGGTAGCCGGACACCATCTAGTTGTACTGGACTCAGTGTGGTGGAGGCCATGGTAGTTGTGGTCCATTAGTGCTTTGGACTAATCTTTCCCTTGTGTCTCTAATTTTCTTCATTCTCCCTTGCTCCCAAAGGGTTGAGACCAGTGGAGTATCTTAGATGGCTGCTCACAGGCTTTTAAGACACCAGACGCTACTCACCAAAGTAGGATGTAGAACATTTTCTTTATAAACTATGTTACGCCAATTGAGCTAGATGTTCCCGAAGACCACGGTCTCCATAGCCCTCAGCCCAGCAATTCAGGGGAGTTTGGATGTGTCTATGGAGCTTCCATGACCTGGCCTTGTACAAGTTGTGCTGGCTTCCCCAGTATTGTGTACTGTCTCACCCTTCACCAAAGTTACCACTTACCACCCATCTCCCCTCCCTCGTAACCATCAAAGATTATTTCTTTTTGCGTGTAAACCTTTTCATGAGTTTTTATATTAGTGGTCTCATACAATAGTTGTCCTTTTTTGATTGACTTATTTAACTCAGCATAATGCCCTCCAGATTCATCCATGCTGTGAGATGCTTCGCAAATTCGTCATTGTTCTTTCTGGTTGCATAGTACTCCATTGTGTGTATGTCCATAGTTTGTTTATCCATTCATCTGCTGATGGGCATCTAGGTTGTTTCCATCTGTTTGCTATTGTGAACAATGCTGCAATGAACTTGAGTGTACATATGCTTATTTGTGTGATGGCTCTTATTTTTCTAGGATATATTCCTAGGAGGGGGATTTCTATAGTATTTCTATTTCTAGCTTTTTAAGGAAGTACCATATTGTTTTCCAAAATGGTTGTATCATTTTGCATTCTGACCAGCAGTGCATAAGAGTCCCAATCTCCCCACAGCCTCTCCAATATTTGTTATTTTCTGTTTTTTTGATTCATGCCAGTAATGCCAGGATGAGATGGTATCTCATTGTGGTTTTCATCTGCATTTCTCTAATGACTAGTGATTGTGAGTATTTCCTCATGTGTCTGTTAGCTGCTTGAATGTCTTCTTTGGTGAAGTGTCTGTTCATTTCCTTGTCCATTTTTTATTTGGATTATTTGTCTTTTTGTTGTAGAGGTGTTGTATTTTCTTGTAGATTTTAGAGATTAGACCTTTGTCATATTTGTCATAGCCAATTTTTTTTTCCCAGTCTGTAGGTTGTCTTTTTACTCTTTTGGTGAAGTGTTTTGATGAGCGTTAAGTGTTTAATTTTTAGAAGATCCTGGTAATTTAACTTATCTTCTGGAGTTTGTGTGCTGTTACTTATGGTCTGTATCCTGTTAATGCCGTGTATGAGGGCCTCTAGCCTTGATCCTATTTTTTCTTCTATGATCTTTATAGTTTTTGACTTTATATTTAGGTCTTCGATCCACTTTGAAGTAGTTTTTGTATATGGTGTGAGATATGGGTCCTGTTTCATTTTTTTGCAGATGGACATCCAGTTTTGCCAGCACCATTTGATAAAAAGACTGTCTTTTCCCAATTCGATAGACTTTGGGCTCTTGTCGAAGATCAGGTGACTGTAGGTGGATGGATTTACATCTGCTTTCTCAATTCTGTTCTATTAGTCAATGTATCTGTTGTTGTACCAATACCAGGCTGTTTTGACCACCATAGCTATATAGTAGGTTCTATGGTCAGGTAGTGTGAGATCTCCTACTTTATTCTTCTTCCTCAATAGTGCTTTACTTATCCAGGGCTTCTTTCCTTTCCATATAAAGTTAATGATTAGTTTGTCCCTCACTTTAAAGAATGTTGTTGGTATTTGGATTGATATTTCATTGTATTTGTAAATTGCTTTGGGTAGAATTGTCATTTTCACAATGCTGAGTCTACCAATCCATGAGCATGGTCTGTTCTTCCATTTATGTAGATCTCTTTTGGTTTCTTGCAGTTTTCTTTGTATAGGTCTTTTACATTCCTGGTTAGATTTATTCCTAAGTTTTTTTTTTTTTTAAAGGGGCTATTATAAATGGTAACTGTTTTCCTGATTTCCTTTTCACTGTTCTCTTTATTGTTGTATAGGAATCCAACAGATTTCTGTATATTTATCTTGTATCCTGCTGCTCTGCTGAATCTATTAGTTCTTGCACTGATGCCCAGCCTGTCCTGTTGGCCCCACTATGTGCCACAAACAACAGATTCCAGCCCCTCCTCTTCAGCTGGACCTGCCCTGCTGCACCATAGCTGAGTGACTGGCCCTACCCATTGGACAAGGAGGTGAAAAATATCGTGCCCACAGGCAATCAACAACAAAGAACACACAGCCCACCTGCTCAGACATAACTAAATAAAACAAAAAAGTGGGAGAAAACAAACAAATCTACAATCAATAAATGAAGAAAATAACTACTGAATGTCCTGAAGACAGCAGATGATATTAAAATATATAAAATAACAGGACAGGATCGTTCTAGTAGGTGTCCAAAATAAAACACCAGATGACTTTCCAGTAGAAGAAAAGGCAGTAGAACTACCTGATAGAGAATTCAAATCTCTAATATTCAAAACTGTCCAAGAGTTAAAGCAAAAAGCAGACAAAAATGAAGGAAAAAAAGACAAATTCATGGAACATAAGGACCAAAAAAATGGAAGAATTCATGAAAATAATGCAGGAACAAAATGTCAAAATAAATTAACAACTAGAAATCATACAAAAACAACAATTAGAAATCAGAGAAATAAACAACAAGATTTCAGAAAAGGACAGTGTCATAGAAGGTCTGCAGAGCAGGTTTGAAACAATGGAAGACAGGATCAGCGAAATTGAAGACAAATACTTGGATACCATTTTGTTAGAGGAAAAATCAGAAAAAAGAATGAAGAAACACTGAGAATTATGTGGGATATGATCAAAAGCAAAAATCTGTGAGTGATAGGAGTTTCAGAACAGGGGAAGAAAATGGAAAACACAGAGAGGATCACTGAAGAATTGCTGACAGAAAACTTCCCTAATCTCATGAAAGATGAAGAGCTGACCATCCAAGAAGCTCAATGAACCCCATATAGGATAGACCCCAAAAGAAAATCAGCAAGGCATATCATAATCACACTAGCTAAAACCAAAGACAAAAAAAGAATCCTGAGAACAGCTTGAGAAAAACAAAAAGTCACATACAGAGGGGAAACAATAAGACTCAGCTCTGATTACTCAGCAGAAACCATGCAGGCAAGAAGGCAATGGGATTACATATATAAAACCTTGAAAGAAAAAAATTGTCAACCAAGAATAATATATCCTGCAAAACTCTCATTCAAATATGATGGTGAAATTAGGTCATTTCCAGATAAACAGAAATTAAGGGAATATGTTAAACCAAACCAAATTTACAAGAATTAGTAAAGAGAGTCCTTTGGTCTGAGAACAAAAATCATCAGACCACAGTCTGAATCTAGGACGCAAAATTGCACCAGCCGGATATTAACCTAGGAAATGAACTCTCAAGGAGTATTCAAAACCAGAAGCTTTACAGCAGGGAACTAGAGAGGTTAATCTGTAAATGATAAGAACATCAGAACAATAAAAGAGGGAATAAATGGTGTAGGTATAGAACTTTCTAATAGAGAGGAAGGCAAGGTGATACCAAGTAATAATAGGCTGGTTCAAATCTAGGAAGACAAGGGTAAATTTCAAGGTAACCACAAAGAAAGTTAACTAACCTACTCATCAAAATAAAGAAGAAAAACATAAAGTCTCAGTAAACACAAAATCTACAAAAACAAAAGAAATAAAGCATTGAGCTTTTATTGAGTAGGTGACTGTCTCAAAATTTGGTACTACGAAGACTTACCTTTATGAAGAATGGGGATTCCAGAACATTCAATTGTGTTCATGTGGAACCTGTACTTGGAGAAAGAGGCAGTTGTTTGAACAGAACAAAGGGATACTATGTGGTTTAAAATTTTACAAGATGTGCAGAAGGGTTGTGTCCTTTCACCTTACTTGTTCAAGCTCTATGCTGAACAAATAATCCAAGAAGGTAAACTATATGAAGTAGAATGCAGCATCAAGACTGGAGAAAGATTCATCAACTACCTGTGATACGTAGATGACACAACTTTGTTTGCTAAAAATGAAGATGACTTGAAGCACTTACTGCTGAAGGTCAAAGGCTACAGCTTTCAGTACAGATTATGCTGGTATGTGAAGAAAATGAAAACCCTCCGAACTGGGTCAATAAACAACATCATGATAAACAGAGAAAAAATTGAAGTTGTCAATGATTTCATTCTACTTGGATCAATAATCAATGTTCATGGAAATAGCAGTTAAGAAATCTAACAAGGTATTGCATTAGGAAAATCTTTGCAAAAGATCCTTTAAAGTTTTAAAAGGCAAAGTTGTCACTTTGATGACTAAGGTGCTCCTGACTCAAGCCATATTCTTTTCAATCAGAATTCTCCTTAGAAGTGAGAATGGTAAGAACTTTGACTCACTTACTTTGGACATGTAATCAGGAAATACCAATCTCTAGGAAAGGACATCATGTTTAGTAAAGGAGAGAGTCATTAAAAATGAGGGAGACCCTCAATGGGATGAGTTGAAACACTAGCCATAACAATGGACTCAAACATACCAATGATCATGAAGATGGTGCAGGACTGGGCAACATTTTGTCCCGCTATACATAAGGTTGCCATAAGTTGGAGCCCACCTGACAGTGACCAACAACAACAAGACTCACCTAGGACACTTGTAAAAATATATTTATTTTTAGTTGGAGGGCCCCTTCTCCTGACTCAGGAGGTCAGGACAGAGTTGGGTCCAGGAATCTGCATTTTTAACAAACAGCTCCGCAGGTTCTAGGGAAGGTTCTGGGGCAGGTCATTTGTGTTTACAAAAATAAGCTTGGAAGTCTTGTGGAAGAAATATCTAGGAGGACATTTCAGCCACAGAAATACCAGTTAGGAAGTGTCAAAAAAGTTTCAGCAATAGACAACAAGAGCATGAGTTAAGGTAGTAGCGATGGAATTGGGAGGAAAGGAGAGAAGTAAAATGCAGCCTATGAGGTAAATCTGACAAGAGCTCAGGATCAATTACATATGGTTGCCTGAGAGCTAATCTTGAGGTTTCTAGAATGTATGCCTATAGAACTAGTGGCAGGAAATCTCTATCCAGGGTTGTGGGAACAGCAAGTTCAATTATGTTGTTGTTGTTAGTTGCTATTAAGTTGATTTCAACTCACGTTTACCCTATGTGTGTAGAGTCGAACTGCTCTGTAGGGTTTTCAAGGCTATGACCTTTCAGAAGCAGACTGTCAGTCCTGTCTTCCAAGGTGCCTCTGGGTGAGTTTGAACTGCCAATTTCTTCGCTAGTAGTTGAGCACTTAACTGTTTGTTACACCTAGGGACTTCAAAGTTCAAATACAGACACATAGAATTTGAGGTGCAGTTTTAGGGCTCCTTCCACACATTCCCACTCATTATAAAGAGCAGAATCCCTCTCTGATGAACTTAAGCAAAAGGAGGAACTCACGAAGATTCTGGGACAACTCAAGGAATCTGAGAAGAGGAATGCTGTTGGCTGAGATCAAAGGGCTCAATTTTCTTCCAAACTCTCTTCTGTCTCTAGTTTTTGCTCTCTTCATCCCTTCTTTATCTATTACTATCTATCAGATCAGTCATCTAGGGAGAATCTGAGCTCTTTTCTCTGTCTCTTTTCTTCTTAGTTCCAATTTCAAAATACCAGGAGAAGACTCTGAAAGAGCTTTGGTCATGTATTTATTCCATGTCAAATGAACTGTAGTTAAGAGACAGGGGTCATAAATTAATATTACAGCTCCTACTGTACTCAGGTACATCATGAAAAGGGAGAAACCCTTAAGATAAATATGTTAGCAGATAATATTGCAGTATTCACTAAGGATGCCTATGTTAGAGACGTCAAATTTGATAGAATAAGTAAGGGAAATGTTTTCGCCATGTAGCATAACAAAGTCATGCGAGTAACTACATAAGGACCATCTTAGAATTATGTCTACCCTAAGTAGAAATACAAATGGCTAGTAAATCCATGAAAATATGCTCAACATCATTAGTCACAAGGGAAATACAAATTAAAACAATAATGAGGAACCACTCCATACCCAAGAGAATAAAAACTGACAATACCAAATATTAGCAAGACTGAAGCAACAGGAACTCTCATGCTTTTCTGTGAGGAATGCAAAAATTTTCAAAATAGAGAAAATTTTGGCAATTTCTGTAATGTTAAATATATACTTAACACACAATCCAGCAATCCAATCCTTGGCATTTACCCAAGAGAAATGAAAATGTATATTTACAAAACCATTCACTGAAGCTTTAATCATCATTGCCAAAAACTGGAAATAACTGAAATTATACATCAACAGGTGAATGGATACATTTGGTGTATTTATACATGGAATCGTTCTAGCACACACACACACACACACTCAAGGAGTAATACTGATACATGCAAAACCACTGATGAATCTCAAAAATACTGTGCATAATCAAAGAAGTCAAACAAAAAAGAGTATTATTATATGACTTCAATTATATGACATTCTTGAACAAACAAAATTAATGTCTAGCGATAGACCTCAGAGCAGTGGTTCCTAGGTGGGCCGTGGGGAGATTGACTAAAAAGGAGCACAAGAGAAATTTTTGGGTGATAGAAATATTCTATATTTTTGGGGGGTGGTCATGATTATGCGGGTACATTTATATGTCGAAACTCTTTGGACTTAACACTTAAAATGGGTGCTTTTTATTTTGTGAAAATTATACTTCAATGAAGTTGATTTAAAAGTATGTCGCATATATTCTGGATGGAAATAAGGAGACCTTTTTATATTATGTAACACTGTTTGGCATTTGTAGTTGCTAAAATAGGCATAGAATACAAACAAGCTGTAGATATTTGAAAGGAGCAAGCAAATATAGCACTACTTGCAGATGAAATCATTTTCTGGAAAGTCTAGGTAAATTGGGTGAAACAACACTGGAATTGAGAAAGTTCAATAAAGTGGCTGGATATAAGATAAAAAATATAATCTGTTAGAAAATATAATGTGAACATTCACTGTATTCTTTTTAAAATAATTTTTTATTGTGTTTTCAGTAACAGTTTACACAGCAGATTAGGTTCCCATTTAACAATATCTATTGTTAAATTATTCAGTGACATTGGTTACATTCTCACAATATGTCAATATTCTTATTATTTCCATTCTGGTTGTACAGTTTCTAGTAATCTAGTTTTCCTGCCCCATTATCTTCTCATCTTTGCTTTAGAGTAATTGTTGACTGTTTGATCTCCTTTAGATGATTTTTTTTAATGGAATGCTGTACTCATGGGTGACATTATTTTATGAGCCAATCTATGAAGATGAATGAAGATTTTAAAAAACGTTGAGTGTCAATAACAAATAATTGCATGTTATCTGTCATATTACAAGAATTTTGTTTTATTTTTAAATAAACCATGGTGGCGCAGCGGTTAAGAGCTACAGCAAGCTAGTTGGAATCCAGCAGCTGCTCTTTGGAAACCCAATGGGGTAGTTCTACTCTGTCCTATAGAGTCGCTATGAGTTGGGATTGACTCAATGGCAGTGGGTAGTGGGTGGTTTGGGTATAAATGAAATAGGTCATCTCATACAGTTTGTGAAGCTAATATAACTTAAAAAAAAAAATATCTTAAATTATCTGCTGCACAAGGAAGAAAAAAAGCTTGATGCACAAAAGTCCACCATAGGATGATATGTATGATATGATATCATACATGATAGTGAAAATTTGGCAACTACATATCCAACAGTAGAAAAATCGTTTGAAATGTATAGTATATCTACACAATGGAATATTATGCAGCCATTTATATAATATCTTTGAAGATCTAAAATACTATCAGAAAATTGTTTTAAATGATAGTATTAGGAGGCAAATTATGTTGTGATTGCCAACAGTATAAAATATTCATAGAAAATACACAAAAACGGTAATTATTACTCAGTACATTCTCTCAGCACTTCACAGGTACTTCTCACTTACCGTCACATCATCTCTCTGTAGCGTATACCTTTATTTATCCCATTGAAGAGATGAGGAAACCGATACACAGAAGGGTTAAACAAGTTGTAAAAGGCACTGAGCTAACGAGTAGGGTAGCAGAATTTTATGTCTTGCAGGCTGACTCCAGCGTTCACGCTCTTAATCACTGCACTGTATCTCCTATTTTTATTAACATACAACAGAAAGTTTTCATTAGTAAGCGTGACTTATCATTATAAACGACCTTAATAAACTGCGAAAAAAAAATCCCCATCAACTTTATTTTGTGCAGTCAAATATAGAGTTTCTATCTGGGGATTACTTGCACCCTCCTCTTTCATGTGCTCTCTCCCTAGATTCCCTGGGGAGCCTCTGGCACCCCTTGCGGTTTATTCGTCAGGTCTCCAAGTCCCTTGCCCGGTGGCGAACTTCCCATTCTAGAAGCTCGCTCCTTTCTCCCTGCCCCTGGGTCGCGGCTAGCAGTCCCAGGGTGAAATTACCAAGCGCTCAAAGGCCGCCAAATCTGTGTTCTATGGACCCTCCCGGTTGCCACCCTCTGTGACCCTGCCGACCCCTAGTGGTTGTAGTTTCGAGCACTCCCAGCCGAGGCTGGTCACTGCTCCAGGACCGCAGCGACCTTTCCGAAAGTGAGGTGCGGGTGGAGAAACCCCCCTGCGATGCAAAGCTGGGAGTCGACCTTTGCTGTCAAGGACCGCGAGGCGGGCAGTGTCCCTTTCGCACCTCTGTGCACAGACCGCGACCCACCGAGTGGAGGGCTGAGTCCTGGAGCGGTGCCCCCGGGGGTCGCCACCGGAGTCCGGGAGTACCAGTCCTCCTGACTGACCGTCTTTATTAGGTTAGGACAGCTGCTGAAAACAATAATTATTTCAAGCTGACTCAGAACTAGCTCCTGAGAAAATTGAGTGCTAATTAAAGACGTTTCCCAGTTGTCGAGGCCAAAGTTTACTGCTTGCGAACTGAGGGAGTTGGGATGGAGTGAGCGTATTTTAAACATGGTCTCTCCCGGAGAGTTATTTCTCGGACTGGGAACGGGAGGAGCGGGAACTGTTTGTGCAGCCCGTGGGACCAAAGTCCCTCTTTCGGGGAACTTGGGTAAGGGTCGCCCTCCTGTAACGCGGCAACTTGGGAGCAGTAAGCAGGTTTTTCGGGTCTCTGGAGAAGGGGAGGGAATATTTCTGCTGGAGCCTGTGTTGCTCTTGCGAGGTATTTGGCACGCATTAATTCAGCCCGGCGGGGGGTTCCTCTGCCTTCCCTGAGCCTTCAATTTCCCTAGTCTGCCCCGGGGGGTGGGGGGTGGGGAACGGACACGAAACCCCAAATCTGATTCCTTCTGTGGCTTAATAAAAGGATGCATACAAAACATAAGGAGTCGCGGTCATGCAGTGGTTAAAGCGCTGCGCTGCTAACCAGAAGGTCAGCGACCGGAACCCTCTAGCAGCTCCTCAGGGAGAAAGATGTGGCCGTCTGCTTCCTTAAAGATTTACAGCCTTGGAAACCCTATGGGGGAGTTCTGCTCTGTCCTATAGGGTCTCTGTGAGTAGGAATCCACTGCAGGCCGTGGGAATGCCAATACATAAAATACAATATATATACATACACAAGTGAGTACCTTGCGTGTTATGACGTTGAAAACCCGACTCTAGTTAATCATTGAATCATAGGTTGCAAGTGTCAGTGTCTAACGAAGTTTGGGGAACGCACATTATTTGGATTTGTAAACTCTTTGCCTCGCGTGCCCGGGGTTTGCCGCTGAAATGCGCCGAAAGCGGGGCCGAGCGGGGGTGGGGAGGGTCTCCAGTTGCCTGCGCTGCGCGGGGCTTTTACCCAGCTTCCTGCCTCCCTAGAGTCGCTGTGTCCGCCCGGCCCGCGAGCAGTCTGTGCAATCGAGAAACTCGATAGGAGGCAGCAGCTGATCTCCCACCACCCTAAAAATAATCCGCCCCGGCGCCCGGCGTGCTTCGGCTGGGGGAGGAAAACTCTGCCTTCAGAGTAAGTGAGTCCGTGTCTTTTACCTAAATATCGTTGCAGAAATTAAAAATAGCTGAAAGCTGTCGATTGTGACCTAACATTTCGGCAACCAAAAGGCGCCGGCGCACTCTCTCAGCGCTTCGCCTTCAGGATCGCAATTTCTAGGATGAAGGGACCGGGCCCCAGACCGAAGAAAGGCAGGATCAGGTTTCCAGCCTTACTTAACAAAGCTGCCGGCTTCTACATAAACCAACTGGAAACAGAGCACGGGGTTATTATTATTATTATTTTTCTTCGTAGACATTTCCTGTATTGTTTATGAAGTAGCTTTGTATCTGCTTAATTTTTGTAACGCTTTGCTTTTTAGGAGCTGTGGGTCCGGGTTTGAAATTTACGTCTTAAAACAGTGTAGGAAGCCTGTGTTTTGGAGGTAGCAAATTACACGCCTAGGGGTTTCAGCTAGCGTCAAGCGATTGCCCAAGGTATTTAAGTTTTGCTTTATTTGTTTAGTTTGAGATTAAAAAAAAAAAAAAAATCCCATTGTAGTGTCTGTCCAAGGGTTCTTATCTGCTGAGCCGTTCCAACATTTCATTTGGTGTGCACAGAACCTTACAGCCGTTGAAGAGTAAATGGGTGGATTCAAATCAGCAGTAAATCAGAACTCAGTGGTCATTTTTACTAATAATTTTCTTATGTGGCTCTGCCACAGATGGATGGATGGACAGATGGATGGGTGGATAGATGGTAGACAGATATCTGATAGTTCATATTTTATGAACTATGGATCGATGGTTCTTCCAAAGAAGTTATTAAAGCATTTATGTTTGCAAGTGGTCTCCATCCTCAGGATGCTCTAGATACCGATGAAGCTCTAAGTACATTCTTCATAATGTCGTGTTTCTTGCTCATAACATGAATTTGGTTAATTTCTGAATAAGTAAAGAATGAATTATTTCATATGTAAAAGAATGAAAGCTTTTCTAACGCTTTTAGCATGTTTTCTTCAGGTGTTTCCAAGCATTTTAGGTTCTCTGAGGTTGCTAGTCCATGAGAATTGTCCCTGGCTGCTGGGTGAAAGAATGCTCGTTTTCACTTATTTTACTTACAATCTACTACCGAAGAAAAGGGCTGACGAAAATAGGTGATATACCTGATGTACTTTAACACTTCGACCATATTTTTAGAATTAAATCGGACAGTTATTGTTCCTCCCTTATGGAGGAAGCAACAGAGCTGAGAGGACAACTGTTCATCGGCTAAATCCAAAATTTGTAAGTCTTAGGGGTGTGGCACCTCAGACAGTGCATTTCAAGCAATAATACTAAGGTTAGTCTTCTTGCCATGAAATCATAAGCTTGGTCATCAGAGTATTTTTGTTTTATGTTTTCTGCTCTACAGACCACTCCTGTAATCAAAGTTTCATTTTTATCTTTGTCTTTGAAGTTCATTCAGTCAAGTTCTCCAACCCTGTAGACGGTGGCAAACACCTGGATGTCTTTCAGTGGGTTGGTTTATGCTTCTGAGGAGGAAAAAGTCAAGGCCTCTCTTCTGTCCCTCCCCCTTGCTGTTTGGGCCTCTGTCAGTGCTTAGCTGACCCAGACAGCTCTAGAAGGGGTGTGGCTGCAGGACATCAGGTGACAGAGTTTAGCCAGCAGTAGCAGCAACATATATCCTTCCAAAAAAAAGCATTATTAACTTAACATGGGCTCCGGGAGGGAAACACCGGATGGCAGTTGGAGATTTAAGAATGAGTTAGAAATCCTGATTGAATAAATGACCTTCAATAAACACAAAGAATTAAAAACACATATGTAATAAGTTTACTCCTTCCCTCTTTTTATTCACGCGGGGTGGTAACGTAGGGTACCTGTTAGAAGGTGCCACACGCACACTGGGTGTTGGAGAAAGAGGCTAAGGGTCAAGGGGAAGAGGATGGAAGAGGAGGAAGTAGAGGAAAAACAAAAGGGGAGACGTGGTGGAAGGAAGCGGGTCGGTTGGGAGCCTGGGGCAAATGTGAGGTTGTTGGAGACAGTGCGAGAAGGAAGTCATCAATCTAAAACTTTGAAGCAGACACCTTAGTGTGATTATATGTATTTCTATATCCGTCTATATATGGAAAGGTATCTATATATGTATGTATGTGTGTGTGTGTATGTTTACATTATACCAAGAACTGTTGTGACTAGTGTGGTCTTGTGCACTAATGGATTACCAGTGCCTAAGCACGTGACCAACACGCAGTAAGGATTTTCGTAGTTAATGAATGAATGGCCTAGAATCCCAGACATCTGGTATATGGCTGAAAACGTTCCTAAACTTTTTCAGGTTATTGTTCTTCTCTGATAGTTTCATTCCACAGCTACGGAACATTTATTCAAAGATTATTTTATTGGTAGTTTTTAGGTGTGATTAAAATACTAAGCAGGCAATGCTTGTAGGTACTGGAGAATGTATGATGCAAATTCAGGGTATTCTTTAGCATCTGGCTCAATGATAATGATGAAATATCAGGGTTTACAAATATGACCAGTTGGGATATTGTAATTTTGCATAAAATTATAAAAGTAACTAAAGTAAAATTATTGTCGGTTCATATTTGGAAACAGTTTATATATATCTCTCACTTAAGATCAGGTTTGATTTTTCTCATTATCATTTTGACTAAATAAAGGAAGTAATCTGAAAAATTTCATTACTAGCAATTGTTTTTTTAGTTGCTTTTTTCCATCTAACGTGTAAATATGAATTTATAACTTCTATTTTACTGTTGTTTTTTTTAAAATCTCAAGTCTTTTCTAATTCTTTTATCCATCTTAGAACATTAATAGTTTGCAAGGACTTACCAGATATATAACCTCATATTAAGTTATTTATTTCTAACTATAACTTTTTAAAAAATCTGAGACATGGTCTCAACTAGAAAGCATAACAATGATTTATCAATAGAAGGGTTTATCAGAAATAATATGTGGGAGAGATTCAGTATATGACTATAAATACACAAATTGTCTACCTAGTTCTAATCATAGAATGTTTTATTGAACCTTAACTTAAAATTTAACCTCTCCAGTAGTTTACCTACTATTGCCAATCTTCTCTGTGTAACACTGTCGTTATTTCCTTCTAGGAAAAATATTGTTCGACCATTGCTAAATCAGTTATCAATGAAAGAGAAGAGAGAAAAGGTACTACGTTAATTAATCAAACCTTTGCCAACTTTTAATAATCTACCTGAGAATCCAGTGTGACATAAATATGGAAAAGAAACAAAGTCCAGTGATTTTAAAATGTTAAGCTGGTACTTATTTTAATAAAAGTAAATAAGATATTTTCTTTAAAAAAAAAAAGGTCAGATGTGGTGTGAGAGAACATAGCACATAGACACGTGTGGGTGTGGATCCCGGCTTGTCTACTGGTTGGCAAGTCACTGAGCCTACTTGAACCTCGGTAGCCTTCTCTGTGAAATAAGAATTACCCTATTCATCTTGCATGGTGGTTCTGAGAATGTGAGATAATGTACACAAAGTGCCCAGAATTTAGCAGGTGCTAAAAAGATGATTGTTGTTATGTGCTGCCAAGTCGATTCCTACTCATAGCAACCCTATAGGACAGAGTAGAACTGCCCTATAGGATTTCCAAGGCTGTAATTTTTACGGAAGCAGACTGTCACATCTTTCTTCTGCAGAGCAGCTGGTGGGTTCAAACTGCTGCCACCAGATCTCCTTTTTAAATAAATGATAAGAATTATTATAAAAGAAGTTTTCAGAAGGCTAAAACTTTTGCTGGAATTTCACAGTGGTATTTTTTTTTTTTTTAAATTGTGCTTTAGGTGAAAGTTTAGAATTCAAGTTAATTTCTCATTCAAAAATTTATGCACATATTGTTTTGTGACATTGATTGCAATCCCCACAATGTGACAGGCTGCTCCCCCTTTCTACCCTGGGTTCCTTGTGTCCATTTTTCCAGTTTCTGTCCCTTCCTTACTTCTCATCCTGCTTTTGGACAGGAGCTGCCCATTTTGTCTCATATATTTGATTGAACTAAGAAGCACGTTCCTCACAAGTGTTATTTTTTGTTTTATAGGCCTGTCAAATCTTTGTCGGAAAAGTGGGCTTCAGGAATGGTTTCAGTTATGGGTTAGCAGGGCATCTGGGGGCCGCAGTTTCAGGGGTTCCTCCAGTCTTGTAGACCCTTACTCCTCTATCATCTGTCTCAGCACAGCAATGAGGGATCCATTTAAAATGTAAGTTAGAGTATGTCACTTCTCTGCTCAGAACCCCTCAGTGGCTCCTCATTTCACCCAGAGTCGAAGCCAATGTCCTAGCAATCACCTGTAAAGCCCTGCATCATTTTGCCTTCTGTTACCTCTCTAAACTCATCTACTTCAGTCAAAAGACATCCTTCTGAATGTTTTGATCAAAGATTCTACAAAAGAATCCTGATCAAAAGGGGGAAAATGCAGAACAGAATTTCAGATTTTCAATGGAATCCACACTTTCTGGAGCCATTGAGGCTGGAGGAACCCCTGAAACTTTGCCCTGAGATAATCTTTAAACCTTAAACTAAAAGTATCCCCCGAAGTCTTCTTTGAACCAAAAATAGCTTATCTTAATTAGTAAAGTATGTCTGCTTTGAGCATTGTGTTCTTTTAAAGAACTATCTAGCTATGTGGGATCAAATTGACGACAGCAACTTGAAAGGTCGGAAGGGAAGTTTAGGGTGCAGTAAGTTTAAGATAATGGTGGTGGAATAATTTGGAAAAGGATAGCGGGAATGATAGCACAACTTTAGGAAAGTAATCAATGTCACTTGCTTGTACATGTAGAAAGTAATGAAATGGTGTATCTTTGGCTATGTATACTTTCACCAAAATAAAAAAAGAGAAGTCCTTCATTTCAAAATTTAAGTCGAGTGCATTTCATATAAGAGTATTCTCTATGTAACTTGAGTAGTTTCATTAAGTTGGCCCTTGGATTGTATTTAATCTGTCTTTAGCACTTGGTTTTAAGGTTGTTCAGAGAAAGACTGCTGTTTGCAGCTGCGTTGGTCTCTGTGTATTGATATTTCCAGCAATTAATACAATTTTCAGTAAATTGTATCCAGCTAAAGTTGTTCGGTAATGCATTTTCAATGAATGAACATGGCAAAGGATTTGCTATTATACTATTTTAACTTCTTAATCATTAGTTTAATTTCTCTCTCTTCTTTTTTCTTGATATGTCATCAGTTTTGTTCTTTGAAATCATTTTAGTCAGCTACTCCTCTGAGGGACCACTATGCATAGGTATCTTAAAGTTAAAATAACGTTTTTTTCAAATTAAAATATTTTTCTTTGGGGAAAAAAAAAAAAAAAACGCTATGGAAAAGAGAACCATGTGGAAAGTAGAAGGCCTTATAAGAAACTCTTAAATTACTGTGGCATAGATTTGCCTATTTCTTCAACTATGAAAATAAGGAATACTAACTGTATGTTATAATTTTATGAAAGAGTCTAATAATAAAAGGCTCTTTTCTTTCTCTTTTAGAGTAAGCCATATAAGAAGAAATGAGCCTTTCATTTTGTGGTAACAACATTTCTTCATATAATATCTATGATGGTGTATTACAAAATCCCTGCTTTGTGGATGCACTCAACCTGGTCCCGCACGTCTTCCTGTTGTTTATCACTTTCCCAATATTGTTTATTGGTAAGTAATCTAATATTTATGTCTTATTAATAGCTGAGATGTGGTATAAAGTTGAGTTAATTTCTCTAATATAAAGGCTGATGTGTAAGTCTGTAAGAAAAGAACAAGCGAGTGTTTTGTGTTTTCTAATTATCTTGTTGGTATATGATAAGGAGCCCTGGTGACATAGTGGTTAAGCAATCAGCTGCCAACCGAAACGTCAGCGATTCAAACCCACCACTCTGCTCTGAGAGAGAAAGATGTGGCAGTCTGCTTCCATAAAGATTACAGCCTTGGAAACCCTATGGGGGTTTGTCCTATAGGGTCACTATGAGTCAGAATTGACTTGATGGCAACGGGTTTGGTTTGGTTTTTGGCGTATAATACTCCATAGGTTAAATAGAGGACACATACCTGCTTAGAAATGCTTTTATTTGCATGCTTTTGTTTATTCACTTAACAAATATTTATTTGTTAATGGGCTTGGCATTATTCTAATAATGATTGATCAAAGATTTTCTGTAATATAGCATCACGTAATAACAAAGGCTATCATAACTCTTGGTACATAGTATTCAGGCTAATCAAATGTGCAAACACTCTAAAGATATTGGGACCACAGTAGCCATATGCAGCAGCACTGACTGTTGATTATGTAATGCTATATGTGGAGATCAAACGATGCGTTGCATTGGGCGACTATGGTGCAAAAAACCTCTTTAAAGTATTAAAAAGCAAAGATGTCACTTTGAGAACTAAGGTGCACCTGACCCAAGCCATGGTGTTTTCAGTTGCCTCCTACGCATGCAAAAGCTGGACAGTGAATTAGGAAGACCGAAGAAGAATTGATGCCTTTGAATTGTGGTGTTGGTGACGAATATTGAATATACCATGGACTGCCAAAAGAATGAACAGATCTGCCTTGGAAGAAGTACAGCCGGAATGCTCCTTAGAAGCTAGGGTGATGAGACTTCGTCTCACATACTTGGACATGTTACCAGGAGGGACCAGTCCCTGGAGAAGGACATCATTCTTGGTAAAGTGGAGGGTCAGCAAAAAAGAGGAAGATCCTCAATGAGATGGATTGACAGAGTGGCTGCAACAAAGGGCTCAAGCATTGCAACAATCATGGGGATGGTGCAGGATGGGGCAGTGTTTCATTCTGTTGTACATAGGGCTGCTATGAGTTGGAACTGACTTGACGGCACCTAACAACAACAGCAATATGTAGGACATTAAGAATACTTCTGACCAAAAGTAGCCCATGCAATATTTTTAGTTGTAATTCTACAGTTAATAAATTCAGTTTTTGATATCCAGTTAACTTCTTGGGTGCAAAGTCTGTGACATTCATGTTTTTATCCCTAACCCTCAGCAAAGAGGCTGACAACAAGGGTGTTTCAGTAAAGGTGGATTGGAGTAGACATTGTCAAAGGAGAATACTGGAGAAAAATGCAGTTTGTTTACTTACAGCTTTGTCTACTTGAATTGATGAGAGGCCATAAATACTTAAAATCTCAAAGAAGTATCAGGTGCAAGGAAAATTATGTTGCACAAAAGACACAGAGTTTGCCTGCAGGAGTTTACAGCACAAGTTCTAGTAGAGTACGTTGAATGTAACTAATCTTCCAATAATGAAGTGCATTTAAGAAAAACGAGGGCATAAATTAATTTTTTTTTCAAAGAATATTTCAGGGGCCTCGTTTGTCTATACAGAAGTTCCTTCCGACAGTATTTCAAGTACAAACCCCCATTCATTCTTGAAGTGTAGGGGGCTTTCTACTGCCAAAAAATGAGAAAGAAGGGGGGCAGCAGGATACACAATTCTTTCCTGCACACTATATATGAATGGGCATTACTCTAACTATAGTTTTGAGAAGAAACCAAAATTTTACTAAAACATAATCTTGAATCTTTTCTGTAGTGATGAGCTAAGGGAAAACCCATAATGTTCTCAAGCCTGCCTAAAAGCTCATCACCAGTGAACAAAACTGACTTTCTTTAAGAGAGACATCAATGCCACTTGTTGAATAGTGCTGGCCCAGACATAGATAACCGTTTTTCTCTTATGGAGTACATATGATTAGGAGTTAAATTTTTCATTTCAGCACCAAATCTCTCTCTCTCTCTCTTTTTTTGTAGACCCTCAATGGATCCCCTGTTTTGAAAGATTTTGGACTCCAAATTGCTTTTACTATTATCATTAATTTATTTTCCTTCTGAATGAAGCAGAGATCTGTCAGTGAAAGCCTCTGATGAGCATGAGATAACCATGTTGTCACCCAGAGCTGGTGTTATTCCTGATCAGTACAATAAACGTTAATGTGTTGCTTAGTTAGTCTAGGCAGTTTCGCAAAACAATTGTTATTCATTTATTTTCTTAGCATAACGAAGATAGACCAGGACTTTCACTGCTACCTAGAAAGCACTAAGGTTTCTAGAACCATGAAAAACTTATCGCAATGTAAATTATTTCCACTATTATAATTGATCCTTTTTTTCTTTCTCTCTTTGTCTTTGCTCTTTTTCAGGGTGGGGAAGCCAAAGCTCAAAAGTACAGATTCATCACAACACATGGCTCCATTTTCCAGGACATAACCTGAGATGGATTCTTACGTTTGCGCTCCTGTTTGTGCATGTTTGTGAAATAGCTGAAGGCATTGTTTCAGATTCGTAAGTGACTTGATTTAGTTAATATGATTTTACCACACTAGTGGGTATAGTGATATGAATAAGAGCCGAGAGTATACCAAGTGGGGCTTAACTTTTGGGACATAATTCACTAGGCATGACAGTTATCACTCGTTTTATACCATGTCATGGCTTTTGCCTGTATTTTGGTGTTGCTACATGATTCCTCTGATCTCACAGGTTCTGATCTCTGTGACTTTTTTCCTCATTCATGTGCTTTCTACTTCTTTACTCCCTATTCTGTGTAGCTTTTGCAGAACTTTCTGCTCTCGTAAACACTTTGCCACTTATCCTTAAAAAATATAGAAACTGTCTACATAGATATGTATTTAAATGCTATATATCTCTACATAAACATATTAATTAATACAGATGTTTCAACTTATTCTGTAAAGAACCAAGGATAGATGAGGCAGGCATTAAAGAAGTCTGAGAACAAGCAAGGACATAGCTAAAAATTGAGGCAAAGTATGAAATTATTTTAAAACCAGGATTTGTCATAAAACTCACATTTTTGAGGAAAGTTTGTTATTCTTATAATAGAAGAAATTGTAGTAGGCAGTTAGAGCATAATGAATTCTATTTATAACCCTGAACATAATCCGGAGATTTTTTAAAATCACATAGTAACGGAAAGTAAACTCAAGTGATAGGAAAATAGATTTGATTGGTTGATTTAAAACTATGCTAAATAGTACATCTTTTATGGAAGAACTGATGTGAGGAGACCTTTAAAGTTCTTAAAAAGAAAGTTCCAAAATCACTTTTCTCTTACCTACGAAGACTTTCCCTGAAATTTGTTTATATTTTTCTGTTGCAATTAATAAAAAATGAGACTGATAAACTTTTATTATGGAGCCAGTTTTGTTGTATTGTCTTTATGATGGTTATTTGCATATGTATGCACTGCTTAGTTTCAGATAAAGAAAGATACGCATTTAGAAGTTTCATTGGCTATTATTATCTTCTTAATAACTGTTTAAACCTCTTTGGCACAGTCTTTATCATATCAGCGTAACCAAGTCGTCTTTCTTTTTTCCCTGAGAATTAGGCTGACTATAAATGTTGCTCTGTTTATGCAGGAGATGGATGCCAGATCAGTCCAGCATTTCTCAAAAACTTACCATCATGTGTGCAAGGATGACTTTCCTTTCCAGCCTCATGGTTGATGTGTAGATTCGGTCAGAGACTTAGAACAGAGGCCTGAACTAATGTTGATGACTCATGCCAGTGTCAGAAACTTGTATAGTGGGAAATACAAGTGATCTGTCCTAAAATACAATAAACAAACAAACAAGTAAAAATACACTGTGATCTTTTTTTCCACATTCTTTTTCTTTTATTATTGTGCTTTAGCTGAAGGTTTACAGAGCAAATCAGTTTCTCATTAAACAAGTAATACACATATTGTTTTGTGACATTGGTTGCCAACCCCACGACATGTCAACATTCTCCCCTTCTCAACCTTGGGTTTCCCATCACCATCTTTCCCGTCCCTTCCTGTCTTCTAGTCCTTGCCCCTGGGCTGGTGTGCCCGTGTAGTCTCATTTTGTTTGACGGGCCTGTCTAATCTTTGGCTGAAGGGTAAACCTCAGGAGTGATTTCAGTACTGAGTTAAAAGGTGTCCGGGGGCCATACTCTTGGGATTTCTCCAGTCTCTGTCAGACCAGCAAGCCTGTTTTTTTTTTTTTTTTTGTGAGTTAGAATTTTGTTCTACATTTTTGTCCCGCTCTGCCCGGGACCCTCTATTGTGATCCCTGTCAGAGAAGTTGTTGGTTGTAGCCAGGCACCATCTAGATGTGCTAGACTCAGTCTGGTGGAGGCTGTGGTACTTGAAAATACACCCTGATCTTGCATTGCCTCCTCCCACTCTTTAGCTACAACTTCTTCCTTTAGCTTTTTTATCCAGGCTTCTCATCCGTCATCTTCCAGTTACTTCTAAGCCCAAAAATTTAGTTTGCTTTCTCTTCTGTCCTATCATATACTGCAAACCAGTTCTATGAAGTTCCAATAAATATTAAAGACACCTTAATGGGCACCTTTTTGTCCTTATCATACTTAGTTTGACACTACTGGTCATTCTTTCCTTTTTTTTTTTTAATGTTTATTAACTATTCTTTACTTAAAATGTAATACTTATTATAATTAGTGAAACAATGCAAAGATGCATGGAGAAAAATTATATCACATTTGCCACCCCAATTCTATTTCTACTGTCTTGGAGATAAGCAGTGTTATTAGCTTGTAAATTTCTCCACACGTCTTCAAGTGCGTATAGTTTTTGTTCATAGTGGGGTTTGTTCTATCCTTATTAGTCTGAGATGTTGTCTTACTTAGAAATCATGGACATCTCTCCAGGTCAACAAACACATAGCTAACTTACTTTTAATAGGTGATAATAATTCATAGTATTACTGTACCAGTTTATTCAACTGTTTCCAGCTTTGTACCACTAGAAACTGTACTGCAATAAACATGCTTGCATATATATTCTTTATCTGGGATGGAATCCCCAAAGTGGAATTACTGATTTAAACGCTCTACGTACTTTTTATTTTAATAGATATTCCTGGGTAACTTCCAAAAAGTGTGGCACTTCATATCTACTGGCAATAAATGGAAGTGTTCACTTCTTTGTATTCTCATTAGTACTAGGTATTAATGATCCTTGATTTTATTACCCATTCTTAGAGCTGAATCGTTACACTTCATTTTTTATATAATATTTTATATTTCCCTGACTATTAGTGTAATATATTTGAGTTATGCTTGCATTAATATTTACTGGCCATTTGATTCTCTTCTGTGATTTGCCTACTCGTACTTTTTACCTATTTCTCTAATTGAGTTACTTGTCTTTTTCTTATCAACTGACAGTTCTTTGTAACTGTTTATCTGTAATTTGTGCAGCATATTCTTCCATTCTGAAGTTTGTCATTTGATCTGTTTATGGACATGTCTTTTACCTTAAAGATGTTTCCTTTTTAAAAAGATTTCTGAGTCTGCTTTATTTACAATGCTCACTCTTATCCCAACACCTTCCTAAATTTTTGTGAAATATTTTTATAATTTTGTTTTTCATATTTAAATATTTAATTCACCTAAAATTTATTTTTGTTTTAGTGAGAAATGGAGACTAAGCTTTATTTACTTTAGAAGAGTAGCCAATTAAGTCAGCATGATTTATTAAGTAAATTATTCTTTACCTATTTTGATTCAGTGTATCAAAATGCTACCTTTCTCATATTTTCAGCTCCCATGTATAATTTGATCTGTTTCTGTTGCAGACTTAGAATCCGCTAGGGGTCAAGTAAATGTATGGAGAAGCCTGGCATAAATTAAAAGGGAATGAAGGGGCATGTACCTATCTGACCCAAAAGAATACAAATTCAAAATAGAAAAAAGAAGTACTGGCCAAATGAAATATTTCTGAGGGCTGTATTTGGGCTGGCACAGTGTTAAGTGTTCGGCTGCTAACCAAAAGGTTGGCAGTTTGAATCCACCAGCCCCTCCTTGGAAACCCTATGGGGCAGTTCTACTCTGTCCTGTAGGGTTGCTGTGAGTCGGAATCGACTCGGTGGCAACAAGTTTAGTTTTTTTTTTTTTTTTGTATTTGGGCTAGAAGATTTCACTTCCAACTTCTGATTCTTTCTAGTACTTACTATGGTACATATTGCTTCTATTACTGTAGCTGTTTCAGTTATTTATTGATGCATAACAAACTTAGTGGTTTAAAACAAAAAATTCTTGTTTTTCAGAATTATTTGGGTTGACTAGGTGATTATTCTATTTCACAAGGTGTCAGACAGACTCATTCATATGGTTGCATTCAACTGGGAGCTTGGCTTAGGTGCTTCTATTCACCTCCATGTGGCCTGTCTCTCTATGTTGTATCTTATAATTCAGGACCCCTCTACATGGCCTCACTTTCCTACTAAATTGCCTGGACTTCCTTACAGCACGGCTGCTGTGTTCTAAGAGAAAGCATTACAAAAATACAAGCCCCAGTGTACAGCTGCTTACTAACTCTCTGCTGGTGTCAAGCTTGCTAAGGTCTAATTGGCTAAAGCAAGACACATGACCAAATCTAGAGTCTCACACACACAAAGGTGTGAGTTCTGGGGAGTATAGTTCATTGGGAGCGACTGATGTATTACCGTAGTAGTTTTATAGTGTTTTAATATCTGGTAAAGAAATACTCCTTCACTATTCTTCTTTTTCATGATATTAATAGGTATTCTCAGACATTTATTTTTCCCTATGAACTTTAAAATAATTTCATCCAGAATATGTCTCCTAACATATTCTTCCTTTATATATTCTCTTAGCAACTACTACTACATTCTATATTTTAAATATCTTACTGCTAAAAGAGAGTATTAATGAACAAAATGGAAAAAAAAATGAGAAACTGTTTAAAACCATCAGCTTTAGACGCTGACCTCGTACCTTTCTCCGTAGGCGACGGGAGTCGAGACATCTCCATCTCTTCATGCCTGCCGTGATGGGGTTTGTGGCTACTACAACATCAATAGTATATTATCACAATATTGAAACATCCAATTTTCCTAAATTACTTTTAGGTAAGTAAGATCAAGTGTATGGTCTTTTTTTTTTTTTTTTTTTTCCTCATAGCAAGTACTGTCAGAGTGGGTTGGGGGTTGGGAGTTGGAAACTAAGGAAAGCCACGATAATTAATTCTTTCGTAGTTACCAGTCTGAATCAACTAGGCAGCTGACAACAGCAACACTAAATGTGAGGATGAAGGCAAGTTGGGTTGCCCTCAACTCTGAAAACTCCATTCTCCCAGTGCATCTATTATTCTCCAGAAAATGCCCCTCAAGTTGTATTGGTCTGTGACAGGAAGACAGTGGAGGGAATGTGCTCCTCTTCTGGCTTACGGAAACTGTACTCTAAGAAACAGAGTTCATGCAAGCATCCGTTGCACCATGCTGCCCCTTGAACAAATGATCTCATCCAGTTCTACGTGTTTCTGCCTCTGGCTTGATGTTCTGAGCATTTTTGCCCAGACCTTTCACTGCTGCTATGGGGATGTCTCCGCACTTGCCTAGAACTGCTGCCCAGAAAGCAGAGACCTCTACGAAGCAGAGTTTGCTTCACAGTGTGCTGAAAGTGTACCGTCCTGGGAAACACCTGCTCCCACAGCATTGCCCGGCATATCTACATCATGCCGAAAACCGTCTTTTTAGCTTCGCTTGCCTCCTTGTCCTGTGGAAATCAGAGGCTCGCTAAAGTGTTCCTAATTTTCTTTTTGCCCTAGCAGAAATAATATAAACTCACTGCTGTCGAGTCGATTCCAACTCAGCACCCCTATAGGACAGAATAGAACTGCCCCCACAGGGTTTCCAAGGCTGTAAATCTCTACGGAAGCAGACTGCCACATCTTTCTCTTGTGGAGTGGCTGCTGGGTTCAAACTGCCGACCTTCTGCTTAGCAGCTGAGTGCTTTAACCACTGTGCCACCAGGGCTCCAGAAATAATGTAACTCATCTCAATTTTTTACATACAATAGTCTGGGCTATCCTTGCATGCATTGGTGTACAGTTTCATAAAGAGAGCTGAAATAAGGGTATAGAACATGGATGGTGGATGGAATGCAGGAAATCTGTGGACCTCCTAAAATGATGGGCAGAATCGTGTGTGTTTGAGTGAATGAACGCCTACAATTTTCTAAGCTTCATAGATGTCATTTGATTGTCAGTGTTACAGGATGAAAAAGACATTGACTACTAGTATAGAAAATAAATAGCTAATAAATACTAATAATGGCTAGTATTTTTTGTCCAGAGGACATTAAAATTTAAATTGGATGAGTGGAAATTGCTGATTATTTAATTCTATGTGACGTCACACAATAGAGTTAAATATTAACCTAAAGGCTTGACAAAGTCTGAATTATCTTAACAGAAAGCTCTTTAGTACAAAATAGCACTCAGACATTATCATAGAAATCTTTTTATGAAGATATAAAAAACTAGTTAAATTTCCAGTAGGTAACAGGAAAAAATAGTAACAATGGGTAAGCTAGATAGAAGTTTCTGTAAGATAGATGGTGGTAACAAAGTGGTAAAATGTAATTAGAAAGGAAATGGACATTTTCATGATACTTTAAAGGGAATGTGATCAAAAATCAAAGAATTATTTTTATGTAGATGCAAGGCAGAGGGCACAATTTGATCATGTAGCTGGAAAGACTCATAGGGATAAAAGATAGTCTAACTTTCTCATTATTTTAGAATAGAAAATTTGGACCTAGAAAAGTTACAGTTATTTTAAGATCACAAAGCTAGTAATTTTGTCCCAATATTTTATAATGAAAATTACCAAAACATGCAGAAAATTTGAAAGAATTATGTGAATATGCATATACCCACCAACTAGATTCTTCAATTTGCATTTTGCTCTATTTGCTTTATCACATATCTACATCTTTCCGTCCCTCTATCCATCCATTACAGCCCTGGTGGCACAGTGGTTAAAGCACTCAGCTGCTAACCAAAAGGTTGGCAGTTTGAATCTACCAGCCTCTCCTTGAAAACCCTATGGGGCAGTTCTACTCTGTCCTTTGGGGTCACTATGAGTTAGAATTGACTCAACGGCAATGAGTTTGTTTTTTTTTGGTTTACCCATCCATCAATCCATCTTATTTTTTTGGGTGCATTTCAAAGTAAGTTGCAGAAATTATACTTCACACCTAAACAGGTGTGCATATCATTAAATAGAGTTCAATATTTTTTTACATTTCTTTTTGTGAGATTAAAAGTTACATTCATGAGGTACAGAAATCTTAATTTGAAGATGCATACACCCATATAACCCTATAAAGATACAGAACATTAACATCTTTCAGGGAAGTTTTCTGCGCTCTTTCCCGGTCAGTCCTCACTTTCACCCCCATTGAGGCAACATCAGTTTCATTTTTTTTCCACCATAGATTAGTTCTACTTGTTCAAGAACTTCATATAAATTGAATCATACAGTATAAACTCTTACTTGTAAGGCTTCATTCTGTCAATATGTTTTTTTCTGAGATTCATCCATAATGTAGTATCTATCGGTATTTTTTTCTTGTAATTGTTGGATGATATTCCATTGTATGAATATACCACAGTTTTTCCATTTGCCTATTGATAGACACCTGGACAGTTTCCAGGTTTTGACTGTCATGAAAACAGCTGCTATAAATATTGACGTACATGCCTTTTTGTAGATATATGGTTTTATTTCTATTGGGTAAATACCTAGGATTGAAATTTCTGGTTGACAAGTAGGTAGGTAACTGTTTCTATTTGTAAGAAACAGCCAGATCTTTTCCCAAAGTGGTTGTATCATTTTGCATACTCACTATCAGTGTGTGAGACTTCCAGCTGTACCACATGCCCAGCAACTTTTGGTATTCTTGGTCTTTCAGAGTTTAGTCGTATAGGTGGATGTGTGCTGGTACTTTAAGAGGGTAATCAGGGAATATCATGAGCAACTTTATGTAAACCTTACTGGTACACACTGTGGTATTAATTTGCATTTCCATGTGACTAATTATATTGAACACTTTTTGATGAGTTTACTGGCCATTTGTTATCTTTGTGAAGTGGTGATTTATATCCTTTGCCCGTTTCTTGTTCGGTTGCATTTTTATTATCGAGTTGTAGGAGTACTTTGGGTGTACCAGATACTAGTACTTCATTAGATATATGTTTTGAGAATATTTTCCTCCCAGTTTATGGCATTCATATTCATTATGTAACGGAGTCTTTTGAAAAGAAGAAGCCCTGGTGGTGCAGTGGTTAAGCACTCGGCTGCTAACCAGAAGTTTGGCAGTTTGAATCCACCAGCCACTCCTTGCAAACCCTATGGAGCAGTTCTACTCTGTCCTGTAGGGTTGCTAAAGAGTCGGAATCGACTTGACGGCAACGAGTTTGGTTTTTTGGTTTGGTTTGAGAAGAATATTTAAATTTTGATATAGTATATGTTATCATTTTTTTCATATATGGCTATTGTTTTCTGAAATCTTTGCCTTTCCCTAGATATGTTTCTCTTGAATTCTCCTCTTTTAGAAGCTTTATAGTTTCAGTTTTTAGAACTATGATCTATCTTAAATTAGTTGTGCATATGGTGTAAGGTAGGTGTCAAGATTCAGTTTCTTTTTCTAAATGGATATCCGTATGTTCCAGCACCATTTGCAAAATAGACTATTTCCTATTGGATTACTTTGGTATCTTTGTAAAAAAATAAATCATTAACCATAAGAAGTGTGATCTATTTCTTAGCCCTATATTTTTTGTTCCTTTGATCTATTCACGGTTTCGTATACCAGTACCATTCTATCGTGATTACTGTACCTTTGAAGATCTTAAAGTTGTGTATTATGAGTCATATAACTTTTTTCTTTGCTTGTCTCCCAAGATTGCTTTGGATATTCTAGTTTCTTTTCATTTCCATATACATTGTGGAATCAGCATGCCAATTTCTACAAAAAAAAAAAAAAAAAAAATCCTTGTGACAGTATGATGGGGATTGCATTGAATCTATAGAACAAGTTAGGGGAGAGTTATCATCTTAACAATATTGAGTCTCACAATCCATTATTCATTTATTTATGTCTTCTTTAGTTTTCCTCAGGAATGTTTTGTAGTTTTACAGTGTAAAGGTTTTGTGTGGCTTGTTTAAGTTATTCCTAGTTTTTGCTTGTTTTTTTGCAGCTGTTGTAAATGGAATTACATTTTAAATTTCATTTCCCAGTTGTTTGTTGCCAAAGTATTAAATACAACTGATTTCGTACATTGACCTTGTATCCTGCAACCTTAGATATTTATTTATTACTTCTGGTAATTGTTTTGTAGATTTCTTGGGATTTTCTATGTAAACAAACATGTCACCTGCAAATAGAGACAGTTATGCTTATTACTTTTAGCCTTTATGGTTTTTATTTCCTTTTCTTGTCAAATTGCACTGGCTAGGACCACTAGTAAAATGCTGAGTAGACATGGTGAGAGTGAAAATCCTCATCTTGTTCCTGGTTTTAGGGGAAAAAATGGACAGTCTTTCATAATTAATTAAAATGCTAACTAGAGTTTGCATAGAAGACCTTTATCAGTTGAGGAAGTTTTCTTCTATTCAGAGTTTTCTGAGTTTTTTTTTTTTAATTGTGAATAGGTGTTGAATTTTATTAATTTTTTTACGCACCCATTGAGAAAGTTATACGTCTGTAATGTGCTGAATTAGGTTGATTGATTTTTGAATGGCAAAGTAACCGTGCGTTTCTGGGGTGAACCACACATGGTCATGATATATTATCCATTTTATGTATTGCTCAATTTTATTTGCTAAGGATTTTTATACCTACGTTATGAAGGATAGTGATTTGTTATTTTCTTGTAATGTCTTTGCCAGATTTTTATATGCTGTGTTATACTGGCTTCATAAAATGAATTGGATAGTGTCTCTCTATTTTCTGAAAGACTTTGTGTAAATTAATTTTATTAAATGTGGAATAGAATTCACGAGTGAAGCCATCTGGTCCCGCAGTTTTAGCAAGGGAATAATTTTAATTATGAAATTAATTTCTATTTTAGATATAGACACTTAAGAGTATTTCTTCTTATGTCAGTTTAGGTAAGTTACAGTTTTCAAGCAGTTTTTTTTTCTAATTTCATCTAAGTTGTTGCATTTATTGTCATAAAGTTGTTGATGATGTTCCCTGATTATCCTTTTAAAAGTAGGTAAGGTCTATAGGGATAATGGAATCCCTGGGTGGTGCAAACGGTTAAGCGTATGACTACTAGCTAAAAGCCTGGTGGTTCAGACCCACCTAGAGGTGCCTCAGAAGGTAGGCCTGTTGATCTGCTTGCAAAAGCTCACAGCTTTGAACACTCTTTGGAGAAGTTCTGCTCTGTACACATGGGGTCACCATGAGTCAAAATAGACTTGATGGCAACTAGTAACAACAGTAATAGTAATAACTCCTCTTTCATTCCTAATATTGATAGTTTATGTTCTCTTTCTTGTTTCTGGATTAGTCTACCTAGGGACTTAATTTTCTTGATCTTGTCAAAGAATCAATGCTGTTGGCTTTGTTGGATATGTTAGTTTTCTCAGTTGTTGTCTATTTTATTTTCTATTCTTTTCCTTATTGTTTGTTTTCATCCTTTTATTTATAGTCTGTGCTCTTCTTTTCCTAGCTTTTATGGTGGAAATTTAAGTCATTGATTTTGGACTTTTTTTTTTACCTTTCTAAAGTAAATATTTAAAACTATAAACTTCCCTCTAAGTACTGTTTTAGCTGTATCCTTACATCTCTATATGTAATATTTTCATTATCATTTAGTTAAAAATATTTTCTAATTTCCCTAGTTATTTATTCTTTGACATGTCGATTATTGGAAATACCTATTTTTTTTGTTGTTTAATTACAAAATATTTGGGTATTTGTAAATCTCTTGTTGTGTGGACAGACCCAAAGTTGACCTCCAATGACCTCTGCCTCTGGTGTGCACACTCCGTATAATTCTCTACCCTTGAGTGTGAGCAGAGCTTATGACTTCCTTCTAGCCAATACAAAAAAACAAAAAACCAAATCCATTGCCATGGAGCCCATTCCAACTCATAGCAACCCTATAGGATAGAGTAGAACTGCCCCATAGGGTTTGCAAGGCTGTAAATATATTTTTTTAAACATATATTTATTTATTTATTTATGTTTATTGTAGTTTAGGAGAAGGCTTGCAGAGCAAATTAGTTTCTCATTAATCAGTTAGTACACATATTGTTTTGTGACATTGATTGCCAAACCCATGACATATCAACACTCTCCCCTTCTCGACCTTTGGTTCCCCATTACCAGCTTTCCTGTCCCCTCCTGCCTTCTTGTCCTTGCCCCTGGGCTAGTGTACCCACTTAGTCTCATTTTGTTTTACGGGCCTGTCTAATCTTCGGCTGAAGGGTGGACCTTAGTACTGAGTTAAAAGGGTGTCCAGAGGCCATACTCTTGGGGTTTCGCCAGTCTCTGGCAGACCAGTAAGTCTGGTCTTTTTTTGTGAGTGAGAGTTTTGTTCTACATTTTTCTCCAGCTCTGTCCGGGACCCTCTGTTTTGATCCCTGTCAGAGCAGTCAGTGGTGGTGGTCAGGTGCCATCTAGTTGTGCTGGACTCAGTCTAGTGGAGGCTGTGGTACTTGTGGTCCGTTAGTCCTTTGGACTAATCTTTCCCTTGTGTCTTTGGTTTTTGTCATTCTCCCTTGCTCCAGATGGGGGGGTGGGGGGAGTAGAGTATCTTAGGTGGCTGCTTACAAGTGCTTGAGACCCCAGACACTACTCACCAAAGTAGGATGAAGAACATTTTCTTTATAAACAATGTCATGAAGGGCTGTAAGTCTTTATGGAAGCAGACTGCCACATCTTTCTCCCATAGAGCAGCTGATGGGTTTGAACTGCTTACCTTTAGGTTAGCAGCAGAGTGCTTAACCACTGTGCCATCAGGGCACCTCTTCTAGTCAATATAGTATGGCAAAGATGAAGGTCCCAAATCATTCGAGTCTCTAATGAGACTGTAGCTCCAGCCAACACTAGATTGCAGCCTGCTGCGACCTGAAACAGAAACCTGGTTTTCCGATACCCAGAATCCTGACCCACGGAAGCTATGAGATAATAGATGTGTATTGTTCTAAGCTGCTGAGCTTGTGGTAATTTGTTGTGCAGCAATAGAGAATAAATATACTTATTGTTCTTGATATTTAGTTTAATTTCATTGTGATAAGAGAACATACTCTGATTTCTGTTATTTAAAGTGTATTGCTACTTCTTCCATGAGTGAACGTATAGTCTGTACCACGTGCACTTGATAAGAATGCGTATTCTGAGTATGTTCAATGTATTTGTATAATGTCAAATATAAAAGAGTTCTATAAATACCAAATAGTTCAAGGTGGTTGATAGTGTTAAGATCATCTAAGTCTTTAATAGGCACATGCATATCTTTGATTATGTGATCTTTCTGAAAAATTGACCCATTTATCATTTTTAAAAGTCCCTTTTATTTCTGGTATCATTCTTTGCCTTGAAGTCTACTTTATCTGCTATTAATATAGCCATGCCAGGTTTCTGATGCTTACCGCTTTCATCATATATCTTTTCCCATCCACTTGCTTTCAGTCTATTGTTTCTTCATGTTTAAGGTGTATTTCTCTAGATGCATATCATTTGGCTGTTTTGTTTTTTCTAAATCCATTCAGATAGTCTCTTCGTTTTAAGCTACAAAAGGTATATGATGAGCTCATATGCCAAAGTTTGGTTCCTTTTCTCTAAGAAAGTTGTGATCACCCTTAACTGTTCTGGTTCTGATAAGTATTGTCCAAGCTGGATTGTCTTGTATGAGTTTCAGATTTCTTCTTTCTCATCCCATATTCACTTATGCAGACCTTTACTCAAAGTGCAAAGTAGATTGAATCCTTGCCAACATATTTCTAGGGGAGTCTCTGCTTCCCTTTCATATTTGCTGTAAAATTCTGGCTGCGGTTATGAGATGGTGCAGATCCCTGCCTTTCTGACCTACTTGAGATCTGGGTTTGTTCTCCAGGATCATTGTTCTTCTCTGTGCTTTCTGGATGGGAGTGGTATTTTAAATCATTTGGGTGAGAAGAAGCTCTTACTACCTGAATGCTGATATGCAAAGCAGAAACTCTATTACATAGTTACATGGATTCCATAATAAGTTCAGGGTGACACCACTAGACATACCTCTGGAAGCTACAACGCACTTAACATACTGGATAAGTTGCACAGATACCAACATGTAAATGATTTATATAATCAGGATATACAATCAGGGATTCTTAAAAAAAACAAGACCAGAAGATTAAAGTCAATGTGAAAGCAACAGATTTACATATAAATTCTGAAGAACAGAGGTCATCTCTATTTACATGTTTCCTTGTGTATTCCCATCTGTCACTCATGATCAGAGTAGAAGCACTCAACATTTTCAGTTTCTTATCATACTTTGCATTCATAAATCCAAAAGTACACTAAAACATATGTGTTGTTTTTTTAACACATAAAATTATGTCAAAATAGAATGTTTAAAGTTGTCTTTGTTATAAAAATCATTATATACATATATGTGTATAAATGTCAGTGCAGTTTAAAAAATATCAGAGACAGATTGCATCTTTTTCTTTTTTCAGCTCTATTTCTGTACTGGGTAATGGCATTTATTACAAAGACCATAAAATTGGTCAAGTACTGGCAGTCTGGCTGGGGAGTATCCGACCTGCGTTTCTGCATCACAGGCATAATGGTCATCTTGAATGGACTCCTGATGGCTGTGGAGATCAACGTCATTCGGGTCAGAGTAGGTATCTATAAGTTTCTGTTTTATTACTGGGATTCAAGACCTTAATGTTAAATATTACAGAAAGCCAGAAATCATTAATATTTAAGAGGTTGGACAAAAGTATATAATCTATTTGTCCAACCATAGAGTTGAACTAATCACTAACCTTGAGGCCATTAATGTTCCAGAAATTCCAGGATGCCTTAGTTATCTAGTGCTGCTATAACAGAAGTACCACAGGTGGATGACTTTAACAAACAGAAATTTATTTTCTCACTGTTTAGGAGACTATAATTCTGAATTCAGAGCTTCTGCTCCAGGGGAAGCCTTTATCTGTCGGCTCTGGAGGAAGGTCCTTGTCTCTTTTGCTTCTGCTTCCTTGTTCCTTAGAGATCTCCATATGGCTCAGCACCTATCTTACCCCATCTTTCCTCTGCTAGCCTGTTTAATCTCTTTTTTATCTCAAAAGAGTTGACTTAAAATATACCCAACACTAATCCTGTCTCATTAACATAAAGACAATCCATTCTCAAATACAATTATAACCACAGGCATAGAGGTTAGGATTTACAGCACATATTTTTTGGGGACAGAATTCAATCCATAACACAGTATGACCTTGGAATCTATTTATTCATTTACAAATATTGATTGATTGCCTACTATATGCCAAACAATGTGGTCAGTTCATATTACAGATGAAATTGTTTTTATCAGGAAGTCTCATCACTCATGAGTAGTCCAGAACACACCTGGGTTAGGCAAAATACCGTATTTCTAGAAATTTGGAACTGAAAAGAAGATAATCTAGTCCAGTTTACTCATTTTATTGATGAAGAAACTTCTATGGAGAGAAATTAGCTCTATATCCAAAGTAACACATGGTCAAGACTCATACCTGGTCTTGCGATTACAAACCTTTGTAATTTCCACCACATAATGCTCTCAATTATGTTGTGTAAGATACTAGTGAGTGATTTTTTAATATTTATTTTCCATCAGGAACTTTGAATTTTCCATATGAGTTACAGGAAACACATTGCAATGATATTAACAGTCAGTTAATATCAGCCAAACCACAGATCAGCAGAGTGATTCAACAATGGTGTTAATAACATATTTTAAAATCTAAATAATGTAAAAATCCTCATGTAGTTGACCCTGTCACAGGATATCATGAAAGACTGGCTATTAGTAATTATTATCTTTTAATAGGATAATTGACTATTTAGAATTGGCCCCAAGAGGATTATGTGTGAAATTTTGTGCTTCATTAGTTAATCTAGTGACAACCAAGGGGAAATATTCCAAAGAATATTTCAGAGAGAGATGGAAAGAAGTATTAAAATATAAATTTGGGCTGCCAGTAATGAAAATGTAAGCTGGTTAGGATTTTATTTTAAATATACAGACAAAGAATTGGGCTAATTGTTGTTCTGTGGAATTTTTCCTGCCACAGAGATATGTATTCTTCATGCATCCTCAGAAAGTAAAGCCTCCTGAAGACCTCCAGGATCTGGGTGTGAGATTTCTTCAACCATTCGTGAATTTACTGTCAAAAGCAACATACTGGTGGATGAACACACTTATTATATCAGCTCATAAAAAGCCTATTGATCTGAAGGCAATTGGAAAATTACCAATAGCAATGAGGGCAGTAACAAATTATGTTTGCCTGAAGGATGCTTATGAAGAACAAAAGGTAATTTGATACCTGTTTTTCATGCCCGTAATTGTAGAGAATAGGCCTATTAAATATAAAGGCACAAAGTTTAGATGCTATCTAAGGTTAAAGATAGGCAGATTTCCTCCATCCATCTTTCCTTGTAGCTTTGAGCCATGTTAATTGGGCCACTGAGGAAAGACTGGAAGAGCCACTAAAGTATGGTTATGTTGTCTTAGTTGCCTGGTCAATGTAAGAGGAAGGCTGGAGAAAGCATTTTCTTTTCTCTGGGAATGTGATCAAGTGGAAAGTAAGACTTAGGTTCAGTAATCATGTAAAACCAATGCTTATTACCATATAATGTCAGCAATTAATTGTTAAGTCTCTCCACAAGTATCTTGTCAATAATTTTGTTATATAAAGGTAAATTAGATGATATATGGAGCCCTGGTGGCGCAGTGGTTAAGAGCTTAGCTGCTAACCAAAAGGTCAGCTGTTCAAATTTACCAGCTGTTCCTTGGAAACCCTATGGGGCAGTTCTACTGTCTTACATGGTCGCTGTGAGTCAGAATCAACTCGATGTAACAGGTTTTTTGGCTTTGGTTAGATGATATACATTAATAAACACTTTACAAAATTAAAAGCCTTAAATTAATTATTGACTAAAAATAAGATTCTGCAGTCAAAACTTGGGAAACTAAATTAAATAAAGGGGCATCATCTACCTACTCCATGTATCACCCTATATGTCTGCCAAAATTGTTTCCTTTGATACTTTGAGTATTAGTAATTGCTTTTAAAAGTTTAAATGTGAGAGTCTTTGGGATATTTTCAATTTGTCTTGTTATCATTCTGAATAATCATATATACTGTCCATACTGTAGATATATTTTATATTGAAATCATCTCCAAATATCAGTGTGATTTAAAATATTAATATTCATAACAACACTGGAACTTTGGTGAATCAGTTAAAGATTTTTTGGCTACTCTGAATCAAGATCAACAAAACATTTGTGGTAAATGATGAAAATGACCTTTGTTTTGTGTCAGAAATGCATTATGAAATTAATTTTGCAGGAAATGGTTACTATAAATGAACCTGAGTCATCTCTTTGGTTTCACCTCTGGGAATAGTATTGTGTAATATTTTTAAAAATTCTCTGCTAAAGATTCACAATATAGCCTAGTTTAAGTGTTCTGAGTGCTCTTGACAGCATAGATTAACTTGAACTTGGTGCGTGAGTGTCTTTTACTGGTAAATTTTAAAAAATAGTCAAATTATTTACTCTAACAAGGAATTGGATATGAAACACAACTGAACTCTATTTCATTGAGTTGGCTTCTTTGCCATAATGAACAAACTTTATCCACCCCTTGCCCAGGACTTAATTATGATTCGGATCTTAAAATCTTTAAAACAAACAACTGTAGATGTGTGAAGCCACGAGTTAGCTTGAGTATATATACCTTTCTTCATCTTGCATTTCTTGAAACACAAGCCTAGCGTAACTTTGAAATACATTGACTGCCATTCATGGAGATGGGAATACCTGGAGGAGAAACGATTTGAGGTTGGGATCTGTTTTGTTTAGTTTGTGGTAATTTGACGGGTAAATCTCTTGTGATCTAGTAACCAAAGAAATCTTGACTAGTCTGTCAATAACATTGGTCTTTGACCTTTAGTGTCTCTTTTTCCATACACTACTATTTAATAATATGAGTGATAGATATACATTTTCCAAATCAAAGGGAATTAAAATTAATTCTGCTTTAAGAATTTTGTGTCATCCTTTGACAACTAAAAATCATCCAGAGGATTAGAAAGACTGGCCATTTACTTATTACTTTCATTCTCTGTAGATGGAAACCGTAGTGACATAGTGGTTAAGGGCTATGGCTGCTAACCAAAAGATCAGCAGTTTGAATCCACCAGGCGCTCCTTGGAAACCCTATGGGGCAGTTCTACTCTGTCCTATAGGGTTGCTATGAGTCAGAATCAACTTAACAGCAGCGGATTTTGTTTGGTTTTGGTTTCATTCTCTGTAGTTCATTCAAATGTATTCAGTAGCTACTGTTTACATAGAATCCTGTTATTGTTGTGTTAGGTGCTATCGAGTCAGCTCTGACTCATAGCGACCCTATGCAGAACAGAACGAAACACTGCCCAGTTCCGTGCCATGCTCACAGTCTATGTTTCAGCCCATTGCTGCAGCCACTGGGTCAATGCATCTTGTTGAGGGTCTTCCACTTTTGCACTGACCCTCTACCTTGAATCCTGGGGATACAGAATTATGCATACTATACTGAAAGGAACTCATTATCAATTATTTATAAACGTGCAGTATCTTCATAAGTAACAGAAAGCATTTCCATAGTTGCTGGCATTAATTGCTGCTGTAGTAGATTTTATTTTGGTTTATCTGGTTTTTTTTTTTTTTTTTTCAGAAAAAAGTAGCGGATCATCCAAATCGGACTCCATCTATATGGCTAGCGATGTACAGAGCTTTTGGGCGACCCATTCTGCTCAGTAGCACCTTCCGTTATCTGGCTGACTTGCTGGGATTTGCTGGACCTCTCTGTATTTCTGGAATAGTTCAGCGTGTGAACGAAACCCAGAATGGGACAAATAACACAACAGGAGTAAGTTGATGGTGTTATTGAAAAGAAACATGTTATTGGCAGATTTCATCGTAATTGTCACTTTTGATGAGTGCACTTTTTTGAGGAGTTCTAACAGGCTTATTGACAGAGAACTGAATGCTTTTTTTAAAGAAACAAATAATTGTTCTCATAGAGAAAATCATGTATTTATGTATCCATCAAGTGGATCTGGCCAGTGAAATTATTTCTGGGATTAAAAGCTTACAAACATTTAATGAACATCCATTGTGTGTTGTTAACTATGCTCGGAAATTTCACATGGATTATTTTATTTGATCTTTATAGCAATCCTTTAAAGAATTGTTATGCATGAGTACAGGAGGGGTGGCTGAGTCACTCTCTAGAGGCCCGTGACCAATGATATTTACGATGTGATTTGTAACACGCACCTTTCTCTTTTCTTATATAATAAAAGCTATCGTCTTGTTTCACAGTGATTGGGGAAAGTCATAGTGTGATATTTTTATCAGATGTTGTTACTGTGATAAGTATATGATCTTTTATTTGTAGTTCTTAAGCAAGTCTGCGTTGTGAACGTCCTAGTTTTTTCCAAGAATTGACTTCCCTAGCCTCACAGATGGAAACCCTGGTGACAGTGTTTAAGAGCCATGGCTGCTAACCAAAAGGTCAGCAGTTCAAATCTACCAGCTGCTCCTTGGAAACCCTATGGGGCAGTTCTGCTCTGTCCTATAGGGTCGCTGTGAGTTGGAGTCGACTCGATGGCAGTGGGTTTTTTTTGTTGTTGTTGTTCAGCCTCACAGATAGAAACTCTAGTCCGGATGCATCGATTTTCTATTTTCTCAACTTGATTTCCTGTCCTCTTTTCTTCACCTATTGAGATTTTTTGTATTATCAAAGCCTACATTCAATGTTGCCTGTTAGGGAAGCTTTTTCTGGTCATCCTAGTTGGAATTTGACTCTCATTTGTACACCCGTAACCCAGTGATTGCTTCACGTTAGCCCTTACTATATATGGTATTTATAATGAAGCATATTATTTATGGATATGCTTACCTTTCTTGGTTGTAAGCTCTTTGAACAAACTGACTGTGAACTGTTCATATCTGTGCCCACAATGCTTAGACCTGATCTTTGCACTTATTAGAGCTCAATTATTGAAGTGAACCAGATATTGTTTTTACCATTGAATGCATTTTTTAGATATTTTGTCTCTGCTGTGTATATCTAACTACATACAGATATCTAAATTACTCATGGGATGCCTCTGTCATCTTTCTCACTCACACGCATTAGCCATGTGTTTTTCTGAGAAGGTACAGGACTTACACGTTTGTGTGTATGCCCACAAATAAAAAGGAAGGGACCAGAGTAGAATTTTACTGGATGTAAAACCAAACCAAACCCACTGTGGTCGAGTCAATTGTGACTCATAGTGACCCTATAAGACAGAATCGAACTGCCCCAAGGGTTTCCAAGGCTGTAAATCTTTTTCCGGAGAAGTGGCTGGTAGGTTCGAATCGCAGACGTTTTGGTTAGCAGCTGAGTGCTTTAACCACTGTACCACAAAAGTGCCCAAATTGACACGCGGTACTTACCTTTCCTTCTCTTCTAACAAGCGAGTTACCATGTGCTATTGATACAAACGAGAATCAATTTTCTATATCCTCATAATGACTTCAGTCATATTCCTACTAAAAATCAGTTTTCATAAATTGTATTTTGTCACTAGAAATGTCATATGGGAGAAATCAATGGCCAAATTACTGATTTTGTAATTTAGAATTTATTCCATTAATAAAAATTAAGATATTTGAAAATTAGAAAAGTCAACTGTATAAAATTATTTTAAAATTAGTAAGACTACAGAAAATGGTGCTTTTTGTCCCATTGAACTTGAACTTGTGGATTAACTCTTCATTTTGCAGTTTTTACTTCTGAATTAGAGTCTAAATTAACAGCTATTTTATTTGAAAGGTTACTACTATTTTAGAGGTTACTTAGATGTTACTACTTCCAGTCTAGGGTTAAAATATATTTTTGCAAAAAAGACACTCGTTAAAAAATTGGTTTAATTAGAATTCACCATTTTGCTACCATTAGGTATTACCAGCAATCTTAATGATCAAGTTGGGGTTTTAGGCATTGAAGTGGTTTGGATTTGCATATTTGTGTGTTATGGGGGAAAGCCAAAATTGCCTTGCTGTGTGTGACTCATTCCACTGCTCTTTATAAAGGCCTTGAGTTTTGATGTTTAAAAATCATGCATTCTTTAATAAATTTAAACTGTACACCTAGTGTATGAAAAGATTAATTTTAATTCATCTTTATTTTTTCTTTTGGGACAAGATTTCAGAAACCCTCTCATCAAAGGAATTTCTTGAAAATGCTTATGTTCTGGCAGTTCTTCTCTTCTTGGCCCTTATTCTGCAAAGGACATTTTTGCAAGCTTCCTACTATGTGACTATAGAAACCGGCATTAACCTCCGTGGAGCTCTGCTGGTATGTTTGAGCTTTGAGTTCTCTTTGTTTCTTGAAAATGCCATATATCATCCATAGATCATCCATCTATCATACAGGATTAGCTGTTGTTACTAGGTGCCATCGAGTTGATTCCGATCCATAGCAACCCCATGTGACAGAATAGACCTGCCACGTAGGGTTTTCTTGGCTGTAATCTTTATGATCACCATGAGTTGGAATCACCTGGGTGGCACACAGCAACAACAACAACAGAAACAATCTTTATGAAAGCAGATTGCCAAGTCTTTCTTCCATGGAGCCACTGGGTGGGTTCAAATCACCAGCCTTTCAGGTAGCTGAGCACTTAACCATTGCGCCATCAGGGCTCCTTATAGGATTAGTAGTGGCTTCAATTTTGGTTCTTTATTCAGTTTTGTCTTGGGTAGCACACCATCAACACTTTTAGGAATTTAACGGATTTAATGAAGATAAGTTATGCTGAAAATTATTTTTCATTATAAATGAAAGCATTTATATTTTCATTTTTTATCCAAAATGACTTGTTTCATATTAAGGGTATAATTATGAGGAATCTATGTAATGAAAGAAACACAGAAATTTTGTGCCACCCAGGAACCTCTGAATTAAAAACAACTTCTACAATAATATCTGAAGGATATTATTTTGAAATATTGCATTTACTTATTTCTATTTCTGTTTGGTCTAGAGCATATGTTTAAAGTTGAATGTATGTTTTGATTATAGTGCTAGAAGGAATAAGTTTCTATTTAGTTGAGGACTGAAAGTAACTATGCTAAAATGAAAATAGTGGTTGCTTTAAGAAAATGGCATAGTAAGTGTAGTTTTCTTTTTTTAAAGTTTTAAAAATATTTGAAATGTTATCTTTTTTCAAGGAAAATAAATGAGCGTAATATTGATTATTAAATTTAGAGCTTCAAGTCATCCTTTTTTTTCCCTTTCCTTTCTTGCAGGCCATGATATACAATAAAATCCTTAGACTCTCTACATCTAACTTATCCATGGGTGAGATGACCCTGGGACAGATCAATAACTTGGTTGCCATCGAAACTAATCAGCTCATGTGGTTTTTGTTCCTGTGTCCAAATCTATGGGCTATGCCTGTTCAGGTAGCTCAATATAAGTAAGATTCTCATTTTCAGAGACAATTAAAGGCTAAAGGAGCAACAAGATATTTAGCTCAGTAAGGGAGAAACCTTTGGAATATGCTAACATCGCTATGCCCTTTTTATAGACAAGGAAACCGAGGCTCATAAATACTATGGCATAGGCTTAAAAAAGGGGGGTTGGGAATTATACTGTGTGGGTTCAAATATCTGCTCTACCACTTGTTTGCACAAATTATTTAACCTCTCAGAGCATTAGTTTCCTCAACTGTAAAATGGAGATGATAATTGTATCAGCTACACAGAGTTGCAGGAATTAAGACTAAATCATTTAATATGTGCAAAACATTTAGCACAGTCCTAACATTTCCTGGGCACTCAGTAATTGTTAGTTGTTATTATTTATTGCCCAGAGTCATACAAGTCACAGATTCAAGATTTGATGCCTTCCATTTTGACAAACCCTCTTACAACCTTTGTAAACTAGAGCAATTGTTTCAATCTATCCCGTAGTTCCAATAACTGGCATATTATAAAATGTCAAACCTTATAAGGTAGTAGGAAAAGTGGCAAGCTAGGAGGCTGTTTGGGAGACAGCGTTTTAGTAAAGAACCCAGGGTTTTTCCCCTGTTAGGTACAAATGGCAAAAGTAACGTATTCATTTTTTCACTTTTTGTGATCTGCGTATTCTTAGTTATCTTGAATTTTGCATCCTGTAAATGGAGCTTAAAATGGAGACCTTATTTGCTGCCATCTGTCTCCTGTGTGCCACGTTTATTAAAATACTAAGATAGTAAAGAAGATACGCTAGTGTTCACTTTTATTGTTTGCCTTTTCATTTTTTTTTAAATGGAAATCCAAGTCGAATAAAAGTATATATCATGCACAGTGCTTGGTACAAAATTAGTTTTAAAATACGCTTTGTCTGATTCTATCAAAATGCACTTATACATAGGTCAATTAGGTAGCTGCCTATGCGGTATAATTTAAAGTGCATCGAAAGTCTCAGGCTGCTTCTGAATGACTGTGTCACGGGTGATGTTAAGAAATTTCCTGTTTTGATTGGAATTTCTAAAGTGTCTAATTGGTTAAGCAGTTAACACTTGTTGCTGCCTCCAGAGGCAGCTATTAATACGTTATCATTGGCATATAAGCATGGATTACATGCTTGAACTGCATGGAGACAGTTCATTACTGGACATTTTGGGCATTGTGGGCTGAGCTACTGGAAAAACATTTGCAGTGGAGAGGATTTTGTTGTTGTTAGTTGCTCTTGAGTTAATTCTGACTCATAGCGACCCCATGTGTGCAAAGTAGAACGGCTCCATAGAGTTTTCAAGGCTGTGACCTTTCAGAAGCAGATCACCATGCCTGTCTTTGGAGGCTCCTCTGGGTGGGTTTGAACTGCTAACCTTTTAGCTAGTAGTCAAGTGATTAACTGCACCACCCAAGGTTAAATCTTGAGTTTTCAAAGGAAGAAGAAGACAGTGACAAACCAGAGAGATTAGGCCTAGGTGGTTCAGCTGTGGGTTTGGGAAGTCAATTTTAAAAGAGAAATGAGGTAAGGTTGGACACCAACTATAGCTGCTTCACAGTTTTAGTTAGAGCTGGCCTTCTTGTGTTTAAATGACTTCAAGGTCTTTATAAAGGAGAGGAGCTTAGATCTCTCTGTTAGTCCACAAACAGACATCCTGTACTCACTGACCTTATGATAGAAAGTAGGGGGCTACCCACTGCTTTCCATCCTCCCAGCCTTGAAAAGCGAACAGGAAGGACGATAGAATATGGAATATCAAATTTATGGTGGGTGACAACACCTTCGAGAAAAATTGCATGTCCTTTTAAAAATGTGAAGACTGCTTTAGAAGGTGGCAAGAATCATGGGGCCCCTGTGCAACTATGTGTAATAAATTGGTTTGACACCAGTTGCACGGATCATCCTACTAAAAATAAATCTTACTACTTAGCCTTTCTGAATAAATCATAGTAAAACCTGACTGTCACAGTTGAGTTGACTTCCAAGTAAACTTAATACTATGATAATTAAGAAATACAACATTTTTCACTAAAAATTTTTTTTCATGCAGTGGCCTCCATTTTCCCTTTGCCATGTGTTTTTCTTCCTAGATCATTATGGGAGTGATTCTGCTCTATAATTTACTTGGATCGAGTGCATTGGTTGGTGCGGCTGTCATTGTACTCCTTGCGCCAATTCAGTACTTCATCGCTACAAAGTTGGCTGAAGCTCAGAAGAGCACTCTTGTAAGTAATGTCTTTTGGAGACGTTATTAGAAAAACTGAGTAATGCTGTTTTGTTTTTAAGATATAGCAAGTTAGCACGTACTACTTAGGATAACTTAGAAAGCTATCATTCTTATATTTCATTTTAGTTCTTATGCAGCAACCATGTATTTTCTGTGTTACAAAACAATTTGTAAAAGTGAATTAAAACTTTAAATCTTGATAATCTTAGACTCTCAAATGCCAGCATCATAGTCCCTGAAGTTTTAAGTGCCATGAGGTGATTTGAATCCTTTTCTAGATCACTTGTGTAAAGAATATATGTAAGTGTGCTTTGAGGCCATTGAATGTCAGTTATCGATATGGAAGAAATGGATCAAGGGACAAGTAAAGGGTCAGGTTTGAGGCTTCTGAAATTAAATTTCCCTATGGTCAAATCAAGCCATGTGATAATCTATGGAGTTATACTGAAATGTTTCAGTGGCAGCTGCTCTGGCTAAATACGTTCCTGGTCAACTTGGCAAGAAAGAAAAAGCCCAATTATTGACCCTCTCTGGCTTCAGTTTGCCATTAAATCATTTTATTTGAGCAAGAACTGGCTTCTTTTAAATAAATATTTGTAAATAATGAAATTGTTGATGGCATGTTTAGGAGTAAAGTTTGATTAAATATAAGCAAGACTGTAAATCAGGCGTAAAATGTAGAGATGCTGCCACTGACAGAATTGTTTCCCAAGTTGGTCTTTCCACAAATGAGTCGCACGCCATGCAAGTGGTTTTCATCACTTGTTTTTCTGCTGCTTATGGTGAGGTTCCTCATTAAATCTGTCTGAGCCATCTCCCCTTCTTATTGTTTCACACAGATACAGAAAGGTGTAGAAGGGGACATAAAGTGGAGACATGACCGCCTTCAAACATCAGTCTTTAATTTAGGCATTCATACTGTATTCATCAACTTGTTTAATAATCATTTAATAGGCACCAAAGTCCCTGTGAGCCCTAGTGGTGCAGCAGTTGAGCTGGCCATTTGAACCTACCAGCTGCTCTGTGGGAAGAAGATGTAGCAATCTGCTTTCGTAAAGATTTACAGCCTAGGAAACCCATGGGGCAGTTCTACTCTGTCCTAAAGGGTCACTAGGAGTCTGAATCAACTTGACGGTGACGGGTTTTTTTTTTTCTTCTTCTTTTTTTTTAAGTCCCTGTAGAGACAAAAAAGATGAGCAAAGCATAGGCCATCTGCCTTTTTATCTGCTCTTTTTGATATGCAGCAGGCCATTTTGTACCTTGCTAATGATTCTAATATAATATTTGATGGTGGAGGAAGCTGAAACAGTTGACTAGATGGAGGTCCTGTATCTGCTACAAATCTGTCTAGAGTTAATTCACGTTGTCAATATTTAGTAAATCTAATTTAGGCCTTAAACAAGAATTTACAAAGACATTTGTAAAATTTTCCTAAAGGTAAAGATAATAGGCTTGGTTTCAATAACTGTATTATGAAGATGCAATATGAACACACAGAACACAATAACCTCACATTCCAGAATAAGAAACAGGCTAACTTTTCTTAAATTCACTGTTTCTGTTCTTCTAAGTATAGGTGATAATTCTAAGGGAAGAATAAAATGATTTAGGTGTTAGAAGGACCCATGGAAATTCTCTTTATCATTTCCCTAAATTTATGTTTATATTATCTGCAGACATTATTCAAGTAAATTGTGAAACTGAAGAAATTACTGTTATTTAAACAGAAGCAACAGAGACATAAAAGGTTTTAGGTTAGAAGAAATTTTGAGGCCATCATCTCATTCAACTCTTCATCTTAAGGTTGAAGAGACTGAAGCACAGGCTTCTGGGAATACAGTCATCGTTAGTGGCAAAACCAGTGAAAAATCAAGATCACCTCAATCTCTGTCTATTATGCACGACTGCCTTCAAAGGACTAGATGCAGCTTGCATTATTTTTTCCTTTGTTTTATAGGATTATTCCACTGAGAGACTGAAGAAAACAAATGAAATATTGAAAGGCATCAAACTTCTAAAGTTGTATGCCTGGGAGCACATTTTCTGCAAAAGTGTAGAAGAAACAAGAATGAAAGAGCTATCGAGTCTCAAAACCTTTGCACTTTATACATCACTCTCCAGTAAGTTCCTGTTGCCCTAAGGATGGATGATGTTAAGAGCAACCCCAAAATGTGATCTATTCAGTTTAGGTCGTGATCAATGAGACATTTGAGTAAATAAAGGAAGCCCATTTATTTTCTAGACAGGTTCTGTCCGATAGCCACTAACCACATATGGCTATTTTAATTTAAAGAGCAGGGTAAGCAAAGGCTTAGAGTCAAGTAGACCTGAATTTGATTCCTGACAAGTTGTATGCACGCCCTTGGCCAAGTTACTTTACCTCCGAAATCCTTAGTTTCTTTATAAGATCAGGATGACGGTAACAGTTGTACTTGTAATGGAAGCCCTTTATCAGTTGCGGCTGGGATGGATAGTTGGTTTATTTATGTTGATTTGACTGTATTATTATTGATAAGCTTCAAAGTTATCTGTAGTTTTTTTTTTTTTTAATCTGTCCTTTTGGGGGTTTATGATTTTCTATTTTCTTGAAAGATTGCAGTTAAAATGGAATTTTTGAAAATTGAGGAGGAAAAATATCCGTATTTCCAGGAGAAGACAGCCAAACTACATACACATAAAATCCCCTTTTCCCATACACTTTCAAGATTTTTTTTAATACAGAGCACTTTTTATCCTCAATTCTAATTTTTAAAAACTGATTGTTACAACAATATTATTTTTTATCCTCCAAGTGTGACACTTAATGCTCTCAAGAATCATGAGTTCATGTGAGTACAATTCACACAAACGTTGCCAAACCACTCCCACCAATATTTGATTTGATTTGTGTGTCAGTTTTGCTCATCCCTTTTGCTCCGAAGACTTTTTACAGCTTAAAGTTTCGGAGGTTTATATATTGTTTCCACTTGAATTCTAAACTACTTTAGATCTTACAGATTATAAACACTTCCTTTGTAAAATGCATTTAGAGAAAATACTTGTCTTATAAAGCCAGTTTATTTGAATCCTAATGTTTGGATGCACCAGAAACGAAATGGGAAGTTTTGTGTTTCAGCTGTGTGCCACTGTTAACATGGGGTCAAAATGCTAGAAGACAGAATAGTTGAGATCTACTTGCCTAGTAGAGCTCTAAGCTGATAGCCTTTATAATCCACCGCTCTCTGCAGTGGGCTAAAATTTTCATAGAGAAGATACGTGGAGCCAGAAATACTTCTACTACTAATATTAATAACTAGAATATATTGAGTATACTCTTAGTCGATTATTGCCATAAGAAACTTTACATATATTATCTCATTTAATTCTCACAGTAGCCCAATGATTTAGATTTTATTAACTCTACCTTAGAAATGTAAAGATTCAGGTATAAAGAGCTTAAGTAACTTGAACTTCCCCAAAGTCATTCAGCTAAATGGAACAAGTTGGTTGTTAACCAAGTTTGTCTGTCTCCAGAAGTGAGACTTGAATTGGATTTTGAAAGTCAGATATAAGAAGAGAGAGTATAGAGGAGGCCATGCCAGAGGAGAGCAACAAGAAGTCATGGACGTAAAGATGCGTAATCATGATATGTTCATGATAAGTACCTTGGGTGCTTAATTGATAAGGGATTCTTGAGTCATTGGAGTAAAATCCCAGTATAACCTCTTCCAAATTTTTTGACTTGGTTAAGTTCAGTGTTTTTGGTGGTTAAGAGCTTGAACTCTGTAAGTTGAGTAGAGCTGGCTATGAATTCCAGCTCTGCCACTTTCTAGCAATATAGACTTGGGCAGATTACCATTCCTCAGTTTCCTCATATGTAACACGGGAAAATAATAGTATCTGCCAAGTAGGACTGTAGCAAAGATTAACAATAGCTAATGATGCAAATGTTTACCAAATGTATATGGTATTCCAGGCAGTGTGTCAATTCCTTCATGCTCATTGTTCATAGAAAGCACCTGGCACATGGTCTAGTGCTCAGTAATATCTGTACCTAAGTTTGCCATCTAAAAATTGGTGTAATAATAATAATAATGCCTTTATCACAGTAGAAGGAGGCAGTGAATGTGACACTGTTTAGTAGCTATTAAATATTTTATGGATGGTATTTATACATCACCATGGGAAGACAGAAGCTAAGCCCTACTCAGATAGACAGTGGGGAAATGTAAAATGAAACTGAATAACCAAGGTTTGGATATCCTTTACACACTACTGATATACACAATGAGTATGCATACTGACATTCAAGAGGAATGTCAAGGTTTAATTTTTTGAAGAATGAAATCAACTCTGTATAGCATAGTGGTTGCTGTTAGGTCTTACAGGGCAAGCAGACATGAATTAAAATTCTGGCTCAACAACTTGTCAGCTGTGCAGCCTTGGTGAGTTAGTTGGTGGAGTTTCAGCTCCCTCATCAGTAAGCCGTGAGGGTATTAATAGTACATTGTGGGATTAAATAAGATGATGTATGTAATGTCTTTAGAGAAGCACTGGGAACATAAAAGTGCTCAATTAATAGTAGCTGAAAATATTGAAAAGGAGAGTAAAACAGAACAAATACTAGTAGAACTGAAAATCCATCTCTACTTTTTATGAATCAGTCTTCTTGCCACTTAAGATAATACCTGGGGGAAAGAAATTCTAGTAAATAATTTCCTACTGTCTAGTGCCACGTGGTCACATGCAGTTTTAGCTTTAATACGTTGGTAAAAGGCGAACAAACACTATTTTATTTTTCTCTCTTCATTTTGATAGAATTTTATATGGAGAAGTGAAAAGAACATGGAGTTTTTGCACCGGAAAGATCTGGGTTTTAAGCCAAAATCCATCACCCGCTAGTCTGGAATCTTGGGTGTTACTGACCTTTTCTAAGCTGCTTCCTCATTACTGTGCATGGTTGTTGTAATCATTAAATGTGAGGGTGCATGTAAAGCCCTAACATCACACCTCAGTAATTGTGAGTTGTTGAGTAGTAGCAGAGCACAGTGAAGGCAAGCACAGACTGAGGAGCCTGACTGCCTGAATTTGAATACCCACTGTGTGACCCTGAGCTTCTCATTCTCGTCTTTATAATGGGATAATGAATGCCTGTTACCTCTGCCTGGTGCACAGATTGCTGTATAAATGGTTTTTAAATAGCAGTCATTGTCTTATTCTTCCTCATCAAGAGGAGATTATTTAAGGATGCAGAACTGAAAATGATGAGGGGAAAAGAAGCAAATACACTTAGAAACAAGAGTGACAATAGATAGAGAAAGAAGATCAAGGCAGAAACGTGGCTCCTTGTCTGTGCCTTTATGAAGCTTAGATTGGTGTTTGAATTCCTAGTACCATACAAGAATTTGTATTTGATAAGTAAGTCATCTCTGGGTCTACAGAAGCTCAATTTGATTCTTCTCTATGTACAGTGGTGAGAAGAACTCACGAGAGCAAATGATGGATGGTGTCCTCTACAACTCAGTAGAAAACCTGCATCAGGAAAACGAGGGTCTAGCACTTGCTTTGCCATTGCCGTGCTCTGTTACCAACAATTTACTTAACCTTTTGGGCCCTCAGTTCCTAAAATTCTATGGTTTGTGAAAAATATAACCACAACTCATCAGTTTGGCTTTTTCTTTTACCTCAGATTTCCAAAAGCTAGTATGTTAGCCTAAAATATGAGTTTTCCTTGTTTCAGCTATGCATACCATTCTCATCAAAGGCTAGTGAAATGTATTCCTGGAGAAATACCTAAACCAGCAGAGGGTCCAGGGTACGGAGTTATTTTTTTGTTAAGTAAAAGTCTGTAAGTGAAAATTAATACCACTTTTGGAAAGAGAACTTGAAATGATGTCAATTTTTTTTTTTTTTTTAAATCTGGGCAACAACCCAATATTCATATATTTAAGGTAGTTGAGTGGACCAAACAATATAGGCTGTAAACAGGAAACCCCTTCGTTCGTTAAGTTCTAATACTTTTTAATAGTTTTCTTCACTACAAGATTATTTTATAGGAATTCTTTGTAATATTTCATAAGATAAATTTTTTCAATAAATAAAATTTTTTTCTGGTTAAGGGTAGTATATGTTAGCTCATACAACTGTTGTCAAGAAAACATCAGCTGGGAAATGTTTATGGACTCCAGACAAAATATTATTTAGCTCACTTAGTCCTCTCTGTCTCCAAGAAAAATTAATGTAATAATAGATGATTAATTAAAGTTACTAAAAATGTTTTCACAGTTCAGTGAAACTAATATATTTGATTTCTTTCCACAGTCTTCATGAATGCAGCAATTCCCATAGCAGCTGTTCTTGCTGTAAGACACTCTTTCTTGCTTTATAAATGGAACCAAGTCAGTGTTTATAAATAATTTGTCAACAGGAATGTGTGGGTGGTCATATACATTACTTTGTCTGCCACTTGCTCCAGTCCAGGGTTTCTCAACCGCAGCACTACACAGGCCTTTTGGACCAGATGATTATTTGTTGTAGGGGGTTGTTCTGTGCCTTACGATGGTTAGCAGCATCCGTGGTTTCTGCCTACTAGATGCCAGTAGGACCCCCTCATCATGACAATCTAAAATATCCCCAGACATTGCCAGATGCCCCCTTGGGGAGCAGAATTAGCTGTGGTTAAGAGGCACTGTTCTGGTATCCTCTTCTATCAATGTGGTAGTGTTAGATCATCAACGAGAAACGATTAAATGATTATATTATATTTCAAATAAAAATGACAGACCCAGAAGCTAGTATTAGTTTTAGAAATGTAAATAAGTCTGCACTGGACACCAATGTTGACAATTTTTTTTAAAATATCCATTATACAGACCCTAAAAAAAATGGAGCTTTCTGTTTTTCTCTTAGAAAATTTAGTATTGCTTGGAAAGAACCTGATTGGTTGTTGAGAACTCTGAATTCTTCTCTCAGTTATTATCCCTACTCAGTGATATTACAGAAGTCAGTTTCCTAACCTGCAAATAGTCCGTCCTGCCCTTGTCATGAATTTACTGCTAGGGTGATCCATAAACCATTAAGCACTCTACTCATAGCGAGTATTGTTTCAGTTAGGGAGTCATTTAGATGAAGTAATTGTTTTCTTAGTTTCAATGGACCTATTGGCATAGCAAAATATATTAGTCTTGTAAAGTTGAATGTAAGCACTTGTGAAAATTTCTTCAGCTTTCTCTAAATAAATCCTTTCTTTGCACAGACGTTTGTGACTCATGCATATGCTAGTGGGAACAATCTAAAACCTGCGGAGGCCTTTGCTTCACTGTCCCTCTTTCATATCCTGGTCACACCTCTGTTCCTACTCTCTACAGTGGTCAGATTTGCAGTCAAAGCCATCATAAGGTAAGTACTTATGAAATGTCTGGACCTCTTTGCTTGCTTGTGGAAATAAAGTACGCTTGCAGTAGTAAGTTTGAAAAAGTACAAAAGAGAACATTAAAATCACTACACTGGGATAGCCATTGGTCAATTTTGGGTACGCTACCTTTCGGTCTTTTATTTATTTCATATAAAAAAATAATTATTTTGAAATAAAAATGTGGAGTTTATATAGCTTTTGACTCTCTATTTCACTTATTATTTTCATCATTTTCCTCTCACGAAAATGTTATAATACGCAATGTTTAAAGGTGTTGTGATATTCTACTAGAAGGACTCTAATTTATTTAATGATTCCCTTTTTGTTGGATATTTAGAGTGTTTCTGTTTTCTCACAACACAAATAACAATGAGGTAAACATCTTTGTTTACATTTGACCTTTTCTGTTATTATTTTCTTAGGACAGCCTTTCTAGAATTGGAGTACAGGTTCTAATAGTGTGCACATCTTTAAGGTCCTTTATCCATATGGCTGCGTTGCGTTCCATTGAAGGTGAAAAGGTGTACACAGTTTGAAGATTTTTTATAATGTGGACACAATGTTTTCCACTGAAGCTGTGCTGGTTGATACTTGTACCCACAGTGACAGATAGTGTGCATGTCAATGCATGGTTATTGCTTTAATTTTAGTTTAATCGGACAGAAGTAAAAAATTCCAGGTTTATAGTCTCTGAATATGGAAAGACTTGCAAAATCACCCAGTATTTTGCTCGTTTAAAATATATTTCTATAGTATTTCTGACCAATTTTGTCTCCAACTTATAATTTCTCACAGTGCATAACTTGGAAAAAGTGAAATGATATGATAATGACCATTTCCCAACATATTTAATTGTATTATGTAAATACATACTGTACTAAACTACGTCATACTACACTGTATATGCCAGAGTCTGTACTGTGTTATACTCTTATAAACAAGGAAGTCTTAAAATAGTTCTTTGCTTTTTGCTGTAAGATCTTATAAAACCTTTTAATAAACAGTCAATATCATACTTACACCTTCCCTTTGCAAGGAGTACCAAGGTGTTGTTATACTGAAAGAAAACTGGGAAGTTGAGGCCTTAAATATGTAAACATGGTTTTGCCATTGACAGCAATACAGACTATTTCTTAAAAGGTCTTTTAAAATGACATAATTTTCCTGATGTCTGTATATTACTAAGAAAACTAGTATTTAATATTCAAAATGCCTAGATCTCCAGTGCTAGGCAATAGTTGATATTGGCTTAAAAAAACAGTTGCCATTGAGTCAATTCTAACTCATGGTGACCCCATGTGTGTCAGAGTAGAACTGTGCTCCATAGGGTTTTCAATGGCTGAATTTTTGAAAGTACATTGCCAGACCTTTCTTTGAAGGAGCTTCTGGGTGGACTCGAACCTCTAACCTTTTGGTTAGTAGATGCGCGCATTAACTGTTTGCACCGTCCAAGGACTGGTATATTGGCTTGATAATGGCTTAATTTCAAATAACATTAAAATGCATATAAGTGATCTTGTTATAAACCAAGTTCTGATAGGATATACTAGTAACGTGATGGTTTCAACCTTATTCTTTAAGATAAGTTATTAAAAAGCAATTTTGGAGCTGTTAGAGTTGAAAGCTCAGGCCCTCTGGCCTCGTCTACCCACACTTTCTTTTCTTATTGTTCTGCCTTCTGAGACACTTGTACAGATCACTGACTGATTTTCGTAGCACCATTTCCAAATTAGGCAGTGCTCTGGAAGGGAAGCTACTTCAAACAATAAAATTGATACATGGCCAGAGTCTGCTATTTTGGTCCTTATTTTCATTTTCTCCATTTAACAGCTGTCCCTTACATTACTGCACTTTTAATTGGAACTTGACTTTGTGCAACAAATGGAGATGGAGAGCAGTTAATAACTTATAAAGAACTCCACTAAAATCAGGAGGTGACCAAACATCAAAAAGGCTTTAGGAGTTGATTTGAAAAACAAACAAATACACGTATCTAGGGATGCCCACCAAATCCATAGCAGGCAATTCTGCTGTAGCAAATCCTAGTACAGCTGAGGGGGGATATTATTCCCCGTATATTTCCAAATAGCATTCTCCCTTCCGTACATCCCAGGGAAAAGGCCATTTGCCAGTTTGGTACAGACCAGTTTGTTTTCAGGGCTCAGCCCCAGACTTCCCAAGCCATATGCCAAACAGAATCTACTTACAAAAGCTTACTCCTCTAAAATGAGTTTAAGTGGTTGATTTGCAGGTTCTACAAATGGCTGGTCAAAGGGGAGGTCAATCCTTTTTCCCACTGTGTGCTCGTTCTGGGAACCCAAGTGAGCATTTTCCCAGTATTGACAGGACTCGACATTTTCTTCTTTCCCGGGAAAGACGTGGTCTGTCTTTGATGCCAGTTGGCCCACTGCTAGTTGAGCAGCCTGTTTATAATTGGCGACTTTGGTCAGCTAATTTTGAAACCTCATCAGGGCTGTGGAAGTCCTAAGTTCTTTGCCACACTCTTCGGTACATTCAGAAATTTGGTGGGTTAGAATTGGATGGGGCAAACTCTCAAACATGCATTATACTAGTGCATGTAAGAGACTTTTAAACTTCCCTTCTGTGCCATATAAAATTCTCTGCTAGAGGAAAATTCTATGTTTTCTTTGAAAAATGTTTAGCTTGTTAGCAAAAGTTCTATTCGTATTGCTCGACTACATCTATACACAATGAAATGGAAGAAAGAGGCAGTTATGATTCAGGTTATTTCCTCACCTCCCCGGTGCCCCTCACCATTTGAGTTTTCTGAATATTTTAGGATGAAGTAGTCCAGTCTACATTTGCAAAGAAGGAAGAAGAAATGAGGAAAAGACAATGTTATCTGAAATATTACAGTAATTGAAGTGATTTTTTAGGATGCTTCCTCAGTTTTCTACTTTATTTGTAAGGAAATAGTTTGTGTTTTGCTTTTCTGAATGAGAATGTAAGGACAATCTCCAGTTGATATGTAGTATACTTTATAAATAATTTGAGTTTAGATTTCTGGTATTTGATATATAATGCAGCATCTATGTCCAAAGATGTTATTTGCCAAGGGGAAAAAAGCAAAAAACCAAATCCCTTGCTTTGTTGGAAAACTACTTCGCATCCTTTTTCTCATGTACCTCCCCAAGGAATGTATGCTTGGCTAGTCTACTGCATTTACCTTCAATCAAATAAATTGTTACTGATATTTATCACAGAGCATACTTAGGCTTCGGCCTGGCCCCTGTATTTTGGTTTAATAAATTTCGTATTTTCTACAAAAAAAACATGTAACTGCCAACAACAAAATCAGTTATTCCCAGTCAATGTAGTACTCCTCCAAGGTTGTCAAGCTGTGTCTAAGCACCCAAGGTGAAATCTGAGAAGTGAAAAAAATAACACGTGTAACTAAAATCTTAAAATTTTGTGAATTATCTGAACAAATGGGAAATAAGTAAACTGTTGAACTATAAAGATGGCGGAGGCAGGATAGCAAATTGCTTGGTGTCAAATCCTGGCACTGTCATGGGATCCATTGTTTGATTTCAAGCACATTGTTGACTGTCTCTAGAGCTTAGCTTCCTCACTTGTCAGATGAGCACAATAATAATCTCCTGCTTATGGCGGTTGAAAGAGTTAAATGAAATATACATGAAAAGTTCCCAGCCCTTACCTAAATATTTTAGGTAATTAAAAGATCTCCTTTTATCAATTCATCACCACGTTACTAATCTCAATTCCATGCCTCAGAGAGTTACCTTCTGTGGGCCAACATTCATGTATTAACACTTAAGGTACATTACTAAGAATTAGATATTACAAGAGGTTTCTGAGTAGTGCAAATGGTTTGCTCTTGGCTGCTAAACATAAAGGTTGGTGGTCTGAACCTACCTACTAGTGTGGTGGAAGAAAGGCCTGGCAATCTGCTTTCCTAAAGATTACAGCCCAGAAATCCATATGGAGCAGTTCTACTCTGTAACAGATGGGGTTGCCATGAGCTAGAATTGACTCTACAGCAACAGGTTTTTTTTTTTTTAGGAATTGCAAAGATGAAAGGCATGGTAAAATCCACAAGGGAATTCACAGTGTAGTTGGAGAGACCAGGAAGGGAAACTAATTACAATATGTTGTATTATGCTGTAGTAGAGCTATACATGCAATGCCATGAACCTATAGATGAAGATCATTGAAGCTTACTGAGGGACAAGGGAGACAACCTGGTCAGTGATGTTTAAAGGAGATTCCTTAATCGAATCTTAAGAAATAAGTAGGATTTAGCCAGTTGAAGAAAGAGGGAGAACATGTTCCAAAAGAGGGAGCCACATATGCAAGAGGCAGGGATGATCAGTAGGTGAGAGGGAACTAAAAGTAGCTGAGTATGGTTGGAGAGGAGTCCCTGGGTGATAGAAATGGCTAATGTGCTTGACTGCTAACCAAAAGATTGGACGTTTGATTTCACCCAGAGACATCTCAGAAGAAAAGCCTGGTGGTCTACTTCTGAAAAATCAGCCACTGAAAACCCTATTGTGCATAGCTCTACTCTGACACACATGAGGTCACCATGAGTTGAAGTCAGTTCAGTGGCAACTAATTATGATTGGAGAACAGATTTTGACGTGGAGGAGTGTCAACTGGTGAAGCTGAAGAGTAAAATTCCGATCAGCTTGTAAAAAATGCTAAGGATACTGAAAGGCCAGGGGATGCCATTTATTACCTTAAGCAGAGGATTGTTACCTGAATATAGTCTGCATTTTAAAAATACAGCAGTGTCAGGGTGGTGAAAATTACTTCACCCTTAGTCAGGAATTATGGATTTTCCATAATTGTTTTGCCTCTGATTTCCTGAAGAACTTCATATGAATAAACCAGAAACAAAACCTGCTGCCGTCGAGTCCATGCTGTCTCGTAGGGACCCTGTATGAATAGGAACTACTTTTTCTGTTACCCGTTTATTTGCTCATTAGACATTTTATTGAGGAATTACTATGTTATATTTTTGGCATTGGGCTGGAGATGAAAACCTTTGCTCTTAAGGAGCTCAGAGGCTAGTGGGAGAGATAGATATATAATCAGCAGTAACAAAAAATGACAAAACAGCAGAAGGGGCAGGGGCCCTCAGGCAGAGAGCCTAGAACGATTGAGACAGGGAAGCGGAAGGAAGGGAAGAGGCTCAAAGCAGGATTAGTGTTGGGGTCCACTGATGTTCATTGTGATTGTAGTCTCAAAGTGGGATGCTATAAAGAGAAGAGAAGCATCCCCCACCCCGCAATCCTTGCTTCTTGGTGTTCCAAGAGAATGGGGCTCATTTATACCATAAAAGCTTCAGTAAGATTTGTGTGTGTACTGGAAAAGTGAAATGGAGAATTGAACCAACTGACTTTGCTTAAATGTCTGAATCATTGGTTTATTCTTTCTTTGATGTATTCAGCAAACATTCATCAAACAGTGTGTGCCAGGTGCTGCTGGACTTCGAGTTATAAAGACAAATGAGCCTGGCCTCTGAACTTACCTTTGTGGCAGAAGATGTAGTATGACATTGTTTAAAAATTATTCTTTTGATGTATAATGCTGTGCTCCTTAAAGTCAAATCTCTTCAAAACATAAGAAGAGAATGACAATTAAAATCTATAAAAGTGAAGAAGGAGCACGCAATTGCTGTGAGATGAGTAAAATGTCATCTTCCAAAGGCATTTTTACCACTGTGGTTTTCAAGTGTGTACGGTCAGGCTTTGCTCGTAGGCTTTGTAAGACTCACAAAGAGTGTATATACTAAAGCCCTTCCTGAACAATGATCTCTTCTGTTGTTCTTCATTGCTGTCTTGTTGATCCCTACTCATAGCAACCCCATGTGTCAGAGTAGAACCGGACCATAGGGTTTTCTTGGCTGTAACCTTTATGGCAGCAGATCGCTAGGTCTTTCTCCCAGTTCCCTGTAAATGCAATTTGGAAGCTAACAGTCAGACTGCCCCAGTGCATTTTATCTACCTTTATGTTTCCGATGAAAGGAAGCAGTTTCTATGACATGCAAAGCTAAAGGGCTTAAAGATCACCGGCAACAGACTGAATTAAATTTACTTTTCTTCATTTTATTAGTCTGTCATAAAAACAAACTATCAAACTATGCAGACCTATCTGGAGACACTTAAGTTGACAAGCTCAAATGAAATTAAAAACAAGACAAAACAACTTTTATTTCTAATATATATTTTATAATTTCCTGTCAGAGGCAATATTTCCCCTGTAGTTGGGTGCTGCATGTACAAGCTGGCTTGTCCACTTTCATGCTAATAGGAGCATTTCTTTTCCTTTGTAAGTTCACAGAATTTTCCTTTAGTGCGTTATTTTCTTTATAGGAAGATATTGTCCAATCATGTTTTTTGTTTTTATTTTTGCTCGTGATCCTATGATACTGTTTTAAGAAGATTACAGTAGGAGAGGTGGGTGGGTCATGGAATCTTTTGCCCAGCCTTAGGAGACCATGGAGCTCTGTGGTCCAGTGGTTAAGAGCTACGGCTGCTAACCAAAAGGTCCACAGCTCAAATCCACCAGCTGCTCCTTGGAAGCCCTATGGGGCAGTTCTGCTCTGTCCTACAGGGTTGCTATAAGTTGGAATCAAACTCAGCAGCAACCGGTTTGGTTTTTGTTTTTTTTTTAAGGAGACATGGTAGTCCTTGGGTTCTGGAAACAGTTTACACACCTTGATGCTAACTAAAAGGTTGCAGGTTCTAGTGTATCCAGAGGCACCTCGGAAGAAAGTCCTGGTGATCTACTTCCAAAAGTCAACCATTGAAAATACTATGGAGCACAGTTTTTACTCTGACACAGGGCATCCTCATGGGTTGGAATCGACTCGAGGACAACTGGTGCAATGTCTTCTCTAGAACAGGGTTTCTCGGGAGTAATATGCATATGAAACACCAATGAATCTTGTTAAAAAATGTGTATTTTGATCCAGTAGGTCAGGGGTGAGGCCTGAGATCTTCCGTTTCTGATAAGCTTCCAGATGATATTGATGTTGCTGGTTCTTGTATGACACTTTGAGTAGCAAAACTCTAGAGGACTTTCTCCTTGTCAAATTCAGGAAATCTGTGTAATATATAGCATGTAAGCAGGATAGAATAATGGACTCTGGGGTCAAAGGGCTGGGTTTTAATCCCAGATCTATCTGTGATTTATATGCTAAGTGATTTTAGGCAGGTTACTTAACCTCTCTGTGCCTTATTTCCTCTCATTTGTAAAATTAGAATAATAGGAACACTTCCCTCATTGGTATTATTATTTCTACTCAGCCTGTTCCAAGTTCCTCTGCAACTCCACTGTCTTCTAAAAGGAATACAGTTGCAGAAAAATTGCCTAGGAAGTTCGGCAGAATTTAGGATGACCAACTCACCCCAGTTTTCCTGGGAGTTTTTGAACCTCCCTTGGGCAATTTAGATGCTTGGTCACTCTACCCGAATTCCCACTTGGTCTTGAGAAATGACTCTCCCAGGCTCACATGATGAGTGAGAGTAGGGGTGGGGGGGGGACCTAAGTTTATTTAGGTAGAACCTAAGTTGAATTATATGGCTTTGTTGTTGGTGGTTTTATTTTTAACCCTTATCCTGCTTTTGTTATTTTGCCTTGTGCAGTGTTCAAAAGCTGAACGAGTTTCTCTTGAGTGATGAGATTGGAGATGACAGCTGGCGAACGGGTGAAGGGTCTCTTCCTTTTGAGTCCTGTAAGAAACACACAGCAGTTGTAAGTGCTTCTTCTTGTTATGTAAGCTGTGAATAAGGAGCCCTGGTAGTGCAACGGTTAAGCACTGGGTTGCTACCTGAAAAGTTGACAGTTTAAACCCACCAACCGCTCTGCGGGAGAAAGATATGGCAGTCTGCTTCTATAGACCTAGGGTCACTAATAAGTCAGAATCAACTTGATGGCAATGGGTTTGATTTTTGGTTTTGGAAGCTGTGAATAGGGACAACCCCAAAAGAATGCATGGTTTAATATGGGTGCAGTTAGAATAAACGCTAAGTTTTGTTTCTTTGTTTGTTTTACTTATGTGAAGAAAACTTGCCACCTGCTTCTACAACAAACCTCACAAGTCTAAAATCAATAAAATCAATAGCCAGATGTGTAAGGCTTGTTTGTATAAATCATGAAAGAATTATCCACGAGGGTCAGCACATGTTCAATATAACAGGAAACTGAGAGGTTCTTTAATCCAAGCTGTGTACAAAAATAATACAAAATAAGCTTACTACATGTATTCTTGTATCTTTCAGCTGTATTGTACTTTTTATTGTAAAAAGTACTTTCTGGTGTGTTATGCCCCTTGATCCCCTTAATACATTACATTATGTTATATTACTTAATATTTTTATTTTCCAGATGAATACATTGAGTTTGCAGGTTGTTTGGCTTGAATGAAAGATTTATAAATGACAGAGCCTAAACTAAAACCCGAGTCTTCTAACTCCTCATTCATTCATGTCACAAATATTTACTTAGTGGCTACATAAAGTCTGAAAACATAGTCAATATTATTTTGTAATGTAGGTAATATCAGTAAACCATTTACTGTGTGTTTGCCTGTGCTTCCAGGCTTGTTGACTGGTACTTTGTTGACAAGACTTAGGGTATAGCTATGAACAAGGTAGATAATCCCTCCTCTCACAGAACCTGCTTTCTAGAGGCAGGAGTCAGGTGATAAACAAGTAAATAAATGAGGTAATTCCAGTTAGTGAAGAAAATAAAACAGGGTATCAGAGAGTGACTGGGATACTCGAAGCAGGGTAATCATTTCCTGGAAGGTCTGTCTGAGGAAATGACCTTTGAGCTGAGACCTGAATGCAGAGTAGGTACCTGCCTTGCAAAGATCTGGGAACAGAATGTTCCAGGCAGAAAAACTAGCAAGTGCAAAGACCCCGAGGTGAGAATTAATTTAGTGTGTTCAAAGGAGAGAGGGGCACTATGGGTAGAGCCCGATGAAGGAAAGGGGGATGAGGCAAAGTAAGAAAAATGATCAAGAGTCTTAATAGACCATGGAAAGAGTTTAGATATTATTCCTAAGTAATGGGAACCACTGGAGGGTTTTTAAGTAGAGATTATATAATTCTGTTTATATTTTGAAAAATCGCTTTGGCCGCTGGATGAAGTCTACGGGAGGCAAGAGTAGAAACGTCAGTAAAGAGATCATTGTAATAGTACAGGCAAGAAATGACGTTAGCTGGGAGAAGAGCTTCTGTTGCAGTTGCGGTGGATGTGGTGAGAAGTGATGAAATTCAGTGTACATTTTTGAGGTTGAGCTGATAAAGACTTGCTGATAGATTAGATGTGGGGGCTGAGGGAGAAACAGGACTCAAGGCTGATCCTAGGCTATGGGCTTGACTGCCAGGTAGATGATGGGGCCATTAACTGACATAGGGAAGCTGAGAAATTAGCGAGTTGATGCTGAGGTGGAATCAAGAGGCATATTTTGCACATGGTAATTTTGATATACTTATTTGACATCTAAGAAGAGTGAGATCAGGAATGGAGATGTAAATCTAGGAGTTATTAGCCTTAAGATCATATTTAAATGTATGGGATTGGATTATACTTCTTTCTTGAAAGGTATGTCTGAAAAATTCTAGGTCTTTAATATGTATATTTCATAACAGTAAAAGCAGAAAGATATTATCTGAAAATGAGTCATGTTATCAGTTAGTGTTGGTTATACTTGTTAGGATTAGGGAAAATATGAATATATTTACCCTTTACGTGACCAAATAAAAAGGCACATGCAGTTTCTTGACTGAAATAGATTGGAACTCAGAAGGTCTTTACAGAGAAGTCAATCTGTATTAAATTTTTATTCATATCATGTTTAAAATTGCTAAGAATAGTGTAGATGAACATTTTGCTATAATGTTAGACTTACTGTTCTTTTCTGCTTTTATGGGATTATTTTTTACTTTTTGCTAAGTTATTTTATTGAGCAGGTGTGATTTTGCCTGAGAAGAAACTAGTGCCCATGTTTATACCCACTGGAGTAAGAATCTCTCGGAATGCTTGTTTGTTAGTGTGTGGTTATAGACACATGCACAAAAATACAATAAACGTGCCTACACTTTTAAGCAACAGGAAAGTCCCTTTTTTTTTATTAGAACCAGCCTCGTCATGCTTTGGATGATCCGAGACTACCGAAGAACTCATTAGATCATCTTTCAGAGATGTAAGGACGAGCTGAGTGAAATGACCTCAGGAAATGGGATGTAGGAGGTCATGTTCGTGAAGTTAGGGAAGTTTTTGGAGTTTAGTATTAGATAAGAGCGAGAAGAAAAATTGAACCGAGAAAAAGTTTTTGGATGGAAAGAAGAATCCCCTTCAAAAGCATCCAATATCTCCAGGGTTATTGAAACCAGACTGGACTTCTGATGTCTTTCTGGGTCACTGCCGATGGGCCAAACTGCAAAATGACAAACTTTTTAAAATGGAGTGAAAAAAGTTGCGTGCTTTAAAATAACACTAATGGAAACCCCTTCCCGAGAGCGCTTAAGATGCTACGTATTCTGTCAAAGCTTAGAGTTAAGTGGTTTTGGCTGTGGAATCTCCATGGAGAATTAGTGACATTCTAGAGCCAGAGTCTCTTCAAATTACATCTGTGGAACTCCGACTCAAATCTCTGTCAACACATTACCTCCTCCCACCCTCTCCTTAGTTTTGTGAACAATATGAAGTCATTCCTTTTAGACCTCTGGGGCAATACTACAAGAGAATTAAGGACTCTAGAAGGCAGTGAATTTTATGTATAGGTCTAGACCTGTTTTGAGTGGAAACATACTTAGCTTAAAGGATAGTGGTTCTCTACAACATCTCATGCAGTGAACTTCCAGGATCAACTGTAAGGTCTGTAGGGTGAGGGTGGGAGGGTGGGGAAGGGAACAAAAATAAAATAAAGTTTTACGAAATTTTTTTTTTAGTTAAAATACATTAAATATTTTTTTAATGTGACAGAACCATTGCTAGTGCTTTACTTTCAGTCTTCTCAGTGGCTTTTAATCTATGTATTTATCTGCATGGAGCCAGCTGTTGTTAGGTGCTGTCGAGTTGGTTCCGACCCATAGTGACCGTATGCACAACAGAATGAAACACTGCCCAGTTCTGCACCATCCTCACAATCGTTGTTATGCTTGACCCCATTGTTGCAGCCACTGTGTCATTCTGTCTCGTTGGGGGTCTTCCTTTTTTTCGTTGACCCTCTGCTTTACCAAGCACAATGTCCTTCTCCAGGGACTGATCCCTCCTGATAACATGTCCAAAGTATGTGCGATGTAGTTTCACTATCCTTGCTTCTAAGGAGCATTCTGGTTATACTTTTTCCAAGAAGGATTTCTTTGTTCTTTTGGCAGTCCATGGTATATTCAATATTCTTTACCAACACCACAATTCAAAGGCTTCAATTCTTCTTTGGTCTTCCTTATTCATTGTCCAGCTTTCACATGCATATGAAGTGACTGAAAATACCATGGCTTGGGTCAGGCACATCTTAGTCTTCAAGGTGACATCGTTGCTTTTCAACACTTTAAAGAGGTCTTTTGCAGGAAATTTGCCCAATGCAACGCGTCTTTTGATTTCTTGACTCCTGCTTCCATGGGCATTGATTGTGGATCCAGGTCAAATGAAATCCTTGACAACTTCAATATTGTCTCCATTTATCATGATGTTGCTTATTGGTCCAGTTGTGAGGATTTTTGTTTTCTTTGAGGCATATGGTCTAGCAATGTACTATTTGATAATTTGATGTCTTGTTGATATACCAAATAATTAAATTGTAAGAGCAGTGTCTTGTTTGGATCTAAATTACTGATTATTTGAGCACGTTTCTAATTCCAAATGTAGAATTCAATGGATTTTTCAAAAGGCTAAACCTGAAATTCCAGGGGTTTAAAAAAGAAGAAGTTTTACAATTCTCAAATCCTTTGCTATATAGCCTTTATAATCTCTTTGAGGTATTTAACTAAGACAGATAATTAGGTATGTTGACTTGCTTGCTCATTAGGTTCCTGGAACAAATTTTGAGCTTTTAAATATTTCCAAAATAGAGGTTTACAAAGGAGAGTTTTCTAGTTTTTCTTTAGCCAGTTGTCTGTGAAATTGAAATCAAAATGAGTGAATGAACAGATTTCAAGTTATGACCTTACTTAAGTTCACTTTAAATATGTGAAGACCATCAAACCTCAGCTGGCATCCTCTCTGAAATGGATGGTTTAGTGCTATGACTAGGAAAAGCTCTATTACATTTGAGGTAGACTGATTATGGATCTCCTTATGAAACACTATATACATTTTTTGGGCAAAAAATTCCTAGATATATATACTTTTTCTCATTCCCTGATGTGTATCTCAGTCTCATTTATGTGACTGTATCGGATTCAAAATCCCCATGGTTCAGAGGATTATCAGTAATGTACTGTTGGAATATTTATAAGCCCAACAGCCTTGCAAGTGGATTCTATTTTGACCTTAGTTAGTCTGATTGTCTTTCTACACCCAACACAGTTATTTTAATTATCCAATTATGTTCAGCCTTATCACTGGAGAAAGTATATCCAAAACCTATTTTGGAGCTTAGTCCTTCACTTTCATTGTTTGTGGGTATCACATTTCATATTTTCATTTTTATTAAGAGGCTTGTAAATTGAGTTAAATTATAGCTTAGCATTTTTTCATTATTATTTGATTTTTTTTGAGAAGCCGTTGAAATAATTAAAATATTACATGCACTTTATATATTTATTTTCTTGGAATTCAAATGGAGAAGTAGCAATGGGTGTTAATGTTCAGTAAATCCTCTGTTTTTTCACACAAGCATTAAACTTGTGTTCTTTTCCGTTTGGAATGCAGCAGCCGAAAGCTATAAACAGGAAGCAGCCTGGAAGATATCACCTGGACAGCTATGAGCAATCAACACGCCGTCTACGTCCTGTAGAGACAGAGGATATTTCAATAAAGGTTATTTTATTTCATGAATTTGTACAAGAATAGAAACATTTATGTTACTATCTTGGAAGTTCTACAGAAGTGTCCTAAATCTTGTCTCAAAATCATTCTACAATGATCCTTAATCCTAATAACATAAAAAAAAATTCTGATAAGTTTATAATTCTCAGTTCTTCCTTGTCTCCCAACAAGGTTTTTCTCCAGCGTTTTAGTAGCTGGAGAAGGCTTTTTTTCTGAGTCTATGTTAGAAGCTAGTATCCAACATATTTCCTCTGGTATGATTACATTTATCTACCAAGCACATTGATTTATAGAGGACACCAATATTATAAATCCAGTTCTTAAGGAAATAGATAGTAATTGTTTTCAGCCAGGAAAGGCTTAGACTAGGGTTGCACACATTCACCCAACTTCCCAACACTGCCTTTGATCTAATTTCAATCTCAGCCTTTTGTACCTTCCCAGGCCCCTGTACTTAGGTAGAATAGGCAACCACAGGAACACAGGCTGGGGGTTGAAGGTTGGGATAAGACCCAGGGAAGGGTCAGAGCTGTGCTGGGACTGGGACAGATGCCAGCAGCAGTCAAGGGCCTCTGGACATTGGAGCCATCAGAGTCTTGGAAATGAGCCCTTCTAGAAAATTAGCTGCGTTGGCTGCTCCAGGCGATACAACTAACTCTGTACTTCAGCCCAATTAGAGAGAGAAGGCTCAGTGGAGTGGATAGTAGAGCCAAGAGCCGCATTTAGTCTTCTCTCTCCTCAATACCTGGCACAAGTGCTCTAAAATGCCGGTCAGTCACTGACAACAGACTCCTGGCCCTCCAGCTGTCTCAGGTGCTCACCCTCACTGTCACTATTTTTGAAACGTCCAATAACTTGAGCGCCCTTCCGTTTCTCCCAGTTCATCAATACCCTTCTGTAGCAATCCAGCGTGGTGCCATCTCCACATCCTAACCAGGCTGCTAAGTGCTATGGAGAAAATGACACAATGGTAGAGGCTGGCACAGGCACAGACATATTATCGCCAACCTCAGCTGACCGTCAGTAGTTCTTGGCAATCCTGTTGCATGCCTTTCATTGGCATTATTTTCCATAACCTACTATGGAACTACTATTCAACTGTCACCACTCTTCCCACCTCCTCCTATCTCTCCTTGAGCCTCCTCCTTCCTCAGATAACCTTAGCTCCCAGTTCACTGAAAACACAGAGGTTGTCACGTGGGAGTTCTCCCAATTCCAAGTCAGTCTTCTCCCAGACTCATCTGTATTTACACCTCTTCTTGGCTCGTTGCCTAGTGTCTCAGAGATGACAGCCTCTGAGGCTGTATGATTTTTCTGAGAGTCATTTAGCCAGAGTTTCTTAAACCGCTGCCCTAGCCAGCTCTATTCAATGTTTCGTACAACATAGTTTTCCTATCCTAGGCCTTTTCTTACTCTAGGTCTTTATCCGGAAATGGCTTTATTGAAATGCAATATATTTTAAAAAGCTAGCTAAAAGACCTCCTCTTCCAAGAAGTTTTTTTTTTTTTTTTTTGACTCATCCCAATATAAATGACTTCCTTTCTGAACAGCTTTTGTGTTTATTGTCTGCCTGTCTCCTCTGCTTGTTACTTAGCCCTTGCTGTCTTGTACTGAACTTATTTCTGTCCAGGGTTTGTTGACTTAACCGTTTGCAGTCTCCTAGGGAGAAGGGAGAGTATATCATACCTTTTGTGTAGCCTGCACTGTTCCTAACACATTGTCTCCTGCAGAGTGGGTGCTCAGGAAATATCTGTAAAGCAACCGACGATTCTGCCCTTCCGTCACTCTCCTTCCATGACAAATTTCATGTATATATATATGCTGTGCCACACACTTTAGAAGTTAGAGAAAATCTACATGGAAAAACAGTCTCGGCTTTTCAACCAGAGTTTTTCACTCTCTAAGTTGTTAATTTTATTAAGAACTGTTTACAGCTGTACTGTGTCACAATTTAGACATCACCAATCTATGCTACAAAATTCCTAAACGCTAATATTCTCAGAAATTTCATTATTTATGGTTTTGACATAAAAATCTTAATTTATGATCAAGATGTATCTTTAGTTTCCCCCTGAGTTTTCAGGCACCCTCCTTTCACTCATCTGTCTCTGCCCCTCCTACCCTGCTCCTGGGTTCTGTCATACCTCCTTTCATTTCCCATGTATAACTGTTAAACCTATTGAGTACACTTAAAGTTGTTAAAACAAATAGATTGCTTTGGATAAATATGGGATCTTGTGCTGTTTGCTGATTGCTGAGGTTTATACCACCAAGCAATGTTGCTTCGTCTCTGTGCTCTGCTTTCTCTTTACTGTTTCTTATAAGCCTACTGAAAAGAGATAAATTCACATAGTTCATGAAACTCATTCATTACAAAATTTTCTCCTAAGCTAACCAAGTCATTCTGTTGGAATAATTTGTAATTATTTCTGTCCTGTACTTTGCATCATCAGAAGGATCCCCAGAATTACATAGCAATGAGAAAATAATCAATGTAGAGGTTACACTGGAAAATATGTGGCATGATTGGTTTTTTAAAATGCACACATGGAAATGATCCAATAATCCCAAATGTTCAGAGAAAATTGCTATAATTTTTAGCATTTCTTTATACTGTCACTGATTCAAAGGTTCTTCTTTTATTCCTAGTCTTACTGTTTTTCATTTATTCCGTGAAATACTTACAAATCTAAACTAGAATTTGATCATTGTGTTGAAAGTCTTTCAGTGCTTTCAAATTTTAAGATTTTTGTTGGAATTATTCTCTAATATCACATTTATACATAATTTTATAATTTAATTTCTGTTTCTTATTGTCTAGGTCACAAATGGATACTTTTCATGGGGCAGTGGTTTAGCTACATTATCCAATATAGATATTCGAATTCCAACAGGTAAGACTATATAATTATTCATTTTTGTAATTGTTAATTATCACAACTGTGGTTTTCCAAGACAATTGAGCATAAAAAAATGAAAGATTTTTTTAACAACGTAAAAATTATTTATAGGTACTTATTTTTGCACAGAGCACTGGTAGTCCAGTGGTTAAGAGCTTGGCTGCTAACCAGAGGTCAGCAGTTCGAATCAACCAGCTGTTCCTTGGAAACCCTATGGGGCAGTTCTACTCTGTCCTGTAGGGTTGCTATGAGTCAGAATAGACTCAGTGGCAAAGATTTCTTTTTTTTTTAATTTATGCACAGCCATCACTCATCTGTCAGTGAAGACTCACGTGTTGCAGTGATGCTAAATAGGTTTCATGGAGTTTCCAGACTGAGATGGACTAGGAAGAAAGACCTGATGACCTACTTTAAAAAATCATCCGGTGAACACCTTATGGATCACAAGGGCCTGATCTGGAACCAGTCCTGGGGATGGCACAGGACTGGACAATGCTTCATTTCTTTGTACACGGGGTAGCCCTGAGGCAGGGGGCTGACTTAATGGCATCTAACAACAACAACATTTATACCATGGAGCTCATAATACACTGTATCACTATGATGTTTTATTGTTAGTTGCCGCTGAGTCAGCTCCAACTCATGGTGACCTTACGTACAACAGAACAAAACATTGCCTGGTCCTGTGCCATCTTCATGATCATTGGTATGTTGGAGTCCAATCACTTTGATAATGCCTGGAAATTATAAGGCATGCCTCTCATTACAGAGTATGCATGTTTGGAAATGTCATTTACTGTTCGTTTACTGATTTGTGCTGTGTAAACAATAGGGTAGTTGATTTCTCACTTTGTTTGATAGAAGATTTAAAGAAAAAGTATATGAGAAAATTGTTTTCTGTCATGAGAAGGACTAATAAAGACTTCAAAATATTTAAGGCTCAGATACCCAATAATTTTTATTTAAAATTGCTGGATAATTGAATAAAAATGTTTTTTTGGTCTGGCCTGATGGTCAGTAGCTTAGACTTTTTTTGTTATACATACAAATCAAAGTGAGAAATTGAAGATCACATCTTAGTAACTTAAGCAAGATCACTTTCATCCCAATTATCTGGATGTTTTAGTCAAAACTTCCCTTTTGTCCTGAATGGATTGAATAATAAAGGTAAAGCTAATTTAGATGGGCTAGACGATTAGTTCATTTTCCTCTTTACTAATGCTAGCTAGTCTCATTGTGCTAAAAATAATAAATCAAAGTCTATATTTTTTAAAAATTTTTATTGTACTTTAGGTGAAGAATTACAGAGCAAACTAGTTTCTCATTAAACAATTAACACATATTGTTTTCTGACATTGGTTGCCAACCCCATGACGTGTCAACACCCTCACCTTGATCTTGGGTTCCCCATTACTGGCTTTCCTGTCCCCTCTTGCCTTCTAGTCCTTGCCCTGGGCTGGTGTGCTCATTTAGTCTCGTTTTGTTTTATGTGCCTGTCTAATCTTTGGCTGAAGGGTGAACCTTGGGAGTAACTTCATTGAAGAGTTAAAAGGGTGTCCGGGGGCCGTACTCCCAAGGTTTCTCTAGTCTTTTCAGACCAGTAAGTCTGGTCTTTTTTTTTTTTTTTTTCTTTTTTCTTTTGTGAGTTAGAATTTTGTTCTACATTTTTGTCCAGCTCTGTCCTGGACCCTCTAATGTGATTCCTGTCAGAGCAGTTGGTAGTGGTAGCCGGGCACCATCTAGTTTTGCTGGACTCAGTCTGGTGGAGGCTGTGGTACTTGTGGTTCATTAGTCCTTTGGATTAATCTTTCCCTTGTGTCCTTGGTTTTCTTCATTGTCCGTTGCTTCAGACAGGGTGAGACTAGTGGAATATCTTAGATGGCTGCTCTCACAGGCTAAGACCCCAGACGCTATTTACCAAAGTAGAATGTAGAACATTTTCTTTATAAACTATGTTATGCCGGTTGAGCTAGATATTCCATGAGACTATGGTTCCCACAGCCTTTAGCCCAGTAACTGGGTCCCTCGGGGAGTTTGGATGTGTCTATGGAGCTTCCATGACCTTACAAGGTCTGTATATTTTAATTCTTCTAAAAGACTTATATACTGGGGAAAAGAGCTGCTAAGAATATCTTAGTGCTAGAGACTAAAACTGGCCATTGATTGGGAATATTAACCTGTTCTCAATGTGTATTGATTTTATTTTACTAAGAGAATTCCATCTTACTGTTACTGGCCTTTGTTTTGTTTCTGTAGGTCAGTTAACCATGATTGTGGGCCAAGTGGGATGTGGGAAGTCCTCTCTTCTCCTTGCCATCCTTGGTGAGATGCAGACATTGGAAGGAAAAGTTCACTGGAGCAAGTATGTGTATTTTTTAATTTTTCCTGTCACTTTGTCATACATCTGCTGATCCTCCACGGGAGGATGTTAGAACAATAGATTCGCATGGTATGAGTCTGAGGACCTCTCAGAAATAAACACGGCTTTTAAATTTTGTTTTAATTAGTGGAAACCTTAAATGTCATAAATTTAAAAATTGCAAACAGTCACTGTAGAAATTTATAATAGTATAAACTAGTATGTTGCCGAGAAAAAAGTAATTTGGGAATTGTAAAAATAAAGTTAAATGGGTATGGTGCTCAAAAGAAATAACTTAAAAATTCATTCTGAAGAGGCTATGACAAACTTGCATTATTTATCAAGCCTAAATATGAACAGAGACTTGATGGTTCAACATTCAGAGAAAAAAATATCAATTTTTTTTTTCTAAAATCTTCACAAGGGGCTGAGAAATCAGCCGTTTCTCTCCACACCTAACTTAAACAAGATACTAGAAGTATTTAGTTATAGATACACATAGGTCAGATTAGTGTGTTGTGCAGCTCCAAAGATATAGGCAAGAAAGTATCTAGCATGGTGTTTCTTCGAGATTTTTAAATGGTTAGTTTGGGATCTTCAAAGTGCATTGTCATAAAGTGGTTCAGAACCGCAATGTTATATAATTGTGTAATAAAGAGTAAATCATATTTGTTTAGTTTGGCCTGTCTTTTGAACTCCCCATGAGCAGTTTATGAAGAAATTGACTATAGTTAATCCAAGAAATTAGACTGTAGACCAGTGGTTCTAAACCAGGCATGCTTTCCACCCCTCCTGGACATTTGGCAATGTCTGGAGACAGTTTTGGTTGTCACAACTGGGAGGTGGGCTGCTGTTGATCTAGTTGGTAGAGGCAGAAATACTACTGAATATCCTGAAGTATACAAGACAACCCCACACAACAAAAAATTATCTAGCCCCAAATGTCCGTAGTGCTGAGATTGGGAAATCTTGCTATAGACAAGATTTATTATTCTTTAAAGTCATTTTTTACCTACCAACATTGGTTCCATTGTGGCTTAGTCTGCTGTTTACATATACAGACATCTCTCAGGAATGAGTAAAGACTATTTATGGACACTTGTAGAATAGATTCTATTTTAAACTCCAATTAGGAGAAGGAATGCTTCAATGTGAAATATGACCTGAAAATGATGGAACTGTAAATCCTGTTTTCAGTGTCATTTGCCAAAGAAGGAGCCTGAGAATTGTTGTGTGTACATTTTATCCCTGTTGGGCAAATCTAACAGATAGTAGCCATGGACTGTTTAGTGCATATCCAGCAGAGAGCTCAGTAAATACTTGCTACCAGCAGTTTGCTTCATGGCAGGTTCCTGGTGATCACTAAGGTCAAGCACTAGCCGCTGTTCACCCTGCTACTGTCACCTTCTGTCTTGGGTGAATGTAGGTTTTGAGAAGTAGGCCCTATTGGATTCAGTTATACTGTGTGACTTGTACAGCCATAATTAAGTTATTTGGGTTTTGTTTTTACCCTGCTTTACCATCATTAAAACAGGAAAATAATGGAAGATAGAGACAGAAAAGGCTTGAGATTTCATTTTCATGCCCCTAGAAAGTCCTACTAATCTGGCCTTCTCCAATGTTATTTAAAATTCCAGGCCCTAGCTCCATTCGGTCTAAATTGACTCCCAATGTTATAAGAATCACTATCATTGTGTTAATGGATAAATGAATGAATCAATGATGATGAAAATATTTTACACAATCTAGTTATTTAGTTTCTTGCTTTCTTAAGCATTTGTACCATTTATATCCTACCTTATTACATAAAGATTTTGAGTTATTTTACTTTAAAAAAACAATAGAATAGTAAAAGTTGAAAAACAAGAGAAAAAAATCAAGAAGGAAAGGAAAAAGTTCAATAATAATCTGAGAAGTTGGTAGAGAGAAATGCATGTACTGGAGTACTGAATAATTATAAAATATGGTCCACTAATTCAGTTCTGGGAGCCCTGGTGGTGAAGCGGTTAAGAGTTCAGGCTGCTAACCAAAAGGTCAGCAGTTCAAATCCACCAGCCACTTCTTGGAAACCCTGTGGGGTCGCTATGAGTCAGAATCGACTCAGTGGCACACCACAACGACAGCAACAATTCAGCTCTGAGTTTCATGGAAACTAGAAAATGGGGGAAACATGAAATTAAAAAAAAAAGTACATTTACTCAATAGAGGTTAAGATTTTTTCTTTTTTTTTAACAAAGAATTGAAAAAAACTCTTTCATCAATCCTAATTTAAAAAAAAAAAAAACAACCTAATAAAATGGTATATAATTGTTAATGTCCTCAGTATTCCTAAAATTTATTCAAAAGTAAGTTTCATGTGCCAATTATTATGAGTCAAATTGAGAACATAGTAACATAATAAGAGAAGATTATTTAGTAAACGTTATTTGAGGGATTACAGGGCACGTGGGAGGGGTGAAGAATGTGGTATAGGTAAGATCAAAACAGTGTGACCTAAATATGCAGATCTTCAAAGTCTAGTTTGATCCAGGAATGAAATTAACTACATTTGGAGAAATGAGTAGATTGCATATCCCTAGGGCCATAGTCTATGTTTAGTATTGTAGTGTGAATATAGCTTTTTTTTTTAAATCGTTTTCGTTCATTTAGTGAGTACCTCCTTTGGGCCAGATACTGATCTAGGTATGGAGGATTTAGAAATGAGCAAGAAAAACTGAGTCCCTGACCTCATGGACTTACGTTCTAGAATGTGGCATGCATACAATACATGTAAACAACAATAACAAACAAAAAAAGATAATACTAGACTGTGATAAATTCTCTGAAGACAACAAAACAAGACAATTTAATAGGATGTAGGGGATGGGAGATACCTTAGAGTAGATTCAGAGAAGATCTTTGAGGAGGTGACACTTAAGCAGAGACATGAATGATTCAATGGGGCCATCCAAACAAAGACTGAGAGTAGAGTGATTGGCAAGTACAAAATTCCTAAGGCAGGAATGAGCTCGTGTGTTTGAGGATCAGAAAAGGGACCAGAATGGCTGGTGAACAGTGATGGAAGGAGGTGCAAGTTGAGGCTGACTGGAGAGGGAGGCAAGCCTTTTGGGTTATGGTGAGGCAGTAAGATTTTATTCCTAGTTCAATGGGAAGCCATTGAAGAGATTTAAGTTGAGGGGTCACTTAGATTTTGATAAGATCTGGTTTACATTTTGAAAAGATGACTTTGACTGTTGTGTGGAGCATGAATTATAAAGAGGCTGGAGAGGAAGCAGGGAAACCATGTAGGAGGTAATTTTACCAGTCCAGTTGAAAGATGAAGGTAGCTTGGTATATTGATCAGAGTTCTCCAAAACAGAATCAATAGATTCAATGTATGTGTGCTTGTGTATGTATGTCTATATATGCATATATACACACACATACATGCATATATATATATACACACACACATACATGTATATACATATGTACACACATACAGAGAGAGAGAGAGATATTCATTTTAAGGAATTGGCTTTTGTGATTTGGGGGTTGGCAAGTCCCAAATCCGCAGGGCAGGCAGTAGGCTGGAAATGCCAGCAGCCTTAAGTCCAAACTCTGTAGGGTGGACAACAGGTAGGATTTCTGTCAGAGTCTTGAGGCAGAATTTCTTCTTCTCAAGGAAATCTTAGTTTTTAGCTCTTAAGGCCCTCAACAGATTGGCTGAGGCCCATCCACGTTATCGAGGGTAATTTCCATTACTTAAAGTCGACTGATTGTAAATGTTAATCACATCTACAAAATGCCTTCACAGCAACACCTCAACTAGTGTTTGATCAAACAACGGGACACCGTAGCCTAGCCAAGGTGACTCCTAAAATTAACCATCACACTTGATTTGACACAGTAGCTGTGGAAATTGACCAAAGTGACTGGATTCAGGACACGCCAGAGCTAATAGGAGGAAGGTGTGAGAGAAGAATTAAGATGATTCTGAAGATCTATGAAGTCTCTGTAATCTAAACATTATCCTTTTTTGAACACTTACCTTAACTGACTACAACCCCATCTCTCTATTTCAAGAAGGATTAAGTATTTCCTCAAAAAAAGTGTACTTCGGCTCTAACACACATGGACACACACACGCCCAAAACAACTAAGCCCCTCGGGTTGGATAAGCAAACACAAATTCTATTTTCCTTTAATTATAAGACTCACTTAACTTTCTTCACATGGTATCCTTAATATCTGATAAAACATATTTTTGGATGAGGAATGTTCAGAGAATACTGACCTTCTTTTGAAGAATGATTTGTAATTATTCTTTTCTTTCTGGAAAATGCTGTTGTGCCCAGTCCAATAAGAAAATGCATATAAAAGTTAATGAGAGCAAAGCTAATTTAGAAATTATTGATATTGATAGGGTGATGATATACAAACGCTAAGAAATCATTTACTTCAACATTTACTTGAATTATTTAATAATTTTTCACCTCAAAACAAAAATTTTTGAGTTCAAAGTAAATGTTATCGTTAGGCACCAAGTACCTTGCTATTATTTTTTTCCCCGTTGCATAAATTTTATTTTTAAATTTTGGACTTGTATGAAAAAAAAATCCAATAAAGTACTCTGATCTCATACAGTGAGAAATATTTACTTTGGGAGGGAGAGAAGGTACTGTTGCTCATGTAAAGCACACCTACATTGGTAGAATCTGGTACAGAAGGAAAACGGTAGATGTTTCCCTAGGAATTGCTACTTTGACCTAGTCTGACGTGTTGTAGCCCCAGAAGAGAAAAATGAGAGAGAGGAGGGATAGGCTAAAAAACACATCTCCAACATTGTTAGAGGTCCAGGGTTCTTATTCCTACCTTACTCCTACATCAATGGGGTGCTTCGTATTTGATGAGAGGCAGCAAACAGTCTGCTTGACTGAAGTTGTCCTTCCCCAGTTATCATGAAAAACAATAACTTGTACCAGTTTCTTAGACACTAGAATAGTTTTTCCTGCCTTTAGTAACCATCTCAAGATGTCAATAACAACGTGCAGTCGTAAAAATCTATCATTAGTAAGTTTAAGCAGAATATCACTAGGTAACATAATTAGACAAGTTTCTCAAAAAAGCATATCACACCTTCCACAGTCAAATAGAAATTATTTTTAGAGTTCTTGTACGTGTTAATTATGTATTATGTGGTTATTGAATTCAGGTCTTTCAGAATGATGGAATTCAACTCAACATAAGTTATTAAAAATTTGATTAATAAAATGAACAGGTCTTCAGGTAATTTTCCCCATGGTACAGGTATTTCTAAATTTAGACGGTCAAACCCTCTTACATAAACCTGCTGCTGTTGAGTCGATTCTGACTCATAGCCGCCCTGTAGGGCAGAGGAGAATTGCCCCATAGAGTTTCCAAAGCAGTAATCTTTACTGAAGCTGACTGTCACATCTTTCTTCCACAGAGTGGCTGGTGGGCGGGAACTGCTGAACTTTTGTTTAGCAACCAAGTACTTTACCACTGTGCCACCGGAGCTCCTTTCTTTTTATATAAATCAACTATGGTTTATATAGTTATATAAATTAATTATGGATTGGTTTGATTTATATATACTTCTTTATATAAATCATTTCAATCCATGATTAATTATACCCACATGTTGTGGTTTGACCTATTGTGCCTGTCTGGATCTCTTACCAGCTCCTTCAGGGCCAAGCTGTGTTTTGTGCACCTTTCACATTTAGAGCCCAAGAAATATTTTTTCCTCTTATGTGTTAGGGAGGCTAATTAGGAATTTCAATAGATTAAATTCAAACTTTAAAGGTAGGAGGTCCTTGAAGATATCTAATTCTTATAAAGACTAGGAAACTGTATTCTAGAGCCATTAACCAGGTTCACAGCATTGGGCTAGAATCCAGGTCATTGTATGAACCAATATTTTGTATGAAAGAGAACAGCTCTATCTTTTGGAAGCTTACTAAGTAATTGTTTACTAGCTGATGAAGACACAGTAGAAGAATATCGCTTATCAGGTTTGTCTTTGAGATTATATAAAAAACCATTGGGAAAAAGTAGTTGTTGAATACGTCCAATGTTTATTTTACCTCTTACCTTGTATGTGTGCACATTCATTCTGTATTTATATTTCATAATTAATGAACATTGTTTGCCATACTTGCAGTGTAAATGAAATGGAACCTTCTTTGGAAGCAACCAGAAGGTATTATTTCTATTTTAACCTGAATTTAATAACTTTCTTCTTCAGACTTTACTTGATGTTTAATCTCTTACTCCTAAGTCAGGTTGCCCATTCTGATGATGTACAGTTATTTATTAAATTTTCTAGCATAATCCAACAGCAGTGGTTCTCAACCTTTGCAGTCTGCTAAAAAAAAATTAATTTGCCAAACAAAATGACTCTTTTGTTAATTGTTTTCCTTCCAATGAGTTGCACGTCTCAACTTTGGCTGAAACTCAGTTGTCCTCCCCAACTTGAGTTTAGGATCCGATAAAACAAAAATGTAATAATTAATATATATATTGATTGTGAGTTGAACATGGATGGCATCTGCCTTTAATGGAGCGATGAGGAACCAAGCGCTTCATCTATTTAAAAACAAAAAAAAAACCCAACAAAGCACACTTAAAAGACAAAGGAAGAGGAGGAGCACATATGACAGAGGTTGAGAGCCACTCTTTTACTGCACATCTGGTTGTCTAAGAGATTACTAGCGTAATATACAGTACCATGTCTTCTAAACTCCTAAGACATTATGTTTCAGGATGGTAACAGCATTTCGAACTCTCTCTCTCTTAACCTTAATCTCTTTTAACCTTAATTAGTACTTACAGATCATGAACTAACTGTGGCAATCTGACTTCTAAGCTGACCTGCCCCCACCCTACCCCAGTCCCATCATCTTCTTTATCTTCAGCTCACATGCATTTTCCTAATTATTACAAATTAAAGTCTGATGTATAGACATAGGGTAGATTTAAAGGCCAAGAAAACGAAGGTGGAGAGGGAAGGGAGGTTCTCATGTTTTTTTAAATGAACAATTTCGGTATGTATTGAAATATATAGTTTTAAAATAGTTTATTTTAACATGAAAATAGACTCCTCAAAATATTATTGTTTTGAGATCACGTGTGTGCGCGCCTATATCTCTCATTACCATGGAGTCGATTCTGACTCATAGCAACCCAGTAGGACAGAGTAGAACTGCCCCATAGGGCTTCTTATGGAAGCAGACTGCCACATCTTTCTCCTGTGGAGTGGCTGGTGGGTTTGAACCACCGACCTTTCAGTTAGCAACTGGGGGCTTAACCACTGCACCACCAGCCCTCCTGTATATATATACATATAAAATCTGTTGCCGTTGAGTGAATTCCGACTCACAGTGACCCGGTAGAACAGAGTAGAACTACCCTGTAGGGTTTCCAAGGAGTGCTGATGGATTCAAACTGCCGCACTTTTGGTTAGCAGCCGAACTCTTAACCACTAGGCCACCAGGGCTCCGAGTGTGTATATATGTACATATACATATACATACCTATTACCTTAAAATACGTTAATGTGATTAAGCCAAAAGCACATGTTATAATTATAGTATCAGTTCAGGCTTTTTTTTTTTTTTTAAAGTCTGTATATAAAATGCATAATTATGTAAAGTGCTTGTAATATAAAGTCAAATATCTGTGGCTAATGGTGAGAGTAAATTGCCATTAATCCTCTGATTAGTTTTAAAACTATCGTTATTTTAGAAAATAAAATTTAAATGAATAGTCTATATTTGAAAACACTCCTTTAACACAGCAAAATCGAATTTTACACATATTGTTACATTTTGATTGAATTCTAATCTCTTTAAATTAGGTGAAGCATCTAATCATTAATTACTAAGGTTGGTGGTTGTTAAAATTTTCTTTCAGAAGTTTTCCATTTCTCTGTTTGAGATATTTTATCTACTCTTATCTCCCTTAGTTATAAGAAAATACAGCTACATCACAGCACCCTTACATAATTCTGGTATTTTGTTTTTCTTTTCCATTTTCCAGTAGGAACAGATATTCTGTGGCTTATGCAGCTCAGAAGCCTTGGCTGTTAAATGCTACTGTTGAAGAAAATATTACCTTTGGAAGTCCTTTCAACAAACAGAGGTAATATTGAACATATCATAAAATTTAAAACTTAAACAAGCAATTGTTTCTGAAACCTTTACATCCAGAGCTTGCTTTTTTCCTCACTTACCTCACTTCCTTTCTCATCAGCAAGGTCTTCTGAGTCAACTCTTTTAAAAAAAAGTCTCACAGAAGTTTCAGCCCACCCTGTACACTTATTGAGGACAACTTGTGTACCAAGACTAAACGGCAGAAAACTGAAGACTGTGTGTGTGTGTGTGTGTGTGTGTGTGTGTAAGGAGAGGTGCTGAGATTATTGGTGGGCAAGTGGAGGAGAAATCCAAGTAAGGAGCAGAAGGAAGGTTAACTGTAAAATGAAGAGGAAGAATGTGGGATGTGCAGAATGTAGTTACTGGGAGTAACCAGAATATCCAATCTATCAACTGTCTTTCAAACGCCACTTGAACATAGGGAAGAATGACCCTTTCCTTGAGCTGTGTTCACATGGGTGATACTTAAGACCCTAAACTGTGTCTTTCTTGAAGGCTAAGGAGAAGTAGGTAAGGGGAGAGGCACGAGGAAAGGGAAAGGAGAACGGAAGCAGACAGTGTGGGAGGAAGAGCCTAAACTGGGTGAGATTGTTGGAGGCCTGGGAACAAACCAGACAGAAGGGATTGCTGTGTATTAGCAGTGAGAGATTAGATTGTTAATGGAGTTTGAGACTAGGTAGTGGAGGGCTTTGAAAGCCAACTGGGTATAATTCTGTACATTGTGGGAGGAAGACCAAGTTTTAGAAAGGTGAATAACAAGGTAAGTGTGATGCTTCATTTGGAAGTTTAATCTGACAGATGTATATAGTATGATTCTGAATTGAAAACAAGAAGACATTCAAGAATTTGCTGGAACAGTTATCCAGGCATACAGTGTTTGTGGCCTGCACTTGAGGGGTGAGAGTAGAAATAGAAAAGAAGAAACGCTTGAGAAAATTCTTGAATAAGAATGGACAAATCAGGGAGAAAAAAAAGAGAAGAATCGATGACTTGAATATTCTGAGTGGGTGACTGAGAAAATGAAACCATTGGCATTTTCCCTTGCTCCCACCCCCAGGCTCCATGCTTCCCTGGATTTCCAGTTAATCTGATTTCTAGTCTCAGCCATAGGTACCTATGAGTATTGTCAGTCCTCATTGGCTTCCATTTCTCTTCCCTTCAGCATGCATGATAATATGCACAGATGTTGTTGTTGTTAGATCCTGTCAAGTCAGTTCCTATTCACAGCGACCCTATGTACAACAGAAGGAAACAATGCCTGGTCCTGTGCCATCCTCACGATCACTGCCATGTTTGAGCCCATTGTTGCAGCCACTGTGTCATTCCATCTCATTGAGGGTCTTCCTCTTTTTCACTGACCCTCTACTTTACCAAGCATGGTGTCCTTCTCCAGGGACTGGTCCCTCCTGATAACATATCCAAAATATGTGCGACGAAGTCTTGCTATTCTTGTTTTGAAGGAGCTTTCTGGCTGTACTTCTTCCAAGATAGATTTGTTCATTCTTCCTGCAGTCCATGGTATATTCAGTATTTTCCACCAACACTGTAATTCAAAGGCATCAATTCTTCAGTCTTCTTTTTTCATTGTCTAGCTTTCGAATGCACCATGGCTTGGGTCAGGCGCATGTTAGTCCTTAAAGTGACATCTTTGTTTTCCAGAATTTAAAGAGGTCTTTTGCAGCAGATTTGCCCAGTGCAATGTGTTGTTTGATTTCTTGACTACTGCTTCCATGGGCATTGATTGGATCCCAGTCAGATGAAATCCTTGACAACTTGAATCTTTTCTCCATTTATCATGATGTTGCTTATTGGTCCAGTTGTGAGGATTTTCCTTCTCTTTATGTTGAGGTGTAATCCATACTGAAGGCTGTGGTCTTTGATCTTCATCAGTAAGTGCTTCAAGTCCTCTTCACTTTCAGCAAGCAAAGATTGTGTCATCTGCCTAATATAAATTGTTAGTATGTCTTCCTTCAATCCTGATGCCCCATTCTTCTTCATACGGTCCAGCTTCTTGGATTATTTGCTCAACATACAGATTGAATAAGTATGGTGAAAGCATACATCCGTGACACACACCTTTCCTGATTTTAAACCACGAAGTATCCCCTTGTTCTGTTTTAATGACTGCCTCTTGGTCTATGTACAGGTTCATCATGAGCACAATTAAGTGTTCTGGAAATCCCATTCTTCACAATGTTATGCATAATTTGTTATGTTCCACACAGTTGAATGCCTTTGCATAGTCAATAAAACACAGGTAAACATCTTTCTGGTATTCTCTGATTTCAGCCAAGACCCATCTGACATTAGCAGTGATATCTCTGGTTCCATGTCCTCTTCTGAATCCACCTTGAATTTCTGGCAGTTCCCTGTTGATGTACTGCTGCAACTGCTTTTGAATGATCTTCAGCAAAATTTTACTTATGTATGATATTAATGATATTGTTTGATAATTTCTGCATTCTGTTAGATCACTTTTCTTTGGAATGGGCACAAATACGGATGTCTTTCAGTCGATTGGCCAGGTAGCTGTCTTCCAAATTTCTTGGCATAAATGAGTAAGCGCTTCCAGTACTGCATCCGTTTGTTGAAACATCTCAATTGGTATTCCGTCATTTCCTGGAGGCTTGTTTTTCACCAACTCCTTCAGTGCAGCCTGGACTTCTTCCTTCAGTACCATCAGCTCCTGAAATGGTTGAACATCAACCAGTTCTTTTTGGTACAGTGACTCTGTATTCCTTCCATCTCATTTTGATTCTTCCTGTGATGTTTAATATTTTCCTTGTAGAACCCTTCAATGATGCAACTTGAGGTTTAAATTTTCTCTTCAGTTCTTTCAGCTTGAGAAATGCAGATGTTCTTCCCTTTTGGTTTTCTAACTCTAGGTCTTTACACATTTCGTTATAATATTTACTTTGTCTTCTCGAGCCTCTCTTTGAAATCTTCTGTTCAGCTCTTTTACTTTATCATTTCTTCCTTTTGCTTTAGCTACTGTATATTCAAGAGCAAATTTCAGAGTCTCTTCTGACATCCATTTTTGTCTTTTCTTTCTTTCCTGTCTTTTTAATGACCCCTTGCTTTCTTCTTATGTGATGTCCTTGGTGTCATACCACACAACTCTTCTAGTCTTTGGTCATTAGTGTTTAATGAGTCAAGTCTATCCTTGAGATGGTTTCTAAATTTGGGTGGAATATACTCAAGGTCATACTTTGGCTCTCATGGACTTATTTTAATTTTCTTCAGCTTCGACTTGAACTTGCTTATGAACAATGGATGGTCTGTTCCACAGACCAAGGCCCCTGGCCTTGTTCTGACTGATGATATTGGGTTTTTCCATCGTCTCTTTCCACAGATATAGTCAATTTGATTCCTGTGTATTCCCTCTGGCGAGGTCCACATGTAGAGTCACCATTTATGTTGTTGAAAAAAGGTATTTGCAGTGAAGAAGTTGTTGGTCTTGCAAAATTCTATCATGAGGTCTCTGGTGTCGTTTCTGTCACCAAGGCCATATTTTCCAGTTACTGTTCCTTCTTCAGATCCCTTATGGTGTAGTGGTTAAGAGCTTGGCTGCTGACCAAAAGGTTGGCAGTTCAAATCCACAAGCTGTTCCTTGGAAACCTTATGGGACAGTTCTACTCTGTACTATAAGGTCACTATAGGGTCTCTATGAGTCAGAATTGACTCAACAGCAATGGGTTTGGTTTTTTGTGGGTGGGGAGTTCCTTCTTTCCAACTTTCATGTTCCAATCACCAGTAATTATCAATTCATCCTGATTGCATGTTTGATCAATTTCAGACTGCAGAAGTTGGTCAAAATCTTCAACTTCCTCATCTTTGGCATTAGTGATTGGTGTGTAAATTTGAATAATACTCATATTAACTGTTCTTCCTTGTAGGTGTATGGATATTATCCTATCACTGACAGTGTTGTACTTCAGGATTGATCTTGAAATGTTCTTTTTGATTATAAATGCAATGCCATTCCTTTTCATTTCGTCATTCCCGTCATAGTACACTATATGATTGTCAAAATGGCCAATACCAGTCCATTTCAGCTCACTAATGCCTAGGATATCAATCTTTATGCATTCCATCTCATTTTTTGATGACTTTCAATTTTCCTAGATTCATACTTTTTACATTCCACTTTCCAGTTATTAATGGACGTTTGCAGCTGTTTGTTCTCATTTTGAGTTGTGCCACATCAGCAAACGAAGGTCCCGAAGGCTAGACTACATCTGCATCATTAAGGTTGACAGCACTTTGAGGAGGCAGCTCTTCCCCTTCCCACCTGAGGGACTCATCTTCTGGCACTATATCAGACAATGTTCCACTTCTATTCATAAGGTTTTCAGTGGCTAATTTTTTCAGAAGTAGACCCCCCAGGTCCTTCTTCCTAGTCTGTCTTAGTCTGGAAGCTCAGATAGCCACACACAAATCATTCTTTAGCCATGGTAAGCCCCCTGTTATCCCTCATATGCATTATGAATGTCTTCATCTTCATCAAGTTCCTTAAGCTTCCTTTTCCTCATTTTCTTCCTAGTAAATTACTACACAACTTTTCAGAAACAGCTTTAACATTGCCTCCTCTATAAAGACATTTCTAGCTTCTCAGAGTTGACAGTCATTCCTCTGTATTCTAGAAGTACTTTGTACCTATCTCTACTGTAGCACCTAATAGCCTACATTTTTATTATATATGTTCCTGTATCAGTTTTCTGTACCATTGACTAACTAGTTTTTTTAGAGTGGAAACTAATACTATTTATTTTTGCATCTGCAAACTTAGTGTAGAGGCTAGCTTATACTAAGTTGTTTAGTTAATGTTCTAGTTTGCCTTCCAAGGTATTGGACCTTGGACTTAGTTGATGGGCAGTATATTAATAGTGATCTAAAAAATCAAAATAATTTCTCACAAAGGTACAAAGCTGTCACAGATGCCTGTTCTCTTCAGCCAGATATTGACTTACTACCATTTGGAGACCAAACTGAAATTGGAGAGAGGGTGAGTTCTGCATAATTTAAATAATGAACAAAAATCTAGAAAAGTCTTCTGGTTGTTTTTAATTTCTAATGGGGCATAATGAAATCTGAGAGCTTGAGTGTTATGTGTTATCTTAGTGACAAGTTCCAGAAATGGGAGGCAAGAGCCCTTTGATACCATTCTCCCTTAAGTATTTGTGGAGTAACCATGGTGTACTTAACATTGTGCTACCGCTCTGGAGTTCCCAAGGAAATAAAATATAGTACTTGGCTTTGACCAAATGTATTTTTGCTCATTTGGAACTTATGGAAAATTGGTTTTAAAATTGAGATTACTTCTGACAACTTCTTCCACTGTTGTCAACATCTAGTGATTCTTGTTAAAGTGTTCTTTTTCTTTGGTGTAAACATGTTTTACATTGACATCATGCAGTTTTGACCAACTGAAAAATATTTATACCTGTACTCTTTATAGCAATGATGGCTAACTTTTTAAACTCTTTTAGCTGTCAAATACTGAGAAAAATGCTTTATATGTATCATCTACTTCATCATAACAAATCCGTTGTATGGGTGTTCTTATTATCCACATGTTATAGCTGAGAAAACTGAGGCTGAGAGAAGTTAAGGAACTTGCCTAGTCACAGGATTAATGGTACATCAAGCTCAGTCTGAATGTGAAGCCTGTGTTTTTAATGGCTATTCTTTATTGCAGTATGTTGTTGTTAAATGACGTTGAGTAGATTCAGATTCATAATGACACCATGTGACAGAGTAGAACTTCCCCATAGGGTTTTCTAGGCTGTAATCTTTATGGAAGCAGATTGCCAGGTCTTTCTTCCATGGAGCCACTGGGTAGGTTCAAACCACCAACCTTTCAGTTAGCAGCAGAGTGCTTAAATGTTGTGCTACCATGGCTCCTTACTGCAATATAAACCAAAAAACCAAACCCATTGCCAATGAGTCAAATTCCTACTCATATATATTGCAGTATAGGATAGTGCAAAACATGAACTTATCTTCTTTGAGCCTCAGTTCCCTCACTCTGTTAAACAAGGAAAACAATACCTACATATTGGAATTGTGAGGAATAAAAGACGTAAGGAATGTAAAATTGTTCACACAAGCCTTGCACATACTAAGTGTTCAATAAATACTAGTTTATTTTAAAATTCATAGTTTGCAATTCTTTATGAAAGCATGTTGCTGGAGAGTTCTGTTGAAACATAACTTGTAATATCAAATTTAAAAAGTACGTATTAAATAAATGACAGACACAGTTGAGAAACTAGAAAAAACTCTTGGATTTGCTTGTAGCGTTTGGCATTCACCATGTTTTGATTACTAATTATTTTGTGTAGCAGAGCTCTCTATTAGAGTGAAAGTAGGATTAATGTTATTTTCAGTCAAAATTTATCTTAATTTAATTCAACTATTGATCAGCAGAGTTTTCATTTTATCTTACCAATGTTATCATAACCTTACCATTTAAAGGGAATTTTTTACCAACAGATAATTTATCAATGGAAAATATGAGTGTTTATAGATATTTTCTTCTCTAGGGCATCAACCTGAGTGGGGGGCAGAGGCAGAGAATTTGTGTGGCACGAGCTCTCTATCAAAACACCAACATTGTCTTCTTGGTAAGAATATTGTCTTTATTTTTATTTATACTTCATTTTTTCCAACTGGACAAATGAGACTTTAAAAGAGAGAAGTCAAGTAACTTAAGAAAAGACAATTTAATTTTCAAAATCATAAAGAATATAGAGAAATGAATATTCATAGTACAAATCAGTAGATCAATATGTAAGATTTAGAGAAGAGAAATCCAAATTGGTGTCCGAGAGATTGAGATGCCCTAAATGCTTGCTTATCTGAGTTTCTGAACCACAGGAATAATAAATAATGGAGTGTGGATGATGCTGTGTCTTAATTAGGCAGGATCATAGGTCTTCTCATTTATATTTGCTGGTAAAGAAAGAAGGCCCAGAGAATGTACTCATGGTGGGTATAATGGTAAGTAAACAGAATGCTCCTTTCCAGTGGTGTGCAACTTAGACTGTGCAGAAGATTTATCTGTGGAGCTTTCTAAAACTATAGGATGGCTAGACCTAGACCTGCTGAATCATAATCTGTAAGGGCAGAGTCCAGAATCTGCCTTAAAAATGCTCCATGGGTTATTCTCATGCATATTCTGGGTTAACAACTTGACTCTACCCGTGGACACACAAATTATGTTCGATGATGGTGTTGATTATGATTTTGCTCTATTTTAGTTCCTTGGGCAGGAGGCAGCCAAAATAATTTATAAGTAGACAATGTGTATTGGAGATCAGAGGACTATGTAAATGCATCCTTCTCTTGACTTGCCCTCTTGTGCAATTATTAATCACGTAGAAAGCTGGTTCTCAGACTTCCTTTAGAGCCTTTCATCCATCTAATCTCTAGAGTAGGTTGATTTTGGAGTCTCCCAGTGAATTTGGGTCCATTATTGTGGATTGAAGCAGAAGTTGGATGCACTGGAAATTCGCTTCAGGTTCATCTCCCTAAGAATGCTTGTCTGCAAAATTTCACCAGAAAACCACTATAAAACCCATAGCAAGATCTAGCAGTAACTTACATAATTGTACGTCCTTTTCATAAGGGATGCACTCACAACTAGAAATGACTTCTTGAACCTTGGGATCAGTTGATTGACTGAACCACCTGAGTACCAAGTAACTTGGAAATCTGTAAGGGACCAAGGTCTCCTGGCTGTGGCTCTGCTAACCTAGTTCATCTCACTACTTGCAATTTAATGACCCTGACATATTTCAAACGTAGATTCTTGGAATTTGAAGAAGACTTAGGGTTAACTGATTGTGAATTCCCACCCATTATAGCATTCATTTTAACATCATCTCTGATAGCTTCTCGATCACTCTCTGTGAAGATAGATGGCTTATTTAGAGCATTTAGGATAAGACTGTATGATTCCAAAATGTCAAAAATTTCACTTGATGCTCTATGTTACATTATAGGAATAAATATATTAGTATAATCTATAGCAGTGTTATCACCCAAAAGTCAATTGCTACAATTTCCTAAATCCTTCTCTAAATTTTTGAATCCCTTGGTGCATGAAAACTTCCTTTTTCCCCCAAGACAGTCAGAGTTAGTACAGTAGGAAGTATGTTATTCTTATAAATAATAATAATAATGGCGAACATTTATCTCATGTTTATATTATGTATCTGGCACTATAAATACCATTATTATTTCATTAAAATTTTCTACTTTACTCTATTTTTATTATTCAGAATTCAGCTACATCTAATTGTTTTCATTCTTTCTTTTGATCTACTGTTATAGGTTGCCAAGTAATGTTTAATAGATGCTGCCTTTAGAAATACTGTTCGAAATTTTCTGCGTAAATGCTCTTAATTATATAATAAGGGATTTTTCAGTTAATGAAAGTGAAAGTCTTGAATGGGAATTATAAAACTTGAATCTTGTTTTTAGCAACCCTTTTATCTTTCTCATTTAAAGTATATTTACTTATTTTATTTGCGTCCCAGTTTCCCTGTATGTAAAGTAAGAATGATAATCATATTATTTGTCAATAACTGATAAACTGTATTCTGTCAGGTAAAATTGACTTTTGCCAAAAGGTATCAATTATACTGTGCTGCATACTCACTTGAAAAGATTTCAGTGAATGGTTTCATGATTACTTGAGCTCGTCTTATGGGATACTCTCAGTAAATTATCTAGGATTACCTGATATCTCTACACATTGGTAAATGTTCAGGTATGGTAGGGAAGCATATTAAACAGACCCAAATGACTAAAGCCTGTACCATATTGATGGTAGTTTTTGAACTTGAAGATCTTATGTATAAGAATTCAAACCACTTTGAATAGTGTCATTTATCAATACATAATTTTTAAGGTGAGAGAGGAAATGAGATCAGGGCCACAATAGATGGACCCTGATAGAATGGGAGAAAAATGTGGAGCAGAACTGAAATTCTGAAAAAGTCCAGACTTACTGGACCAGTAGAGACTAGAGGACTCCCTGAGACTATCGCCCTCAGATACTCTTTAAACCTTGAACTGAAACTATCCACTGAGGTCACCTTTTAGTGAAATAACAGATGGAAATACAAAAATCGAAAGATATTCTTCATGAGTGATGTGCTCCATTAAAAAACCATCTATGTGAGACCAAAAGATCAACAATTACTCTAAATCAAAGATGAGAAGATAAGGAGGCAGAGAAACTAGAGTACTGTAAACAGAACAACCAAGAACACAATTAAAGAGAATGTTGACACATTGTGAAAAATGTAACCAATGTGAACAAATTGTGTAGAAATTGTCAGATGGGAACCTAATTTGCTGTGTAAACTTTCAACAAAAACAAATAAAATATTATTAAGAAAAGAGGAAATAAAGGTTAATTTTTAAATTAATACTTTTTTCTGAAAATTTAAAGTCATACAAAGTCTGTTTTTATAAATTGGATTTCTAGGATAATTTCCCTTTGTTATTTGCATTTCTACCTTCTAGAGGAATTGAGTATACATAAAGAATATAGAAAATTTTCATTCTTCCCCCGCTTCTGATTGCAGGATGACCCATTCTCTGCCCTGGACATCCACTTGAGTGATCACTTAATGCAGGAAGGGATTTTGAAATTTCTCCAAGATGACAAAAGGACACTCGTTCTGGTGACTCACAGATTGCAGTATCTGACACATGCTGACTGGGTAAGAGTTTAGAAGAGCTTTTCATTAAGTTTTATAATACAGTCATATTTAAAAATAGGGTCACTGATAAATGCTTTCTGAATTAGAGGTCATTCAATTTTGCTGACTAAGGGTTTTTGTCACAGTTCTGCTAATATTTGCTTTCCTTAGATCATAGCCATGAAAGATGGAAGTGTACTAAGAGAAGGGACTTTGAAGGACATTCAAACCAAAGATGTTGAGCTTTATGAACACTGGAAAACACTTATGAATCGGCAAGATCAAGAATTAGAAAAGGTAATTGCCCATAGTTCTGAAGAGCCCAGGAATCTGTTCAGGAAGGTCAGAAATGCACTGTCTAGTGACTAAAAATGCTTTCAAATAAGTATTTTCATTTAAAGTTGAATATTATGGTCCTTATCGAAAACCCAAAATAACCATATCTGAATATGTCATTAATGGACAGACTGCATTGAAACTCTAAGATTCTAATGACATCTTTTGGATCCAGTGCATTCAAAACCACTTGCTGAAGCAAGACATTTAACTTCGTAGTCATTTTTCTCATCTGTAATAGGAGAATATTTTTACTCACCACCTACCTACAAACGAGGGTTGTGGGCAAGACAAAAGCCAAGACAGCATTGAAAGAAGGAATTGCTGTTGGCTGTGGTCGAACCTGCAAGACTTGTCTGGAGTGATATTGGAGGATGAGGACAGATGATCAGTGGAAATAATAAAGTTTCACATTTGTATAGTTTTTTAAAGCCCACAAAGTCTTGTTTTTTTTTTTTTTTTTTGACATGCTCTTATTTGGTTCTCACAAAACTGAGAAGTAAGTAAAGAAAATATTATCTTACTTTTACAGAGGAGAAAACTGAGACTCAGGGAAAGTAATTTGACTAAAGTTATAAAGTGCATATAATAAGTGGTACCAGTGGATCTTAAACCCAGGTCCAAATCACATGTAATTTCAGGTTAATGCTATCTAGGATGTAAGTATAACATTGAATGGAACCATAGCCAAGTTGGAAACCAGATTGAATGTAGTGAAAGAGGAACAACTTGTGGATAAGAGGTGAAATTATAAATTGAATTCACAAATTTGTGAAATGCTTTTTCTTGGGTTGGGACTAGGAACTATTCAGAATTTGGTACTCCTGTCTAGCAATGGGCATTGTAAAGTGAAATAAAAGTAATTCAATTTTATAAAATGAAATACTTGTTTCAGCAAATTTCTTAAAAATAGCGAGAAATTAAAATATTATTTTAGAAAGGAAAACAAGGACCTTCAGTAGAGAGGGGAAGATAAAAAGTCAAATAGACCTTGAGATTGGTCTTTCTTCTGTGTTGTCTACGATCTCAAAAGCAAACCACATAAGGAAGAAAAGACATGTAAAAACCTATGAGTAGAATAAGACAGATCACAGAGCCATTGAAATGAGAATATCCATCAAAAGAAGATTACAAGGTATAATCTGCTAGTGCCCATTTAGAAATTACGCTGTAGGAAGTTTGATTATAAGTTACTTACTGGGGATGTTTCCAAATGACATTTTTTTCAGTGGTTTAGATGCCAGGGACAAAAAAAATATGACGTAAGCTTGAGGAGTGGGACAATTATGGTTTACTTTGGAGAAGAAGATCTGGGGGAAAAAAACGAGAGAGAGCTGTTGACTTGATTTTAGAGTAATGCTGGTATGCAGGCCAGGAAAAAAGTGTATTAAGTTGTATTTAGAAATGAAGCCATCACTTGAGATAGCATGGCTCTATAATTAAAGACGCATTACCCGTTGCCATCGAGTCAATTCTGACTCATGGCGACCCTATAGGACAGAGTAGAACTGTCTGGTAGGGTTTCCAAGGCTGTAAATCTTTAAGGAAGCAAACTGTCACATCTTCTTCCTGTGGAGCTGCTGGTGAATTCAAACTGCTGACCTTTCTGTTAGCAGCCTAGTGATTAATCACTGCACCACCAGAGCTCCTGAGCCTAAATTTGTATTTACTTATTGCAAATATCAAAACAATTTAAAATATTTAACCTATTACGAGTATTTACTCAGAAGACAATTGACTTTAAAGGTTAAAAAAAATCTCAGAGATACTGAGTCTGTTCACACAGTGTAGGGAGTTGAACCAGAACCAAAATCTTCTGCTTTTCAATATGTATGTCTATTTCATTCCATTAAGCTATATATAAAGGACAGGTATCGTCTTTAACTTTGCATTTTATCTAGCTTCATGTACAAATGTTAGTTTTTGTATCATTAGTCAACATTAAAATCTAAAGTGAACTTGACTCTGTAGAATGGTATTCAAGAGACATTTCACTTTTACTCTTTTAGCCAAGAATCAGGATGCAATAGAGCCTTCTAGAATAGCAAGTCTCCTAAATCAAACATGGTGTAGGAGACCAAAAAAAAATCCAGATCACCACCTAGGGATTTATTGCCAAAAGTTTATTGGTGCAGCCATCAAACTCTTTCTTTGATTTTCTTTTTTTGTATTAGCACATACAGGAAGCCTTCAATTTACCAGAGATTCCAAAAGTTTGTGGGTCAGTTTTCTGGAACTCAGAGTGAATTTCCCCACAGAAACACGGTTACAGTTAGTTTTACAGACTGGCTTGCGGAACCTGATTTAACCCACAATGTAGATGAACTAATGTTACTTCAGTTATGAGGCCAGAGGGGTCGGAGTGTTGGAAGCAGGGGAGTGTAGAAAACAAAATGCTTCTCCCTTTCTTGAGAACAGGACAAATCTAAGGCAACCCTTTAAAATGTGCAAAGTGTGTTTTGGGTCCTTTCTCTTATCTTTTGCGTATTTCTCCCTCCTAGGGCTTTTTCCTAAGCACCTAGTTACTTAAGTACCTTCATCACCCCTTTGCTTCGAAATTACCTACCAAAATTCCAGTTGAAATTCTTTTATGCAACTGCTTTAGGAAGGTATTAAACTTGTTATGATTGAACGGTTCATCATAATAGCGGATGACTGACAACATCCTAACCAATCCAGGACTACAACCTTTTCTTTTTATTGTGATAAAAAAAAATATGTAACAAAACATTTGTCAATTCAACAATTTTTACATGTATAATTTAGTGATATTGATTACATTCATCATGTTGTACAGCCATTACCACTGTTTCCAAATTATCCCTCCACCATTAACAGAAGTTGAGTGCCCCTTAAGCAATGACTCCCTTGTTCCCCCTCTCTCCTACCCCTGGTAACCACAAATAAGCTTTGGTCTCTATATATTTGTCTATTTCATATAAGTGGAATCATACAATATTTGTCCTTTTGTGTCTGACTTATTCAGCGTAATGTTATCAAGGGTCGTCCATGTTGTAACATGTATCAGGACTTCATTTCCCTTTGTGGCTGAGTAATATTCCATTATATGTATATTACCACATTTTGTTTATTCATTCATCTGTTGATGGACATTTAGGTTGTTTCTGCCTTTTGGCTGTTGGTTATTCATTTTTAATGGAAGATATTTATCAACATAAACCTGTCTCTAGTTAGAAACATTAAAAGGAGTGCGTGCAAGTGATATAAAAATGAAACAATTAGCAGTTGTGGAACTATGCTTTAAAGCTAGGGGACATAGATAGCTCCCTGTCCCTGGCGTCAGCTTTACCACATTGTTACTGCTTTTCCTGGCTTCTTACCGCTCCATACCACTGAGCTCTGAAGGACTTCCTACAAACCTGGGGTATTTTTCCCACATCTGCTCCTATGGCAGGAGTCACTAAGCTCTAGAGTGAGGAGAGAGCCCTCTAGACTGATAACAGGCAACTAACCATTGTGTGTGTGTTAGTCATTGGTAAGTCAAAACCTTCCTGTGGCTCTGAGCCCCTTGAATCATAGCATAATGTTCACTGTAGGATATGGAAGCTGATCAAACAACATTAGAGAGGAAAACTCTCCGAAGAGCCATGTATTCCAGAGAGGCCAAAGCCCAAATGGAGGATGAAGATGAAGGTAGATCTTTTTCTTGTATCTGAAACATTCAGATGAGGGTGAAAAGGTTAGATTACACCCTTTCGGCCTGTGCACAAATTTCAAATCTTTATGTCCTGGTGAAATTTTATAAATTCAGGTATTTAGGAGTCAAAAAATTATAGATGTTCACAGGCCAAGCTTATAGTATTATTGGCAACACAGCTTAGTGAGCTACTGATCTATAGTTCCAGGCAATTTGATGAGTGGTAAATCAACAAAGGATTTCATCCAAACATAGATTTTATGTTTATTTGATCACTCATTCATTCATTAGTATTTCATCTCATTTTCAAAAAAATTGAAGTTTCACCCTGTTAGAAACATTTAAATTTTCCAAGACTAGTACTTCTATTTCTATAAACTTGAGGAAGATTTTCATATGCTTTTTAGTGAAAGAATACAAATTCTTTCTACCTATTGCCAGCCTGAAGCTTATACAAGTTTTTGATATGCAGAGGAAGAAGAGGAGGAAGATGAAGATGATAATATGTCCACTGTAATGAGGCTCAGGACTAAAATGCCCTGGAAAACTTGTTGGCGGTACCTCACTTCTGGAGGGTTCTTTCTGCTCTTCCTGATGATTTTCTCAAAGCTTTTGAAGCATTCCGTCATTGTAGCTATAGACTACTGGCTGGCCACATGGACATCGGAGTACAATATAAACAACACTGGAAAAGCTGATCAGGTACAAAGGGTTTTGTTTTTAAATTATCAAGGAAATGTGAGACCAGCAGTGATATCCTTACCTAGTTAGATATTAATAGCCCAAATGGAAAAGGTTTACACACAGAAAGAAACAATCTTTGATGGTTACGAGGGAGGGGAGGGATAGGGAGGGAAAAACACTAGACAATAGATAAGTGGTGACTTTTGTGAAGAGTAAGACAGTACAACTGGACCAAGGCAAAGTCACAGAAGCTACATAGATGCATCCAGACTCCCTGAGGGACTGAATTACTGGGCTGAGGGCTAGAGACCACGGTCTTGGGGAACATTTAGCTCAATGGGCATAACATAGTTTATAAAGAAAATGTTCTACATCCTACTTTGGTGAGTACTCTCTGGGGTCTTAAAAGCTTGTGAGTGGCCATCTAAGGTACTCTACTGGTCCCACCCCGTCTGGAGCAAGGGACAATGAAGAAAACTAAAGACACAGGGAAAGATTTGTCCAAAGGACTAATGGACAATAATTCCCACAGCCTCCACCAGACTGAGTCCAGCACAGCTAGATGGTGCCCAGCTACCACCACTGACTGCTCTGACAGGGTTCACATTAGAGGGTCCTGGACAGAGCTGGAAAAAAATGTAGAGCAAAATTCAAACTCACAAAAGAAAACCATACTTACTGGTCTGACAGAGACTGGAGAAACCCTGAGCGTATAGCCCCCGGACACTCTTTTAACTCAATACTGAAGTCACTCCTGAGGTTCACCCTTCAGCCAAAGATTAGACAGGCCTATAAAACAAGCAATACATGTAGTTCAACCACGTATACAAGACTAAATGGGCACACCAGCTGAGGGGCAAGGACAAGAAGGCAGGGGGGTCAGGAAAGCTGGATGAATGGAAATGGGGAGCCCAAGGTTGAGAAGGGGAGAGTGTCGACATGTCACAGGGTTGGCAACCAATGGCACAAAACAATATGTGTACTGTTCAATGAGAAACTAATTTGCTTTGTAAATCTTCACCTAAAGCACAATAAAAAAAAATTTTTTTTTAAATAAAAAAGCCCAAAAGGATAGTAAGCTTAGTATCATGGTTACTTCAAGGTACCAGTTTCTCACACAGCAGATTTCATGTTGAGATGTTAAGGGACTAAGTGTTAATCCTTTTTCTCTGGATTCCAAACTCCTCTGATGAAATAGTACCTCCGTTTATTTATCTCCATAGCTTCTTCATTTATGAAGAAAAAGAAAACTTTATGTAAGTAGATGATAAATATATGGAGGAGAGATAAAGATTTTATACCAAAAGTTACGGCAGTATTTATCTATCTGAAAGAAAAAAACAAAAATTATTTAGTAGTTATCTATGGATGTTATACTTACAAGTGTAACTCATGTCATTTTTATATCATTTATGTATTTTTTTAATTTCTGAAATTAAATCTGCAAAATATAAGAGGTTCAAAGTGGCCTCTGGATCCAGATCTCTTGGATTAGATTTCTGGAAGTGCCACTTATTAGCTGCAAGCCAAGTTAGTTAAGTTCTCTGTGCCTCAATTTATTCATCTGTAAAATAAGATTAATAACAGGACAATGTCATAGGACTTTTGTGAAGATTATTAAGTTAATACTTAGAACCATAATTATGGTTCTAAGGCCATAAACAGAGTAAGCTGTCAAAATGTCAAAAAATGAAATCTATTATTAGTATTTCTTTTTATTTTTTTAAATTTCTAGGTAATTAAACCTAGCTTTTGGGTATTTTATTTTTGAAATATTACTGTGCTTTAGGTGAAAGTTTACTGTGCAAATTAGTTTCTCATTCAGAAATTTATACACATTGTTTTGTGACATTGGTTGCAATCCCCAAAGTGTGTCAACATTCTCCACTTTTCCACCTGGGTTCCGCATGTCCATTCATCCAGTTTTCCTCTCCCTTCCTGCCTCCTCATCTTTGCTGTTAGACAGGTCTCACATATTTGATTGAACTAAGAAGCATGTTCCTCACATGTGTTGTTATTTGTTTTATAGGCCCGTCTAATCTTTGGCTGAAAGGTGGACTTCGGAAGTGGCTTCAGTTCTGAGTTAGCAGGCTGTCTGGAGACCATAGTCTGGTCTTTTTTGTGTGTGTGTGAATTTGAATTTTGTCCTACATTTTTCTCCGGTTATGCCTGGGACCTCCTACTGTGATCCCTGTCAGAGTGGTCAGTGGTAGTAGCCAGGCACCATCTAGTTCTTCTGGGCTCAGGCTGGTGGAGGCTGTGGTTCATGTGGACCATTAATCCTTTGGCCTAATATTTTCCTTGTGTCTTTGGTTTTCTTCAGTTCTCCTTTGCTGTGGACAGGATGGGACCAATTAATGTATCTTAGATGGCCACTTGCAAGCTTTTAAGACCCCCAAAGTAGGAGGTAGAACGTTTTCTTTATGACCTATATTTATGCCAGTTGACCTAGATGTCCCTCGAGACCATGGTCCCCAGCCCTCAATCCTGGTAACTGGTTCCCTCAAGGTGTTTAGATGTGTCTAGAAGCTTCTATGACTTTGTCTTGGTCAAGTTATGTGACTTCCCCTATATTGTGTGTTGTCTTTCCCTTCACCAAAGTTAATGCTTGTCTACTATCTAGTTAATGATTCCCCCTCCAGATCACTCCCCTCCACTGTAATGATCAAAGATTGTTTTTTTCTGTGTATAAAGCTTTTTTTGAGTTTTTATAATAGTGGTCTCATATAGTATTTGCCCTTTTGTGGTAGACTTATTTCACTCAACATAATGCTCTCCAGATTCATCCATGTTGTGAGATGTTTTGTGGATTTGTCATTTTTCTTTATTGTTGTGTAGTACTCCATTGTGTATATGTACCGTAATTTGTTTATCCATTCATCTGTTGATGGGCACTTAGGTTGGTTCCATCTTTTTTGCTATTGTGAATAATGCTGCAGTGAACATGGGTGTGCATACGTCTATTTGTGTGACAGCTCCTATTTCTCTAAGATACATTCCTAGGAGTGGGATTGCTGGATCACTTGGTATTTCTATTTCTAGCTTTTTTAGGTGGCACCATATCGTTTTGCACAGTGGTTGTACCATTTTACATTCCCACCAGCGGTGCATGAGAGCTCCAGTTTCCCCACAACTTCTCCAGCATTTGTTATTTTCTGTCTTTTTGATTAGTGCCTATTCCTTTTGTTTTTAGGTTAATCATAAACATTTAAAGATAATGCTTCATTTGGATTTAAGGGAGAGATATAAGTATATATGTTATATATGTAAGCTATGTATGTTTACACACACACACGCACACACACACACACCACACATAGGGTTTTTTTGCTGTTATCTAATGGTATTTGATTTTCATTACCTATACCAGTGTATTAGCTAGCAATTCTGAGAATAGGGATAGGAAGAATGAGCGCTACAAAGTAGAAAGGCAAGAATATGCTCCAAATCTAAAAGCAGACTCTAACCATCTAACTGCCCTTGAGCAAAGAGATTGAAGGAAGCAAGTAGGGGGTTGGCCCGCAGGACTATGGGGTGGGGATACCATCATGGGTCTCCGGCAACTACACTTCCACGGTTGTCTAGATTGATGTACGCTAATGAAGCCAACAATCTGCCTGACTTTGATTTTCATTTTTCTAGTAAGAAAAGACTCTGTCGATAATTTCATACATGCCTGTTCTGTTGATTGCTTTTTTAGACCTACTATGTGGCTGGATTTAGCATACTCTGCGGAGCAGGTATTTTCCTTTGTCTTGTTACGTCTCTCACTGTAGAGTGGATGGGTCTCACAGCCGCCAAAAATCTTCACCACAATCTTCTCAATAAGATAATTCTTGGACCAATAAGGTAAAAAGTAGTTATATCTTACTCTCAAACACAAAAAGATAAAAACATGCATTTTACAATTTAAGAGAAATGTGAAATTTTAAGGAATTTCTGCAGTCCTTGAGCAAGTGAATAGGCACCTTCCCATTTCCATGACTCTAAATTAAAGTCCATTTACAGTGCTCAGGTCCCAGTTAGTTTAATATTTTCATATATTTACATCTGTTTATTACCTAGATTCTTTGATACAACACCCCTGGGATTGATTCTTAATCGCTTTTCAGCTGATACAAATATCATTGATCAGGTAAGTGCCTGAGCTACTTCCAAGTTCAAAAATAAATATATCAGTGTAAGCTAAACAGCACTTTTTAGACTGAAGCATGTTTCCTATTAAAAGTAAAATATTCCTAAAACTTAAACTGAAGCCTATTTGCATTCATATATCAACACTATGCACACAAATGATTTATAAAATAAAATTGTTAGGGGAAAACCTTAATTCATACTAATTTATGCATGTATAAGAGGATACTTAGCGAATCAACATAAAATAAAGAGAACTACCAAGGAGTGAACTAACATTTAAAATTTTTTATTATAAAAAAGCAATGATTTTGATCAATGTAGTGTCTTGATTTACAGTATAAAAGTTCTTAAAGGTTTGTTATTGATGCGGTGTGTCTCTCAGGAGTGAAGGGTCGGGAACAGACAGGCTGCCAAGTGATCTTAGAAGTCCATTACTATTATTAGGTGGCTCTTGAATCAAGAGACATTTTAGATAGTGTGATATTTTGGGCGTATTCCAAGGATGCCTAGTTTTGTCTACATTCCTTAGGTCTCTAGAAATTTACCCTGAAATTGAAAAGCTCAAACTCTGAAGCTGGATCAGTCTGAGAACAGAACTCTTAGGGTGACTGAGAAAAGACTCAGTTGTCTACAGCCTTTACCTTCTTTTGGCTTTCCAGAGGGGTCTTTAAAAATACCAAAAAAAAAAAAAAAAAAAAAAAACAGTTGCTATTGAGTCAGTTACTACTCACAGCGACCTCATGTGTGTCAGCGTAGACACTGTGCTCCATAGAATTCTCAATGGCTGATTTTCCAGAAGTAGATCACCAGGCCTTTCTTCTGAGGCATCTCTGGATAGACTTGAACTTACAACTTCTTGGTTAGCCTCTGAGTGTGACAACTGTTTGCACCACCCAAGGACTCCACTGTGGTCTTAGAACACCTACATTAGCCTCAATTTAGAGAGAGAATGCTTGATGTATCCAATTGACTAAAAAATATGTTGAGAATTTTTTATTTTATTTCAATGGCATTCACGTCAGGTCACACTGCACCTGAAATACTTCATAAGGAATACATATTGAAAAAGAGAAGACAAGACCATTGTTATTTAGACGATGCGATTGGCACCTACAGAATCAAAACCATTAATGAAATAAAGAACCAGTTTGAAAGTTCAGCAGAGTATCTGGAAGACATATCATGTAAAAGCCAGTAACTTCCTCTACACCAATTAGAAAATGTAGTAAAAAAAATTCCATTCATAATAACATCAAAAACTATGAAAGTAGAAATAAACCTAATATGAACAAAAGTTATCTAATGTCGCAGCTCCTCACACGGGGCACCATCTGTCGCAGCGGCGGCAAATGTCGGGACAGCGGAGACAGTAACCAAACACAACTCTTACAGAGAAATGGGGCCAGGAGGGTCACTCTGAGGAGGTGACCCCGGCTTCAGTTCCAGAAGTTTATTTATAGTCAATACAGCAAGCAGTGAAGCAAATAACAGAACAATGGGCTTTGGGTGCGGGCAAGGGAGAAGGAATTCAGGTAAACAAGCCAATCAGTAAAGGGACAATAGGTTTAGGAAAACAAGTCGTGACAAGTCTCAACATGTTGGGGACAAGTCTCAACATGTTGGGGACAAGTCTCAACATGCTGTGCAGTATAGAGGCCTGTGGGGGCTGCAGTTGTCAATGGTGCAGCCATGTTTAAATGGCATTTATCCCCACAATCTAACAGTTCTGAAAGTCATAAAAACCCTGCACATATAAAGAAAATCGCCCTGTCATATGTCCAAAAGTACTATGAAATTAAAACACTCCTGGATCACAGACAGACCTGTAGATCAAAAGAAGAAAATACACAATTCAAAAACACCAGCACATGTAGAAATTAAACACAGGATAAATGTGGCATCTTAAATCGGTAAGAAAATAATTTTCAGTAAAGGATATTGAAACAACTAAATATTCATAAAATACAAATAAAATTAGATACTTTCCTCACACCACACAAAAAAATTCATCTGGATAAAGATGGCTGTATAAAAACATAAATCTATAAAATGTAGGAGAGTAGTCTTAGGATCTTGAGGGGGGATGCCTTTTTAAGGAAGACACAAAACTCAGAAACAATAAAGGAAAAGGCCAATAGAAATAGCTATATAAAATTTTAAACTTCTATAGCACTAAAAGCTGTAGACAAAATTAAAACATAAAGTGAGAGGAACACTGGCAAGAAATGTAAAGGAAAGAGAATAAAGACCACTAATAGATGAAGAGAATCTAAAATTCAGTAAGGAAAAGATAAACAAACCAATTAGAAACAGGCAAAGAATATGAAGAGCAATTACATAAAATTAATTTAAATGTCTTACAGTAGAGAAATAGTTAAGAAAGCTTTGGAATACTATGCAGCCATTGAAAGGAGGTGGATTTTATATACCAACTTGGGAAGATTTACACTCGATCTGTTTCAATAAACTAAAGCAAGTATATGGACAAATAAGATTTATAGGATAGTGCCATTTATATAAAATACCCAGAATAGATAGGTTGTAGGTAGATAACTGATTGATGATAGGTAAGGTAGGTAGGTAGATAGATAAATCTACTACACTATGGGAGGTGATTGAAGTTGAAGGAGTGAAAAGACATTTACAATGAACTTGTTTATATACTACCTTTGTAACTAAGTATATGACTTAACATTAATATAAAATGAATATTTTTGTTGCACTGTAACAGCTGTTTTATTTGACTAAAATATATTTTCCCTTCAAATTGCCTTCGGAATAGCACATCCCTCCAACTTTGGAATCTCTCACTCGTTCAACGCTGCTCTGCCTGTCTGCCATTGGGATGATTTCTCATGCTACCTATATGTTCCTGGTTGCTCTTGTGCCCCTTGGGGTTGCCTTTTATTTTATCCAGAAATATTTCCGAGTGGCCTCTAAGTAAGTAAGACAAAGTTCTATTAAATTTTAAAAAGACTGTATATTTGACTTACTGTGATCTCCATTGGCTGTCATGCTTTTTCAAGATAAGATTGAATTGGGAAATGCAACCTGTTTTTGACATGAAAAAACCTATCCTGATGTCACGTTTCATGTGGAGATCTATTATAATTGTTTCTGTAATTGGTTGTAATGGCATTGGACACCTAGCAACACATAGATTGATCTACGGAGTTTTGAGTCCACAGATTGTGTCAGATTTTTCACTTCATGGTCCTTTTTTCTGAACATGACATTGGCAGGAAACCTGCAAAATCAAACTTGATCCCAGAGGGTAAGTAATTCAATATCATTATATTCCACACGTGGGAACAAAAAAAAGGTAAAATATTTTTAAATTCTTAAAAAATATTCTGTAAAATATAGAAATACAAAGAGATAAATCAAAGGGATGACTATTAAGTAAATAATCCCAAGTGTTTGATAGGAGTGCCATAACTTTAAGAGACAGGGAAATTTCAGATTGGATCATGTAACATGATGTGAGCATCCGGCAAATAAATATAGTAATGACTTTAAAATTTTTCTCTTAATATAGAATTTTCCATTTGTGAGATGTTGAATCATTAAATAAAATATCATACCAACCATTTTGATATTTCCCTCTTAACTTTGAAGTCCTGCTGTAAACAATGCTATAAATTTTATGTCATTACAAGAATAACTTAATTTCAACACTTAAGCGCTTATTACATTGCAAATAATTGTGTTAAACCATGAGGCAGATAAAGAAATCAACGTGACAAGAACTTATTATCAAGAAATTTACAGTCTCTTAGGAAGATAAAACATATACAAAGTAACCCTAATAAATATATTAAGTGTTGAAATAGGAAGGCAGATAGTGAGTTTACTTAGGAAATTTAAAGTGTTTAATAATGATTTAAGTGCAGGGAGCATGAACAATTGTAGGGGAAGGAAGAAGAGAAGGCAGACTTACAGTTGAGAACTTCTGACCATATTATATCCATAATTTTAAAAATATAGTCATTTTCACCACACGGCTATGAAAAAGGGTCCTTCAAATGTTAGGGATCCAGATTAAATCTAGAATGAATTTTTATTCCCAGCCTTATCCTCTTTTCTCATAGCAAATTCAGACCAAAATGGAGAAACTAGCCATCAAATTCACCCTTTCATTTCTTCTGGTGTTACTGTCGATGCTGCTTGTAGGATGGGACAAAGAAGCTTGGAGTTAGTTCATTATTGCTGTCAGTTTCCAACTCTATCCTTGCCTTCTTACCAAACTGTAATATCCTAGTTCAATCACACATTCATTTGGTCCTCTTTGGGCCCTTACGCAAGACAAATTGAGTGCAAAGTTTAGATAAATATTCCTAGTCTGTTGCAAATTTGAATTGTGAATTCTGTTCAATATAAATGAGAATATTCTTGTAGCATTGCTAGTAAATGATTAAGTACAGCCAGAGTGCTCCTTGGAAGCGAGGATGGCAAGACTTCATCTCATGTACTTAGCTTTTTTTTTTTCTTTATTGTAGTTTAGATGGAGGTTTACAGAGCAAACTAGCTTCTCATTAAACCATTAGTACACACATTGTTTTGTGACATTCGTTACCAACCCCACTACAAGTCAACACTCTGCGCTTTTAAACCTTGGGTTCCCTGTTACCAGATTTCCTGTCCCTTCCTGCCTTCTAGTACCTGCCCCTGGGCTGGTGTGCCCCTTTAGTCTCGTTTTGTTTTATGGGCTTGTCTAATCTTTGGCTGCAGAGTGAACCTCAGGAGTGACTTCATTACTGAGCTGAAAGGGTGTCCGGGGACTGTCTTACGTACTTTGGACATATTAGGAGGGACCAGTCCCTAGAGAAGGGCATCGTGCTTGATAAAGCAGAGGGTCAGCAAAAAAGAGGAAGAACCTCAACAAGACGGATTGACATAGTGGCTGCAACAATGAACTCAAACATAGCAATGATTGTGAGGATGGTGCAGCACCAGCCAGCGTTTTGTTCTATCGTATATAGAGTCGCTAAGAGCCAGAATCGACTTGACGACACCTAAAACAACAACAGTAAATGATGAAAATAGGAAAGGGATGATCTTTTTTTTTTTTTTTAATTTAATTTTTGTAATTGTACTTGTCTTAGTCATCTAGTGCTGCTATAACAGAAATACCACAAGTGGATGGTTTTAACGAAGAGAAGTTTATTTCCTCACAGTCAAACTAGGCTAAAAGTCCAAATTCAGGGTGTTGACTCCAGGGGAAGGCTTTCTCTCTCTCGGCCTTCTCGTCAGTGTTCCCCTGGACTAGGAGCGTCTCTGTGCAGGGACCCCGGTCCAAAGGACATGCTCTGCTCCCAGCACTGCTTTCTTGATGGTATGAGGTTCCCCTGTCTCACTGCTCACTTCTGTCTTTTATATCTCAAGAGACAGCCTCAGGACACAATGCAGTCTTGTAGATCAGGTCCTGCCTTACTAACACAACTGCCACCCACCCTCCCTCATTAACATCATAGAGGCAGGATGTACAACATATAGGAAAATCACACAGTACCAGGAATCATAGCCCAGCCAAACTGATACACACATTTTTGGGGGACATAATTCAAACCACGGCAGTACTTCAGATGAAGGTTTACAGAACAAATAGTTTCTCATTAAACAGTACACATATTGTTTTATGACATTGGTTAACAAGCCCATGACATGTTAACACTCTCCCTTCTCCACCTTGGCTTCCCTATTACCAGCTTTCCTGTCCCCTCCTGCCTTCTAGTCCTTGTGGTGGGTTGTTGTGCCCCATTAGTCTCATTTTTTTTATGGGCCTGTCTAATCTTTGGCTGAAGGGTGAATCTCGGAAGTGAACTCATTACTGAGCTAAAAGGATGTCTGGGGGCCATACTCTCGGGTTTCTCCAGTCTGTCAGGCCAGTCAGTCTGGTCTTTTTATGTGAGTTAGAATTTTGTTCTACATTTTTCTCCAGCTCTGTCTGGAAGCTTCTATTGTGATCCCTGTCAGAGCAGTCAGTGGTGGTAACCAGGCACCATCCAGTTGTGCTGGACTCAGTCTAGTGGAGGCTGTGGTAGTTGTGGTCCGTTAGTCCTTTGGACTAATCTTTCCCTTGTGTTTTGTGTTCTTCATTCTCCCTTGCTCCCAAAGGGGTGAGACCAGTGGAGTATCTTAGATGGCTTCTCAAAGGCTTTTAAGACCCCAGACGCTACTCACCAAGGTAGAAAGTAGAACGTTTTCTTTATAAACTGTTATGCTAGTTGAGCTAGATGTTCTTCGAGACCATGGTCCCCACAGCCCTCAGCCCAGCAATTTGGTCCCTCAGGGAGTTTGGATATGTCTATGGAGCTTCCATGACCTTCCCTTGTACAAGTTGTGCTGGTTTCCCCAGTATTGTGTACTGTCTTACCCTTCATCAAAGTTACCACTTGTCTATTGTCTATTTATTGTTTCCCCCCCAATCCCTCCCCTACCTTGTAACCATCAAAGATTGTTTCTTTTTGTGTGTAAACCTTTTCATGAGTTTTTACAGTAGTGGCCTCATACAATGTTTGCCCTTGTGTGGTTGACTTATTTGACTCAGAATAATGCCCTCCAGATTCATCCATGTTATGAGATGATTTGCAGATTCATCATTGTTCTTTATCGTTGCATAATACTCTATTGTATGTATGTACCATACTTTGTTTATCCATTTATCTATTGATGGGCATCTAGGTTGTTTCCATCTTCTTGCCATTGTGAACAATGCTGCAATGAACATGAGCGTGCATATGTCTATTCGTGTGACGGCTCTTATTCCTCTAGGACATATTCCTAGGAGTGGGATTGCTGGATCATATGGTATATCTATTTCTAGCTTTCTAAGGAAGTGCCATATCGTTTTCCAAAAGGTTGTATCATTTTGCATTCCCACCAGCAGTGCATAAGAGTTCTGATCTCCCCACAGCCTCTCCAACATTTGTTATTTCCAGTTTTTTTGATTCATGCCAGTAATGCTGGGGTGAGATGATATCTCATTGTGGTTTTCATTTGCATTTCCCTAATGACTAGTGATTGCGAGCATTTCCTCATGTGTCTGTTGGCTGCTTTAATGTCTTCTTTGGTGAAGTGTCTGTTCATTTCCTTTGCCCGATTTTTAATTAGTTTTGTCTTTTTGTTGTAGCGGTGTTGGATTTTCTTGTAAATTTTAGAGATTAGACCTTTGTCTGATTTGTAATGGCTAAAATTTCTTTCCCAGTCTATAGCTTCTCTTTTTACTCTTTTGGTGAAGTCTTTTGATGAGCATAAGTGTTGAGTTTTTAGAAGATCCCAGTTATCTGCTTATCTTTTGGAGTTTACCTGTTGTTGGTTATGGTTTGTATCCTGTTAATGCCATCTATTAGGGCCTTTAGCGTTGATCCTATTTTTTCTTCTATGCACTTTATAGTTTTTGGCTTCATATTTAGGTCTTTGATCCTTTTTGAATTAGTTTTTGTGTATGGTGTGAAGTATGGGTCCTGTTTCATTTTTATGCAGATGGACATCCAGGTTTGCCAGCACCGTTTGTTAAAAAGACTGTCTGTTCCCCATTTGATGGACTTTGGGCCCTTATTGAAGATCAGGTCACCATAGGTGGATGGATTTACATCTGGGTTCTCAAGTCTCTTCCATTGGCCAATGTATCTGTTGTTGTACCAGTACCAGACTGTTTTGACTACGTAGCTGTATAGTAGGTTCTGAGGTCAGGTAGTGGGAGATCTCCTACTTTATTCTTCTTCTTCAATAGTGCTTTACTAATCTGGGGCTTCTTCCCTTTCCATATAAAGGTAATGATTAGTTTTTCCATCTCTTTAAAGAATGTCTTCAGTATTTAGATCGGGATTGTATTGTATTTGTAAATTGCTTTGGGTAGAATTGTCATTTTCACAGTGTTGAGTCTACCAATCCATGACCATGGTATGTTTTTCCATTTATGTAGATCTGTTTTGGTTTCTTGCAGTAGTGTCTTAGGCTGGGTGCTCCAGAGAAGCAAAACAAGTAAAGTGTATAAATATATATAGAGAGATTTATATCAAGGAAACAGCTCACATGAATGTAGAGGCTACAATGTCCCAAGTCAGTGGATCAGAGTAGAGGCCTCTCCCAATTTACGTAGCCACAAAAGCTGGTGAGCCCAAGATCAGCAGGTTGGAGAGCGGGGCTCCCACTCACAGGCTGTGAAGGTTGACGAAGACCTTCGGTCAAGACCACAAGTTTTCTCCTGATTCACGTAGCTGCAGGGACTGGCGAACCCAAGATCTGTAGGTCAGACAGCAGGGATCCGCTCACAGGCTGTGAAGGTCAGTAAATCCCAAGTTCAGCAGATAAGCTGACAGCTCAAGTCCCAAGAACCAGACGTGAGACAACAGGCAGCAGCTGCAGGATCCAGAGTGAGCAAAAACCCAGAACATCTGTTTATATTCAGATGCATGCCACACCCCCAAGGAAACTCCCTTTCATCTGATTGGCTATTCACAGCATATTCAATCATGGGAGTGATCACATATAAACACTGAGAATCATGGCCTAGCCAAGTTGACACACAATCTTAACCATCCCAATTAGTGTTTTGTAGTTTTCTTTGTATAGGTCTTTTACATCCCTAGTTGGATTTACTTCTGAGTATTTTCTTTTTTTAGGGGCTATTATAAATGGTATTGTTTTCCTGATTTCCTTTACATTATTCTCTTTATTGGTGTATAGGAATCCAACAGATTTTTGTATGTTTATCTTGTATCGTGCTACTCTGTTGAATCTTTGTATTAGTTCCTGTAGTTTTCTCATGGAGTCTTTTGGGTTTTCTATGTATAGTATCATATCATCTGTAAATAGGAACAATTTAACTTCTTCATTACCAATTTGGACGCCCTTATTTCTTTTTCTTGCTTTATTGCTCTATCTAGGACTTCCAGCACAATATTAAATAGGAGTGGTGATAAAGGGCATCCTTGTTTTGCTCCTCTTCTCAAGGGAATGTTTTCAGCCTCTCTCCATTAAGAATGATGTTGACACTGGTTTTGTATATATGCCCTTTATTTTGCTGAGGAAGTTTCCTTCTATACCTATTTTATTGAAACTTTTTATCAGGATTGGGTGTTGGACTTTGTCAAATGCCTTTTCTGTGTCAATTGAGATGATCGTGTGATTCTTTTCTTTCCTTTTATTTATGTGGCAGATTATGTTGATTGATTTCCTAATGTTGAACCATTCTTGTATATCTGTTATGAATCCTACTTGGTTGTGGTGTATTATTTTTTTGACATGATGCTGAATTCTATTGACTAGAATTTTGTTGAGAATTTTAGCATCTATATTCATGAGAGATATTGGTCTGTAATTTTCTTTTCTTGTGGTGTCTTTGCCTGGTTTTGGTATCAGGGTTATGCTGGCTTCATAGGATGAACTTGGAGGTGTCACTGCGTTTTCTATGTTCTAAGATAGTTTGAGTAGTACTGGTGTAAGCTCTTTTCTGAATATTTGGTAGAATTCTGCAGTGAAGTCACCTGGGCCAGGGCTTTTTTTGTTGGAAGGTTTTTTTTTATTACCTTTTCAGTCGTTTCTCTTGCTATGGATCTGCTCAGATTTTCAACATCATTTTGTGTTAGTTTGAGTAGGTAGTGTGTTTCTAGAGATTTATCCATTTCCTCTAGGTTTTCAAATTTGTTAGAATATAGTTTTTCGTAATACTCTGTTATGATCATTTTTATTTCAGTTGGGTCTGTTGTAGTGTCCCCCATTTCATTTCTTATTTGGGTTGTTTGTGTCCTCACCTGTTTTTCTTTTGTCAGTTTGGCCAATGATTTGTCAATTTTGTTGATCCTTTCAAAGAACCAACTTTTGGTTTTGTTGATTCTATTGTTTTTCTATTTCATTTATTTCTGCTCTGATCGTTATTATTTCCTTTCTTCTGGTGGCTGTGGGCTTTTTTTTGCTGTTCTCTTTCCATTTGTTCTAGTTGTGTAGTTAATGTTTTGATTTTGTCCCTTTCTTCTTTTTGGATGTGTGCATCTGTTCCTATAAATTGTCCTCTGAGGACTGCCTTTGCTGTGTCACAAAGGTTTTGGTATGATGCGTTTTCATTCTTGTTTAATTCTAGGAATTTTTTGATTTCATCTCTGATTTCTTCTGTTACCCAGTGGTTTGTAATCAGGGTGTTATTCAGCTTCCATGTAGGTGAATTTTTTTCTTGCTATTCCTTTTGTTAATTTCTACCTTGACGGTGTTGTGATCAGAGAAAATACTTTGTATTACCTCGATGATTTGGATTTTGTTTAGGGTTGCTCTGTGGCCTAAGATGTGGTCTATTCTGGAGAACATTCCATGTGACTTGGAAAAGAATGTGTACTTTGCAGCTTTTGGGTGGAGTGTTCTATATATGTCTATGATGTTGAGTTGGCTGATTGTGCCCTTTAGGTCTTCTGTATCTTTCTTGACTTTCTTTCTAGATGTTCTGTCCTTTACCAAGAGCATTGTAGAACAGTCAATTTCTCTTTTCAGTGCCGTTAGAGTTTGTTTTGTGTGTTTTGGAGCCCTGTCATTGGGTGTGTAGATGTTTATTATGGTTATGTCTTCATGCTAGATCATCCCTTTAATCATGGTCTAGTGCCCTTCTTTGTCTTTTATGGTGGATTTTATTTTAAAGTCTATTTTATCTGAGATTACTATTGCCACTCTTGCTCTTTTTTGGTAGTTGTTAGCTTGATATATTTTTTTCCAACCTTTGATTTTTAATAAATTCACATCTTTGTTCCTAAGGTGTGTCTCTTGTAGACAGCATATTGATGTATCCTGTTTTTTCTCCATTCTGTCACTCTCTGTCTCTTTATGGGTGCATTTAGGCCATTTACATTCCGTGTGATTATTAATAGATGTGAGTTTATTGCTGTCATTTTGTAGTGCTTTTTTTGTGGTGCTGACGTTTTCTTTGTTCTTCTTACTCTCCTGTGCTGAATTCCTTTTGTGGATTTTTTAAAAATTTCTTTTATTTTTGTAGATTTTGCTTTTACTGAGACTTTACATTTTTCTTCTTTATTTTGATGAGCAGGGTTGTTAACTTTCTTTGTGGTTACCTTGAAATTTACCCTTATCTTCCTAAGTTTGAACCAGTTTATTGCTACTTGATATTGCCTTGCCTTCCTCACCATTAGAAGGTTCTATAACTACACTGTTTATTCCCTCTTTTATTGTTCTGATGTTGTCATTTACAGATTAACCTCTCTGGTTCCCTGTTGTAATACTTTTGGTTTTGTATAGTCCTTGAGAGTTCATTTCCTAGGTTGGTATCTGGCTGGTGCAAACTTGCATCCTAGATTCAGCCTGTGGTCATGTTGTTTGTTCTCAGACTGAAGGACTCCCTTTAATAATTATTGTAAGTTTGGTTTGGTTTTTACATAGTCCCTTAATTTCTGTTTATCTGGTAATGTCCTAATTTCACCATCATATTTGAATGAGAGTTTTGCAAGATATATTATTCTTGACTGGCAGTTTTTTCTTTCAAGGTTTTATATACATCATCCCATTGCCTTCTTGCCTGCATGGTTTCTGCCAAATAGTCTGAGCTTAGCTTTATTGTTCCTCCTCTGTATGTGACTTTTCATTTTTCTCAAGCTGCTCTCAGGATTCTTTCTTTGTCTTTGGTTTTATCGCGTGTGATTATGACATGCCTTGGTGATTTTCCTTTGGGGTGTATCCTATATGTGGTTCGTTGAGCTTCTTGGATGGTCAGCTTTTCATCTTTCATGATATTGGGAAAGTTTTCTGTCAACAGTTTTTCAATAATCCTCTCTGTGTTTTCCGTTTTCTCCCATTGTTCTGGAACTCCGATTACTCTCAAATTTTTCTTTTGACTGTATCCCACATAATTTTCAGGGTTTCTTCATTTCTCTTTGTTCTTTTTTCTGATTTTTCCTCAAATAGAGTTGCATCCAAGTGATTGTCCTCAATTTTGCTGATCCTGTCTTCCATCGTTTCAAACCTATCCTCAGCCCTTCTATGACACTATCCATTACTGAAATCTTGTTGTTTATCCTTTGGATTTCTGATTATTGTTTTTGTATGATTTCTAGTTGTGAATTTATTTTGGCATTTTGTTCCTGTATTATTTTCCTGAATTCTTCCTTTTTTCAGTCTGTATTTTCCATGAAGTTGTCTGCCTTTTGCATGAATTTGTCTATTTTTTCCTCATTTTTGTCTGCTTTTTGCTTCAACTGTTGGATAGTTCTGAATATTTGAGATTTGAATTGTCTATCAGGTAGTTCTATTTCCTTTTTTCTACTGGAAAGTCATCTGGTGTTTTATTTTGGATGCTTACTCGAACCATCCTGTCTTATTTTTCAATATGCTTTGGTACTGTCTGCTGTCTTTGGGAAATTCAGTAGTTATTTTCCTCATTTATTGATTATAGATTTGTATGTTTTTTCCTGTTTTTTGTTTTATTTGGTTATGTCTGAGAAGGCGGGCTGTGTGTTCTTTGTTTGCTCGTCTATGGGCATGATACCTTTCACCTCCTTGTCCAATGGTCAGGGTCAGTTGCTCAGTTATTGTGCAGCAGAGCAGGTTCAGCTGAAGAGGAGTTGCTGGGATAGGTTGTTTGTGGCAGGTACTAGGGCTGACAGGGTAGGCCAGGAATCAGTGCAGGGTAGGTTCCAGTAGGCCATGCCTGTTCGGCTTGGGACTGTGATATTCAGTACATAGTGCAGGTAGTCAGGAAGGAGGGGGGAGATTTTTATGTGTGGAGCTAAGATGGATACACAAAAGAGGAGAGAAAGGAGAGAGAAACAGGAGACAAAAGCAAAGAAACAACAACAAAAAGAGTGCTAAGGGAGCTTTCCATTGGATTGGAGGGATGAGAAACTGAGAAATGGAGAAAAATAAAAAGAAAAAGGGTAAAATAAATAAATAGGAAAAAAAAAAAGCAAAGCCCCCAGGGATCCCACTGGTGCAGCTGCGAGGACTGGGAAAAAGGCTCCCAGGCCGCAAAGTACAGCCTGGTTAGAAGGGGTAGAGGTGTCACACAGCACCAGATTTTCAGTAGACAGGAAGAGAAAGTAAGTATAGAGAGACTAGAAACTGAGAAATGAAGAAATACAAAAAGGAAAAAATAGAGACTAGAAAACAAAAAAAGAAAAAAGAAACGCCCCCAGGGATCCCACCACACAGCTGCGCATACTTGAGAAGTACCTCCCAGGCCATGCATTACAGCCCAGCTAGAAAGGGCTCCCACACCAAGAAAAGAAAAAGAAAACAAACAGACAAACAGAACAGAACAAGTCAAAACAAAAACAAATTAACAAAAAAATCCCCAGGGAACCCACCAGCATGGTGGCATGGGCCAGGAAGCAGTTCCACAGTTGAGTGACATTTCACAGCCTTTCAAGAAGAAGCATTGATGGCACACGGAGCCAGGTATTTGAGAGAAAGGAGGAGGAGATGGTGAGAGGTATGGAAGAAACCAAAAGAAGTGGAAAAAAGCAACACCATCAACAAACAAATGGCACTCAGGGAGCCAGCCAGTGTGGGCGAGTGGAATCCAAGTGGCACAGTGGTGAAGCCAGTGCCTCCTGACCAAGAGACTGTGGCCACAGGAATCAGAGGGAGCCAAGTGAGGGTGAGGATGGGAAAGCGTATATTGCTGGTGACTGGTTGTTCTGTCTCATGCTTGGAGCTCTGTGAAGCTGCTTTCCCATACTCCCTGTTTGCCGATCTCCAACAGGAGTCCAAGATGGCAAATCCATGCTAAGTTAGCCAATAGGGAACCTCTGCTCATAACTGTACTTGCTCTCTGTTCTCTGTCAGTTTCTTATTCCATTCGGTGCTTGGCTGAGTTCTTTATCTCTTCATTGATGCTTAGGGTTCCAGGATTGACTTAGTTTGTCTCTGTTTGACTTAGTTTTTCGGGTGTTTACTGTGGAGGGACGTTGTGGTGCTTCTGTCTATAGTGCCATGTTGCCCGAAAGTCAAGGGATGATCGTTTTTATAAAACTGACATTTGATAATGGATTATATGCTATTCTTGTATGAAAATTAGCAAATATGACTGTATGATATTAGATATCACAAATGAAATGACCCCTCTAGGTGTTGTAGTCTGCAGAATTCACCCAGGTTGAAAAGCTTAGGCGGCTTAGCAGACTGAATCTATAAACATCAATGTGGATTTAAGTGAGGAACTAGCTACAGGAAATACCATGAAATTTTGAATATCTAAAATCAAAGATCTAATGCGTAGTTAGTTCTCTAAGTAAGTGTTTCCTAAATATGAGATTAAGCTGTGCTCTCACTTTTTAGTTTCACAGAATACCATTCTATAAACAGAAGTTCCTCTTTCCTAATTCTTTTTACTTCACCACAGACCTCAAAGTAGTGACCACCTGTTTTTTGCCTGTGCCAAATTTACAAATAGCCACTTGGTCAGCATTAAAGAAAGATATTTAAAACATAAATAGACTATTCACATTCCTTTATATTTCTCTCTCTCTCTCCCTTCCTCCCCCCCTCCTCTATTTTCTGTTTTCTCTTTACCTCTCTCTCTTTCTCCCTCTTTCTCTCTCTCCCTTGTGCTTCCCAACTCCCCTGTCTCATCCTTCGTCCCTGCCACCCTCATTTCTTCCCTCCCCCCATCTTTAACTTCTGAAGTGAGTGAATCCATTTTAGAAACTCAAATTGTAAAGCTTTTGCATTATTGTGGGACTCCACAGGCAGCCAAGAATGGCCTAAGTTAATTGTTAAAGATTATGTAACAGTGTTTGTCAGTTCAGCTGACTCTGTCAGGCAAATGCCATTGCTGCTCCCAAAACCAAACCTACTGCCATGACTCATAGCCATCCTATAGGACAGAGAACTGCCCCATAGGGTTTCCAAGCCTGTAAATCTTTATGGAAGCAGACTGCCACATCTTTCTCCCGTGGAGCAGCTGGTGGGTTTGACTGCTCACCTTTTTGGTTAGCAGCCAAGTGCTTTAACCACAATGCTACCAGGGCTCCTCTGTTGCTGCTACTCAACTCTAAATCCCTTAGCTCCAAAGACTTAGATAAGGGCAGACAAAAGACAGAAAAGAAAAAAGAGAAATGTTTGGAAGTACATGGTGTAACTCTTAGTTTATCTTCTATGAATAGTAACTTATATAACTTCAAGAAAACTGTTATGAGTGTGCATCTTTTTGAAAAGGGTCAGATTCAGGCATTTGTGTGCCAAACATTCATTGAACACTTTACTTATTTTATATATAGTTCCTTAGATGAACTGTGACTGGAAGTTTCACAAAGGCAGGGATTCAAACTCATTGTGGCCCAAACCAAACTCATTATCTTTTCTCTTCACAGCTCTTCAGTCTCCTTAGTCAACAGAACTGTCATTTTTCACATTAGCTAAGCTCAAAACACTCTTCTCTCTTACTTGCCCTTCTACATACATACTGTTATAATTACTATTATGATTATTACAGCCTGGAAAGCTACTACTTCTAATAGCCTATCTCACAATACACCCTCCCCCCATTTTAACTCCCACCAGTGTCACACTAATTCAGAATGTTAAAAAAAATCTCTTTGATAGACTATCCTAACTGGTCTTCCTCACTCACCTATCCTTTTTTATCCTTTATACTGTCCCCCAAGTTATGTTGCTGAAGCATAACTGATCATTTTGCTTCTAATTTTCAGTAATTTTTTTAGCCCATTCAGGACCCTTTACCATCTAGTCACCCTCATTCTTTAGATAGCCTTTTCCCACAATGACACCTCCAAAGGATTTTAGGCACTGGTCTGATTGAACTTGCCAGGACCTTTCAAACGTCTGTGCTTGATACTGTTGTTCCCTTAGCGGGAATGCACTTCTTCTTGTCTGTTTGGCTGAAGCCCTCCTCATACTTTAGGCTTGGCCTGAATTTCACCTGCTCAAAGAAAATACCACCCATTGCCTAGGTATGATTTAACTGCTCATTCTTCTTGTCCCCATAGCAGTTTTCTGTGGCTGTTATACAAAGATGTACTGTTGTACAACACATATAATATTCAGCCTAGATCCGTATTCATTATGTACCCATCTTTCCCTTCCTCTTTAAGTTGTGAGTTATTGAAGTTTTTGTTGAGTGGTGGGAGAAAATAGTTACAATGACAAATAACTTAAAATGAACACTTGGGCTTGATCCTGAATGCACTTGAAGCTTATCTTTGCATTTCTCTCTGTCCTAGGGATCTCCAGGAACTTGATGATAGTACCCAGCTCCCTCTGCTTTGCCACTTCTCAGAAACAGCTGAAGGACTCACCACTATTCGGGCATTTAGGTCAGTAAACATGTTTTTATATTGCTTATTAGGCATTTACATCATCAACAAATAATTATCTACAAATAATTGATAATTGATACTATTTTTTGAGTTTTTTTGGTGGCCACAGTGTACTAAACCAGGAATAAGGATGATGTGGTCAGACATTATCAGAATTAGAGTTTAATCATCTGAAATTTTGACAAGAATAAAGAAAAAATGAAACACCACATTGGAAAGGTATTAGTTGTGTGTCCCGGACAAGACTCTTGAATTCCTTAGAGTCAGTTTCTTCATCTGTGAAACAGGGAAATCAATCTTGCTTCTTATGGTAGTTGGACTAATTGAAATAATGCATGTGAAGCACTAACCACAGTCACTACTGAAAAAGCCCTCAGAAAACAAGTTAAAATAAATGTATGATTAATTATAATAATAAAAGGAAGGATAATAATAAAAGGAATGTAATAATATTACAACAAAGTTATTTTGGAATTTAACCAATTTTCTTTAATGTTAATAAACATAGTAATAAGCCATGATTTTCATCAAGAGTGTTTACTTAACATTCATAAAAATTATCTAGCCCTGTTTTTCGCATTCAAGTAAGATAAGGAAAAAAGCTGGCATTACTGAATATTTCATTTAATTCAGAAAATTGGCATTTTAAAGTATTACGTCTTTCTGCAGCCCCAAACGCAAGCTGATTTCAATCATAGATTTTTCTAACCTAAGGAATATATAAATAGATATATACTGTTGGCTGTTAGGTGCCATCGAGTTGGTTCTTATTCATAGCAACCGTATGCAAAACGGAGCGAAACACTGCCTGCTCCTGCGCCATCCTCATGATCCTTGTTATGCTTGAGACCATTGTTGGAGCCACTGTGTCAGTCCATCTTGTTGAGAGTCTTCCTCTTCCTCACTGACCCTCTACTTCACCAAGCATGATGTCCTTCTCCAGGGACTGATCCCTCCTGATAACATGTCCAAAGTATGTGAGACAAAGCCTTCCCATCCTTGCTTCTGAGGAGCATCTGGCTATACTTTTTCCAAGACAGATTTGTTTGTCTGGCAGTCCACAGCATATTCAATATTTTTCAACAACATCATAATTGAAAGGCATCAATTCTTCAACGGTATTCTTTATTCATTGTCCAGCTTTGGCATGCATATGAGGTGATTGAAAACACCATGGCTTGGGTCAGGCACACCTTAGTCCTTAAAGTGACATCTTTGTTTTTCACACTTTGAAGAGGTCTTTATCAGCAGATTTGCCCAATGCAATGTGTCATTTGATTTCTTGACTGCTGCTTCTGTGGGCATTGGTTGTGGATCCAAGTCAAATGAAATCCTTGAAAACTTCAATATTGTCTCCATTTATCATGTTGTTGCCTATTAGTCCAGTTGTAAGGATTTTTTTTTTCTTTATGTTGAAGTGTAATCCATAACGAAGGCTGTGGTCTTTGATCTTCATCAGTAAGTGCTTCAAGTTCTCTTGACTTTCAGCAAGCAAGATTGTGTCATCTGCATATCAGAGGTTGTTAATGAGCTTTCCTCCTATCCTGATGCGCCATTCTTCTTCATATGGTCCAGCTTCTTGGATTATTTGCTCAGCATATAGATTGAATAAGTATGGTGAAAGGATACAACCCTGACGCACACCTTTCCTGTTTTTAAATCACACGGTATCCCCTTGTTCTGTTCAAACAACTGCTTCTTGGTCTATGTGCAGGTTCCTCATGAGCACAATTAAGTGTTCTGGAATTCCCATTCTTCATAATATTATCCAGAATTTGTTATGATCCACACAGTCGAATGCCTTTGCATAGTCAATAAGACACAGGTAAACATCTTTCTGATATTCTCTGCTTTCTACCAAGATCCATCTGGCATCAGCAATGATATTGCTGGTCCCATGACCTCTTCTGAACCCAACTTGAATTTCTGGCAGTTCCCTGTGGATATACTGCAGGAACCACCTTGGAATGATCTTCAGCAGAATTTTACTTGTGTGTGATATTAATGATACTGTTTGATAATTTCCACATTCTGTTGGATCACCTTACTTTGGAATGGCTACAAATACTGATCTCTTCCACAGGTTGGCCAGGTAGCTTCCATATTTCTTAGCGTAGATGACTGAGCACTTCCAGCATTGCATCTATTTGTTGAAGCATCTCAGTTGCTATTCTATCAATTCCTGGAGCCTTGTTTTTCGCCAATGCCTCCAGTACATCTTGGACTTCTTCCTTCAGTACCATCAGTTCTTGATCGTATGCTTCCTCCTGAAATGACTGAATGTCAACTAATTCTTTTTGGTAAAGTGACTCTGTGTAGTCCTTCAATCTTCTTTTGATGCCTCCTGCTTGGTTTAATATTTTCCCTGTAGAATCCTACAATATTACAACTCAAGGCTTGAGTATTCACTTCAGTTTTTTTCAGCTTGGCAAATGCCGAGCATTTTCTTCCCTTTTGGTTTTCTAACTCTAGGTCTTTGCACATTTCATTATAATACTTTACTTTGTCTTCTCAAGCCGCCCTTTGAAATGTTCTGTTCAGCTCTTTTACTTCATCATTTCTTCCTTTGGCTTTATTTGTGCTACATTCAGGAGCAAGTTTTAGAGTCTCTTCTGACATTCATTTTGGTCTTTTCTTTCTTTCCTGTCTTTTTAATGACCTTTTGCTTTTTTCATGTATGATGTCCTTGATGTCATTCCACACCTCATCTGGTCTTCAGTCTTTAGTATTTAAGAAGTCAAATCTATTCTTGAGATGGTCTCTAACTTCAGGTGGAATATACTTTGACTCTCGTGGAATTATTCTAATTTTATTTAGCTTCAACTTGAGCTTGCATATGAGCAATTGATGGTCTGTTCCACAGTTAGCCCCTGGCCTTGTTCTGACTGATAATATCGAGCTTTTCCATCGTCTCTTTCTAGATGTAGTCTATTTAATTCCTGTGTATTCCATCTGACAAGGTCCACGTGTATAGTCGCTGTTTATGTTGTTGAAAAAAGGTATTTGCAATGAAGAAGTCATTGGTCTTGCAAAATTCTATCATGGGATCTCTGACATCGTTTCTGTCACCAAGGCCATATTTTCCAACTACTTTGTTTCCAGCTTTCTCATTCCAGTCACCAGTAATTATCAATGCATCTTGATTGTATGTTTGAGCAATTTCAGACTACAGAAGTTGGTAAAAATCTTCAATTTCCTCATCTTTAGTATTAGGAATTGGTATGTGTCTTAGTCATCTAGTGCTGCCATAACAGAAATACCACAACCGGATGGTTTTAATGAAGAGAAGTTTATTTCCTCACAGTCAAAGTAGGCTAAAAGTCCAAATTCAGGGCGTCAGCTCCAGGGGAAGTCTTTCTCTCTCTGTCGGCCTTCTCATCAGTGTTCCCCTGGACTAGGAGCTTCTCGGCGCAGGGATCCCGGTCCAAAGGACACGCTCTGCTCCCGGCCCTGCTTTCTTGATGGTATGAGGTCCCCCGTCTCACTGCTCACTTCTGTCTTTTATATCTCAAGAGATTGCCTCAGGACACAAGCCAGTCTTGTAGATCAGGTCCTGCCTTACTAACACAACTGCCACCCACCCTCCCTCATTAATATCATAGAGGAAGGTTTACAACATACAGGAAAATCACACAGTACCAGGAATCATGGCCTAGCCAAATTGATACACACATTTTTGGGAGGACATAATTCAAACCATGACAGTATGTAAATTGGAATAATCGTCGTGTTAACTGTCTTTTTTTGTAGGCGTAGGGATACTATCCTATCACTGACAGTTTTGTACTTTAGGATAGATTTTGAAATGTTCTTTTTGACAGTGAATTTTACACCTTTCCTCTTCAATTTGTCATTCCCGGCATAGAAGACCATATGATTATCTGATTCAAAATGGCTAATACCAGTCCATTTAGTTCACTAATGCCTAGGGTATCGACGTTTATGCATTCCATTTCATTTTTGATTATTTCCAGTGTTCCTAGATTCATACTTGTTACATTCCACTTTCCTATTATTAATGGATGTTTGCAGCTGTTTCTTCTCATTTTGGGTCTTGCCACTTCAGCAAATGAAGATCCTGAAAGTTTGACTCCATCCAAGTCATTAAGGTCGACTCTACTTTGAGAAGGCAGCTCTTCCCCAGTCGTATTTTAGTACCTTCCAAGCCAAGGGGCTCATTTTCCAGCACTATATCAGACAGTGTTCTGCTGCTATTCGTAAAGTTCTCACTGGCTAATTTTTTTTCAGAAGTAGACTGCCAGGTCCTTGGTCATTCTTCCTAGTCTGTCTTAGTCTGGAAGCTCAGCTGAAACCTGTCCACCACGGGTGATCCTGCTGGTATTTGAAATACCAGTAGCATAGCTTCCAGCATCACGGCAACACGCAGGCCACCACAGTACAACAAATTGACAGACGTGTAGGGAATATATATATACTGTAAGGAATATATAAAAATATAGAATTGGGTCAAAAAATACATTAAGACACATCCATCTACAAAATTATGTAACACAGAATGTCTACATAAGTCTACATCAGTTTCATAATGAAGGACGCATACTTTCTGCAGTAGTGTCTTTCATATCATAGTGATCAGTGCTTTCTATTGGAGATGGTAAAATTATTTATTTGCATTGAATGTAGATATTAAGATAAAATTTATATTCTAATAGTAGCTAGCAATGACCAGTGTTACTTATTCTCTACACCATATTTAAGATTACTCTGTTCACCCTACAAGTCTTTTTAAGTTAATTTATTTAAGAAATATTTGAGTATTGAACCTATGCAAGGTACTGCTCTTTTTTTTATTGTATTTTAGATGAGTGTTTACAGAGTAAATTTGTTTCTCATTAAACAATTAATACACATATTGTTTTGTGACATTGGTTGCCAGCCCCATGACTTGTCAACACTCTCCTCTTCTCGACCTTGGGTTCCTCCTTACTAGCTTTCCTGTCCCCTCCTGCTTTCTTGTCCTTGCCCCTGGACTGGTGTGCCCATTTAGTCTCGTTTTGTTTTATGGGTTTGTCTAATCTTTGGCTGAAGGCTGAACCTCAGGAGTGACTTCAGTACTGGGTTAAAAGGAAGTCTGGGTGCCATAGTCTTGGGTTTTCCCCGTCTCTTTCAGGTCTTTTTTTTTTGTTTGTTTGTTTTGTGAGTTAGAATTTTGTCCTGCATTTTTCTCCAGTTGTGTCTAGGACCCTGTATTGTGATCCCTGTCAGAGCAATCGGTGGTGGTAGCTGGGCACCATCTAGTTGTGCTGGACTCAGTCTGGTGGAGGCTGTGGTAGTTGTGATCCATTAGATCTTTGGACTAATCTTTCCTTTGTGTCTTCGGTTTTCTTCATTCTCTCTTGCTCCAGATGGGGTGAGACCAGTGGCGCATCTTGTATGGCCACTTGCAAGCTTTTAAGACCCCAGACGCTACTCACCAAAGTAGACCCCAGACATTGCTCACCAAAGTAGGATGTATAACATTTTCTTTATAAACTGTATTATGCCAATTGAGCTAGATGTTCCCCAAGACCACGGTCCCCAGGCCTCAGCCCAGTAATTTCATCCCTCAGGAAGTTTGGGTATGTCTATGGAGCTTCCATGACCTTGTACAGGCTGTGCTGGTTTCCCCTGTATTGTGTATTGTCTTACCCTTCACCATAGTTACCACTTATCTATTGTCTGTTTAGTATTTTTCCCTGCCCACCCCTCTCCTTTCTCATAACCATCAAAAATTGTTTCTTTTTGTATGTAAATCTTTTCATGATTTTTTATAATACTGGTCTCATATAATATTTGTCCTTTTGTGATTGACATTTCATTCAGCTTAATGCCTTTCAGATTCATCTATGTTGTAAGATGTTTCACAGATTTGTCATTGTTCTTTAGCATTGCATAGTATTCCATTATGTGTATGTACCATAGTTTGTTCATCCATTCATCTGTTGATGGGCACTTAGCATGTTTCCATCTTTTTGCTATTGTGAATAATGCTGCAGTGAACATGGGTGTGCATATAAGATTCATGTGACCAATCTTATTTCTTTAGAATATATTCCTCAGAGTGGGATTACTGGATCATATGACAAACAGGGACAGTTTTACTTCTTCGTTACCAATTTGGATGCCCTTTATTTCTTTTTCTTGCCTTATTTCTCTAGCTAGAACTTCCAGCACAATGTTAAATAGAAGTGGTGATAAAGGGCATCTTCGTCTTGTTCCTGTTCTCAAGGGGAATGTTTTCAGCTTCTCTCCATTAAGAATGATGATGGCTGTTGGTTTTGTATAAATGCCCTTTATTTTGTTGAGGATTTTTCCTTCTATACCTATTTTAATTGAGAGATTTTATCAGGAAAGGGTGTTGGACTTTGTCAAATACCTTTCCTGCATCAACTGAAATGATCATGTGATTCTTTTATTTATGTGGTGGCTTATGTTTATTGATTTTCTAATGTTGAACCATCCTTGCATAGCTGGTATGAAACCCACTTGGTCATTGTGTATTATTGTTTTGGGATATGACGCTGAATTCTATTGACTAGAATTTTGTTGAAAATTTTTGCATTTTATTAATGAAATGTATTGGTCTGTAATTTTCTTTTTTTGTGGTGTCTTTGCCTGGTTTTGGTATCAGGGTTATGCTGGTTTCATAGAGTGAATTCAGAAGTATCTCTTCCTTTTCTATGTTCTGAAATAGTTTGAGCAGTACTAGTGTAGGCTCTTCTCTGAATGTTTGGTAGAATTCTCTGGACCAGGGCTTTTTTTGGGGGGGGAGTTTTTTTTTTTTTTATAACCTTTTCAATCTCTTCTCTTGTTATAGGTCTGTTCAGATTTTCAACTTCATTTTGTGTTAGTTTGGGTAGGTAGTGGGTTTCTATAAATTTGTCCATTTCCTCTGTTGTTGTTGTTATTAGGGGCTGTCAAGTCAGTTCCAATTGATAGCAACCCTACGTACAACAGAACAAAACACTCACTACCTGGTCCTGTGCCATCCTCACAATAGTTGCTATGCTTGAGCCCATTTTTGCAGCCACTGTGTCATTCCATCTAGATGAGTGTCTTCCTCTTTTTCGCTGACCCGCTACTTTACCAAGCATGATGTCCGTTTCCTCTAGGATTTCGTATTTGTTGTGTAGTTTTTCGTAGTACTTTGTTGTGATCCTTTTTATTTCAGTTGGGTCTGTTGTAATGTCCTGCATTTGATTTCTTATTTGGTTTATTTGCATCCTCTCCTATTTTTCTTTTGTCAGTTTGGCCAGTGGTTTGTCAATTTTGTTGATCCTTTCAAAGAACCAACTGTTGGTCTTTTTGATTCTTTCTATTGTTTTTCTAGTCTCTGTTTCATTTATTTCTGCTCTGATCTTTATTATTTCCTTTCTTTTGGTGGTTGTAGGCTTCTTTTGCTGTTCTTTTTCTGTCTGTTTGAGTTGTGTAGCTAATGTTTTATTTTGTGTCTTTCTTCTTTTTTGACATGTGCAGGTATTGCTATAAATCGGCCCTGAGCATTGCCTTTGCTGCATCCCAAAAGTTTTGGCATGATGTGTTTTCATACTCATTTGATTCTAGGAATTTTTTTATTCCATCTTTGATTTATTCTCTTATGCACTGGTTTTAAAGCAGGGTGTTATTCAGTTTCCATATATTTGATTTTTTTCCTTGTTCTTTCTGTTATTAATTTCTACTTTAATGGTGTTGTGATCAGAGAAGATACTTTGTATTATCTCAGTGTTTTGGATTTTGTTGACGCTTGCTTTGTGCCCTCAGATGTGTTCTGTTCTGGAGAACGTTTCATGTGTGTTGGAAAAGAAGTGTACTTTGCTAATGTTGGGTGGAGTGTTTATATATATGTCTGTGAGGTCAGGTTGGTTGATTGTGGCCTTTAGATCTTCTGTATCTTTGTTGAGTTTCTTTCTAGATGTTCTGTGCTTTACCAAGAGTGGTGTTTTGAAGTCTTCTACTATTACTGTGTAACGTCAGTTTCTCTTTTCAGTGCTGTTAGAGTTTGTTTTGTGTACTTTGAAACCCTGTCATTGGGTGTGTAGATATTTATTATGGTTATGTCTTCATGGTGAATTGCCCCTCTAATCCTTGTACAATGTCCTACTTTGTCTTTTATGGTGGATTTTGTTTTAAAGTCTATTTTATCTGAGATTAGTATTGCCACTCCTGCTTTTTTTTGTTTGCTGTTTGCTTGATATATTTTTTTCTATCCTTTGATTTTTAATAAATTTATGTCTTTGGTTCTAAGGTGTGTCTCTTATAGACAGCATTGTTGATGTATCCTGTTTTTTTTATCCTTTCTGTCACCCTCTGTCTTTTTAAGGATGCATTTAAGCCATTTACATTCAGAGTGATTATTAATAGACGTTGAGTTTATTGCTGTCATTTTGTAGTGCTTTTTTTGTGGTGCTGACATTTTCTCTGTTCCTCTTTGCTGTGCTGAATTCCTTTTTGTTTGTTTGGTTTTTTTTTCCGTTTTTGTTTTTTTTTTTTTTTTTTTTTTTTTAATATATATTTTATTGTACTTCAGGTGAAAGCTTACAGAGCAAATAGTTTCTCATGAAATAGTAGTACACATGTTGTTTTTTGACATTGGTTAACAACCCCACAACATATTAAGCCTCTAAATTCTCAACCTTTTTTTTTGATGAAAATTACAGATGGCCAAAGATACACCGTTTCAAAAATTTCTACATTCACAGTTCAGTGACATTGACTACGCTCTTCCAACTGTGCTGTTATTCTCACATAAGATGAAGGCTTACAGAAAAAATAGTTATTCATTTAACAGTTACTACACATGTTGCCCTATGACAATGGTTAACAATCTCACAGCACATCAAGAATATCCTTACTCCACCTTGTGTTCCCTATCACCAGGGGGCTTCCTTGTCCCCTTCTGTCTTCTGGACCTTGTCAGTGGACTATTGTACCTCTTTAGTCTCATTTGTTTATTTATTTATTTATTTATTTATTTATTTTTATTTTATTTAAACACCATTTCAAAACTTTTTACTTACACATTTAAGTGATATTGACTATGCTCTTCCAATTGTGCTGCCATTCTCGCCCAAGATGAAGGCTTACAGGACAAAACAGCCTCCCATTTAATAGTTACTACAAATGTTGCCCTATAGCAGTGGTCAACAATCTCACAATACATCGACAGTGTCCTTATTCCCGTTTTTGTTTTTGTAGATTTTGTTTTTACTGAGACTTTATGTTTTTCATCTTTATTTTGATGACTAGGTTTGTTAAATTTCTTTGTGGTTACCTTGAAGTTTACCCTTATCTTCCTAGGTTTGAACCAGTCTATTATTGCTTGGTATCACCTTGCCTTCCTTTCCATTTGAAAGTTCTACACCTACACTGTTTATTTCCTCTTTTATTGTTCTAATATTGTTGTCATTTACAGATTGACCTCTCCAGTTCCTGCCTGTTGTAAATTTTTTAGTTTTGTTTTATCCTTGAGAGTTCATTACCTAGGTTGGTTTATGGCTGATGCAGTCTTGCATCCTAGATTCAGGCTGTTGTCTGATAGTGTTGGTTCTCTAATCAAAGGACTCCTTTTAATAATTCTTGTTATGTTTGGTTTGGTTTTTACATATTCCCTTAATTTCTGTTTATCTGGAAATGTCCTAATTTCACTATCATATTTGGGTGAGAGTTTTGCAGCATATGTTATTCTTAGTTGGCAATTTTTTCTTTAAAGGTTTTATGTATGTTGTCCCATTGCTTTCTTGCCTGCATGGTTTCTGCCAAGTAATCAGTGCTTAGTCTTATTGTTTTGCCTGTGTTTGTCAGTTTTTGTTTTTCTCGAGTAGCTCTCAGGATTCTTTCTTTGTCTTTGGTTTTAGCGAATGTGATTATGATATGTCTTGGTGTTTTTCTTTGGAGATCTATCCTATATGGGGTTCGTTGAGCTTCTTGGATGGCCATCTTTTCATCTTTCATGATATTAGGGAAGTTTTCTGTCAGCTAATCTTCAATGATCCTCTCTGTGTTTTCCGTTTTCTCCTCCTATTCTGGAATTCTGATCACATACAGTTTTTTGCATTTGATTGTATCCACACAGCTCTCAGAGTTTCTTCATTTTTTTCCTCTGATTTTCCCCAAACAAACTGATATCCAAGGATTTGTCTTCAATTTTGCTGATCATGTCTTCCATTGTTTCAAATTTGCTCCTAAAACCTTCTATGGCACTGTCCCTTGCTTAAATCTTGTTGTTTATCTTCTGGATTTCTAATTGCTGTTTTTGTAAGATTTCTAGTTGTTTGTTCATTTTGACATTTTGTTCCTGTATTATTTTCCATTGTTTTGTCTTTTCCCTGATTTTGTTTATATTTTCCATGACTTTGTCTGTTTTTTTTTTTTTTTTTCCTTATTTTTGTCTGTGTTTTCCTTCATCTCTTGGAGAGCTCTGAATATTAGAGTTTTGGATTTCCTATCAGGTAGTTCCAGTGCCTTTTCTTCTACGAGAAGATCATCTCGTGCTTTATTTTGGACCTTTTCTGGAGCCAAAATATGTTTTGATATTGCCTGCTGTTTTGGGGACATTCAGGAATTATTTTCTTCATTTATTGATTGTAGATTTATTTGTTTCACTGTGCTTTTTTGTTTTATTTTGTTATGTCTGGGCCAGTGGGCTGGGCATTCTTTGGTGTTTGCTTGCCTGTGGGCATGATATTTCTTACCACCTTATCCAGGTGGGCAGGGCTGGTCACTCAGCTATTGTGCAGCAGGGCAGGTCCAGCAGAAGGGGAGGGACAGGGATAGGTTGTTTGTGGCACGTATTGGGGCCAACAGGGCTGGGCCAGGGGCAGTGCAGAGCAGGGTCTGGTGGCCTGCACCTGTGCCACTCAGGGATGTGTGCTCAGCACATGATGCAGTTAGGCAGAAGGGAAGGGGGAGGATGTGATGCATGGAGCTAAGTGGGTGTGGGTAAGAAGAGAGAGAAACAGAAGCCAAAAAAAATTAAAATAAATAAAATGCCCCAAGAGAGCCCAGTGGCATGCCAGTGTGGACTGGGAAAGCCATATGCTGGCGACTCCCCAGCCAAACAGTATGGCCCAGCCCATCAAAAAGCAGTGTAGACAGCACACATGGCCAGGTGTTCGGGAGAAAGGAAAGGAAGGATGCTAGAGATAGACAAGAAACTGAGAAAAATGAAGGAGAAAGAAAGGTCCCAAGGGAGCTGACCAGTGTGGCAGTGTGGACTGGGGGATCTGTGTGCTGGTGGTTTCCCAGCCAAGTGGTGTGGCACAGCCTATCACATTACAGCAGGGATGGCACATGTAGCTAGGTGCTAGGGAGAAAAGAAAGGAAGGAAGGTACAGAAAGACAAGAAACCAAGAGAAAAAAATGCCCTGAGGGTGCCCACCAGCATGGTGGCATGAACTGGGAAAGCTGAGTGCCAGTGGTTCCCCATCTGAGCAGTGTGGCACAGCCCATCGAAAACCAGTGGAGACAGCACCTGGAGAAAGGAAAGGAAGAAAGGTAGAGAGAGTCAAGAATCCAAGGAAAAAAAATGCCCCATGGCAGCCCACTGGTATGGCAGTGCAGACAGAGAAAACAGCTCCCAGCCAAGCAGTGCAGCAAAGCTCATCAAAAAGTGACAGAGATGGCACACGGCACCAGCTAGACAGGGGATAGGAAAGGAAGGAGGTGAGAGAGAAAGACAAAACAAAAAGAAGCCAAAAAACAACAGCCACAACAAAATGACACTGAAGGAACTGGCCAGTGGGGATGGGGTGAATCCAAGTGGCAAGCAGCCGGTGTCTCTCCGGCTGAGTGACCCTTGGAGTGCTAGAAAGCAGTGGAGGCTGTGCAGAGGAAAGGAGGGTGGGGGGTGGGAAAACGTGTATCTCTCGTTACCAGATGCTCTGCCTCCTGCTGGGAGCTTCATAAAGTTGCCTTCCTGTACTCCCTGTCCGCTGTTCTTGGTGACTGAGGGGTCTAAGACGGCATGTCTGTGCTGCCTTAGCTGGTAGGGGACCTTCACTTCTTAGCTCTTCTCGTTCTCCGTTCTCTGTCAGTGTCTTACTCCATTCACTGCCTGGTTGAGTTCTTTATTCCTTCATTTGATGCTTAGGGTTCCAGGATTAACAATTGTAATTGTTTTACTTAGTTGTTCGGGTCTTTGCTATAGAGGGACGGTGTGGTGCTTCTGTCTATAGTGCCATGTTGGCTCCGCCTCCTCAAGGTATTGCTCTTGCTGTGGATATACAAATACTGAAAGGATATCGCCTTTCCTGTCCACCCCAGCTGAAAGTGGCACTATTTGTCATCTGCCTGCCATGTTATCCTGTTTATTTTCTTTGTTGTATTTATCTGAGTATTTTAAACTTTTTTTTAAAAATCTGCTTACATGTTTACTATCTATTCCTTCCAACTAGAATGTAAGCCTTATGGGAGTAGGTCTTTTATATTCGTTTTTGTATCTTCAGCACCTGGAAAAATGCGTGGCTCAAGAGAAACATTGACTGAGTGGCTAACACGGGCTCTGCCCTAAGGCGTGCACAGCCTAATGGGAGAGTGGATTTAAAAAAATTATAATTCAGTATGACACAAAGTCTACTATATGTATTCCAAGATGCAGTTGTAGCAGAGAGCAGGTTAGCACTCAGTCTCAAAGGAATAAGGAGATAATTATTCATTCAGAAACAAATCTTCCAATGATGAGTAGTTCACCTGGCAGATAAAGGGCATAATAGTATTAAAAACAGAGATAATAGATATGAAAAAGTATGGAAATTTCTATTTTCTATAGAATTTAGATTACAGTATTGTTGGAACATAGAGTATAAAGAGGGTGGTTATCAGGACGAAGCTTGAAAAACTAAGTGGAAGCCAATAGATAAAGGCCATAGAATATGTTCTTTTAAAGAACTTAGACTTTATTATTTCCATGTTTGGGAGTCACTGAAGGATTTTTAACAGGAAAGTGACATGATCAGAGTTGTGATCATCAGGATAACTGTGGTATACTGTGAAGGATGAATTGGGGATGGCTGAGGGTATAAGGTTGCTGTGAGTTGGAATCAACTCAGTGTCAATGGAAGGGTAAAGGGGAGCTCTAGTGGTGCAGTGGTTAAAATCTCAGCTGCTAACCAAGAGCTTAGCAGTTCAAATCGCCCAGCTACTCCTTGGAAACCCTATAGGGCAGTTCTACTCTGTCCTGTATGACTCAAGAGCAATGCGTTGGTTTGTTGTTGTTGAGGGTACAGGCAAGACTCCAGGAGACTGCTACAGGAGTCCAGGTGAGAGATGGCAAAAGCTAACTAAAGCAGGAACTGAAGAAATGGAGAGAACAGTACAGATTTGAGGACTATTTAGGAAATGGGTCCATTGAGATTTAGGAACTAATTCAATGTGAGGAGTAAGGTTGAGGGAGAAGTTGAAGATGATTCCTTCTAGGTTTCTGATTTCCGTGAGTCCGTACAATTTGTGAAGTCAGGGAACTCAAGAGGCAACAGAGAATTGGAGAAGAAAAAAAGAATTCAGTTATGAACAGATTGAGGTTGCTGATGAGATATCCAGGTGGAGATTTTATGTAGTCAGTTGGGTATATAGGTCTGATATTTATGAAATAGCTCAGGGCTGAAGATAACAGGCTTAGGTAGCACCTTTTAAGGATATTATTTAAAGTTTGGGCCATGGATTTGATTGTCAGAGAGGGGATAGACAGAGAAAAAAGGGGCTTAGACAAAAGTTGCAGAATACCAGGACATAATGAGCAGGCAGATAAAAAATATTTAGTGGGAAGTATGATCTGCCAATTGCTGACTCTTTAAACAAAGCTGATCCTCTTAGGTGCATGTTTCAGAATTAAGCTAGGCTGTATTACCTCTCCATCCCCAACCTCCTTTTACGTTTGACTAACTAGTGCTTATCTCATTGCTGACATCAATTGTGATTATCATATACTGTGGAAGCCTTCCCTGGCTACCATAATGTACATTCCATGCCCTCTAAAGATCTTGATATTAATGTTTATCCTAAACTTATCACACTATATCATAATCATAAGTTTGTGTCTATATTTCCCCACAAGAATGGAAACTACTTAAAAGCTGAAAGCTGAGACTGTGTCTTCTATCTTTGTCTTTGGAATATTAACAGAGTTGGGCCCAAAGTACACATTGTAATTCTTCATGAGTCAATCAGTGGACACTGCATTACTCAACCCATTACTTCCTGCTGATGTCTCCATGGCTCTTCACTTCAACTTCTTTTGTTTATGGCCCTCCTCATTTGGGCAGCCTATTTGAAGTCTTTTCTCCAGTCAGTTGGAGAAAAGCCCTATGTCATAATTTCAGTCTTCCAGTTAAATATCCCATTGAGCTCCCACTGATCCTGGCCAACCCTAACATAAGCCAGCCTGATGCTAGCAAATCTAAACCATATCTTCTCTAAAGAAGGAGGACCCAGGCCTTGGTGACCTTGATGTCATGCCTATTTCTTTAGGAAGTTGGTCCCTGCAAAGATCAACTATCCCATGAGTGAGAAGAAGTTAATGGTGGTGAAGGTCACATTTAGTGAGGTCTCCCCTCATGCTCTATACATATCTAGGTAGGAGGGGGCAGCAATCAAGCACTTGACCTCTGTGGTGGTCACCGAAATCCTTTAAATGTGGTCAGCTGAGACTTTCGATAGTACCTTATCCAAATGAAACCTTCCAGTAAAAAATCATTTACCTCTATTCTACCCAGGTCACAGAGAGGTCTAGAAGATCTAAGGGACTGCTGTACCTATGTTTGATTTCTATGTACCTTAGGCAACATCATTGTAAGGAACCTTATTTCAGTCCTGACCTCCTCTTCCTGAAACTGTAGTGATATAGTGGTGGCAGATGTTCTCACTTACTATGGCAGACCATGTCTTTTCACCAAGGGAGAAGAATTTTGACCAATTGAGAAAATAAGCCATCTGAGTAATAGGAAAAGAATCAGGATAGTGGTGTCATGGAAGGTAAATCAAGTGAGCATTTTAAGGAGAAGTTGAATGGTAGATTGTACTGAAAACAGGAAAGAAGTAGAATAAATAAGGAATTAAAATTGCCCATTGAATATGGCATCCATGAAGCCACTAGTAACCTTAACAAGAACAGATATGGTGGCGTGGAGAGGGTAAAAGTCAGAGGGCTGAAGAATTAACTGTAAATCAGAACATGGAGATGGCAAGGGAAGGCTATTGTTTCAAAAAATTTCTCTAAGGTAGGAAGAAGTTGGGGGGCTAATTAAAGGAAGTTTTTATTGTTTGTCTTTCTGTTTTTAAGAAGATAATGAGTTAGACATTTTTAAAGGCTGAGAGGAATAAGTGGAAATGTAGGTAGGGTGGGACAACTAATGGAACAAGTTTTCATGGAAGATCAGCAGCAATGAGTTCAAGTGCTCAGATGGAAAGCACAGCTCACCTTGAACAAGATTTGCTACATAGCTCCTCTATGAAGGTAAGGAAAGATGTGCATGGATCAGGCAAGCTGGTAGGTGGTACAGAAGGAAGTTGATGGGTTCGACATACGACAGCCTCGATTTTCTCCCTGAAGAACAAGGTAAGGTCATCTTCTGATTGTGTTGAGGACAAGAATCGAGCAAAGCATCTTGAAGGAAATGAGAAAGAGAATGAAAGAAGGAATTAGTTCAGACTTTTCATTTACCCCCTTCACTAGACGCATGATCCGAATATGCCATTACTATTCCTAATTTTTTTTTTTTTTTTAGTCCCCGGGTGATGCAAACAGTTACGTGCTCGACTACTAGCCAAAAAGTTGATGGTTGGAATCCACCTGGGGCTCCTCAGAAGACAGGCCTCGCAATCTACTTCTGAAAGGTCACAGCCTTGAAAACCCTATGGAGCAGTTCTACTCTGCACACATGGAGTCTCCTCAGTGAGTTGCAATCAACTCAAAGATAACTAACAACAACAACACTTCTAAATTTTTCTTTAGGAAAAAATTCTTAGTAGTGGTTACAATTGCCGTCAAGTTGATTTCGACTCAATAGCGGCCCTGTAGGACAGAGTAGAACTACCCCATAGGGTTTCCAAGGCTGTAATCTTTGCCGAAGCAGACTGCCACATCTTTCTCCTGCAGAGCCACTGGTGAATTTGAGCTCGGTTAGCAGCTGAGCACTTAACCACTGCACAACTAGATGTTAGCTTCAATGCTTAAATTATTATTGGAGAAAACAGAAGAAAACCCAACTTCTGTCTAGAGGTACCTGCATCATACTCATCCAGATTTAGATCTTCCACTGTGTATTGTTAAAGTAAATATTAAAATACCACAATGATCAGAATTTTTAAACCGAAAGAAAAGAAAACCTTTTTGAGCTCCTGCTGCTATGGATACACTTGTAGACACTTTACATTTTGGTACTTGTGGTCAGGAATCAAGTATGTTCTTTTCCATCCATTTGTTCCTTTCTTGCAAGCTACCAGGAGTCCCCAGAGTCTCGGGCTCTTTTGGAAAGTTAGTATTTACTGATTAGACTGCTTTTTCTCTCCTGCATTCAGTGTTTGCGGTGTACTCAGATGAAGCAATGAACTCCCTCAAGTAGTTTACCATGAAAGTATCACAGTTAGACTAAGATTTCAGTGACCTTTCCTTTGTTTTTTTTTTTTTTTTTTTTTGGTCTGACAGAATAAAAGTCTAAGAATGTTCAGAAGATGAGCTGGATGTGGATGAAAAGATACAGACGGAGTGTGTCAAAGTTTCCATTAGGAAAACAGAAGGTTTCTTGCCAAATAGAAACACACAGAAAGAATGTTCACTGCATTTTCACCCCTCCCTGCTCACTGCTGCTTCAGATTGTTGCCAACTCCATTTACAAACTCTTTAAGAGTGTATCTGAAGTAATATTCCCAAACTAAAGGAGCAGCAACAAGAATCCCAGACAAAGCAGTTTGTCACAATAAAGTGTTTGATGCTTGTCTCAAATGGAGTCCACTGGCTTTGGTCCAGCTGTCCCCATCTCCAGCACCACAGCCCTTTATGGAGAGGAACCTGTCTGCAGCCCCAACATGAGTTCTCTTGCTTCCTTGCCTTTGCTCATGTTGTCTCCTCAGTGTAGAAGAACTTCTCCTCCCTTAAGCAAAAACCAAACCTGTTGCCGCCAAGTCAATTCCAACTCATGGCGACCCTATAGGACAGAGTAGAACTGCCCCATAGGGTTTCTAAGGAGCGGCTGGTGGATTTGAACTGCTGACCTTTTTGTTAGCAGCTGAGCTCTTAACCACTGCACCACCAGAGCTCCTTGCTTACCTGAAAAATTCAGCTCATCCCTTAAAGCCTCACTTAGACCATCTTCCCTGCCCTTGGTGAAACCTTGCTTAACCTTTCTTCCTCCCCACCATCTATACCATTCCCTACCATCCTGATCTCTGGTCAGTGCTAACCATCCTCTTCTTTTATGTTTCTGTAGAACTTTGTGCATATCGCCATTATAACTAAGTACTGTATTGCACCATCCTTACTTGTTAATACGGGGTTTACATTTTTCACTAGACAGTGAGCTCATCAAAGCAGAGATCATATCTTATCCATATGTATATCCCCAGTGTATATAGCATTCTGTCTTAATTAGAGCTAATACTTGCTAGATGTTTCTGAATGAATGGATGAAAATTTGCCTATCATGCAAGTAGAGAAAAATGAACCTTACATACATGTATCTCTTTACAGTACATGTTCACTATCTCAGAAAATTCTTATAATGCTGGGAGCCCCCTCCCTCTTAATTATTCGTTATATTCATACCCAGAAGGGTCATTGGGAGGTTAGGCATGCTCCTCTATCTGCTTAGTCCTGCACCAATGAGTTGCCATTCAACACAGGTCTTCCTGGGCATGGCATTTGGTTCAAGGCTACAAAGCACAAAGTGAAGTAATTCTTTGGCTCTGATTGCTGAATCATTTGATTATTGTAGATCAGATGTTGCTGTCTGACTGAATTATTCTGATTTATCTGGTTTGGCATATTGGAACGATCAAATTGATTGGATAGCTATCAAGTATCTGATACTAACTGAGCACCCCGCCCAGGACTTCTTCATTCTTTGACATGTCATGGTATTTTATAAAGTTTTACAATTTTTTTAAAAAAGATTTTCGGGGACTTGGGGGACTTTTTATCAAACAGGAATCATTACTGGACTGTCAAATGAAATTTGACTGTTTATTGAAAACATAACCCTTAGATGGAAGGTCTACAAAAGACAAACCATGGCTGCAGAGATTGATTTGGCATTTCCCTCAAACTCCAAACCAGTTACTGTGATGATATTATCCAGCTTCCCATAGTTTTTGTTATTTGGGGAAAATAATTGAAAAACGAAGAGATTATTTTTAGTGATCTATAAAAGATTTTTTTTTATCACGTGGTATGACTTTGTGTGAGAGAGTAGCTCACATATTCAAATGGATAAAATATTTTTTACTAGCAGTTTCCTTTATAAAACAAATGATACAGAATTTGTCCTGATTATATTGAACACCTAGAATAAGCTTCATTTGGTCAGGGATCAATACCTAAAGTATATGTTTCATAGGCCCCTGTAAATACTACAGACCAAGAATTCTTTTTACGCAATGACCATCCTTACAAATAATTTAGAATATTTAGGTATAAAAATAACTTATTTAACAACAACATCTGCTGCCTTTATTGCCCCAATTCTCTATTCCTTTCCATCTGATGAGTTTTCTTCTTTTGTTCCCAGAAACACCAGGCAAAAAGATAATTCTTTTAAAAAATTCATAGTTTGTCCTCTCCGGTTCTGGTCCGGCACTCCCCACTCAACTCTACAGTGTCTTTGGAAAAGCAAAATAAACACAATAAAGAGTGGGTAGAGTGGCTACAATAATTATCTGGATGTTTATGAAATAATCTGTAATAAGACTTTGCCATCTGGAAGACTTCTTTTCCTAACAGTGGTGTGAGAAAGGTAGGAAACCCTCCACCACAGCACCTGCACCAAGAATGCAGCACCGCAGTAGCAGCTGACCTTTCTTTTGAAGTAGGAGTCCATTTGCTCTTCGTTCCATCACATCAGTTTGTCACTGTGCTGAGTAAATAGTGTAGTCGTAAGTGTAACTGTTTTTTATTATTTCTCCTGTTGTGTGGCTAACGTCATAATATTTTGTTTTCTGCAGGCATGAAACCAGATTTAAGCAACGTATGCTTGAACTGACGGACACAAACAACATTGCCTACTTATTTCTCTCGGCTGCCAACAGATGGCTGGAGGTCAGGACGGTACGTTCATTTCATGATTTCAAAAGGGAGACCGAACAGAGAAGAAGCTTGATGCAAAGAGGAAGACCGTTGTAAGAATTAGTCTTCCACTGAGATTCAGCACTACGTTCACAGTTTCTGGGCTTTAAAGTAGCTCAGGTTTGTCTATGTTACAGATGAAATTTGTCCTAATGGTTTAGCTAATGGCAAGACAAATAACCCCGAAAGCAAAAATGCATTTTGTGTTCATTAGTCTCTAGATGACATAAATTAATGGAATGGCAAACATTTGTATAACTTCAAATTCTTATTTTTTCAAAAGAGCACATTTAACAAGTGAACAGACGTTCTTATTTCCTTCCCTGAGCTGGACAGGTCTGGAAAAGATGATGACTTCCTATGTTTTAAGCCAGTGGAGGATCACGTTACCCCGAAATGTAGCAGACTTCAGTTAATCATCTGTTGCCTTCTGCTTGCCAGCGTTATGTAGGAGAACAAGCACAAGCACTGGCATCACACAGACATGGTCTAGCAGGCTAGTTAATTTCTTTGAGTCCCAGCTGTTCATTTGTAAGATAGAAATAAGAATATGTTTCATGGGAGTGTTAGGATTAAAAATAATAATGTAAGTCACCTAGTACAGTACTTAGCAAATGTGTTCAGTAGATGTCTTTTGAATGGGTGGATGAATGAGTAAATAAATGGAGACCGTACCTGCTCAGGTAAGTGGCTCATAAGCCAACTGACTAGAGCAGGATGTCAGAGGCAGATGAAAGAGAAGTTTCAAAGGGGAAGGGGATAGAGTTCGCGGACTGGTCTGAGTAATCTACAGCATGAATAAGCTACATTGATAGAAATGCAGAGTTGACTGCAATCTTTGTTTTAAAATAATTATCGATTAAACCCACTGCCGTCCAGTCAATTCTGATTCATAGCGACCCTATGGGGTTTCCGAGGCTGTAAATCTCTACGGAAGCAGACTGCCACATCTTTCTCTTGTGGAGCCGCTAGTGGTTTCAAACTGCTGACCTTTCAGTTAGCAATCGATGACTTTAACCCCTTTGCCACCAGGGCTCCTCTAATTATCAGTTAGTTTGCAGAAAGGGAAAGCAGGCTGTCTGCAGTATTGTAAGAACCTCACTCCCACTGATAATATATCCTTAACCGTATACAGGCTTTCCTTCCAAAACTCAGCAGGCCAGGGAAAGCAGATGGTAAAGGGAATTTGATAGGGTTGAAATGAAGGAGCCCACTTGAGAATCTGAGTAGTTGATTGATGCTACAGATTGTTATGGAATCTTGGTCACCCCTGTGAGCTTTAGGTATCATGATTTCTCACTGGTTTGCATAAGTCCTCTGCCACTATGTAAGTTATATGTAGAAACTGTTCGGCAACATAACACGATTACATTTCTCAAATTTTAGATACAAGCATTGGTTGTTGATAGAAAATTCCTTCTAGGTAGCTGTGGGAATTAGGAGGGGACAGGACAGTTTCTCCTTAACTACTTATAGATAACATAAAGGCAGGTGAACTGTTGCTTCTGATTTATTTCTAGTCCAAATTCAGATCTTAAATATAGGTTTTAAGCCCTGTATTTTTTTTAAATTTTTGTATTCTCTAAGAAAAAAAAAATCTTTTATTTGAGTAATAGAATTAATGATGAAGTAGCTTAATGAAAGCATATCCCAAAATTACAAGGAGAAAAAGATGTTAATCATTACTTTGTGTCTGATTTTCCTACACTTGAAGATCAAGTATGTTTTTTAGGGGGCAAGTGTGTTTGCTTTGGACTTGAGGTGAGTGTCTGCCTGGCAACTCCTGTTTCTGCTCTTTAGCACTTCCTTCTGTCAGGTTAATGGACAAGTGTTTAACAAGAGTCTTCAAGCAAACCATATGCTGTTTTCTCATAGCCAGAAGACAAGATATTAGAGCCTTAAGACTGCCAAGAAAGGGAAGGCCAGGGAAAATTAGAAAGGAACAGCAGACAAACTCAGAATGGTTTGGTTTAGTTTGACTCACAACACAATACTTTAACCCACAAGTGAAAAGACAATTAGACCTACCTGGATATAAAAGAATTTCCATTCTATCTGTATAAGCCTAAAGAAAATACTGACATTTGGAACTGGAGGGGCAGAATCTTATCATTTATTTGCTATTATGTCTTCTCTTTATTTTCTGAGTACTGTAATCTTTCCAAGATTTGCTGTATAGTCTCATGACCAGAACTCTCCCTTAGAAACAAATACAAAAAATTGAGGAGTCTTTGCGTTTTGTGTGTGTGTGTGGTAAATAGGAATTTTGGTAAGAAACTTTTATTGATTTCTTGCAATGTCCCAGCCATATCAGCTGAAGAAGGTCAAGGTCCAAGCCTTTTGTGTATGGTTTGTGTCCTTCAACTATTGTATTTATGTCCATCAGTTTATGTGGGTATGCACACATATACACACTTACACACACGCATACCTCCGCACACTCCTGGACATCCAACCTCAGACCAGTCTTACTCCCATTCTGTTCTTCTGAGTATACTGAGAATTTTCATTAAAACTAGTTATATTCAAGTATAAACACTATAAGCCAAGAACATATGCCACAAGAGGAGTGTGAAGTGAATTAAATAAAGGACTGCTGTGAGGCTAGATCCTTTTCTCCCAATTGTACGCATATCAATGACCTCATTACTACTGTGCTTCTGTGGAAGCGCTATTTCAGTTTGAAATAATTGGTATGTGTCAGCAGTATGAATGTTGAGATACAGGACCTCAGAGACCAGGGTGTGAACTGCTCTGTGAACCCCACAGCTGGACATATTCTGCCTGGTAATTCATTTAAAAAAATAAGTAATGAAAACTTCTGTTTAGTCCAATCAATCTGCATTGATCTGATTCACAGTATCAACAGAACTCCCTCCTTTCCCTATCTTTGCCATATTACTAAGTAAATTAACATAAATGCTTATAGCAAATATTCTTGGAGTTCCCAGAACAGAAATGCAACTAAAATGGTACAAGGAGGGTCGCTGCATTGGGCTTAAATCAGAAGAGGCAAGAAGGATTTTCTGACCTAGATCTGATGATTTTACCAACTCTGATCCATGGACTCAGCTCTGTAATGGAAAGAAAGCTTGCTATCATAGTTTTCTGTGGCTATTTTCCCTTTCATTTCTCTTCATCCTTGATTCTACCTCTCCAAAGCAATGCCACTGACTTCCATTTACAGTAAATGCCAAGACAAGGAAGGGAGGAATACCAGAATAAAAACACCTTTTGTTGAATCTGGGGAGGTCCCAGAGTTCCATCCAATTCTTTCATTTTTTTTTTTTTTAAATATGGCTGTCACTTCTTTACCATTCATGTTAAGAGTTAAGACAGTCACAAGTAGATCCCTTCCTCTGGATAAACAGTCTTCTCTACGGAAGATTGAGCCTTGTCCACTATATTCATTTCACATTTATTTTTGAGATAAAAAATAAATAAAGGTCATAACACGCTCAAATCAAAAAAGCACAAGAGTCTAAAAGAATAAAACAATTTGGCTGGCAGAAAAGTAGCTAGACTTGACCACCCAGGTTGCGTTGGCAGCAAAGGAGAGTGTTTTTCCTCTGGATACCAAGGAAAGTGGGCTGCGATTGTGGGCAGTGTGTCACTACAGCCTAACCTTTGAATGCTGCTTACGTTCTTTTTTTAGCACAGAGTTTTCTCTTCATCCCTCTGCACTAAACAATTCCAGTTCTTTGGCACTGGTGTTTCCATTTGCAAAAATTGTGTAACTCTATCTAAAGGCTGTCTTTCCAAGGCTTTGTCTTGCTGTATGGTGAAAGGATAAAAGAAAATTCACATCAGGAAGCAAACAAAACAAACAAACAAACAAACAAAACTCCTTAGAGTCAACAGGCTAAAGTGAAAATAATCCTGCAGGTAAACCTACACAAGAGTCTGCTCTCAGAGAAACAGCACAGAGCTATTTTGTGGGCGACCCTGAGTGTGTTCATAATTCCATGATAAACAGGTATATGTTGATCCTGTAATTCCCAGGCCCTAATAAATTCTCCCAGACCCTCAGTGGTGCTGTGGATGTGTACTGAGCACCTGATGGCTATGTGGAGAAAAGAGATCCTGGACTTTTCGGTTGCCATTACTCTTCACCAATCTGCTTTATAAAGAATTATAGTTTTTAGTGTAATCCCAGTATAGATAGATTTCATTGAATCACTAGAAACCTGACAAGAGGCTTCTTCTTTTATGTCATCTGTAGCTTGACATAGGAATCAAATCCTGTCCTTCTGCTCGGGAGTGTTGAATTCACAAACTCGAAGTTATAGTTCAGTACTACACAGATAAAAGTATTAGCTTTATACAAGAGGGCTAAAAACAAGAATTCATATTACTGTCAATTTCTAGAAGTATTTAGGAGTACACTGGTATTTATAAAGTGTAAATGAGTGTCCCAGTCTGCTTAGGTTCTGCATCCATGTAGTTGTTTCTTCAAATAGAGAGGAAGAGAGGATGAACTATCGGATTGGGATGTGCCAGTTATTAACAAATGGGTTGTTCAGAAGAAGTAATAAAAGAACTATTTCTGACCTCTGTGGAATGTATTGCCTCCAGGGATTAACTGTACATGATTAATTTCTTTTTTCTTTGTAAAGGTCATGGGACTTAATATGAAATTAAATTTTAGTGCCTTTTTCAACCTCTTATGTTTTATGATGCCCACAAAGTTTTAAGCTTGCTTCAAACGTGAAAATCATTCAGGGGAGAAAAAAGCTATCTCGACACATGAAAGCAGGGACATCTAACTGGTATTTAACTCTTTTATTCCTTTCGATCCCTGTGAATTAGGTATCTCTTCTATTTTCAAAAGAAGAGACTGAGTCTCAAAGGAGTTAAATTATTTGCTCAATGATACTCACTAGCTAGTATTTGCAAAGCTGGCATTTAAACACAGATCTCTGACTCCATGGTTGGGCTCACTGATTGCTCTCCCAACAGTTTGATCTTTGACTCTAATTTAAGAAAAGACAGGAGTACACGCATATAAGCCAGTCTGACTTAAAACAACAGACATTTGTTCTCTTACAGTTAGAAGTCCAAAATCAAGGTGTTGGCAGGGCCATGTTTGCTCTGAAGGCTCTAGGTGGGAATCCTTCCATTACCTCTTCCTAGCTTCTGGTGGCTCCTGGCAATCCTTGGTGTTCCTTAGCTTATAAATGCATCACTCCAATGTCTGCCTCTGTCTTCACATGGCCATGTTCTCTCCATATTGTGACATCATTTCTCTTCTCTGTGTCTTCACATGGCCTTCTTATAAGGACACCAGTCACTGGATTTAACACATACCTTCATCCAATATGACTTCATCTTAACTAATTATATATGCAATGGATCCTATTCCCAAATAAGGTCACATTCTGAGGTTCCAGGTGGACATGCATTTTGGGACGACATTATTCAGCCCAGTACTATGATTTGATTTGAGAAGCTTCATTATTTGACTTTGGCATGTTAAACACTCCGTCGCTGTCATTAAAGGCTTATCACCATTTTTTTTTAGTTGTTTGAGGAACCAGTGATGTATCTAGCTAGAGAAGGTGATCACCAATGGGATGAGACTTGAGATAATTTTAAAAGTACCTGTGCCTGAAATCCTACCTGTTTCTGGGACACGTAACATATCAGCATGAGACGTTTTAAGATTTATTTTTTGAATGATAAGACATAGCAATAACCTCTAAGAATGCTGGGGAATAGAGGGGAAAAGATGTCGGAAGATGGATAAGCGTTTCCCAGATCTCAGCTAGAAAATGGACAGATGTCCTGTACCTCTTATTTGAGTTTCAGGCTGGCCCTGATGAGTTTTTAAATTTTGGCTAGAGAGTTTATCATTGATTCAGAAATGATTTAGATACTCCAAGACTGACCTATACTTCTAATTTATGACCAAATATAACTCTTAATCTTATTTATATGAAATCTGCAGGTTTAATGTCCCAGACTGCTTCGCTTCTTATGGATCCAAATCCCAACAAGTTAAACAGCAGCAGATTCTTACAAGGGCCTGCCTGCAGCACACAGGGGAGCTAATCACACCCAGACATGGGAAACTTAGCTAGAAAATCAGGTCTAAAAATAATTGCTTGTCTGGCCTGCACTGTAGGCAACACAGTGCAGTAGAAAAAAAAATAGAAGAAAACCCTCTGTCTGATCCTGGTTGTGCCGTAAATTTTAGTTTAACTTCTGGCAAGGCACTTAACCTCTCTGAACCCATATATATCATCATGTATATAATGAGAGCATTACATCACTTTCCATTCCAGACCTAATATTGTGAGTTGTCATTCTTCAGTATCTTAGGTAGCCGTCCTCTGAAACTTTACAGGACCCACGTGGAATGCTGTATCTTCTCTTAACACCCACCTCTCTAAGCTGATTGTGATCTTTGGTTTAAGAACGTGGGAATAATTTTTTAACTTTTTCTTTTGTTCTTTTTAGGATTACCTTGGAGCTTGCATTGTCCTCACTGCATCTATTGCCTCAATTAGTGGCTCTTCCAATTCTGGATTGGTGGGCTTAGGCCTTCTGTATGCACTCACAGTAAGTAGGGATAAAATTCATCTTTTTCTGTGCAGTGTTGCAGGTGCTTTCTCTAATTTTTATCAACTCTTATTCATGAATGTTGAGAGAGGTTTGAAATCCATAATAAGACGACAGCTTGCAAATAATTATAGATTCAGGCCCAAACCTAACATTTTAGGACAGCTTGGATTTATTTCTGATATTGTGAACCAATTTGTAAAAACTCCTCAAATTCCATGGTCATAGCATTTCCAAAGCTGTTTGGGATACCCATCCTGGTTGCTCACAATCCAGTTGAGGACACAAAAACGAATGTGAATATAAATGAAATCGGTGCAAACGAGTACTCATTGTGCAGGGAAATCAGAGGAAGAGTTCACAAAATAGTGATATTTAAGGACCTTGGAAGAAGAGCAGAAAAGATAAAGTCTACTTTGCTGACTTTATCCCATGACATTCTCTCTGGTCTCCAATATCCTGCAGCACTTACGAATTGTTCCGCGTGGTGTATGCTTACTCTCCGAGTTGTCTCATCCAAAAATATCTAGTGATTACAAAAGCTGCTACTTAATCTTAAATGTGTTAATTGTTTATCACCTGACACAGATAACCAATTACTTGAATTGGGTTGTGAGGAACTTGGCTGACCTGGAGGTCCAGATGGGTGCAGTGAAGAAAGTGAACAGTTTCTTGACTATGGAGTCTGAAAACTATGAAGGCACCATGGGTATTGCTCTGAATATAATTTTTTGCTTCATTTATACTTTTATTTTTGTACAAGTATTATTTATGTGTTAGAAACCTTGGCTTTTTTGCTTTTGTTTTCCACTTCATTATACAGAGAATCCCCTCTCATCTTGTTTTGCTTGTTATGTACACCTGAAAAGATATGACTAATAAGCTTGGAAAGTCTTTGATACAACCCGAGTCCAAAGAGATATTATTAAATAATATTAAAGACAATTAAAAATATTTGGGCTATATTACAGTAATTACGTAAACTCTGAACTATTTTATTCTCTTTCTCAAGACCCTATTAACTTAGATGTCAAGAAACTTGGATCTTAAAATACTGACTAAGGTTCTCAGCTTTGTTAGAAAGGAACTAGCAGAAAATTCATTACTGAGGACAAAGTAATCTTTCTTAAATACAAAGCTCATGCTTAAAATGCATCACTTTGCCTAGACCCTTCTACAGCTCTCCAGTTCTTCAAGGACAAAACCTAAATAACTGAGCTTAGACAACTGGACCCTTCATTAGTCAGCCCTTGCTACCTACCTAGTCTCATCTCATCACCCACCCTCACACCTCTTACTCTGGTCACACTGACATGCTTTCTTTTCATCACTGTTTCTGTCTATATATTTGAAACAAATTTCTCCATCTCTCACCCTTTATGATTCAGTTCTTATGAGATTGCCTCTCAAGAGACGCCATTTCCTCCTGAACCCAAACCAAACCAAACCTGTTGCCCTTGAGTTGATTCAGACTCATAGCGACCCTATAGGGTAGAGTAGAACTGCCCCACGGGGGTTTCCGAGGAGTGGCTGGTGGATTCGAACTGCGACCTTTTTGGTTAGCAGCTGGGCTCTTAACTGCTGCGCCACCAGGGCTCCTTCCTCTTGAAATCCTTCTGGAATTCTCAGGTTAACGCCATCTTGCTCACAGAGATCCTTGAGCTCACGTCCATCACATGACTCTCTAGGTAGTCCTATAGATGCTGATTTACATATATACTTCCCCTGGGATAGTGAGCATCTCGAGGCATCTCCCTATTACCAACACCCTTGCACAACATCTCTCACATTTTAAGCGATCAAATGTTTTGATGAACAAGTAACTGAACAAATGAATTAATTAACAAATAATCTGTGTTCACTTTGAATAGACTTGAATGATGGAACACAGAAGAGACATGACACTGGTTAATATTCTTTAAAGAGGGGGAAAAACTATTTTAAAAGTTTCTAATTAAGAGGCTTTTACTTTGAATGTAATTTAAACTTTAAAAAAGTTTTAAATTTTAAATCTTTAAAAAGATTTAAGTTTAAATTTCATAAATGATTTATACATGTATATGTATACATGTATATGTGTCTATCTTATCTATCTGTCTGTCTGACTATCTATCTATTTATTTCCTCATCTCACCCCTCAGATCCTTCTCAAGTTCCAGAACATTGGCCACAGGAAGGGGAGATCAAGATTCATGATCTGTGTGTCAGATATGAAAACAATTTGAAACCTGTCCTTAAACATGTCAAGGCTTACATCAAACCAGGACAAAAGGTATGGAATTCATTATCATTTGATTTTTTTCATACACAAAACCTCTGATGGAGTCATTCTGGTAACATCTAATCTATTCCAGACATCCCAGCCAGTATTCTTACTGGGCTCACATTATATTCCCTACACTTTACATCATATTAGCAACATAAAAGAGAAAAGGGAAAGACAGGATCAGGGTAAAATATGTGTTCTCTAAGTCTTATTGTCATTCATTAGTCTCCCATAGAGATCATAAAAGTCAATAATTGATGTATTTTTGAAAATTTCTGATCTCTAGCTCATGGCCATACCAGATATCTCCTTGGGAACTTTTCCATTTGTATTAGCTCTATTCCCAAAATGATTTATTTTAGTTATTGTAAAAAGAAGAAGTGTGCAGAAAAAATGGACTCATTCTATTTTTTATTATAAAATCATTATTTCTAAGATAAATTTTAGTGGTTATTTATTACACTGACAATATACTAAATGCAAAAATTAAGCCATGAAAGAAAAACAACACACTAGCATGGAAATAAGAGTGAAAATGGAATCAATGAAGATTTGGTGACGACTTCATGTTTTTATCTTAATAATGGTAATTTATAAGGGAGATCTGAGAAGAAAAGCTATCTCTGATGATTAGAATGTAACGATTTGAATAGAATTGTGGTTTTATGATGGTATCTTGCCTGAGTTAAAAACACTTTTGCCTATTTTCTGTTCTTGATCTGAGCCCTTTTCTCTCTGAGTGACAATTGCTCTTTTAGGTGGGCATATGTGGCCGCACTGGCAGTGGGAAGTCATCGTTATCTCTGGCTTTCTTCAGAATGGTTGATATATTTGATGGTGAGTTACTAACTAAATTTTTATTGGTTCTGTGGTGCTTTCACTTAAAAAAACACAACCCCAACTTAACTAATTCTGCATAAATAAAAAGCAAATATTTGTAAAGACTTTGTGTCCTACAACCCAGGACTTGAGGCAAGTATCCCAGATAAACAGCCCAGAGGTAAAGACAGAATGTAGAATTGAGGAATAAAATTCTAATCCCTAAACTTTAGCTCTAGGGATTGTTGCTAAAGAATACTAATAAAGTGGTAAAATGAAAACAAGGCCACCCACTTTGAATAGCAGTAGATGGAGTTAGCACCTCAAGAAAAAGGAACAGAGAGGAATTCCTGACTGTCTTGCTTCCCTCCACTAAAAATACATCTATTTCCATCAAAGGAACGATTGCAAAGAGATAGGTAATATGTAATTTTAATTTTAGTGCATGACTTTTACTGTCATCTTCTTAATAACATGGCGTAAAGACGTTGAACATTTTATGAAGAGGTAACTTTTGGTGTAAAGTGCCAAGCACGTGTTAACAATATGAAAAAATATTTATTCATCCACAAAATTATTAATAATATGATAGGTACATAAAAACATAGAAATAATTGAATCTTTGATCTAGAAAAATATGTCACATTATTTAGTCTATCAAGTGGCCTATAAATAGACCAGCACATAAGCCATCTTGAGTGAAAGGGGATCCAGCAACATATTTGACCACCAGCTCAAGGCTGTGTCTATGATTATCATCTGTAATGATTTTGATGATGATTATAGCACTTAGAGTATTGTACTTGACAGTTTATATTATTTAATTGAATCTATACAACAGCTCTGTGAGATAAAGAGGTCAGTTTACGAACAACACTGTTGAGCTATGCTAATTATAGTCCTTTGGGTGTTTAGATACCGGTGAGCAGCTAGATCGTTCCATAACTAAAAATAATACAGAGATATTTTAAGGATTCTCAATGGGATTTGTGTTATAAAACGATTACATGATCCAGGCTGAATTGATTGACACTTTCCATTAAATCTCTGTGGTTATGACTGATCGTATTAGGTTAGCCTGAACTTCATGCATCCAGAAACATGTCTTCAGGTCCTATATGAACTATCAATGGATTATTATCTTTTTAATAGCATTAGGCTATTAAAATTTTAATATATATTATTCCTGAAAGACACAGCTTAAATGAATCATTCTTGCTTACCTTAATCTAAATCTCGCTGGTAAAATGGACTGTACGTGCCATTCCAAACCTAGTATATTCATTTCACAGGGCAGTATTGTCTCTGTGCGAAAAAGATATGGTAAAGTGAGTCTATCAAGTTTGGGAAAGGACATCAAGAGTACATAAGCCTATAAGTCTACATACAGTATGGAGAAAATTTTATATCTATTTCTTAGAATTTTCTTTCCTATTTTTAGTGTACTGTATTATTCAATCAATATAGCAGTGAATAAGACACTCAAAAATCTGTGTCTTCAAGGACTTTATATGCTACTTGGGAGAAAAAAATAATAATAAAGATAAGTAAATACACGTAGAATGTCAGGTGTGATAACCCCTATGAAGAATAATAAGGCAGGAAGAATAAAGGAATGCTAGAAGGAAGAGGCCCCACTAAGGGAAAAATTTTACTTTGGGTTTACATGAGCTACATAAATTGAATAAAAACTGAAAATGTCTTTGGGAGAAAATACGTAATAAAGACAAACTATCACAAAATGTGTATTTTAGTTAGAGACGTTGAATGAGAATTAAGTGGACATCTTCAGAATCCTAATCTTGAACTAGGGAAATACTTTGAATTTGTAAACAAATATTATTTTACTTGTGACTTTATTTCAGGCCTGTTATTTTTCTTTCCCTTTAACAGGAAAGATTGTCATTGATGGAATAGACATTTCTAAACTACCACTGCACACGCTACGTTCTAGACTTTCAATCATTCTGCAGGATCCAATACTATTCAGTGGTTCTATTAGGTAGGTGACATAGTCAGGAAAAATCTGTATGCCTTACCTTTTGACTCATGGGAGGGTTTTACTCAAACAATCATTTTCCAGGTACCTGTGAAATGACCTTATCAAGATTATAAGATCAAATATTATAGCCAATAATTTGGATTGGGAAACCCTGTGTACCTATGTGAACCTATAGAAACCAATCCCTATGTCTCCAGGAGCTCTTCACTTTCAGTTTGATTCTACAAAAGCCACTTTTTTCTCTGTGCTTGGAGGCAGAGGTTCCTGCCAGACATTTCTGTGATGTTCCACTCTACAGATATAGTCCACTGCTGAACACTAAGGTATCTGGCCTGGCCTCGGCAGATATTCTGAGTCTGATTACTGTATTTTTACGCAAATAACACACGCCTTCTACATTTGTTTACCAACTGCGCCCTCCCCTCCTCGAGGTATTTTCATAAGTGGCCGCTTTGCCAATATTTTTTTTTACATGTTGCTGTTAGGAGGAAAAGAAAAAAATTACCATAGCATGCTTAAGAAAATACCCTGGGGTACTCTGAAGTTAGTTAGCAAACAAACGTAGAAGGCCGAATTATTTGCGTTAATAATAGGGTAATACTTTTAACTATTCCCCCACCCCTCACAACTTTTCTTTCAGTCAAAATGACTTTTGAGAAGCTGCTACAATCCTCTTTTTGGCCTGGTTCATGGTTGTATAAAGAAGAGTGAAGGTATTTATTGTCTCCTAAACAAACAAGCAAACTTACCTGACAGAGTAGAACTGCCTCATAGGATTTCCTAGGCTATAACGTTTATGGGAGCAGATCGCCAGGTCTTCTCTCCTGCAGAGCAGCTGGTGGATTCAAACAGCTGAGCTTTCAACTGGGAGCTGAGCTGCGCCACTAAGAAAAACACCAAACCAAACCCATTGCCATCAAGTCAATTCCGACTCATAGCGACCCTATAGGACAGAATAGAACTGCCCCACAGGGTTTCCAAGGAGCAGCTGGTGGATTCAGACTGCTGACTTTTTGGTGAGCAGCCCAACACTTAACCACTGCACCAACAGGGCTCTTTACTGTCTCATAAACAAACCAGCAAACCCATTGCCGTTGAGTCGATTCCGACTCATAGTGACCCTATAGGACAGAGTAGAACTGCCTCATATTGTTTCCAAGGAGCATCTGGTGGATTCGAACTGCCAACCTTTTGGTTAGCAGCTGTAGCTCTTAACCACTAGGCCACCAGGATCCTCACAGCATTGCTCTAGGAAACATATTACTATCCTCATTTTACAGATGAGGATATTGAAACTCAGAGACGCCTAGTAAGTGGTAGAACTGTGATTCGAACCGAAGTTTGTCTGACTCCAAAGTCCACTGTGGCATCATCCAGCAGATCATGCCTCTCATCTGTGCACCCTTTTGTTCTCTCTTACTCTACTCCTCTGTCTGCTTAATTACAAAGTATTTGCTACCCTCTTATACTAATTACTCTTATCTTGAAGAGGAAATGTAGGTGAGATTGCTAAATGTTCAGCTGTCAAATTAATTAAAAATTTTGTGTGTATCAAATTATTTAGTAATAACATAGTCAATTTATGCCTCTGAGGTTTTACGAACACTGCTATTGTGTTTGGTGAAGCACAGCTCATCTAAAATAGCAATACATATTCCTGTATAGATTTATATATTTAGCACCTACCCAGTGGCTCTGTGGAAGAAAGGCCCGGTGACCTGCTTCTGTAAACATTAGAGCCAAGAAAACCCTATGGAGCAGTTTTACTCTGTAACATATGGTGTCACCATGAGCTGGATTTGATGGCAAGGGTTTTTGTCTGGTTTTAATCAGGCGACAGTAATGATAATATGAAATGGATGAATCCAAGTAATGAATTTATCATAGCTTATCATGTATATAAACTTACCTACAATGTCATCAGTAAGCATTTTTTGATAAATCAGTGCTGGTGCTGTGGTCATTAAAGTCATTCATTCATTCATTCATCAAGCGTGAGCTGAATGCCTTCTCTACCTTGAGCACTGATCTAGGTGCTGGGGATACAGCAGTTATGAAAACAAATGAAACTTACATGTTAGGGAAAGAAAACCAGTGAGCAAATACATACATAAAAATTTCTCTCTTTTTATTTAGTGATGGTTTTTTTCTCTGCAGATTTAACTTAGATCCAGAGTGCAAATGTACTGATGACAGACTCTGGGAAGCTTTAGAAATTGCTCAGCTGAAGAATATGGTCAAATCACTACCAGGAGGTCTAGGTAATATTTTATTGAAAATATGATTATTTTTTACATGTGCAATTAATCTTGTCAATCTGTATTTACATTTTATGCTAGGATCATGTACTTCTAGTATTAAATCCCCTTATATTTAAAATAATCCTCTAAAGGTCATGAGGGCATTTCAGTAGTTAATGCTTTTGCATGTGGTGAAGAGGATGAACCTTACAATGAACTCTGTTCTGTGTGGGAATTCCAAAATATTATAATTGGTACATTTATCCTTTTGGTCTCCTCACCATTGCTTGTCACAGGTCATTTTAATCAGAATGCTTCATATTGTTCATACCTTCTCTCGTGACCTGCATGATCTCTCACCCTCTGTAAGTACATAAGCAGAGGCTTGTAAGGCTGTTAGGTTCAAAGAGTACTTGGAACTGTGTAGGAGCAGAAACTTCTCCATCTTGGCAGCCATCTTGTTCACAGACAGGAGGCATATTCTTTTCATTCGTATAGTATGATGTTCATCTTGTTTGAAGACGTTATTTTCTATTACCTTGCTAGAGCATAAGTTCCGGCTGTTTGTGTAACGGATTAAACATGTACTCAAACAGTCATTGACATAAATTCAATCCCAGAAGCAGTACAATTTCTGACAAATAAATGATGATGGAATGAAAGAACGACAACATGAACACAATGAAAGAACAGAGTTTGTGATACAGTCCTTAATTCATAAAAATGAACATCTATAGTTTTGGACTCATTTCCTTAAAATCTGACTTTATGTAAAAAAGAAATATGAAAGGTAATAGTTTGTTGATATTCTAATTTTAATACACAATATGTAGTTGCTAAATCGGTAGTGTTGTTTGGCATCTAGTTAAAAAAAATCAACCTAAAATAAACTGTGTTTATGATTTTGGAAGGGGGGACTTACTGAAAACAATACCATTTATTATTTTAATTAAGTCCCATGGAAAAGGCTTTCCCCAAACAAAAACTGAGAGAGCACGTCTTTAAGGATTATTTCATTGGCCTTGCCGGTGTCACATTGTGGGAGTAATTCCAGAGGTCTGGGTGAACTTTCTCCTACTTCTTGATGTCTCTCTGGAAAGCCCAGCGAGTCTACTTGAGAAATTGGTAGATGCTCATAGGTCTTCTTCCCTTGCCCTAAGAGACCCCCATTAATAGTTGGAAAGACAGTCAATTGTATCTTTGTAGTCTTCCTCATCACTAACATGAGAACTGTGTGCCTGTTTTGAATTGTACACATAGTGTTTGGGTTATAGTACGGTGTAAACAAGAGTGGATGTTATTTATGCTGTGTGACTGATTGAACATTGTGCGTGCTCATCATCTTAATAGAGATCACATTGATTGCTTGATGAATATCTGGTTCAGGCTAACTTTGGTGATGAACATTCATTATCCCCAGCATCCACCTTATTTATTATGTGAGTAAATGCATAGCCTACAAAGATGAGAAATTATAAGAAATGATTTGATGCAGTGAGAATACAAACAATGGAAATTTCCCCCAGGACTCTACTAAAAAATGCTTGAATTGTAATAAAAAGGATACTTTGGAAACCATTTATCTTTACTTGCAATAGTATACTTTATGAAATGTAGATGGAATAGAGAAAAGGAAAGGATAATAAGGTTATAGCACTCACTTAGCCATTCAACAATGTTTTATTCTGCTACTATGTCAGATACAATAGTAAATGCTGGGGGTATGTTAAATAAAAAAACTGAACCCCTAGACTTGGAACTTACAGTCTAGTGAGGTGGTATAATGGAATCAGAACTGGAATTGGAGTCGACATGTTCGGTTTCTTGTCAAGCTCTACTGCAAATTAGCTGTGTGTCGTTGGGCAAGTCACGTCACCTCTCTGGGCCCTAGAGAACTATATTAAACAATCTCCAAGGTGCCTTCCAGTCCTCCAACTAGTCAACAAAATTGTGTATTCTGCTATGAGGATGTAATTCAACATCTGTTGTTAAAATTACGATGATCCAGGACCATCTTCATTTTTGCAAAGTTCCTCTTCACTTTTCCAATATGAAATCCTTGCAAAGTGATATTCTGCATGCTGTTACAGGACATAATGTGTTTTTTACTTTGCCCAAGGAAAACGTTAGTAGCATTTCTTTAGTGGAATCCTTGCTTCTTCCTCTGATTTAGATGCAGTTGTTACTGAAGGTGGAGAGAATTTTAGCGTTGGACAGAGACAGCTGTTTTGCCTTGCTAGGGCCTTCGTCCGCAAAAGCAGCGTTCTTATCATGGATGAAGCAACGGCTTCCATTGACATGGCCACCGTGAGTGCATTAGCAGAACTTTTTAAATTGACACATTGCAGAAATTCACAAGGAAATTATTTCTTTTTTCCTGACTGGGTTATGTCCTCATATGTCCTTGTTGATGATCAGGTGATATCTCATGGAGAATCACAATGAATGAGACAGGACACCTGATTTAAAGGAGTTACTATTCCAATGAACATAAAATAAATTTGCTATTATTTTGATAAGCTCTCAAAACAGTAAGGTTCCAAAGCTTGGCTGATGAGAGTACTGTACTAGAATTCGTGTATTATGCCATAGAAGTTCTAAAGTCAAATATATGTCTCTACTTAATAGACTCTATTGATAACCAAAATCGCTTATTATTTCTAAAGCAGTTTGCAGAAGAAGGGTTCACTAGAATTGATAATACCCATCTCAGTGTGCTGCTGGTAACAAATCAGAAACTTTGCCTTTTGAAAGAAAGTATTTATAAGGGTCAAGGTGTCCAAGAAAAATCTGTCTGGAAGGCTGTGATTGAGGGGGAAATGTCACATTAAATCACCAACTGTTTATGAGCTGGTAACTAATGTGGCTCTTTTAAAAGTTAACGTGACAGAGGACAAAACCAAAAAAATACTCACAACCTCGTTTTATTTTCTTGCACCACATTTTTGCATGATTAAAATTGCCTCCAAAGTGAAATAGTTTCAAGACCTTTAAGAGCCAGTTTGACATCTTTTCTGTTAAAACTAATCAATTAAAGTAACTATACTAAGTCTTTTCAAAGTTAACGTAATTTAAAGCAATAAAAATCATCTCTCAGAAAGCCATCTCACTAATTAAGCCTAAACACATAAAGATCAGTATAAATTACTAAAGTTTTACAATACTGAGGTTATTATAAGGAGACATTATAAGGAGAGAGAATTAAATGGCAATAGGGCACTTGATTGAAAGAAAGAACTCCTTCACATTACAGCTTAGGTAATCAAGCATTCTCCTAGAAGTGGAATTTTTACCCATGAACATCTTTAAAATTATAGTAGCAGCAAAGCCTTGTAGTGAGAATAAAAACGGATCTTGCCTTGATTGTTCTTTAATGGGTCAAAATCCAGACTTTTGACACGGATTTCATTTTTTTTTTTTCCCCTTTTTTATCCGAAGATTAACACCATTTTAGGGTTTTGTTAGTTTTGAATAGATGTTGTTTGTGATATAACACAAGTGAGTGTACTGATGCCCTTTTGATTTCATTTTTCTCTTTGTTTCCTGGCAGTAAATCTGCCACGCTTTTCTGGCTGATCACTTAGTTTTTATTTGTATTTTGGAGACACCTACAGACTCAGAAATTCTCAGAAGGGACCAGGCACCGTGGAGCATTGTTCTTGGGGGCAGAATATTATGTCAAGAGAACATAGTTCAGAGAAAATTCAGAATTTATTTTATTTTATTTTTTATTTTTTTGCAGGAAAACATTTTGCAGAAAGTGGTAATGACAGCCTTTGCAGACCGCACAGTTGTTACAATAGCTGTAAGTATGAGAGACAGAGTTGATTTAGTCTTTGGTTCTTGTTCCCAGATTCAGTAATCTTTCTATCTGAGCAATTAAAATATGCTTATGTTGAATTATGTATTTCTCTGTCAGGGTTTCTGTGTTTGTGTAAAAAAAAAAAAAAAGCTGTGTTTTGAGAGCCTTTACATTGTACTTTCCAAGCTATCTGCTCTCCCTACCTCCCCTAATTTACAAAGATGGGACCTCATAGATCTAAGGATTCTAGCAGGTCATGAGCTGTAACTTTTCTCCTGATACATATGAAATATGAATAATAGGAAATAATTCTCTTTTCAACAACTGCTTCAGTTGCTTTCTCAGGGGTATAACCGAATGGTGTGATGAGCAGTTTCAGAAGCAAAATTCCTAAATTTGTTCGCTAGTTGTGCTACTATTTACCCTTAATCCCTCTATTTATAGTCACTTATCTGTTTAAAAAAAAAAAGGGCAGTGAGATACCTCACAGCGGACTCAGGTACATTTGATTTTAGATGGCAACAGTCAAATTGAAGAATTGTTTGAATTGTTATAATTCACCTTAGAGCTTACTTAAAATAAGCTGTGGTTTTCTCTCTCTCCCTCTTTGTGAGTGAACATACACAATTCCTGCTCACATCTAGGCTTACTGTTTAACAAAAACTATTTTTTAATGAGTCACTTGGACATTTTCCCTCTTGCTGATTCTTCTTTCTTTTCTTCTTTCCATTTTTCTTTTCTCCCCAGCATCGCGTCTCTTCCATTATGGATGCAGGCCTTGTTTTAGTCTTTTCTGAGGGTATTTTAGTGGAGTGTGATACTGTTCCAAACTTACTCGCCCACAAGAATGGCCTCTTTTCCACTTTGGTGATGACCAACAAGTAGACCACCATGATCTACTCTGCCAAGTATCTCATTCTCTGGTAGTTATTTGAGTGGCCTCCTGTCAGAAATGCAAGGCTAATGCTGTGATTAAAGGGGTGGCTTTGGGTGAAGGAACTCACCACAGGGTAATAGCACACAACAGGGTGCTTCAGTTACTTTCAGTACTGGATGAGGCACATGCATATGTTTTCAAAGGTATGCATACAAGAGGAAGGATTTCTGAGAACCTGCCAAGCTGATGTCCTCTACCCTAAGAGACAATTTTACAATTACTTGAGGATGTTTTGTAGGTATCCTTAAAATACCTTACCAGCCTTGAAGACTGCATTGCTTAATGTAAAAAAACAACTGAATTTAACTGTTGAGTAATGGGGGTTGTGTGTGGAAGGCTTAATGGGTGTTCGCCTTTCTGTGAATGATGAATGAGAGAAAGAGTACCCATTGAAGTACAGCTTTTTCAGGGTGGGACAAAGTGACTCCCCATTAGGACCCACCTGCTGCAAACTGTGCCTAAGTAAAGAAAAACCCATTTTCTCTCAGTTTCCCAGGGAACTCCCTGGTTCCTTCTCCCCTGGGGGAGAGTTTGAGTAATGGAGTAATTCAATCACACAGAAATGTTAATGATTTCATACGTGAGAGAACTGGCTGACTTGAAAAATAGTTCTTTAACATAATCAAAATTTTTCACACTGGAATAGGTGGGGAGATATTTTAGGGGAGAAATAACTTTCCGTTGCCCCTAAATGGAAAAAATATTTAAAAAGGTAGACCCTTGGTTATTAAAATTATTGTCTTCTCTCTGCATGAAGCATTCCATTGTTGCATAGTGCCATTTAGTCTACGCTTGGGAGATTACTTGAGCATAATTTGCACTTTTAACCAAAAAATAATGCTCTCTTACCAGATTTCTGTTCTACATTCATTGAATACTTCTCCATAGATTTATGTATCTTTACCCAATCTTCATGTCAAGACCATTAGTATCAAAATTGCCACCAAGATACCTGGAATTCTTCCCCCAGGACACTAGAACGCTGTGGGAGGAGGAAGCACCTTGAGGCCAACTCCTCTTAACAGGCTCTTAAGAGAGAATGATTTTCAGCTGTGTTAAGAGTAACTATTTTTCTTCCACCTAAAACTTGTTGTTAGTTTTGTTAACTGGCACTGAAAATTGTGGAAGTCTAAAAAGATAAACTTTTTCGGCTTCTAACAGGGAGGACTCGAGCACCAAAATAGTCAATGACATTTATGTATGAGAGTGATTTATTTTTCTCTGTTGACTAGATTAATTTCTCTGGAGCATTTTGAAAATTTCATCAATGCTATTGCAATTGACACTGTATTTCGTCAAGAAAAAGCTAATTTGGATTAATGGAATAAATTAATTAATGTTCTGATGATTACCAAGTATGTATATGGAACACTTAATGTATAGCGTATGCTTAATAAGTGGTAACCTTTATGATTATTGATTACTAACATCAAAGCCTCTCTCCAAAGAGTACTATGTAGAAAAAGAGAATGAGTGAGTGGTAGTAATCTCTAGTGACTAAAGGATCTCTAATGACTAAGGGATGACTAAGCATGTTTAAAATGCTCGATAACCCATTGTACTGTTGCATGCCAGAATGGACTTCCTCATATTGTCTCTTCCCAGAATTCAGCCACTTTCCAGGGGTCTTCAAATCGTGTGGTATTCCATGGAATTAGTTGACTCTACATAATAGATAATTGTAACTGAGACTGAAGTATAGCCCAAAGGGTTCATGATGACTCCTCTTATCATTTAATTATTTGACAAACATTTATTAGCCTACTTATGCTAATAAGTAGCCCACTTATGCTAATAAGTAGGCTCCACGGAAACAATGAAACTGATACAGTAGCAACACTCAGGTTCATACAACCCATGTAAGACACAGTAGTGCATGGCAGTATTTAAAAAGTATGTATGTAGATTATACTTCAAATAAATTTTTAAAAAATTTCTATGCTTCCTGCATATCCCGCAGTCCCAAGAAGAACAAGTGTTCCTGAATAATCCATGAAATACGCATATTGCATTGCTTTGGCTTGTGCCCTGAAATTTGTAACAAACGCGTGTATCCTTTTCACTACAGCATCGGGTTCACACTATTCTGACGGCAGACCTGGTTATTGTGATGAAGCGAGGAAACATTTTAGAATACGACACTCCGGAAAGCCTCTTGGCTCAGGAAGATGGAGTATTTGCTTCTTTTGTCCGCGCAGACATGTGAAAGGATGTCTTAAAATGATCCGTGTATTTAACATAATGCGGTCATAACATACTTAATGGCCTTTTCCAAGTGACACCTTAAGCTATCAGATTTTTGTAAAGGTTATTCCTTATGTTGTGGAGTTTTATAATTAGTAACAATGTCATTTTACCAAGGAATGTTATATTTCCTATGCACAAGTTAACATATTGTCTTTGTTTTTGTTTTTTTAATACCTTTCTTGTATATTACTGCTTAACATGTTTATCACTGATGTTTTTTCTAATAATTAGCAGGTTGTACTAAGAGATGGAAGCCCATGTAAGCTACCTTAAGCAGTAAATCAACAGCTTATGCTTTCTCATAACTTTACGTCTGGTAAATATGTCTCAGGCATAGAAGCTGAAATGAATATTCAGTATTATTAGACTTTTATTTGTAAGGATATATTTTCCTTTTTGTTGGTCTCTCCAGATGTTACTGGGGGAGACTAGAACAAGGACAGGTTTTCTAATTGGTTAGAAAGGAAACATTCATTATGAGAATTTTTTTCTGTATTCATTAATATTAGCAACGTCACAGTTTCTTTTAACAGTCTTCTTTTTTCCCTTTAAATCGTTTCCTGTAGCCAAGAAGTTGTCACATTTATAGTTCTATAAACCTAAACACTTCACCGAAAGATCATGAGAAAGAGTTTGGATACTTGAAAAATTATACTCAAGCTTCCATTTTTTCCGTAGCTAGTAAATAGAGTTCTGAAGATATCTGGCATAGTGTGCGTTTTTCCAGACTGAAGTTCAAACAGTGACTAGGTTCCATCCTACAGCAGTAGGTCAGCTAAGCTCTTTATAGTTTATACATCAGCAGCCGTGGTGGTGATCCTGAACCCTGAAGTGCCACATTATTCAACTTTCAAAGAAGCGTAGACAAGCATCTACTTCTAGGTCGAAGAGTTTACCTCTTCTAGACATTTATGTCCAGGGGTGTCTCATATATACCCATTTGTTCCTGCTCTACTTTAAATGTGCATACAAAGAGTGATCAGTGTTATGTTTTGCTTAAATGTACATTAATAAATTCAAAAATAGTAAAAATTACCTTCATTGGCATGCTAGCAACCAAAGCTTTCTAGCCTCTCTGTGCCCATCAAGTACAAATATCACTGATTTTCCTATGAAGACCCTTAGACATTGTATGATTATGAAGACTTGTGATTGATGGAGACATAGAACTGCTCCCTGTCTATAGTGGTTGTCTTCACTTTATTGTATTGTGTAGTCACTCTTGGAAAAGATGCTACACTTGTGTTGGGTTCCAGAAGCCCTCTACAATCTAGAATATATGACTCTGCTTTCATCTAAATGTAGAAACTTGATGTTTATAAAATATAAGTTCCACAAGGATTAGCAAAGAGGTTCTATGTTATTTAGCATAAATTGTCCCCCTTTCTTTTATATATAAATCTTCATCTATATAAATAAGAAGGTAATCCTCTTATTGTCTCCTGAAAGGTAAACATGACAGAATCGATAACCATTAATTCAATCTCATGAATATTTTCTAAAAATTCAACCAGTTCGCTAAAAGAATGCTGTTGTGCAAATGTTTTGTAGGGCTGAGGTTGCAGAATACTTGTCACCAGGTTATGCTTCATTCTCACAGAGAAATGGGGGTTTTCCCACAGGACTAATCCCTTACAATATTTGAGACTAATACTGCTGTGCAACCAATGTCAGCAGAAGTATGTCTAATAACAGAGAATCACGTTCACCAGTCTTGCACCCAACTGATCTCTGGTCCCCTCATAACTTTTAGTGACTCAAGTTGAGTAAATACCTAATCGTTTACCAAACTATACTGACTAAATAAAGTCAAGGTTTTCTTTTTTTTTTAATTGATTGACCATGTATTGTGTTATATGTATTATTTATTGAATATAGAAATGATTCATTTTGAAAGAATTTTTTATCTATAAAAGAAAATCAGCTCAACCAAATCAGTTACTCCTCTTTTTAATTCTGTAGTATTTGCCAAAAGCAATAAACGCATAAAGCTTTATATTAAAATCACAAGGTTACTGATGTCAGAGAGAAAACATATTTCTTTAAAGGATTGTGCATCATCTACTTTTATACTACTACTTATGATTCATTTTAAAGTTTAGTTATCTCTACATGAGCTATCAGAAGACCCTTCTAAGTAACTGATGCTTGAGATCTGGGACCATGTCTTGTTTGTCTTTGCACCCTTGGCACTTAATACAAGGGCCTGGCCCATAGTAGGCCCTACTGATTATAGTTAATTGAACCATTAATTAGCTTCACTTCTAGCCATGTGCCTGTAACTATGGGTTATTGTCTTCATGTTTCTGTGTTCTGTTTATTCTACTGCGGATATATACTGGCTTGCTATTGTATAATAAATCGCTCTTTTGTTTGCTTGATTTAAGAGGGTGATTATTCCTTCACTTATAATACCATTGTGTATCAACCAGGACTGATCAATAGGTGCAAATCAATAGCAGTTGCCGAGATAATACCTGATCCAGCTTTAACGATTTTGTTTCACATTTGCCAGAGTCAAGCACTTCGTTAGTTTAATATATAGACTCTGGGGAAGTTTCCACGAAGTGGAACAGCTATACCAATAAATTTTATTACATTTCTAATTAAATACATGGTCTGGACTCTTTCCCAAGGTTTATTAATCAATTCTTAGGGTTGTCTTCCAATACATCTTTCATCACTTATTTTGCAACATATTCTTTGGTTGGTATTTTTAGTTCTCTGATTTATAGTATTGTGATACTTCCCTTATTAGCCCCATTATCAAAGATTAATTCCAATCTTCTCTTCTTAGCCTTTTGGCATAAGAAAAAGCAGCCGAGGGGATGTATCCTACAACATACACTTAATTGTTTTTCTATAGTAATTATAGATCATTTCCATCAGGTTTTTTTCATGCATTGATAAGATTCACCTGGCTCAAAGACCAATGAAAGGGCCTAGGAATCTGTACTGCTAACAGACTCTGGATGACACTCGTAATCAGGCAAGTTTGGGAATCACTGACCTCAGTCATCACCCTAGTGACTCTCAGCTATGCACAACATGTAGCCAAAAATACTGATGGTGATTTTCACGTATGTCCTATTTTTGCTAGGATTACCTTATCCTGAATTGCTCAAACAAGCCCTTCAGTGTCATTGAATGAACTGCCTTGGTTCCATCATAAAGGAAATGGAATTTAATGAACTGAAATTTTGGCTGAGAAGATATCAACAGGGACTTTGAATGCCATTTTCTTTTATTTTTTTCATTTAATCAGTGATAAGTAAGGATGAAACTCTTCCACAAAGACACCTTCCACCTCTGAATTAACAGTTGAATCATTTGCACATTATCTGCTGAATCTGAGTTCATGTTTTGAAACATTGCTATTATGTTAATTTGACCACTTTACGTAGGTTTCACTATTAATATTTCACAATATGGAAGGAAGGTGAATTATCTGTAATACTTATTCCCCTCCTCACCTTCACATTTTTTTCCGAGTGTGTCACCACTGATGATATGTGTAGGGTAATATATCCATTCTATGTACCTAGTACATGGGATCTGAATGATTTCTTCTTCTATGGGTAAGAACAAATTGCCCTTGCATTCACACTCTCGTCACCAACAACCCATTGCTAAAATAACAAAGATCAAGGAAGCTATGCCTGGCTAAATAAACTGACCCTAATGAGAATGTCATCTGTGACCTCAGGGCCACCAACCAACACAGATTATCTCTAATGATACAAAGCACATTAAGAACAAAGAGCTTTATTTTCAGACCATTATTTTATTACTTAATCTGCCTACAGCATAAAATAAGTAATTTGTTCAGTTTTGCAACATAGTGTAATGCTACTTTATTCCCATTATCCTCTGTTCATGCACATTATCAGTTATCATTAGACAAAAGACTGTTGGCCTTTACTATTAGCAGAGCTACATAGATTTAGGCTGACCCTTCCATATCTAGGTATTTTCTCTTTGACTCATGGTAGTTGGAGCTTGTTCCAGCACTAGATTAAAAAAAAAAAAAAGAAAAACGTAATTTAAAAAATTATCAGTCTCTTTCTTTCAGACACCCAAAATATTTATTTATCTTTTCAGCTTAGACATAAACAGAAGCTCCAGCTGTTTGAATCCATTAAATTGTACTGCTAACCTTCTTTCACAGATCATAACTTATCCTCCAATCCGTCTGGATGCACGTGCATACACACAAGCACACATTCAAATTTTATCTTCACTTCCTGTCTTAAATAAGTATATTCAAGCAGAGCCCTGGTAGCACAGTGGTTAAGGGCTCAGCTGCCAACCAAAATGTCGGCAGTTTGAATCTACCAGCCGGCTCTGTGGAGCCCTATGGGGCTGTTCTACTCTGTCCTTACAGGGTCACTATGAGTCAGAATCGAGTCCATAGCATCTGGTTTGGTTTTTGGTTTCTTGGGTGGCACAAGTGGTGAAAAGCTGGACTACTAACCGAAAGATTGGCAGTTCAAACCCACCCAGAGGCAACTTGGAAGACAGGCTTGTGATTTGCTTCTGAAAGGTTACAGTCTTGAAAACCCTATGGAGCAGTTCTACTCTGCACCCATGGAGTCGCCATGAGTTAGAATCTATTTGAGGACAACTCACAACAACAGTGATGAATCCTTACATCGCATGTTAATACAATGCCTAAGTAATTCAAAGGGATACAAGTGGTTAGTATGGATGGCATACAGAGAAAGAGTCTGAAAATCACAATAATTTATGTGTGTCTTCCAGACCTAAAGACATCTGGGTAGAAATTTCACTACTAGATAGATCATAAAAATGGGTTTCCAGTGATGTGAGCTTCAGCCCATTTATTTCTACTGCTTTGTAAAATAACTCTGGAAATAAATCACTGGGTTACAGTGAGCGGCCTCTTTTTAGTTCAGTAAAGGGATGGCAATTATTATCATGAAAAGTAGTGAAGTGGACATCTATGAAAGGTGGGTGTATCCCTACTGAGGGTGCTGCATGAAAATAAACTTTGCGTATTTCATCTTGGTTGATAATTGCATATCAGCTATGTGTTCACCTTTGGGTAAGAAAGTATAATTCGAAGATAAAGCAAAGCTATGTAGTATAGATAATAGTGTTAAATTAATAAAATAAATATTTTTGTTGTACTTACTTTATAAATGGGGAAACTGAGTCTATGATTTAAATGATTTGCCCCAAATCAATGACTATCTGACTTCAGAGAATGCACCTTTAAACATCAGTAAAGGAATCAAAGAACCAGCAACTAGAAAAGAATACAATCAACATCACATCAGAGAAGCTGAGGGAAGAATGGCTACTGTTAGATTAAGTCATGGATATTCTGCAAAGACTGGCCAGTCTATGGTTATAATTGTACATTGGGAAGTTTTATTTGCCTGAAGAATCTTATTCCTCTTTCACTATTATCTCAGATAGAATGTGCTTCATAATCCTGTACTGAAAACCTGAATTCCTCTAGCATGCTGAGTTTCTCTAGCGTGTTTTCTCATGCTACTTTGATATCTAGCAATATTGGGGTACTGAAGGTCAGTGTGGAGACATGAATATGGAATGAGTATGGTAGTCTTTCTGTTGGTTCCCTTACCCTGGAGCATGCCTCCCTTAGTTTGTCAGAATTACAGGTATCTCCTGTGCCCCTACGGTAAAGCCCTTTATAGCAGGCTCTCAGTTCTGTGATTTGGCATCCGCTGCTTCCACTCCCCTTGCCATTCTTCCTCTTCTCTGGCAGTGTCCTGGGCTAGGAGGCTAGGTATTCGGAAAGAAAATGGCTTCACACTATGAATTTGCCTTCAGTGACCCTCGTCCTCACCCCTACCTTCCTAGCATTGTCTACCACAGGGGTATTCCCCATTCTTCCAGAGTCCTTCTAACCTCTTACCTATGATTAAATGATCCCTGGACAAGTTTTTCAGGATGGTGACAGTTACTTATAGGGAAATCCATATGCTGAACAGGGTCTGGGGTCTGAGGAGTCCTGGGTCTGTTCATACCCGCTGCTGTGTTGGTCCAGCATGTTAATGTTTGGCCAGTGTGCTTCACAGTATATGGTTTGTGGCTGTTACACTTTCTTTGTTTCAATTAGGATGTTGGCTTCTTTGGCCAAATTTCTAATATTTTTGGTGGGATTTGAAGATGGAAAGTGAATTGAAAATTCCACCACCTTTGAACAGTAATTTTCAGATACTCCCAAGCTTACCGGAAAGAAAGAAAAAAGAAAAATAGCAAGGTAGGACTCCCCCATCCCACCATGCAAGACTGAACTGCTCTAGTAAACAGCAACTTTACTTGAATGGGGAGAGAGGGCATGGGAAATCATGGATTTGAAAAGTAATGTGAGATAGTGAAAAAGGCACTCACTTTGCAGAGGGAAAATATAAGGGTTAATCCCGGTGACTCCACATATTAGTTGTGTTATTTAAGTCAAGTGATTTAACTTCCTTGGATCTCAGTTATCTCATCTGGAAAATGATTCATAAGACTGCTGTATAAATCATAAATGTGACTATTTTATGTAAAGTGCCGGGCACACAAGAAGCTGTCCTCCAAGGTCATTTGACTGCAATGGCCTAGCCCACTTGACCTTGAGATAAAGGCCAGGACAGGATTTGTAAGTGGAGAGAGGGGAATGGTATTAAAGAGATACATCTGCTTTGGAATATAGGAAAAGTAGAATTACCAGGTCTCAGGAAAAGCAAGGACTAGAGTAGGTCTAGGGACAGACCACTCCTTCAACTATATCTCTCTGTCTCTAGCTTCTCAGTTCCTTCTGTCCTGCCCCATTCCTATCCCTCTGTACACTTCCATCTCATCTTGCATGCAACCTGGTATTCTGGCAAGAGCCAGTTCTCTCTCTGAGATACAATCTCTTAGCTCTTGGGTCTAAATATCTCCATTTCTCAGATGGTCTATTTCAAAATATTAAGAAAAGAATCTACTTCGTCCAACTCATCTTTTGTATCTTATACATAAATGGAAAACCTTTGCATTAGCTTCCTTTGGGTCAGGGATCAAAGTCTGGCTCCAAAAGCACTGTGGTCAGGTAGCATATGCCAATTGGAAATAATGTCTTATGTGAAGGAGAACCTACAATGGTCTGGAGAACGGCATGAAAACACGATTACAAACCTGAATCAAAACCAGTAGTTCCAGAAGAACAGCAATGAGACTGTGACGGCTACTGATTACTTTCCCTTGGGAAAAAAAAAGGCTGGAAACCATTCTTCAATCACATGAGCACTAGAATGAGCTGGTTGACTAAAACCCTTAGCCATTCTTCACATGCTCTCATACCCTACTTTTACTCCAGAGGGAGGGAAAGTCCAAAGAAGAATATAATTTTCTTTTAAAACAACAAAACAAAACAAAATCTTCTGCCGTAAGTAATCACCTTCAAACAGGGACTCGTTAAGCCAAAGTTTTATTTCCCTGTAGGAAGGACTGCATAACACATGGCCTATGAGACATTTTCTCACACCGCCCATTCAAAACAGTAACACCCACCTAGAATTGCTCTATCCTACCTGTAGTTAAGACCCCCAATACCTAAGACAGTTACCTATATACTTCAGGCAAACGCACCCATTTTCCTATTCATTCACAGGCACTTACAGTGCAAAGGACTTGGCCCCAGGCACTGCATTTACTCGCTTGCTGGCAAACAGAAAAGAAAAGGTGGTAGAAGAGAGTGATTTGGAGTGACAAGGCTTCACCTGAAAATATGAGCTTCTCTTCTTTGCTCCCGTTTGACTAAACTAGCATACATTAAATGCAATAAAATATTATATTGGAAACACAAGGCATCTAAGTTTTTGGCCAAAAATGTAGGGGGAAAATTAGGAAGCCTATTATTTCATGGGAAATTTTGGTTTAAATAATATTTTAATAAAGTTTAACTGCATGTGCCAATAAAGCAGAGAGATGACATAATGATTTGTGATTTAAGTATCATATAATCTCTGTAATATCTAGTATCATCTTGTATCAAACAACATGAGAGAAGCAAAATCACTGGGGAAAAGAGAGAAGCAATGCAAAGTTAATTTTGATATTAATAGAATACACATTGCATCTAGCATCTCATTAAACATTTGCTGAATAAAAGGACAATAATAGTTAACACATTTGGAGCAGTTATGATATGCCAGACAGATTTCTAAGAACTATACCAGTATACTCTCATTTAACCTTGACAAAAATTCTATAAGATGAGTAAAGTTATTATCCCTATTTTATAACTGAGGCTCAGAGACGCTAATTTGCCCAAGGTTTAGTGGAATTGTGATGCAAATTCAAGCCATCTAAAGCCAAAGCCCACGCTCTTAGCATGCACCATACTAGACTAATGATTAAATTACTGAGTCAGTCAACTTACCTTGGGAATAAAAAGTTTATATGATATATGATATATAATAAAGGATAATTATGTGAGGCTATGTAGTGTTAGGAGTTCCTGGGTGGTTCAAAGGGTTAAAGTGCTAGGCTGTTAACAAAAACATTAGTGGTTTGCGTACACCCAGACGTACCTCAGAAGAAAGGCCTGGCAATCTGCTTCCGAAAAATCAGCCACTGAAAACCCTAAGGAGCACAGTTCTACTCTGACACACATGGCGTTGCCATCAGTCAGGGTGAACTAGAGAGCAACTGGTGGTATTTAGTAGACTACTGAAAAGGGAACTGGATGAGAAATTAGAAGACCTGAGTTCTAGTCTTGGTTCTACCTTATATTAGTTATGCAGCGTTGGGTTTTTCATTTCAAGTCTGAGGCACCATTTATTTCCTCATCTACAAAAAGGAAAAAAAAAGAGGCATGACAACAACTACCCTGCCAGCCTTACTGAGGTTTTTGTGAATCTTAAATAATATGATGGCCAAAGAATTTTCTGATTTGAAAATCACATTCCAGCATGAAATATTAGTACTGAGAATGCACTATACCCGTTCTAGTAAGCACTACACAACATCTTTTAAAATAAAAAAGGTTTACCAAAAAATTCATAAGAGATTCCAACTTCATAATGATGAGACGATATATTCAAGCTGAGAAATTAATTAAAGAAAAAAAAACTCTAGTTTTTGGCAAGGGCAGATGCAATATCAGTCTGTTAGGGCGCAACGCAGATCTACTGGGGAGAAAAAAATAACTCACATTCAAAGTTAAAATCATATGAGGGAGAGTCAAGAGGCAAAACAAACAGGAATATTAACACAGAAACTAGAAATAATAAAACAACATATAAGGGATTTTTATATTATATATACTTGTCAATAAGCATATTAAAATATGCTTGACACCATTCAATGCTGGGCAAATGTAACTGAAAACCACTACCTACCCACCAAAATGGCTAAAACTACAAAGACCGACAATATCAAGTGTTGATGAGGTAGGAACTCTCATACATCGCTAACTGGAGTGTAAAACGTTACAACCAATATGGAAAACTAGCAGTTTCTTCTAAAGCTAAATATGCACCTATCCTATAACCTAACAATTCCACTCCTGGCGTGTATCCAAGAGAAATGAGTCCCTAGGTCCACAAAAAGGCTTATACATAAAAGTCCATGACAGCTTTCTTCGTAATAGTTAACAAGCCAAAAACAGCCCAAATGCCCATCAAAAAGAGGGTAAATAAGTTGTGTTATATTTATACAATAAAATACTATCATTGGTATATAAAACAACATGGCTGAATCACATGAATATTTTATGCTGAGTGAAAGAAGGCAGACACTAAAGATTACATACTGTATGCTTTCATATATAAAAGCTCAACAGCAGTCAAAATGAATTGATGATGATAGAAGTCATAACAGGTTTAGCTCTGGAGAGCAGATGCAGTCTGGAATGGATCATGATGGACATGTTTTATATCTTGATCTGTGATGTGTGTGGTAGTTACATAGTTGCATACATAAGTTCAAAAAGAGATGAAAGAAAGAGCAAATAAATTTAATATAACTAAATAGAACTTCTAGAAAAGAAATTATTAATTAAATAAAAAATTCAGCGGGTAAATTAATCTTAGATTGCGAGACAATTCTTTCCATGCAAAGTAGATCTAGACTGCATCCAGAATACAGAATAAGAAAAACAGAAAATATGAAAGAACAATAAGAAGACACAGAGGATAAAATGAGAAGATCCAAAATAGGAATTCAAAGACAGAGGGACTGGGAATGGAAAGACAGTAGGGAGGATTCAAAGAGCCAAGAACTATTCCAAAAAAAATGTAGACTTGGATGATTTCAAAAGTATTGCAAACCTTCAAGGAGTAGCTAATCCCAGTTCTATGTAAACTATTCCAGTCCACAGAGAAAGAATGTGCTTCAATTCTTTTTACAAAGACTCATAACACTTAACCAAAACCATGCAGAGATAACCCAGAAAGATTAACACAGACTAATCTCATAAATATTTATCCAAAACAGTCCAGCATTATATTAAAATAACAAGTCACCACAGCCAAGTGGAGTTTTAACTCAGGAATTAAAAATAGTTCAATATTTGTTTCAACCTACAATTTAACTCAGCATTATTAGCTGACCAAGAAAGAAAAATATGATCACCTTGGTAGATGTTAAAGGGGCATTTTACATAATTCATCATTCATTCATGATTTTAAAAACTTGGAAAAGTAGAAAAGGGACACTACTTTAGTGTGATACATATATAAACTATATGTTCTGGAAACATTTTATTAAAATCGTTAAGAAAAGAGTATGCTCATAATCACCATGATTATTTACTATTGGTCTGAAAGTACTAACAAGTTACAAAAAAATATATAAATAATAAATAAATTAAGTACTGAATATTAAAGAAGCTGTGACAAAAGTTATAATTATTTTAGGAGATATTGTGTTTTAGGTGGTAGCTCAAGAGAATGAATTGAAAAAACACATAGCATCGGTGCGATTCAGCAAGCTAATACAGTTATAAATAAATATCAGTGGCTTCCTAGATATCAACAATCACTAGTTAGAATATTTTAGAGATTTTGAAATAGCAGAAAATATAAAACATCTGGGAATAAACTGTAAAAAAAAAAATGCAGAACCTACTTGAAGAAAATTACAAAAGTCTTACTGAAGGATATTTTAAAAAATTGGATAATATCTGAAAAGAACCTGAACATTGTAAATGAAAGTAAATTCTTTGTTAATTAATGTCTTAGTTACCTAGTGCTGCTATAACAGAAATACCACAGGTAGGTGGCTTTAAGGATCAGGAGTTTATTTTCTCACAGTTCTGGAAGCTAGAAGTATAAATTCAGAGCATGGCTTTAGGGGGAGTTTCTTACATTTAAGTATTCCAGGGAGTTCCTTGACATTTCTTAGTGTTTCTTGGCATTCCTTGGTGTCTGTCTCCTCCCCTCCAACCCCTGTGTCTTTTTGGATCTTTTTATAACTCATAAATGATTAGGTTTAGGACCCACTCTAGTCCAGTATGACCTCGTTAACATAAAAAAGAAAAAGCCTAATTTCCAAACAGTATCACAACCACCCATATGGTAGCCAGGATTTCAATACATATTTTGGGGGGACACAGTTCAATCCATAACAATTGATCTCTATAGTGCATGCAAATGCCCCGTGCAAAAAAATGGCTATGTACATCTGCAAGTACGTTCACCAAATAAATATCCATTCAGCTTACCTTATCTCTAGATAGTGATTTTAATTTTCTTTAATTAAACTTTTTCTGCTTGATTTTTCCACATGAACACATATTGTCTATTTAAGCTGAAGGTTTATACTGTCATTTTTATTTTGGAGGTAGATGAGTAGATATACAAATACGTAGATACACAAATACATAGATATAGAAAGGTTAAAAACCTGCCCAAGGACAGGAGCAGACTGGATGTCCTTCCCATCTGACTCTTTATACATCCATAACAAGTGACATCTCATTACAATTAATATTTTTTAAAGTAATTAAATGATCCATAGTAGATTGTCTATCCTACATTTATGTGGCTGTTTTGACAGCTTTGTACATGAAACTCCTTTATGAGTTGGAATTGTCTCGACAGCAGTGGGTTTTTTGTTTTGTTTTGTTTTTTACTCCTCTGTTTAATTAAAATCAGATTTAAACATTCTTTTTTTTTTTTTTTTTGTCCAGCTTTCCTAACAGTGGGTGCACAGAAACACAAACCAAAACACTACTGGGAAGAACCAACAAAGAATAAGTAGGAGCTTGCACCATATTTTTTTTTTTTTTAAGATGAAGCCATATTTTATTTCATACATTTTTTCTTTGCTTTTTTTTTTTTTTTGGACTTCAGGTGAAAGTTTACAGCTCAAGTTAATCTCTCATACAAAATTTTATACACATATTGTCTGTGACACTAGTTGCAATCCCTACAATGTGACAACATGCTTCTCCTTTCCACCCTGGCTTTCCTGTGTCCATCCAACCAGCCCCTGTCCCTTCCTGCCTTCTCATCCTGCCTCCGGACAGGAGCCGTCTATTTGGTCTCATGTATCTGCTTCAACTAAGAAGCAACTCTTCAAGAGTATTATTTTATGTTTTATAGTCCAGTTTAATCTTTGTCTGAAGAGTGGGCTTCTGGAATGGTTTTAGTTCTGGGTTAACACAGCATTCAGGGACCATGGCTTCAAGTATTCCTCCAGTCTCAGTCAGACCATTAAGCCTGGTCTTTTTATGTGAATTTGAATTTTGTTCCACATTTTTCTCCTGCTGCCTCCAGGACTCTGTTGTATTCCCTGTCAGGGCGGTCACTGGTGGTAGCTGGGCACCACCTAGTTGTTCTGGTAGCAGGTTGATGGAGTTTCTGGTTTATGTGAACTTTTTGTCTCTTGGGCTAATATTTTCCTTGTGTCTCTGGTGTTCTTCATTCTCCTTTGCTCCAAGTGGGTTGGGACCAATTGATGTATCTTAGATGGCTGCTAGAAAGTTTGAGCCATTTTTAAGAATGCTGATGGATCACTGCCATTTAAATTAGAAGGGTAGAGTTTGATTTTCAAAAAAGGCACAGACCTTTTAGCAACTGTGGAGAATTGAAGTAGGCAGCTTCTAAAATGGTCTCCAGTGATCTCCACCTCCTGGTATTCCTGCTCTAGTCTAATCCTCTCTCCTTGATGTGGACTGCACCTTGTGATTTGCTTTTAACAAATAGAAAATGGCAACTGTCATAAGACACCAGGTCTGAGAATAGGTTACAAAAGGCTGCAACTTCTGTCTTGCTTATACTCTGCATTCTCTCTCTTTCTTGCTTGCTGTAATAAAATGAGGTATTAAGTTGTGAGTTGTCCAATGGAGAGGAACAAGGAACTGAGAGAGACCCTCAGCCTACGTCCCATGAGGAACTGAGAGGAAGTGAATCCTGCCACCAACCACCTGAGTGAGCTTGGAAGCCTGTCTTCCCCAAGTTGAGCCCCAGCTGGCACCTTGATTGTAGCTCTCTGAGAAACCCAGAGCCAACGGACTCAGCTAAGCCTAGATTCCCAACCCACAGAAACTTTAAGATAATACATGTGTTGTTTGATGTCACTTAAGTTTTGGGGTAATTTGTTAGGCAGCAAAAGTAACTAATACAACAATGAACAGAATCAGTTGAAGGACTTTGACGCTAAGACAGACAGATAATTATTGTGGGTCTCAAAGAGTAAGCATAATCCTGCACTGGGCAAGTGTCAAGCTTCTTAATAATAATAATTACAACGATCCTTTCCCTAACTTATGTGCTAAATCCTTTACATACCTTCATTTAATCCATACAACTCTGAGAGGTAGATGTTAGTGTCTCCATTTTATACAAGAGGAAGTTGAGGCTCAGAGTGATTAAGTATGTTGCCCAAAGTCAATCTCCAAATAAATAGCAGAACTGGCATTTGATCCCAAATATTTCTGACTCCAAAACTCTGGGAACTTAAACAGAAGGTGTATCCCATTCATCTCCCACAATTCCTTAAAATCTTTTTGTAAAGTTTGGCTTTTGAATACATAATAAATCTCTGTAGATTTGCAGAGAGGATATCATTATCCCCCACTTATACTAATAGAAATGAGGCAGTTTGACATTTCAAATTAACAACAAATATCAAATATTTAATTCCAGTGTTAATCTGTTTAGAAAAATGACCTGGTGAAAGCTTTTCTGGCACAGATCCTTTTCACCTAAAGGAAAATCGAGATCATTTAACAGTAGAGAGGAATCCTGACCTCGTTGGACCCAACAAGTCTAAATATCATTTTAAAACTTTCAACCTCTATAATCCGTTCTGCAGCTGGCATTTTTGAAAGGTGGCAATAAGGAATACCCTACAGAGAGTTCTGGAAAATATCAGGTTTCTCATTCCAAGCATAGCATGAGTCAATGATTTTGCAAAACATAATGACGTGCTAGCACAGCCATGGATCAGGACATCGTTGGGAACTGCTCTTTCCATAAGAGCTTCAGAAAAGCCTGTGCAGAGTTCCTACAGCAGGACAAATCCCAGGCTTATGTGAACTTGCCTTTCTTTGGCACAAGAATATCAAGGCATAATTTCAGCTCACGGAAAAATCAACAGGGGCAGCAGCTATTCCTCATCTTCTCTTGGGAGAGATCCTACTAGCTTTATTTATTACTATCATTTTGTAGTCTACCAGCAGAGAATAATCACCACAGTATTCTCCACTTGATTGAACATACGACTTTTTCTTTTGGAGACACTATTGCAGTAAAACACACATTGATTTCCTGGGTCCTTGTTTTATTTCTGGAGCCCTGGTGGCACAGTGGTTAAGAGCTACAGCAGCTAACCAAAAGGTTGGTAGTTTGAATCCACCAGCTGCTCCTTGGAAGCCCTGTGGGGCAGTTCTATTCTGCCCTATAGGGTTGCTATGAGTTGGAATCGCCTCGATGGCAACAGGTTTGGTGCTTTGGTTTGTTTTATTTCCAGTACCTTGGTTGGTCCCCTTTCAGTTCCCAGTGTCTTGATTAACTTCAAGAGTTGAGGAGATGCCAGTACAAGTATTAGTCAGCACTCTGAAAGTTGGTAAAGTCTCAAAAATAATACATAAATGTATAAAATATTATCTTAGTATTTTATTTTCATAATCTTAGATTAGGAAAGATAGTTCAGTAATAATCAAATGAATCCTTTTCACCCCTTTCCCCCATTCTCTGATCTTGTTAAACATCACCAAACCAAAAACAGCCCTAATACATTAATAAGAGCTGGCATTTATTAAGTACTTGCCACATGCCAGGCACTGTTCTAAGCACCTTATATGAATAATCTCGTCTTGTCCTCATAACAATTCTGTGAAGTTCTCATACCTGTATGAGAATCTCCAGAGGAACTGTTAAATGTGTTTTATTTTATTAGAAGCATTTATACCTTCTCATTGAAGATATTCTAATTTCTGGGCCAAAGACTGTCAATCTACACTTGCCCAATAGAAGCCTGGAGGGACATAAAAAATGCTACCAGGTGTTTTTGATGCAGCTGGACCATGGATTAACAATCATCCCTTTGAGATACTGTCCAGCAGGAAAAGTATAGGATTTTGGAATTAGATGTTCTAGTTTGTCGTAGCTTTCTACCTACCAGGCATGTGATCTTAGATAAGTCATTTCGCTACACTCTAATCGATTCATGTGTAAAATGAAGAAAATAACCTACTTCTCATGCAGCTGCCCTGAGGATTAGGTCAGTGTCATGGATTGAATTGTGTCCTCCAAAAAACGTGTGTAGCACCTTGGCTAGGTCATGATTCCTAGTATCGTATGATTGTGTTATCTGATGTGATTTCCTTATGTGTTGTAAACTCTACCACTATAATGAGATTATATGTGATCTCCTCATGTGTTATAAATTCTATCACTGAGATGAGGTTATACTGATGAGGTTGACAAGATTAGTGTCTTAATGCAATCTCTTTTGCGATATAAAAGCAAGAAGTGAGCAGAGACATATGGGAACCTTATACCACCAAGAAAGCAGTGCTGGGAGCAGAGCGCGTCCTTTGGACCTGAGGTTCCTGCGCAGAGAAGCTCCCAGACCAAAGGAAGACTGATGATATGGACTTTCCTCCAGAGCTGATGGAGAAAGCTTTCCCCTGGAGCTGATGCCCTGAATTTGGACTTGTAGCCTACTGGACTGTGAGAGAATACATTTCTCTTTGTAAAGCCATCCACTTGTGGTATTTCTGTTGGAGCAGCACTAGATGACTAAGACAGTCAGTATCCTAGTATGAAGCAGATTCTCAATCGTTATTTGTTGGGTAAATGGAGAGATGGACGGATCAGGGAACATACTTCCAATTTTTCAACTCCGTCTCCTGTTGTTCCTCTTCTCCACCTGCTATGCTGATCTTGTTCTTCAAACATGTTAAGCTATTTCCTGCTTCAAAACCTTTACAGTTGCTCTCATGCAGCCTGAAGCAGTCTCCCTAGACGTCACCTGGGTGATTCTTTATTCAGATTTCTCCTTCTTAAAGAGGTATTTCCTGAACTGTCTACCTAGAATTGCCAATCCCTGACTCCAGATACTTTCAATCTTTAACCCGCTTTATTTTTTGTTGTTATAGCTCTTACTACTACGGATAACTATATAACATATTACTTGTTTACTATTAGCTTCCGCCCCAAGCATGCATACTGTCAGAGAGCAGAGACTATTTGGTCACCTAGATGTAAATTAAAAGGTAGCAGTTGTTATTAATGCCATCCTTCCTGGCCTTGTAGATTCACCCCTGTGAGCTGGCATTAAGTTTGAGGAGTTGAGCATGCAAGCTGGATGGAAGTCTTCTTTATTAATGGTTCTGATGGATGTCTTTGAAGAAATGGCGTGACCTAATTTAAAGCAGAGTGAGACTTTCTTCCACCTAAATAGATACATATCTTAAACAAAAAATGTTCTCTGAACTCATCGAAACAGATAACTAATAGTTATACGGTCATTCCCACTTCATGATAACTCCAAAAAAGTGAATTTATAACATGCTGTTTTGATTACTAGTTTATGTAACAGTTTTATTAAGCTGATTCCAAAGCAATATGTTCCAAAGTGGTTTATATGAGGACACTAATAAAGCAGCATACCAAGCAAATAGACCGACCATTATTTGGACAGTTACCATGAATCGTTTCCATTGTCTTTTTGAAGATTCTCCAAATTCTGAAAGTCTAATATGGCTGAGGGAATCCAAGAGTTCAAAATTCACAAATAGAGTCAAAGACAAGGCCATCAAATGCAAGGACTTCATCTTTTATCTCAAGAGTACTTTCAAGGACTTCACTGATTTGTATTTGGTAATCGAAACAGCACGGACCGTTGAGGAATGCATCAACTTAATACTTTCTCCACTTGTTTGAAGGTAGCTGATAAACTATATTTCTTAGCAGAATGAGAGCTGCGGAAAATTCTTTACTCCCAAATAAACTGGTCACAGAGGAGGTAGACAGACTCTTCTCCCAAGGGAGCAGATATCCTTGAACTGCTTCCCAGCTGCATACATTTCTCTAGTATGGAAAATGAGCAGACTCTGATAGGATTCCTGAATGGTCAAGAAAGTCGAAAGAGTAAATAATGTCAACTCTGTTCTGAACTTATTACCAGTACCCTTTAACAGTGGTGCCCAAATTAGTCTTCACTCCCAAAAGAACCATTGGGAAAATTGTAGAAAAATTAAGAAAACGCAAGTAACTTTTAGTGGACAATAGCAAAATAGTGATTAAAGAATAAGCCTTAAGCAGTAAATGTGCTCTTGAAAAATTAATTGATTTCCATAGTAAATTTCTCATCAGAGATAAATTTAAACGTTCATTATTTGAACTATAATATGTATCTTAGTTACCTAGTGCTGCCATAGCAGAAATACCACAAGGGGATGGCTTTAACGAACAGAAATTTATTCTCTCACAGTCTAGGAAGTTAAAAGTCCAAATTCAGGGTGCCAGCTCCAGGAGAAGGCTTTCTCTCTCTGTTAGCTCTGAAGGAAGGTCCTTGTCATCAATCTTCCTCTGGTCTAGCAGTTTCTCAGTGCAGGGACCCTGAGTCCAAAGGACACGATTGCTCCTGGCTCTTCTTTCTTGGGGGTAGGAGGTCCCTCTGTCTCTCTGCTCACTTATCTCTTTTATATCTCAAAAGAGATTGACTTAAGATACAATCTAATGTTGTAGATTGAGACCTGCCTCATTAACATAACTGCCTCTAATCCTGCCTCATTAACTTCATAGAGGGAGGATTTGCAACACATGGGAAACTCATATTAGTTGATAAAATGGTGGACAGTCACACAATACTGGGAATCATGGCCTAGCCAAGTTGACACACACTTTTGGGGGACACAATTCAATACATAACAATATGAAAAGAGGAACATCAGAAGAAGGAAGCTAGGTATCAATCAATAATAAGTAATTATTGAGTACCTACTGTGTACCCAGACAGATCTTTGAGAAACAAACCCAAACAGGTCTATCTCCACTGAGCTCACGATTGTAAAGGAAAACATGGCCAGAAAATCCAAACAAATTTAAGTATTGCTGGCCTGGAGTACTTAAGGGGGTTGCTGAGGAAGGGAGAAGGCGGGTAGCTTGAAGTGGGGAGACGGTGATGAATAAAGGAATCTCTACAGACAGGTACAGTCAAAGACTTCATAGTGAACTACAGATTTCAAGTTGCCTATGTGGGCTGTGAGAAATGGTTGCAAAAATCATGAAGAGAGAAGAAATGAGAGTTGGAGTAAATGCGTGAAAAAGAGAAACACTGTGTTGCAAGCACTATTATTACTTCTTTCCTTCATTTGACAAGTATTTACTGAGTACCTGCTACTAGGAACAATTCTAGACACCGGGTGTGTGTTGGTAACAAACAATTTGCCCTCATAGAGCTCCCATCCAGTGCAAACAATTAGTTAAAGGAAAAACACACTATGTTGGTTAAGGAAAAATGTCAGGAAAGAAATGGAAGGAGAAAAGAAATAGAAAATTTGTGATATTTCGTTCTTCACCATTTTTCTAAATAACCATTGTTTTTAGGCATATTATTGTCAAATAATTCACAAAATCTGGCCTTTATTGTGTGTATTCTTAGTGCCCTTACTTTGAATATATGATTAATTTAAATTAATTATTTAATTAATTCAAAGGAGAATGAGGCTTTTTTTCCACTTAGATACATATCTTAAAAAATGTATATAATATGATATAATAAAAAATATATTATAGCTTGCCATATCAAAACAAGTCAAAACTTGACTTGAAATTGTAGATTTGGAAGAATATATCTCATTAGAAAAAAATGAGTCTTAAATACGTAGAATAGCAAAAGAATAGAATTTTCATATGAGGTAGATACAGATTTATTTGTTGCAAATTTACTCATAAATTCTCCTCAGCAGCTCACTTCCCTCAGTCCAATTTTCCTACTATTTTTCTGCCACCAAATCCCTTAGTCACTTCTGACTTTTCCCTTTCCCAGTATTAACTGGGCAACACTCCTTTTGTATGTATTTGTCTATTGCCCACTGCCATTACCTACTGGCACCAGAACTCATTCCCTTTCTAATGAATACAATAGTTTCTGGTGTTTGGTGTTTCCTTCTGCCAATCATTTTGGATCAAAATCTTTCCTTCTGCGCTCAGTAGGCTTACCACTTCCTACTGAAGATAGTCCAGACTCCTTTGATGAGCACCGGACTTTCTATGCATTTTTTTCAAGATCCCCAACGTGTTTTCTCAACCTTATATTTTCCGTTTATTGATTCAAAAATATTTTTTGAACACCTCCGTAATTCAAGTCATGTTAGAGGCTTAGGATACAAAGATAAATAGCTCACAACTCTGCCTTAGCAGCTCTCAGTTTTGTGAAGGGGAAAGACAAGTATGCGAAGAGCCCACAGTCCATGGGTGGTAAAAATGGTTAACAGCACCCAGCTGCTACCTGAAAGGTTGGAGGTTCGAGTCTACCTAGACACACCTCTGAAGAAAGGCATGGTGATCTACTTCCAAATAATCAGCCATTGAAAACCCTATGGATCACAGTTCTACTCTAACATGCATGGGCTTGCCATGAGCCAGCAACTGGTACAAATAACTCATAACGTGTTGAGAGCGATGACAGCGGTTGGCCAGGGATCACTGGAATGAAGAGCCGCATCCTGCTATCTCGCTGACTTTGCTTCTTCAGTGCTGATTAAGTTAGTTTCTGTTACTAAAACATGGCTTACTCTTGTCAGTACTCCTTGACTTTCTTCAGGCTGTTCCCACCCTGCGGAATGCCTTTCCTTCTGTTTTTGTAAGTGCCCAAATATATCAGGTCTTTCAAAGACTAGATCTGATGTCAAATAATCCATGAAGCTCTCCTTAGTCCCTAGTCATTATTTCTTGTTTATTTCCTTTCTCTTTCTAATCACATTCTTATTTATATTAGGGTTTATTAATGTGTTATCTTATTATGCTTGTCTACCTCTTAAGAGCAGCAACTATGATTAACATATTTATGTATCTCTCGATACATGAACCAAAAAAAAAAACTTTCACAAAATAGATGCTCAATGAATGTTCCCTGAACTAAAACACTAGACAATAAATTGTATACCAAACTCAATGTAATATAGAACAATGACTGGACTATTCAAATTGATCCCCCACACTTGTAAAACTACTACATAAATTACAGCATAAATTAACAACGGTAGAGCGAAAAGCTGCCGCTGACAGACTAGACCCCAGGCTTGAAGGGGTTAAGCAAATCTATCCACAAAGGGGAAAAAGTGTTCCTTTGCCTTCATTAAAGACTAATTTTAGGTCTTTTAGTAATTAAATGAACACGTTGTTTATTTTCCATACACTTTCGGCCCCGAGTCTTGGAAAATACATAAAATTTCCAAGAATTAAAGTTTCCATTAACACAAGTGCCAAAATCACAAGGCTTGACCTGTGCGAGAAAGCACATTTGTCTTTGCTGGCTTCTTTTCAAAAAGCTATAGAAGGGTATTTACCGTACAACCTTCCTTGTGCGTAAGTGCTCTGTTTTATCATTCAGATCATCTAGATGAGACGGAGAAGCTACAACATTTTAGAAAACAACGAATTACTGAGCAATGACCGTTTGAGTGCGTAAGTGTTGACAGTGGTCCCTGTTTGGGGTAAAATTTCTTCACTGGAAGAGACTAGGAATATTTTGCTATTTTGTTTTGTTTTGATTTGATTTGCTTTGTGTGTGTGTGTATTACTCACTGAAAACTGGCTCTGGCTGCCGAAGCAATAATTTACCGTAGTGGGGTTCAGAACATCTTCCACCTGTATGTCACTACTAAAGGGAAATTTAAGGTAAATAAATGCGTGTGCACGCAGCTTGAACGCCTCGGAAGAATATTTTCTGACCTATTTGGTTGTATTCAGTCTGAAACAGCCCAGTTGTCTATCCAGGTTACAAAAATAAATAATAAAATACAAAATAAATTCTCCTTACGTCAGTGAACTTGGACTCAGAAAGTTCTCTCCCTGAGCGGGGAGCCTTTTGAAGACGAGTGTGTCACGCCGGCGGCAGGGGGTCGCCACTACTGGGAAAAGAGCTGGCTCTGCAGGTCCCGCCCTCCCCCAGGGTCGCCCCTCCCGCTGGCTGGCTCCCTGCCTCCCCAGGACGCGCCTTTACCTCCTCCCTGCACGCCCCAACCTCGGGCACAGCGGCGGCCTCAGAGGTCTGGCGCATGTCAAAGCCATAACGGGGAGGCTGATTTGTGGAGCATCGTCCCCAAGCTCGTCTCCCCCGAGCCCCTCCTTCGCCCACTGTGTCTGCCAAGAGAGTCCAGCTGAGCGGGGGGAGGGAAGATCTACACCCATCCCCCTCCCCCCGGCCCTCCCGGCATTTAGATGCAATTACACCTTTTACGATTTTATCTCTTCTCTTTAGACCACTCGGCCCCCTGATCTGTCCTTCCGGCTTTCGCGGCCCCTGCTCCCGCGCCCCGGGATGGGAGAGCAAGGGACCTGCCGACGGTCGGCCGGCGTGTGTGTGAAGGTCCAGCCGCCGCGCCCGCTGCCCAGAGTCTGTAAGTTTCAACGCTCCTCCGGGAGAGGGGAGGGTGAGGCTTTCCACGTCCTCGCAAATGATTTAAAATGCAAAACACAGCACAGGTTTGCAGTGTTGGATGGACTTTTCAAACATTCTACTATGACTGCGTCTGCAGCCCGCAGGGGCTTGTGTGTTTGATCCCTTCGTTGTAAGGAAGTTTTCAAGTTATAATATTATGAGTTCCATGGGATACTTTTTTGTCTTTTTTTTTTTTTTAATGCAACTCATACTTTCTTCAAATTTAAAATAATTATTCATACTGTTCAGGTTACATTGCGCATCGCTTTTTATTTTGTCAGATTACGCTAAACACGTTATTTACATTTTACAGGAGTCAACGGCCTTTTCTTTGCCTACTTCTAACAGTAACGGAGGGAGACTTTCCCTTCCTTACTTTTAGTATTGCTGTATCATCTAAATACTTTAATAAATAGATCCTACTGCATTCTGGCCTTAATTTTCATCACTGACACTTCGAGTTGGTGTCCTTGCACTAATCAACAGACGTGGTTGATCTCAGAGAATTATCTCTGAGCCTACTGTTTGCATGAAAGCTCCTGGTTTTAAGACTATTCCCCTATACGCTGAAAAGGAAAATGGAAACAGGTTACGGATTCAGACCAAGTAACAATTTCTGTGGGATCCCAGAACTCAAGCAAAAGCTAGCTTCGTGTTTAGATTAACTAAATCGTACTTTTACCTTTGCATGTCACCCTGAGTGTATATAGACATGCTCCTGAATACAAGGCTGAAGCAGTGAGGGAATGATTTTATGTCTCTATCTCTACACACACTTCTGTATTACTATTATTTTAATTATCGTTTCCCTTGGGCAGGAGGACGGGTCTTGGAAGGAGGCAGGTCAGAGGCAGGTGGATAGGCTGGCTATGGTGACAGGACGATGTTGGCCAGAAAGAGCATCATCCCCGAGGAGTACGTGCTGGCGCGCATCGCCGCGGAGAACCTGCGCAAGCCGCGCATCCGAGACCGACTTCGCAAAGCCCGCTTCATCGCCAAGAGCGGGGCCTGCAACCTGGCTCACAAGAACATCCGCGAGCAAGGACGCTTCCTTCAGGACATCTTCACCACCCTGGTGGACCTGAAATGGCGCCACACGCTGGTCATCTTTACCATGTCGTTCCTCTGCAGCTGGCTGCTCTTCGCCATCATGTGGTGGCTGGTGGCCTTTGCCCATGGGGACATCTATGCTTACATGGAGAAAAGCGCAGTGGAGAAGAGTGGCCTGGAGTCCACTGTGTGTGTGACTAACGTCAGGTAAGAATGCAGCAGGATTGCGAGTAGCATAGCAAAAATATTATACTGCCTTTCTGTTGTCACTCTCTTATTTTGTTGAAAGGGAAATAAAGGGTTTGCTTTAGAAACAAGAAAGCCAATAATAATCATCTAAGCTATTACAAATCTTTTAAAATGCAGCCTTATAGATAAGGACTCTCTGAAAATGTAGAACTTCAATCCTTTGGATTAGACTTGAAAATTTTATACCAGTTATTTAAAAATTGTTGTGGTTCGAAAGAATTACACAGAGCACTTCCACACACACACAAAACTCACACATTTAGCACTTACACACACACACAAAACTCACACATTTAGTTTTCAGCATAAAAAATCTGCTGTCTGTAATTTCAGTGTCTACAAATAAATATCTCTGATCGACAAAAAAATTCTTATGCAGATACTGGTAATACTTTTCCCTGATGTCTCTTATCCATAACATTTTCAGAAATAGTGAGAAAAAGGAGAAGGCTCTCGTGGGGCAGGGTCCTGGATTAAAAATCTACTAAAAATGAAATAAATAGAAACCCTTCTTTATTACAATTATCTTAACATAGCTAATTCCTTGCACTGGATTCTGAAATTAAAAGTTATGTTAAGATTCGAACCAGAAAAACATGATTTTTTTAAATGGAAATTGGTCCAAAATTTTCTTGGAAAGGATTATATAGAAGTGATTTAATGTTGGACTCCTTCTTTCAAAGTCTTAATAGAATAAGAAGGAAACAATTCTTAGATTACCTAATGTTTGCTTTTTCTCTTATTAGTATTTCAAAGATAGGTAAAGTGAATTTGTTTTCACAGATTCTCTTTTCATGTTTTCAGATGGTCTAAGAACATGTGGCTGGAGTAATTTGTATCTTAATTTGTTTTGTTGGAATATTGAAAAAGATAATTTATTTCTGTTGCAAAAACATTTACTCTAAGCAAAACAACAGTAATAGTACTGGAAAAATTTCCAGGACATCTGAATAATGTGCCAAATTCACATAGTGCGCAAAGCAAAGAAACATGAACAAGAACCATACCGCCAGGAAACTGTAAAGAATGAGACCTTTACTGACCCTGGAATCTTATAAAGCTAGCAAAGATACCACTGCAAGAACCAGAAACCCAGGCTGTGACCTTGTCCATCCTCCCATTTCCTAAGTAACTGCAATGCCAGCATATCATAGAGGGATGCAGCGTCTGTATGGAGAGATAGCTTACCACAGATTTCAGGCGGAGAGAATACTACGTTGACCTGATTAACTACCTTTACCACTGAGTAAATACTATTTTCTTTTCAACACAAGCTTTTGTCTCAAAGGAAAATGTAGGTGAAAAATGTAGGTGATCGTCAGTACACCAGTTATAAAGAAAACCATTAAAATACCGTGCACAACAGGTATTTGAAGGTCAAAATTCATTTTCTACAATATTTCTCTTTAGGAAACTTATCGGCACTGGCATTGGTGTGAATCATTTTCATATCAAGAGAAATTTTTGATAAATATGCAGTAAACTCATTGCCGTCAAGTCAACCCAACTCATAGGGTCCTTACAGGACAGAGTAGAACAGCCCCATGAGGTTTCCAAGGAGTGGCTGGTGGATTTGAAATGCCGACCTTTTTGGGAGCAACCGACCTCTTAACCATTGCACCACCAGGGCTCCAAACATGCAGTAGCCACTCATAAAAAGAGATAAAAGAAACCATAAAGATAATCCTTGAAAAAAAAGGACAGATTTTATTTGCAAGACAAATATATTGCCTTTTTCCATGAAAATGAAGTCATTAAGCAGTTTATTAAATATATATCATAGAAGTAATATTCTTCCAATAATTTTTAAAAAGAACTTTAGAGGGTCTACTGGTTATTAATAGCTGTTAGCTCTTATTTTTTCAAATAAGATGTGATCTGAAGCATGTTCTTTCAATCCACTGATGCATTCCTGCTTATGTGAACATTAACTATGATAAATGCTGAAAATACAACGGAACAAAGTTGGGCTTCTCAGAACAGCAATTTTAGCATTTTAAATTGCAGTTCCTACCTACAAAAAATTATTTGCTATCTTTAAACAAACAAACAAACTCATTGCCATCGAGTCGATTCTGACTCATAGCAACCCTATAGGATAGAGTAGAACTGCGCCATAGGGTTTCCAGGGAGCAGTTGGTGGATTCAGACTGCGGGCCTTCTGGTTAGCAGCTGAGTTCTTAACCATTTTGTTACCAGGTCTCCTTGCTATCTTTAAGGTTGTTCTATTCTTACTGATTTTATTTTAATATTGTGGTACTATTAATACTTTAATCTCAACATACAGTTTAATCATAAGAAAACTTACATAATAAAAAAAAAATTACCAAAAATATAGAAACAGAAAAATCTCTGTGCCCTCCCAACGGGAATTTAAAATACGGCTAATAATAATTCTTAGTCTTTGAATTTCCCTTCCTTTTATAAGTTCAATGTCCTGCCTAGTCATCAAGATTAGAAACAACTTTTTAAAGCGAATACTCACCAACGTTTCCAAACAACATTCTACACTCTAGTTTTAGAGTGGCTCTCTTTCCCCTTAGTGCAGATGACTCTCTGAGTCAGAAAGCAAACCAGCATTATTTCCCCTTTCTCATTATGATTCTTGCTCACTCTCTGTAGCAGAACAAAAGACAAGCTAAACGGTTTCATCTGTTGACATTGTTTAGTATGATACTCATCCACTGCCTTTGAGTTGATTCCGACTCATAGCGACCCTGCAGGACAGAATAGCACTGCCCCATAGGGTGTCTGAGGCTGTAAATCTTCACAGAAGCAGACTGCCACACCTTTGTCCTGTAGAGTAGCTGGTGCGTTTGAACTTCTAAACTTTTCTAAACAAAAGCAGCCAAGTGCTTTAACCACTGCGCCACTGGGTCTCCTATTAGAAATCAACGTTGTATCTATGCCCTTCCTCTGGAGTCCCTTCCTGTTCTTTGCCGTAGTTTTGGACCATGTGGCATACCTTGTTTTGTGTAGCTAGTGCAAGTAGCAATTAATGTGGTTTCCTATAAATCCTTAATTCCAAAAAGAAAGAGGAAAGGCACCTTTCACACTCCACTTAAAAGCTAATCAAAAAAGCCATTTATGCCTGCTCCCTTACCCATCCTGGTGTCCCAGCAAGGTGCCTTGTGTATGTTAAGTACTAAAGCGTTTTAAAATTTTGTTCACTCATTTTGTGTGACATTAATAAATGTTCTCATTTGATGACGCTTTGACAGATGGCCTATGCATGGCTAGTCTTAGAGAAGGTTGAAATTGGGGTTTGGGAGGAAGATAGGACTAATATTGTTTCTATTGAGAAGCTGTAACAGTGTTTGGAATGTAGTAAGTGAACAAATTAATGATAAGGCTAATGAAATTTAGTGCTACTCAAAAGGGTGGGGTGAGGTGAGGCTAAATCAGAATCACCTGAGAGCTTTCCAAAGCGTCTTACCCAGTTCTCGCCTTGAACCTACCAAGTCAGTGTCTGCACTGAGATGTGGAGGAGATGTGCAGTCTAATAAAGCTCTCCAGGGAAATTCTGACACTTGTTGGCCTTTCCCATTTCCACTTTCAGAGCACTTGGCCAGAATTCAGAAGACTGAGTTCTTATTCATGATATGATGTTGACATTGACATAGACAGTGCCCATCTCTGTCTCAAAGTCTTCCTTTAGTAGCTTCAGTATGCGTTAGATTGCATAGAAGACACAGTCAATAAGAAAACACCTTTCTTTCCAAATGGCAAGATATTCTTTATTATTAAAAATATTAGTATTTTTGAATGATGTGTTTTGTGCCACTTTGTAGCACTCTAAATGATAAGTATTAGCAAATGAACATGGTTTTAAAGGTTGTAAATAGTGAAAAGCTCACTCATTGCTCTACTTTCAATATGACTCAAGTCACTTAAACACAAATATTCAAGAGTAAGTGCTTGTCAAAAATATTGTTTGGTAGTCTCTATGTTACGGATTTTAATTTAGATTAACAAATAATTTTCAATCTGATGATGTGTCAATTCTGCATGAAATAGACATCATTTACTTTGTGAAACTGTCTACCAGGAAGTTGCTTATCGTATTATTGTATTAATGCTTTTACACAAGGAGGCCCATCATTTAATGACCCAGAAAACACTACCAAAATTGTATCCTAGACGTCTGGAGGTAGTGTGTGTACAGAAACAACAACAAAAAGAGCTTGTGCTTAGAATCGGGCATCTGGCAAGTTAAGTTGACTAGTATGTCTAAAGGCATCTGATGGCCTTTGGGGGAAGAAAGTGAAAAATTTAGCTTGATACGTTATTTATTATTCAAAATTTGACCTAATGGCATTGTTTTCTGATACCATTCCTTACAGATCTTTCACCTCTGCTTTTCTCTTCTCCATTGAGGTTCAAGTGACAATTGGATTTGGAGGAAGAATGATGACAGAGGAATGCCCTCTGGCCATCACAGTTTTGATTCTCCAGAACATTGTGGGTTTAATCATCAATGCAGTCATGTTGGGCTGCATTTTCATGAAAACAGCTCAGGCTCACAGAAGGGCCGAGACTTTGATTTTCAGCCGCCATGCTGTAATTGCTGTCAGAAATGGCAAGCTATGCTTCATGTTCCGAGTGGGTGACCTACGGAAAAGCATGATCATTAGCGCCTCAGTACGCATCCAGGTGGTCAGGAAAACAACCACACCGGAAGGGGAGGTGGTGCCTATTCACCAACTGGACATTCCTGTTGATAATCCTATTGACAGTAATAATATTTTTCTGGTGGCCCCTTTGATCATCTGCCATGTGATTGACAAACGCAGCCCCCTGTATGATATCTCAGCAACTGACCTCGTCAACCAAGACCTGGAGGTCATAGTCATTCTAGAAGGAGTAGTCGAAACTACTGGCATTACCACACAAGCGCGAACCTCCTACATCGCTGAGGAGATCCAATGGGGCCACCGCTTTGTGTCTATTGTGACTGAGGAGGAAGGTGTGTATTCTGTGGATTACTCCAAATTTGGCAACACTGTCAAAGTCGCTGCTCCGCGGTGCAGTGCCCGAGAGCTGGATGAGAAGCCTTCCATCCTTATTCAGACCCTCCAGAAGAGTGAGTTGTCCCATCAAAATTCTCTGAGGAAGCGCAATTCCATGCGAAGAAACAATTCCATGAGAAGGAACAACTCCATCCGAAGGAACAACTCTTCCCTCATTGTGCCAAAGGTGCAATTTATGACTCCAGAGGGAAACCAGAACACATCGGCATCATGACAGTAAGACAACTCGAGACAGTATCTTATTCAATTTTGAAGGCCCATTTTGGGCCTGAACCAGACTGAACTAGAGCTGGAACACAAAAATTTGTGTTTCTACATTTTACTGCACTAAATGGTATTCATATTCAGAGAACAGCACTTTTTATATCAATAAATAATAACACTAAAGGTGGAGGAATCACGCCTCACACTTATTTCATATATATAGTATTCACAGTGGTATGCTTACATTCTATACAGGTTAATATATATAGTTCTCATTTATCTCAATTTGAAACATAAGAATTACATTAATATTGATAGAAGAGTTGGCCAAGGGATGATTTTGTTTGAAATGTTTACTTGAACCACAGATCCCTGTGTTCTATTGTTCACTCTGGAAATGCAGGTAGACTAGGAGGACAAAAAAATGAAATCATGCTATTAACACCTTTGACATGTCAGCTAGTATGCTGCCTTCTCCCTCCTCCATGGTACTGCACCTAGGAGAGCTACGTGGTAAGAAGCAAGAGGCAAAAACTGCTTAGTGCTGTCTGCTTCTAAGCAGGTTCTGTTCATTCACTTAGCCCTTCATAACGACCCCAGAGTCTTCCTGGTCCTCCTCACGGCAGCCATTTACTGAACAGGGCTTGGAGAGAAGGTAAGAACTTTCCAGTCTCACTTAGGACTGGATTCCCAAAAGTGACAATAACTTCCTTCAGCTTTGCACTTCTTCTTATGAACCTCCACAAGGAAATACCATATTGAATATTTTATTAAAATATTTTATTTTATTCACTGTCGTTCTGTGATTTCTCTTTCACAAAATCAGGTCTAGTTGAAGATCAAGAAAAACATTTTTAGAGGCATTTGAAAGAGCTGTCTCACAACCCAAAGCGATAACACACACACCTCTGAGATCTCTCTCTCTCTGAGCTCCGTTAAACTCCAAGAGAACTACATTTTTTATTATTGTTGCTTTGATTTCATATTATTCCAGGTTTTAAACTGTCTCTTGGCTTTTCTGTGAGAGCCTGATGTACCGTGAACATCCTGTAACATTTTCTTTTCTTTGAATTTCCCATCTCCCACCTTAAAAACCACATTTTCTTCCTCAGGAATATATGATTTTGGGCCTGGCATATATAGATTTAGGTCCATGGGTGGCATAAATGGTTTGCACTTAGCGACTAACCTAAAGGTTGGTGGCTCAAACCCACCCAGCGTTACTGCAGAAGAAAGACCTGGTGATCTACGTCTGTAAAGATTACAGCAAAAAACGCTACGGAGCAGTTCTACTCTGCAACATATGGGGTTGCCATGAGTTGGAATAGATGGCAATGGATTTTTTTTTTTTTCTCTTTTTTGGCTTTTAAAAATATATAGAGATCTAGCATTATCTCAATTGTTAAAATGAGGTTTTTAAGCAAAGCTTGATTTCATCATCCTTACTGAGCAAAACAAAATGAACCCCATTACCATTGAGTCGATTCTGACTCATAGCGACCCTATAGGACAGAGTAGAACTTCCCCATAGGGTTTCCAAGGAAAGGCTGGTAGAATAGCTCCTGATTATTCAAGGAGGGGTGGTGTTTTAGTTATCTAGCACTGCCAAAACAGAAATGCCACAAATGGGTGACTTTAACAAACAGAAATTATTTTCTCACAATTTTGGAGGCTGGAAGTCCGAAATCAAGGTGCCGGCTCTAGGGGAAGGCATTCTCTCCTTGTCAGCTCTAGGGGAAGGTCTTTGTCTCTTCAACTTCCGTTCCTTGGTTTCTTGGTGATCTTCATGTGGTCTGGCATCAGTTTGCCCCCATCTCTGCTTGCTTACTTGCTTGTTTAGTCTCTTTTATATCTCAAAAGAGATCCATTTAAGACACATCTTAAGCTAATACTCTCATTAACATAACAAATAAAACCCATTCCCAAATGGGATTATAACCACAGGCATAGGGGTTAGGATTAGCAGTACAGATTTCGGGGGGGGGGGCAGAATTCAATTCATAACAAGCGGAAACTTAGAAGTATTAAGCTATGGTTTTATTCTCACATTTCACATAGCTGAACATCAAGAAGCTGAGCTCTTGGGAAGTCTTTTACACAGATTTTTTTAAAATTTCATTTCAGGTATGAGCATTGAAATAGGCAGCTGATCATGAGGCTGTTCAAATCTTACCTTAAACAAAAGACTCGTGATTCTAACCAGGTAGACGGAAATTGTTTATCAGGATACTGAGAGAGTTAGTTATTGCTGAGAAAGTTCTAACCACCCCTTTCAACTCCATATTCATATAGCAAGCTCCACTGGGATGTCTAATAAGCATTGAAACATGTCTACAACCAAAAGCTTCATTCCCACTCACAAAACCTATTTCTCTTCTCTCCACAAGTCTTCTAATCGTTAAGTCCAAAACCTGGGAGTCATAATTGACACCCATCTCTTCCTCTGTTCTCTTTCATCCCATCCATTAGCAAAATCTGCTGGCTCTGTCTTCAATACATGTTCAGAGTATGACCAATTCTCTCCGCCTCCATCAATTTCTCCATCGCCCATACAGGACTGCTCATCACCCAGTACACATGGATGCAGTGTTACCAGTCGTTAGAATACGGCACCACTTCTGTAAAGGATGGTAAAGAAAAATCTACCCGAAAGAGACTTACCTGAGCGAGCACAGAGGTGGATAACAGCTTTCATAGTAGTTCTGACACAGATGACGGTATCCCCATAGCAGCTGAGCAGAGCCAGAAGGCAGCTGCCAAAGCAACAATGGGAACATACGCAGTGCCTGCCTCCAGCTAAGTAGCAGCCTGACATTTGTAGAGATGACATAGGTTACAGGACAGGCAATGTTGGTGGGACATAGTCAGTGAGACTGAGATGCTGGATTTCTGAGTCCAGGTGATACAGAAAGTCCTGGCACCCAAAGGAAAAGCTAGCTATAGAACGTGGGCAGTACCCTCAGACACCTGCTGGCTGCAACAAAATGCTGGGTGCCAAGAACCTAATGACCATTAATTTAATGTGAAAGTTAATGGAAGAGTTTGATGGGGTTTCGTATGTCAAGTCATGGCTCAAATAAAACCAAAAAACCAAACCCATTGCCGTCGAGTAGATTCCGACTCATAGCGAACCTATAGGACAGAGTAGAACTGCCCCATAGGGTTTCCAAGGAGAGCGTGGTGGATTTGAACTGCTGACCTTTTGTTTAACAGCAGAGCCAAGCTCTTAACCACTCAGATAGGGACATCATTTCGCTAGTGACAACCACATCAAACAAAAGATTACATCAATAGTTTCTAAAAATCAGCAAACATTTTAGAGATTATTAAAATGATGTGATGAGCTATTTTTGCTAAAATATGTTTCACTGAGTAAGCAGTTTTAGGAATTATATGTACATGTATGTAAAATATATATATTGCCGTCAGATCAATTCCAACTCATAGTGGCCCTATAGGACAGAGTAGAACTGCCCCATAGGGTTTCCAAGGGGTGGCTGATGGATTCAAACTGCTGACCTTTTGGTTAGCAGCTGAGCTCTTAACCACTGTACCACCAGAACTCCAGGAACTATATAGCTTAGTTTATTTAGAAAATAAAAAGTCTTTATATAATATATATGCACATATGCACATATAAAATATTTTCCTTATATATTAAATTTAAATATTATTTTCTACTGAAATTCACCCTAGTCTATGCTTCCACCATAGTCTTCATACAGCAGCCATGATATCTTTTTAAATCATGAAACATTACATAATGCCTCTGCTCAAAATCATCTTACAGAATTCCATTTTTCTCAAAATGAAAACCTAAGTCTTTAATAAGACCCATGAGGCACACATCTCATTGCCTGTCACTAATGCTCTGGAAAATTCTCACTTTATGCCACATTGACCTGGCTGTTCTTTACAACAGCTAAACATACTACTGCATCATTGATTGGCTTCTGCCCAAAGCATTTTTCCCCAGACGTCTTATGAGTCTCTCCTGTCATTTTTTAGGTCTCTGCTCAGATGCCATTTCATGAGTCAGTAGGTATAGTGGTTAAGAAAATAGACTCTGCAGTCATACTGCCTGGGTTTAACTTCTTTGTGCCTCAGTCTCCCCATGTATAAAATCATATACAAAATCAGCTTCTCCATATATAAAAAGATGATAGTACCTACCTCATAAGTTGTGAAGATTAAATAGTTAATGTATATAAAGAATTTAAAAGAGCTGAATTAATTTTCCCAGGACAAAAGCTTGCAATAAATGACTGCCTTGAAATAAATCAGAGTCTTAGTAATGACTAATTCACTGTACTGAATTTGTTCTCTAGAACAGATTAAAGGCCTTTGCAGCATGAGTCTGATTTTTCAAAAACTTTTCAGTAGAGGCTTTGCATCTGCCCACTCCCAGTTACTTCCTGATTCTTTGACATCTGTCACTTGCTTTTCTCCAAACAATGAGCTATAATGTGTAAAGGGAAACATTTTGAATACAGAGGAGATTTCTGGTTTCATATGTCAATCAATTATTTATTCATTCAGTATATGTATTGAATGTCTACCCTGTCTGAACACTGACCAGCTGGCAAAAATAACTAAGTGTGTTTCTTTTCTCTAAAGAGGAGCAGAAATTGATAGCCAGGGTAAGCGCTGATTCTGTTCCCAAGCAATCTCAGATGGGAAGCATAGGGTGAGAGAAACTGAATTAGAAGCCAGCATTACAGAAGAGATACTCCCATTCCAAAATCAAAACCCAAGTCTCCCCCTCATTACTGAGCAGACGTGGGAAGATAGCAGAAGACGGAGCGCTGTTACTCCTCTAGCTTTGGGGATGGCTGAGTGGCGACATGGAACGCTGTTAGTCCTTAAAACTGTCACCTTTCTGCTTTCCTAAATCTAATACAGTTTTATTCTGCAATTCGTCATCATTTGCTCTTTGGCTCATAACTTTTTGTGAGTAAAAATCCTATTGGCCCTGCCCACAGAAACTTGTAAATATGCCTAGCCAAGTGTTCTGACACTTAAGTGTGTTTCAGAACCAACAGTGCCCCAGTGGCTTAAGGAAATGACCTTAGTTCCCAAAGAAACCCTAACTCCCAGAGAGGAAGTTAGACATTTAGGGAACTTGGGGCCACATTTTTTCCCTCCGTTAGTTGGAATCATTTTCAGTTGTTGTTTAATGATCTGGCGTTTATGGAGCAAAAAGTCTCCTCTTTAATAATAAATCAACTGTAGATAAAGAAGAAAGAATGAAAAGATATCTACATCTCCTGGGGCTCCCACCCCCAATTTCTGTTATTTTCAGCATGTGGAAGGTAGAGTTAGAACCGAAATTTGTGTCTCCAAGGACCAACGCATTAAACTAACCATAACAAATCTACAGGCTGTTTAAGAGGAAACCCAAGGGCCATGCTCTTCCCATGATCTTTATGCACAATTCTCAGCCATAGTGATGGGAATTTCCCCACAGACCGAGGGAAGGATGTGACTTTAACTACACCATTTGATAATTTGTTCCACAAATTCAAGCTTCAGTCCACGAAAACCTTAATCAGCTTTTAACTTCAGATCAAAATATCACATCGGAGCTTGAGTTCGTTTTAGATTTACATCCTCATTAGTACTCTTTCTCAGTCGTCCCAGTTCTCATGAAGATTTTCTTGGCTGTACTGGATGGCACTCCTCACCCACTCCAATACTCTCAGGAATAATTTAAGTGAAATTATTATTTTAATTACTTAAAAAACATTAAGGCTAGATTCCCGCATGCTATTTGGATTACTTCAGTGTTTATTAAATAAATACTGAAAAAGTGGAAGATAAAATAAGTATCTGTAAAACCAAAGTTAAAATATACTAAAATATACTTTTTCACTGAAAACTTAAACAGATTTTTTTTTTTTAAAGGCTTTCAATTATTCCCTATTGACTGCTGGAAAAAGTCCACACTCTTTACACAAGAGTCAAGATCTTTGGGTTTGACTCCAACACACCTTTCCAGCCTCATTTTCTACTCCCTCTGACATGGCAACTTCCACTGCTCCAAGTTCATCGACTGTTTTCTTCCAGTTCAGTCTCCTATGCAAGCTGCTTAGGTTGAAATTCTGTGCTTTCTCTGCCTACCCAAACTACTGCTTTACAAAGCCTTCTTAAAAGCCCCACCTCAATTAATCACTCCTTCTTCATACCTGCAACATGTAACTCTATATGTTGGTTATTTCATAATATTAGTATTATAGAACTTTTGATATCCTACACGTCTTTCCCCACTGTATGATAAATCTTTTTCCCAAACTGCTTAGCACAGTGCTTACCTAAAACAGATGGTTATAGCTGCCTGACAATTATCCCCGCCCAAATCATTCTTCCTTTATTTCATAGCAACAGAAAATTAGCAGGACACGTGGCCACTTAGCTAGCGATACTACATTTCCCAGCTTCTGTTGCAGCTAAGTGTGGCCATTATTAGATCAATGGCCTATGAACAGAAGTCAAATGAACTAACTTTCAATTTTTGGCTTTAAAAACTCCAGGCTTGAGTTCTTCTACCTTCTTTCCCCTCCTACTGGCTGGGCATGTATGTGGTGGAGACCCAGTTTTGGCCAAGCCAATCAGGACAAATCCCATGGAGCAAAAAGATGGAAGTAACATGGGGCACTGAATGACTTCATAGAGTAAAGTCACACCAGCTTTTAGACTGCTACCTGAAAGAGAAATAACTTTTATTTTATTTTAGTGTTTCTTTTTGTTTTGGGGTTGTTTGTATGTTTGTTACTATACTACAATTTAGCCTTTACTCTGACGAACATCGTGCTAATCAGATTAGGAAAAAAATCTCCCCACAGAGTGACAGAAGATATTTGCCATCTATATGTCTTATAAAGGGCACATGCCTATAAAATATAAAGTCCACTTACCAATCAATAAGAAAAATGCAAACAATCAAATAGAAAAGAATTGGCAAATGACATGAGAAAGCACATCGAAAAAGAGAGAATTTAAAAGGCCAGCACACATATCAAAAGGTGGCTCAATTTCACTAGTTATCCAAGAAATGCAAATAGAAACCACCATGTAATGCCGTTACATACCACCAGAATGGTTAAACAGAAAAAGACAAATGTTGACGAGAATGTGAAACAACTGGAACTCTTCATCTACCGCTAGTGGGAAGGTAAATTGCCATAAGCACTTTGAAAAACTGATTGCCAGGGTCTTCTAACACTAAATATATACAAACTGTATGACTAAGCAATTCTACTTTTAGGTGTATACCAAAAAGGCTCATATAAGAATGTTTATATGATCACTGTTCTTATAGCTTCAAACTGGAAACAACCCAAATGTTCACCTACGGTAAAATGGAGGTAGATAAATTGTGATACATTCCTATGGTGGAATACTACAAAACTATAAAAATGAATAATATGTAACTACTCACAAGACTTTGGTGTATCTCATAAACATAATTTTGAGCAAAAGAAACAGAATCAAAAGAGTATGTACTATATGGTGTGGAGTTAGAAGTCATTGTTTATCCTCGGACTCCAGAGGGCAGTGACCAGAAGGCAGCATGAGGCAGCTTCTGGAATTCAAGTAGCGTTCTGTTTTCTTGGACTGAGTGCTGATTACTTAGATGTATTTACTTTGGGGAAATTCATTAAACTGTACGTTATAATTTATGTACTTTTTAATATACATACCTGTTGCTGTCAAGTCGATTCCAATTCATAGCGACCCTATAGGACAGAGTAGAACTGCCCCATAGAGTTTCCAAGGCTGTACTCTTCCCGGAAGCAGACTGCCACATCTTTCTCCTGTGGAAGGGCTGGTGGATTGGAACCACTGCCTTTCGGTTAGCAGCCAAGCACTTAACTGCTCTACCAAGCGGTGCTCTTTTTTAATATGCATAGTGTCCTTCAATAAAAAATAAAGAAGTTTAAGCAAGCAAAAAAAAATTAAGGAGAGAAAAAGAATAAAAGGTAAAAAAATGAATCACTTAACACTGATCATCATTGATGAAACTCAACTTTTTTAATTGTGTAATAACTACAGTGGATTTTCTAGATTGACTGACTACCGAAAGACCTCATAAAATTAATACAACGATTTAAATACATTTGTCCCTGTTAGTCTCACAGTCTATTAGATTTATAGCTTATGTTGGAGCATGACTACACTCATCCATTAAACATTTATTTAAGAACTACTGTCTGCCAGGCATTGTGCTAAATCCTAGGAATAGACATTATAAGCCAAGTGCTTGCAAAGTGCCTATGGCCTAGCAGAATCATTTATCATACGATGCCTGCAGAGAGATGTTACAACATAGTGGTTACAGGCAGGGCCTTTGGAGTCAGGTGGCCTTGGCTCTGCCACTTATAATGGTGGGACACTGAATAACCTTAACCGCATTGAGCCTCAATTCACTTACTATACTATCCTTTTTCCCAAGGTCTTCTTATATAAGCATTAAGTCTTTAAAAAATTACTGAGGAATATATATTTATAATATTTCCATTGTAGGTGGAACTGCCTATTAGGCATAAAGAATTTCTGGCATGCCTTTGATCTTGGCAGTCAAACAGAATTAGCCTGGATTTGGGAGAAAGAGCAAGTTGATTTCAGGAATGGAACTAGGTTATTGAGAATATTGTAGTAGCTGTGGAAATGTGTGCCATAATGGACAGAATGTAGAGAAAAGAGTATATAAAGAGAGGTTAAACTGGAATGCTGGATTGAGAAACAAAGCATTCAGCTAACATGGGGAACTTATCAAATTTAAATAAGATTTCTGGCACTTGACATTATAAGGACTGAGTAAAAGTTTTTCTGTGTGATTATCCAAAATAAAGTTATTTCTGTCCCTGAATTCCTTTTGCAGATGACCAGTTTAAAGCCAATTATATTTCACTGGGGGGAAATGTGACGCTCTTCTTAACCTTTTATTAGAGAAAATTTCAAACACGTACAAGAGTAGGGAGTATAGTACTATGAACTCTGCGTATCCATGACTCAGCTTCAATAATAGCCAATGTGTGGTCAATCTTTTTTTATCCATTACCTCCCCCTACTTCCCTATATCCTTCTCTGATTATTTTGAAATAATCCAAGGCATCATACCCTTTCATCTGTAAATATGCCAATAGATAGACAAAAGATATGGCATCTTTTTAAAAAATCCTCACACTAAAAATAAAACCAACCGAAACCTTTTGATGTCATCAATGTGTTCCAGGAGTTATTATTGCTATAGCCAGGGTAATGCCCACCCTTAGCAGCAGCTAGAAATACTGATAGAAAATAAAAACTATCTACATTTGATAAAATTATGAAGTTGCAACTAGTAAATTAGAGGAGAAACAGGATGTCAAACTTCCAGACCACCAAAAGACTATAAGGGAGTTAAAGACCAGTCGATAAATCCAGTTAAAGTCAAAGAAGGAAAAAAAAAAACAAGTACATAAAATGAGGGTGGAAAATGGCAAAAATAAACCGATCATATAAGCATAAAAGAGATAAGTCTGAAAACATGAAGTAAGAAGATTCTAACAAATTATACTTGAATATAGTTTTGCTCTTTTGTTGATTTTAGATAGTCAAATCTAATTTACTCACTTCTGCTTTTTAAATTTCAGTCAAGTTCACATTATGTTTCCCTTATACATATTAAATTCTTGTCTGCATGGAATCATTTATTTTATGCTAAAAATAAAAAGGAAAAATCTTTATTACTGACTTTTTTCCCTTGGAAATATGTGATTTACATTATCTGACATTTAACAGTCATAATTTGGTACCACTAAACATCATAAAATGTATTTTTGTATCAATAATTAGTTCCAGAAACAAGCACATCCTTTAAGCCCTAAAAACGCCAGAACTATGATTCATTTGTGAAATTTTAGCAGTATTTCTTGCGGTGTATCTTGTCTTTCAATTCAATTTATCAACTATTTATTCAACTAGAGTTTTTTTGGCACAGTAAGTAGATATTAAGATGAATATAACAAAACTTCATTGCTAAAGAAAATTGCTATCCAATGAGAGGATGGCAGAAGGTTAAAAATAACAAAGCAGAACCTGACAAGGGCCAAAAGAGATGTGCAAACAAAAAACTGCAAGACATTAGGGTGGAAATAACATTCAGATATCAAGACTAAAGAATGGGAAGACTTGGAGCTGGGTCTTGAAAGACGAGCAATATTTTAACAGGCAAGAGATGAGCAAGGAGGATAACAAAAGCAGAATAAATGGCATTAATTCATTAATCCATTCAACGTGTATTTATTAAGCAAGGAATGACACTGTGTCAAATGTTGGAATACAACTGTGAGCAAGATAGACAAGGCCCCTGGTCTCATGGAGGTTCTAGTCTTGTGAAAAGGACAAGCAACAAAAAAGTAAACCGTTTTTTTTAACCCACAAAGTAATTTCACATAGAGATAAAAAGTGCCAAAGAAATAAACAGAAGAAAGATGTTTTGTACTAAAACCTTGCAACAGGATGAATTCTAAGAAAAATTAAAATGTCAGCCTATAAGAACATACCAGGATTTGAAGCTGAGAGGAATATGTACGTGATTGTTGGATGCGGTAGGCGCTAGTGGGAAAATGTAGTACGTTTTTACGTTGGAAGATGTAGAAGAAACTCCCTGAAAAGGTGAAATTTGAGTTGAAGCCTATAAGACAAGAACTGGCCAGAAGAGCAATGTGAAGTTCCAAAGTTCCGAGGCAGGGCTTGTTCAAGGAAGAGGACACAGGCCATTGTCCTGAGGACAAGAGTGTTTGGAGAGTCAGAATACACTTTTATTCTAGAAGAAATAGGAAGCCAGTGAAAGAAATTAAGCAGGAATTGTCACTGTTTAATTCATATACGTGTATGAAATTTATAAATATATAAATACATATATATATATTTAAGCTTAGCTGTAATCAATGGGAAAAAGGAAGGGGCCTGCTAGGGAACAGCAGAGAGAATAATATGAAGTCTATATAGAAGAAATAAACAAGAAGAACAAAGGAAATGAATTCAAAATGTAGATTAGGGTCATATTGTAGAAGGCACTGAGTGTCAGGATGGGAAGTTTGTGAATTTAATTTAGTAGGCAAGAGAAAGTCCTTGGATTTTTTTAAAGAAAGGACATGATCATGGTTTCACTTTATGAAAATAATTTCATGAACAATACGTTGGATGGGTCAGAGAAAGGGAAGTCATGATGATCAGATCACAGGCTACTGTAGTAGCACAGGCAGCCGGCAATGAAGGCTTGGACTAGGATTAGAGTAAGAGAAGCGTTAAAAAGAGACTGATGCACAGGACATTGTGGGAGAGAAAATCTATGGAATTGGAAGCTGATTTACTGAGGAGAAAGTAAAGGACAAGAAGGGATGACAGAAGAGTTACCGTGATTTAATGGTGGGTTTCATCACTCAAAAGATTCACGATGAAGAACAGACTACTAGGGAATAAATGTAGATTTATTTTGGCTATCAAGCATAATCAAGCATATCAAGCAGACATTTTAAATTCATTTTCAGCAGAAGTTGAGTCAGAGCCAGATATGTGTGCGTATGTCTTTGGGAGGGGTTCTTAGTTACCTAGTGCTGTTGTAATGGAAATACCACAAGTCAGTGACTTTAAAAGAAACAGAAATGTATTTTCTCATGGTTCTGGAGGATATAAGTCCAAATCAGAGTCTCAGCTGCGTCATTTCCTTCTATGGGCCTAGTTTCTAGTGACTGCTGGAATTCCTTTGATTGTAGACAATCTTCACATGATGTCTGTCTTGCCCTATGTGTGCCTCTGTGTCTATTCTGCTCTTTGTATAACTCAGAAGTGATTAGGTTTAGAACCCACTTTATTCTGGTATGACCTCATTAACATAACAAAAGAAAATCCCTGTTTCCAAACAGGGTCCTATTTACAAGTACAAGGGTAGGACTTGAACACATATTTTAGGGGGACAAAACTCAACCCATAACAGGAAGTATCTGCATAGACTACTCAAATGAAACCTCAGAAATGAGTAGTCTTGTCAAGGAGGAGAAGAGACGGAATGCAAAGCAGAGCCAGGAATAAAATTTGCAGAACTTTAGAGAGGCAGGAAGAGAGAAAAATCTTTAAAGAAGATGGAGAAATATTAAAGAGGGCAAGAGAAAAGCCTGGAAAATGTATGAGATAAGCCCTAAAAGACGAGAACTCCCTGAAGGATGGGACTGATCAATAGTATTTAGATGACACTACAGACTCGAGCATATCAATGATCTTGAAGATGGCACAAGACCGAGCAATATCTTCTTCTGTTATACACAATGTCACCACATTTCGGAGCTGATTTGACAGCAACTAACAATTACAACAACAAAAAACATTTCACGTGAAGGAGCACCCCTGCAAATGGTTAAGTGCTCAACTACTAGCCAAACAGTTGGCAGTTCAAACACACCTAGAGGCACCTCAGAAGACAGGCCTGGTGATCTGCTTCTGAATGGTCACAGCCTTGAAAATCCTATGGAGCAGTTCTGCTCTGTACACATGGCATCACCATGAGTCAAAATCAGCTCATGGCAACTAACAACAGCTAGTGGCCTCCACCAAAGATGTGGTCTCTACACACAAGATGTGTATGGTTTTTCCTGGGGTGATTTTAGTCTCACCATTACATTAATCAGCATTCCCTTTAGTGAGGGGCTGCCCGCTCTCCATTCATCCTTAGCCGGGGGTCTATGCTCTCACTGTTTCTGTATTAGTTATCCATTTCTGTGTAACAAAGGAGCACTATTAACGCAGTGGTGAAATGCTCGGCTGCTAACTGAAGGTCCACAGTTTGAATCTACCAGCCACTCCAAGGGAGAAAAATGTGGCAATCTGCTTTTGTAAAGATTATGGCCTTGGAAACCCTAGGGGGTAGTTCTACTCTGTCACATGGGTCGCTATGAGTCAGAATCTACTGGAAGGCAATGGGGGCTGTGTAACAAATAAGCACAAACTTAATGGCTTAAAACAACACATATTTATCTTCCCATAGTTTCTGTGGGTCAGGAGTCCAGGCACCGCTTACCTGAGTCCTCTGCTTCAAGTCCTCTCGTGCGGCTCAGACAAGATGTCAGTCTAACACTTGACTAGGGAAAGATCTGCTCATGTGGTTTTGGGCAGGCTTCAGTTCCTTAGAGCCTTTTGGGACTGAGGACCTCAGTTCTTAGCTGATTGTCGGTCAGAAGTTACCCTAAGTTCCTTGCCACATGGGCCTCCCCAAAGTGACCTCTTGCTTCATCAAAATTTACAAGCCAAGAGAGCAATAGAGTCAGCTAGCAAGACACACATTACAGTCTTAGTAACATAATCCTGGAAGTGACATTCCATCACCTTTGCCATATTTTATTGGTTAGAAGTGAATCACAGGATGTGAAATACCAGGAGGCTGAGGTCACTGGCAGCGATCTTACAGCCAACTTGCCATAGTCTCTGTTACGGACTGAATTGTGTCCCCAGAAAATATGTGTTGTAAATCCTAACCCTTATGCCTATGGGAAGGAGCCCTGGTGGTGCAGTGCTGAAGAGCTTGGCTGTTAACTGGAAGGTCAGCAGTTCGAACCCACCAGCTGCTCCAAGGGAGAAAGATGTGGCAGTCTGTTTCCGTAAAGATTTACTGTCTTGGAAACCCTATGGGGCAGTTCTACTCTGTCCTACAGGGTCCCTATGAGTCAGAATTGACTTGACAGCAATGATTTTGGTTTTTTTTTTTTTGGGGGGGTGGGGAGGGGAGTTTATGCCTGTGATTATAATCCCATTTGGGAATGGATTATCTTTGTTATATTTATGAGGCAGGATTAGTGTAGGGTGTATCTTGAGTCAATCTCTTTTGAGAATAAAACAGATTAAACACAAGCTAGCAAGGAGAGATGGGGGAAGAAAGGTGCCAAGCACGTGAAGATCGCCCAGGAGCAGAAGCTCAGAAGACATAAGGACCTTCCTCCAGAGCCAATAGAGAAAGCCTTCCCTAGGGCTGGTGCCCTGAATTTGGACTTCTAACCTCCTAAACTGTAGGAAAATAAATTTCTGTTTGTTAAAGCCATCCACTTACGGTATTTCTGTTATAGCAGCGCTGGATAACTAAGACAGAATTTGGTACCGGAAGAGTGAGGTGCTGCTCTAATTCAACATTTGGATGAGGACCAAAGTCAGTTGCAATAAATCTCGATAACTACTGCTCATTTCCAGCCAGAGCCAGGGAGTTTGTTTATTTTAAATTCCTCCTGGATGGGTTACTCCCCTGGGAAAATGACCCTGTTTTCATCTCAGGCCCCAGGGAAGCTGCTTATACTGTGGAATCTTATTCTGGAACGTGTCTTGAAAGACAACAGTTACAGCCTATATTCATCTAGTGTTACCTCTTTCACTTAATTAACAAAGCTTTTTTTTTTTTTAATAAAAGTAGGAAGATTGGAAATCGTTAACACTTGTTTCCACTAACTTCTAGTCCTAAATCACAGCTACGAACTGCTCAATGCTACCTACATTTCTACATTGCTTTTTTTAATTTTCAGTGCCCTAGAAATGATACAGAGGTAATGGTTTAGTGGTAGAATTCTCTACTTCCATGCGGGAGACCTGGGTTCAACTCCCAGCCAATGCATCTCAAGTGCAGCCACCACCCATCTGTCAGTGGAAGCTTTCATGTTGCTATGATGCAGAAGGGGTTTCAGCAGAGCTTCTAGACTAAGACAGACTAGGAAGAAAGGTTTGGCAATCTACTTCTGGAAATCAGTCAGTGAAAATCTTGTGGATCGCAATGTTCCGATTTCGTTGTATGTCGGGTCGCCATGAGTCAGGGACAGCTCGAAGGCAGCAAACAACAACAATGACAGAGATGATACAGGTAACCTCCCTTGTAATGTAAAAGAAAGTTCAGGTAATTACATCGACCCTGAGTGGGTGGGAAAGATTGTGAGAACTAGGCCCACTGCAAATAAGGTGCACATTTTAGTTGGGCAGAAAGCGGGTTTGAATTGATCTTATGTAAATGTGGAGCCAGTTTTCACTATGGAACATCTTCTCTGTTTTTCAACTTATGCCGAACACATTTGTCAGTGTTTGGTTATGGTTACAAACCAGTCCTGTCCATGCACACACTTCTTTTTTTTCTTAAAGGACTTTTTTTGTGTACTTTAGATGAAGATTTACAGTACAGACTAGCTTCTCATGAAATAGCTAGTGTACATATTGTTTTGTGACATTAGTTAACAATCCCACAACATATCAACACTCTCTCTTCTCAACTTTGGGTTCCCTGTTACCAGCTTTCCTGTCCCCTCCTGCCTTCTAGTCCTTGTCCCTGGACTGGTGTGTCTCTTCAGTTTCATTTTGTTTAATGGGCCTGTCTAACCTTTGGCTGAAGGGTGAACCTCAGAAGTGACTTCATTACTGAACTAAAAGGTTGTCTGGGGTCATATTCTCTGGGTTTCTCCAATCTCTGTCAGGCTAGTAAGTCTGGTCTTTTCTTGTGAGTTAAAATTTTGTTCAACATTTTTTTCCAGCTCTGTCCTGGACCCACTATTGTGATGCATGTCAGAGCAGTCGTTGGTGGTAGTCAGGCACCATCTAGTTGTACTGGGCTCAGTCTAGTGGAGGCTGTCATAGTTGTGGTCCATTAGTCCTTTGAACTAATCTTTCCCTTGTGTCTTTAGTTTTCTTCATTCTCCCTTGCTCCTGAAGGGGTGAGACCAGTGGAGTATCTTAAATAGCCATTCGCAAGCTTTTAAGACCCCAGACGCTACCCACCAAAGCTGAATGTAGAACACTTTCTTTATAAACTATGTTATGCCAGTTGAGCTAGATGTTCCCCGAGACCATGATCTCCACAGCCCTCAGCCCAGTAGTTTGGTTCCTCAGGGCGTTTGGATGTGTCTATGGAGTTGACATGACCTTGCCTTGTTCAAGTTGTGCTGGCTTCCCTAGTATTATGTACTGTCTTACCCTTCACCAAAGCTACTACTTATCTATTGTCTATTTAGTGTTTTTCCATCTTCATCCCTCCTGTCCCTCGTAACCATCAAAGATTGTTTCTTTTTGTGTGTAAACCTTTTTATGAGTTTTTATAGTAGTGGTTTCATACAATATTTTCCCTTTTGTGATTGACTTATTTCACTCAGCATAATGTCCTCCAGATTCATCCATGTTGTGAGATGCTTCACAGATTCATCATTGTTCTTTAACGTTGTGTAGTGCTCCATTGTGTGTATGTACCATAGTTTGTTTATCGATTTATCTGTTGATGGGCAACTAGGTTGTTTCCATCTTTCTGCTATTGTGTACAATGCTGCAATGAACATGGGTGTGCATATGTCTATTTGTGTGATGGCTCTTATTTCTCTAGGATATATTCCTAGGAGCACACACTTCTAACCTGTAAATACCCTTGGTGTGATACCACCTTATGCTATCTCAGTGATTAACACAATTCTCTGCATTAGTTAGTTTTATGACCCAGTTAAGGAAAGAAAACTGCAGAAAAGGAAGCTTTGAGCTGGAAGAGAGACACCCTGGGTGCAATTTGGAAGCAGTTGGCTTTGCTGCCTTAAAAGGCTTAACCATTTGCTGGTGAGTAGATTCTACCTCACAACAACACCATGTGTTGCAGACCAGAACTGTGCTCCATAGGGTTTTCAAGGCTGTGAACTTTCAGAAGCAGATCACCAGACCCCCTTAGTGGGTTTGAAACTGCCGATCTTTCAGCTAGTAGTCCAGAACTTGACCATTTGCACCACCCCAAGACCAAAAACCAAACCTGCTGCTGATAAGTCAATTCTGACTTACAGCGACCCCATAGGGTTTCCAATCCTGCAAATCTTTGTGGAAGCAGGCTGCCACATCTTTCTCCTGCGGAGCCACTGCTGGTTGGTTTTGAACTGCTGACCTTTCAGTTAGCAGTCCAGCGCTTTAACCACTGTGCTACCAGGACTCCTTAAGTGGCCCTTGCACCACCCAGGGACTCCCTTAAAAGGCTTGGGTGTGTTGTGTGCCATCGAGTTGATTCCAACTCAAAGGAAAGAGCTTCCTCATAGGGTTTCCTAGGCTGTAATCTTTATGGGAGAAGATCATCAGATCTTTTCTCCCACAGAGTGGATAGTGGGTTCAAACTGCCAACTTTCAGTTAGCAGCCAAACTCCTAAAGGTTGTGCCACCAGGGCTTACTTTAAAAGGCTTAGAAGGAAGGTGATAAAGGCATTGAGTAAGCCTTGACATACCATCCCCAGAAATCTTTGTGCCTGGAGAGCTTGGGAGAAGAAGGGGAGGATACGGAGAGAAGACCACAGAAAAAGAAAAAGGGACAAAGGTTAATAAGAAAATATTGACAACAAAATTAGGCTAGGTCACTATCATACGTAGGACGCCCCAATAGGCCATCCAGTTTACACATTGTAAATTGTCACTTCATTTCTGTGGGTCAGGCTTCGAAACAAAACAAGACAAAAAACAATTGCCATTGACTGGATTCTGACTCATGGTGACCCCTTGTGTGTCAGAGTAGAACTGTGCTCCATAGCGTTTTCAATGGCTAATCTTTTGGAACTACATCACCAGGCCTTTCTTCTGTGACACTTCTTGGGGCGGGGGGGGGACTCAAACCTCTAATCTTTTGGTTAGGAGCTGAGCATGTTAACTGCACCACCCAGGCTGCTAGTCCCTGCAAATACAGTTTTATCCTCCATTTGAGGAAATTCAAAAATCACTTCGACCAGGACGCTTACCAAGGATGTACTATGACATCAACAGCTTGTCTGGAAACATTATGAGAACAAATTCCTTAGTGAGATCCTCAAGATGACTCCTATATAGCTCTTTTTATAGAAAAATGCATTTCAAATTAAAATAAACAAATTACAATTATTTAAAATGACCTGTCTATGCATTGAAACCACCATGTGTCTGTCAGTTTGTTGTACTGTGGTGGCTTGTGTGTTGCTGTGATACTGGAAGTTTTGCCACCAGTATTTCAACTACCAGCAGGGTCACCCTTGGTGGACAGGTTTCAGCTGAGCTTCTGGACTAAGACAAACTAGGAAGAAGGACCTGGCAGTCTACTTCTGAAAAAAATTGGCCAGCGAAAACCTTATGAATAGTAGAGGAACACTGTCTGATGTAATGCCAGAAGATGAGCCCCTCTGGTTGGAAGACACTCAAAATACTACTAGGGAAGAGCTGCCTCCTCAAAGTACAGTCAGCCTCAATGATGTGGATGGAGTCAAACTTTTGGGACCTTTATTTGTTGATGTGGCACAACTCAAAATATGAAGAAACAACTGCAAACATCCATTAATAATAGGAACATGGAATGTACAAAGTACGAATCTAGGAAAATTGGAAGTCGTCAAAAACAAAATGGAACACAAAAACAATGATATCCTAGACATTAGTGAGTGGAAATGGACTGGTATTGACAACTTTGAATCAGACAATCATATGGTCTACTCTGCCGGGAATGACAAATTGAAGAGGATTGGCATCACGTTCATTGTCAAAAAGAACATTTCGAGATCTATCCTGAAGTACAACATTGTCAGTGATAGGATGATATTCATATGCCTACAAGGAAAACTAGCTAATACGACTATTATTCAAATTTATGCACCAACCACTAAGGCCAAAGATGAAGATATTGAAGATTTTCATAAACTTCTGCAGTCTGAAATTGATCAAACATGAAATCATGATGCATTAATAATTACTGGTGATTAGAATTGGAAAACTGGAAACAAATGATTGGTAGTTGGAAAATATGGCCTTGGTGATAGAAACGATGCTGGAGATCACATGACAGAAATTTGCAGGACCAACAACTTCTTCATTGCAAACACCTTTTTTCAACAACATAAATGGCAGCTATACATGTGGACCTTGTCAGATGGAATACACAAGAATCAAATCTACTACATCTGTGGAAAGAAACAATGGAAAACCTTGATATTATCAATCAGAACAAGGCCAGGGGCCAACTGTGGAACAGAAGATCAATTGCTCATATGCAAGCTCAAGTTGAAGTTGAAGAAAATTAGAATAAGTCCATAAAACCCAAAGTATGACCTTGAGCATATCCCACCTGAATTTAGAGACCATCTTAAGAATGCATATGACACACGGAACACTAATGACTGAAGACCAGACAAGTTGTGGAATGACATCAAGGACATCATACATGAAGAAAGCAAAACGTCATTAAAAAGACAGAAAAGAAAGAAAAGACCCAAATGAATGTCAGAAGAGACTCTGAAAGTTGCTCTTGAAAGTAGAGCAAATAAAGCCAAAGGAAGAAATGATGAAGTGAAAGAGCTGAACAGAACATTTCAAAGGCTGGTGCCAGAAGACAAAATAAAGTAATATAATGAAATGTGCAAAGACCTGGAAACTAGAAGAGAAGAACACTATCGGCATTTCTCAAGCTGAAAGAGCTGAAGAAAAAATTCAAGCCTCGAGTTGCAATACTGAAGGTTTCCATGGGGAAAATGTAAAAAGACATAAGAAGCATCAAAAGAATATGGAAGGAATACACAGAGTCACCATACCAAAAATCAATTAGTCAATGTTCAACCATTTCAGGAGGTAGTGCATAATCAAGAACCAATGGCACTGAAGGAAGAAGTCCGAGCTGCACTGAAGACCTTGGCAAAAAAAACAAAGCTCCAGGAATTGATGGAATACCAACTGAGATGTTTCAACAAACGGATGCAGTGTTGGAAGTGCTCACTTGTCTACGGCAAGAAATGTGGAAGACAGCTACCTGACCAACCGACTGGAAGAGATCCAAATTTGTGCCCATTCCAAAGAAAGGTGATCCAACAGAATGTGCAAGTTATTGAACAATATCTTTAATATCACACACAAGTAAAATTTTGCTGAAGATCATTCAAAAGTGGTTGCAGCAGTACATTGACAGGGAGCTGCCAGAAATTCAAGCTGGATTCAGAAGAGGATGTGGAATGAGGGATATAATTGCTGATATCATACAGAAGTTGGCTGAAAGCAGAGAATATCAGAAAGATGTCTACCTGTGTTTTAGTGACCATACAAAGGCATTCTACTGTACGGATCATAACAAATGATGGATAACATTTCAGAATGGGAATTCCAGAACACTTAATTGTGTCCATGAGGAACCTGTACATAGATCAAGAAGCAGTCGTTCCAACAGAACAGGGGGATACTGTGTGGTTTAAAGTCAAGAAAGGAATGTGTCAGGGTTGCATCTTTTCACCATACTTATTCAATCTGTATACGGAGGAAATAATCTGAGAAGCTGGACTATATGAAGAGGAATGAGGCATAAGAATTGGAGGAAGACCCGTTATCAACCTGATATATGCAGATGACACAACTTTGCTTGCTGTAAGTGAAGAGGACTTGAAGCACTTACTGATGAAGATCAAAGACCACAGTCTCGATATGGATTACACCTCAACATAAAGAAAACAAAAATCCTCATAACTGGACCCACAAGCCACATCATTATAAATGGAGAAAAGATTGAGATTATCAAGGATTTCATTTTACTTGGATCCACAATTAATGCCCATGGAAGCAGCAGTCAAGAAATTAAATGATGCATTACATTGGGCAAATCTGCTGCTAAAGGTCTCTTTAAAGTGTTGAAAAGCAAAGATATCACTTTGAGGACTAAGGTGCTCCTGACCCAAGCCATGGTGTTTTCAGTCGCCTCATACGCATGTGAAAGTTGGACAATGAATAAGGAAGATTGAAGAAGAATTGATGCCTTTGAATTGTGGTGTTGGAGAAGAATATTGACTATACCATGGGCTGCCAAAAGAATGAACAAATCTCTCTTGGAAGAAGAATGTTCATTGGACGCAAGGATGGCTAGACTTTGTCTCATGTATATTGGACATGTTATCAGGAGGGACCAGTCCTTGGAGAAGGACATCATCCTTGTAAAGTAGAGGGTCAACGAAAAAGAGGAAGAACCTTAATGAGATGAATTGATATGATGGCTGAACAATGGGATCAAGCATAGCAACGATTGTGAGGATGGCGCACAAATCAGGTAGTGTTTTATTCTGTTGTACATAGGGTCGCTTTGAGTCAGAACCAACTCAACAGCACCTAATAACATACATTGAAAACTAACTGTATATTATATTATTTCCAGAATGTTCTATAAACTAGACCACATAAGCACATATGCAGAGAAGTAACTAAACTCTTCTGCTTTCTGGACTAGCAGATGATCATTTGGAACTACCCTCCTGTTGAAGACAATTAGAAAATTTCACAAAACATTTTTTAAAATTTTTCTTGAAAGCATGTGAGAGCTGATAAAGTAGTGCTGAATCCATGAAAAGATGGATGCTCGGGAGGAATTCAAGGCCATTTCCTATGGGAGAATTCATCAGCTCTATGCAGGTGCTGACAAAATGAGCAGCATTTTTAATAGCCCCTGGGAGCTAAGGGCTTAGATAATGAACTAAAGAGCCTGCTAAGGGAGACAGTCCATGTGAATCTTCTAAGAGTAAGGGTGAACTAGAAGCAGACAAGTCCTCCTAAAGATGGCATTTTAGCTTCAAATACTTTCAGTATCTGAAATTGGACTTATATGATCCTGCATTGCTTGTAACCGTAGCCACCTGCCATGGTAAATAAAAAAGTAAGTCCTTTCTGGAAGAAGATAACTTCATCTTAGGCCTGAAATTATTTCTATACATAATTTTCAAATGCAGTATTTGGCTTACAATAAAAAGTAATCAGGCACCAGGAGATAAGGTGACATGAACAGACCAGCAGAAACAACAGACAATAAAAACAAATTCACAAAAGCCCCAGGTATTGCAATTATCAGAGAGCACTTTAAAATAACAATGCTTATTATGTTCAAGGAAGTAAAAGACGAGATTAAAAATTTCAACAGTAAATTTGAAATGGATAAATACAAAAGCAGATCAGAATGCACTAATAGTATAACAGCAGGTGAGAATTACTGAACTGAGAGATTTTAAAAAATGCAGAATGAATCATGAGGAGATAAATGGATGAAAAACCAAGAAGAGAAGATAAAAGACATAGAAGATAGTCAGAAAATCTAGCATACCTGTACTTGCAGTCCCAAAGAAAAGGAAAGGGAGAACTGGTCAAAAGTAGTATTTGAAGAGATGATGACTGAGGACATCTTGAAACTTACGGAACCCCAGATTCTGAATCTCTTACAAAAGTCAACCTAGGTTAAGTAATTAATCAACTTTCTAAAGATAAATTTGTGAAATTGAAATAAACTTTTGGAAATGTTAACTGTAGAACAGAAATAATAACATTTTACAAGATTATTTTAAGATCCAATGGGGAAGGACCCCTGAGACTATTGCCCTGAGATATAAACTTTGAACCCAAACTACTCCTGGAGTGACCTTTCAGCTAAATCACAGATTGGCTCGTAAAATAAAGAATATCACCCATGAATACCGTGCTCCTTTAAAAAAATCATCTATATGAAACCAAAGGGTTGACATTTACTCAAAAGCAAACATGAGAAGGTAAGGGGGCAGGCAAACTAGATTACTGGAAATGGAACAACTAGAATGGACCTAATGAGAATGTTGACACATTGTGAAAAATGTAACCAATGTCACTGAACAATTTGAATAGAAATTGTTAAATGAGAACCTAATTTTCTGTACAAGCTTTCACCAAAAAACACAATAAAATAATATTTAAAAAGAATCCGATGGGATAACATATCTGGACACAAAATAGAAATTATTTGCAATCTCAAGCGTTTTATTTTAATTACAATTCTAAATTCTTTTATTTTCTAAGAGCTACACACCTTGTAAAATCCTATATTGTATACAACAATCAGCCTTCGAAATTTTAGGCATTAGAAAAAGATAATTCATGAATGGATATAATTCATTTAACAGACACTTATTACAATATATGAGCTACAATTTATCAAATCGACTCGAGGGTAATGAGTTTTGTTTTTACCCTTTATAATCTTTGAGTGTAATACTTATCAATCTTAAGAAGTTGTTGGAATAATTTGAAATTACTGGAGCCAAGTGGGGTTTTTCTGGCATCAAGGAAGGAATGTGGAAGAAAACCAGAAGACAATAATTCAATAGTCCCTAAATAACTGTGGAATGGGATCAATATTTGTTTATATCCATGTGGAGATAAGGATCATGAAAGTGAAAGCTTCAGGGTATATATACGATGCCCAAATAATTCATTAAAAAAAAAAAGATTCATGTCTGATGTAAAAAAAAACACTATTCAATAATTATAGGAAGTTTATAATGCCAGGAAATTGGGAAAGCAGAAAACTTGAAACTAGCTCATAAACAATTTAATGACCTAATAGGGGTTATTTTCACCTACAGATATTGATCAGACTCCAGAAAAAGACAGAGTGGTCAGCCAAGCTTACTATCCTCGTATGACCTAAGTTGGCTGTTTATCTTTTTTGCCCTCTGCTGAAGTTCAAATCAAGAGTCTCATGTTAAAAGAAAAGGATAGTTTACTAAGTGAATTAAAAGATCTGGCTTCCAGAGCCAAATGAGAGAGGAAGCACCAAAACTAAACTATTTTTTCTGGAACATTTACTTTCAATATCCTAAATATATATATTTGCAACCAGAGTCTCTTCTATCAATAGGGAATAGTCTACCCATTGTTCCACTGTCATACAAGTTCCACTCAGTACCAAAAAAACCCATGGCCATAGAGTCAATTCTGACTCACGGCGACCATGTAGGGCAGAGTAGAACTGCCCCACAGGGTTTCCCAGGCTGTAATCTTTAAGGAAGCAGGTTACCACATCTTTTTCCCTCAGAACAGCTGGGGGGTTTGAACCACCGACCTTTTGGTTAGCAGCCAAGTGCTTAACCACTGTGCCACCAGGGATCGTTTCCACTCAGTGCAGTAGGAGACAATTTTCTTTTCACATCAGATTTTATAACAGTGTTTTCAGTCAGAGCCAAGTTTTCAAGAATGAACCACCTAGAAAGTATACAGTTATAAATATGGAAGATTAACAATGATGTTATAGATTGAATTGTGTCCCCCAAAAAGTTGTGTTGAAGTCCTAACCCTTATACCTGTGATTGTGACCTTGTTTAGGGAAATAGGATTTTTCTTTTGTTATCAGTTGGGTAAAATGAGATCATAACTGGAGTAAGGGCAATCTTTTTTTTTTTTTTTTTAATTGTGCTTTAGGTGAAAGTTTACAGCTCAAGTTAATTTCTCATACAAAAATTTATACACGTATTGTTTTGTGACATTAACTGCAATCCCCACAATGTGACAGCACACTCCCCCTTTCCACCCTGGGTTCCCTGTGTCCTTTCGACCAGTTCCTATCCCTTCCTGCCTTCTCATCCTGCCTCTGGATAGGAGCTGCCCATTTAGTCTCGTGTATCTGACTGAACTAAGATGTACACTCCTTACGTGTAGTATTTTTTGTTTTATAGTCCTGTCTAATCTTTGTCTGATGAGTGGGCTTTGAGAATGATTTCAGTTCTGGGTTAACAGAGCATCCAAGGCCATTGTTTCAGGGGTTTCTCCAGTCTCTGTCAGACCATTAAGCCTGGTCTTTTTATGTGAATTTGAGTTCTTCTCCACACTTTTCTCCTGCTCTATCTGGGACTCTGTTGTGTTCCCTGTCAGGGCGGTCATTGCTGGTAGCCGGGCACCATCTAGTTCTTCTGGTCTCAGGCTGGTGGAGTCTCTGGTTCATGTGGGTCCTTTAGTCTCTTGGGCTAATATTGTCCTTGTGTCTTTGGTTTTCTTCGTTCTCCTTCGCTCCAAGTGGAATGGAACCAATTGATGCATCTTAAATTGTGCTCACAAGTTTAAGACCCCAGATGCCACTCACCAAAGTGGGATGCAGAACATTTTCTTAGTAAACTTTGTTATGCCAATTGACCTAGATGTCCCCGAAACTATGGTCCCCAAGCCCAACCACAGCTACTGTGTCCCTCCAAGTGTTTGGATGTGTACAGGAAACTACTGAGCTTTTGCTTTGGTCCAGTTGTGCTGACTTCTGGAGTAAGGGGAATCTTAGTTCTAATTCCTTCTGAATGGTGCCTTATAAAAAGGGAGTGACACACAGGAGGAGGAAGAAGTCTTGTAACAATAGAGGCAGACACATCTATAAACACCAAAGGAACACCCAAGATCACCAGCAGCCACCAGAAACTAGGAGAGAGGTCCACAGAAGAAATCAACATGCTGGGACTCTGATGTAGACTTTTAGCCTACAGAACTGTAAAAAAATTAATTTTTGTTCCTTAAAGCCACCTACTTTGTGATATTTTGGTATGGCAGCCTAGGAAACTAAGATAATAGATTTTTAACTTGGGTCAAATGAATTTCAAATTAAATTGTTTACTAAATACTTGTTCAGTGATCACCTGCAGAATGTCAAGGATTAGGGATGAAAAGATACAATGTTAACTTGAAGGAGATTACACACTACAGGTAGGATATCCATACAACCTAAAATTACAGTATTGTTCAATCACTGCTATGATGTACAAAATGTCTATAAGACATTGTGGAACCATAGGTGCAAGTGCTTCTAAGTGTTCCTGAGGGAAGTAGGAAAATCTTCAGAGAGTTCTGCCAAAGAGTTGAGAGAGGGGAAAGTATCAAAGGAAACGAATAGGCATTCTAGGCTGTGAGAATAGCTTGAACAAGCAAATTACAAAATTAAAAAAAATTAAAAAAAGATGAGTTCTCTCAATGATAATATTCAATGTTGCTGAAGCATAAAAAGCAAAAAAAATAAATAAAAGGAGAGCAGGAAAATGACATGGTTGAAGCAGGCAAGGACCAGATAAAGAAGGAGTTGAGATTTCATCCTGCAGACTAGTGGTTTTTAAAGGAAACGTGAAGATCTTCAAACACTCCTACAGAATCCAAGGGGACACCAAGAAGATGGGATTCCAGGCTACCCCTCTTTAAGTAAACCAATTTTTTTTTTATAGTTTTATCTTTTCTTTTTGTTTTTATTGTGCTTTAGGTGAAAGTTGACAGCTCAAGTTAATTTCTCATTCAAAAATTTATACACATATTGTTTTGTGACGTTAGTTGCTAAACCAGTATTTTTTTATCCATTTTATATATTGGGCATTTAGGTAACATTTTATTGAAAATCACTGCTATAATCAGTGGGAGCTACAAAATAATGTTATTCAGATTATTTAAAGAAGTGCATTAATCAGCATCTATTTCACAAAATCAGTTTTAATATGTTCCTATTTTTTAAAGACACATCATCAGTTTTTAAAGGACAAGGAAATAATGAAAGTAACACAGAGGCAAGGTTAAAACCTAGAAGAGAACTGAATTCTAATAAACAGCATTCTGTTGTGTTGGATCATCTTTAAGTGATTGGCAGCACAGTTTTTACGGTATGCATAATCCTGCTCCTCTTTTAAAATTGCCATATCTTGTTTGACAGTCACAGATATAAATGACAGCTATATTTTAATGAATGATATCTTTATATCTCATAATCTTTCTTTTCACATATACTTCAACATAGAAAACTAATAGAGAAGTTATTAGTAGCAGAGCTTCCTACCTTTGGAATATGAATCAATAGTCTTGAATTCCAAACACTGCATAAAACTGATTTGTGCTACCTTTATTGAAAACTGAACTCTTGATTAAACAAAAGAGGGTCCATTAGCCCAGGTGTTAATCACTACACAAAAATAATAGAGTTACAGAGCAGAACTGCTCCATAGGGTTTTCTCGGCTGTATCCTTTTATGGAACCAGATTGCCAGACCCTTCTTCCGCTCTGCCCCAAGGTAGGTTCAAATTGCCAACGTTTAGGTTAATCGTCAGAGGTAAATCGTTTGTGCCACCTAGGAACCTTATAGGAAGATATAGCAATTGTTTATCCCCAGACTTCTATACCATACAGACTCTATTTGTTAAAATCTAGTTGCTATGGAAATGACTCTTGTAATCCCCCAAATCAATTAGGGATGCCTCTAAAATACTCTTTGTTGTAAAATATGGTTCCCAGAAAGATTCATATTTTGGTTGTCTGGAGAAGCTGTAATTAAAAAAAGAATCTGCATAGAAACCTCAAAATTCATTCTGCTATTTTTGATGAAAATATGGAAACAAGAACAACTGCATGACATAGAAGACTGTCTAGACAATAATGTTAGGGGTTAAGACTGAAATAATTTATTATTTGCTGAGAGCCAACAGTATGCTTAGCATTAGGCAAGACACCCAGAGAATAGGATCACAGCCATTGGACTCCCAATTTAAGCCAGGCACACAAACAACAAAATCATAAATCATAACAGCTAAGAAAATAGTGTGAATTTCACAGGCATAAATTTTGGTGTTGATTTAGTTTCTTAGCAATAAAAAATTAAGACGTGAAAAATACTTATCAAAAAGATTGTCAATGCATGTTATTAATCCAGTCTCAGAATTAGCCACTTGACTAAATTTAGAAGATTTTTGACGTTTAATGATAATAGAAATGTGTATTTTTAGCAGCAGCATTTTTAAAAACTTTTATTGTATGATGTCATAAGAAGCGAATTATGCTACCTTCTTGTTCTCGTGCATACATTAACAATCTCCAATTTCCATTCTTTCACAATCATTGGTTTCTTTTAATGAATAGGAATGGTAAACCAGTAAGGTTAATTTTTCCATGATATTTTCTCTAGCAGTAATTGTCTATACACAATCAAATGGATATAATGTCACCCTGGCTCAAGAAAGCAGAAAAGCAAGACCTTCAAAAATTTTATTGTGGTCATTTTTCCAAAGAGTGCTAAAAGTCTTGATAAATAGTCATCGTTGAGATTAACAACCTACACTACGTTGAAATTCACAAACTTTCCAACTCTGTCTACCCTGCTGTGGAAATTAAGTGGTGTTTAAGCTTTGGCTCTATCATATAACATCTCTGGGTCTTTGTTTGCTCACCTGTAAAACGGGAGGAGTACACAGTTATCATGAGGACTAAATGAGTTCATATGCATAAAATGCATAAAACAAATGCCCTTAGTAAACACTCCATAACAGGGAGTGAGGATTATTATCTAACACCATATTTATTTATGTAGTATAATAATTATCTAGTTTCCAAATGTCCACATTTATCACACTAGAAAAATATAACGAAAAACACAGCAAAAAGATGACATATTTTAGAATTATCTACAATGAAACCCTAAAAAAAGGAAAACATTTGTTTTGTTTTGGTTTTTGGAGAGATAATGCATGAGAAGTAGGGGGAAAAAATCTGCATAAAAGGCAATTTTCTCATTTAGGAGCCATTAAAAAAGGAAGGGACATAGTTTTTGAGCAGAAGTGAATGCAGGTTTTGGGGGGTCTGAAGCGTCTACAATTTGGATGTCTTCTTTAAGGGGAAATATATATAATATATGTCCCTGGGTGACACTGCTTAGTGCTTGACAACTAACCAAGAGGTTGGCAGTTCGAACCCATCCAGAAGCACTTCGGAAGAAAGGCCTGTCAATCTGCTTTTGAAGGGCACAGCCTTGAAAACCCTATAGAGTGCAATTCTACTGTGCACACATGGGGTCGCTATGAGTTGACTCGACAGCGACTGGTTTGATTTATACACACACACACACACAAAATACAAAAAAGATACAATGACTTTGAGGGGGTCTGTTAACATGAGAAGCCCAGAAACTTAAACTTCATTAATTTTGTGGTGGATCTGCCTTTGCTACTGAGAGAAGGTGAACTTCAGATCCCTCCAAAACCAGATGGTAGCAATGAGAAAGAAGGGCTAGGGTGAGTGCTTCGAAACTGAGTTATGGAACCCAATTAACATAAGTCTCATTTACTCAGGTAACAGTAGGATGTCTAACCAAGAAGATCCATCTTTATATTTAGAGTGAATAACATGAATGTGCACAGAGAGAATAAGGTCCTGTTAAGATCATCTTCTATCAGGGGTGCAGCTTACCTGGTTTTACCCACCACAGGCTCCTAATATCACAACTAAGGCCAAAAGCAGGGTGCACATAGCCCAGATGCACAAAATAATCCCTGGATAGGCTGTCTAACTCTGGAGTTCATGTAGATTTCAAGACTGGAGTGTATTTATTTTATTAACAAATACTTATTGGGAATTCAGCAACATTTTATTCTGTTATCCATAAGTCCACTGTGAGTTGGAGCCATCTCAACAGCAATTGACAACCACCACCACCAGGTGTTATGCAGTCTTCCAGGCACTGGGGACGCAGCAGTAACAGAACAGGCAAAAAATAAGAAAACAAGGCAAACGAAAACCCCACCGTCATGCTACTTACCTTCTAGTCAGAGAAAACTGACAATAAACTATGTAAATAAGTGTCTTTTATAGAGTATTCAAAGGTGCTATGTACTATGGTACAACATAAAGGGCTGGCGGAATGAGCGGGCCCAATTTTAATGATGTAGGTCAGGAAAGGCCTCACTGTGAGTGTGATATTTGAAAGAAAGGCCTGAAGGAGCAAAGACTTAAAGCAGCAAGCCGTGTGGATATTTTAGGACAAAGCCTTTTGGAAAGAGGGAACAGTTCAAATTGCCTAGAACAGTCCCTGGAACATAGCAGATGTTCAATAACATTTATTAAATGAAAAGAAAAAGTGGGTTGGGCTAAGCAAAATGAGTTTTGGGGGTGGCTTGGAGAGGAGAGCCATTGTTTTCCTTTTGGTGATGAGGGCACTCACTAAAGGGCAGAGGAGCAGAGGCCTCTGCTCTGAAGGTGATGTGGCTCCACAGCACCAGGTACCACCAGGCCGCTCAGAGCTGCTGAGATGAAGCCTCTGAGCCCTTGGTCCTCCTCTGCCCATTCGGCATGGCTTTGACGTTGTTCTCTTCAGTTACTGAACTCTTGGTCTCCGCAGTGACACACTTTACTCCCCCCGCCACCACTGAGAGGAATCTCCTGGTGGTCTCTCCTAGCCCATGGGCTCTGATGCGGTGCATTCCCGTCATGTCATTTAGTTTCAACTTCAGTTGCACGTACTCAGCTCCTATCACTGCACATGAGTGGTTCTGCAGAGTTCACAGCGATGTCACCACCATTTCATAACACCAATTGGCACCAGACAGTTGTGAAGTCAGTCTACACTAGCAGGACAAATACAGCACTTAATTTTTCATAATACCAAGCAAAAGTCCTAAAACAGATTCTACACTCACTTAAGTGAATTGGATTAAGAAGTGGAGAAAGTTGTTTATAACTATCTAAAAACTCACCTTCTGTATTTCACAAGGATGAGAACACAATTCTGAGAGAAAAACCCAATAGCTTGCTACACTGAATTTCCTCTACTTAGATTTCCCAAGTTACAGTTCATTTTCATTGGCTCATATAAACAGTCAAGTCTATAAAATTTAGTAGTGTGAACAGTGCCAGGCTAAAAGTAGACTGGAAAGAATTTGCTAATATATACAACTATAATAATTTGAGAGACTGTAATGAGCTATGGGTTAGTCTATCATTTTATTCCTGCTTCTCACTATCACCCTTTTCTGCAGCTATCTTGGAGATATTCGTTCTTTCTCTTCCCCACAACAGATCTCAACAACTAAAACTCTAAGTTTCTAGTTTATTGAGCACTCATTATGTGCCAAGCCCTGAAGGAAGAGTACCACATACAGTGCCTTATTTAAAATCACCAGTAATGTGGGAGGTAGGTAATGTTATCCCTATTTTATAATTTATAATATCCCTATTTTACAGTTGAAGAATTGATGTATTTGAATTATGGTGTTGGAGAAGAATATTGAGTATACCATGGCCTGCCAAAAGAGTGAACAAATCTGTCTTGGAAGAAGTACAGCCAGAATGCTCCTTAGAAGGGAGGATGGTGAGACTTCATCTTACATGCATACTTTGGACATGTTATCAGGAGGGACCAGACCCTGGAGAAGGACATCATGCTTGGTAAAGCAGAGGATCAGCGAAAAAGAGGAAGACCCTCAATAAGATAGATTGGCACAGTGGCTGTAACAATGGGCTCAAACATAGCAACGATTGTGAGGATGGCGCAGGACTGGGCAGTGTTTCGTTCTGTTGTGCATGGGGTCGCTACAAGTTGGAACCAACTCGACAGCCCCTATCAACAACAACATTTTATAGTCATGAAAATTAAAGTTTAGATTGGTCAAGTAACTTGTGCGAGGTCACACAGCCAAAACTGGGATTAAACCCGAGGGCTATAGGATGCCCAAGTCCCTGGGTAGCCAAATAGTTAAGTGTTCAACTACTAGTTGAAAGGTTGGTGGTTCGAGCTCACCCAGAGGTGCCTCAGAAGACAAGCCTGATGATCGCTTCCAAAAGGTGACAGCCTTGAAAAGCCTATGGAGCAGTTCTATTCCGCACACATGAGGTCGCCATGAGTTGGAATCGACTTGATGGCAACTAGCAACAGCAATTGGTTGCTAGAGCTTGAGATTTTAACTATATTTTCCACATACCCAAGTGTTAATCCTGATAGGAGCACAGGTAGTATCAGCCTAATGGTTTTAGACAACTTTCCAGTGTTCCTGTGGCAGATCGTTATTTGTCTCCCTTCCACTTGCTAACAGAAGCACGATTTTGTTCTAATGGGAATGTGCCTAGTTAAATACCTGCTTTTTCACCATCCCTTGCAGCTAGAACTGTCCATGTGACACATTGTTGATAGTATGTAACTGAAGTTCTGTTAGGTTCTGGGAAAGATTGTGTTTTCCTAATAAATGGGAACAAGCTTGACCAGCATCTTCCCTCCTCTTTCCTTTTTGCCTCAACTGTGGCAGAGGCTGGTAGAACTGCAGCTGTGGTTGTAAGACCATAAGACCAAAAGAGAAAACCAAACCTACTGCCGTTGAATTGATTCTGACTCGTAGCGACCCTATAGGACAGAGCAGAACTCCCCTATAGGGTTTCCAAGGAGCTGTTGGTGGATTTGAACTGCCGACCTTTTGGTTAGCAGCCATAACTCTTAACCACTGTGCCACCGGGGTATCCAAGATGATAAGGGAAACTTTTAAAAAAAAGCAAAAAAAAATTAGAGAACTGTGCAATGAAACTGAACTGCTGAACCCATACCAGATCACCTACTCCCAGACACCTTGTTTTGAAAGGGAAACAAGTCCTGATTTATTTATGCTATCGTTGGCTGGATGCTCTGTTACTTGCAGCTCCACACAGTGGTTAACTGACAAGGACTCTGACGGCCAAGTTCATCTCTGGGCCAGCGCTCCTTCATCTGATTTACTCTTCTATCCCAAACACTTACAATCAACCAATGATTTCAATGTTGCAGAAATTGTTGAATCAAGATTTCAGCTTGGTACCTTGAAACTAGTTGTTTCTATACCTAAATGTATGTTTTTCCTTTCTACCATTTGCTAACTTTTCTTATTTGTGTATATGCTTTTTCTTCACTAAATGTTATATTCCTTCCAGGACAGGGAAGTGGTCTATATATTCTAGGAACTGATAAATACTTAAAAATTAAATAAAATAACATAAAACACATGTATACGCACAGACCTTTCTAAGATGTAGGGAAGTCTCCATATTGGCTTCAGTACTCTTTTAATTAGATACTTTTATCAACTTTAGTCCTTGCTATCTGGCCTTGATGACATCCGGATATTGTTTTTTCTCCCTGCTCACCCGTTAGATTCAAGGTTCTTCCTGGAAGTGGACTTCCTGTTATCTTTAGGGAATTTTTGGAGGAAAACATCCTTTTAAAATCTGTTGTTGACTTATTCGTCATTTATTTGGAATTTTAACCTTCTACTCAATGTAATGTTCACTGTTGCATTTATTTGTAATTCTCTCCATTTAACCTGGGAGTTCTTTTATTTCAGGACTTGGAGTTATTTATCTTCATGTTCAGTGCCTGGTACAACGTAAATACTCAGTTAATGCTTGATGAATACTTCAATGGCTTTGTCAATAGATACTAGCTTTTTCAAGGCCTCAGCTTCTCGCATTAGACTCCTGAGCTGGCTATCTTCCCTTTGTTCCCTGAATCCAGTCCCCATTCCTCCCCCTGGGCGATCTACCCTGGGAGCTGACCTGTATGGATGCATCAATACACTGTCTTGAAATCTGACTTCTTGTTAGGTTTGGTCAGTGGGGAACGCTGACAGAAGATCTGAGAAAGGTAGGAGAGGGAGGTCAGAGTAATTATTCCCCTGCTGTTTCCCTCCCTCAGGGGTCACCTTGTATTGGCTCTGCCCTTTGACCTAAGGTCAATGCTCCTTTCAAGGTAGGCTTCTCCTTGCAACTCTTCTTCCTCATTCCTGTAACCACTTCTTCCCCTCATTCCTTTGGGATCCAAAAAAAAAAAAAAAAAAAGTTACCATTGAGTCAACTCTGACTCTGGCGACCCCATGTGTGCTAGAGTAGAACTGTGCCCTGATTTTTCAGAAATGGCTGGTTTTTAAGAAGTAGATCACCAGGATTGTCTTCCAAGGAGCTTCTGGGACGTGAACCTCTAATCTTTTGGTTAGCAGCCAAGCATTGCTGTTTATACAACCCCGGGGCTCCTCCTTTGGATAAGTTGTGGTAATAACTCTACTGACACTAGCTAGGTTTATTACACTATCCTTTGTGGTTTCTCTATACCTTGCCCCCACCTGTGTAAATAGACCCATTATCGAAACATCTTCAAATAATCTTAATCTGAATGTGCCATCTGTTTACTGTTGTAACACTAACTCATGTAACTACCAACTATGAAAATATTTGAGAACATTACACATCTATAAATATTCACCAGCAACTGGATTGTTTCAATACATGTTGTTTCTACCCAAATATGCCATTTCTAATATTTGTTAAGTGTAATATTTTGCATTTGAGGAGCTCTAAAACTTACCCCCTCCCTAGTCTCCTGTGACGTCAATGCAGAGGGGCTCTGAGCCAACCCATATCTGTCTGTAAAATGCTCTAGCACAGCCAGGATTCCTGCAAATAACTTCATGCAAGCTAAAGATTCAGAGAATGTACAAATATACATATAAAACACATTCCACTTGGTTTTCACGTGCATAATACAATTTCTCCTATGGGCATAATATCCTTAATTTATTACTTATACTATTTCAATGGCTAGGATGTTTACATTTTAAACCATTCTTTTTATCAACAAAAGCACTCGTGACACTTTAAAAACATACCAAGACTGTCATGGATTAAACTGTGTCCCCAAAAAATATCTGTCAACTTGGCTGGGCCATGATTCCCAGTATTGTATGATTGTGTACCATTTTGTAATCTGGTGTGATTTCCTTATGTGTTGTAAACTCTATCACTATGGTCTAATAAGATGGATTAGCGGCAGTAATACTGATGAGGTCTACAAGATCAGATTAGATAGTGTCTTAAGCCAATCTCTTTTGAGATATAAAAGAGAGAAGTGAGCAGAGACACACAGGAACCTCATACAACCAAGAAAGCAGTGCTGGGAGCAGAGCGTGTCCTTTGGACCTGAGGTTCCTGCGCAGAGAAGCTCCCAGACCAGTGGAAGATTGATGACATGGACCTTCTTCCAGAGCCGACAGAGAGAGAAAGCCTTCTGCTGGAGCTGATGCCCTGAATTTGGACTTGTAGACTACTAGACTGTGAGAGAATAAATCTCTCTTTGTTAAAGCTATCCACTTGTGGTATTTCTGTTATAGTAGCACTAGATGACTAAGACAAAGACCTAGTCCTATATGAAGACCTAGTCCTTGAAACCTATATGTTTGAAAAAAGACATCAGATGATTCTGATTGGCAGCCAAGGTTGAGCCCCGGTATATACTGCAGTGGTGTAGAGTTATCATTAAGTATTTTTACCTGTTTAATTTTTTAATATCTCTTTGTGGATGTGGTACCACAGTCTGGGATTGTAGATGGTCCATGTTATTGTCTTTACATCCAAGAGAAATGGTGTGTTTGTTTTTGAAAGAAATGGCCCTGGGAGTCAGAGGACCTCGCTTGTCCTACTCCTCTGCTGCATGTTAGCTGATGACTTTGAGCAAGTCATTAATTTCTTTGCACCTTGCTATTATCACTTGTAAAATGAAAGACTCAAAATAAAAGATCTCCACAGCCCTTCCCAAATATCTTTCTTTTTTTTTTTTTTTATCCTAGTGTCATTAGAAAAAAAAAAAGGCATACATTTCTTTTTAAAACTAGGTCTTTACACTTAGAAGCTAACTGAATGTAACCCCAAATGATATGAAATTCTGTAAACATTATTTTCCAAGCAAGAATACTTCAACTCTGCCTCTCAACAAATTATCCAAATTCTTCTTGACCATAACTTCTACTTTTTTCTCTGCTATCATCACAGCTAATTTAATTTTTTCATATGATTTTTTAATAACCTCTCTAAATCTCAGCCTCTGGTACTCCCTACATCATGCTCCCTTTGTGTAGAAGGAACATGACTGTCCATGCTGCCTTCTATGTGCCCTGCCTTGATACTCAGGTGTTGTTCTTGTTGTTAGTTGCCATTAAATCAATGCCGACTCATGGCAACCCGTAGACCTGCCTCTCATAGGGTTTTCAAGGCTGTGACCCTTTTGGAAATAGATCACCAGCCCAGTTTTCTCAGGCACTTTGGGTGGGTTCAAACCACCAACCCTTTGGCTAATAATTGAGTTCTTAACCATCTGCGCCACTCAGGGACGCCTACATTTCTTAAAATCGTAGAATCAAAGTACTTCAGCAAGTCACTCCATACTACTTCGCTTCTTTTTTGACTTACATCTTCAGAAGAACTTTCTCCATCTACTCAATCCCAGCGCTCTGAAACGACTTTATATTTCTCATTGTGAAAATTCTCCTACTCTAAGATAAATATCCAAAAACATATCCAAAGTTAATTTCTTTTACTTATGCCACTGCTTACTCCATGAAGCCTTCCTGGGCTTGAAAACTAGTTATGTTTGTCTCATCTTCACCTTGATGACAGTATGACTCAGCAACTTCTCCTCACTTACATTTATTCATTCAACAAATATTTGTTGAGGACTTACTCAGTGCTAGTACTCTGTACAATGCCCCTAAATGATTCATGTCCTTTCAAACATAAATATTAAATCTTGTCTATTTCATCACCATTCATTATTAACATGGATAAATATCTGCTTGTGCTTGCTTGCATCAGTATAAGACCTGCATGAGTGAGAAGATGTCTACCTAACTCATTTTAGTATAGTTATGGTGCCAACTATCAGGTCACACTCTTTGTTCCCTGAAGGCACTCCAGGATTTTAGCAACTTTCTTGTACGGGCCCAGGCACAGTAGACACTGTGACCTACTGCTCAGATCCCCCTTCTGGGATGAAGGACCTATTACCCCCACTGCTAGGAGTACTGCCTGCAGACAGCTACAAGCTGTCAGCCCACTTCAGGTATTGCCTCACATGAAGACAGTCCGTCTTGTCCAAGGCCAAGTTCCCTTGTCACAGTGACCTCTATCCAAAGACTGTTTGACATTGAATATATAGAGGCCGATCTCGCTCATCTCAACTCAGGGTGGCTCTGAAGTGTCACCTCATCTTCAGAACTTCCGGTAGGGTTAGTTCAGGCTTCCATTGAGACTGCCTTGAAGGTCAACCTTTCCTTCATCCCAGGCCTGCTTCCTTTCCTTCTCTTTCACAAGCATTCATTCTAAAATAACTATAAAATTCCTCCTGCATGCTGATTTCCATCTTAGAGCCTATGTCCCAGGGAAATCAACGTACAACACACATAACAGATCAGACAAGGATCCCACCTCTTCTTCTTTTTTTTTTTCCCCATACAAAAATGTATACATACATTGTTATGTGACTCTAATTGCTCTCCCCATACTGTGACAGGACACGCCTCCTTTCCACCCGATTCCCCATGTCCATTCAACCAGCTCCTAACCCTCTCTGCCTTCCTATCCCACCTCCGGACAGAAGCTGCACGTTTAGTTTCTTGTATCTACTTAAGCTAAGAGGCACACTCCTCACAAGTATCACTTTATGTCCCACAGTCAGCTCCAATCCCTGTCAGAAGAGTTAGCCTCAGAAATTGTTTTAGTTCTGGGCTGATAGAGAATCCAGGGGCCACGCTTTCTGGGGTTCCTCCAGTCTCAGTCAGACCATTAAGTCTGGTCTTTCTACTAGAATTTGAGTTCTGCACCCCACCTTTCTCCTGCTCCATCTGGGACTCTCTGTTGTGTTCCCTGTCATGGCGGTCATTGGTGGTAGCCGGGCACCATCTAGTTCTTCTGGTCTCAGGCTGATGAAGTCTCTGGTTTATGTGGCCTTTTCTGTCTCTTGGGCTAATACTTTTCTTGTGTCTTTGGTGTTCTGCATTCTCCTTTTCTCCCAGTGGCTGGGACCAATTGATGCATCTTAGATGGCCGCTTACAAGCTTTTAAGACCCCAGACTCCACTCACCAAAGTAGGATGTAGAACATTTTCTTAATAAGCTTTTTTATGCCAGTTGACCTAGATGTCCCCTGAAAACATGGTCCCCAGACCCCTACCTCTGCTACTCTGTCCCTCAAAGTGTTTGATTGTATTCAGGAAACTTCTTAGCTTTGGTTTAGTTCAGTTGTGTTGACTTCCTCTGTAACGTGTGCTGTCCTTCCCTTCACCTAAGATAATTCTTATCTACCATCTAGTTAGTAAATAACCCTCACCGTCCCTCCCCACCCTCGTAACAATTAAAGAATGTTTTCTTCTGTGTTTAAACCTTTTCTTGAGTTCTTATAACAGTGGTCTTATACAATATTTGTCCTTCTGTGACTGACTAAATTCACTCAGCAAAAGACCTCCAAATTCCTTCATGTTATGTTTCAGGGCTTCATCGTTTTTCTTTATCTTTGCGTAGTATTCCATTGTGTGGATATACCATAATTTGTTTATCCATTTGCCTATTGATCGGCACCTAGGTTGCTTTATCTTTTTGCTATTGTGAACAGTGCTGCAATGAACATGAATGTGCATATATCTACTTGTGTGATGACTCTTATTTCTCTAGGATAAGTTCCAAGGAGCGGGATAGCTGGATCATATGGAACTTCTCTTTCTAGCTTTTTAAGGAAGCGCCAAATTGATTTCCAAAGTGGTTGTACATTTTACATTCCAACCAACAGTGTATAAGTATTCCAGTCTCTCCACAACCTCTCTAGCATTTATTATTTTGTGTTTTTTGGATTAATGCTAGCCTTGTTGGAGTTAGATGATATCTCATTGTAGTTTTGATCTGCATTTCTCTGATGGCTAATGATTGTGAGCATTTCTTCATGTGTCTAATAGCTGCCTGAATATCTTCTTTGGCAAAGTGCCTGTTCATATCCTTCGCCCATTTTTTAATTGGGTTATTTGTCTTTTTGTAGTTGAGGTTTTGCAGTATCTTGTAGATTTTAGAGACTGGACACTGATCAGATTTGTCGTAGCCAAAAAATTTTTCCTAGTCTGTAGGTTGTCTTTTTACTCTTTTGGTGAAGTCTTTTGGTGAGCATAAGTGTTTGATTTTTAGGAGTTCCCAGTTATCTAGTCTTTCTACTGGTGCTTCTGCGTTGTTACTTATGGTTTGTATTGGGTTTATGCCACATATTAGGGCTCCTAGTGTTGTCCCTATTTTTTCTTCCATGATCTTTATCATTTTTTATTTTATATTTAAGTCTTTGATCCATTTTGAGTTACTTTTTGTGCATAGTGTGAGGTATGGGTCTTGTTTCAGGTTTTTGCAGATGGATATCCAGTTATGTCAGCACCATTTGTTAAAGAGGCTGTCTTTTCCCCCAATTAACTGACTTTGGGCCTTTGTCAAATATCAGCTGCTCATAGGTGGATGAATTTATGTCTGGATTCTCAATTCTGTTCTATTGGTTTATGTAACTGTTGTTGTACCAGTACCAGGCTGTTTTGACTACAGTGGTGGTATAATAGGTTCTAAAATCAGGTAGTGTGAGGACTCCCACTTTGTTCTTCTTCTTGCGTAATGCTTTACTTATTCGGGACCTCTCCGCTTTCCATTTGAAGTTGGTGATTTGTTTCTCCACCTCATTAAAAAATGCTGGTGGAATTTGGATCGGGATTGCATTGTGTCTGTAGATCACTTTGGGTAGAAATGACATTTTCACAATATTGAGTCTACCTATCCATGAGCAAGGTATGTTTTTCTACTTATGCGGTCTCTTTTGGTTTCTTGTAGTAGTGTCTTGTAGTTTTCATCGTATAGATCTTTTACGTCTCTGGTTAGATTTATTCCTAAGTATTTTATCTTCTTAGGGGCTATTGTAAATGGTATTGATTTGGTGATTTCCTCTTCAAGGTTCTATTTGTTGGTGTAAAGGAATATAACTGATTTTTGTACGTTTATCTTGTATCCTGAAACTTTGCTGAAATCTACCGTTAGTTCCGATAGTTTTCTTGTGGATTCTTTGGGGTTTTCTGTGTATAAGATCATATCATCTGCAAATAGAGATGCTTTGACTTCTTCCCTACCAATTTGGATGCCTTTTATTTCTTTTTCTAGCCTAATTGCTCTGGCTAGGACCTCCAGCACAATGTTGAATAAAAGTGGTGATAAAGGGCATCCTTGTCTGGTTACTGTTCTCAAGAGGGATGCTTTCAAAGACTCCATTTAGGATGATGTTGGTTGCTGGCTTTGTATAAATGCCCTTAATTATATTGAGGAATTTCCCTTCTATTCCTATTATGTTGAGAGTTTTTATCATGAATGGGTGTTGGATTTTGTCAAATGCCTTTTCTACATTGATTGATAAGATAATTTGGTTCTTATCTTTTGTTTTCTTTGTGTGATGGATTACATTGATTGTTTTTCTGATGTTCGTATAAATCTCACTTGATCATGATGAATTATTTTTTTGATATGTTGATGAATTCTATTGGCTAGAATTTTGTTGAGGATTTTTGCGTCAACGTTCATGAGGGATATCGGTCTGTAATTTTCTTTTTTTTTGTGGTGTCTGTACCTGGTTTTGGTATCAGGGTTATGCTGGATTCATAGAATGAGTTTGGGAGTATTCCATCCTTTTCTATGCTCTGAAATATCATCAGTAGTAGTGGAGTTAACTCTTCTCTGAAAGTTTGGTAGAATTGTCCAGTGAAGACTTCCGGGCCAGGGCTTTTTTTTGTTGGGAGTTTTTTAATTACCTTTTCGATCTCTTCTTTTGTTATGGGTTTATTTAGTTGTTCTACCTCTGTTTGTGTTAGTTTAGGTGGGTAGTGAGTTTCTAGAAATTTGTCCATTTCCTCTAGGTTTTCAAATTTGTTAGAGTACAATTTTTCATAGTATTCTGTTATGATTCTTTTAGTTTCAGTTCGGAGTGTTGTGATATCACCCATCTCATTTCTTATGCGGGTTATCTGCTTCCTCTCCTGTTTTTCTCTTTGTCAGTTTAACTAATGGTTTATTGATTTTGTTGATATTTTCAAAGAACCAGCTTTTGGTCTTGTTAAATCTTTCAATTGTTTTTCTATTCTCTATTTCATTTAATTCTGCGCTAAGTCTTATTATTTCCTTTCCTCCGGTGCCTGAGGGCTTCTTTCGCTGCTTTCTTTCTACTTGTTCCAGTGTAGACTTAATATTTTGATTATGGCCTTTTCTTCTTTTTGGATGTGCACATTTATTGCTGTAAACTTACCTCTGAGCACTGCTTTTACTGTGTCCCAATGGTTATGGTAAGATGTGTTTTTATTCTCTTTTGATTCTATGAATTTCTTTATTCCATCCTTAATTTCTTCTATAACCCAGTAGTTTTTGAGCAAGGTGTTGTTCACTTTCCATGTATTTGATTTTTCTTTCCCTTGCTTTTTCTGTTGTTGATTTCTACTTTTATGGCTTTATGGTCAGAAAAGATGCTTTGTAGTATTTCGATGCTTTAGATTTTGTTAAGGCTTGCTTTATATCCTAACATGTGGTCTACTCTGGAGAAGGTTCCATGTGCATTGGAAAAGAAAGTATACTTGGCTGCTGTTGGGTGCAGTGTTTGGTATATGTCTATGAGATCAAGTTGGTTGATTGTAGCATTTAGCTCTTCCGTGTCTTTGTTGAGCTTCTTTCTGGATGTTCTGTCCTTCACCAAAAGTGGTGTGTTGAAGTCTCCTACTACTATGGTGGAGCTGTCTATCTCTCTTTTCAGTGCTGTTAGAGTTTGTTTTATGTATTTTGGAGCTCTGTCATTGGGTGGGTAAATATTTATTATAGTTATGTCCTCCTGATGTATTGACCCTTTAATCATATAGTATCCTTCCTTATCCTTTGTGGTGGATTTTACTTTAAAGTCTGTTTTGTCAGAGATTGATATCGCCACTCCTGCTCTTTTTTTAGTGTTGTTTGCTTGATATATTTTTTCCATCCTTTGAGTTTTAGTTTGTTTGTGTCTTTAAGTCTAAGGTGTGTCTGTTATAGGCAGCATATAGAAGGATCATGTTTTTTTATCCAATCTGCCACTCTCTGTCTCTTTATTGGTGCATTTAGTCCATGTACATTCAGCATAATTATTGATAGGTATGAGTTTAGTGCTGTCATTTTGATGTCTTTTTTTATGTGTTGTTCACAGTTTCTTTGCTCCACTTAATTTTCTGTGCTGAGTCATTTTTTTTTTTTATGTATTTTCTTTTCATCTTTTTCATTGTTGTTGATTTTGTGTTTGCTGAATCTTTATATTTTTGTTGTTTTTTATTTTGACTTGTAGGATTGTTAGTTTCCTTTGTGGTCACCTTAACATTTACCCTATTTTTCTAAGTTTATACCAGTTTTTTATTTCTTTATATCGCCTTGACTTTCTCTCTATATGAAAAATCTATGTCTACATTTTTTAAGTCCCTCTTTTTTGTTTTAATGTAGTCATCTTTTACATATTGACATCTGTTTCCCTAACTTCAGTGTTTTAGCTTTGATTTACTTTTAGGTCTTCCTTATCTGGGTTGATATTTGGTTGCTCTGTCTTGTGTTCTAGTCTTGGGTTGTTATCTGATGTAATTGATTTTCTAACCAGAGGACGTCCGTTTAGCATTTCTTGTAATTTTGGCTTGGTTTTTGCAAATTCCCTAAACTTCTGTTTATCTGGAAATGCCCTAATTTCACCATCATATCTGAGAGACAGTTTTGCTGGATATATAATTCTTGGCTGACAGTTTTCTTCCTTCAAGGCTTTATATATGTCATCCCACTGCCTTCTTGCCTGCCTGGTTTCTGCTGAGTAGTCTGAGCTTATTCTTATTGACTCTCCTTTGTAGATGACTTTTCGTTTATCCTTAGCCAGTCTTAAAATTCTCTCTTTATCTTTGGTTTTGGCAAGTTTGATTACAGTATGTCTCAGTGACTTTCTTTTGGGATCTGCCTTATGTGGGGTTCGATGAGCATATTGGATAGATATCTTGTCATCTTTCATGATATCAGGGAGGTTTTCTGCCAACAAATCCTCAACAATTCTCTCCGTATTTTCTGTTGTCTTCCCCTGCCCCTCCACCCCGTCCTGGTACACCAATCACTCGTAGGTTATTACTCTTGATAGAGTCCCACATAATTCTTAGGGTTTCTTCATTCCTTTTTTAGTCATTTTATCTGATTTTTCCTCAAATAAGTTGGTGTCAAGTGCTTTATCTTCAGTCTCGCTAATTCTGACTTCCATTGCCTCAATTCTGCTCCTATGACTTTCTACTGAGTTGTCTAATTTTGACATTTTATTGTTAATCTTCTGGATTTCTGATTGCTCTCTCTCTATGGATTCTTGCAGCCTGTTAAATTTGTCATTATGCTCTTCTCTAATCTTTTTAATTTCCTCTATTGCGTGTTCTGCATTTTGGTTAACTTCCTTCCTAATTTCTTGAAGAGTTTTGTATATTAATCTTTTGTATTCTGCCTCTGGTAATGCCAAGAAATTTTCCTCCTCTGGAAAGTTTCTAGATTCTTTATTTTGGGAGCTTGCTGAAGCCATCATAGATGCCTCTTTACGTAATTTGATATTGACTGTTGTCTTCAAGCCAACAATAAGTTATTACATTTATTTATTTTATGTTTGCTTACTGTGTCCTAGGTTCTTGTTTTGTTTTGATATGCCCAAATGCGCTGCTCGTATGAGCTAGTTTGATTATTGGCACCTTTGAAGCTCTAATGTTCTGTCACCAGGTGATTAGATCTGTTACTAGGTATGTGAGCTCAGGAGTTCACCCACTCCTCCTGTATGGATTCAGCTCAGGTGCCCAGGTAGATAGTAACAAAGTGTGTGCTGTAGGCTCTCACTTACAGTCCTAGACAGGCATGGGTGATTGGTATAGGCACAGGCATCTGACTGCAGCAGGGGAACACACTCTGAGTAAGGCAGGGAGCTGATGACCACCCCCAAGTGTCCAGGAGGAAGGTGTGTCCCTCTTCCCTAAAGCCTAGGTGGGTGGGTTTTGCAGCTGGTCTATAGCACCTAATGCTGTTGACTGTAAGGACTAGGGGGCGCCTCTTATTCATGGGCCCCTATCATAGGTGGCTAGGTGGTGTCGGTGGATTCACCAGTCCTCAGACCCCTGCTGTGGGTAGGTGAAGACCCTGCTTAATGGGCAGAGCAGTGTCAAATGTCAAGAACCTGCTACTTCACAGCTGAAACAGTTGAAGTTAGAGTTCCGGTATATACCCTGTTGTACTCCAGTAATGAAGGCCTATGCTGTTGAGATGAGCCCACACAAGTCTATGCAGGGGGAAAGGCACTCAAAGTCCGTGGATCCCTTACGCTTGTGCCTAAGCAAAGGAGCTGTGCTTACCCTGGGTTCCTGGCTTAGGGGAGCCAGCAGTTTACTTTTTCCCCATTTGTTAATTTGTTCACTCTCCAAGGCAGGGAGAATGGCTCCAGGTGTGTAATGGATCCTACTTCCGGCCCAGGGGACTCAGCAATTGCTGAAGCCCGTCCGGGACCCAGTGCAGAGCAGGGAGTGGGGAGGTAAATGGGAGAGAGGACTTTCCCTAAGGCGGGTGTTTTTGATCCACGCGGTAAGCTGTACGCAAGAACTTATCTTTCTCCTATGAGGGCTGCTTCTCACTGGTTCTGGATGGCCGTGTAGACTCTCTGCTGCTGGGTTTCTCCAGGCACGGAAAACGCACCTCTCGATCACTGCCGCTTGCCTGCCTCACCACTCACCCCCAAGCTGATTAGGCTGAAGGGCTCAGGCTCTCGCTGGGTCAGGTCTGACAATACCTCGCTGCTTCTGAACTGTCTCTCCCTTCCCCTGCCACTCATTCCTGTTCCTCAGCTCTGCCTTTGATGTTCAGGGCTCCCAGATTGCCATATATAATTGAATCACTTGTTTTTTCAGGTTTTTGTTGTAAGAGGGTCCATTGGAAGTGTCTGACTACTCTGCCATCTTGGCCCTGCCTCCCCACCACTTCTAATTGGATAAGCAGGGACATAAAAACAGAATTCACATACAGCTAACATGATCGCAGCTTTCCATCTTCATGTTAGCTTTTTGGAAAAAAAAAAAAAAGAAATGGGATATGGGAATCCTATGCTAAATAAATTGTAAGAAAACTAATTCACTAAGGTGCCTGTACTAGTCCATTCATGATGGCAAATCCAGTAAGTCTTAAATTTAGTGAGAAGGAATAAACATTTGTTAAGCAACTGTTAAATTTGAAGTATTTTACCCATATTATTTCATTCAGTCTTTATAGTTAATTAAAAAACACTAACATCCTCAAAGAGTTAAAGTAACTTGCCAAATATCACCCCATTAATAAACAAGCTAGAAACAATAGGATTTGGAATACTTCTATTGGGTAAATGGATGTAAGTTTTTAGTTCTTTAAAAGAGGTAAAATTTAATATTATTTCTCCTTTTCCTATGATTCTTTAATATAATTATTTATATATATATATATTATACTCAACCCCTGAGACTATTGCCCTAAGACAACCTTCTAACTGGAAACTGAGGACACTCCCAGAGGTCACCTCTCAGCCAGATAGTAGTCTGGCCTATAAAATAAACAATAACACCAGCGAGGAATGTGCTTCTTAGAATAATCAGCTGTATGGGACCAAAAGGTCATGGTCTGCCCAAAAGGAAAGCTGAGGAGTCAGTGAGGGACAGAGAAACCCAAGGAATAGAAATGAGGAAACTGGGGAGGAAATGGGGAGAGTGCTGACACATTTCAGGGATTTCAACCAATGTTATGAAACAATTTGTGTATGTAATATTGATGGGAAAACTAATTTGCTATGTAAACTTTCACCTAAAGCACAATAAAGTGTTCAAAAAAAAATTATACTCTGATTAAAGTGGAAACCAAGTTGCTGAGTTTGCCTTTCAAAGTCATGAAGGAAGTTCTTCCTACCAACTCTTAGTCAAATTTAGAGAAAAATAATTCCTTTTTGCTCTTTGTTATTTATACACTCAACAGAAGAAGGCCTTCATAGTCAAGTATTATCACTTTCTGAGATGACAATATGTTAATTCTCTAAAAACATTAAAAAATTGGTATATTTAAAATAATTTTGTGAAATATAAGGTTTTGGTGATTTAAGAAGGAAAAAAGCAAGGCCTTAAATCATCCTTTTCCACAGGTCAACATATTACTTCTCAGGATCATTTTCTCAAAGACTATTCCCAAAATAAGCTATTAGAACTCCTGTGAGGGCCTGTTTGATTTATGGCCCAAAGAAAAGTGTTAAGTATTATAGAATCGAATTGTGCCAAGAGACTGCTTAACTGGGTTATTGTTAACTGACCTGAAATTTTCTGGACCTTTTTACAAGACTGGAAAATTTTGAATTGGATTTATCCATGTTTATTACATAATAACCAGAAAAATTAACGTGAAAGGGACCAAAGAGACCTTTGAAGTGTATGTCTTCTTCTCATGTAGACAGTGTAATAGCTCCATAAGAAATAACACCACACTGCTAAAGATACTTTTGGAGGGCCTGCTCCACCCATAAAGCAGTGGATTTTTTGTGAATATTGCAGTATGTTGCCATTGGCTTCGCATCATTGGAAGGCTGCTTTTGGAATCTTGTAGAACTGGCTCTCAGTGATTACCAATCAGCAGAGATCACATGCAGCAAATTGTAAGAAGGGACAACAGGTCTTCGGCTCATGAAAACAAACACTTCCCTAGATAGGTCTCCGTCCTAGCGATTCCATGTCTTAAATAAATTTGAGCACTTATAGAGCAAGCCATCTTTTCATTTGCTTTTTTTTCACCTCCTGACAGGCTTTTTGTCAGAGAAAATTAAATAGATGCCTTTGCAATCTTTATGTCCTGAATAAATAAAGTGTCTGAAAAATTTTCAAGAATCATGGAATATCAATTTTTCAAATATTAGGATTTTTTTAATAATTTTCATACATTACTTTTAATTCTTCTAGTCGTATTATTGACTTCTGAAACTGAAACTACCACCTGTCTGTCAGTTTGTTGTACCTTGGTGACTTGTGTGTTGCTATTATGCTGGAAGCTATGCCACCGGAATTTCAAATACCAGTGGGGTCACCCATGATTGACAGATTTCAACGGAGCTTCCAGACCAAGACAGGCTAGGAAGAAAGGCCTGGTAACATACTTCCAAAAAGTAGCCAGTGAAAACCTTATGGATAACAGAACATTGTCCCATATAGTGCCAAAGATGAGCCCCTCAGCTACTCAAAATAAGACTGGTGAAGAGCTACCTCCTCAAAGTAAAGTTGACTTTAGTGAAAACAGAGGGTTAACAAAAATGAGGAAAACTTTCAATGAGATGGATTGACACAATAGCTTCAACAATGATCTCAAACTTAGCAAAGATCATGGAGATAGTGAAGGATCAGGCAACATTTCATTGGGAGCTGACTTAACAATAACTCACAACAACAAAATTGAAAATGGCCCCGACTAAAGTGGCTATAAATGATGACTAATAATAGCTACCATTTACTGAACACATTTATTGAACCCTCACTATGAGCCAGATACTAGTTTATGCCATGGCAGATGCATTATCTCAACAGTCCTAAAAAGAGAGTCAGAGAGGTTAAGTAGAAAAAGCAACACAAGTAAAATTCAGTTCCATGTATGACAGACTCCACATTGTGATTTTAACCACTGAATAGTAAAACCTTCTCAAAGTGAAGCTAGAAGAAAAGTGATGACCTCTTTCTTCTTTCCCTTCTTCAGAAATATTATTTACAATCCCCTCACGAGGCAAGAGAAGATGAGGAGCTTGATACAGTCATACTGCATCACACAACACAATGACTTTTAACAGAAGAGCAATGACCCTGAATTTGGCCTAGCAAATAACCACATTGCTTGATGTCTTATGATCTTCTTTGAAAGCATATACATATGATATGTAATAAGATCTGTCTTATATGAATTCTATATATATGTACATGTATAACTTTTATACAGACATACATATGAAAAGGTATGCAAAAATTATGTGACAAAAAAATATTTCCTTAAGCATTTACCAGGAAGATAAAAAAAGTGTTTCCAAAGGAGGAATTTATGTTTATTAAATGCACTCTGCCTAGGACATTCACATTCTGTTAATAGTTCCAAGGTATATATTCTTACAAATGAGGAAGCTGAGGATGAAGTTAAGTACCTGGCACAAGACCACATCGTTATTAAAGTTCAAGGGCATCTATTATCTAAACTAAAACCAAAAACCAAACCCATTGCCATGGAGTCAATTCTGACTCATAGCGAACTTACAGGACAGAGTAGAACTGCCCCATAGAGTTTCCAAGGAGCAGCTGGTGGATTGGAATTGCTGACCTTTTGGTTATCAGCCAAGCACTTTAACCACTGTACCACCAGAGCTCCTCACTATCCCTTACCAAAAAGAAAACCCCACTGCTGAGGAGTGGATTCCAACTCATAGAAATCCCATAGGGTGTCTGAGGTTGTAAAGCTCTACGGAAGTAGACTGTCACATCTTTCTCCTGTGGAGCCTCTGGTGGTTTCAAACTGCCAAACTTTATGGTTAGCAGTCAATCACTTTAACCACTGTGCCACAAGGGCTCCTTACTCAGCTAATATTCTCACTTCCTTCTTATCCAGCTTAGATTCTAGAATTCATTATTATAATCACTCCCTTGCAAACTCTGTCAACTCTTTTGCCCCTCTTTCACACCCCTAGCTAAACCTCCAAAACAAAAACTCGTTGCCATGGAGTGGATTCCAACTCATGGCTAAATACCCGTCTCTGCCTAGCTCCCACATGCACCAGAGGAGCAGAAAGGAAGTGAAGCGCTCAACCATGCTCACTGGGCTAACTTTAAAATTATGACTATTAGTCTCAAGTGGGCCCTTAGCACTGCCTGGCAATTCTACTCATGTCCCTGATCCATTCACTTACTAGCTCCCTTAGCTCTGCACTCAGCCCATGATCTAGATTCTTAATTTGCTGAGAAATATCAATCAGTTGTGAACATCCACATGGATTGATCACAAAACTTATCAAACCATCTGCGTCTGTGCTCATGTGCTGGATCATCTCTGCCATTCTGTGGATAAACCTTCTGTGCTCTTACCTAGGACCACCTCTTCTACTTATACACTGGATTTTACCCCTTTATCTTACTCAAGGACCTCACTCAGGAAATGTTCCTCTCTCTATAAAAATCATTCCCATTAACATACAAAGATACTGTAATAGTTCCTATTTAAAGAGGAAAATCTTCTCTTGACCTCATATATCCCACTAGCTAGTGCCTCATCTTTCTGTTTGTTTTATCGGAAAGCTTCTCAAAAATAGGTTTCTATTCTTACTCTCTCCATTTGCTCCACAGTTACATTATTTCCCTGAATATCCCATTAATTTCTTGAACCCACTCTAATCAGCTATTGTCTCTATACTGAAACAGCTTTTTTCATGGTCCCAAAATGGCCTCCACATTTCCAAATCCAAATGTTACTTCTTAGTCCCCATCTTACTTAACCTCAACAGCATTTCTCACAACTCATTACTCTTTCAGTCTTCAACTAACTTCTTCGTTTGACTTCCAGAACACCACATTCTTTTGGTTCCCTCCTGCCTCTCCAGTTGCATCTTCTCAGTCTCTTTGTTGGTTGGTCCTTCCTCATCATCCTAAATGTCAGACTTTGGAATCTTTGGACTTCTTTTTTTTGTCTTTCTACACTTGCTCCAAGGCCATCGCAATCAGACTCATGGCTTATAGTCTCCTTGCTGAAATGATTCCCATTTTTGTTGTCAGCCTAGGCCTCTTCTCTCTCAAATACCTGGCTGCCTACTCAACATCATCACTTGGACGCTAATGACATCTCAAAATTTCTGTTCACAAACCAACTCTTGATTCCTTCCAACCTCACCTGCTATTGTTCCACTAGTTCCCATCCCTGGAAATTGCACCTTAATTCTCTAAGTTAGCTGGAACAATAACCTTGGAGTTATCCTTGACGACTATCTTTATCTCTCACACATTACAGTCAACCTATCAGCATAATCTATGTTTAATACTTTAAAATAAATTAAAATTAAATATTTAAGATAGCAATCCATGTTTCTGAGGGAAATTTCTTCCCTTCTAAAGGAAGGAAAATGGTCATTTCTTTCAGTTCCACAAACCGTAGAAGATGCACATGAGCCCAAGCTCTTAACCATACAGCGTGCCTGGGAATGCACGTAAATCCTTATGTAGTTGTTCTCTGTGTAAGATTGTTCCAAATACCATTAGAATCTCACCACCAAGAGACCCTAAAATCATTAACTCAAAAATGGACGATAAACGTGTGTAGTTCTCAGCAGCCTATCTTACTGGTACTTGCCTGTAGTCAGTCTTGGTAGTGGTAGTTGCTTCCAGAGACAATATGTTCAGGCTAAAGTAGCCGTGTTTATAATTTACTCAAGTTTAGTTTTTCATTAACATAAAATTTCCAATCTTACAGTAAGTACTAGAATTAAAGCAAAATCTTTTCTTGTTGAAAATTTTGATCACATCTCCTAAGTGCTTCTAAACTGCTTTTTTAAAGCATCATCCCATTGCTCCTGAAATAAATTGTTATGGGAAGATAACAAGATTTCCTCTTTTCCTAATTGTAGTAAAGAATGCAGGAAACTTTCAAAGAGAATCCCAAAACACAAAATGCTTCTGCACTCAGCACCTCTTTGGCAACAACATTTACATATTTTTTAACTTGTTACTAGATCATTAATCTGATAAGAACATAAAATAAGAATTGAGAAAAATATCCTCTTTCTTAATAGCAGACAGTTTTCAAATTTTTTTGGTCAAAGTTAAATAAATAAATAGATAAAATTATCCAAACTAATTGAATTTCTTTTTCATCTCAAGATGCTGTTCCCCACAAACAGTTATGGAAAACAAGGCTACATTTCTTGCGCTTGCTTTGTGTATAATAAATGTCTGCGTAGGTCTTGAATTATCACCTTGTACTTTTCTAAAAACAAAATGCACTCAATTTACAATGCACATTTCTAAAGGAAAATAAACTGATTTCATTGTTTGTGAAACCAAACACAGACACTGTCATCTGATGAACAGAATTTACAGAGTTAAAAAAAAAGAGAAAAGACAGTTCTGGGATAGGTCAAATCCCAAAGGAGGAGAAACACACATCATTTAGCAAGAATTCCCACCAGAAACAAGGACGCAGGCATTTGCGACAACAGAAAACTGAATGGAACCCAACAACAATAGACAGATAAGGAGGTTTAGATGGGCACAAAAAATTTTTTTTTTTTTTTATAATTTATTTTATAGTCTTACAACTAGAATTGAGGGCAATTTATGGTGATAACTTTTCAAAGCTCATTTAAATATAAAGGTTGTTTAAAATATTTACTTTATTATTGTAATAAATATGTTTTTAAAGGGCCCATTAGTGTTCTAAAAAGTCTCTGGATAAAAATATTTGCTGGAACTTCAATGATGACAGAAAACCCACGTCAATGTTCTAACAAAAGGGAGTAGCTAAGTGAAGCAGAGTCTGTGAAAGCTGCTTGGGAAAAACTCTTCAAATGCTCTTTGTAGATGTAAATTACCACCAGTTGAACACCCTACTTCCTGAACCCTGAGAGTAGGGCACAGCCAGGCAGTTAGTGATCTTCTAGCATACCTACCTATTGCCATCAAGTTGATGCTGATTCATAGCGACCCTATAGCATGGGAGGAGTGATAGTTCAATTTGAAATAACATACTCAATGCTATATTTTCGTTAATGTTTTTCAAATAATCTTAAGGCTTAGTGCAATTCTATGCAAAATCCAAAACAGTTATTGTTAGCTTGGCAAATAATTCGAAATTTCAAAGGACAAAATGAGTAAGAAAAGCCAATGAATTTGTGTAAAGAATAAAAGAGTAACATCAAGAATTTGTCTTATCAGGTGTTAAAATTTGCCAAAAAAAAACTGTAATAATCAGAACATTGTGGGCCTAGAATGAGAATAAACAGATCAATGGAATGTAATAGAGAGCCCAAGAAAACACACAACTAAAAGAAGTGAGCATATGATATGTGTGATCAGCAAGAAAATATGTAATCGGTAAAAAAAAAAAAAAAAAAAGAAAATGTATAAGTAGGAAAAACATTATTTAATAAATGATTCTGGGAAATTGGTCAATTATTTGGAAATTGGTCAATATTGGAAGAAAACATTATTCCAGGTGCGTTATAAACTTAAACATTAAAAGAATCAAAGCAGAAAAATACAAGCTAGCAGAAAATATAAATATTTATCAATGCTTTATATTGGAAAAGGTTATTAAGGTTCAAGAAATGGGAAACTTTATAAAGAAAATGCAGTCATCTCTCAGTATCTGTGGGGAATTGGTTCCAGGACCCCCACAGATACCAAAATCCGAACATATTCAAGCCCCTTATATAAAACGGCATAGTATTTGCATATAACTTATGCACATCCTCCTGTATACTTTAAATCATCTCTAGATTGCTTGTAACACCTAATACAATGTAAATGCTATATAAAGAGTTGTTTCATCACAATTGAAGGCTTGCTCTGGAAGGTAGCCTTTCTCTCCTTTGAGTTTCTTGAGCTTTTCTGGGAATGTGGATGCTGCCTGGGCATCAGCTGATGCTGAATCTCCAGTGATCTCAAAGTTCTTGAGGCTGTAGGGCTTTACAGAGCAGCCAGCCAGCCCTTACCAGCCTTCAGCTCCTTCCTCTCACTCTCCGTATCCAACTCACACTTAGCCTTTGAGGAATTGCTTTGACCACTTCACTGCTTTTTAGGAACCATTTTTTCACAGAAACAAAGGGTGCACACAACACAAGTAGGGAACGAGATGCAAGGTGAACAATGCTCAAACACGAGTCCTGGAGAGAGACTGCGGATCTGTGAAATGGCAGGAGGCTATATAGCAGGGGATGCCTACACATCACTTCATTCTGTGGACGCAGGGTAGTGCTCGGCCTGCGGCAAATTCAAGTTTTACTTTTTGGAATTTTCTTTTTCTCCCCCACAAATATTTTTGATCCACAGTTGGTTGAATCTGAGGCTATGGAACCCGTGGATACAGATGGCCAACAGTATTTATTTAATTCAATTATTTGCAAGTACTATCAAGACAGGCCATTATCAAAATTACAATCAAAACCATTATTAAAATAAAAATTAAACACTAAAATGGAAAAAAATATTTGCAACACTTATAGATCTATGTCCTTAATATAGAATGAGCTCCTATGAACCTATGAGAAACACATCACACACCAAATTAAAATACAGAACCATAAATGGATAGTTCATGAAAACAAGAATTCAAACATATTAAATGTATGAAATAGATAAGCTAACTAATAATCAAAGAATAAGAAAATAATAAGAAAACTTTTACCAATAAAATACATGTATATATGTATTATATATATACACACATATAATGCATACATACTTAATGACAAAACTCAGAGTTGCAAAAGTGAAGGGAAAAGAGCACACTGATGTACTTTTGGGATTATAAATTGGTGAAAAGCTTTCTAAAAGAAATATGTACAGACAGTTACCAAAACATTTTTTTACAATAAAATCAAAACTGAAACAACTTAAATGTCCAACAATAGATAAAGAGTTAAAGAAAAAATAGTTAGAATTTGAATAATATTTTACAAGATAGGAAAATTCACGATAAGTTATTTTTTTAAAAAGTATCAAATCCATATATAGTAAGATCCCAGTTTGGTAAAACACACACATTTGCATAGGAAAAAAAAAACAGACAAATATATTATGAGTGATTTTTTATCATTTCAGAGTAGCTTTATTGCTTTTAGTATTTCTCAAAATTTCTACAAGAGATATGTATTACTATTTTTACAAGTTATTATTTAAAGTAACATACGTATATGGCCACCATGCATTTGTCTAAACTTTAGTAGCATTATGAGATATCAGTTCCTGTCCTCAAGGAGCTTATAGTTTTAGCCAACACAAGTGAGCAGCTATCAAGATACAACTATTGGTCTCTACTCATCTACTCAGAGAAGAAACTAGTCTACAGGACTAATAGTCTACTGGAACCAGGATCTCATCTACCCTGAGACCAGAAGAACTAGATGGTGCCCTGCTACCACTACCTACCGTTCTGATTAGGGACACAATACTTGGATCCTGATAGAATGAGAGAAAAATGTGGAACAAAACTCCAATTCTTAAGAAGTCCAGATTTACTGGACCAGTTGAGACTAGAGCACTCCTCAACATACAGATGACAGGGTACATTCAAGTATCAAAATATGGACTAATTTGTATTTTGGAATTCAGAGGCATTGTGATTTAGAGTAGTCAAGGAAGTGGTCCCAAGCTGGGTCTTGAAGGAAAAAAATAATTTGATTAATGAGGAAGATGAATGACAAAGACTTGAGAGGAGACAGGGCTGGTTACAACACATCCAGGAGGCAAGGACAACACAGACCTGACACTATATTCTACTTTCTCTAGCCTCTTAGTGGTTATTTTAAAGTTGTAAAGCATCCGGAAAACCAAAATAAATGGATTAGTAACATATCACATCGAGTGTTTGAAGACTTTCCTTTTCTAACATAGGTTTTATAATAACCTGTCTCTTTGAGAAGATAAAACTTATTTTTAAATTTGACAAATGAGTTATTTAAATGTACATGCAGTCTAAAATTTTTTCACAATTATAGATAGACAACAAGTTTGGCATTGCGACTACATCTGAATTCCTTAGAGATAAATGGAACTGCCCACTGCTAAATAGGGGCTGTGTGAGCAGGACTCGTATATGTGCTCTGCAGGAAAGATAGAACTTTCCCATGACCTAAAGAAACTCTACAAAATGACCACAGATGGTTTATACCAGAAAGGTTGGAAAAATTATATGAAAGCCTGTGAAAAATCTTAGTTTGGAAAAAATAAGAGGAAACAAATAAATAAGAGGTCACCAGCAAACTCCAAATTAAAAGAGGTCTTTTTGAATCAGCCTGTCTGAGATGTTAGCATACAGACTTTCTAAATCACAAAGGTTTGGACAGAAGATGAGAACAGAGTCAGTTCCAAATCCTGGAGTTTTATTATCCCATTGTTACGCACTAGAAAGATTTATGGGAGAGGCTCTCCCATAAATGTTTTGAGTAGAATAAAGAAATGACTTATTCTCACTGGAACTTTTTTTTTTTTTTTAAAGAAACAGTGCAGTCTGTCAGGAAGAGTACTGAGTGAGTGGTTGGTGACCAGAACCGTAGCTATTCTTATAGTTATCTGAGGGAGGGACATGTCATTCATACTTAACCTCACAGGGGTCTCACTTTCATTACCTGCAATATGAAGGCATCGTTTGAAAGCAGAGTAACAAAACTGATCCTGAACAATCTGGGAGGTTTGCTGCTCTGTAGCACTATTCAGAAAGTTAAAAAATAAAAGATTTTAGTTGAATCCATAAAAGTCTAAATAGTATGGAATAGCCTATAGGCCACAGGGGACAAGCCTAATGGTTTCTGAGGACATAAATTATGCAATACTGGAGCTAGAATTCTCCTGACCTGCCCATGTCAGTTTACAGCAACAAAACCTGATTTTGAGTGAATGCGTGCTAATATCAGGCTCGAGGTAACCAATACTTTCTTTATGAGATAAGTTCCCATCCAGTCAACATTGACTCATGATGACCCCACGTGTGTCAGAGTAGAAATGTGCTCCCTAAGGTTTGCAATGGCTGATTTTTTTTTTTCCCCAAGATGCCTCTGAGTGAACTCCAACCTCCAATCTTTCAGTTAGTAACCCAGCGTGTTAACTGTTTGCACCACCCTGGGACGCTACTTCATTGATAAGATAAATAACTTGAGATGAGTAATATCTCTATCAGATACAAAATATTTTACAGATGAGAAAACTCAAAGCTTACAGAAATTAAGTCACTTTCAGAGGTAAGACAGCTAAGCAAGTGACAGAGCTGGGAGTCAAACACAAGGCAGCTGATTCCTACACTATGCTCTTAAATAGTTTGCACTACCCGCCTGCATCTTTGGACATGTTGTCAGGAGGGATCAGTCCCTGGAGAAGAATATCATGCTTGATAAAGTACAAGGTTAGCGAAAAGAGGAAGACCCTCAACGAGACGGATTGACACAGTGGCTGCAACAATGGGCTCTAGCATAACAACGATTGTGAGGATGGCGCAGGACCGGGCAGGGTTTTGTTCTGTGGTGCATAGGGTTGCCATGAGTCAGAACCGAGTTGATAGCACCTAATAACAACAACAACAACAAAACCCCCTGCAAAAGAATGGAGATGGGACCTAGCTGGGACCAAAAAAGTTTAAGCACTTTCCAAGTAAGTACTTGGAAATATCTATCTAATATCATATCTATCATCTAACTATTTATCTATCTATACTAAATTGCCCATCAGAAAGAGAGTATAGAAATTCAGACAAAATCGAATAACAACTTATTAGAAAACATCTATATTTTAATATTATTTTAAAATTTCACTGAGATGTTTTGAATAATTAAAGATACAATCTCAAGATATCAATGAATGTTACTTTCATGCTAAATGTTGATGTGGAAGCAATGATACAATTTTTTTTCCAACACCATTAATCAAAAAGCAATGAATGACTGATTCACACAAAGGACGTTTTTAAAACGGTAGTGATTGAGAGAGTAAACTCCGAGTTAGCTGGTCTGAGTTGAGTCCCGGTGCCAAGACTGTGGGACATTTTACCTTAGTCCGTGCTGTATCCTGAATGCCTACCAAAGGCTCTGGCACTTAATAAATGAGTAATAAAAGTTACTGAATTTTTAGCATTTAATTCATTGTTCCATAAAGTTGTGACTGACTCTCTCTCTTTCTCTTCACACACACACACACACACACACACACACACACACACACACACACTTTTTCAGAGGAGAATATAGCAAAATATTTCTGCTATTTTCTTTCACTTTCTTGGTCATTCGTGAGGATAGCTGCTTCTCCTAAGACATGGGCATTTGTAGAAATGCAACAGGAAAGCTGTGTTATGAATAGTTTTACCATAGATTAAAATAGGCACAATTTGAACAATTAAGAAATTCACATTTTAGAGTCTAAAAATAGCCAGTTTGTCCACTTTGATCACATTAAATGATTTCATTCTACTTCACACCTCACCAGCCTGTCTGATTAGAGTGTTTTTGGTTACCATTTATTTTTCAAATAAAAGTTGAGCAATGGTTAGGATGGTATCTCAGACACCAAGTTCCTAGGCCAGTCTCTGATGTCTCCTCCTCTGAGCCTATGGACAAACAAAAAGCAATGGTAACATTCAAAGAAAATAGCAAATCATGCAAGAAGAAAGTACATATTTCAAAGCAAACTTAACCACCAAAATGAATAACTGATGTACTACCCTGAGTAATTTGGAACACAGGAAATGCGGAACAAGGTAGAAAGTTCTATGTAGTGGAAAGTGAATTGCTCTTAAAGTTTTTGACTGGGTACTTTAAATTTATATTGTCTTTTGATTGTAAGACCAATTATAAACTATTCAATCTCCCTTAAACAATACAGACTAAAAGACTTGGGATAACATTCAACCTTTATTACTTGCAATCTGGATGATTTAGCATAAATAATTTGACTTTCCTCAACCTTAGTTTCCTTATATTCAACTGAGACAGTTGGAATAGACAATTCATAAAGTCCTTTATAGTTCTAAAACACTATGATGTTATCATCTTAAGGACAAAAATAAGATCTAGAAGATGAATCATATTATAAATACTCATTTAACATTTTAATTTGTTTAGCCAATGATAATTATCACCATGTATTGAGCAAGGCACTTTTCTAACACTTTGTATGTATAAACACTTTTACTCTTTTGAACATCTCTGTGAGATAAGCATTATTTCCCCAATTTCATAAACGAAAAAGCAAAAGCACATTGATTACAAAGCTCATAATGATCAAGAAATATAGCTGAGATTGAAACCCAGGCAATCTGACTCTGGAATCATGTGTTCAACCACCCTGCAATTCTGCTAATAGAAATTTCAAAATGCTCATCCTGACCTAGTTGGCGAACGACCCATCTCTGGTCATCATAGCAATTGGTAATGAAGCCATTAGTGTAGAATGTCATGTCTTGCTAGAAATACTTTCTTGGCTGGAGAAGAGAATTTTGAAGGTCGAAGTTGATTTTCCCCCAGAGAACTGTGTGCATATCCCTAACCTCTCGCATTTAAAAAATAATTTTCCCTAGCTTTTAAATTACATAGTCTGATTACTGAGATTTCAAAGAAATGCTGATACACCAATATTTTATTGTTTGGGTCAAGACCTTCCAAAATAAATGCTGCATAAATGCCTTAATTGTATGAAGACACAATTAGCAGACTTGTTTCTTAAATATGAGTATTGGTTTCTTAAAATAATTATTTAATGGCTATTTGCTCTTGCCAGGGGTATCATAAAATATGAAATAGATGCTTGGAGGCTGTGAATCATAGGTATAGGAACCTTAAGTTGTTGATGAGAAGGGCCATGTCTTACATCTTTCCAAAAAGGGAAATATATATTTTCTACTGTGAAAAACATGGAAAATGCACACAATAAACCAAATAAATCATGAAACATAAGCCATGAATATATTACTCAACACTGTGCAAAAATCACAATCAATGAAAATAAAAGAAGAAAACAGCAATACTAAGTTTAAACAAATAGGCCAATGGAACAAAATAGTAAGTACCAAACAGATTTCATATATACAGAAGCTTGAATCATGGCAGAAAGGGATTGCATACCAGAAGAGAAAGTGCAGACATTCAAGCAATAATGAAAGGGTAATAAATATGGATTATTATTACTCATTATAACCAAAGGACTTGGAAGAGCCAAAACTATTTTGTAAAAGAAGAACAAGAGAATTTACACTACCTGACTTCCAGAGTTATATAAAGCTAATGTAATTAACAGAGTGTTTGTTGTAGCAGCTTCCAGATAGACAAATGTGTTGGTGGAACAGAATGGAAGTCCCAGAAATAGACACATACACATGTGTGGTCAATTGATTTTTGACAAAGTTGCAAAGGTAACGTAGTGGAGAAAGGATAATCTTTTCAAGAAATGATGTTGGAACAATTGGATATCCATATGCAAAGAGAAAAACAAGAACTTTATATTTCTCATTATATGGAAAACTAAATGCAGAATGGATCACAGACTTACAAGTAAAACCTAAAATTATAAAACTAAAAAATAGGATAAAACCTTTGTGACTTTGGGTTAGACAAACATTTATATAGATACAATAGCAAATGCACAATACATAAAAGAACAAATTAATAAATTGTATTTCACCAAAATTTAAATTTTTAATTTTTTGAAAGATCCTGTTAAGAGAATGCATAAATAAACCACAGACTATAAGAAAATATTTGCAAGTCACAAAGAATTCTCAAAATTCAATAATAAGAATACAAAGAATTGAATTAAAAATACAGGTAAATATTTGAACACGTTACCAAATAAGATATACAGATGGCAAATAAACAAATGAAAAAGTGCTCAACATTATTTCCTATTAGGAAAATAGAAATTAAAGCTACTTTGAGATACCTCACCTATCAAAATGTCTAAATTTTAAAAATGGCCCACATCAAGTGTTGTTAAGAATGTGGAGCAACTGGAACTCTCATACACTATTACTGAGACTGTAAAGCAGTTCAACCAGTTTGGAAAGAAAATTGGACAGTTTCTTAAAAACATAAACACACACCTATCTTGTGATCAAGACATTCCTAGGTTTTTATCTGAGAGAAATGAAAGTATATGTCCTTACAAAAATGTATACACAGATGTTCATAGCATCTTTATCTGTAATAGCTAAAAACTGGTAACAATCCAAATGTTCATCAGTAGTTGAATGGGTAAATAAAGTGTGGTAAATCTATACAATGAAATACCACTCAGCAATATAAAGGAATGAACTACTGGTACACAAAACAGCAGAGATGAATCTCAATATAATTATACTGAATGGCAGAAGCCAAACAAAAAAAAAATAGTACATACATTCCATTTATATAAAAGTCTAGAAAATGCACACTAGTATGCAGTGACAGAAAACAGGTCAGTGCTGGCCTGGGAATGGGAAAGGGTGAGGTGGGCTGGAAGGGATGGATTACAAAGGGGCACAAGGAAACTTATGGGGATGATGAGTATGACCATCATCTGAGGGTTTCCCATGTGCATACATATGTCAGAACTTTCCCAGGGAGGGAAACAACAGTGGAATATTTACTCTGTACTAACAGAAAACATGACTTTTATTGCTGTGTAACAAACTGTCGCAGATTTAGTAGCTTAAAACAACATACATTTATTATTTCTCTATACCCATGGGTCAGAAGTCCAAGCACTGGTTAACTGGGTCCTCTGCTCGGGGTCTCACCTGGTTGAAACCATGGTGTCACCAGGGCTGTGATCACATCTCATTCTGGGGTTCTCTTTTAAACTCACTCAGGTTGTTGCAAGAATGCAGGGCCTTGTGGTTATAGGACTGAGACCTTTTCTTGCATGCTGTCAGCCAGGGGTTTCTCTCAACTTCTAGAGACTGCCCCCAGGTTCTGCCCATGTGGCCGTCAATAACATGGAAGCTTACTTCATTAAAGCCTGCAGGAGAATCTGTCTCTAGTCTGCCAGGATAGAGTCTTAAATAACATTACCTAATCATGGAAAAGATTATCCCATTATATTCGCAAATCGCACCAACAGTCAAGGGATGGGATTATACAGGGTGTGTACACTGGGGGATGAAAACCTTGGCGGCCATCGTAGAGTTCTGCCTATATATACCCTTTAAACATGTGTAGTTTATTTTATGTAAACAAAAATATCAACATAAAAAAACAAGTGACATAAAGAAAATAAAATTAGATTACGATCAGACTTTTTGAAAGCAATACTTTATGCCAGGAAAGAAAAAAAAAGAGTAAAATAACAGTAAGATACTGAAAAAAGAAAATCTGAGCCATGTTTCTCATATCCAACAAAACTCACCTTCAAGTATAAAAAAACTAAAAAAGACAAACGCATTGCCATTGAGTTGATTCTGACTCATAGCGACCCTGTAGGACAGTGTAGAACTGCCCCACAGGGTTTCCAGGGCTGTAATCTTTACGGAAGCAGACTGCCACATCTTTCTACCGTGCAGTGGCTGGTTGGAATTGAAACGTCGACCTTTTGGTTAGCAGCCAAGCTCTTAACCACTGTACTACCAAGACTCCTTCAAGTATAAAAGGCACAGACAAATTGTTGTCAATGTGCAAAAACTCAAGGAATAAGGTTTTTATTTTCTTCCTTGGGAATCTACTAAAGAATTCATTTCAGACAATCAAAATAAGTAAAGAATTATCAACGTGAGGACTGATCATGAGTACTAAATATATAGTTACATGTAGAACTGAGACCAAGTGAGGATTAAAAGAAAAGAGTATGGTATTGACTTCGTATTCATGTGGGCATTGCTACCCCCATTATGTAGATGAGGACAAAAGGCAAGGCCACATCCACATATATGGTGTGTGAAAGGCCACAAATCAAACCCAAGCCTATCAATTCTACTGCCTCTTTTCCTTTCCATTGTATCTCACTGATAAAATCTGTGTTCCCTGGTCTGTAGCCTTATTCTGGGGAGCTGAAGGAGCCCTGAAAGTAACCCTTCGCTGCTCAGCCAAAATAAGATCAACAAATCACTCTAAGCTCTTGAAAAATGGTCCAGATAAGCTTCATTAACTAAAAATACAATAAACAGCAAAACCCATCTATTTCCAGCTATTTTTCTCTGTCTCTTGGATTTTTGTGTGTTTGGTTTAAAAACAACCTCATCAAGCCAAATTTAAAGAAGAAATGTCCAAGCAGTTTTTGTTCAGCAACAATTACAGATTTTTTTTAATATTTAGGTTTCCATAGCTGTTTTTAAGAAATTAAAAAAAAAAAAAGTTAAACCAAAAATTTTGATTTTACTTCCCAAGCTGAAACATAAACTTATAAATCCAGAATATTCCAACAAAAGAAATTATTCTTGGAGACTATAAGAAGAAAATATCTGAAAAAGAAAACATGCCATATTAAGGCAAGTGCAAAATGAGTAAAGAAAGACTTCTCTTTCTCTCTCCATACATAAATATACGTAGGATCACCTGTCGCGGTGGTTAAGAGCTCAGCTGCTAAACAAGATGTCAGCAGTTCGAATCCACCAGCTGCTCCTTGGAAACCCTATGGGGCAGTTCTGTCATACCCTATAAGGTCTCTATGAGTTGGAATCGACTCAAAAGCAACAGGTTTAGTTTGTTATAAGCAATCATATAGATATAGACATAGATGATATAGATACAGACACAGATGTAGATGTAGATACATACCAATTTTCAAGGACCCCTGGTGGTACAACAACATTTAAGCACTCAGCTACTAACCGAAAGGTTGGGGTTTGAACCCACCCAGTGGCTCCATGGGAGAAAGACCTGACTATATGCTCCCAAAAAGCTTATGGCCTGGAAAACTCTACGGGAGTTCTGCTGTGTTACATGGAGTTAGTATGAGTGGAAATCGACTCTATGGCACCTAACAACAACAAAATACCGTCAGTCAATTTGAACTCATTGCAACTCCATGTGTATCAGAGTAGAACTGTGCTACACAGAGTTTTCAGTGGCTGATCTTCTACAAGTGGATTGCCAGGACTGTCTTCCAAAGCATTTCTGCATGACCTCAAACCTCCAATCTTTCAGTTAGCACCAAGTGCATTAACCATTCACACCACCCAAGGACTGTCTATATAGAGACTTTTATACACATCATGTTTATACTGTTTTATGTGCACAACTCAAGATAGTCTTTAAACTACCACTCATAGACATTTTGAAGACGGAATGGAAAGTTAGTTTAGTGATCTTGTAAAAAGTAGAGAAATCTCTATTCCTCTTTAAAATTACTTGGTCACTTTAATTTTTCTTGGGTATAAATGAAGAAACTACAATAGTACACAAGATCTTTTTTTTTTTTCCCAAGCCAATGAAATATTTGCCAAAAGTTTGTGTTGTGCAGGAACCAACCGCCCTCCCCCATTTTCAGATGGGAGGTTGTGGTTTGTCAAGGACACAGAGACCAGAGGAGCGATTGATAATGGAACAGAAGACAAATTGCCTTGACTGTAAAGCCACTAATCTTCCCACCAGGTTGCAGTAACTAGTAACTGACCCCAACAGTGTTAAACCACATTTTGAAATAGAAACTGAGCAGTGGTTCAAATGATGGACCATCAAAGGGGAAAACAAGCCTTGAAACAGAGAACCCCATCCACACTCAGCACTGCTCTACATCTGTTAAGAATTCTTTAAAACTACTTACACAAAAAAATCAGTTTAAAACGACAGTAGTTCACTGTTGGACATATCTTTTATTATTTACTAGAAGCTTCTATTAGTTAAGGGCTCTCCACTTCCCTCCCAACATGATGTTAATTTCCTGTGTTTGCCTCAAGCACTTTTTTCCACACTTCTTTGCACTGGAGAACTCTGACTCTATCATGCTGACTTGTAAGAAAGACAGTGCCAATTTTTAGCTATCACTTCTAACCTAGAGCCATTTGTCATTGCTGGAATAACATTAAACCAGAGGATGATGATGATGATGATGATGATGATGATGATGATGATGATGATAAATGGGTTATTACTGCCATCTGATGGTGAAGGTGCAAAACTACAGGCGATAGACCGTTCAAACTAGAATTCGTTTGGGAAATGTAGTGTTTTATAAAATGTCAAGAAAATATTTAATTCCAAAATTATTACCAGATCTTTTGTGTAGCTTGTTTTACCCAGACCATCTGGAATTCGAGCTGTTCTAATTCACATTTTTTTCCTCGATATCCAGGAACAGAGAGGTAGTTGGTTATTCCGGAGCTCCCAGTACTTTGGTGGATGGATCATATATAGTAAAGGCTTGATGATCACTGCATCCATTTTACCTCCCATGGGATTCTGCCCCTAAAACTCTTATTCCAGAAGAACTAAAACTTGAAAGGCATTCCGTATAGGGGGTGTGGCATCCAAAGGGACACCTCATCATCTGTTCGCATCTATCAGTTGTTAAGGGGTATTTCCCGGGACGTTGTCAGCATGATTAAATGAAGCAAAACCTGGGAAACCAAAGACAGGTCATCACTTTGCTTTGACTGTGTAGACTTGAAAATTGACTGAGTATGACTGTGCAGGAGGAATTCCATGCTCACTTCTATCATATCTAAGTTTTTCACATGATACCCAAACTTCTATCATACCTGAAGCAACGTGATCTTCCATTATGCAGCAGGCAAATTCTCTGTACAGAAAATCAGACTTTCTTACCCCGTACACATGTACAATTTTTATGAGTCTACCATCAAGCCATCATGCTTTCTTTTCTTTCTACCTACATTGACTATCGTATTCTCTTCAGCTACTCAAGTCCTTGCCAAACCAAAAAATTCACCATCTAGAAATCACACAATAAAGTTTAGTTTTTGTTATTTCTGTCCCTTATGTACACATGGAAACCCTGGTGGCATAGTGGTTAAGTGCTACGGCTGCTAACCAAAAGATCGGCAGTTCAAATCCACCAGGCACTCCTTGGGAACTCTATGGGCCAGTTCTACCCTGTCCTATAGGGTTGCTGTGAGTCAGAATCGGCAACAGGTTTTGTTTTGTTTTTTGGTATGCGCACATTGTTGGTTAACTGACCATTTCCAGTGATACAGTCATGTTTCCATAAAAGGAAATAGCTCTTATTTATCTTCAGAATACAATGTTGGATGACTCCAAATGGTAACTTTAGAATAATAAGACAAGGATGTTTGTATGGGCTAAAGAATCTTGGGAGATATGGATGGAGAATATTCAGATATTAGAAAACACATAAGGCACTATGCTTCAGTGACCACATAGAAAGTTCTAGATGTGAAAATAGCAGCTGTGTCAGTTTGCTTTAGAGGTCTGCCGAAGACTGTTTTCTTCCTGGCATCTCCAGTAAGTCACAATAACTAACTGAACTCCTCTCGACCTTGGCTTCTTCTATGACTTTCCCCTAACATACATATGCAAAAAGGAATTGCAGCACTAAGACAGTGGGGAAATAATAGCCCTTTCTCATTTTATTTGGTGTGGAAATAAGAATGGAATGTAATGCTATCAATAAAATTTTATAAGTCTTCTCTCACCTAAAAGCACTGTCTTCTCCCAGTGGTTTTCACTGCAAGAAGATAGAAACTGTGAGCAGTTTGCAAGGCACCTGGTCTGGGGAAGATGGACTGGGAAGCCTGGCTTCAGAAACGGATTAAAAAGACAAGATGTCTGAGCGTCTTAAGGGTGAAGAAGCAAGGGCCCTTAAGTCACGCAGAAAAGTACCAAAAAATTGAGAATGAAGAGGAGAACAATTGCGGACAAGGAAGGTTGTCTGTCCCAGGGATTCCTTTGGGGACACCAAACAAACTCTGCTTTCGTGTTCAGGGACAACCATAGTAATAGGGCCATAAAATAAACAGAACGAGAAAAAGGGCACATTGCAACAGGAAGGTAGATGAATGTGGATAGTTATGTAATTTTGTAGCCGCTCCACATACCTTGGCAAGGGCTGCTAGTTCCAAAACCCAAGAATAGCTCCACATGGGATCTGTGATTGATTGGGAAGGAAAATGTATTGGCATAGCAAGCAGAGTGCATTCCCAGAAAAGTGATGAGCAAGGAAATCATTTTCCCTCGTAGAACTGGGTCAAAGAACCTTAAAGTGAAGAGATCTGGAGACGCAAGTATCAGCGGTGGCCACCATTTTGCTGCTTTTAAAGAGGCAAGCGGCTGTTAACACCAAACACCATTCATCCCATTTTCATCTCAATTATCAAAATGAAACAAATGAACAAAAAAACACGTATTATTTGAACATACACTGTTTGCCAAGCCTTGTGCAAGACACAGGGAATGCAATGCTGAGTAAAACAGGCATAGTTCTGAGGATAAAGTTCTCTTCTTCATTTATTGATAAGTTGATTGTCCAGAGACATTCGCTCAGAAGCTAGGCCATGAAAATGAGTCTCCAAGGCTCACCTCTCTTGGCTTCTTTCCTCACAATCCTTCCCCACCAAGCCCCTGTGAACTAAATTGTAAAGTTGACAGAGTCCGTAAGAGATTAGTGTACAGGAGCTAAGAATGTGAGACAGTGTCATCCAGAGGCCAGGATTCTTTCTCTTTTTGGTTCAACCATCCTTGCCAAGGGAGATGGTTGAACCAAACCTAGTTCAACCATCGGGAGGTACTAGTTTTTGTTACCCCATTATGAAATTACTTCAGCGCTCTCAAGGTTCTAGCATCGATGCTACTTTTGTATCTATGGGTTCTTTTCTAGACACTGACGTAACAAATTAGAATTGATTTTTTTCCAGTCCCTTGGAGGCAGTATTAAATGCTATATTATTTGAGACCAGAATTCTTTACTCCACAGAACTGGTGATATACGGCAATGAGAAAAACTAAATCCTCAGAAATGTAGTTCTCCAAATAGGGCAAGATAATTAAATAAAATTGCCTCCGTTAATTGTATCGTCACTACCGCAGTCACTTTAACTCAAAGACAGCCGAGTCAAGGTTAGTATTATTTGTTTCCATCTTGTCTAGGTTAGAGGAGGATTTTATTGAGAAAAAAATGGCAGCACTGAAGAATAAATTAAATCAAGTCTGCTTTATTCCATACATATGTTATTGCATATAAAGTAACTTGGCTCACATAAACTGTACAATTTTTATTTTTTCTGTGTAAAACTGGAACCAGAATTAAAAGACTTCGAAAAAATAGCTCAACTTAAAAAAAAAAGCACATTTTCCATGCCATAAAATAAATAGATTATGAATATTATATCAAAGCATATACAAAGCTCTTACTGATACACTCACATTTTGTTTTATATCATCACTGACAAGGCTGGAGTCTAAGTGCTGATATATATAATGTTTCACTTCCATGTTAACCTTAACTTTATATAACTTGCTTTCTAAAGTATTCCAAAATTTCTGATTTTTGAAATATAAATAACTGGACTATAAAAGAGAAAAAGATATATTTCATTAAAAATCTTTATCTCAAAGTCAAATCAAGAAGGAGCTGCTTTGTTTTTTTAAGAGTTAACTATAAATCCTGTTATACCTGTTACATAAGTCTCCATAGCTCTACATATTTACCAGGGTTCACTGTGTTCTAGGTGTTGTTATATAATTGAACAAGCAGCACCAAATAACTAAAGATTAATCATTCCTAATATCCCCTGTTTCACTACATGATAGAAAGTCAGCCTATGTCTCTGTATTTAAACAAGATGAAAAAATAATTTAAAATATTCAAACCATTAACACAAGCAGCTCTTTCAGGAATATGGATAAAATGGAAAGTCTGTAGTAAAGCAATATCACAAATTTTTCTGTACCATGATTATTTTTTAATATTCCATCATAGGTTATATTTATCAGAGAGAAGATTTTAAAGCCAAATAAAAGATTTTGCAATTTACAGAGGACTTTTCTTTACATGTTCTAATTTATTCTCACAATAAGTCCGGGAGGTACTAGTTTTTGTTTTCACATTTTACAGCTGAAAAAACTATTGTCAAAGAAGAAAATCTTATACTCTGTTACGAGTGAAAGAAAAGGAGTTTTATTGAGGAATAAAACAGTTCCAGCTGGGCAGCACTCAGTAAAAGTACAAAGCACACCACCATTCAAATGGAGAGAGGGTATGATTGTTAAGATAGTGTGTCAGCTTGGCTGGGCCGTAATTCTCAGTGTTTTGACAGTCGTATAATGTTGTTACCTCTTCTTGATGAGATTTAATAGATGATCACCTGCATGATGGAATCTGTTGTGAGTTGGTACTGGTGGGGGCGGGGCCTGTGGCAGCTCATGGCTCCCCCTCAGCCTTCATTTCTCTGCCCTCTGCCGCCTAGCTTCGCTTCTCTCCTTGCAGGGGCTTTTCCTTTTTCTGGATCCGGTAGCTGGCTCCCCTTAGTCTGACCTCCACTTCTTGGGACTTGAGCTAGCAGCTTACCTGCAGTCTAGCCTGCCGATCTTGGGTTTACCAGCCCCCTGCGGCTTCCTGAATCAGGAGAAGCCTCTTCCTTGACCCATGGACTTGGGACGTTTGAGCCTCTGCGGCTGCATGAACCAATTCCTTGATATAAATCTCTCTCTCTCTCTCTCTCTCTCTCTATATATATATATATACATTTATACTCTTTACTGGTTTTGCTTCTCTAGAGAACCCAGCCTAAGACAGAGGGGTCTATATATATAAAGAACAAAGGAAAGGTAGAAGGTTAATGACTGATTGTAGATAAGATCAGCTTCAGCTTGAAGTCCTTTGAAATGTAAAGGTTGGCCACTTGGCTAGGAAGGAGTGAGTTACTATTTAGGTGAGAGGCCTCCAGCTGGTTTGGTTATACATGATTGTAGTCATGAACACATTTTTTCTGGGAACGAATTGTTTACATCTTGACACCTTTTTCCCAAATGGTTTACACCCTGACCTTTTGTTTCCTGGGTATGCATGTTGGTCCCATCATTCTTACGTCTGACCCTATGTACTCAAGAAAAGCCTACCAAATGTTAATTACAAAAAAAAAATTTTATAGAAAAACTGGACAAAAATAAAAGCAATAAAAGCTAAAATATATTTTGTTCATTCTGAGAAAAAGATTGTCTAGAGCAAATAGTCTCTTCACACTGTATTCGATTTACGGTCCCAACTTAATATTTTTGACTTTTCACTACCTCTCTCTATATATCTTTCCATCTTATTGTTCTCTCCATGAATTCAAGGTAGACTTTCCTCAAGACCAATCCATTTGCTAAACAATTTGCAAAAGTTTGTAAATCGCATCTTCAATGCTCATGCCATTTCTTCTGCTGGTGAGATACCTGTGTTTATCATCTTCTTCAAGGTGGTCAATATTGATGTGCTTATTAGCTAATTTTCTTTTTCAGTATACAGGTACCAATGACAATAATTCCAAGAATCTTTTTTTTAATCATATATATATATAATTTTATTTATGTATATGATATACATATACATACAAAAACATAGACATACAGAGAGAGAGAAACAGACAGACACACACTCAAAAATAAGACCACCAGCATTTATGATCAATCCACAAAAATTCATCCAATCCTGTCGGAGCTACTCTGATTTCACCATGAGCCATACACTGAAACAACCCATTCCTCAATTGTTACAATTGTGTATTGTTCTACACGGATGATCCTAAGTTATTGCTTTAGAGCAACTCTGATCTTTGAATGCTTCTAGTATTTGAACTCAAATTATGAACCTTAAAATGGTACTTTAATGAACTGAAACTAACCCCTGAGGTCACCTTGTAGCTAAATAACAAATTGGCTCAAAAAATAATGACTATCACCGTAAATGCTGTACTCTTTTAAAAAAAATTACCTATATAAGACCAAATGATCAACAGTTACTTTAAAATAAAGATGAGAATGTAAAAGGGCAGGAAAACTTGATTAATGGAAATGGAACAACCAGAATGGAAATGAGAATGTTGACACATTGTGAAGAATGTAACCAATGTCACTGAACAACTTATGTAGGAATTGTTGAATGGGAACCTCAACTGCTATGTTAACCTTCACCAAAACCACAATAAAATATTATTTTTTAAAAAATGGGAAGCTAATGATGAAGCGACCATTCATCTGTCAGTTTGTCATACTGGAGTGGCTTGTGTGTTGCTATGATGCTGGAAGCTATGCCACTGGTATTTCAAATACCAGCAGTGTTAGCAGGTGGAAACCCCAGGTTTTTGCTCAGCATGACTCGTATTGGCCAATAAATGAGAGACCAAGGTGGGAGAACAGGAAAGGCACCTTTATTTCGTAGTACAAGGAAAAGGAGTCAGTCGGATCTGCTGCTGCCAAGACTTCTCACAAAGGGCAGGCAGGCAAGTTACTTTTAAAGGGGTTTACAAGCAGGGAGTTCATACAAGTTATGTCAGCAACATTCTTAATCATACTACCCAGGCACAATGGGGTTTACATATAACCTCCAAGCAAAAGCAGAATTCACATGCAAAGCGGGGTGAGGGGGTGGGGAGGGGAGTCCAGCAAAGGAAAAGATTTTTCAGTGCAACACTGTAGGGGAGGAAGCCAGGTAAAGAATAAAGCACTGTCAGGGCTCTGTCTCAGCAGAATCACCCATGGTAGACAGGTTTCAGTGGAGCTTCCACACTAAGATAGACCAGAAAGAAAAGCCTGCAGATCTACTTCCAAAAATTAGCCAGTGAAAACCTAAGGATCACAACAGAACTTTGTTTGACTCGTTTGCTTTGGACACATCATCCAGGAGGGATCAATCACTGTAGGAGAGCATCATGTTTGGCCATCATGGAGGGCCAGCGAGGCCAAGGGACACCCTCGGCAAAATGGATAGGCACAATTGTCACCCAAAGCAGGTCCTGCTTGGTGCAGCTTCTCATCAATAAAGACACATGGAGGTGAGGCAGGAGGAAGAGCGTTTATTTTAAGTGCGCAGTCAAGGAAAGGGAGGTGTATACCTCAAATCAAGCTCCCAGAACAAAGGGAGACAGAACCTTTTATACTGTCTCTCACACGGAAGTACATACAAACATTATGGACTACACGGGTTATCATGGTGCCCAGGAGCATTAAGACAAATTGCATTTTTCCTTTGGCAGGTAGGTTAGTAAACTGTGTTTGACTAGCACTTTGAGGACAATGGACAGGAGGGGTCAGGTTCTACTTGGTCTGAGCAGCTGCTGATTGAGCCACACCCAGTGCTATCATGTAAGGTTTTTGTTTGATAACGGCTAAGTTCCCGGCTGTGTTGGCTGTCACAATAACTGCAAGGATGGGACTCAAACATGCTGGCTATCCTGAGGATGATGCAGGATCAAGCGGGCAACATTTCGTTCTGTAGTAGGTAAGGTCACCATGAGTCGGAGTGACTCAACAGTACCTATCTATCTATCTAATGATGAAGATGAAGATTCCTATAAAAAAGTAGTAAACTGCCTGGACATATATTTAAAATCCTTTGCATTCAGAGTTGATGACCAAGCAGAGTCAGCTGGTTACATTACCTGTATTTCCCAGACTAAAAAGTAGCAGAACCTGTTGGGTAACCATAAAAGCAAACATGCTAACAAAGATCTTACTTCCTGAAAGCTCAAATGCCCTAACCCTTTAGTGTTACTTGACACCTTTGTCCACCCTCCATTTTCAGCCTTCCCTTTGTGCCTGTACCTGCTTCAGACAAACCTTCCCAAATAGTGTCTTAATCAGCTGAACTTTTATTATTATTATTATTGCAGTAAATGTATGTGTAACAAAACATTTGCCATTTCAAGAAGTCACTGGATGGTGTGAGATCTAGATCGTGCGACCTGACAATAACCTGGAGCGTAGCTGTCCATAAAAGCAAAAAAAAACTGGAGGGGAGAATTCCCCGGTAGAATCTGAGGGGGCCATTCCTCATTCACAAGGACATGAATAGATATTTTTAGTACCTACAGCCTGTGCTTTAAGGCTTGCTTTGTTTGTTTATTTTTTGTCATTGAGATTGGGGAGGGGTGGGGTAGGAGTTGCTCTTTAAAGATATCACCTAATCATTACTTTGTATACACAGAGAACACAAACACAATTGCCTCTCGGGTTGGAGGTTGAATATTCTCTGGGCACAGAGTGAAGAAAAATCCTCTCTTTATCCTGAGCAAAATGTTGCCTGTGTTAGCTGCCTGGGTATGTGGTTTCTAGAAAAGATGTCAACCCTAAGCGTTTAAAAAAGTACTATTACTGGGCTTCATCATAAAAGCCCATCTACATCAGAAAAGAACTAAGAAGATTCCAGTGCATCATAACTGCTTCAGAGCTGGCCCTTCAACACTTTCTCTCTGGTGCTCCCCAATCAACATTCCATTTTATGACTGCACTTTGGCCTTGTGGAAGCTATACCTAAAAAAAAGAAGAAGAAGAAGGAAAAGAAAAAAATCAACAATCCAAGGAACCTGGACTAAGATCCGAAATGCATTCTGCAATAAAAGCTGGTCTAAGCCTCCAAACTACTGTCCTTATATTTATTATTATCAGTTACTGTAAATAACTATAATTTATTAAATATATACTATGCACTAGTGCTTTAAGGAACTCTGGTGGTGCAGTAGTTAAGCTCTCAGCTGCTACCCAGCGGTCAGTGTTTCGAACCCACCAGCTCCTCCTCAGGAGAAACATGTGGCAGTCTGCTTCCTTCAAGACTGCAGCCTTGGAATCTGCCCTAAAGGATCGCGCTATGAGTCGAAATGGACTCTGCAGTGATGGGTTTGGTGTTTTGGCACTAATACTTTACATGCAGTAGCTCTAATGTTCAGAATGTTCCAGTTTATATATTAGTAAACTGAGGGTTAGAAGGATTAAGCTATTCACCTAAAATCACAAAGGTAGCGAGTGGCAGAGCTCAGGTTGAACCAAATCTGTCTCACTACAAAATCCATTCACTTAACAACTTTTCCGTCTAAAGAGAAGATAAGAAAAACATCAACAATATTAAAACTTACATTTTCTTGTTCTGTTGGCCTATAGTGATGATTGATTTGTGGATAAGGATAGAACAAGATGAATAAGGTCAGACTGAAGTATGGAAAAAGTTGAGAGCCCTAACATTCTGCACAGCATTTCTAACAAATTTCCACTAGGTGGCAGCATTTACGAACATTACTGGTAACCACAACCCAGCAATTGCTGCAAAGAAATTCAGTCTCCAAGTCTCTAAATTTTGGCCCAAACTGGCATTTGCAGTTCATCTTATTCTTTGTCCTTTGAAAGGTTCACAATGTGTGACAGTGTCAAGTTTTGTTGACATTGCCCAGGAATTGTTCAGAATGCTGACATTACACACTTTGCCTAGAAAAAACCTTAACTGTCTGTGACTTTTCCATGACAGTAAAAGACTTTCAAAAACTGCTCCACGTTTATCATTTGTCTTCACTCTCAACACTCACCCTCAGTACAGGCTAATAAACCATATGCCTTTCTGTGAACATTGGGGGCGTCCACATCTCCATACTATACCCAATCTCCCTACTGACGGTTCCTTGTTGCATTCTTTTTTCTCCATCCATGTACTTCCCTTGCTTCAAAACGCTTTTCAAAAACCATTCTGTCAGCATTATTTTTTAATTAATTCTATGTTCTTCTTTTGCATCTGTACCGTGCATTTTCTCAACACTTAAGAAACCATTTGTCCCATAATAATTTATATTTTCCCATATGTTTATCCTGAAATTTTTCAATTCAAAATTTACCTAACATACAATTAAAAACCCGTAGATTTTAGTATATCTGAACAGGTTGCATCCTTTCACCATACTTATTCAATCTGTATGCTGAGCAAACAATCCGAGAAGCTGGACTATATGCAGAAGAACAGGGCATCAGGACTGGAGGAAGACTCATTAACAACCTGCGTTATGTAGATGATACAACCTTGCCTGATAGAAAGCAAAGAGGACTTGAAGCACTTACTGATGAAGATCAAAGACCACAGTCTCAGTATGGATTACACCTCAACATAAAGAAAACAAAAATCTGCACAACTGGACCAATAAGCAACATCATGATAAATGGAGAAAAGACTGAAGTTGTCAAGGATTTCATTTTACTCGGATTCACAATCAACACCCATGGAAGCAGCAGGCAAGAAATCGAAAGCTGCATAGCATTGGGCAAATTTGCTGCAAAAGATCTCTTTAAAGTGTTAAAAAGCGAAGATGTCATCTTGAAGACTAAGGTGCGCCTGACCCAAGCCACGGTGTTTTCAATCGCCTTATATGCACACAAAAGCTGGATGATGAATAAGGAAGACCAAGAAGAAATGATGCCTTTGAATTGTGGTGTTGACGAAGAATATTGAATACACCACGGACTGCCAGAAGAACATACAATCTGTCTTGGAAGAAATACAACCAGAATGCTCCTTAGAAGCAAAGATGGCGAGACTTCGTCTCACATACTTTGAGCGTGTTATCTAGAGGGACCAGTCCCTGAGCAAGGACATCATGCTTGGAAGAGTAGAGGGTCAGGAAAAAAGAGGAAGACCCTCAACAAGATGGATTGACACAGTGGCTGCAACAAAGGGGTCAAGCATAACAGTGATTGTAAGGATGGCACAAGACCAGGCAGTGCTGCGTTCTGTTGGACACAGGGTCGCTATGAGTTGGAACTAACTTGACGGCATCTAACAACAACAAACAAGCATCTGTGGATCATCCCAGTCTCACATTAAATAATTGTAGAATTCATATTCCTTTCAGAATTGATGTTTCTCCCAAAGAAAGTAATTTATGTTTGTAAGACACTTTGAATCAAATGTGCATAGTACTCACGTCTGTTTTTAATTTTTATGTAAGCTTTTTATTGAAGTGTAATATACATGTGAGTATACACATATAATATACACAAATCATAAGCAGATAGAATTATGAATTCTCACGAAGTGAATACACTTGTGTAGCCACAACCTAGGTCTAGAAATAGAACATTAGCAAAACCCAGAAGCCTTCTCTTAGACCCTTCCAGTCAAAACCACCCATAGCCACCACCCTGACTTTTAAAGCCATAGACTCACATCTTATTTTACACAGATGTGTAAATATATATAAAATAAGAATTAACAATAACTAAGTTATCATACTAGCCACTATGCTAAGGACTTTACCTCCATTAATTGATGTAATCCTCACAACAACCTCATGAAGTAGGTGCTTCCACTTTCCCATGTTCCAGATAAGGAAACTGAAAATTAGAGAGATGCTGTCATTTTGTTAAGGTCACACAATCAGTTAGTGGTAGAACTGAATTTAAACGACTATGCTTTACATAAAGAAAAATACATGCCGAAACTAAATATGACCAATACTTTGTTTTTCTAAGCGTTCTGAAAGTGGAAAGAAAATTAAATTGCTGATAAGATATGCATCCAAAACATAGGCAAGCACAGAGGAACGGAAGATGTCACCAAGAAGAGAAAATGTCAGTTCGTTAAGATAAAGCCCATTGTATTCTTCCTTACATATGATATCTTTTAAAATTAAAACCCATTTGTTGTGTTACTTTTCTTCCTGTAAATTTCATTGCTACACAGATAGGTAATATTTATATATATAAATACATTTAAATAATGTAAATAGTAAAGTTGTCATGCTCTGACATGGTTACCTGCCAGAGTAAAGGAAAGACACACAAATCATTTAAATTAGGAAGTGGACATGCTCACTATTTGTCTCAAATAATGCATTTGTACTTCACCCACATTCTCATTTTCCTTTCCCTGTAGGTATGTCATGTCAGGAAAAAAAAACAAAAAACTCTAACCTCTACTTAGAAATGATTCTGGAACTTTTTTTTTCATATAGACAAACAAAAAGAGCTTTTTAACTAATTTAATTTTTTAACTAATTTAAAACTATATATAGTTTAAATACAGGCAGTGCAGCTCACTCCGTGTGGAGTCCCCAGAGATTAATTTAGCTGGAGACTTCAGACAGGTAAAAACTTTTCCAGACATTGGCAGCTGGTTGGCCAATATTTGGGAACTGTAGCAATACATGTCTGAGAGTTCCTTGAACCTTTTCAGAGTTGTGTGAATTTTAAAAGTTTATAGCTGAAGAAGTATCCATATCTTTTTAACTATACATATATGTATACATGTATATATACATATAGAGAGAGAGAGAGAGAGAGAAATAGTTTTTAAATATATATATAAGAAATAAAGTGTGGTCTAGGCAGGAGGGAAATAAATCCCCCCCCCCACCCCCGCCAGCTTACCTATTTACTTTGAAATACAGGCTAACATTTCATTTCATATGTAAATGGTTACATAGGAAACTTTCAGGGCACTAGGAGGGTTTGTAACCCAGTAAATAGTGACAGAAGGGTTCTCTGGAACAATATAATGCTATACCCTAAACACCTCCAAATCCAAGAATTTTTATTTTTATCTTTAAGGTAAGCTTTTATCGAAATGCACACAAATCATAAGCATATATAATGACTAATCCTCACAAAGTGAACACACCTGTGTAAAACCTAGATCTGGAAACGGAATGTCAGCTGAACCCAGAAACATGGATTTGTGCAGTAACTACTAGGTACGCAAATAATACAGCCAGTGCACCTCACTCAGTGTGGAGTCCTCAGAGATTTATTTAGCTGGAGACTTCAGACAGGTAAAAACTTTTCCAGACATTGGCAGCTGGTTGTCCAATATTTGGGAACTATAGCAATACATGTCTGAGAGTTCCTTGAACCTTTTCAGAGTTGTGTGAATTTTAAAAGTTTATAGCTGAAGAAATATCCATGTCTTGAGTGTGTATGTTTGTGTGTGAGTGTGAGAGAGAGAGAGAGACTTTGGTGAGCCATCTGTACTTTCTCCCTTGAAATAATGCACATAAGAATACATACACAACTTTATATTAAAAAAAAAAACAGAGGCTTTATGTGCCTAGTGAAAGATTAGGACGTCTTACATGAATAGATAGGATTTTAGGCAGTGTAAAAACTAAAGCTTTTCAGGAAATATTGAATATTAAAAAAATAAGACATTCCCTGGTTTGAAAAACAATAAGCTAAAAAACAAGACAAACTCGGTCTGTGTTCTTGAATTAAGTTAAGGAAGATGACATATCTAAAGTCACCATTAGTTGCTTCACGCTTCATGCTCTGGCAATTCAGAATTGTTTGTTGGTCCCTAGTTCATAGTCTGCAATTCCTTGCCTTAATGTCTTTTCTTTCGTTTGCCCCTCTCTTTCCCTCGTCACTATTTCAGGTCAACCTTAAGACTGAGTTCACATCTATTTTTCAGAAAACTTTCCCTGTCTAAACCCTCAGAGGCAAGGCCAGATGACCAAAGTATTTTGTGCCTGTTAGCACATCATTTCATATGATCCCTAGACACTAATCAACTAACTACAGAAACAACGAGTTATTCAATTCTGTGTCCTCGGCTCAGTTCCTGGCACTCAGTATGTACCCAAAAAATGTTTTATTGAATGAATGAACATATACACATGATATACACATTCACTATTTAAATTCAGGTGGCTTAAAATTCAGACGCTCCTGAGCTTGTTTTCAGAACTTGCAACAGTATCACTGCCTTTGAAGAGGCTTGTTTAAAAGAAGCATGTACTCATTAATAAATCATCCCATCTTCTCTGGTTTTCAGCAAACTTCACAAGGGAAAGGGGTGGCTCCCATATGGGTGAATTGCCAAATCACAAGTTTTTGGTAAGTTATTTTTACCATGAACATTTCCCATGTTCTTTCAATTACACTTTAATTACTATTGTTTAAGAACGTATACATATGTATGGTATAAAATTTAAAAGCTACAAAAAGACATACATTTTCTTCCTACTCTGTCCCCATTCACCCAGCCCCTTCCCCAGAAGCAACCACTGATAGCAGTATTCTGGAACCTTCCATAGATAGTCTAAAACCATTGCTGTTGAGTCGATCCTGACTCCTAGCAACCCTGTACAACAGAGTAGGACTGCCCCATAGGGTTTCCAACGAGCGCCTGGTGGATTCAAACTGCCGACCTTTTGGTTAACAGCTGTAGCTCTTAACCACTACACCACCAGGGTTTCCATAGATAGTCTAGGTATATAAAAATGGTCTTCATTATATTTGGAAAGAAAATTTGTTTGTGGCTAAAATATTCTCAGTCTTTGACAGATGTTAAAAGGATTCAAGCTAAGTTAGCCATCAAAAACGGAGCTTCAAAAAACATCCTACCTTGGATGCTATTTTAGTTTGCTAGTGTTGCTGTAACAGAAATACAAGTGGGTGGCTTCAACAAACAGAAATTTGTTTTCTCACAGTTTAGGAGGCTAGAAGTCTGAATTCAGGGCACCGGCTCTAGGGGAAGGCTCTCTTCTCTGTCATGTTTGGGGGAAGGTCTCTTTCAGTTTCTGCAGACCTGGCATTCCTTGATTCCTTGGCAATCTCCACGTGGCACGTATCTTCCTGTTTGTGCTTGCTTCCCGGTACCTAATCTGCTCTTTTTACTTCTGAAAAGTGAGTAGGTTTAAAACATACCTTACACTGATAGGATGTTATTAACACAGCTAAAGAAACCCTATTCCTAAATGGGATTCTGGCCATAGGTATAGGGTTTAGGATTAACAACACATATTTTGTCTGTTTGTTTGTTTTTGGCTTTTTTTTTTTTTAAACTTTCAATTTTTTTAATACTTTTTTTATTGTACTTTAGATGAAGGTTTACAGAACAAATAGTTTCTCATTAAAGAGTCAGTACACATATTGGTTCATGACATTGGTTAACAACCCCACGACATATCAAAACTCTCCCTTCTCGACCTTGGAGGACCTTTTTTTTCTGGTGAAAACATACACAGCCAAAGTTACACCATTTCACAAGTTTCTACATGTACAATTCAGTGACATCGATTACATTCTTCCAGTTGTGCTGCTATTCTCACTATCCTTTTCCAAATTATTCCATCACCGTTATCTTCAACTCACTGTCCCCTAGGCTTTCCATCAAACCTTTTGAGTTGCTGTTGTCAATTTGATCTCACATAGATAATTCTTTTTTTTTTTTTTGTACCTTCGATGAAAGTTTACAGAACAAATAGTTTCTCAGTAAACAGTTAGTACACATATTGCCCTCTGACAATGGTTAACAACCCCACGACATGTCAACACCGTCCCTTCTCAACCTTGGGTTCCCTATCACTAGCTTTCTTGTCCCCTTCTGCCGACTAGTCCTTGTCCCTGGACTGCGGTGCTTCATTAGTCCCATTTTATGAGGCTGTCCAATTCCTGGCTGAGTGGTGAACCTTGGGAGTGACTTCACCACTGAGCTAAAAGGGTGTCTGGGAGCCATAGTCTCGGGGTTTCTCCAGTCTATCAGGCCAGTAAATATGGTCTTTTTTTGTGAGTTTAGAATTTTGTTCTACATCCTTTTCCAGTTCTGTCCAGGACCCCCTGTTGTGATCCCTGTCAGAGCAGTCAGTGGTGGTAGCCGGGCACCGTCTAGTTGTACTGGACTCAGTCTGGTGGAGGTGGTGGTAGTTGTGGTCCATTAGTCCTTTGGACTAATCTTTTCCTTGTATCCTGTTCTCTTCATTCTCCCTTGCTCCTGAAAGGGTGAAACCAGTAGAGTATCTCAGATGGTTGCTCGCAAGCTTTTAAAACCCCAGAGACTACTCACCAAGGTAGAATATAGAACATGGTGTTTATAAACTGTGTTATGCCAACTGAGCTAGATGTTCCCTGAAACAATGGTTCCCGCAGCCCTCTGTCCAGCAATTCAGTCCCTCAGGGAGTTTGGATGTGTCTATGGCGCTTCCATGACCTTTCTTTGTACAAGTTGTGCTGGCTTCCCCAGTATTGTGTACCGTCTTACCCTTCACCAAAGTTACCACTTATCTATTGTCTATTTAGTTTCCCCCATACCCCTCCCATCCCTGGTAACCAACAAAGATTGTTTCTTTATGTGTGTAAACTTTTGCATGAGTTTTTACAGTAGGGGTCTCATACATTTGTCCTTTTGTGATTGACTTATTTCACTCAGCATAATGTCCTCCATTTTCATCCATGTTATGAGATGCTTCACAGATTCATCATTGTTCTTTATCATTGCATAATACTCCATTGTGCGTATCCACAGTTTGTTTATCCATTCATCTGTTGGTGGGCTTCTGGGTTGTTTCCATCTTTTTCCTATTGTGAACAGTGCTGCAATGAATATGGGTATGCATATGTCTATTAATGTGATGGCTCTTATTTCTCTAGGATATATACCTAGGAGTGGGATTGCTGGATCATAAGGTATTTCTATTTCTAGCTTTCTAAGGAAGCGCCATATCATTTTCCAAAATGGTTGTATCATTTTGCATTCCCACCAGCAGTGCATAAGAGTCCTGATCTACCTTCAGCCTCTCCAACATTTGTTATTTCCAGTGTTTTTGATTCGTGCCAGTAATGCCAGCATGAGATGGTATCTCATTGTGGTTTCTATTTGCATTTCTCTAATGGCTAGTGATCGTGAGCATTTCCTCATGTGTCTGTTGGCTGCTTGAATATCTTCTTTGGTGAAGTATCTGTTCATTTCCTTTGCCCCTTTTTTAATTGGAACAACACATATTTTGGGGACACAATTCAATCCATAACAGATGCTTGTCCCCATTCAGTGTGCAGTTGACATCTCAGAGCAAAACTCCACTGGAAGTAGAGTCAGGACAGTCTAAGCTGCCTAGTCCCAGTGGTTGGGCCTGGGGGAGGTGACTGTGCTTGCCATGTAACCAGTCCATCCACTGGCGGTACAACACACAGGAAATTATTTTACCAACCCAATAACATGCCACAGTATCTGTGGGAAATAACAAAAACTGAAAAAACCCCACCCTCCAGGAAAAACTCATCTAGAACCTATTAAGCCTCAAATTGTTTGCCTCGGGTCCCAGAATCCTCAAGGAATCTCAGAATGTTTTCCTGTCACATTAGCTGCCAACTAGCTTTGACTTAGGGGAATAAATACGTTTTCCTTGCCCTAGCCCCATTTTTAGAATCCTATGCAATATATAAGAACATGTACATTTTTCCTCAGAAATTTTGCTGTGAATTACTGTATAAGAACCAGAAAGAAGTTCACAAAGCTAACAAGGAAAAATTAGAAAATCTCAGAGGTCTTCTAAAGAACCTAAAATCGAGGTCTTGAGTGAGTGACGTTTTGGTGGTGAGGGAGTCTTACCATACAACCACTTCCCCCTTATTTAAGATTAGCTTCATCCTACTTACTTGGTAGCAGTCATTTTTGGACAATAAGACACTGTCTACCCCATCTTCTGCCTAGCTGCGTGGGCCAGAGGTGGACATTCGATTCAAGCTGTGATATTCATATTGTCTTGCTTTGGAAACTGGAATTGAAATTCGGAGATGGTATGTACTCTTGACTAAAGGCTTGAGCCAAAGGCATTGAAACTGAGGTGCTCTACACCTCCGTCTTCTATGGATACAGCATAGAGACAGGCAGTTCAGAGTGACAGGAACTGAAAATGTTGTTATCTTGGTTCCTGATGTTTTCTAGTTCCTATATATAGGCCTCCTGGAGCCCACCTGCTTCCCTTTCCCTGAAACCCATGAGACATCATCATGGACTAAATTTAGTCTAAAGGATTTAGTCTAAAGGCTTTAGAAACAGAGACTAATTTCCCTTAAGCTTAAATTAGTTCAAAAGGATTACTGTTAGCTATCACCATGAGAGGCGTAATAATCCCTGCTCTGAAATTCCTGAAATCTTTTCTGAACTCCAAAAGGGGGAAGTGCCCCTCTCATTGCCTCCTTAGCACCCTGTGCATACATCCATCTGGCCGCAACACTGGTGCAGCTGTGCACGGGAGGGAGGCTCCCTGGAGTTGTCCCATACTCTACATCTCTTGTAGTTTTCATACCTACAGGCAGAGTCTGCTAATTTACCTGCGGGCTACAGATTTCCGCAGGCCCATCTTTCATCTCTGAATTCCCAGTGCCTACAACAGTATAAGGACCTGGTGGCGTACTGGTTAAGAGCTTGGCTGCTAACCAAAAGGTTGGCAGTTCAGACCCAGTTCAAATGACTGCCACCAAATGGGTAGGAAGGAACAAATCTTAAATAAGGGGGAGGTGGTGATATGGTAACCCTCAGCCACCACCAAAATGCCCCTTGCTGAAGGCCTTGATTTTAAGTTCTTTACAAGGCTTCTGAAATGTTGTGATTTTTCTTGTTAGTTTTGTGAACTTCTGTCTGATTCTCGTATAGCTAGCCTTGGAAACCCTATGGGGCAGTTCTACTCTGTCCTATAGGATCACTGAGTCGGAACCTACCTGACGGCACCTAACAACATACCGGCATAAGGTATATTGTGGAAAATAATGGTTTTTTTTTTTCTTTAAATAGATAAAGGAAAAATAAACAAAGACACAAATAAAAACAGTTCCCATCAAGTTGATTCCAATTCATGGCGACCCCATGTGTATCAGAGTAGAATTGTTCTCCGTAGGGTTTTCAGTGGCTGCTTTTTGAGAAGTAGACGGCCAGGCATTTCTTCTACGAGAAATTGAACCTCCAACCTGTCAGTTGGTAGCGGACTGTGTTAACCCCACTCCTCAGGAACTCCGAATAAATGAAGATTATAGAAAAACGTAGACATTTCAGACCCTTCTGCTGCTGCTGCTGCTTTTCCTCCTTCTTACCCCCGTCCTCCTTCATCTTTTTGGATATGATTTAACAAGCCCCCTGTATTCCCTCTGACCCCTTTCCAGTCACAGGTTTTGAGCAGGTGAAGAAATAGATGTTTATAGGGCCTTCAAAGTCCTCCTAAGCTCAAGTGGAAGATTTCATATCAGGGCCACCTGAAACTGATGTCTCCACTGTGACTATTCCACCAGCCTGTGAGGAGGAAGGAAAGGTCAGCCGAGGGCATTCCCTCAGAGTTACAACGGCACCAAGAGAAGAACCTCCAAAAGCACAGAACAAGACTCGGACTTGTTCTTCATTGTTTCCCCACAAACCTGGTACATAGAAACCATTCAATAAATATTCAATGATTTTTTCTTTTTTCCTTCCCTCTCTATGTCACCTCACCTTCTCAGATTCCTTTCTTTTCAGTGTCCTACAAGGCTGGCCTTCTGGTGCATACCAGTGTGATTTAAAGGGTCCAGAAAACAAAATGCATTCCTTCTTTGATGTTTCAAAATCTACCATTAGTAATTCATCCCTAAATGACCCTTTCTGGGTTTGGTTATTAGCTTTTTTTTCTTGCGTCTTCCCTTAACGTTGGTGCTTCCAGGATCCAGTGTGATGCCAGCATCTCACCCTTTCTATTCACGCCGCTGGGGCTATCACACCATTCCAATGGCATCAGCAATCCTGATTATCTCCCGCCCAGACCACTCTCCTGAGCTTCCAGGGGCTAAGAAGAAGAGTGACCTACACAGATGGGCTTGCACCTTTGGTCTATAGGAGCGGCTGCATCTACTATGCCATCTTAAGTTTTCTGGCATTCCCTTCTGTTATTCCCAGGCCATCAGTGTAAATTTAATAAATGTGATAGCCTAGTCTCAGAACTCAAGGGGAAAAACGGCTGTTGCTATGCTTGGGGTGAAGCAGCCCAGGGAAGAACAAGTGGGAGTTGGGGCTGTCAGTCTTGAAATGGAAGAAAAATGAAGCAGGGGGCTGCAGCCTGACCACAAGCTGAGGCAGCAAGAGACAAGCAGATGGACTTGTGGAACATTGTGACATTCTCCAGGAATTCCCAGAGATAGCTGGAAAGCAGAAAAGAACTTGATAAAAGACTGAAGGTCTTTAGTGTAATGAGATACAGGCTCTGACTGTTGAAACTGGACATTAAAGGGAAATGTGACTTCATAAGTTAATGAAGGCTGAGACTCTGGACCACAAGATACAATTCCTCACATTTCACTCATCAATACTGTTATGAGAGATAAGATCTCTTTTCTGCCAAAGGCTAATTAAAGGGGAAAGAAAACTACCATAAAAGTTATGGAAAAGCATCAAATTTCTTACTTAAGAATAAAAGAAATAGATTTTTGATAGACTTCTCTGCCCTGGGAGCAAGACTGATTTCCAGACTGTCAGCTTCTGGTATATGGAGTGACCTTTTAACAATAGCAAAGTATCTTCAGTACAGCATTGGTGGTTAAGAATTCTGGCTCAGGAGTCTTATTCCTGGATTTGAATTTTAGCGTCGGTACTTAGCTGTTTGGCCTTAGCCAATTTATTAGACCTCTCTGTGCCAAATAGGGAGAGTAACAGCACCCGGATTAAAGGATTCCAGTGAGAATTAGATGGGTTAATATATGTTACTGTGGTAAAGTGCCTGGAACACAGCAATGACTCAATATATTTTAATATTTTTTATTAAATTTCAAACTAATATGAGGTTAAAAAAATATTATGGTCTAATAACCCTGATTTACAATCTAAGAATATTTGAAACTAGAAAATATAATTTTTTGAAAGTAAAGTAATGATTACGAATAATAAATAATTTACCTCTGAAAAGGACTAGGTTGTTTTGTTTTTAGAATCTTATTATTTGCTAATAAAATTTCAGCTGTATCTTTTAGTTAAGTTGTGTAGACAGGGAGGGCACACATCAAAATGTTAACAGTGATTATTTCTAGGGAGAAGAATTGGAAAATGAGGAAACTGAGGACTTTTGCTATTTATACGTTTCTATATAATTTTCAATAATTTATAAAACTCATGGAATATTTATAGAATACAACTCTAAGTATAAATATAAGAGAAGAATTAAATGGAAATGCCCAGACAATATCTTATCCTTTAATTAATCTGAAATTGGTTTATATCTTCAAGTGCCTCTGACTTTAAAATGATTGTGTTGCTTCATTGGACTGTCATTCTTATTTATTAAACACTGTTAGACAATTGTCTCAAGGCCAACATCATATACTGCCAAGATTCTATTGACCCATTCAAAGCACCTAGTATGTCATCTAGCCTATCACACAGTAGGTCTCAGTAAATAATACCCTTTGCCGTTGATTCGATTCCGACCCATAGCAACCCTATAGGACAGAGTAGAACTGCCCCACAGGGTTTCCAAGGCTGTAATCTTTACAGAAATAGCCTGCTACATCTTTCTCCTGCGGAGCAGCTAGTGAGTTCAAAATGGCCAGCTGCTTTAACCACTACATCACGAGGGCTCCTTCAGTAAATAACTAGTTTCCTTATATCCCCCTCCCCAGTAGCATGCATTTTCACTTAATGAGCAACATCAGGATTCTGGATTTCAGGGGTTGCTTTTGGTTCCCCTTTTTTCCTAGTGATTTTTTTTTTTTTTTAGTTTTGTGTGTTGTTGGAATTGTGTTTTTGATTTTTGGTTTTGGGGTTTTTTTTTTTTTTTTTTTTTGGTTTTTGCCTATAGGCTAAGACCAGAGAAAACAAAATGCGACATGAAAAACAGGCTTTTTTATATTTAAATGCAAACAAGAAAAGTATTCCTTATATTTTTACTTACCGATGAACATTTGGAGTGAAGGGTAAACACAGCTGCGGGGAAATGGCTTTCAGAAGCCCATTAAGCTGTATGATTTCAACCACTAATAACGGATGACTGGTAGGAACACATTCCTTTGTGCTACGCAAGAACACTGCAAAATGTTGCATTTTAACTTGCCTAAAATAATCATCAACATATAATTATTAACTTAAATACCCATTCCGTTGCCAAAATGCATGAGCATATTGTACTCTAATAGTGAAAGAAATTCCTTGAGTTCATTTTCACCATTTAAAAACCTAGATGTTGCTTGATATATTTTCAGTTTGTTTGTTTTGTAATTAGAAAAATCTGTGCACATTGCAAAAATTGTTCAATATAAAGAAACGTATCTAAAAAAATGAATATGCATATAAGTACTGTAACATCTGAGTAAAATCCACAGTGTAGTTTATAATATTGTATCAACATCAATGCCCTGGTTTTGATAACGCGCAATGGTTAAGTAAGGTGTTATTATCGGAGGAAGCTGGGTGAAGGGTAAACAGGAACATTCTGTACAATTTTTGCAACTTCTTGTTAGCCTAAAATTATTTCAAATTATAAACCACTTATACTTTTAGTATTTTGGTATTAACACAATAATGGCAGCATGATTGAAAAGTGGGCAAAAAAAATGCATCAGTGAGGAACTGCTCTGTGGTCAGTGACTTGCTTATCTGAAAAAGTCCAGGGATAGGGCCAGCTTGGGCTGGCCCTGATTAAGGGGCTCAAATGACCTGACCTGGTTTCTCTCTTGTTGTGTCTCAATTTTTCTTTCTCTTGGTGGGCTCCAGTTTCAGATAGATTCTTCCTTCAAGAAGAATAAGTGGTTACTGTAAGGATCTGAACTGCGGATGAAGGGGGAGGGGAGAGGAAATTATTTTGTTATAAGCATTTTCATTCTTTTTGATACTTTACATTTCATTTGCTAAAAATGAAAAATTAATAAATTTAAATGTATGGGGCCAGAGCATAGAAAAGTTACTTAACTTCTTCAAGGCTTCTAAAGAAAAGAAGTATTTGAAGCTACAGAAGAAAACTCTTGGTGCCAGAAAGAGGCCATGGTTCTAGGAATGGGAGTTACAGATGGTATCAGAGGAGTTGAGACAATGAAGACCTTTGCAATGCCCGGAGATCATCTGGGAAGGGCAATTCTTTTCCTCCAAACTGTGCCCAGACAACTTCAAGGGACACCATGTTGAAGGCTGTGGAAAAGTTCCACTTTCTGATTGGTTCTGCTGGAGCTGACCTGCAAGAAAGTTTACTTTCAGGCAAAAACTATGAACTCTAAGCTGGTGTATAATTCACTCGGTGTGAGTATTTCCATCTCTGTATCACTCTAACAGGACTGAACACTTACCAAGTCAAGCCTGACCTCAGGTGCCTTCTAAAGACTCATCCTCTTCCCCAGTGGCAGAGCAAGAAGACCTTTTTTCATGAGTGGGGTATGTTTAGTTAAAGACATATCCACTGATGTTTTTCAGACATCCAGAGAAAACAGCTTCTAGGGATAAAAGAAACAAAAACTCACGCACACGAGTTGGTTCCACCTCAAAAAATAGTTTCCAACAACACTACTTTTAATCATCTGTCAATCAGGCACATTAGGTGCCCCAGATTGCTGAGCACAGACTTGTCCATAACCAACTAAACTCCAGGGTGGGGCAATTCAAAACTACTGGTATAACTCAGAATATCACTACCTCCCTTCTAAAAAGAACAGCTAGTATGCAGACAGAAATGGTTCTTCATGTTATAACTATCTAATGAATGGCTAGAAAATTATAATCTAATTATTTTACTTTCCGATATATTGCACCCACAAATCTCTTCTTTCCTCACTAATATTTTTTTCTCTTCCTGGTCCCTTTTTCTTCTTATAGAGAGGGACACTCCAAAGTCTAGTTGCTCTCCATTTATAAGCAAATACAGTATTGCTATTAAAGTTTCAAACTCCTTAACATCTCACCTACCTGAAACTCAGCTTCAAGAAAACTTAACTATCTAAAATATGCATAAGGATTGAGAAATAAAGAAAAACAAGTGAGAAATGGTATAAAAGAGGCTATGAACCAAGGTATATTTTCAAATTCTAACTCCGAGAATCATTTGTTCATGTTGTGCTCCAAGTTTAACAGGTATCTGGTAGACATAGAATATCTTCTCAAACATACTATATTACTTAGAGATATAAAGATGAATAAAATACCCTCGAGGAATTTACCATTCAGAACAGTAATCTGGTTTCATGTCCACAGAAGAATGAAAACAGCAAAATTGAGTTAAGTAAGAATGCCCACAGGCAGGTCCACAGATAGCGGCCAGGTCAAAACTATTCTTGATTCTGTTAACTCATAGAGTAACTTGGGGCCAGTCACTCAGACTCTGGGTATTCATTTTTATTAGATTATCTCAAAGCTCCTTCAGTTCTAAAATTCTATGAATAAGGTTTTAAAACAGTTGACAATCTGACAACAGGAGATAATCGTTTTTTTTTTCCCCCCAAGGTACAAAATGTTCAAAAAACCCCAGCAGTTTGGAGGCCTTTACTGGTGAGACAAACTGCTCTGCCTTTTGCAGGCTATATCACGGTACATCATAAGTATTCACAGTGGATTCACTGGTTCACAGACTGGCAAAGCCCAGACTGAGCAAATGTATGTTATTATTTTTGTTATACTTATCCTATCTTTCTTTATTCATTAATTTTTTTATTATCTATGATTCTGTACTAGAATAGAACCTGTTGCGATAGAGTAGATTACAACTCATAGTGACTCCATGTGTTACAGAGTAGAATTTAGCTCCATTGGATTTTCTTGGCTGTAATCTTTTATGGAAGCCGATTGCCAGGTCTTTCTTCCACGGCACCACAGGTGAGTTCAAACCTCCAACCTTTTGGCTAGTAGTCAAGCGCAAATCATATGCACCACTATTAATAGACTGAATAGTGTCCCCCAAAAAGAAGCAAGTAGAAAGATAGGGACTTCCTACCACCAAGAATGAAGAGCTGGGAGCTTAGTGAGTCCTTTGGACCTGGGTTCTCTGAGCTGAGAAACTTTCCTAGGACAAGATTGATGACAAGGATCTTCCCTGAGAACCAACAGAGACAGAAAGACTTCCCCCAGAGATGGCACCCTGAATTCAGGCTTCTAGCCTCCTAGATTGCAAGAGAATAAATTTCTGTTTGTTAAAGCCATCCACTTGTGGTATTTCTGTTATAGCAGCACTAGATGACGGAGACAACCATCCAGGAACCTTCCACTAAAACATACTTTCATACTCTTCCCATTAGCAGGCATCCTATCTGTCTTGACTCCTGTAGCCACCAGCATCTGAAGCAATGTTTGTTACATGTAAAAGTTCGCAATAAATATTCTTTGAAAGAAATAACTTCTCTTTTGACAATTTTTCACACGTGTGGTTTGTTTTGTAACCAAAGTCCTAGCAATTATTTAGCTTTATCTTTAACTGGTTTTAGCATTCACTGTCCATACTTTTATATCATAACTTCCCCTTCCTGGGTTTTTAATTAATTTTTCAATGAGTTGGGATATATCTTCCAAATGATTTCTTCAGTAATGGAATGGTACGGAGGGTACAGAGCCCTGGTGGAGCAGTAGGTAACAGCTACAGCTGCTAACCAAAAGGTTGGCAGTTCGAATCCACCAGCTGCTCCTTGGAAACCCTATAGGGCAGCTCTATTTTGTCCTATAGGGTCACTATGAGTCGGAAGTGACTTGACTTGACCAAACAGGTTTTGTTTTTTGTTTTTTGGTTATGGAGGGTACATTGTCTGAATGATGGTCTACATAAAATTGTCTTTCTGTTAGCTTCATGCTTGAAAGATAACTTGCCCAGGTATTGCCCCGCTATATAATTATTGAAAATCTCTGAGGTTGGTACTATGTGTTCTAACAACATCAACAACTGTATGTTCTCCTGGCATTTAAAGTTGTGTACTGAACAACTCACTTTGATCAATCAGATTAGTAACTCCTTGTAGGGAGGAATGGAGATGAGCTAGAGGAAGGAAGTAGAGGCCTCTTATTTATTCTGATCTCTACGACCTGCCCCAGACATACAGTAATAAAGATGGCAAGAAGGGGAAAGTTTAGAGAGAGATTCAGAAGTAAAGTCTACAGAACCTGGTGACTGACTGTTTTGGAAAGTAAGCAAGAAAGAGTTCTAGGGAGTCTTCCAGATTTCTTGCTAGGGGGTTGTCATGGATTGAATTGTGTCCCCCAAAAAATATGCATATCAATTTGGCTAGGCCATGATTCCCAGTGTTGTGTGGTTGTCCTCCATTTTGTGATTGCAATTTTACATTAAGAAGATTCGGGTGGGATTGTAACACTACCCTAAACCAGGTCACAACCCTGATCCAATGTAAAGGGAGTTTCCCTGGGGTGTGGCCCGCACCACCTTTTATCTCTTATAAGAGATAAAAGGAAAGGGAAGCAAGTGGAAAGTGGGGAACCTCATATCACCAAAAAGCAGTGCCGGGAGCAGAGCGCGTCCTTTGGACCCGAGGTTCCTGTGCAGAGAAGCTCCTAGTCCGGGGGAAGACTGATGATGACGAGGACCTTCCTCCAGAGCTGACAGAGAGAGAAAGCCTTCCCCTGGAGCTGACGCCCTAAATTTGGACTTCTAGCCTACTAGACTGTGAGAAAATAAATTTCTCTTTGTGAAAGCCATCCACTTGTGGTATTTCTGTTACAGCAGTACTAGATGGCTAAGTAAGACAGGGGTGCTGTAGGGGGAAAACATCATGAAGTTTAGTAAAGCAAAAAGAAAGTTTTATTTGGCATATGTTCAAACAGGCAGAAGTGGCAAGCTGACAACCATGCTGCCAGAGCCATGTCTGCCCGAGTCCAAGGAATATTCCAGAACAGACAAAAGTGGGAAAACGGACAAGCGTGCTGCTAGAGCCACATCTGCCAGAGTCCAAAGAATATTACAGAGTCATCGGTATATATTAACGTCACAGATGGGCAGAACCATTAAAAGTTTAGCCTTTTCAGGTTGGCTAGAAACTGTGATCCTACATTTTGAATTGTCTTTCTTAACAATCATTGGTACAGGTTTCAGTAACGAGAGTCAGGAGGGTCTTCTTTGGTCCAACAAATTTCTTCTATTCACTAAATGCTAATAGAAAAAGGTAAGAGTGGAAAGTCTTTTGTGTTCTGTTTGATGGGCTTTATGTGAAAGTTTTCCTAAAAGATATTTTCTAAGATTATCTTAGCTATTGTCTTTATACCTCAGGGCCCAGTTGATGTGTCCTTGTGAGCTGGGTCACATTCTGTATGCTCAAGGACAGGGAATAATAACTCCAATATTATTTCTTAAATCAGGGGATTTCCTAATTCCTGCTTTAAACTTGATGCAGGGTGAATGTAACACGTTTTCAATCCTCCTCTAAACTCTTCCTTTCTCTCATGATCATCTTTCAATTTGTAACTGGAGTGTATCTTTAGTGTTCTTCAAAGTCCCCACTCACTGGACACTATAACTCTGGAAAGTCTGGGAGAATTTGAGGCTTATCATTCGTGCTTCACACACTCCTTTCTTAGAGGCTCCTCCGTTTGAATTTTATTGTACTTTAACCAACTATTTATCGGTGCTTATCGCATTGTATTGTAATTGTTTGCCTACTTGTAGGTATCTCCCGGAATGGGATCATCTTAAGGGGCATCGCGTAACGTTCATCCTTGTACTTTCAATGCTTGATACTGAAAAGAAGCTAAAGCAGCATTTATAAAATGAATGGTCATATACAAAAAACAAATGCTTGTTACATAAAAGGGTTTGTAGAATTGCTGAGATTGCTGTGCTTGAAAGCACTTTAATTTTAAGAAAATACAGCTGAAGCAGAATCTTCAGAATACTACCAACTGCTTAATCATTCATTCATTCGTCCATTCATCAACACTGTATTGAGGTACCAATCATCGTGCTGGGGTTGAAGATACAGAGATGAATAACAATACGCCTGCTTTGGAGATGCCCGGAGACTAACAGTGACACTGCATCTTATTTACCTCCTCATGAGGGCAAAAGTTGACCTTGAGACAGCCGTGCAGACCTGTAGAGAAACTTCAGAAGGCAGCGACTAGGCAACCAAGGCGTTTTTTGTTGAATAAACCTCGTTGCTTCATCAAATGAACTTTATAACCAAGAAGATAAAAATTTAGTTGTATGAAAAAAAAAGTTCAGAAGCACCAGTATTACACTATAGCATTATTGCAGGGAAACATATCGCCAACATCTTGGCTAAAAGTGGTTGTCTAAAGTTGAACTGGGATGCAAAATAGAAATGTATTTCTATTTGAATTCAATCTATCTGAACAAGAGCGTGACAGTCCAGAAGAGTCGGGGATGGGCCGTTTTAGAGTTGGGCATGGGCCTCAGCGTTGAATAGCCTGTAAACTAGGAGACTAGCTGAGAACGGAGGCCGCCTTAGCCACCAGAAGGTGACCTCCGGGTTTGGGGAGCGGGGAGGGCGTTTGCACATTTGAGCCCTTGTCCTTGAAGGGGATTGAACGAACCGAGGGGAGGGGGTAGGCGGTGCTCGGGTTTCCAATCACAATAGAGAAACCTAAGAGGCTGCGGGAAGTGTGGGGCCCCGCCTCCTCCTCCCTTCCTGCAGATCCTGCGCCAGAGGAGTCACACGCACGCTGCTGACACTGTCTTCGCACTACTCTTCCTGCGGTCTTGAACGCCTTCTCTCTCCGGGTAGGTGTCCCCTCAAGACCCTGAATCCTGGGTCACGGACGAACGGGGTGGGACGTGCAGGGGAGTCCTTGTGTGACAAGACTGGGGAAGGACCAAGAAGGACATCCGCCTTCTGCTTCCACTCGGGGGCCCTCAGCCTTGAGCATCCGGACTCGGGTCCTGACTCAGCCGCTCGGTTTGAGGCGGCAGGCCGGTGCTCTGGGCAAAGGAGCAGAAGGTGGCGCACAGGGATTGCGGCGAGCGCCAGGTTTTGTCCCCATCTCAGCAGGGCTCGCCCCTGGCCTGTGCTTTCTCGGGGAGAGACTTGTTGCATTTGCAGGTAAGCCGGCCCTACGTGTCCTTGATGGTTCATGGCGGCCGCTTCCCCCAGCGCAGTGCCTCGTGGCAGGAGCCCGGGCACGTGCCCGAAGAGCTAGGGAAGGGAGAGGGAACGAGGTGGCATGTGAAGGCTGGCCGATCTGAGCCAGGGTACTGGGATCTACTACCTCGGAAATGGAGAAATGCCTCCAGCGATTGTGGGATAACGGTAAAGCCTCGGATGATGTGCCGGCTTGGCCATGCATTCCCGGCTGCAGGCGCAGCCCTTCCCGGAGCTATTGTCGGCTCTTTGGCCTCCTTTCTGGATGCCGCCGGAGCTTTGTTTACTTTGCCAGCTTTGGGTAAGGGTTTAGACTTTCCCCTAGAGATCTTCTCCGAGGAGAGCTGTGGTTTCTGCCCCACCTTGTGACCTGCTGCTCTGTGCTGCCTGCACCAGGAGGAAGATGGGGCTGTGGGCGGCGAACCTTGAAAGCTGCAATTAGAGCCGGGAGAGAGGGGGAGGGGGAAGCCGGCCCTTGCCTGGTGGAGGCATTAGATGGCAAAACATGGATTTTTAAAATGTTAGACTTGACATATTCTGCAAAGAGAATCTTTGTTTCTGAGTTGAAGGCGTTGGTTGATTTCTAAGGGTTTATAGCTACAGGGATGGAAGGGGCTGAAAAGGACCAAGAGGTTTTTTTTATACTGCTTGTTTGTCATTTTTCCTTACAGCCACCACCCTAGTCTTGGCACAGGCCTGCATCTAATGCAACGTCTTTTCTTCTAATTTCTTATAACTCCGAATAAAGAAAACAAACAAACAAACAAAGAAAAGCACCTTTTGCCAGAAAAATCTGAAAGAAAATTGGTACTGGCTAGAGCCTCTAAAAATGTAGTTTCTCAAAATTCCAAAAATTAATTTGAACGGTCTGACTGAACACTAAGTCAGTATTTACATAGCAACCATTTCTGGATTTTTGTTTTCCACTGCTTACTGGGTCCCTTATACACCTAGACTATCTTAAGCAAACCAACTGAACTTAAATGGAAAGAAAATATGCATTTGTATCTCTCTTCAGTAAGAAAATATACACCATTCTTTCCTCTGATTCTGCTCAAAATGCAGGACATAGGTGAATTTCATTGCAACGTCATCTATTTGTGGAGACAGTTACACAACATTGTGTATTTCTTTTCTCTTTAGCATCCACAAAGAAAACTGTAAATGTGCTCTCTAAAGGCAAAATAATTTGTCACTCTCCTTTCAATATAGTCCCTACAGATTGAGAGGAAATATTTTTTTGGGGGGAAAAAAAAGCTATTGAACAGAATAATTGTTACACAATTGTTTCCAAAGTCAAGCATTTTATTCCAACTCAGAGCCTTAGTAACTCTTACTTAATATCTACAGTTACTAAACTAGGTTTTGTTACTTAGCCCATTGCAGGTTAGAAGCAAAAAACCAAGGCTGGGAAGCAGGGGCACTGTATGAAAGGGAAAAGTGGCCTCAGAAGTGACAATTATAGTCTAACATCGAAGTAAGTAAAAAGCAAACTAAAAAATAGACATTACAATGGAGTAGATTTGCAGCAGTGATTGGACTGTACCGTCTCTCTGTTTAAGAAGATAAGGCAGTGTATTTTGTGTACTACATTGACATGAAATTGATAAGCGAAATTCCATACCTTTACCATTTGTTTTAGGTACCCGGAAAATGCACGTGATTATCCGATAGCACAGACAGATTTGGCATTACTGTATGGCTTTATTTTTTTAACGAAAGGGTTATTTTTAATGGTTGGAAAGAAACTAATTCAAAGGCTGATATTCCCCTAAGGTGACCCTGTCAAAGGAAAATGTTATGTTAAATAATCTGGCCACCGTCCAATAAGCTTCCAAAGTATACCAAGAGGAATTCAGAGTAATGTTTTTGCAGATTGTGCATGAATAGTAGTCATCATTTAATTGTTACTATGTACTTACTAAGTACAGATTATATATCCAGGGCACTGTGACACATTGTAAGTGAGACTTAAAGTAGAAAAACAGTCAGTATCGTCCAAGAATGGTAATGGCTGTCAGTAGTGTTAGCCATAGAACTATATTCGTAACTGGCCACTAGATTATTAGTTCTTTCACACTAGCTTAAATATGGGCTGATGCTGGATGCTAACTTAGTTTATATGGCTACAGTTAAATTCTGATAGGAGAGCAGAAAAAAATCAGGTAATTCAAATATAAACATTGATGCATTTTACCCAATAAATGAACAGCCGTAAGACAAAGTAGTTACAACCTGTTAAATACTAATATGAAATTGTAGGCGAGAAGAGAATAACCTGCATTTTGATGGACTTCCTTGGCTAAATCCTCCGTTAAATGGGTTCCATGATTCTTTTAAATACACCCAGTGTTCTAGAATATCATTAGGCACATTGTAAACTGTACTTTGGTTCACAGATTGCAACAGTAACATGTTGAGAATAATTCCCATTCTGGTTTCATCTGTGGGTGTGCTAATAGGGTTTTGATGCTTTCTGTTTGCAGGGCACAATGGCAACGCTCAAGGAAAAACTGATTGCACCAGTTGCAGAAGCAGACACCTTGGTCCCCAACAGCAAGATCACTGTAGTGGGTGTTGGACAAGTTGGTATGGCGTGTGCCATCAGCATTCTGGGAAAGGTACGCTTCAGGAACACCATACAAGATAGACAATTTCAGCATGTGTATACAGTCTCCTTAGGTACTTCAGGATTTTATTGTCCCGTTGAAAGATTTTTTTTTCTGACTAAATTGCAGACATCATGACGCTTCACCTTTAAATACTTAAGCACGCATTGCCTCAGAGGATTATATTCTCCAATATAACCACAGTAGAGTCACTAAGCTCAGGAAGCAATATTATTATCTCATATAAACCAGTCACCATCAAGTCGATTCCGACTCATGGCAACCCCATGTGTGTCAGAGTAGAACTGTGCTCCGTAGGGTTTTCAATGGCTGATTTTTCAGAAGTACATCGCCAGGCCTTTCTTTTGAGGCGCCCCTGGGTGGACTCGAACCTTTAACCTTTTGGTTAAGATTGTTAACCACTTGCACCAGCCGGGGACTCCCGTTATCCAGTACACAGTATTCGTATTTAAAGTTCTCCATTTGTTCCAGTAATGCCTTTTGTAGCTGTTCTCATCCCTATCTAATATCATGTATTTTATGTACTTTTCATCTCTCTTTATTTTTTAGTCAGGGATCATTATTCAGCCTTCTTTGTTTCTCATGTCACTAACTCTTTTGAGGAGTTCAAGGTCAGTTTTCTAGAATGTCTCTCAATTTAGGTTTGTCTCATGTTTCCTTGTAATTATGTTCAGGCTAAATTTTTTGCGTGAGAGCACAGGCAGGTGATTTCATATCATTGGTGCCTCACATCAGGAGACGCATGATGTTAAACTTATAAATATTGGTGATGTTACATTGAATCTACTGATTAAAGTGATAACGGCAAGCTTTCTCCATTGCCCAAAGGTCCCTTTTCCCTCTGTAATTAATAAGTAATCTGTAAGGTGGCTGTTTGAGTTTTCTAAGTATAGGCCATGCTCATAGTCACAGTACAATGATCCACATCAGGAAATTTAACACTGACACCATACTGTTATCACCTTCCACTTCTCAAGATTATATTTGCCCTACTTACCTCTGTAGACTTTTGACTTGCCTTATGTGTAACTCTTACAGTTGTAACCATAGTTAGTTTTCTTTAGTCCACAAGGACTTTTGAGGAAACAAGCCCTTTTCTTGTTTACCTCACTGAATAGATTACTTGTTCTTTCTGATGGCTGCCTTAAATGGAGGAACCAAAGAAAATAACACGTTGCCTCGTTTTAGTAGAGCACACTGTCCCTTTGTATCACGTATAAGGGCTGCCTGAATAACTCCTACCCAAGCATATTTCTGTGTGCAAAGTTAAATTCTTAAGGAACAAATTCTGAATCTTCACTGAGAAGCACTTATCAGAGAAGTCATCTAAAATATGTAGTGTACGCCAAAAAAAAACCACAGACAACTTTATTCTTTTGCATTTCTTCTAGCTAGTTTTAATTGACTAGGTACCTGAGATTTGGGGTACCTGCTTCCCAAATTGCAGGGGATTTAAATAATCACAGTTTCGTGCTCCATGTTCATGCCAGTAAAACCAAACAGTGTTCCAGCTCTCATTTCTTTCCTTTTCTTTTTTAAATTACTGAGTGCTTACCATGTTCAAAGTATTTTAAATAAAATGCTTCAGTTTAAACACCCACCTCAAGAGATAAGAACTGGGTAACTGGGGCTCAACGAGATTGAGTAACTTGCCCACAGTCACACGGCTGGGAGTAGTAGAGCTGTATTTTGAACCCAGAACTCTGAACTCTTAACCATAGTGACTCTGCAGTTTTATTATTATTATTCTAGGCTAGTATTTAGGCTGTTAAAAATGTAAGAGTCTTAATGAAATACTAGCTAGAGATTTTTCTTTCTTCCTGCTTATTTCCAAATTTGGACACGTCAGACAACTACATCTAAGCTATCATAATTTTAGAAAGAATCCCTCTATGGTCCGTTTTATCATAGATATAAAATTCTCTTTGGTAAATAATTTAGTTGAGACTGTGTCTGAAGTTAGGTAATACTTTGGCCCAACTCAAGTGCTGGAGAGAACATACCTTGCTACTGACACAATAGGAATCTTCAAGTACATGTCACGATTTCTGTTTTGCGATTGAACACTCCCTTCTTTTTATTTCTTACAAAATGGGAGTACAGTGCCTTAAGAGGTATGCGGAGAGTATCTAATTAAGAGTGTTTTTGAACGTATGAAAAATAAGGCAAGAAAGAATGACTATCTTGTTAAAAGACTATTTTACTAATTACAAATTTCTAAATCATTTTAATGGATAAAGATTAAAGTGCTTTAAAATTATTATTAATATTTGGTAAGGATTGGAAACCCCACTAGTTTAAAAAAAGAAAAGAAAAAAACATTACCAAGTCATTTCCACTCATGGCAAGCCCACATGTGTCAGAGTAGAATTGTGCCCCATAGGGTTTGCAATGGCTGATTTTTTCGGAAGTAGCACATCAGGCCTTTCTTCCAAGGTGACTCTGTGTGGACGCGAACCTCCAACCTTTTGGTTAGTAGCCGAGCGCGTTTAATGTTTGCAACATCCAGAGACACAGAAGGACAAATAGCAGTACCTACTGTTGTCAGGTGTTTGTATATTACCTTATTTATTCCTCCCTGAATGTTACAGAGGGAGGGGAAGGGATGTTGTCATCCATACATCATTGTTGAAAAAAACAAACTCAGAAGGCTTAGTGATTTGTTTAAGATCACACAGATCTTAAAAGTGCCAGATATGACCTTTTTAAGTTCATAGCTAGTATCCTTTATAGAGGACAGACATTTTTTTGCCCCCAGAAATTAAGTGAGGCTAGGACATTAGAGATAGAGGTTGAGGAGACATATGCTTTATCTAAGCTCTTCAAGGCAATGGAGGCTCCCTCCTATCATTATGTAGAAGGCTCAGTTCCTTACTGGGCCTTCTCTTGCCCCCAACCCCACCACTGCCTACATAATAACCACGGTGAACTTTTATAAAATTAGTATCCCCCCTACGTAAAACTCTTTTAACATGAACACATACTTACTACACACGTACATTAAATCCTGTGAGACCTCACAGATCAGATCCCTCCCTGCCTGTCTCTCAGACAGGGCCACAGAGCACACAGTTCCAGGGGGCAGCATTCAAATAAAAACGTAAAAGTAGCACCCTTCCAAAGCAATGTAGTGGTACCATCTCTAACTTCATCTCTTACTGTTTGCCCTTTTACTCCAAAACACCAAACTTCTTTCTGCTTAAAGCCTTTTACTTGCTTTTCCCTTTACCTGGAATGTTCTTCCCTAGACTTTCATGTAGTTAGTCCGTCCCTGTCGTTCAGGTCTTCCCACAAATGTCACACCTTTTCAGGCAGGCCTTCCTAACTACTCGATGTAGAGTACACTTCCTTCCCAGTAACCTTCACATCACCCTATTTTATGGTCTTCTCTTATATAGTCTTCTGGTGGCACAGTGATTAAGAGCTTGGCTACTAACCAAAAGGTCTGCAGTTTGAATCCACCAGCAGCTCCTTGAAAACCCTATGGGACAGCTCTACTCTGTCCTATAGGGTTGCTATGAGTCATAATCGACTTGATGGCAATGGGTTTTTTAGCACTTCCACCATCTGAAATCATATTAATCTGTTTACTTATTCTCGATATATCCCATGAGAGCAGGGGCTTTGGTGAATTTGTTCATTACTGTATTCCTGACTAGCAGAATGATGCTTGGCGTATTGAATAATAAATATATACTAAATGAGTACTTCTACTAGTCTAATGAGTCAGAATCAACTCGCCGCCACACAACAACAGCTAATCTAATAAACTGCACGTATATTTTATGGAATTTGACCGTAGCTTTTGCTTTAGCATGGCTGCCACCCCACTACCAATCACAGTCTCTGCATCTTAACAACCAGGAGAAGGGTCTGAATGTTGACGTCATCATGTCATAGTTGTGCAAAAACTCTATGCCCGGTTATCATAAACCCTTAGGGTCTATGTCTGTCTTTGGACTGAGTGTCTATCCTTGGTTCAGTCAACTGTAGCTGCCTTCTTGTGGTATGAACACAGCATAAGAAGTCTTGTAAGAGGGGCGTTGTAATTACAGACACGTTGCAAAGTAGTTTTTGCAGTGGAGGACTTGGCATGAAAGTAGGACTTAAGTAGGAATTTAGCATTTGTACAAGAATAGACAGATTAATAGAACAAACTAAAAGCCCAGAAACGTGCCCAAATTGTATTTAATAATAAGGTAGAAGTGGCATTTCAGGGGTAGGGGAGAACTACTGATGACGTGGTGCTTGGCCATTTAATGAATCATTTGGAAAATGTTATCCCTTCCCTTCCATAAAATTCCATGCAGATTAAACACTTCAATATATAAATGCAGCCAGCAACTATCACGGCACAGGTGGCAGTAATTTATTAGCTAAGAGGAACTACAGGCAAAACATATGGCTGCATCTAGCCCACACAGGACTTCAAACTAAAAGACACTTTAGTGATATGTTAAACAAGGGTTTGACAATGATATTTTCGGCTTCTAACTGACTTGCTCCTTAATAAAATTACTGACTTTGCTGTTTCAAACCATTTAAAATATACTTACAGCTTAAACAAAATAAACATATAATGAATTCAAAAGCTATAAAATTTGTGAATTCTGAGGGAGATTTATTTAAACCAAACAGCAAGCGTTAGTACTTAGCCACACATCTGCTTATATCCTCTACACTGGAGATTCTTCATTGGTGCAGATGCAGCTAAATTCAGCAGTCCTTTTTTTTTTTTTTTTTTTAAGAGTATTGGATCTATTCCTTCCTTACCAGCTGAGTGTGCATTCTCAACCAATTCTCTACACCCACTAAAACAAAAAGACAGGATCTGAGCTCCTGTGACTGTGACATCCTATTCCACTAAGCCCTAAATTGTTTGGCCTTGTTGACTTCATCCCCACACATGTGATGCTACTAAAATAAGAATGATATTCCTAGCACTTGGTACCTTGACAGCATGCTATGGCTATTATTAAGTTATCCCGTTTTAATTTAGGACTTAAAAAAACACAAAGGAGGATATTGTGTGGTCTTGTCAGAAGCTGCAAAGGAATAAAACAGCTTTAAAGGCATCAAAACATGTTTAAATAAAAATAGATAGCATTCTAATACCAGTATTTGGTAAAAATGGAAATGAGAAAATTTTTACTATGTAATAGCAAATTCACAAAATAATCCTTTCATAAGTTTGCCTTTAACTCAGTTGCTTAGGACCAAGAACACGTTCAGTCAGAGAGAGACTTCAGGCTCAGAGAAGCCCTCACAAGCAAGCCTGTTGTAGCTGTGTTCTGAAGTCCAGCCAGCCACTCAGCTTCTTGAGTCAGGGACTGTGCTCATTTGTCATCCTCCTACAGGGAGCAGGACCTGCCTTAGCTAGCTTGTTGAAGTAGGTCAAGTTTTCTCATTGGTCATCTCAACTTTCTTTCTGCTTCTTTGCTTTCTGTGGCCACTGTCTACCTGATGCTCCACACTCCACCCTAGGCTACTGCACCTTATCCTTCCAAGTGCTTCCTGAACCCCAATTACCTACCTTTCTTCCCCAGTTGATCATAATATTGTCCTTGGAAGAGATATTTGACCTTTAAGTGTGCTCAAATGTTGATACTATATTCTAGCCTAGTCCAGTCGATTCTGCTGATTATTTTGTTAGCAGCCCTAAAAACAGTAAGACTCTAGTTATGAGGGATAACCATTTTTTAAAGAGTTGGAAAGTCGAAGACTTCTATAATACGTAACTGAATTTCAAAGCTGGAAGGTTGATTAGATGGATCTCTATTGACACCTCCCCCCACCGCCATTTTTATAAAAAGAAGAGATCAAGGACTTGCAGAAGTACATATGATTACCCAAAGGGAGAGTCCAGGGTTTTGGTTTTCCCTCCCACTATTAATGTTCGGAGCCCTGGTGGCACAGTGGTTAGGAACTTGGCTGCTAACCAAAGGGTTGGCAGTTTGAATCCACCAAGCTCTCCTTGGAAACCCCATGGGGCAGTTTTACTCTGTCCTATAGGGTTGCTATGAGTCGGAATTGACTCGATGGCAATCAGTTCAGTTTGGTTTGGTTTATTCATGTTAGAGATTCAGACAACATAAAAAATTATGATACTAGATCAAGATTAAATAGTGGATTTATTTGGATAGTGTTTTATTTTTGGTGGGGAACAGAGAATGACAGTTGGAATATAAAACAAGAGAACACTAGGATTATACAAGTATTAGAGGCACAAGTCCAGGTTGGTTGTATATGGAAACTCTACCAGTCTTGGCCCCATCTGTCCCTGAGACTCTCCTGCTCAAGATGAAGATATTTGGGTTTGTACAGTGCCAAGCTGAGGATTGCAAGCTTCAACCAGGGATCCAATTCCTACTCTAAACTGAATTCAAACTCTTGGTGGTTTAAGCCAAATCTCTTCTCTCAGACCTGCTCCAAACCAGGGGTGACCTTAAGGATGGACACACTTCCCAAGGTTGTTTCTTGGCCTGTGTGAGTTTCTTTCTTCAACCCTCCCCCATTAACGTGAAGACTTGTTCACCATGGGGCTGCTGTTGAACCAAGTTGGTTTCATAAAGAATCTTTAAGTCTACTTATTCTTAAAGCATAGTGTGTATCATCCTAATTGAGTTCTACTGAGTAGTAGAACATGAAATTCTGAAAAATCGGTGTCTTAAATATTAACAGGTCATTACTGAAGATGTACAGGGTGAAATTGTCAAAAGAGCACACTGGGCTTCCATGTGAAAACTCTCAAGGTTTTTAGACATTCAATGCTTAGCCAATTAAACAGGATTCTTTGAAATGGATTGGGAGCAAATGGATTGGGAGAAGAGACATCCTAGATGGTTTAGTACTAACACCCATTTTTGTGTTTATAGTCTCTGGCTGATGAACTTGCCCTTGTGGATGTTTTGGAAGATAAACTCAAAGGAGAAATGATGGATCTGCAACATGGGAGCTTATTTCTTCAGACACCTAAAATCGTAGCAGATAAAGGTAGATTCACTTTGTGCCCAAAGCAATTTAATATTAAATTGATTTATTTAATGTTAAAAAAAAAGTACATTTGGAATGTGTTATACAGCATAATAGACTTATTTTTTAGTTGGAAAAAATTGAAATTTTGAAACAGTTATTTCAGTAATTGTTAGCAATAAAATGTTCATGATCTTGTTTAGTAATTTTCCTCAAAGACTACAAAATTTTCATCTAATTGTAGAAGAATTTTTCCCATTTTATAAAGAAATTGTTTTTATTTCTATATTCTGTTTTACTTTTCTAATCTATTAAATTTACATTTCCTTGTTAATGGACAACCATTAAAAATGAGTTTGTTAGCCATAAGTGATCATTGGTGTAAGTCACTAGAAGAAAATAACAAATTCTGATGTATACCATTGTCTGGTTTATTGTAACATCTTTCTCCCAAAGACCAAGTTTCTTTCATTAATTTGTAGAGTGCCACTTTCTTTCTATTTTTCTGAAAATGTCAACATAGCAAACTGACATTTTCATACTGGAAATATATGTAGAAAGCGATCATGTACTCCATGTTCCACATGGCCACACCAGTTATCTTTATTTCTAAAATGAATGTTTTTCCTAAACTGAAAGCTTTGATATCTTTCTTTCTTGAAAAGATTTCTCACCTTTTAATATACTGTTACCTATATTGTAAAACCTCTAACAGGGCATACACAGACCTTCACAATTTGGACACCACCTACACTTCCACACACCTCAAAGTCCTCCTCTCCTCCCTCACTCCCTGATATAAAATTAGTCTTCCTGTCCTGGTGAGTCCAGTATTGGCAGTTTTCTTCTTTTCGTCTGTGTCCAGTTCATCCTCTGGATAAACTCAAAGATCGTCTGTATAACCCCCTCCCCCATGTATCTTCTACAATATTTGGTACATAACATTTTAGGATATTGTGTCATAATTATTTACATATATCTGAACACAGGAATGTTCTAGACTCCAAAAAGTATGTGTGCAAAAGTAATTTGAGAGCCTAGAAGAATCTAAATAAGTTCCTGACTGTCTAACTGTCTGTGTTCTGGATGACCACATTTATGCAGTGGTACTGCCACCACAGCATGGCTGTGCATAAAGATACAGAAATGTGCACTTCCAAATTTAAAACAACCGAACAAAAAATTCTAACACCACTACTAAAAATAGCTGTTATTATGGAATTATTAATATTCCAGGCACAGTGTGAAGCATTTTGCATGTATTATCCCATTTTGCGTCATCTTCACAACAACTCTGTGTGGTATAGGTACTATTATTGTTTCCATTTCATGGTGAAAAACCTGACAAAGTATTAATAACTGTGAAGAGTCCCGTAGCAATACTGTTCAATTATGTGAATCATCCATAGCCACTGAGTCTAACGGATCACATCAAAGCATCATTAGTAATGTCTGTATATCTTGAAAATGACATACTTTCTCAAGAAAAAAAAAATTTTTTCCAGAAGAACTTACACTGCTCCAAGGTGAATAAGCTTCTTTAAATTATTAAGTATTAGAAATCGGAAGTTTTAGTTTCTAGCCAAGAACACTTTGTACCTTCCTTCCCTTTCATAGATTTAATTAACGTTACAAGCCTAGAAGTCACTTAAAATCACTTTCTTTGTTGGAAGGCTGACTGGTGGACCTTTGGAATCCAAATCTGATCTCACTGTGGACTCACTGTTTAGGCTTCATTTCTTTACTGGCAAAGTCATTGTTCTGTAAAATCAATGACATTTCATATTCATAGTCCAGAAACATAACTCAGGGCCTTTATTTCCTTGGGTCATCCTCTGAGCCAGTTTTATGGTTGGGCTGGTTCTGTGTAGCTCAAGGACGAGAAAAAGAAGCCATAGGAGTATTGAGCTTCAAAACCTTATAATACAGACAACGTAATCTTCGTATAAATTTTAGAAGCTTCTTTATGTTTATGCTTCTAGAGCATATCATATAATAGGTTTTGATGAAGAGTTGCATCTTAAAGCACTTTTTTTGCGTCTCCAAGATTACTCCGTGACGGCCAATTCTAAGATTGTGGTGGTAACAGCAGGAGTTCGTCAGCAGGAGGGGGAGAGTCGCCTCAACCTGGTCCAGAGGAATGTTAACGTCTTCAAGTTCATTATTCCCCAGATCGTCAAGTACAGTCCTGACTGCGTCATAATCGTGGTTTCCAACCCAGGTATTGTTATCACACCCTAGGGCTCAGTTCTTCTAAGTTCAGTTTTTTTTTGGTCGAGTGTGTGTGCGTGCGTGTGTGTGCGCGCGCGGTGTGTTTTGCTTGTTTGTTTTTTTCTAGTATTCACTAACAGAAGCAATTCACATGTCTCCTGTGATTAGCCACAAAAGAGTGGTGTTTGCAAAACAGATGGCATGATCCCAGGCCAAATGTCCAAAAATGGGAGGAGTTTTATATAAAGCAGTTTCATTTGTCGGTTTCATCTGGGTTTGTTGCAGTCTGGCATGCTTAATGAAACATTCAAGTGTGGCTTCAATGTGTAGGAAATGTCTTAACATATTTGACCTACTGTTTTCTAGAAGATACATTTGAGTGTCCTTAATACTAAAATGCCTCAAAACTGAATCAGATTGAATTCGAAAAGCAGAAAGAAAGCCATTCAGCCAGCCCTGTTTTAAAGATAAAAAATAGACTGTATTGATGGACATTGATTGATTGTATGGACATGTGTTGATGTAGGTGCTAAAACAAAATGTTGTGACTTAAAAACTACTTTCCTTGCTAAACCAGTATTTGCAGAAAAAACATTGAAACATTTGATTAGAAAGAATCCTACTTTTTCTCAGCCTAGTCAGTTAAAATTCACTCGATTTCACATTTCCTTTTGCCGCCATTCCATTTGCCACCAGACCTACTGTTTACTGCTGTGTGTAATAGATACACTGATAAAACAGCAAGACTGATTTCTCTGGTACTTCATATAGGGAAGCACTGTGAATAAGAGGCAGGGGAAATCCTTATTAGTTTACTGAATATTGAGAGTTGGGAGCAGGCAAGGACAGAGATTTTTTCAGTATATTCTTAGCCTATTCAGACCTGGATTGGGGCTTACTAAATAGTGAAGTCTTATATATAAAACTGCTTCTAAGTATATGTGTGGCAGATAAATGGAGAACAGGAATGACACATAGCTAGCACATATTAAGTTACTCCATCCTGTGCCTAAGGCAGTTATCACTAACTGATTATGAAACTTTCTAGGTATAGCTTCAAAATCTCAGGCTCCTGGAAGTCACTCCCATTGAACTGAAGTTGGCAAGAAAGAGTTGGTAATAATCCAGTCCAAAATGCCTTCCAACTGTCTTAGGCAGTGTCCAAGTGTGGAGGTAGAGAGTGCAAGGTTAACTTGCATCTCCTTGCCTTCCTGGTAGCCCGTTTCTACTTTTTACAGTTAACCTGTAAGTGCCATGATCCTATCTGGACTAGCAGAAGTTTTACCTCTGTGTGGTCTTGAGCTGTGCCACACTGGACCAAAGGCTCTGTCGGAGTGATCATTTTATGAAACAGTAGAAAATTTAAATACCCTGCATTATTACAGTAATTTACTATACAGTATCTTGTACCCAGGGAGATGTGAAGTATCTTGCCTTGATAAGGTAGTAACCAATGGCTTTTGGCTTATGATGGCAGGCATTGCAATCTTGGAATATTACAAGTGGGAGAAACTTAAGTTATGATCCCATTCAACCCTTGTTCCCATTCACTCAACTTAAAATAAGTTAATTAATCTTACAGATTTGGTGCAAGTAATAGTGCAAACACAATACTGTATTTTTCATGTTTTAAAATTTCACTTAATATAAGGATTAAATGTTGGTTCTTATCTCTCTCACCTCTGTTATCGCTAACTATAATAAGTTACAGTATTTATGTCTTTTAGGGAATGGGGAGATGGGAGACGAGAAAGCCAAGGTATCCACTAATTGACATAGCAGTTGAAGACAGTTCTGATTTACTTACATGTATTATTTTTAAAATTTTTAGTGGATATTCTTACATACGTTACCTGGAAACTAAGTGGTTTACCCAAGCACCGTGTGATTGGAAGTGGGTGTAACCTGGATTCTGCTAGATTTCGCTATCTTATGGCTGAAAAACTTGGCATTCATCCCAGCAGCTGCCATGGATGGATTTTGGGAGAACATGGCGACTCGAGTGGTAAAAAAATAGAAAATATTTACTGTGTACTTACAGTGTTGTTCATGCCTTTCCAAACTTTTGGTAGTTTTTTTATTTAATTTTTATACAGTTTTGTATACTTTAGAAAAGTTAGAATAGTATAATTAATTCTCATATTCTTTTCTCATTTGCTTTATCATTTATTCTTTTTTTCTCTCTCCCTCTATGTCTGTCTAGCTAGCTATCATTTATCTTTTTTCTTTAATTCATTTGAGCATAAATTGCAGTAATCCTGACCTTTTCTTCATAAACCCTTTAATGTGTATTCCCCAAGAACAAAGGTTTTCTTTTGCATTAAAAGCGAGTTGCTGTTGAATCGATTCCAATTCACGGCAACCTCATGTGTGTCAGAGTAGAACTGTGCTCCACAGGGTTTTCAGTGGCTGATTTTTTCAGGAGTAGATTGTCAGGCATTTCTTCTGAGGCCCCCTGGGTGAACTTGAGCCTTCAACCTTTTAGTTAGCAGCCAAGTGAGTTAATTGTTAGCACTAACCAAGGACTCCACTTTTTCAAAATCATAGTACGATTATCAAAATCAGAAAATGTAACATTGATACCATATTATCTAATTTAGAGTTCATGTGCAAATGTCTATGTCACAGTAATATCTTCCATAGTCTTTTTTCCCAGGTCAGAATCTAGTCCAAGATCACATATTACATCTAGTCATTATGTCTGTTTCATCTCCTTTATTCTAAAACAATTCCTCAGTCTTTGTTTTTCATGATCTTGACATTTTTGAAGAGTCAGGTGAATTATTTTGTAGACTGTCCATTAATTTAGGTTTTTGGTTTTCTCATGATTAGGTTGAGCTTATCTACTTCTGACACAAATACTTTTGGCAGAGAAGTGATGCTGGGGCTGTCTTCAGGGCATTATACCAAAAGGCACACATGTCAGGTGTCCCATTATTGGTGATGTTAACTGTGATTACTCAATTTTGTGTTTGCTAGGTTAATCAGCATGCTAACCAAAAGGTTGGTGGTTCAAAACCATCTTCAGCTCCACGGGAGAAAGATGTGGCAGTCAGCTTCTGTAGAGATTTACAGCCTTGGAAACCCTATGGGGTTGCTATGAGTTGGAATTGACTCAATAGCAGTGGGTTTTTTTGAGTATTCTGTAAGAGAGAGCTTTCCCTTCTCTCCCATTTATTTATTCATTTATTTATATGTCATGTTTTATTTTATTCTGTGAATATTCTATTCCTATCATTAAAATACTCAAATTGTCCCAGGTCTGGCCAGTGGCAGGCTCTTCAAGTGATTTCCTTTTACTCGGGAATGGTACTTAGAAACCAAGATCGGGACAATGGATGTGCTCTTGCTGCTGGTGTGTCTTTGCTTCTACGCACTTTGCGTGAATAGAGCTGTTATATCCATGGTATTTATTGAAGAAGCAATGAATTGGGTAACAAGAGCTCTTAAATAGCCTGTGCCACTATTCTATAATATAAAATACATCTTGCTTCAAATGAAATCTGATTTTTAATAAACCATTAATCACAACTATCAATCACTTAAGTAGTAAAAGACCACATGGTAGAGCTCCCAAATATTTTCTTTAAGAATTTAAATAAAATAGTTGGACATAAATTAGTCATTGTAAAAAGACCAACATTAAAATTCTATTAAAATTCTATTTTATTTTGTAATGCTTTGTTTTGAAACTATTTTTAAATGTTTATTTTAAATTAATATTTTTCTTTTCATTTAAATTGTTTCTGTCCCAAATAATTACAGCTAAAAGCATTTATGAAGAATTCTGAGTCTATTACATGAATCTAAACATATTTATTAAACCAAAATATATTGAATAGTCTCATGATGTTAAGTTGTAATAAGTCACAACATAGTATTTATTTTACTAAATTCGTTTCTGTGCTATAATATGCAAGGGACTGTTTTCTCCCTAAACGGGTAAGATGGAAATTTTCCTTTGATTTTAGTGGGAGTTTGTAATGTGATCTTAATAAAGAGTTTAGCTCTGTGTTATTAATCTTTGTCTTACAATGGTTACATGATTTATTTGTACTTTTATATAATGATGCTGATTTTTTTGACACATAGTAATATGTCAGTATTCTTCACTCAAAGGCTTGTTTTAATTTTTTTTCTAGTCAAGTTTTAATAATCTTGTGTCTCCCTCTAGAACATATTAACTGTTTTGAGCAAATAAAGTTTTTAGTCAGATAGCTCCATTAGTTTAGACCCTGTTATGCCCTCTTAGCAAGATGTGTGACTTCATAAGTTTTTAACTTCTCTGGGCGTCAGTTTCCTCATCTGTGAGGATAATTTATTACCTTTGCTATATGAAAAGTATTTAATACAATGTACTGCACTTTTACTGATGTACAGTAAAAGCTCAATGAATGTCAGCTACTGTAATTATATAATGACTAGAACCATAGATCTGGAAGCGACATTACATATTCTGTAGATCAAGACTTGCATTTTAATGTGGAAAAAAGTGAGGCAAAAACAGGTGACTTGTTGAAGATACTTCAGCTCGTTAGTGGCATGACCACAACTAGAATCATTCCTTCTGAATCCTGTCCAATGTTCTGTTGACTTGTTACTGTGTCATTTTTTTCCAAGAATTTTTTTGTATTTCCACATTATTTTGTATAATCTCCATTGTCACATAGGTATGCTCCTGTAGATTTTATAGTTTTCATCAGCTTTCCAAAGGGTGTGAAAATGCCCCACTTCTCAGAACAGTAAACCAATTCATTGGCAGAATTTGTGGACTAAAAGAAGGTTTTATTTGGACATGGACAGCTTTTCTCTTCAAAGCTGACTCTAGCCATACTAGGCTTTACACCATGCCTTTTCTCATATTTCTGAAGTCTAGAGTGTTCTCCTTCAGAGGTGCCTGAGGAACACATGCTTATTTTTCAAGACTGAGTTCAAACATCTGCTTTTGTAGCCCTTTCTGATTCTTTCCTCCCCTACATTAAGTAGGTCCTTGTTTATGTTTTGTTGCACTTTCTCCATACCTCTGTGATAGCTCATGTGCCATCGCTTTAGTTCTTCCCTTGTCTGTCTCTCCCAGTGGATTCTGAACTTGTCCCTGGCTCTGAGCATGTGTCATGAGAATTCATTTTGTATACCTAGATCTTCAATATATGTTTTCGTCTGAATGGTATATATGTTAAGGGGGAGTAAGAGGATTGTCTTGGTTCAGCAAAGCCTCCAGTTGATTTTACAGTCAATGATGAACACAACCTTTTTGCTGTTGCGCCTCTGGTGTCATTCTTGGAAGGAAATATCTGGTCTAGTGAAGACCAGAAAAATGCACTGTGATCACATGGGGTTTCTTTTAAGAGTTAGACTGAACTTGGGGCATTAGAGGATCTAGAGATAATTAGACTATATTTGGGCCTATCCTAGAAATTTTTTTTTTGTTTTTGCTCATTCTAGAAGAAAAAGGATTATACTCAGAAAAGTAAGCAGGAGGAAAGTTAGAAATTCCTCACACCAAAAGTTTAAGCTAGTCTGGAACTAGAATCCCTTGTGAGGTTCACAAACCTATAGAGACACAAAGAATTTCATATTCTCTGAAATTATGACACAACAATTTTGTTTTGCATTGAAAGTGAAAAGGTCAGATATGTGGCTATTTGAAGGCAAATGTCAGCCTTTAGGGGAGCACTGCAGGAGTCACTGCTCATAACTCTCATTAGAGATTAGATCTGAAGAAAGGATTTTTTAAAATTGTGTCAGAACTATCTAAAGTGTCTATCTGTCTTTACAGTGGCAGTGTGGAGTGGAGTGAACGTGGCAGGGGTTTCTCTCCAGGAACTGAATCCAGAGATGGGGACAGACAATGACAGTGAAAATTGGAAGGAAGTGCATAAAATGGTGGTTGAAAGGTCAGTAGAAGAGGGCTTGATTTAAGATGATTAATTCCATCTTTACTTAGATAAAATTATAAACAATTTTCATGGCTGCCTTCTCAAATAAACTCTTGATGTAGTAAGCATGCAGCTGTTATCTTTTACAACAGACAAGACTAACTTTACTGGTCAAACCTGTTATGACAATCTCCTAGGGAAATTAATTCTGATGTAGAGGCAACAGGAGTAAAACATGAAATTAATAAGTGAAAGTGCTTTCAGATTGTCTCATATCAATAAATAGGGTTGATTTACCTAAAAAGGTAAACATAGACAGCTGTTAGTCTCATGATTGCCTCAAATAAATACTTTCTAATTGATTGCTGAGTGTTTATGCTGTGCTGTACTTACCTTTCCACACTCAACTAAAAATATCCTTTTTTTTTTGGAAGCGACCTCTTTTATCAGCAACCATTCTCTCTTTCTATAAATTTCATGCTTATCATAAAATCACATGTCATTTTAGACTAAAGAACCATAAAAATCATGGCCTTGGATTGAAATCATGATATTGACACTTAATAACTACTGTATTTTTGTGCAAATAATGTGTACCTTTTACTTTTGTTTGCCAATCACACCCTCTCCTGGCGAGGTATTTTCATAAGTGTTGCTATGCCAATTTTTTTTTTTTTTACATGTTGCTGTATAAAAAGTTAGCGTAGCATGCTTATGAAAATACCTCATGGGGTGAGGGCGAAGTTGGCAAGCAAATGTGGAAGACATGCATTATTTGTGTAAAAGTATGATATGTAGTCTTGGAGAAACCATTGAACCTTGCAGCTGAATCTCAGTTTTCCTCTTTGTAAAGTTATAGTATAAGGCACTGGTTGTGAAGATTAGGTAAAGTACACACACGCAAGCATACATAAATGTAGCATACTTAATCATTTGGTAAGCACTCAATAAATGCTAGTTGTTATTATTTGCAGAAAATTGTTGTAATAAGACTAACTGATGTATCAGACACAGAACCATTTTATTTAGTTCCATTTTAGTGATTTGAATTTTCCAGGGATTTGACCTGCTTATGGAAGAAAAGAATCTTAAACATTTGAAGTTGAAAGAACTCTTAGAATTTCAACTAACATAATCCTTTTATTTTACCAATACAAATATGTAGGCTCACCTGGGTAATGTAATTTGCCCAAGACCATCTAGTCAGTGGTAGATTAATTACCAGGCATGCTATTGCCATCACTTTGCTTTTAAGTAAGTTAGTCATAGTTTTTTAGTTTATGATGGTAAGTCCAACCTCAGGATCAAAGTCTATTTTGTCCCTTGAATGTAAGGTCTTTTCTTCTTTTATTGTTTCTTGATATCATTAAAGTCTTTGGTAATGTTCATGCATATGAATCCATGTGATTGGTTGGAAAATATACATTTTTACCACTGTGACTTTATAAATATTTACTTACAGAGTAAGCTATTTAAATTTTTCACTTATATAGTGCCTACCATATAGTACTTAAGTTTTAAGCATTTTACATATATATCAACTCATTTAACACTCATAACAAACTTTTAAAGTAGATACCGTTGTTATCCCCATTTATGCATGAAGACCCTGAGGTACGGAAAGGTGAAAGAACTTGCCCAAGATTACACAGTTAGTAAGAGCTAGAGCAGGAGTCAAATCCAGGCTGTCTGGTTTCAATAACTGTTTAGTCTGATTTCAGTTCTTTCTCTTATATATACATATACATACATATAGTTTTCCTTCTTAGTGCATATGAAGTCATCAAGCTAAAAGGATACACCAACTGGGCTATTGGATTAAGTGTGGCTGATCTGATTGAATCCATCTTGAAAAATCTATCCAGGATTCATCCAGTGTCAACAATGGTGAAGGTAAGATAAATTGATAAAAAATATAGTGTGATTTTTAGCATTGCATTCCATCAGTGGATTTACTCAAAGAAGGACTAGAGGAAGAAGAAGGAAAGAAAAGTTGAAAAATAAATAATTGTTTGGTGAATACAATAGTAACCATAGCAATTATGTTTAAATCTTTTTTTCCATTATTGTATAGCTTAAGTATACTGAAAAACCGGCATTTTTTTAAGTAACGTTTATAAAGTCCCAATTCACAATTCTTTCTAATCTCTATCTCAGTGTTCCACACAACTTTTTCCTTTTTCCAAGAGAAGTCTAAGACAAAAACACAAAACCTGTGGAGTCATCCAGTATATTTTTATAATTCTCCCTTACAGAATGTGATGAATTAAATATTCATGCTGAATTTTGTTCAGCACATTCTCAAAATATCTGACCACTTGAAGAAGTATAATAGGGTTTCATTTCAGTTGGTGTATTAAACAATAGATTGCCTTTGACATTGCACCTGATGGCTTAACAAATTTAGTTTAATTCCAAAGCCATGAGATAAACACAAAATCAAAAAGGTTAAATAGAAATTGTTTATTTTTCAAATGAAATTTTATTAAAATATTGTTTAGGATAATTGATTCATTTTTCACAAGTTAATCGTAGGGTGTAAAAGTAAGGAGAGAATGCAGTAGATTAAAATAAACTTAAGAAATATTATACACAAATGCAAAAGAGATGCATATAGAAGTATTTCAGTAAAATGCCATGTCAGATGTTTGTTTTAAAATGCAATAGCAAAATTTTAAAAAGCAAATATGGTAAAAATTGGATAATTGATGAGTCTTGAGATACATATATATATAAGAATGTGTTTATTCTTCCTACTTTTATGTATGTGTAAAATGTTTGTAATTAAAAGTTCTAAAAATTAAAGTAACTCTTGTTTAATATGCTTAAGTAATTTGATCAATTCTTTAGTTAAAATGACTTTGTGAATAAATTATAAAAACTGGTAAAGCATTTTGGAAATTGTACTGTTTTATTTTTTAACAGCTCGTAGGTGTTAAACCAATCTTGTTTTTTAATGATCTCCATCTATTACTCCAGACTGCATAGGGTGATTACCACCTTAAATTCCCTCCTTTAATAAAGAACTTACATGAACACAAAGAATAATGATACCTTGATACCAAACTTAGGGTTTCATGAAAAGTTCATTGAGAACCACATTTGAATGCAATTTAATTTGAAGACTTACATATCACGTTTCATAAATGTCTACCTAAGCAGAGGATGCTGTGTCAATAAATACAATAAAGTGTTATTTTCTTATAAGTATCCAGGTTCATCATATAGTGTATGGTTGCATGTTCGGTGTATACAGTTTAATTCAGAACGTAAGTATTGGGGAAAATATGGGCCTATGAGTGATGAAAATTAAAGAATGAGTTTATGTTTATCAAATATCCCACAGTTCTTTCTGTTCAAACATAGGCCTTGTGACCATTCCTACCTATGGTTTCATTTCTAAATCTAAACAGCTTTTTCTGTTTCTGGCAGGGGATGTATGGCATTGAGAATGAAGTCTTCCTGAGCCTTCCCTGTATCCTGAATACTCGGGGGTTGACCAGTGTTATCAACCAGAAGCTGAAGGATGATGAGGTTGCTCAGCTCAAGAAGAGTGCAGACACTCTGTGGGACATCCAGAAGGACCTAAAAGACTTATGATGCCTGAGCTCTATGCTGTAGAAATTTAAAAACTAATCTGAATAACATAAGCCTTTAGTTATCATCCATGTACATGGATCACAGCTTGCTTTTCTCTTCCTAAATATGTGAATTTGGGCCCACAGGATTAAAGCCCATGCTTGGCTTAATGTTTAAAATATGAGTCCTTGAAAAATAAAATTAACTACTGTAGTGTGCTTCTGTTTCTGAGATGCCTTCTTTAATAGTTTCTGGAAGGTTTCAGTCAGCAGCTTTCAAGTAATTCTTCCCACACATCATAAATTTGCCTAAATTCCAATATCATCTACCCTCCTCCCTCCAAAGAGCACAAACATTCTTTGTCGGGATTAGTGGCATGATTTTTGTTGTTCTAAAAATATGGTTACCATTTTCAGGTTACAACTAAAGAAGAAACTAGGGCCAATGGATGGTCCTTACAAGGAAGTCCATCTTAATACTCTACAAGGAAGAATCTCTAAAATAGAGCTTTGAAAAGTTGGAATTAACTTTCTTGAAGTTAGTTCTGTTTGATAGTGAAGGAAAATGAAAGTTGGGCTGAATTATCCAGATCCAGGCTACTGGGAGGCATCAGAATATGGAGATTAGGAATGAAATTTAAAGTAGACTTCCTTTAACCAAAGTTTTCCTATTTACATAGAATATCTAGGGGTCCCTTTAGGTAGTGCAAAAAACATGGGCTTTTATGTCACATAAAACTGGGCTTGCGTGCTAGCTCTATCTTTGATGAACTGATCTTGGATAAGTCACCTAGATGATTCTTTGTTGTGGGAGACTGCCCTGTGCATTGTAGGATGTTTAGCAGCATCCCTGACATCTACCCACTGAATACCAGTGGCTCTTGCCTCTCCCCAAGTTGGGCCAAACAAAAATGTCTCCAGATATTACCAAATGTCCCCTGGGTTGGGGGATCAACCATGGTTGAGAACCACTGCTTTAAAATAAGTACTCCTATCCCTATTTAAAAGTTAAGGAATCCGAGGTGCACAGAGGTCACACAACTGCTAAGTAGCAGAGCTGAGTTTCAACCCAGGCATTATAGTTTCTTAATCCCTGATTTTAAGCACAGAGTACTGTACTACAGTAAATATTAGTTATTGTTACATATTTATACAGTTAGAGTTTATAAAGTAATAAAATCAAGTTTAATACCCCAGCATATTATGGGGATACTATTTGTCCCCATATTACAAGAAGGAATACTAAGACATAGATGTTGAGTTAACTTTATCAAGATCACATTTCCAAAATTATGCAATCAGTTGATATGAGGCTCTTATCTAGATGAAAGAAGGAAGGTTACTTTAATGTATGTATCTTGTTCATTGATCCAGTGTCTGTGTAAATACTGAATTTGCAATAAGCCAGTGGTTTGCAGGCTTGAATTTTAATGGACCAGTTTAAAATTTTTTTAGATATTGGCAGGGATGATAAATGGGGTATAAGTGTGGAGGCAGGAAGGCGGGGTGGCTCAACATGAGTACGCCAGTTTTTGATTTTGATTCTCATCATCATATAAAACAAAAGACATTGTAACACCAAAAGGATAGGAAGATCATAATCTCAAATTTAAATTATTCTCCTTCACCAGCAAATTTAGCAAACTTGTATCCATACATCTTTATAAAAATAACATGCTATGCAAATTTGTTGATGCACCAAAAAAAAAAAAACCAAACCCATTGCCATCTAGTTGATTCCAACTGATAGCAACCCTATAGGACAGAGTAGGACTGCCCAGTAGCGTTTCCAAGGAGCAGCTGGTGGATTTGAACTGCCAACTTTTTAGTTAGGAGCCGACCTCTTAATCAGCTCTACAATTTTATAATTGGTAATTTAGTAACTTAATTTTTTTTCTTGTTAGCAGTCTGTCAATTTGGGATCTATATTTGATGTTAGGTGCCATTAGGTGCCATTGACCCTATGTACAACAGAACAAAACACTGCCAGGTCCTGCACCATCCTCACAATCGTTATGCTTGAGTCCATTGTTGGAGCCACTGTGTCAATCCATCTCATTAGGGTCTTCTCTTTTTCGCTGATCCTCTCTACCAAGCATGATGTCCTTCTCCAGGGACTGATCCCTCCTGATAACATGCCAAAGTATGTGGGACATAGTCTCACCATCCTTGCTTCTAAGGAGAATTCAGGCTGTATTTCTTCCAAGACAGATTTGTTCGTTCTTTTAGCAGTCCATGATATATTCAATATTCTTTGCCAACACCATAATTCAAAGGCGTCAATTCTTCAGCCATCCTTATTCATTGTCCAGCTTTCACATGCATATGAGGCAATTGAAAACACCATGGCTTGGGTCAGGCCCACCTTAGTCTTCAAGGTGACATCTTTGCTTTTAACACTTTAAAGAGGTCCTTTGCAGCCGATTTGCTCGATGCAATGCATCGTTTGATTTCTTGACTGCGGCTTCCATGGGTGTTGATTGTGGATCCAAGTCAAATGAAATCCTTGAAAACTTCAACATTGTCTCCATGTATCACGTTGTTGCTGATTGGTCCAGTAGTGAGGATTTTCCTTTTCTTTATGTTGAGAGGTAATCCACACTGAAGGCTGTGGTCTTTGATCTTCCTCAGTTAAGTGCTTCAAGTCCTTTCGCTTTCAGCAAGCAAGGTTGTGTCATTTGCGTATCACAGGTTGTTAATGAGTCTTCCTCCAATCCTGATGCCCATTCTTCTTCGTATAGTCCAGCTTCTCGGATTATTTGCTCAGCATACAGATTGAATAAGTATGGTGAAAAGATATAACCCTGATGTACACCTTTCTTGACTTTAAACCACGCAGTATCCTCTCGTTCTGTTGGAATTACTGCCTCTTGGTCTATGTACGGGTTCCTCATGAGCACAATTAAGTGTTCTGGAATTCCCATTCTTCAACATGTTATCCATAATTTTTTATGATCCATACAGTCTAATGCCTTTGCATAGTCAATAAAATCCAGGTAAACACCTTTCTGGTATTCTCTGCTTTCAGCCAGGATCCATCTGACATCAGCAGTGATATCCCTCATTCTGTCTTCTTCTGAATCAGGCTTAAATTTCTGGCAGTTCCCTGTTGATGTACTGCTGCAACTACTTTTTAACTATCTTCAGCAAAATTTTACTTGCGTGTGACGTTAATGATACTGTTCGGTAATTTAGGCATTACGTAGGATCACCTTTCTTTGGAATGGGCACAATATGCATCTCTTCCAATCGGTTGGCCAGGTAGCTATCTTCCAAATTTCTTGGCATAGGTGAGTGTTTCCAGTGTTTCATCCATTCGTTGAAATGTCTCAATTGGTATTCTGTCAATTCCTGAAGTCTTGTTTTTTGCCAGTGCCTTCAGTGCGGCTTGGACTTCTTCCTTCAATACCATTGGTTCTTGATCACATGCTACCTCCTGAAATGGTTGAACCTCAATCAATTCTTTTTGGTACAGTGACTCTGTATTCCTTCCATCTTCTTTTGATGCTTCCTGAGTCATTCAATATTTTGCCCACATACCTGTATATATACCTGTTGCCGTCAATTCCAACTCATAGTGACCCTATAGGACAGAGTAGAACTGCCTCATATGGTTTCCAAGGAACAAGTGGTGGATTCGAACTGTTGATCTTTTGGTTAGCAGATGATCTCTTAACCACTGTGCCACAGGGGCTCCATTTTTGTCCATAGAATCCTTCAATATTGCAACTTGAGGCTTGAATTTTTTCTTCACTTCTTTCAGCTTGAGAAATGCCTAACATGTTCTTCCTTTTTGGTTTTCTAACACCAGGTCTTTGCACGTTTCATTATAATACTTTACCTTGTCTTCTTGAGCTGCCATTTGAAATCTTCTGTTCAGCTCTTTTACTTCATCATTTCTTCCTTTCAGATTATCTACTCTATGTTCAAGACCAACTTTCGGAGTCGCTTCTGACTTTCATTTTTGTCTTTTCTTTCTTTTCTGTTTTTTTAATGTCCTTTTGCTTTCTTCTTGTATGATGTCCTTGATCTCATCCCACAACTTGTCTGGTCTTCAGTCATTGGTATTCAACGTGTCAAATCTCTTCTTGAGATGATCTCTAAATTCAGGTGGGATATACTCAAGGCCATATTTTGGCTCTTGTGGACTTGTTTTGATTTTCTTCAGCTTTAGCTTGAACTTGCATATAAGCAATTGATGATCTGTTCCACAGTTGGCCCCTGGCCTTGTTCTGACTGATGATATTGAGCTTTTCCATCGTCTCTTTCCACGGATGTAGTCTATTTTATTCCTGTGTATTCCTTCCGGCGAGGTCCACATATACAGTCACTGTTCGTGTTGTTGAAAAAGGTATTTCCAATGAATATATCTCTGGTCTTGCAAAATTCTATCATGCCACATCAGGCATTGTTTCTATCACTGAGGCCATATTTCCAACTACTGATCCTTCTTCTTTGTTTTCAACTTTCCCATTCCAATCACCAGGAATTATCAGTGCAACTTGATTGCATGTTTGATCAGTTTCAGACTTCAGAAGTTTGTGAAAATCTTCAGTTTCTTCATTTTTCACCTTAGTGGTTGGTACGTAAATATGAAAAACAGTCGTATCAACTGGTCTTCCTTGTAGGCATAAGGATATTATCCTGTCACTGACAGTGCTGTACTTTAGGATAGATCTTGAAATGTTTGTTTTGACTATGAATGCAATGCCATCCCTCTTCGATATGTCATTCTTGGCATAGTAGACCATATGATTGTCCGATTCAAAATGGCCAACACCAGTCCATTTCAGCCCACTAATTCCTAGGATGTTGATCTTTATGTGTTCCATTTCATTTTTGGAGACATCCAGTTTTCCTAGATTTATACTTTGTACATTCCACATTCTGATTTTTAATGGATGTTTGCAGGTGTTTCTTCTCATTTTGAGTTGTGTCACATCAGAGAGCTTTACTCCATCCATGTAATTAAGGTGGACTCTACTTTGACTTAGCAGCTCTTCCTCATTAGTGTTTCGAGTGCCTTCTAGTCTGAGGGGCTCATCTTCCAGCACTTTATTAGACAATGTTCCACTGCTATTCATAAGGTTTTCGCTGGCCAATTATTTTTAGAAATAGATTGCCAGATCCTTCTTCCTGTTCTGTCTTAGTTAAGAAGCTCCGCTGAAACCTTTTCACTGTGAGTGACCTGCTGGTATTTGAAATATCTGTGGTATAGCTTCTGGCATCGCACCAACACAAAAGCCACCACAGTAGGACAAACTGACAGACCAGTGGTGACCCCTAAAGATTACAGCCTAGGAAACCATATGGGGCAGTTCTGCTCTGTCCCAAAGGTTGCTATGAGTTGGAATAGACTTGACGGCACACAATAACAACAGGTATGGTGGGCCTGATAAGACCTGGGCAAACAAAAGGGAGCATTTTATTGTATAATTTTTTTTTATACTTTATGGTTTTTGAACTAGGTGAAAGTAATATCTGTTACATGTTTTTAAATGAAAGAAATAAATGTTAAAAATTCCTTTCAAAGCCAAAAAATAGCAAGTATGACATTGACATCTTCAGAAATTCTTATAGATTAATTTTGTCTTCTTGTTTGATTTTTTCAGCCTCTTACACTGTGGAATAAATACAGCAAGAACAGCTTTATTCTGAACATTTACGTGATTTAAAAAATATATATTTTTGCCTAGATTACAAAGAAAAACAACCTATTGCAATCAATGCATTACAGTAGGAACTATTTGCTATTATTTGTAGAAGTCAGAGTTCACAAAAGTTTTTCATGATCTAGTAATTTTTCTCTTGGGAAATGAATCACATGTTACATTTATTATATGAGATATTCTCATTGCCTAATACTTAGTAAGCACTAGTTATGAGGAATAAATTGTTCCTTTCTTCAGACCCGCGGAACATGACGTTTCTGAATAGGCACTGTGTCTATTTATCTGAGTCTAGCATTGAGACATGAATTTCCTTTTCTCTAGATTATTAGCTTGAAGCAAAATGATGGAAGAAGCCAGGGATGGAAGAACCACCATTCTGTTTAAATGTCCTGTGTTGCTTTTGCCTGTGCTTAGATAATAGAGGACAGAATTTACAAAGTCAAAACCAATAGATTTAGCTGGGAAAAAACAAATTCTTCCATCCCTAGAATACAGTCTTGGTTAAATTTATTCTGAAACAATCAAGAAATTTCATTTCTAGGAACCAGACATATGGAGTGATGAGAGAATTCTGAAATGAATTTAGGGTAAAAACAACTTCCTAAGAGGTATTTAAAAATTTAATTTTTACATAATTAAAAAATAATAATAATTTTAAGTAATACAGGAAATTTCTCCCAAGTTGAAAAATAAAATCAATCTGAAGGTGATGACAGCTAACTTCCTAGGTTATCTCTTGTTTGTTCTACTGACATGGAATTTGGCTGCCCACATTTCTAAACACTAATGGTTGCTAGGCACGTCTCCTTAGCAATGAGGAACTCAGTGGCTGCCTGAAGATTGTGACTCCTACCTGATACCAGGCAGCTGGTGCTTTCAATTCACCCTGAAGACGCAAAGGGTCATTTCTAATCAGCTGCATAATTCTAAGACCAGTGCACAGGATATTTTTAACAGGAGATAAAAATAATAAGTCTGTATTAGCCAAGGGCTTTTCAAAGAGACATCATGATCTACTTATTTAAAATTTGAGGATTTATTATGCTTTGTTTCTACCCCTAGTAATAGTGTGTGTGTGGGAGGGGTGGGAGAGGAGAAGCGTTCTAGCACAATGCCTAACACAAGCAGGCTTTTAATAAATATTAGTTGAATCACATCTTAACAGAAAAATAATGGATGTTAAAAAAAAAATTTTAAACATAAATATTACATTTACACACTGAAGGAAGAAGTCCAAGCTGCACTGAACACATTGACGAAAAGCAAGGCTCCAGGAACGGATGGAATACCGATTGAGATGTTTCAGCAAGCAGTTGCAGTGCTGGAAGTGCTTACTCGTCTATGCCAAGAAATTTGGGGGACAGCTACATGGCCAACCGACTGGAAGAGATCGTATTTATACCTATTCCCAAGAAAGGTGATCCAACCAAATGTGGAAATTATTGAACAATATCATTAATATCACATGCAAGCAAAATTTTGCTGGAGATCATTGAAAAGTGGCTGCAGCAGTATACTGACAGGGAACTGCCAGAAATTCAAGCCAGACTTACGAGAGGATGTAGAACCAGGGGTATCAATGCTGATGTCAGATGGATTCTGGCTGAAAGCAGAGAATATCAGAAAGGCATTTACCTGTGTTTTATTGACTGTGCTAAGTAATTCAACTGTGTGAATCTTAACAAATTATAGATAATGGGAATTCCGGAACACTTAATTGTGCTCATGAGGAATCTGTACACGGATCAAGAGGCAGTCCTTTGAACAGAACAAAGGGATACTGCATGGTTTAATATCAGGAAAGGTGTGTGTCAAGATTGTATCCTTTCACCATATCTATTCAAACTATATGCTGAGCAAATAATCCGAGAAGCTGGATTATATGAAGAAGAATGGGCCATCAGGATTGAAGGAAAAATCATTAACAACCTGCATTATGCAGATGACAACAACCTCTTGCTGAAAGTGAAGAGGAATTGAAGCACTTACTGATGAAGATCGAAGACCACAACCTTCAGTATGGATTACATCTCAACGTAAAGAAGACAAAAATCCTCACAACTGGACCAGTAATCAACATCATGATAAACGGAGAAAAGACTGAGGTTGTCGAGGATTTCATTTTACTTGGATCCACAATCAACACACATGGAAGCAGCAGTCAAGAAATAAAAAGACGCATTGCATTGGACAAATCGCTGCAAAAGATCTCTTTAAAATGTTAAAAAGCAAAGATGTTGTCTTGAGGACTAAGGTGGGCCTGCCCCAAGCCATGGTGTTTTCAATTGCCTCATATGCATGCAAAACCTGGACAAAGAAAAAGGAGGACCAAAGAAGAATTGATACCTTTAAATTGTGGTGTTGGCGAAGAATATTGACTATACCATGGACTGCCAAAAAAACGAACAAATCTGTCTTGGGAGAAGTACAACCAGAATGCTCCTTAGAAGCAAGGGTGGCGAGACTATGTCTCACGTACTTTGAACATGTTATCAGGGACATCATGCTTGGTAAAGTAGAGGGTCAGCGAAAAAGAGGAAGACCCTCAACAAGATGGACTGACACAGTGACTGCAACAATGGACTCAAGCATACCAACAATTTTGAGGACGGTGCAGAACCGGGCAGTGTTTCGTTCCGTTGTACATAGGATCTCTATGAGTCGGAACTGACTTGACAGCACCTAACAACAACATGTTTGTATGGATATATAAGAAGGTATGCTTTATTTTGTATGTTAATTTTGAACACATTGTATGTTTCATAATATATTTACATATCATCTTAAAATTAAGTGGCTTTTAAACACTTTCCTCAACTGCCTCAATTCACAAAATAAATAGCAAGGTCATTTGAATTTTAATCATAAAAATATATATTTGGGTACCCAAAACCCTTTAAAAGATAAAAACACTGTCTCCCGCAAAACTGATTTTTTAAAAATTTTGTGAACATTGAGAACGGAATAAGAAAAATACTGTTACATTTTATGTGGACCAATAGCTTAGAACAAATTTTGAGGCTGATTCACACCGTAAGGAGTTTGTTATGATGGTATTAGTTTTAACCTTATTCCTAGGTGTCCCTGATCTTGTTATTCTTTTTTTATTTCTTACATTAGAATTGTGTTACCTTCTCATTTTCTCATGGACTCTTGTAAGCAGTTTGAAATATTATCTTAAAAAAATGTAGGTGATAAGTAAATAAAATCACACAAACAGCAGCAAAGCCTTGAGAATTTTTTTTTTAATTGTACTTCAGGCGAAGGCTTATAGAATGAATAGTTTCTCATGAAACAGTAGTACACATATTGTTTTATGACATTGGTTAACAAACCCACCACATGTCAACGCTCTAACTTCTCAGCGTTTGTTTTGGTGAAAATACACATAGCCAAAGATACACCATTTCAAAAATTTCTACATGCACAGTTCAGTGACATGGACTACGCTCTTCCAATTGTGCTGCTATTCTCACTTAAGATGAAGAAAGCCTTGAGAATTTTATTGAGTGTTATGCTTCATAGACTGCTAGAGACTGGGGTTCAAAAATGAAATAACACAGTCTCCACCTTCAACAAGCTTGGTGGAGAGAAGCAGATGCAAACACAGAAAATTATTATAAAATTCAGAATGATAAATATAGTCATAGATGTGCACAGGGAATTAAAGGAACATCAGAAGGAATATGTAACATTGGCCAGGATGGTAAAATGTTATAAAGCCTTGTTCTAGGTGACATGAGAACTGAGTCATAGAGGATGAGCGAGGAGTTGGGCTATGCAGAATGCATGGCAGACAGGCCATTCCTGGCAAAGGGAGCAACATCAGCATGGGAAGACAAGCAGGTCATAGCACAGGACTGTTTTTGTATTGCTAGGTGCCATGCAGTCGATTTTGACTCATAGCGACTCCATGTAACAGAGTAGAACTGCCCCATAGGGTTTTCTAGCTTCCACTCTTTACAGGAGCAGATCGCCAGGTCTTCCTCAGGGGGAGCCGCTGGGTGGGTTCTAACCGCTAACATCTCGGTTAACAGTGGAGGACTTAACCGTTGTATCCCAGAGCTCCTTCAGCATGGGGTGGGGGCTTTTAAATGCAACGTGATGTCACTGTAGCATCAGACTCATGGTTCTCAGTGTTAGATGGTGAGACTGGAGAAGGTGGTAGGATCCACTTCCACAGAGACTATTCACAGGACAAAGTTGTGCTGACTCAACAACGTACAGGAACAGCTCCAAATCCACAATGAGTTCCAACAATATTTAGACTATTTGAATAACTGTGATTTTTCAGTGCTACTGGATTTCTCAATAATTTACTCATTAAACCCTAAAACAAGAAATTCGTTGACATAAAGTATTTTGTTATAAAATATAAATAATCTCATCCCTCCTCTTCCTTAATTACTTAATCTGGGAATTGGCTGCTGTTATATTTTTAAGTATGGAGAGGCTTGAATTATGAGAAAGAAGAAAAAACAAAGAAAAGCATCAGTTCTAGAGGGAAGAATTTTCCCAGGGAAGGCAGTGTTCCTGGTTCTGACAAAGGGTTGTCACCCCTCTTACAGGCTCAGGGAGCAGGTTAGAAAGCTTGGAGCATCTCTTTACATTGTCCTTTTCCTTTACTTTTTCTCCTTCTCTTGTTGTTGTGGTGTGCCATGAAATCAATTCCGACTCCTAGCGATCCTATAGGACAGAGGAGAACTGCCCCGTAGGGTTTCCTAGGCTATAGTCCCTATGGGAGCCAATTGCCAAGGTTTTTTCTCCCTAGGAGCCACTGGTGGGTTCAAACCTCCAACCTGCTGACCTTTCGTTTAGCAGCCAAGTGCTTAAGCATTGCACCACCAGGGCTCCTTTTCCTTCCTTCCCTTACTCCTTTCCAAATCTTCTGCCTTTTCCCTACGAGACACCTCCATTATTTTTTCCAACTGTGATGTCTCAACATTTTATTCATGCCTGATGACATAAACTTGACTAATCTTGCTTTTATGTATTTAAATAGAAGAATTCCACTTATGCTTCCAGAAACAGATTTATTCATTCATGAATCTAGTCATTAACTTTGATTGAGTGCCTACTGTATGATAGTTGCTGAAGAAAGAAGGGAAGGCAAAGAACGTAGTCCTCCCCACATGGAACACAGTGAGGAAAGAGACACTAACCACATAATCATAACAATTAGATACAATTACAAACTGTATGGTGTGCTGTAAGAGAAAAGTGCAAGGTGAACTTTAATAGGTGAACCTGACCTGGCCTGGGGAGCAATGGAAGGTGGGACAGTTAAATTTGCGTTGAGATCTGAAGGTGAAAGAGTGGGAGAAGAATCTAGTAAGAGAGAACAGCATCTGCAAAGGCTATGAGGTGGAAAAGACCATGGTCTACTCAAGAAACCAAAAGAAAGGCAGTGTGGTTGGGGCTCAAAATTTAAAAAAAAAAAGAGAGAAGAATGAAAAAAAGAAGAAGTGCAGAAGTAAACAGGGGATACTTTCTGCAAGATTTTATAAGCCAGGAAAAGACTCTTAATTTTCACGTAAGATAATACGAAGGTAACTGAGGTGTTTTGAGTTTACATATGGCTTAATCAGATTTGCATTTTTCAAAAGGCGCTTTAATTTTGTGAAGAATGAGTTGTTGTGGATTGATGAAAACCATTGCAGGGTTCAGGCAAGAGACGATTGTAGGTAGTAGTGGTGGTTGAAGATGTAGAGAAGTGAGAGTGAGTATTCTGGAGATATTTAGGAGGCTAAGTAATAGGACTTGAGAGCAACAAGCAGTATGGTCACAGTGATTAGTTAGGAGTGAAGATTCTAGAGCCAGACTGCCAAATGTAAATGATGGCTCTGACACTTGTGTCTGTGTAAGTTTGAAAGGGTCCTTTGATCTTTCAGGTCTCAGTTTTGTTGTCAGTAAAATGGTCATAATAATGGTATTTCTCTCACAAGTTTGTCGTAAGAGCTAAATATGTAATAGAAATAAAGCACTCAGTCCATTGCCAGACCCATTGTGAGTACTCTAACAGTGATACTATTAGATTGGATAAGGGGGAATGTGGATGAAGAAGAAATCGAGAGCCAAGGAGGACTCTCAGAAATGATTTCTATTGTATTCGAATGAGGCTGAAGTTGGTTTAGAATGAATCCTTTGGAAGCATGACACTCTTAAGCTTTAAATTATTAACAACCTGCAGGAGGTGTTTGGATTCTTGCCTGACAGGAGAATTTTTTTTTTTTTCCGCAACAGACCCCAGTGAGGACATTGCCCTCCCTTCTAAAGTGGTTAAAAAGAAAAGAACACAATTTCTGCCAAAGAGCGTCAAAGAACAAAAACAGATCCAACTGCCCAGATATCACAGAGCACTAATATTTAAGTGACAAAAGAAGCTGTTCCTTGGGCAATAAGGAATTAGTAGCAACCTCCTTGGGAAGCTATTGAGACACACTTATTTATTCATTCTTTCAGCAAATATTTGTGGGGCACCTATAACATGTCAGGCAGTTTGCTAGGTGTGGGGATATCAAAGTGGAAGTGACCAAGACAGGCAGAGTTTCTATCCACCTGCAGATTAATTTGAGAGATAGATGTTAAACAAAAGAAAACCCAGTAAATTGATTATATCAAATAAAACTCTTTATCTGAGATTAACAAGTTGGAAACCAAAAATGAATAGAATTGGTAAAGTAAAAATAAGAGAAATTATTAAACATGGTGTCAGAGGTCAATAGCAAACATTATATTGTTTCCAACTCACGTTTCAATCACCAGTAATTATCAACGCATCTTGATTGCATGTTTGATCAATTTCAGACTAGAAGTTGGTAAAAATCTTCAATTTCTTCATCTTTAGCATTAGTGATTGGTGTGTAATTGGAATAATAATATTAACTAGTCTTCCTTATAGGCGTATGGATATTATCCTATCATTGACAACAGCGTTGTATTTCAAGATATATTTTGAAATGGTCTTTTTGAAGAAGAATGTGATACCCTTCTTCTTCAATTTGTCATGACTCAAAATGAGAAGAAACTGATGCAAACATCTATTAATAATCAGAAAGTAGAATGTACAAAGTACGATTCTCGTAAAATTGGAAGTTGTCAGAAATGAAGTGGAACACATAAGGATCAATATCCTAGGCATTAGTGAGCTGAAATGGACTGGGATTGGCCATTTTGAATTGGACAATCATATGGTCTGCTACACTGGAATGAATATGGTCATACTTTCCTATTAAAATGATAACTGCAGCTGCTGTGTGCTTTCTTGGCAGGAAGACAAGCTCAAGAAAAGTAGGAAAACTAGTAGAGAGGAGTAAGGAGGCTAAGGCAACAGACAAGGTACAGATGTGAGTGGTTTAGACCACAGTGGCCACAGAGGCAGTAGAAAGAAATGGACTATGTAGAGATCTGTTTAAGAGGAAAAAAACTGATAGAACTCAGAACTTAAAGTAAATTTCGAACATTTCCAGATGCAGAATGAAAAATCTGGAAGTATTAACGAGGTCTCTGATACAGATAGTGATTCCCAGTAGGAAGTGCCATGGGACAGACAGAGTGCCATGAAACATTCAGAAAAGTATCAATAAATCTTAGGCATCTCAGAAAAGAGAGAGAGATCCAAAAATGATAAGAATGATTTTTCTCTTAGTCACATCTAGCTAAGGATTTTTAGCAATTCCTTGCAAGGAAGAAACCAGAAATGAATAATGGAAATGTCATTCGAATTTTGCTACACAGATTATGCTTAAGTTAAATTATATCGTTTATTCATTGCATTATGTGAATTCAGTCATTCTTAATTAACCCTGTTGTCTTCATAAGATCCTAAATTAATGAAACCCTCCAGATACTGCTATGCATTAAAAATCTCAGCTGGGTGAATAATACTTAGTTGCTGAATTACACTCAAGTTTCTGCTGTTCAGAGTTAGGAAACTGGATGCACAGTATTTCTTATAGAATTTAGCTTTAATAGTTCCAATTTCTGTGTGATACATTGACGCTAGAGAAGAAATTAATTGTACCAGGGAAGGATCAATCCCATTTCTACCTTACTTCTCAGTCAGATTTAAGGAGATTAGTTTTCTAAGAAGATGGTTTTCAAAGAATATCATTTTGGCAAATAATGACCATTTCTGACAAGAGTAAAAGTCTAGTCATTCCAATCTCCTGAAACCCTCGGGGGCAGGGGGGTGGGGGGAGATCAAAAGAGAAAGAAATAGGTGTTTAGAACACATAGTGGCTTTCTCTTCCTCTTATGCTACAAACTGTCTTACCACTCCCAGAAGGAGACAAAACAGTTTGTTTTAAATAATATATTTTGATAGAGGTGAGTTTTTAATATTCTACATAATTGAATTTAGAATTTTGTATACATGCCTACAGACCAACAGACATGTCCCATCGTGTCCCCAAAGCTCCAGTGGTGTGAACTATACCAGATGTTACACCAGTAGGTCATAAAAACTTAAAGATCTGTTCCTCATTTTTTGCAGAATTTACCCAGTTTCAAAAGTGTAGTTTTTTTCTCTTATGTAAGTATTTGTATATTTTTAAAGTTCTAATAAAGATTTATATGGTTTGAGATAAAATATGTTAAAACTATTTTCAAGGTCTTTTTCTATTTTTCCACAAATAATGTGAAAACTGAATGTTCTATTCCTGAATCAAGACCTCACTTTAATCAGTAGTATTAGTAAATGCATTTAGAACAAAGAGTATCTTTGAACTTCAATCCAGAAGTTAATTTGGCCTAAGATTTAAGGACTTACAACACCAGTTTTTAGTTGTATATCTCAATCCTGGAAACCCTGGTGGTATAGTGGTTAAGTGCTATGGCTGCTAACTAAAAGGTCAACAGTTTGAATCCACCAGGTGCTCCTTGGAAACTCTATGGGGCAGTTCTACTCTGTCCTATAGGCTCACTGTGAGTCAGAATTGACTTGATGGCAATGGGTTTGTTTTTTTGGTTAACTCTGTCCTAGACTCCAGGTGTATTTGCCCATTTTTTTCCCTAAGGGTAAGAATTGTTAGACTAACTGCCAAACAGAGAGGAGATGACATTTGATTTTAAGTCTTTTTGGTTATATTCGAAGAGACTTCACGTTTACATTCTGATAACTCATTTCCTGAATTTACCTGGGAGGTATCTGTTTGTACTGCAGTTCATTTATCTTTTCTGACTAGTCCAGCCACAGGGATAGGCTGCCTCTTATGTACAAACCTCATTGTAGTTCATTGTGACATTATATGATATATTTTCAGGAAGAAAAAAGTTTTTCATGAACTATAGGATTTTCAGGGAAATGGAAGTCTAGGACAAAAATCAATTTTGTACATGTTCTTTTGGTAAAAAATTAGTTGCACGTGGTCTCAAGAAAGCTGGGAGACTTGTTCTCCAGCTGGCTAACCAAGCTCCCAGGATAAATGGGAAAGCCAATTTGCTATAAAATCTAGAAAGTTAGCATTATTAAACTTTGCCTTCATTCTTGAAACAAACTTTTGACTTTGCTAGAAAAGCTAAAGTTTCTATATTATCTCTATTAAAAAATGTTTAAAGAAACTTTTTTTTTATCATGATAATGTAAACATGCCCTATGGATAGCATAGAGGGCAGCATTACCTTTGTTATTCATTTATTCATAATTCATTCATTAACTCACTTTTGGTTTTAACTAGGCAGCTATACACATGTTTGGTGAGATACTGTCTTATTTAAATGACTTGTCTAAAATCACACATCTAAAAAAAGGTAACCCTGAAATTCAAACCTACTCTCTTAATCATTAAGATACTCATATGCTGAAACACATATCCCCCCGCCCCACACACATACCAAACCAAAAGTGTTGCCGTCTGGTTGAGTCCGACTCATAGGGCCCTATAGGACAGAGTAGAACTGCCCCATAGGGTTTCCAAGGAGCGGCTGGTGGGTTTGAACTGCCGATCTTTTGGTTAGCAGCCTAGCTCTTAACCACTATGACACCAGAGCTCCACATATATATATATATGTACGTCATTGTATATTTTATAAGCTTCTGCACAGAATATAGACCCTGTTTAGTATAATGTCCACTGAGGAGACAAGTTTTGGTAATATTTTACATCCTAACCTTGGTGGAGAATGTCAGAAAAGTGAACCTTCTTCTGAGGTTCTGAGCAGGTAGACTATTCAGCTTTTTATTGGGTGTCTTAGTCATCTAGTGTTGCTCTAACAGAAATACCACAAGTTGATGGCCTTAACAAAGAGAAGTTTCTGCTCTCACAGTCCAGTAGGCTACAAGTCCAAATTCAGGGCATTAGCTCCAGCAGACGGCTTTCTCTCTCTGTCGGCTGTGGAAGAAGGTCCATGTCATTGATCTTCCCTTGGTCTGGGAGCTTCTCTGCGCAGAAACCTCAGGTCCAAAGGATGCACTCTGCTCCTGGCACTGCTTTCTTGGTGGTATGAGGTTCCCAAGTGTCTCTGCTCATTTCTCTCTTTTATATCTCAAAAGAGATTGGCTTAAGACACTATCCAATATTGTAGACCTCGTCAGTATAACTCATTACATCTTATTACATCATAGTGACAGAGTTTACAAAACATAAGGAAATCACATCAGATTACAAAATGGTACACAATCATACAATACTGGGAGTCATGATCTAGCCAAGTCAACAGATATTCTGGAGAGATATGATTCAATCCATGACACTGGGCATCTGGCTGGTACCTCAAACTCACCATGTCTAAAATTGAAGCCATTATCTACTCTCTCAAGCTAACCTATTTTTCCTCCAAAATTCCTTATTTTAGTACACTGAGTGGCCTTCTACCTAGTTGTCTAATCTAGAAACCTGGGCATTAACTCTTCCTTCTTCACAACCAATCAACTCCAAGTCCTGTCAACTTCTAAACATATCCCACTATCCACTTCCCTCTAATCCTACTGCCATCACTCCAACGAAAATCACCGCTATCTCTTGCCTAAACTACCTTGAAGTCATTTTACACTGAGGTTGAACTCCAAAGCCAGCGCAGAAGAGGAAAACTCTGGTCAAATGCATGTGTCAACCCTCGAGCACATTCAGCCAGTGAGATACTATGAGAAGACCAACTGTAGAAAATGCAGTCTCCCAGCTCCTGCTCTTTTTGGGGCACCCCTCTCATTGAGTGGATTCTCCCGTGCTATTTAAATTGTTCTCGCTTGTTCTTTCTATCTACTCTATTGTCTAGCAGATATAATTGTATTTTCATAAGTTAAATGTTCTCACGTTGCATCTCCAAAATATCGCAAACACATCATTTTCAGTCTCATCCCTCCCTACTCCGTTCTCAACTGTGTAGTGAGAGTCATCTTTGGCAAATACAGATCTTTAAATGGTTCATTTTTTGAAATCTGGCACATCACGGAATCAGAACTCACTCACAAAGCTTGCCTGAACAATTCACTCTGGTGTATTTTGTTCCAATTTTTTATTAGGCTGTCACACAAGAGTGTTTACTTTGAGATAGATAATTCATTGTCCTTGCCATGTTCATTTTGTTATGTGTGGGCTCTATTTTAACTCAAAAAATTTAAAATATATAAAAATTAAATAATACAATCCTACTGTGGCTTTCCCTTGTTCCTTGTACTTATGAAAACGCAATTAGATGCAAACTTCCTAGTGGTGCCTTCTCATCTCTCCAGCTTCATTCTTGCGTCACTTTCTACCTCTACATCTCTGAGTCCAAGCATGTTGATCTTTCATGCCCTTGAATGTACCATGTTCTCGTACATCTACAAGTCTGAATGTGGTAGTTCTCTGCCTGGAAGCTTCTTGTGTCCTTCACTTTCTCCCAATATTTATCTTTAGTTTCAATTTAAAAGTTATTTTCTCAGAGAGATCCTTCTTAATAATTTAGATTGGGTTAAATTTTATCCTTACAAGTTCTCCTAACACCCTTCTCAGCACCCTTTCATTGCTTGTTTAATACCTGCTTTTCCTTCTCGAATGTAAACTTCATGAGGGCAAGATCCAGGATCACAGCATGTGACTCGTTGCATTAAATTCTCCACTTTAATCCTGTTACTTGTAGTCACCACATCACACAAAGTACAGACAATGGACAGGTGAAAGCATAAAAATGCCACATCGAAAAGCAAAGGTACTTTCTTGAGCTGTAAAAAGAAGATTGTGAATGCTTAATAAGTCAGCTTTTATTGCTGCTTTTATAGATAGCATTGAAAAAAAAAAAAGTTACCCACAGAAAGGGTTAAGTTTTGCATTCCAGAATTTGTGACTGATATGTAGGTCATAGCGTCTATCTCTAAGCCTCCCCCCTTGTCCTTATCAATGATCCATTCTTCAAAGAGCCAACTGAGAAATCTTTCAAAAGCATAAGTCAGAGCACGTTACTCCCCTGTATAAAATCTTTCAGTGATTTTCTACCTCAACTAGGATAAAAGTCAAGTTTCACCTGCTTCCCTATGACCTGTTCCCTGTATTCCTCTCTGCCCTCATTCCCTCCAGTCTCCCCCTTATTCCCTCCACTCTCTGCCTCATTCGTTATGCTCTGGGCTCCAGGCACATTGGTCTCCTTTCAGCTCCTGTAGCAGTTAAAGTCATGGCTGTGTCTTCTCCCAGACTAAGGTGTTGCCTTTTTCTCATCGTCTATGCCTTAACTGACATATCACTTCCTCAGAGAGGTCATCCTTGACCTCCCCCACTAGAGCACCGTTTCTGTCCGGTGGCACTCTGCCATTTTGCACTACTTTTCTTCTTCAGATCTTAACAGAAATGATGTAATTTGTTTATGATTAACGTATATCTTCCCACTTGAGGGCAGGGACCTGTCTGCTCATAATTGAAAGTATCTTCAGAACCTAGAATAGTGCCTAAGCACACAGTAGGTACTCAATAAATACGTTAACTCAATCATTCTGGATATGCAGTTGCCACCTAATCAAGCCTTAGGAGTTCTTCATGAAGATTCACAAATATCAAAGCAAACTTGTGGTTTTCTAAATGAATATAGTGACCTCTGCTGGAATACTTATAAAGATAATCTAGTACACGTTTTCCTTTTTTCTCCTAAGTACTCTCTCACCTCTTTTCATTGAATGATAAAAGGTTGGTGTGGGTGTAAAATTAAGGATCAGGGACTTTTGAGGGTCCTTCTCCCATCTCAGGGAACACCCTGCCTCCCTTCTCATGTGGATGACCCTTCTCTTCCAGCTCCCAGCTCATCAGTTTGTGCTAGAAGCACAAATCTTAGAGGTGAGTATTCAGGGATATGGGAAACAGAGAACCTTCTCGATCCCCCTCCAAATCTTATTGCATAAATAATTGCCTTTCTTTACACATATACCTGAAAGAAAAGTATTCATCCAGATAACATGGATAAAAATATATCTCATGGACATATTCCATATGATTCCATTTATTCCACCTATCTCGACACATAGAGAAATTTGGAAAATGTAATCACCACTACAAAGCGAAGAATTTTTGTAGGAAAGGGTATCTTCTCGTGGAGAATAACAGGATCAAAAGAGTTACGTAAATCTACTGTGAGGGGTCATGAGGAGATGAGATGTTGCTGAGGGTATAGGTATTGGGGCAAAAAGCCCAAGTGAGAACCAAGGACCAGAAATTTCAAAACATCAAAGTAATGGGTGGGAATGTGTGAAACAATCATGAAAAGATCTGATTAAATATTTGAAAACTGTTTTAATTATACACTGTTGGAAAACTGTGTATAACGTACATATGTATACACATGTTTATTGTTGAAAATGTGTAGAACATAAGTAAATAGAAAAGACCACATAAAGATTAATTGTAATCATACCACTCAAAGAAAACCATTGTAAGAATTTTAGCATTTAGCTCCAAGTCTTTTATGTCTATTCCAGTCTTGTATTTATACATACTTTATGAATAGAAGTTTATATATACATTTTTACAAAATGGACTAAATCGTATTATATACTTTGCAAATTAATCATTTTCATGTAAGAAGTTATGAGATGTTCTCATTGATATAAGGTAATTTTCCCAAAAAAATTTAATATAATTTATTATTTGAACAAAGCTGTACAATATTCAAAAAATTAAAGTAAGCCTCCTTTTTATCCCTTTCCTCTCTGATAGTAACCACTGCTATTAGAGGAAGTGCTTAATTGACCACTGTGTGTTTTATAAATAAGGCTGGTAATTACTAAGTGGTTGGTATAGTGCCAGACACAATGTTAAGTCCCTTATATAGATGATCTCGTGACCATTTTAATAAGACAACCAAAACTTGGTCAAGAAATTGTCTCCAGGTTACAAAGCTGGTAAGCGGCAAGCTGGACTTGATCCCATGACTGCTTTACTTCACAACCAAGCACTTGTCCACACTAGAAAGGAGTACAGGTACCTGGCACATGTTGTAATGAATTGATCTGTCCTATGGTGTAATTTGGATAATGTGAATCAGTTATCCTGGGGTTTGTTCAACCCTGGAAGGGGAGCGGAAACTAGACCCTGCAAACTTGAATCTCTATCACTGCCCTGTCATCCCACTCTCAGGTCTTGTCAACAAGTCTCTCTGTTCAGTTTTATTGGATTTTGTATTTGCAGAACCCACAGAGGTTATGTCAACACAACCAAATCATTCTGTAAAGGAGATAGTCATTTTACTAATTTGGGCTCGTATTTTTATTTTTATGATTTTAGTAATTTATTTTCTTGATTAGCCATGTAACATTTTTTTTATAACTCGAATGAATAATAAACCATGTACTTAAGTTTGTTTTGTAAATAAAGATAGGAATCAAATGTGTAGTTTCATTATGAAGGCTATATTTAATTTATTTGATTCACGTAGATTTATCAGTATCACAGAAAGAAATATGATTTTACCTATTCTGAGCCATTAAAACAGGCTTAGGTCAATAAGGCCAACTGTATAGGAAAAGGCCAAAAATTTAATAAAAGTTTCCAAAATAGTTACTGTTAACATATTACTCTGTGAAAAGTCTCCTTACAATTATAATGTGAAAAATATTCTGTGTGAGCTTCAATTCTACTGCTATATGAAATAATTATGTAAAAATTTTGATTTTAGGCTAAATCTGTAAAATAAGATGACTCAGAATTAAGTATGCTTGTGAATGTTTTTACTCCCTTTAGGAACAATGTAGGGTATATATGTATGTATAAATAAAGTAAGACACACACACACATACTTAGATACAGGCATATATTTGTGGAAAAGCAAATATATGGTCATTTATTGGCAGACAATGTGATCCTGTTCACATTTCAAAACTTAATCTTCTTTGTAATTTTCTTAGTATATGTCATAGATTGAATTATGTCCCCCAGAAAATGTGTGTATCAATTTGGCTAGGCCACGATTCCCAGAATTGTGTGGTTAGCCTCCATTTTGTGATTGTAATTTTACGTTGAAGAGGATTGGGGTGGGATTTTAATGCCACCCTTACCCAGGTCACATCCCTGATCCGATGTAAAGTGAGTTTCCCTAGGGTGTGGCCTGCACCACCTTTTACCTTACAAGAGATAAAAGAAGGGGAAGCAAGCAGAGAATTGGGAACCTCATACCACCAAGAAAACAGTGCCGGGAGCAGAGCATGTCTTTTGGACCTGAGGTTCCTGCACAGAGAAGCTCCCAGACCAAGGGAAGACTGATGACATGGACCTTCCTCCTGAACCGACAGAGAAAGCCTTCCCCTAGAGCTGATGCCCTGAACTTGGACTTGAAGCCTTCCCTTGGAGCTGATGCCCTGAGTTTGGACTCATAGCCTACTGGACTGTGAGAAAATAAATTTCTCTTTGTTAAAGCCATCCAGGTGTGGTATTCCTGTTAGAGTAGCACCAGATGACTAAGACACCATATTTGAACATTTGTCACATCCATTGAGTTATTCCTTATAAATTAGATAATATTTGAGGCAAAACGTATAAATACAAATAAAATTAATTTATACTACTCCATTAAAATTATAGACTGATGATGCTTCATCAGTCTAAAGTACATTCTTCTATGCTATCTATGTCCAAAGTCACACTGGGTTTTACACTTCTTTATAGGGAAATTTTTTTTTAAAGTAATTAAGAAAAGGGCAACTAAGATCTATGCCTATTATCAAAAGTCAATGTGTAAACGTGGATAAAAATAAACAGAATTTTTTAAAAAGCTTTAAAACTAGGGCTAAAAGAACACTTAGGAAATATAAAGAAATTCAAAGCACAGGAATGTGCCCCAATCAGTTCTACATATACTAACCTAAAACTGTCTGCAAACTTTAAGAGGAGAATTGCTAATATTGGATCACTTTGAAAATGATGAAACAGGCATGACTATGTGAGTCTAGTAGTTTAGCCAAAAGGACAAGGGCTAAAGGGTTGAACTCGTATCATGCTTGGTCTATGCAGATTCCACCAGCCAAGGAGGTGCTTGCCTAAAACCTGAACTGGAGAATATTACATGTGATTGTTCTGAGTTGTTTGGGTGGATAGGTGATTAGGGGTACTGTTCTCACTAGATCTGCCCAGAAAGACTGCAGAGGAGCTGGGAATTCCTCCTTCAACCAGGAGTTCTCTGGGAAACACACAGGATTCCACCCTGCTCGCCACTCCTACAAGTGAAGCTACCAAAGCCTAGCACCTACCAGAAGTGTCTAAGCACACTCCTCCTGGGATTACAGTTAATTGAAACAAGGAATCAAGCCATTTCAGAGGACTGGAAGAAGAATGCTCCGGGGCCGATCCCTGTCTGTGACATCCGTGAGCGGGCTTCCTCGGTGGGAAGTAGAAGAACTTCCTGTGGAGGATTTTCTGCTCTTCGAAGTTTCTTGGGAAGTGACCAATAAAGGTTTGTACTATTCCTAAGGTTCTGTTTACCAGATTTCTGAAGAATGTGGTTTTGGATTTCGCTGGTGACTCTCAAGTGATAGTGAATTGCCAGTGAGCGGGGAAAGTATTCAAACATCTGTTGGAATATAAGTTTAGATTCCATTTAATTTTGTATATTTCAGCATGCAATGAAGACTTAGGTGTAGGTATACATTGAACACAGAGAAAATTGAAAATGGTAGTTGTTGCCAGGGAATGTGAATTTACAATAAAATTTTAAATCGGTGTTACGATAAAACAGGAATAAAAAGTAAGCATTTACTTTTTTTTTATTATTTTTCTCAGCAAAAAGCATAATCAAGTACTTTATTTTAGAAAAAAACAGTATAGGATGAATTAGAAACTTTAACTCCATATGCTATTAATGATTATATAAAATATCTGGTAATGTTTCTAAAAATTTAAGATGAGCTTGGACTTAAAGTTGTAACTTAGAATCTATTTAGACTACATAATATTGTGCTCCTGTTAAGAAGAATCAAAGTATTTTTTTCTCTTCGATGCGATGCAGCCATAGAAATTAAAAACTAAGAAAAGAAATCAAATTGTTAAAATAATTTCCTAATAAGGTAAAACTTGATTTGTGCGGGACTTGAAAAGACAAGGTAAAGAATTGTAACTTAAATGATTTTCATAATAAGACATCTTTAAAATTATAAAAAATAATTCCTTATGGATTGATAAAAATATTAGCAAAGAAAAATGAATGGTTTTGAAATTGAGTTCTTCACGATCATGAGGGACCAGATGAAGTGGTTGATGGGTAAATGGTGGTGATAACCTGCATAATTTAAAGGATCTGAAATGAGAACATGAATGTAATGTATTACTTCTTCCCTCTGGCTGTTTAGAACCAGCACAACCTTGAAATAAGAGACACCTGTTCTGCTTTTCACCTATAGTAACTGTTCAAAGTTCTCTTTTGCATGGATTCATGAATTCATAAGCTTATGCAGAAACGCACAGAATGCATGTAAGAGAACGAAGCACAGTCTTCATAGTTCAGAGGGGAGGAAGCAAAGAGGAGAGAAGCCATATTATGGAGAGTGAAGTGTTTTTACTAGTAGCTTTTTGTAATGTCCTTTTTCCAGTTACAAGGTTTTTAAATATTTTCTGCCCAAAGTTCCTGGGAACAAAGCCATCCCTATCCCATGTGAATCCCAGGATTTGACTTAAAATTGGCCCTCTCCACAGATTGGACAGTAATGCAAGGAAAAAGCTTAGTAAGGGGTGGGGGTGGGGGGACACCTGAGATTCCTCAGCGCCAGTAATCACTACATAAGACCTCTGCACGAGTTCCAGACCCCAAGCAGAACCCCTTTCCTTCCTTCTTTTTCTTCCATCTAACTAACATTAATGAGCATTGTTTCCTGGGTGCTGGGAGCACATGGGTGAAAACTAAGTACCAGGGATCTTACATCTTGGTGACATGGATGCTGGTCCCAGGGCCTAGAGCAGTGCCTGACGCATAGAAAATGCTCACTGCATACTTTTTGACTAAGGAATGAATAAATGAAAGAATACAATTATTTTTCATGTTCTAAGCTGCCTTTGGTATTTATTTTCAATTGGCCCCCTGCAAGGAGAAGGGAATTTTCTGTGGAGAGGGGACCCACAATGTGATTTACCCAAGTTGACATCATCCTCAATATATCTTTATTTTCACATTTATCACAGTCTGATTTTGTTAGAGATTTTTATATAGGTGGACAATAATTGTGTTCATCCTCAACAATACATTGCCACTATTGTTTGTTTTTCAACTTTACTTTGAACTTTTACTTCACTGCATTGCGTCACAATGATAAGAAGCATCTTAGAGATGATGGATCCAGCTCCTCCATTTCATAGACGCCTAGAGGAATTAAACGACCAAGCAAATGGCAGAATTGGTTTCCTCTAAGTCTAGTTCTATTTTACTACGACATCAGAATTAAACATCAAAACCGCCATTGTCTAAGCAAATGTCCAATAGATGAAAGAAGACAGAACTTGCAGTCAAAGGTCATGGATTTCCAAGACTTTTAAAAATCCTTTAACCTCCTAAACGTCGGTTTCTTCAAGAATGAAATGAATGTAATATACTCCAGCCATTTTATGATGTTTTGTGGCAAACAGGAAATGTATTCATATTCAATAAAACAAAAGATTTTTTTTAGAGAGGAAAAACATCCATCCCTGCCAAAATTTTGCCAATGAACAATGGAAATGTGTAAAATATATCAAATGAGGGAGTCACAATTAAATTATTCAATGTTAATTCTCAGACCTCAAAATAACCTTTTCTGGTTGTTCATTAACTTTGAATTTTATTACTTTTATTCACTCATCCATTTACTGTTCAATAAAGATTCATTAAGTGCATATTGGGCACAATCTAGAATTGATTCCTAATCTCCCAGAATTGGAAAACTTACAAGGAAGATAGGCATTGAACACACAATGATAGTCAAATGTCACAGGGGTGGGAATAAGGAAACAGGTGCTTTGAGACTATACAGTAAGAGTGAGAATTTCTAAACCCAGTTTGGGGTTTGGGGAGAACTTCTCTGAGAAAGAGACATTTGAGCTGATGCTTCAAGGATGAATAGTTGTTGGGTAAAGACGACAGAGGAGTCGATTAGGAGAGACAGTGTCCCAAATGAGGGAACTGAACATGCTAAGATGCAGAAGTGAGAAAGTGTACTCTGCTCAAAGATCTGAGTGAAGACTGGAGACGAGAAGACAGAGGATTACAAGAGGAGGAGAGAGAGACAGCAAGGACTAGGTTGTGAAGGTTATGGTGAGTACTAATGGCCTTAAGGGGTTTTATCTTCAATATATGAGCAATGGGAAGCCACTGTAGTTCTAAAGAGTAGAAAGTGCTAAGTGGTCAGATTTATGTTTTTCAAAAAGCACTGCAAGAAAGCAATGGACCAGCTAGATGGCAGTTCTCAGGTTGGAGAGTGTTGCCCAAATGTCAAGAACCAAGAAAGAGTTTGTCTTTCTCCTTTGCACGGGACACACTACAATTTTTTCTTACGCACAGACTTGCCCACAATATTGTAAAGTATGGACTGATTATCTTAATGTGGAGATTTAGGGTCATTAAAAATAATTTAATGAATATTATCACAAATCATGAGTGCTAATTTAACAGATGCAAACACTTCTGAAATACAGTCCCTAAATAGATGTTTCCCCCTTAGAATATACTAAAAACTGTTTGGTTTAGCCCTAAGCCAGCATACTGCTCCCTCCTCAGACTGGACACCTTAGGTCAGAGTGACATGGTACAAAGGGTATATGGAAGAACGAATGAAACAGTAGTTAAAATGGTATGGTAGAAACTGATTATAATTGTAAGTCCACTATTCTGAGGCAGGAGTGTTAAAGGTGTACTCCTGATATAAGTGAACTTAAAGGAGTCTGTGATACTTCTGATATTTATCAAATTTCCAAAGACCTTTATGATTGATGTCAGCACTACTGCTCTAAGGTTCCCTAAGCCACTGGGTTCCTTTCTGTTAACCCAGAAGTACCTAGAGCCCTAGGTGGTGCAAATGGTTAACACACACTCTGCTGCTAACTGAAAGGTTGGCAGTTCAAGTCTACTGAGAGGCACCTTGGACAAAAGATGTGGCAATCTACTTCCAAAACAAACAGACACTAAAAACCCTATGAAGCACAGTTCTACTCTGACATACACCAGGTCACTATGAGCTGGAATTGACCCTGTGGCAACTGGTGCCTAAAGCCAAGATAAAAAAGCTGTTTCCTCTGTTATTTTGTAAATGGTTTCCCTAGAGCAGAATAGGAAGGATTCTACCTTCCCCAAGACCTAATGATGTTTACCTTTTTGTGATACTACTTGCTTTCCTCCTCCTTCCTTCCCATCCACCAATTCCATATCCATCAATGTGCTGTTCCGTACAATGACTGACAACTATGCTATCTACAGCCTGTAAGCTCTGGACTCAGACTGCATGGGTTGGAATCCCAACCCCACCACTACTTGCATGACGTTGGACCCATCATATAGCCTCTCTGTGCCTCAGCTTCCTCAACAATAATGTAAAACCAAAAACCCAAACCCGTTGCCGTGGAGTCCATTCCGACTCATAGCGACCCTACAGAACAGAGTAGAACTGCCCCACAGGGTTTCCAAGGAGCAGCTGGTGGATTTGAACTGCCAACCTTTTGGTTAACAGCCTGAACTCTTAACCACTGTGCCACCAGGGCTCCTCAGTAATGTAAAGATAATAATAAATATCTACCTGTACTATGAAAATTGAAAGAAATGCCAGTTGTAAATTACTTAGTAGGGTGCCTAACATTTAATAAACACTGCAGGTGTTAGCTTTTTATTTTTATTTCTTCATAAAATTTATTCATAAAATGAGAGAGTTGGGGTCAGCCATCATCATACTAGCTTTCACTCTGAGTAATTCTTTGATATATTTTTTTTACCATGTAAGAAGAAAGGGGGACAGAAAGATATTAATAAGGGTGACTTCAATCCATGGGTGACCATGTTACTATTGTCAGGTGCCATCAAGTCAATTCCAACTCACAGTGAACCCATGTGAAAGAGTAGGACTACCCCGCGGGGTTTTCTTGGCTGTAATCTTTATGGGAGCAGATCACGAAGACTTTCTCCCTCAGAGCCGCTGGGTGGGTTCCAGCCTCCAATCTTTTGGTTAGCAGCCGAGCCTTAAGTGGACCATTGACACAGTAACTGGGGGTTGAGGTTTCTTTGCCTGGTGGGGATATGTAGCGGCCCTGTTAATGGCACCCCAAGCCATACCACGTGAAGCACACAATCTATGTAAAAGCTGTGCTTGCTGCACACATAACTTCAAGATTTCCTTTTCATCCAGATTGTCATGCCTAAACCCCTCCTGTATAAAACATTTGGAGCTGCCATTGTGGGAAGAATCAGGGTGGGGTGTGGGTGTGGTCTTGTGCTAAGTGGGAGTATCACCTTAAATTGCCAGAGACTGCAGCTGCTTTAATTTGAAGCAGAGGCCCAGGAAAGTGCCGGACACACAAACATTTATTGACCATTGTTGCCAGTAGCACTTCTTCCCTACCAGACCTGCTGCCTCAGCGAATGATTTTCTAACTGTAGAATGACTTCCCTTGCTTCTGCCACTGTGTCTTGGAATCAGAAGGGTAGATTAGTAGCCATGCATACTGAAGCAGTGGTATGACTTCCAAATTCTGTAACTTTTAGGGCTTTAAAAATAGTAAATGATTCTCCCAGTTTTTCATATATGCAATGCCTTATTTTGCCTGGTGTCTATACCATGCACTTTGGAGTCCTAATTTTAAAAATCTCAGCAGTGTTTCTGGGGGAAAATGCATAACATAATTTCAAATTTTCATGGACTCTAGACTTACTGGAGCCATAGAGGCTGGATAAACCCCAGAAACTATTGCCCTGAGATAGTCTTTAAACCTGAAACCAAAAATATCCCCTGAAGACTCATTAAAATCAAACAATAATTTAGTTTAACTGATAAAAAATGTCTGCCTTTAGCATTATTCTCTTTTAAGAACTATATGGGATCAAACTGACAACAGCAACTCAAAAGATTAGCTAGGAACCTTAGGGAGCAGTGAGTTTATGTCAACAGGGGAGGAACAACTCAGAAAAGGAGAGTGACAATGATTGCACAACTCAAAGAATGGAATCAATGTCCTTGAATTGTACATGTAGGAACTGTTGGAGTATGTTTTGCTGTGTAAGTTCTCAACAACAACAACAAAATTAATTTAATTTAATTTAAAAAAGGAAAAAAAATTAAATTAAAAAAAAATGTGTTCCATCAGAAGCCCATAAGATATTCCCTCTGATTAGAGGAAAATGAAAGAAAGAATCTACAGAACAGAAGCAATTATTTAAATATTTTGCATTTTTATGGATTCACTTGTTTTGAATAAAGCTTATATATATTTTAATATCATGCTAAGATATGACTTTCACACTTTAAAGAAAATCTCCTCTTTTTAGTTGCCCTTGCAAACTGTTTCTCTAAATTTGTTTCTCCTCAACAAATAGTTTTGAACAAGTCATAACATTTTCTGGAATTTGGGGAAATGCTTAGGTGTACTTGATGTTGGCATCAATTAATGTAGACATGGAGTCATTGTTGAAGGTTAAGTGAATCACGTCTGTTCTGGTCTGGTCTGGAAACATCTACTTGTAGGTTTTGCAGATCCTCTTTTTGTGTTCCGTGCTAACCTCATCTCTTGCCATCTGATCTGTGATTGACAGTGTCATTATTAGATATTCCTTAAGTAACTGTTTAAAGTTCTTTTAGAAAGAATAAAAAAGTCTTTTCTTAAAGATGAAGTTGTTAAGGACAATTACTTTATGTAGGCTCATATATAAACTAATTTCATGTAATACTGACACTTTGAAAGTTACATCAGCTGTTGTAGGTCTTAAGGGAATTCTTTCATAAACCTTATTAGTATTATATAGCAGTATCAACATTTGTCTTTTGTGTCTCACTTCTCAAAAGACAATATTCCAAAAAGTACATTTTGAGTGGCTCAGGTTTGAAGAAAAATTCAAAGATACAATTCTACCTTTTGGTCATTGATTGGTGACAATTTATTATTTAACGTCTAAGTTATAGAAATAAGAAATGTAAGAGCTACAGTAGCTATCACACCCTATATCCTGAGGAACTGGAATATTTTATTTAAAAAGAAAACAGTAATGCAAAGTGAGAAGAAAATTCCTTCTCGGTATTCAGGTAATGAAATTGAGTTGAAAGTTGGTGCCAATATCTGCATAGGGTTTTCTAGGCTGTAATCTTTACGGCTTGCTGAAAGCAAAGAGGACTTGAAGCACTTACTGATGAAGATCAAAGACCACAGCCTTCAGTATGGATTACACCTCAACATAAAGAAAACAAACATCCTCACAACTAGACCAATAAGCAACATCATGATAAACAGAGAAAAAGCTGAAGTTGTCAAGAGTTTCATTTTACTTGAGTCCACAATCAACGGCCATGGAAGCAGCAGCCAGGAGATCAAACGACGTATCGCATCAGGCAAATCTGCTGCAAAAGACCTTTTTAAAGTGTTAAAAAGCAAAGACGTTACTTTGAGGACTAAGGTACACCTGACTCAAGTCATAGAATTTTCACTCACCACATATGCATGCTAAAGCTGGACAATGAATAAGGAAGACCTAAGAAGAATTGATGCCTTTGAATTACGGTGTTGGGGAAGAATACTGACTACATCATGAACTACCAGTTGAACGAACAAATCTGTCTTGGAAGAGTACAGCTGGAATGCTCCTTAGAAGCAAGGATGGTGAGACTTTGTCGCACGTACTTTGGGCATGTTATCAGAAAGGATCAGTCTCTGGAGAAGGACATCATGCTTGCTAAAAAGCAGAGGGTCAGCAAAAGAAAGGAAGACCCTCAATGAGATGGATTGACACGGTGGCTTCAACAGAGAGACCAAATACAGCAATGATTGTGAGGATGGTGCAGAACCGGGCAGCGTTTCGTTCTGTTGTACATAGGGTTGCTGTGAGTTGGAACCGACTCGAAGGCACCTAACAACAACAACAACCTTTATGGGAGCAGATCACCAGGTCTTTTCTCCCACAGAGCTGCTGGGTGGGTTCAAACAGCCAATCTTTTGGTTAGCAGTTAAGCAGTTAACCAATGCACCACCAGAGTTCCTTTTGGAGGCTAGAAGTCCAAATTCAGGGCTTCCTCAGTAGAGGAACAAATCTTCTTCAGTAGGGCTATGCTCTGTCAGTTCTAGGAGAAGATCATTGCTTGTCTCTTTCAGCTTCTGGCAATCTCAAACGTTCCTTAGCATTCCTTCGCTTGTAGATGGATCCTCATGGTGTCTCCCCCCGGTATGTGTGGCTGTCCTTGTCTGTTTTCCCTTTTTTATAAGACACCACTCAGACAGGATTCTATTCTAAACAGGGTCAGATTCACAGGTACAGGGGTTACCAAACTCAAACCAAACTCACTGCCATCAAGTTGATTCTGACTCATAGCAACACTTTAGCATAGAGTAGAACTGCCCCATAGAGTTTCCAAGACTGTAAATCTTTAAGGAAGCAGACTGCCACATCATTCTCCCACGGAGTGGCTGGTGGGTTCGAACCACTGACCTTTTGGTTAGCAGCTGAGCACTTTAACCACTGTGCCACCAGGGCTCCTGCTACAGGGATTGGGAGTTAACGTATATTTTAGGGGACACAACTCAATCCATATCCCCATATGAGTATGAAAATTTGTGTTTGTGTCATTACGTTTGACATCAGGATTGGGCCAAGCATCTTCCCTCAAAATCTATCAACTCCTTTCCGTCGTCCATATGTACCTTGCTTTTTGCCTTAGTTGAGGAGTGGCTGTTTGGCTGGGGGGACTTGCTCATAATTTCAGTAGCTTCTGTTACTTGGACATGCCCTAGCCCTTTCTTGGACCACAGTAGTTGGGGCAAAGTGTGACTACTGCTGCCGAGGGCATGTGTCATGAAAATGGCTATTTGTCCCAACTTTGACACTGCAGTGTGAATGGAGCTTTAAGCCACGTACTGCTTTATCCCAATCGTATCTTCAGATTTTCGTGAAATGTTTGTACTTCTCTGCTGCTACTAACCTGCTGTTCTATGACATGCAACCAAACGGGGTTTAAAGTTATGTGTTGAATTGGACCAAATATCAACCATTTGTTAGTGTCCCTTAAAAAACAGTTTAATATCATTCTATTAGAAAGTTAAACTCTTGTGCTAGGTGGATCCTAAATGTTAGCTTAAAAATGGCAACACATTTATATCCCTTCATCACTTGAAATAAATGGAATGACTTATTAACCCGAACGTTAATGGAAACTTTTCTTTTTTTAACAGTTGGTGGCATCTATACCGTGATTCAGACAAAGGCCAAGACAACAGCAGAAGAATGGGGAGACAATTATTTCCTAATAGGTCCGTATTTTGAGCATAATATGAAGACTCAGGTGGAACCGTGCGAATCTCTAAATGAGACTGTTAGAAGAGCAGTGGACACAATGAACAAGCACGGATGCCAGGTAAAGGATAGCCATCAACACTTCTCTGGGCAACTTTTAGTCAACTGTTAGGGGAAAACAGACTGCGATTTACATAAACTCACAACAAGAGAAGACTGTTCACCTACTTAGGGTGGAGGAGCAGACTTGTGAGAAAGATGATGAATTTGGTTTTAAATGGTAGCATTTGAGGCACCTTGTAAAAATCAAGGCGATATGTCTAGTAGGATAATGAGTTTGGAGCTCAGCAGAAGGTACAGGGTAGAGATGTATTTGGGGAAGTCATATACATCTAAATTGTATTGAAATCATGGATGTTGATAGCATTATGAAGTGGGAGATTATGGAGTAAGAGCAGAAGTTTTGGGCAAACCTTGGAGAATGCCAACATGCTAGAGTACCTACACTAAAAGAAGCGTGACACTGCAAATGTAGAAGCAAAGTAGTGATGTAGAACCAAGGATGTTCAACTTCTAACCTCTCGAAGCTGTGAATGTTCTATTTGGCAAAAGGGACTTGGAAGACTGATTAAACTAAGGATTATGAGCTAGGGAGTTTACCCTGGATTATTCAGTAGGTCCCTTATATGAAGGAGGTAGTAGAGTGAGAGTCAGAGAGGAGATGTAGCAATGGAAGCAGAGGCTGGAGTGGAGTGATGTACTTTGAAGATGGAGGAAGGGGCCCCAAGAGGAGAATTATAGGTGGCCTCTAGAAGCTGGAAAAAGCAAGGAAACATGTTCTTCCGTAGAGTTTACAGAAGGGATGCAGCTCTTTCAACACCTTGATTTTAGCCCATAAGACCCATTTCAGACTTCTGATCTCCATAACTTTAAGATAATAAACTTGCGTTATTTTAAGCAACAAAGTTTGTGGTGATTTGTTATAGCCTCAGTAGGAATAAACCAAACTCATAACCATCAAGTCAACTCCAAATAGTGATGTTAAATCATAGAAGGAGAGAGTTTCAAGTATGAAGGAGGGACTAAGTCAACAAAAGATTGAACCAGGGACAATTGGATTTGGCAATATTCAGGTCATTGGTGACCTCTCTAAGTACAGTTTCAGAGGAGAAGGGGAAGTTAAATCTGACTGTAGTGGGTTGAGGAATGAGAGATGAGAAAAAGAACATAGAAGTTGTGTCTGAGATTTTTCTACAAAAGGGAAAAATAATATAGTAGCTGGAGAGTTATGCAGTTTTGAGAATTGTTATTATTATTATTTTTTCATACAGGTGAGATCTAAGTAAGTTTACGTGTTGAAGGATAGATCTGGCAGGGTCCTAAAAGGGAGAGTTTGAAAGTTCAAAAGAAATGGATGAGTGAGAATAACAGCACAATTGGAAGAGCGTAGTCAATGTCACTGAACTGTGCATGTAGAAATTTTTGAAATGGTGTATCTTTGGCTATGTATATTTTCACCAAAAAAGAAAAAAAGTTGAGAAGTTAGACGGTTGATATGTTGTGGGGTTGTTAACCAATGTCATAAAACAACATGTGTACTTCTGTTTCATGAGAAACTATTTGTTCTGTAAGCCTTCACCTGAAGTACAATAAAAAAAAGATAAATAGATAAAGTTAAAAAAAAAAAAAAAAGAAATGGATGATTGAAGAGACAAAATCTCTGAGAATGGAGGAGGGAACAAGATCCAAAGTACTATTGAAAGGATTACTCTTTACCCCTTTCACTCAAACAGGAAGTAAAGGATGAGTGCAAATAGATAAGGAGTTTAGAATGGTCTTACCAAATGGCTTTGATGATCTTACTGAAGTAGGAATTTAGATCATCTTATAAGAATGAGGGGAGTCCTCGGGTGGTGCAAACAGTTAAAACACTTGGTTGCTAACCGAAAGGTTGTAGTTTCAAATCCACCCAGAGGTCTCTTTGAAAAAAGGCCTGGCGATCTACTTCCAAAATATCAGCCATTGAAAACTCTATGACATACATGGGATCACCATGAGTTGGAATCAACTTGACAGCAACTGTTTACTGGATGAAAGTGAGGTGACATATGTTAAAATGAGAGAATTTGAAGGAAGAGGTTCTGAAGAAGTGTTCAGGGAATATGTAAAAGAGTGACTAGACATCTTTGAGATATAGTCATGAATTTTTAGTGGTACAAATATACATGACTCTGTGACTCTCCAGCAGCAATCAGCAATCTGAGTAAAGGGGCAGGAAGTTGAATAGCTGGAGATCCTGTGTTGGTTTATTTCAGCATTTGTGCAATTGGGCAAGGTGGCACTGTGGAGGTAACCGGGAGAAAGATTTAATTAATGGCAATCTCTTTAAGGGTTTCCCTCTTTTTAGCTGACCCTCTTATTTTACCAAGCCCGATGTCCTATTCTACCTGTTGGTCTTTCCTAATGATACTTTTTTCTTTCTTTCATATACTGAGTATCTTCTATATACCCAAAACCATTGCCATTGAGTTGATTTCAACTCATAGTGACCCTACAGGACAAAGTAGAACTGCCTCATAGATTTTCCAAGGAGTGACTGGTGGATTTGAACTGCTGACCTTTTGCTCTTAACCACTGAGCAGCCAAGACTCCGCCTTCTATGTAAAAACCCAAACCCAAACCTATTGCCATCAAGTTGAATTGATTTTGACTCATAGTGACCCTACAGAACAGAGCAGAACTGCCACATAGGGTTTCTGAGGGTATAATCTTTATAGAAGCAAACTGCCACATCTTTTCTCCTGCAGAGCATCTGGTAGGTTCGAACCTTTCGGTTAACAGCCAAGCACTTTAACCACTGCGTCACCAGGGTTCCTTATCTTCTATATAGAAAGCAAAATAATTGGGTGCTTTGCATACATTATGGAGCCCTGGTAGCACAGTGGTTAAGAGCTTGGCTGCTACCCAAAAGGTTGGCTGTTTGAATTCACCAGCCAATCCTTGGAAACCCTATGGGGCAGTTCTACTCTGTCCTATAGGGTCACTATGAGTTAGCATCGACTGGACAGCAATGGGTTTGGTTTTTTGGTTTTATATACATTATATTTCATTTAAGCCTGACATGAGGTAAGTATTAATAGGCACTATCACTCTATGCTAGAGGCTAGCATTTCCCATATTTCATACATCCACTGACAGATTGTTACATATACAGAGAATTTCATCTAATAACTCTATCTTAAAAGCAGAGAACATAATATTAAATTTTATATCCAGGTCACAAGAGGGTAATGAGGAACAGAAGAACAGAGGTCACAGGATCTAGATACTTTGTTTTTAAATGATCCAATTTAATGAAGAGCCAGAACTTGGCGAATCTAGATGAATGGACGCAGGCCTATTCTATCTTCACTCTCAAACATCAGATGATTTGGACTATCATTAAGACTTTCTATGTAGCATGTTTATCTGCTATTGAGTTCTAAATATAGTTTATACCCTTAAGTACAAATACATTTTCCTCACTTGTGTTACTTGGTATTGCAACATGGCTCTGCGTTCTGTTTACGGCAGGTGCATTTTGGAAGATGGTTGATAGAAGGGAGTCCTTATGTGGTGCTCTTTGACATCAGCTATTCGGCTTGGAATCTGGATAGATGGAAGGGCGACCTCTGGGAAGCGTGCAGCGTTGGCATCCCTTATCATGACCGAGAAGCCAATGACATGCTGATATTCGGATCTTTAACTGCCTGGTTCTTAAAAGAGGTACAGTTTACGGTATAGTCATAAACAGAAGAGCAGTGTAACTACATTCAGTGCCTAGTAACCACCCTCATGATCTTTAGATTAGGAAAATTTTGAGATGATGCTGTTATTGATTGTCCTAATAACATTTTAAAGAAATCTGAAAATATTCAGTATCCTAACAAAAGCATCAGGAATTGTTAAATGAGCCAAGCCTACACTTTCTTAACTCCTCAAGGCATGGTAATAGAATTTCTTTAGAACCATTACCTCAAGATGATTGTACCTAGCCTACAGATCAGATGGCGCAGGAGGAGCACCCCTAGCAAAGTAGGGGTGTGGTCTACAGACAAATCACAGAACTGTATGTTAGGGGTGTGTTCCCCTTGACCAATCATTTTTACTGAGAAAGTCAGATTTCAGTGGCCATAAAAGGCTGCCTGAAGTGCAGGGGAATATGGACAGACCTGGTGCCTCGTAGTTGGTGACAGTAGGAGAACAGTGGGAACGCTGGCAGAGTATGGCCTAATGACAGATATGCAATCTCATTTTGTTGTTGTTAGGTGCCATTGAGGCGATTCTGACTCATAGCCACCCTAGAAGGTTCCCAAGGCTGTAAATCTTTACAGAAGCAGATAACCATGTCTTTCTCTGCATAGCAGCTGGTGGGTTGGTGGGTTGGAACCATCGACTTCATGGTTAGCAGTTGAATGCTTTAACCACTGCACCACCAGGGCTCCTTCATTCTAGTGCCAGTTAGTGGAAACAACTCTTCCTCCGTACCTTGCCTCACGGAGTCACTGTCCCAGGGGTGAGGCCAACCACCAAGCAGGGTGCATGTGTGTGTGTGTGTGTGTGTGTGTGTGTGTGTGTGTGTGTGTGTGTGTGCACGTGCATGCTTATGCAAACACGCATGTGTGTTTGCTGTCATCCTTTCTGTTAACAGAACGAAAAGCAATTCCGGAAGTTGAGATTTCCTTCAGTTTAAAGGGTAACTAGAGACACTGAAAAGAATCCAGGGCTGTTGGGAAATCCTTGTTTCTGCTGTTGTTGTTTCTGCTGCCATCTCTTTTCTGCTCTGGTTCCATGTAACCATTAATAGCTGTGGGGAACTCTTTGAAGAACAAGTTCTTAGCATAAGTCATTAGTTCTCAGAGTGGTTTTCTGGGCCAGCAGCATCAGCATCACCTGGGAACTTATTACAGATGCAAATTCTTGTCCCCAGCCCACCGCCCAGAACAATTGAATTACATCATCTGGGGATGGAATCACAGATACCAGTGTTTACCAAGCCTTCCAGATGATGCAGGATAAAGTTGGAGAACCATTGTCCTGTGTTAACCCTCCAAACTTACCAATCATCCATTTAGGCTTCTTGAATGCAGGTGTTTTACATTATCAATGCTACTGAACTTGTCAATGTTAAGGAAACTGACAACTCAAAAGGAGGGTGAAGTGGGAACATTAATTTTTTGTAAGGGTGAAACAAGATAACTTTAAGATAAAGAGACTGGTGGCCAGCCTGGTTTGGCCTAGTGAAATTAGACATGAGTCTGCAGCATGTTACTAAATTGCTAGCAAGTTATTAAACTTTTTGTCCCTACTTCAATTATGTTCTTAAAATAATAATGTATTATTGGCGTTTTGAATGCAAAGAGCAGAAAACCTAACTAAGATTGACCTAAAACATAAAGACATTTATTGTTCACTTAAAAAGAAGCTTGGAAGTAGGTAGAATCTATTGATTCAACAGTTAAGTGGTATCTTCAAGTGTATTATTGTTGATGACAATTCATTATCCATTCATCAAACATGTATTGAATGCCTACTGAGCATTTACTCTATGAGGCCCATCTGTGGATGCAAAAATAAATGATTCCTTGCTAGAAGAGAGAATAATATATAAAATATCTGGGCTTTAGAAACATGTCACTGAATCCTATAAAACATTTTCGCTTGCTAAATATGCATGTTTAATATTTAGACCCCTTTAAATTTTAATAAAATGTATAGGCATTATAACTTTTCTTATGCTATGGGCAATTAGCAAGGTCAAGCATTACCAACAACTTTTCTAAAAAAAAATTTTTTTCTTGATATAGGTGACAGATCATGCCGATGATAAACACGTCATTGCCCAATTCCATGAATGGCAGGCCGGAACTGGACTGATCCTTTCCCGAGCCCGGAAACTTCCTATTGCCACAATATTTACTACCCACGCCACTCTGCTTGGGAGGTATCTATGTGCAGCAAACACTGATTTCTACAACCGTCTTGATAAGGTAAATAGTCCTTCTTCCCTCCCCCGCAACCAGCCTTTCTTTCTGATTCTTGAAGCTGAAGGATGAAGTATTGATCTTTACCTTTCATCTGCCAGCCAGATGGCAGAAATGCCCTTTTAATTAATCAATATTCATGACAAAGCTTCCCCTGGGGTACAGAGAGATCATATAGTTTAACTTTGTTGAGAGTCAGTAAATTAGAGGTTAGAGGTGAGAAGCATGATTTCTGTCCTTCTTTGGAGCAATAGATCCTTCCCTGGGGAGCAAAAGGGAAGAATACAGAGGATGAGAACAAAATGCTGTGGACATACGATTGGGCTCCTGTTCTACCCTTGAAGCTTGGCAAATGTTGACAAGACCCTCGATCCACACACACCTCTGAGTGGAAGGTGGAAAACAAGGATTCTAGGCATATAAACTTGTACTATGAGCCTAATTTCCTCTCTATCCTCCAAGTGATTGGAAGCCACATTCTAGGTCTATATGTCAATTTCTCCTGTAACTGTAATACGTAGCTGTAGGAGGAGGTTTTGTGTGGTCAAGTAAGATAGAAGTTACTAAAAACAGGGATGAGGATTCTTGGTAACCAAACAGTTAAATTTGCTCATCATAGGGGAGTATCCAATTCCATGACTTAATATCATTCAATTTAGACTTCATTCTTCTATTTTCCCATCAGTTAAATTTAATTAATATGCATATATCTTTTATATCATCATGTCAATAATATCAGCAAAGCATTTTGAGCACAACAGATTCATGAGCTTTGCAGATTTTTTACCTATATTGCTACTCAAATCAATAATGATTTAGCATTCTGGAATTCAGTTTCACTATCAGTAAAACTAGGAAATGGAAAGTCAGTTTCAAAAGTCTCCGGACTTTAAGAGATTCTAGGATTCTATGAAACAATATAATGTGTGTGTGTGTCTGTAATACATAACTAATACTCAGATATAGTAGTAGAGAGGTAATACTACTGCCTCAAATATACTCAGAGTGTAAGAAAGTTTTTTCCGACAAACTTTAACATTTGTAGAAGAATAAGAAGTCCTTTCCTATAAAAAGGGCCACCTAACCTAAAGGTCAGCTTGCAAACATAAGATGCACATTTAGAATAAAATCATGAAAGAATTCAGATTCTTAACTGTGTGTGGTTATGGTAGGTGAATAAAGACAAACTAGTGATCTGTGATAAGCTCAACAACCATGTTTCTTGGAGAACAGCTGACTTTAATTTTTTTGAAAGATAAAATATTAGAGAGGTATATAAAACAGTTTTTCTTTCAGAATACTTTAGAATATTCTATAATAACAATAAAAATAACTAGTAATATGCATTAGATTTTCTTGCTTTTTTTTAGAATGCAATTTTTATTGTACTTTAGATGAAAGTTTACAGAACAAATAGTTTCTCATTAAACAGTTCATACACATATTGTTTTATGAAAATGGTTAACCACCCCACAACATGTCAACACTGTCCCTTCTCGACCTTGGATTCCCTATTACCAGCTTTCATGTCTCCTCCTGCCTTCTAGTCCTTGTCCCTGGAATGTTGTGCCCCTTTAGTCTCGTTATGTTTTTATGGGGCTGTCTAAACTTTGGCTGAATGGTGAACCTCAAGAGTGACTTCATTACTGACCTGAAAGGGTGTCCAGGGGCCATACTTTTGGGATTTCTCCAGTCTCTGTCAGGCCAGTAAGTCTTGTCTTTTTTTGTGAGTTAGAATTTGTTCTACGTTTTTCTCCAGTTCTGTCCTGGACCCTCTGTTGTGATCCCTGTCAGAGCAGTCCGTGGTGGTAGCCAGGCACCATCTGGTTGTACTGGACTCAGTTTGGTGGAGGCCATGGTAGTTGTGGTCCATTAGTCCTTTGGACTAATCTTTCCCTTGTATCTTGTGTTCTTTATTCTCCCGTGCTCCCGAAGGAGTGAGACCAGTGGAGTATCTTAGAATGGCAGCTCAAATGTTTTTAAGACCCTAGATGCTACTCACCAAAGTAGAATGTAGAACATTTACTTTATAAGCTGTGTTATGACAATTGAGCTAGATGTTCCCGAAGACCATGGTCCCCACTGCACTCCGCTCAGCAATTGGGTCCCTTAGGGAGTTTGGATGTGTCTGTGGAGCTTCCATGACCTTTCCTTGTACAAGTTGTGCTGGATTCCCCAGTATTGTGTACTGTCTTACCCTTCACCAAAGTTACCACTTATCTATTGTCTATTTAGTGTTTTTCCATCTTCACCCTTCCTATCCCTCGTAACCAACAAAGATTGTTTCTTTTTGTGTGTAAACCTTTTCATGAGTTTTTACAGTAGCGGTCTCATACGATGTTTGTCCTTTTGTGATTAACTTATTTCACTCAGCATAATGTCCTCCATTTTCATCCATGTTATGAGATGCTTCACAGATTCACCATTATTCTTTATCATTGCATAATACTCCATTGTGTGTATGGAGTTGATGGGTATCTAGGTTGTTTCCATCTTTTTACTATTGTGAACAATGCTGCAATGAACATTGGTGCGCATATGTCTATTCGTGTGATGACTCTTATTTCTCTAGGATATATTCTTAGGAGTGGGATTGCTGGATCTTATGTTAGTTTTATTCTAGCTTTCTAAGAAAGCACCATATCATTTTCCAAAATGGTTGTATCATTTTGTCTTCCCACCAGCAGTGCATAAGAGTTCCAATCTCCCTGCAACCTCTCCAACATTTGTTATTTCCAACTTTTTTGATTCGTGCCAGTAATGCCAGGCCGAGATGGTATCTCATTGTGATTTTAATTTGCATTTCTCTAATAGCTAGTGATGGCGAGCATTTCCTCGTGTGTCAGTTGGCTGCTTGACTGCCTTCTTTGGTGAAGTGTTTTTTCATTTCCTTTGCCCATTTTTTAATTGGATTATTTGTCTTTTTGTTGCAGAGATGTTGGATTTTCTTGTAGAGTTTAGAGATAAGACCTTATTCGGACTTTTAATGTCGAAACTTTTTCCCCAGTTTGTAGGTTCTCTTTTTATTCTCTTGGTGAAGCCTTTTGATGAGCATAAGTGTTTAATTTTTAGAAGATCTCAGTTACTTAGCTTATCTTCTGGAGTTTGTGTGTTGTTGGTTATGGTTTGCTTCCTGTTAATGCTGTGCATTAGGGCCTCTAGTGTTGATCCTATTTTTTATTCTATAAACTTTATAATTTTTGGCTTTATATTTAGGTCTTTGATCCATTTTGAATTAGTTTTTGTATATGGTGTGAGGTATGGGTCCTGTTTCATTTTTTTGCAGACAGACATTTAGTTTTGCCAACACCATTTGTTAAAAAGGCTGTCTTTTCCCCGTTTGATGGATTTTGGGCCCTGGTCAAAGATCAGGTGACTGTAGATGGATGGGTTTACATCTGGGTTCTCAATTCTGTTCCATTAGTCAATGTATCTGTCGTTGTACCAGTACCAGGCTGTTCTGACTACTGTAGCTGTATAGTAGGTTCTGAGGTCAGGTAGTGTGAGTCCTCCTACTTTATTCTTCTTCAAATGGTGCTTTACTTAGCCGGGGCTTCTTCCCTTTCCATATAGAGTTAATGATTAGTTTTTCCATCTCTTTGAAGAATGTTGTTGGTATTTGGATCAGGATTGCATTGTATTTGTAAATTACTTTGGATAGAATTGTCATTTTCACAACGTTGAGTCTACCTATCCATGAGCATGGTATGTTTTTCCATTTATGTAGATCCCTTTGAGTTTCTTGCAGTAGTGTTTTGTAGTTTTCTTTGTATAGGTCTTTTACATCCCTGGTTAGATTTATTTCTAAGTATTTTATTTTTTTAGGGGCTATAATAAATGGTATTGTTTTCCTGATTTCCTTTTCATTGTTCTCTTTATTGGTGTACAGGAATCCAACTGATTTTTGCATATTTGTGTTGTATCCTGCCACTCTGTTGAATCTTTCTATTAGTTCCAGTAGTTTTCTCATGGAGTCTTTTGGGTTTTCTATGTATAGTATCATATCATCTGCAAACAAGGACATTTTTACTTCTTCATGACCAATTCGGATTCCCTTTATTTCTTTTTCTTGTCTTATTGCTCTAGCTAGGACTTCCAGCACAATGTTAAATAGGAGTGGTGATAAAGGGCATCATTGTCTTGTTCCTGTTCTCAGAGGGAATGTTTTCAGCCTCTCTCCATTAAGAATGATGTTGGCCATTGGTTTTGCATAGATGCCGTTTATTATGTTGAGAAATTTCCCTTCTATACTTATTTTATTGAGAGTTTTTATCAGGGATGGGTGTTGGACTTTGTCAAATGCCTTTTCTGCATCGATTGAGATGATCATGTGATTCTTTTCTTTCCTTTTATTTATGTGATGGATTATTGATTGGTTTTCTAATGTTGAACCATCCTTGCATACATGGTATGAATCCTACTTGGTCATGGTGTATTATTTTTTTGATATGATGCTGAATTCTATTGGCCAGAATTTTGTTGAGAATTTTTGCATCTATATTCATGAGGGATACTGGTCTGTAATTTTCTTTTTTTGTGGTGTATTTGCCTGGTTTTGGTATCAAGGTTATGCTGGCTTCATAGAATGAATTTGGAAGTGTTACTTCCTTTTCTATGTTCTGAAATAGTTTGAGCAGTACTAGTATAAGCTCTTCTCTGAATGGTAGAATTCTTCAGTGAAGCCATCTGGGCCAGGGCTTTTTTTGGTTGGGAGTTTTTTTTCATTACCTTTTCAATCTCTTCTCTTGTTGTAGGTATCTTCACATTTTCAACATCCCTTTGTGTTAGTTTGTGTAGGTAGCGTGTTTCTAGAAATTTATCCTTTTACTCTAGGTTTTCAAATTTGTTGGAGTATAGTTTTTCATAATACTGTTATGATCCTTTTTATTTCAGTTAGGTCTGTTGTAATGTCCCCCATTTAATTTCTTATTTGGGTTATTTGTGTCCTCTTCTGTTTTTCTTTTCTCAGTCTGGCCAGTGGTTTGTCGATTTTGTTGATCTTTTCAAAGAACTAAATTTTGGTTTTGCTATTTTCTGTTTCATTTATTTCTGCTCTGATCTTTATTATTTTCTTTCTTCTGGTGGCTGTGGGCTTTTTTGCTTTTCTCTTTCTATTTGTTCAAGTTGTGTGGTTAATGTTTTTTGTCCCTTTCTTCTTTTTTGATGTGTGCATCTATTGCTATAACTTGTCCTCTGAGGATTGCCTTTGCTGTGTCCCAGTGGTTTTGGTATGATGTGTTTTCATTCTCGTTTGATTCTAGGAATGTTTTATTCCATCTTCGATTTCTTCTATTATCCAGTGATTGGTAAGCAGAGTGTTATTCAGTTTCCATGTAATTGATTTTTTTTCCCTTGCTCTTTGTCATAGATTGAATTATGTCTCCCCGAAAACGTATGTATCAGTTTGGCTGGGCCATGATTCCCTGTGTTGAGTGACTTTCCTACATGTGGTAAATCCTGCCTCTATGATGTTAATGAGGGAGGATGGGTGGCAGTTGTGTTAGTGAGACAGGACTCTATCTACAAGATTGGAATGTGTCCTGAAGAAATCTCTTGAGATATAAAAGAGAGAAGTGAGCAGAGAGACAGGGGGACCTCATACCACCAAGAAAACAGTGCCAGGAGCAGAGTGTGTCCTTTGGACTCAGGGTCCCTGTGCACAGAAGCTCCTAGTCTGGGGGAACATTGACGAGAAGGCTGACAGAGAGAGAAAGACTTCCCCTTGAGCTGACACCCTGAATTTAGACTTTTAGCCTACTTTACTGTGAAGAAATAAATTTCTCTTTGTTAAAGCCATCCACTTGTGGTATTTCTGTTATAGCAGCACTAGATGACTAAGACACTCTTCCTGTTGTTAGTTTCTACCTTGATGGCATTGTGGTCAGAGAAGATACTTTGTATTATCTCAGTGTTTTGGATTTTGTTGAGGGTTGCTATGTGGCCTAAGATGTGGTCTATTCTGCAGAACGTTGCATGTACATTGGAAAAGGATGTGTACTTTGCAGCTGTTGGGTGTAGCATTCTATATATGTCTATGAGATCAAGTTGGCTGATAGTGCCCTTTAGGTCTTCTATATCATTGTTGAGTTTCTTTCTAGCTATTCTGTCCTTTACTGAGAGTGGTGTGTTGAAGTCTCCTACTATTATTGTGGAACTGTCAGTTTCTCTTTTCAGTGCTGTTAGAGTTTTTTTAATGTATTTTGGAGCCCTGTCATTGTTGCATAGATGTTTATTATGGTTATGTCTTCATGATGGATCGTCTTCTTAATCATTATATAGTGTCCTTCTTTGTCTTTTATGGTGGATTTTGTTTTAAAGTCTATTTTATCTGAGATGAGTATTGTCACTCCTGCTCCTTTTTGATAGCTGTTTGCTTGATATATTGTTTTTCATCCTTTGATTTTTAATAAATTTACATCTTTGTTTTCTAAGGTGTATTTCTTGTAGACAGCATGTTGATGGATCCTGGTTTTTTATCCATTCTGTCACTCTCCATCTCTTTATGGATGTATTTAGGCTATTTACATTCAGTGTAATTATTGATAGGTGGGAGTTTATTGCTGTCATTTTGCAGAGCTTTTTTATTTTTGTGGTGCTGATGTTGTCTTTGTCCCTCTTACTCTCGTGTGCTGAATTCCTTTTGTTTTTGAATTTTTTAAATTTATTTTGTTTTTATAAGTTTTGTTTTTACTGAGACTTTATGTTTTTCTTCTTTGTTTCGATGAGATGGTTTCTTAACTTTTTTTAATTTGCTCTTATCTTCCTAGGTTTGAACCAGTCTATTATCACTTGGTATCTCCTTGCCTTCTTCTCCATTAGAAGGTTCTATACCTACACCATTTATTATTTTACTGTTCTGATGTTGTTGTCATTTACAGATTAACCTCTCTGGTTCCCTGTTGTAATTCTTTTGGTTTTTCATAAACCTTAAGAGTTCATTTCCTAGGTTGGTATCTGGCTGGTATGATCCTGTGTCCTAGATTCAGCCTGTAGTCTGATGCTGTTTGTTCTCAGATTGAAGGACTCCCTTTAACAGTTCTTTTAAGTTTTTTTGGTTTGTATATATTCTCTTAATGTCTGTTTATCTGGAAATGTCCTAATTTCACCATCATATTTGAAAGGGAGTTTTGCAGGATATATTATTCTTGGCTGGCAATTTTTTTCTTTCAAGGTTTTATATATATCATCCAATTGCCTTCTGGCCTGCATAGTTTCTGCCAAATAATCTGAGCTTAGTCTTATTGTTTCTCCTCTGTATGTGGCTTTTGTTTTTCTCAAGCTGCTCTCAGGATTCTTTGTTTGTCTTTCGTTTTAGCAAGTGTGATTATGATACGTTTGGTGAGATTCTTTTGGGGTCTATCCTATGTGGGGTTTGTTGAGCTTTTTGGATGGTCAGCTTTTCATCTTTCATGATATTGGGGAAGTTTTCCATCAGCAGTTCTTCAATGATCCTCTCTGTGTTTTCTGTTTTCTTCCCCTGTTCTGGAACTCTGATCACTCAGAAATTTTTGCTTTTGAATGTATCCCACATAATTCTCAGGGTTTCTTCATTTCTCTTTGTTCTTTTTTCTGATTTTTCCTCAAACAGAGTTGTATCCAAGTGTTTGTCTTCAATTTTGCTGATCCTGTCTTCCATCGTTTCAAACCTGCTCCTCAGCCCTTCTGTGACACTGTACATTTCTGAAATCTTGTTGTTTATCTTTTGGATTTCTAAGTTTTGTTTTTCTATGATTTCTACTTGTAAATTTATTTTGGCATTTTGTTCCTGTGTTATTTTCCTGCATTCTTTCATTTTTTTGGTTGGTATTTTCCATGAATTTGTCTATCTTTTCCTCATTTTTGTCTGCTTTTTGCTTCAACTATTGGATAGTTCTGAATATTAGAGATTTGAATTCCCCATCAGGTAGTTCTAGTGCCTTTTCTTCTACTGGAAATTCATCTGGTGTTTTATTTTGGGCACCTACTGGAACCATCTTGTCCTTTTTTTTTATGTTTTGATTTTGTCTGCTGTCTTCAGGACATTCAGTAGTTATTTTCCTCGATTATTGATTGCAGATTTGTTTGTTTTGTCCTGCTTTTTGTTTTATTTAGTTATGTCTGAGCAGGCAGGCTGTGTGACCTTTGTTGTTTGCTCTTCTGTGGGCAGGATACTTTTCACCTCCTTCTGCAGTACGCAGGATCAGTCACTCAGGTATGATACAGCAGGGAAGGTCCAGCTGATGTTGAGTTGTTGGGATGACTTGTTTGTGGCATGTACTAGGGTCAACAGGATGGACTAGGAATAAGTGCAGGGCAGGGTCTAGTAGGCCGTGCCTGTGCTGCTTGGTGGTGTGATATTAAGCGCATGGTGCAGGTAGGCAGGATGGAGGGGGGAGATTGTGATGTGTGGAGCTAAGATGGGTATGGGAAAGAGGAGAGAAGAACAGGGGCCAAAAAGATACAAACAAAAAAGAGTGCTAAGGCAGCTTGCCATTGGAGTGGAGAGATGAGAAACAGAGAAATGGAGAAAAACAAAAAGGATAAAAACAATAAAAAGGGTAAAAAAAAAAGAATAAATAAAAATTAGACAAAAAAAGAAAAGCCCCCACAGAGTTGCTCCCAGGCCATGAAGTGCAGCCTGGCTAGAAGGCGCAGAGGTGTCACATAGTGCCAGGTATTCAGGAGACAGGAAGAGAAGGTAAGTATAGAGAGACAAGAAACAGAAACGAAGAAAGACAAAAATGGAAAAAGAGAGAAAAAAAGAAAAGCAAACAAACAGAAAACTAAAACCAAGAAAAATGAAATGATCTCAGGGATCCCACTGTGTGGCTGTGCAGGCTGAGAGAGTAGCTCCTGAGCTGCATAGTACTGCCCAGCTAGAAGGGGCTTGCAAGCTGAGAAAAGAAAAAGAAAACAAACAAACAAGCAAATCAAAACAGAACAAATCAAAACAAACAAACAAAAAAGCCCTGGGGATCCCACCAGTGTAGTGGCACGGGCCAGGAAGCAGTTCCACAGTCAAGCACCATTTCACAGCCTTTCAGGAAGAAGAAAAGATGGCACACACAGCCAGGTATTTGAGACAAAGGAGGGGAAGGTGGTGAGAGGTATGGAAGAAACCAAAAGAACCAGAAAAATGCAACACCAGCAGCCAACAAATGACACTCAGGGAGCCAGCCAGTGAGGGTGGGTGGTATACAAGTGGCACAGGGGTCAAGCTCATGCTTGTCAGCCAAGAGACTGTGGCCACTGGAAGCAGAGGAGGCTGAGTAGTGGTGAAGAAGTGTGAGGGGCGCAAAAGAATATATCACTGGTTACCAGTTGTTCTGTCTCCTTCTGTGTGCTCTGTGAAGCTGCTTTGCTGTACTCCCTGTTTTCTGATCTCTGACAGGAGTCCAAGATGGCGGATCCATGCTGCGTTAGCTGACAGAGGACCTCTGCATGTATCTCTCCTCGCTCTCTGTTCTCTGTCAGTTTCTTATTCCACTTGGTGATTGGCTGAGTTCTTTATCTCTTCATTTGATGGTTAGGGTTTCAGGATTGATGTTTGTCTCTGTTTGACTTAGTTTTTTGGATCTTTGCTTTAGAGGGATGGCGTGGTGCTTCTGTCTATAGTGCCACGTTGCCTGGAAGTCTCTTGTTTACTTTTAACTAAAGGAATAAGCAATGCATTGTAACATATAGTTACATATTACAACTTTATTCTTTTGATAAAAGGTCACTATTTATATCTAATGTCTTCAAATATGATTACATATCTACCCTGCTTAAAACCTCTTACTGGTTTAGATAAAATGTAAGCTTACTCAGAACCAAGCTCATCTTTCTAGTAAAGTTTCCTGCCTAGTAAAGAAGTTAATAGATAACAAGTATTCAAGAACTAGGCTTTGAATTGAATTCATAATCATTTCTCACAGCAAAAATCCCAATGTTCTTACTAGGTTTACAATTTGAGTGATACATAAAATTACGTATACGTAAAGGTATTTAACAATTCATCATAAAGAATGAATCATCATTTAGTATTGATGCAGAACCCAGAACTGATTTCACCAAGTTCTGACTTAGGCAAATAAACATGAGAAAACATTAGAGCAAGAACAAAAATAGTCAACTTTTCTAAAGGCAGAAGGATTATGAGATATATTTTACTCAGATAATAACTGTTGACTAAAAACATTTTTTCATTAGTATCAAATCAACAAGCTTATGTTTTCAGTACAGCTGTTAAGGTAAAACAGCATGTCAACCACTTTTAGCCAGCACATGAATTTTCTGAGACGCTTCAAGGAGATGCTTCCAAGTACATACTTATCAGTCCAACTATCGGTCAATTATCCCCTCAACTATAATGGCTAGATGACTAAGCTAAAAAAAAAAGGGGGGCTTTAGTTTTCTTATGCCTTAGCCTCTCTTTTCTTAATAGCAACAGAATTTCCTGAATTGAAATCTGAGAATGGTGCTGTTGGAGATTAAAGAACAGTGAAGAAAGCTGGAGACAAGTATTTGATGAATTTTATTTAACTCTTTTCTCTGTCCAAGTTTCAAGCTAGTCACCTTCAATTATAGGGTGACCCACCTCTGTTGCTTGAGCAAGCATGTCCTTTACTGTTTAATATATTACTTACCTCATTCTTGTTATATATATATATATATCTATATATATATATATATATATATATATATATAAAATTTATTTTATTTTTTGTGGTTGTTATTATATTACCTTATTCTTCATTGTTATTTTATACACATTATCCAGAATTCAATAAAAAGATATGAGATATATGAGAAAGCAAGAAATTAAGGTCCATCGTCAATAGAACTTGGTTCAGATATGTCCTTGGTGTTGAGATTATTAGACAGAGATTTGGACATAACTATTATAAATATGTCGTAAAGGTAGGCAACATGTACAAACAGAGAATTTTAACAGAGAGAGAGAAACTAAAAAAGAGCTAAATGGAAATGCTAAAAATGAAAAACACAGTATCAGAGATGAAGAATTCCTTTATTGGATTTATTGACAGACTAGATACTGCAGGAGAAAACATCAATGAATTTGGATATAGGTAATAAAAATTATCAAAACAAAGCCAAAGAGAAAAAAAGTAAAAACAACAACAATAAAAACAAACAAACCAAAAAAAGCATCCAAGAGCTGTGGGACAATATCAAATGGTCTATAATACAGGTAATTGGAACTGCCTCTGAATAAGAGTAGAGAATAGGGCAAAGAAATTAAAAAAGAACTGAGAATTTTCTAAAATTAATAAAAGAAAAAACCCTCAGCTCAAAGAACCTCAGAGAACCTCAGTCAGGATAAATACAAAACAAAACAAACAAAATCTATGTCTAGGCAAATCATTGTCAAATTATTAAAAACCAAAGGTAAAGAGAAAATCTTAAAAGTAATCAGAGTTAAAAGTAATAATAATACAGGCAGAAGAACAATGATAAGAATTTCAGCTAACTTAGCAGAAACAATGGAGGCCAGGACATATTTATAGTGCTAAAAGGAATTAACAAAATAAAACAAACCTGTAAAGCTAGAATTCTATATCCAGTGGAAATATTATTCAAAAATGAAAGTTACAAATTTTTTTTTCTGACAAACAAGCGTTAAAGAATTCTGTTCCAGAACTTTAGTAAGTGAAATACTGAAAAAAATTTTCAGACTAATGGGAAATGATACCAGGTAGAAACCCAGCTCTGCAGTAAGAAATGAAGAGTAAATAAATCAGTAAGTATAAGGGATTGATTTTTTAAATTATTCATTTTCACATATGTATCATTAAATATGTAATGACTTTATTGTTTAAATTTAAAATATTATCAAAAGAATGTGACATTTATAGCATATGTAGAGGTAAATTATGTAACAAGAGAACAAAGGGTGGGAGAGTAATAACTGGAAATATACTATTTTAAAGTTCTTACATTGCTTATAAATTATTGGAATAGTTTTTAATATAGATTATGATGAGTTAAAGATATCTAGCATGATCTCTACAACAATTACTGATTAAAATAAGAAACAACTCAAAGTAAATAGGAACATAAAATTGATACTAAAAGATAACTGATTTACTTCTAATGAAAGGCAGGAAAGGAAGAACAGAGGAGTAAAGAGCAGATGGGGCCAATCAGAATAAAACATCAAGATGGTTGGCCTAAAACCAAACACCATCAATAAATATAAATGGACTAAAAACTTCAATTAAAAGTCAGAGATTGTTAGACTAGATAAAAATTATGACCTAACTATCCGTTACTTAAAATAAACATATTTTAAACATAGAGACACAAACAAATTAAAATCAAAATTATGGAAGAAGATATTCCATGCAATCATTAAAACCAAAAAAAAAAAAAACCAGACTCAATGGCATCGAGTCAATTCCGACTCATAGCAACCCTATAGGACAGAGTAGAACTGCCCAGTAGGGTTTCCAAGGAGTGGTTGGTGTATTTGAACTGCTGACCTTCTGGTTAGCACTGAGGTCTTAACCACTTCACCACCAGCGTTCCTGTGCAATCATTAAGCTTAAGAAATCAGGCATAGCTATATTAGTATTAAACAATGTAGAGTTCAAGACAAAGAATATTATCAAAATTAAAGAGAGACATTTTTTAATGATAAAGAATCATTAATAAAAAGGCCATAACAATTATAAAATCATATAAACCTAATAACAGAGCTCCCAAAAGTACAAAGCTAAAATTGACAGAACTAAAGAAAATATTGATAAATCCAAAATCATAGTTGGTGACTTTACCACTCCTGTCTCAGCAATGGTGACTTTAACACTCCTCTCTCAGTAATTGTTTAAAATGAATTATTAAGAACATAGAAAATCATCTGTCTTTTTGTGTTTTCTAAGGAAGAGTGCACACAGTTATACCCATTCCCAAAGAAAAAAAGGCATGGGCACACTCCTACAGACTATTATTCTACTTGTGCCCAAAAGAAACACATCTTTTCCATTTTTCTACACAAAGGTAAACCTTTGTTCATGTCACAGGTTAAAAACAGTCTATTTTTCAAAATATAATTTATTTGAGTAAAATGATGCTGAAATACTGTGCTTACAAGATTATTTGCTAATAAGTCAACTCAATTTTTGCTCATAAGTCAACAGCTGTGCAGTTGACCTCACAGTTATAGACTTTTGATTTATACTACATTGTCTATGAATGAAATTCAGTCTCAAAATGATAGTAGTTTCCAATTTTTAACCATTTTTAAATGGATCTGTAGTTAAACTGGGTTGAGTTGATTGTTGTGCTGATGGTTAGTTAATAATAAGTTCAAATAGCAACAATTATTTTACTGAGCAACCTCATTTCTCCTTTTCCTCTAAATCAGCCAAAAGAAAGTCTCTGATGTTTGTTGATAGGTGTGCCTCAAATTAATAAAAGAAAAAAAACATTAGGGCAATACATATTTGTTAACCAAAAAGTAGAATAAACTTTGTTAAAATTTCATCTTTTTTTGATCCATAAAGTTAAGCTTATCAAAAGTAAGCTGAAAAGTTTGAGTTGAGTTACAAGGTCAGATTCCACTAGGCCAAAGCGTATATAGAATTTAGAAACATTACTCCACCAGCTTTCCATATTCAGAGCTGAGTGACTTTATAGTACAGAAAAGTAGTTTATAGTAAGTTCTTAGCTCTTTTTCCTGAAAGTTAATTATTTCTTATGAATTCCTATAATTCAAAAGGTAAAATCCATACATGTATGCATTATTCCATAATAATTTTATGTTGAATAATTATGACTTATTCTTGAAGAAAAGTGCATAAATTGCCCATTTCCTCCTCCCATCTGGAGTTACTGTAAAGCCAGAAGTGTGGCCATGCATACTACAGGCCCAAAAGAGAAGAGACACCATGGGACTAGGAAAAGGCAGTGCTCGCACATGTGCCTGTCTTCATGGAGACCTTTTAGGGTATCACTTGGCGTCTCTATCCTTACCCTTGTATCTTTGCATACTCAGTTTACTCACTTTGAAAACTTATCTTTTCTCTTACTCACTTTGAAAACTTATCTTTTCTATCTCTAAATGTTCAAATTCTATACATTCTTCAAGGAATGTGTTAAATGCTATCCCATGTGTCATGGATTGAATTATGTCTCCCAAAAATATGTGTCAACTTGGCTGGGTCATGATTCCCAGTATTATGTGATTGTCCTCAGTTTTGTGATCTGGTATGATTTTCCTCTGTGTTGTAAATCCTAATTTCTGCCTTTGGTTAATGAGGCAAGATTAGGTTATGTTAAAGAGGATTAGGGTGGGATGCAATACCCTTCCTTAGATCACAGCCCAGGTCAGATGTAAGGGAAGTTTCTCTAGGGTGTGGCCTACATCACCTTTTATCTTACAAGAGTTAAAAAGAGAGAGAAGGGAGCAGAGAGATAGGGACCTCCTACCACCAAGAATGAAGAGCCAGGAGCGAAGCGCTTCCTTTGGACTTTAAGGTCCCTGCGCTGAGAAACTCCTAGACCCAGGGGAAGATTGATGACAAGTGTCTTCCCCCAGAGCCAACAGAGAGAGAAAGCTTTCCCCTAGTGCTGGTGCCCTGAGATCAGACTTCTAGCAGCCTAGACCGTGACAGAATAAATTACTGTTTGTTAAAGCCATCCACTTGTGGTATTTCTGTTATAGCAGCACTAGATAACTAAGACCATGTATGAAATCTTATTCCCTACAACAATAATAGTAATAATAATTAATAATAATGATAGCTAAAGTTAATTGATCACTTTCCATGTAGTTTTTTCTAAATATTTGATACATATCATCTCATTTAATCTTCATAAAACCCAACGGGTTATGAATTATTTCACACTTTTCTCCAGAGTTATTTTCCATAAGCATAAATCATGTCTTTACTCCTTCAGTGTCTTTCCACCATGTATAGGATGAAGTCAAAATTCCCAGTCTCATTTCCAGGGACTTTCATGATATGGCTCTCTTATATCCTATCAGCATGTTTCCTACATATTATATTCAATGCAATAGTCACTTCATATCTTCTGCTGTTTTCTACACATCCCATGTTACTTTATATACTTGTTCATTAGGTCAGTTAATTTTCAGCACAAATAACCTTTTCACAAATTGAACTTTCATGTTCCAGTTCAAATGCCATTTTATTCATCCAATGAACCTGAACATAGAAAGATTAATAAATTTTAATCTTTGACCTTAAAAATTTATACATTGTAGATGTGACACTGATAATATGAACAGTTATGATATAGCATGAAATACTTTTTCCTATCCCCAGCCAGAGTTGGTATTGCTCTGATCCTATACCTTAGTCACACACTTACGCATTTCTGCCTGATTTCTACGGTCTGTTTTCCCACTAATTTATAAACTTCTGAGAGTAATGGATACATACAAATTACCCAAGAAATGGTGGTTGAATGAAAAATTTGTTGAATGAATGAGACCAGTGGTTGGTGGTGCAGTAGTTAAGTGCTCAGCTGCTAACAGAAACGTAGGGTAGTTGAGCTTTTAAGAAAACTTCTGCTGATCCAAGAATGCCATATAGAACCCTGATTCAAATATTTTCAGAGAAATGGTTGCAAATGCTACAGTCATGAGGGAATGTTCTAAGAAATGTCCTCTTCCTAATCATTAGAACCACCTAATGAGTCTTTTTTAGTATTTTCTTCTATATGATGAAGTAAGTGTTGGGACTGATTTGCTGATAGAGCTGGAGTCTGAATTATAGAATAGCAGGTAAGAGGACAACCTTTGCATCTCCGCACTGACTGGAAATCAGTTCAGGAATCTGCTAAGATACTTAACAGGAATGTAATCTTGGGCAAGTTCTTAACCTCTATGAATTTTATTCCCCCTCTTCAAATGAAGACAAAACATCTGTCTCAGTGGTTTATGAGGATTAAATGAGATAACATGCTCAGAAGAGTGCCTGACACATAGTGTTCAAGACCCACTAATAATCTTTATTGTGAAAAACGACCTGACAATATAATACCAGAAACTGTACATACTTATTTCTCTTAGACACTACTAGTCTCATAGGCGGCCATGTGAGGCCTAACAATTACTAAACAAAATGGCAAAAACCAACAACTGTTGCCAACTATTTAAGTAGTCATTGGGGATTGATTTTTTTTTTTAAGGTAAGATAACCTGAATGATGATTGCACAATCTAACACATTATCTAATTAAAGTAACTGTACACTCTTTGCAATTACCAAGTGGAAGGAATTATTTAAGCATGGGAAAGCATTGGTCTTTCTTTTTTTTCAGTTCATTTTCAGTGAACTTGAAAAATATTAATTAAGGATAATAACAATTATCCTTATTTTCAGTGTCAAGTTGAATGTAAGCTTTATTACATTGTTCATGGAAAAACTATGGTAAGGAACTTGGGGATAGGAATTAAGTCAATAATTGTAAAATCTGGGGAAAATGAAAGTATAATTAAAATACCAAAATATCAAGAATTCTATGTGATTATAGCAAAGTGGTTGGTGGTGCAGTAGTTAAGCACTCAGCTGCTAACAGAAAGGTAGAGTAGTTGGCACCCACCAACCACTCCAAGGGAGAAAGATGTAGCAGTCTGTTTCAGAAAGATTACAGCCTTGGAAACCCTATGGAGCAGTTCTACTCTGTCTCATAGGGCTGCTATGATTCGGAATCAACTCAACAGCAATGAGTATAGCAAAACGGAAATGTCATTTACTTAGGAGATTAAATAACGGTTTAGAAGCAAAAATGAAGTAGATAGCTCTTTTATAAACATAAGTAGTTATGTATTTTAGTAATGGATTTAATAAAAATTTATCATTACTTTTTTTGGTAATAAATTTTCACACAGCCTTGAGGAAAAGCAGAAGAAATAGATTGTTTTGCTTCTGTAGAAGGCTCAGTGTAAGCAAGAGTGTATATTTCTTTCTTTTTTTTTCCAACAGTTTGACATAGACAAAGAGGCCGGGGAAAGGCAGATTTACCACCGGTACTGCATGGAGCGAGCCTCTGTTCATTGTGCCCATGTGTTCACCACAGTTTCTGAAATTGCCGCAATAGAAGCAGAACACATGCTGAAGAGAAAACCTGGTAATTATCACCCCTGAGTTTGTCACTGATCTTAATGTTCCAAATGACATGAGAGTGTAAGGATTTTATTTTCTCAGCATAAAGTAACAATTGTTAGAAAATATTGTCTATGTTGCAGAGGTAAAACCACAGTGAAGTTCATTCAGTAAGAAGCAAAAACAAGAGACTGAGAGAGAAGACTCTTCAGGTTCTTTACAGTGCTTTAGACTATGGTATAAGCTAATTTCGGGGGCTCGTCTAAATCTTTGCCATGAGACACTTCAGCATCCTATTAATTAATTCCTCTTTATACCTAAGCTAGTATTAGTAGGTTTCCTTTACTTGCAACCAAATAGTCCTAATTAGCATATCCTTCCTGCTTAATCCCTGTCGTTTTGTTTCTAGCTGTCCTTCTTTCAGATGGCAGTTGAATGTCTAAAGAAATATTCCAGGGTGATAGATAATAAAAAAAAAGTAAGAATACAAATATAATTTGAATAGTGACAGCATAAAAATCCTATAATGTTTGTTTCTCTTTCCAAGGATCCTCTTGGATTCACTTGGCTTTTCACTCCCATTCCCCTTACAGGAGTTTATTCCATCATTATGCTCATTTCTCTTTGGATATTTCCTTGTTTTCGGTCTGTTGTTATTGTTGGGTGCCGTTGAGTTGATTCTAATTCATAGTGACCCCTTTGACAGAGTCAAACTGCCCGATAGGGTTTTCTTGCCTGTAATCTTTTTTTTTTTTTTTTTTTGGTAAAGCAAAAACAAAGTTTTTTCAGCATATATTCAAAAAGGTAAAAGTGGGAAACAGACAACCATGCTGCCAGAGCCGTGCCGGCTGTAATCTTTATGGAAGGAGATTGCCAGGTCTTTATCCTGCAGAGCCACAGGGTGGCTTCGAACTACTAACCTTTTTGTTAGCAACCAAGTGCTTAACCATTGTGCCACCAGGGTTGAGCTTACAAAAAAGCTCTGTTTTTTTTTCCTATCCTAAAACAAAAATTTATCTGGAGGCTGCTACCCTGTCAAACACATCACAATTTCCTTCTTCCTTCTACTGTCAAATATCTTGGAAGAATATTTCATAGTTACTACTTCATTTACTCATTAGCCCCTTGGGATCTAGTTTACAATCCCTAGCACTGGCTTGAAATTGCACTTCCAAAAATCACCAATTTTTTTTTTTTAATGCCCCTTGGCATTCCCTATATTTAACAGTGATGGACACTTCTATTTTTCCCTTACTTTTTGTGACAATGCACAATCTAAGTTTTCTCCAACATGATTCTTCTTAAGCACCTCTAATAGTTTTCTTCAACAACCAATAAAGCCAAAGATGAAGAAATTGAAGGTTTTTACCAACTTCCGCAGTCTGAAATTGATCAAACATGCAATCAGGACGCATTGATAATTACTGGTAAATGGAATGTAAAGCTGGAAATGAAGAAGGATCGGTAGGTGGAGAACATGGCCTTAGTGATAGAAATGATCACGTTAGAATTTTGCAAAACCAACGACTTCTTCATTGCAAATCCCTTTTTCTCACCAACATAAATGGCGACTATATGTGTGGACCTCGCCAGATGGAATACACTGCAATCAAATCAACTACATCTGTGGAAAGACATGCTGGAAAAGCTCAATATCTCCAGTCAGATCAAGGCCAGGTGCCAACTGTAGAACACACCATCAATTACTCATATGCAAATTCAAGTTGAAGCTGAAGAAAATTTGAACAAGTCCATGAGAGCCAAAGTACAACCTTGATTATATCTCACCTGAATTTAGAGACCATCTCAAGAATAGCTTTGACTCACTGAGCACTAATGACTGGAGATCAGAAAAGTTATGGAATGGCATTAAGGACATCACACATGAAGAAAACGAAAGGTCATTAAAAAGACAGGAAAGAAAGGAAAGACCAAAACGGATGTCAGAAGAGACTCTGAAACTTGCTCTTGAACGTCGAGTAGCTAAAGCAAGTGGAAGAAATGGTGAAGTAAAAGAGTTGAACAGAAGATTTCAAAGGGTGGCTTGGGAGGACAAAATAAAGTCTTACAATGACATGTGCGAAGACCTAGAGTTAGAAAACTGAAAGGGAAGAACATGCTTGGCATTTCTCAAGCTGAAAGGACTGAAGAAAAACCTCAAGGCTCGAGTGGCAGTAGTGAAGGGTTCTATGTGAAAAATACTGAATGACACAGGAAGCATCAAAAGAAGTCGTTTCAGGAGGTTGCATATGATAAAGAAATGATGGTACAGAAGTTCAAGCTGCACTGAAGGTATTGGCGAGAAACAAGACTCCAGGAATTGACGGAATACCAACTGAGATGTTTCAACAAACAGATGCCGTGCTAGAGGTGCTCATTCATCTATGCCAAGAAGTTTGGAAGACAGCTACTTGGCCAGCCAACTGGAAGAGATCCATATTTATGCCTATTCCAAAGAAAGGTGATCCAACTGAATGTGGAAATTATCGAACAATATCATTAATATCACACACAAGTAAAGTTTTGCTGAAGATCATTCAAAAGCAGCTGCAGCAGTACATTGACAGGGAACTGCCAGAAATTCAAGCTGAATTAAGAAGAGGATGTGGAACCAGGGATATCACTGCTGATGTCAGATGGATCCTGGCTGAAAGCAGAGAATAAGAGAAAGACGTTTACCTGTGTTTTATTGACTATGCAAAGGCATTCGACTGCGTGGATCCTAACAAATTATGTATAATATTGTGAAGAATGGAAATTCCAGAACACTTAATTGTGCTCATAGACCAAGAGGCAGTCATTCCAACAGAACATGGGGATACTGCATGGTTTAAAGTCAGGAAATGTGTACATCAGGGTTATAACCTTTCACCATACTTATTCAATCTGTATGCTGAGCAAATAATCCGAGAAGCTGGACTATATGAAGAAGAACGGGGCATCAGGATTGGAGGAAGACTCATTAACAACCTGTGATATGCAAATGACACAACCTTGCTTGCTGAAAGCGAAAGGACTTGAAGCACTTACCGACGAAGATCAAAGACCACAGTCTTCAGTGTGGATTACACCTCAACATAAAGAAAAGGAAAAGCCTCACAACTGGACCAATAAGCAACATCATGATAAATGGAGATGATATTGAAGTTGTCAAAGATTTCATGTTACTTGAATCCACAATCAGCACCCATGGAAGGAGCAGTCAAGAAATCAAACGACACACTGCATTGAGCAAATCTGCTGCAAAAGACCTCTGTCAAGTGTTAAAAAGCAAAGATGTCACTTTAAGGACGAAAGTGCTCCTGACCCAAGCCATGGTGTTTTCAGTTGCCTCATATGCATGCGAAAGCTGGACGTTGAATAAGGAAGACCAAAGACGAGTTGATGCCTTTGAATTATGGTGTTGGTGAAGAATATTGAATATACCAGGAACTGCCAGAAGAACGAACAAATCTGACTTGGAAGAAGTACAGTCAGAATGCTCCTTAGAAGCAAGGATGGCAAGACTTCGTCTCACTTACTTTGGTCATATTATCAGGAGGGATCAATCCCCGGAGAAGGACATCATGCTTGATAAAGTAAAGGGTCAGTGAAAAAGGGGAAGACCATCAAGAGACAGACTGACACAGTGGCTGCAACAATGGGCTCAAGCATAACAATGATCATGAGGATGGCGCAGGGTTTTGTTCTGTTGTACATAGTGTTGCTATGAGTCGGAATCAACACAATGGCGCCTAACAACAGAAACAATGCTTTTCTACTTTCTTCTGTCTTTTAAAAGTGGGCATTTTCTGAGATTGTATTCTGAATCTTGTTTCTAGATATTCTTTTCTTTAATTACTGCTTTCTTAGGAAGGCATCTTCAGAATAGTGGTAAAAAACTTGGACTTCGTGCAAGATTGCATATTCAGTATAAAAAAAATGATTTTGTGTTGAATATATGTTACTAGCTATTTGATATTTTATACATTGTTTAAGCTCTCTGTGCCTTATCTGTTGAATGAGGATAATAATACTGTCTCTTATCTAGAATTTTTATGATTAAAAGAATTAATAAGGACACAGAAAGAGCGCAAATCAGTGTCTAGCTAATTGTAAAGATTTAGAAAATGTCAGTGATGATTATTTTGTATGAACCATTGTCTAGCTCTTCTCAAGCTTCTCTTTGTCTTGCTGCCCACAAGTTAGTTTCATCTGGGTGTTCCACTACTAGAACTTTAAACACTGCAATCTACTCCGCTTTGAACTAGGGGCAGAATCATGTGGTGGCTCTGACCGCAGTTGTGAAATCTCTGATGACTTTGTGGTTTAAGAAGGTCAATGGACTTTTAGTAGATAATTAAACATTAAAATTTTCCCAAGAGTATTCTGAAAACAAACAAAAAAAAACCCATTTTGTTGCATAACTATAACTTTGTTTTTCCTTCAAGTCTTCCCCAATTAAAATTATAACCATAGCTACAATGCTGAGGGCACAGCTTCAGAACAAATGCTGGGTAAAAACCTTGCAAGGGCCCTGTGCGGGAGTCAAGATTTTTTAAAAATATGACTATATACTAAATGGAAAAGACCTATTTATTACTGTATTATTATGTTTTGAACATATATTCAACTCAGAATCATTTCTGATGTTGCAAAGATGACATTTTGTTTAAAATATTGGCGAGAAGGCAACATTATAAATTTGCTAGTTTCAGATAGACAATTGAATACAATATTTACCTTGGAACTTGAAAATAATGAACTTCAAAATGACTCCCCTAGAATACTGAAAAGCCTGCCTCTTATAGATTATATGCTAAGAGGTTTTTATTCTATGTGGAAGCGAAAAAAAAAAAAAAAGAAAAAGAAAACCCTCCCAATTGGTGTAGTGAATTACAAAAAATTATAAAATACAGTGGAACTACAATAGAGGAAAATAAAAACACTGATAATCCTGTTATCAAGAGGGAATGATAGTTATCTGGGTGTATATTCTTCTAGATTCCTTTCTGTGCATATGTTATACTTACTAAATGAGATGAAACTGCATTTATTTTTGTTTTCTGCTCCTTTTAAATCCTTAGCAGCCTATTCTTAAATAGTATAATTTTAAGTGACCAATAGAAATGTACTGTATGGATGTATCAATATAGTAATGGACATTTAAAATAAATATTAAAAGTGAATGTTAATATTTTGATGATTATTATAATAGCTAAATGTATACCCAAATGCTCAAGAATTTCATTAGGAAAAAAATGTTAGAAGTGAAACTCCTTTCTCAAAGCTATGCATGTTTTTGATGCTTTATAATGACCAGTTTTCAAAATATTCTAGAAGCAACAGTTCAAGTGCATTTTGTATAAAGTTATAAATGTGACCCACAAATTCTGATACAGATATTAGAATAACTCCTTGACCTAATGCATTAGGCTAATTAATTAGACAATTTTATGACACAGATCTTTTATTTTTAATTGTATGTGATGTAACTTAGAAACTTCCATATACATCCTTGGCTTCTATATCTTTTTGGGCAATATAGCTGCATGGTACGGTGTATGGCATGTGGACTTTACAGTCAGACAGCCTTGGTTTTAAATCCTACTTGTATTACTTTATGGTTACTTGACATTGGGAAAATAACCTCTCAGAAGCCCAGTTTTTTCATCTGTAAAATAGGAACAACACAAAGAACTTTTCTTGTATGGTTTTATGAAAATTAAATAAATTATTATTTGTCAAACATTACAGTAGGTTCTGGCACAAAGTAAGCCCTACGTAAGTGTTATAGAAAGATAAATACATTTTAAGAGATAATTGTCATACCATTCTTAACACAGTATACAATTTATCCAGGAATTATTCACATAAAAACTTTCACTGGAGACTTTGGCAACCTAAAATTGACTCTGCTGTGGCATTTCAAGAGAACAGCTTGTGAACTGTGAAATATTCTTCAAAATAACTTGAGATGCTCATAATTCTAGCTCAATTCTCCACGCAAAATCGCAGCTATGTGATAATTTTTTTTTTTTTTTGCTTCTTTGTTCTAGGACTTCCATAACAAACCACCACGAACTGGTGACTTAAAAAACAAACAAACAAAAAACAAATAAATTTATTGTCTTACAGTTCTAGAGACCAGAAGTCTGAAATCAGTTTCACTTAACTGAAATCAAAGTGTTGGCAGGGACATTCTCCCTCTAGAAGCTCTTTGGGAGAATCCATTTCCTTGCCTTTTCCGGTTTCTAGGGGCCACCTGTATTCCTTGGCTTGTGGTCCCTTCTTCCTTCCTCAAACCACATCATTCTAATCTCTGCTTCCATCAGCATAGTGCCTTCTCTTCTTTTGCAGTCAAAAATCTCTCTGCCTTTCTCTTACAAGGACCATTGTAATTACACTGGGCCCAGGATAGTCTCCCCACCCAAAATCTTTAATTTAATCACATCTGTAAAGTCCCTTTTGCCACATAAAGTAATATTCAGAGGTTCCAGGGACTAAGACCTGGACATTTTTGGGAGCTATTATTCACTCTACCACAGCTTCATTTTTGTCTTGCCTTTGTTTTTACTTCTAATAAATGCAATAGCCCATGTATTCAGCTCAGTAGGTGGTTTCCATGATGTACCGTGAGTAATCCTTATCTTTCCTGTCACAGACCAATATTCTGGAAAATCAAGAATGTCTTCCTTCTTGAGCAGCAAAATCTTTTGGGCAGAATGAGTCAGATATGTATTTGCGATAAGGAATATCTTTCCAATTTTCCACATGGACAGAAAATTTCCTTCACATTTGGTTAAAATAAGATGGCAAGAGACAGTTTGCTATAGTGACTAAAGACACGACACTAGGAAGCAGACTGCATGGATTCTGCTTCCACTTACCAGCCATGTGATCTTGGACAACTCTGTGCCTCAGTTTTCACCTCTGAAAATGCAGATGATAAGAGCATCAACTCCAACTGTTGTTGCAAGAATTAAAGGAGTTATATTATAAAGCATTTAGAGCAGCATCTGGTGCATAGCAAGCAATTAAGAAATATAAACTGTAACAGTCATTATCATTGCACTTGATCAGTCACTCAGTTATTTTGATCAGGAACTCCTAATGTCCTATTTCATCTTGAAGACTTAGAATTCTAAAGTTTTTTGACTATTTAATTCTATGGTAGTCAGAAACTAGAAATGTTAATAGACATCTGTAATGGTACCTTCTTGGAAGAAATTTTTCATGATTTTGCTCTGCTTTTCCAGATGTCATTACTCCAAATGGCTTGAACGTTAAGAAATTTTCAGCAGTACATGAGTTTCAAAATCTACATGCCATGTATAAGGCCAGGATCCAGGATTTTGTTCGAGGCCATTTCTATGGGTATGCTTTTCTTTACTGAAAAAAATCAGCAAATGATTTTAGTGATCTTTGGCATAGAGGAAACAGGATTGATATTATAAAAGTTTATCTTTCCCAGCCCACTTTGCACTTTGACAGAATTCGTGTGCACATTTTGTTGCTGCTGTTTTACTTCATTTGAAACTGTTTTGTTTTGTTTTAGTCATCTTGACTTTGATCTTGAAAAGACTTTGTTCCTTTTCATTGCTGGGAGGTATGAATTTTCTAACAAAGGAGCCGACATCTTCTTAGAATCCTTATCCAGGCTAAATTTCCTGCTGAGGGTAAGAAATTTCTGGAACATGATAAAATGCTCTTTTAGGGAGAATTTTCTCCTGTGGGAAGTGAAGAACTTTCTGGCTACCTAAATCTTTTTCAATATAGTTTATGATTTTAAAAGGCTTAAAGCAATAACCCTATTCTAAAAATTACTTCTGCCCTTAAGTTACATATTAAGGTTGTCACGTTGTTCACTTATGTATTTGTTGTCCATATTGTCAAGTATATTTTTTAAAAAGTCCCACAAGCTTATTACATTGTATGTACTATGTTTTAGGAAGTCATTATAACATCCCTTACAATTCATTGGAATTTGTAACCAATTATAATATAAATATGGAGAAATCAATCAAATGAAAAACAAAACATAATTTTTGGGTTTTTTTACTGATAAAGACTATAATAGAAGATGTGGCTTGGGTAAACGGCAATAATGGGCTTCCTAATGTTGAACTCTGATATTAGACTTACCCATCCATTGCCATTATCTTCTGACCCAAAACAGGTCTTCAGAGTGACATTTACCATGGGGCTGACAGCCAAGCACTAGAGCACTTGCTCTTGTAGGAAGGGGCAGACACGCACTCACCAGCCACTGTTCCTCCCAAACTCACTAACCACTCTTTATTCCTGAATATAGAGAATCTACAAGTGTTAAGCTAGGGATATCCTGCCACATGGAAACACGTACAAGGGGAAAGCAGATTCCTACTCCCAACAATGTAGAATCGTTTTTCACTCAGAAGATAGGAGTTAAAATGAGTTCCCAACTAATCCAGCAATAAAAATGCGCCAATAGAAGCAACTGTGGAGAATGGCACCAAGTCATTGCTATTGATTGATGTTATTGACATATATTCTAATCACATCACATAGAAATATAAAATAACAGTAAAGCACTTGTAGGAGACCAATGTAGAATTTAAATCTTATTGAGATACCAAGATAATAAAAAATTTCCTGATCTCTGTACTACTCTCTGGTTAAATTTTTTTTCTTGAATATAGATTTATTCTTGACTTAGAGCAGACATTATAACAAGTACGCTAAAAAATTTACTACCATTGCCGTTGAGTTAATTCTGACTCATAGCAACCCAGTAGGATACTAAAATCACATTAATAAGAAAGCAATATAGTAATCAAAACCAAAGACTGCATAATAGGACTGAAAAACTGGAATAATTTTATTTCATAATATTTCCTAGTATGTTTCTTTTCAACAAGCTTTATAGTTTTATATAGCTTTATATCATGTTTAGGGACATTATTAATCAATTTATCTGCACAGTTATTAAATATTCACCTTATTTTTACACGTGAAAGAAAAGCCTATAACTATTTTTTAGACATCAAAAATAATTGAAATACTTGGAAAAATTAAAAGAAGTCACACTCTTTCCATAGAGTTCAAGTATTCTTTAATGGCACATGGGCTACTCCTGGGGATGAGTTTCCTGTTCCATGACTTCTGTAGGTTTCCTGAATAGCATGTCAGGCCCTGGAGTTCAGAGACCACATATTAGATGGCAAAGTGCCCCACTCAAGGAATAGTCAATTGTTTCCAGAATACATGCACATTCACATGTTCATGGTTTTAAGGGAATTTATGTTTTCATTCCCAGAGCTGCTTGATACATCATTTCCTTCTGAAAGACACTAGGCCAATGGTATTTTCGGGAAGAGAAAAAGAAAACATAGATTTTAGAGTCAGAAAACACCAGTTTGAGTCCCAGCTCTGCCACTAACCTATTACAGGAGCTCAGACAAAATGCGTAAACTTTTGTGCCCCTTCATTCTACATTAGTGTAATGAGGAGAGTGATATCTGTTGTACGTACAGGGTTATCACTAAGATTGGATTAAACTGTGTATTTAAAGCATTCAGCACAGGACCTGCTATACCAAAAATGCTGAACATGTGCTTGTGCCTTTCTATTAGAGCTAGAAAACAAAATGCAATGTCATGAGAATCAATAAATTTAATATAAAAGTATATTAAAAAAGAATAAATGAAAATTAAATTACTTATTAAATTTCCAATCTGAAATTTTAAGGGACTATAGGTCGCTATGGGTCGGAATCAACCTGATGGCCAATAGGTTTGGTTTTACTCTTAGCCTTGTAACATTAGCTCACGTTTACCTTATTTTTTTTTAACCGTCAAAAGACACAATGATATCAATAGCAATTAGTTTATATATTTCCGATGATCAATGCCGTGGAAATATTTTACGTCTGAATCTCGACTGAAAGCCAGATTTAAATTTAAATTTCTCAAAAAGTCTCAGGTACATGGGTATGATTTATATGTGAATTATAAACAAGTATTCTTTTTCTCTAAAGATACTTAAAAACACTATTTTTTCAAGTTCAAGGTCCACCTGGTGTACGTTTTATCTTTGATAGCTGACTCTGCTGTGTTTTCTAATCCCTCATCAGATGCATAAAAGTGACGTCACAGTGGTGGTGTTTTTCATTATGCCTGCCAAGACAAATAATTTCAATGTGGAAACCCTCAAAGGACAGGCAGTGCGAAAACAGCTATGGTAAACTCACACCCTGTTAACGTTCTCAAGCAATAAGTATAAAGGGATGTTTTTAAGTGAATGCTCTCTGACATAGCTTCATGAACTGTGTTTTTAAGAACTTGTAAGATTATTATAGTACAATTGCTACTTGGTTCTCTTCTCTTTGTGTTACTATGTTAGATTATGTAATATTTACAAAATTGTGTTACTATTTAAAATAAAACAACTTTGGAATGTGTTTTTATGGAAGAAGAAGAAAGTCTCTGTAGAAATCTTTAAAGTAGGATTGAATTGTTTTTTCAACCTTTTATTGTGGGCATTTTCAAACATGCAAAAATCAGGAGGTTAGTATAATGATTCCTATTTAGACGTCAACCAGATTCAACAATTATCAGCTAATTCCCAATCTCATTACATCTACACTGCCATACACTCCCCCTCCCTCCCGTCCTCTCTACCCTTGATTATTTTCAAGCAAAAAAGGGATTGGATTTTAAGCTCTCTGGGCTGGTCAGAGTGTTCTGCTGCCTTAGCTCTAGAGATTTTAACTCAATCTAAATCGGCAAATAGAAAAATAATGGAAGAGGCTATGCAAAGGGATCTGTATCTTTTCAGAGAATGCACGGGCAAAACAACAGCACTGTCAAAACAAGGAGAAATTAAAACTTATGGCACTCTGTTTAAACGATAAATCTTTTTATTTCACACAGGGACACTGCACATTCTGTGAAGGAAAAGTTCGGAAAGAAACTCTATGATGCTTTATTAAAGTAGGTACTTGGAATACTTAATACTAAACATTTAGGACTTTACTATCCAAATGTAACAAGTCAGACACTATAATGTATTTATTTTGTTCCAAATATGAAGAATTAATAGCCTTTGAAGACATGTTACGTCATGTAAGCAGGTTTTGTTTTATGATCTATTTGAGAAATATTTGTAAATACGTTGTACAAATGAGAAGATCTTTGTATACGTGAACGTGTCACTGTCGAGTCGATTCCAACTTACAGCTACCCTATAGGACAGAGTAGAACTGCCCCATAGAATTTTCAAGCAGCATTGGTGGATTTGAACTGCCCACGTTTTGGTTAGCAGCTGTAGCACTTAACCACTGCGCCACCAGGGTTTCCTTTGTACACATACGCAGGTTCTAACTCAGTAAGAACCACATTAAGGGCTAATATGTCAATCGGAAGCTGAGGGAGATTTCATGAGATTTTAAATCAAAATATATATTGACTTAATATATATTCAATCTATATTTACTTAATAATAAAGTTTATATTGATATTACATGTATTTGTTATAGTATGAAGAAAAACTGGTTTGTCTCCTGTTCCGTGGTGGAAGGCCGGCAACATTTCTTTTTAACCAGTAAAAAAAAAAAAAAAAAAAAATCAGTTTAGACATGAATATGTTATGGAAACTTTAGAGTGTAGGAGTGTAGTAATCAAAAGTGAACCAAATATAATGACAGTGTCCTCCTGATGGTCAACATTAAGGTTTTAATAATGAATTTCCATTATCATTTATACTATCAAAGGTGTTGTTTTATCAAACTTCTCCATGTATTAGAAATTTGGGAGTTTCATCAGGAAACTATGTTTGCTTTACTTTTAGTGTGTGTGTGTGTGTGTGTGGAGATTCAATTTTTTGTTTTTTGAAGGGAACTGTTCTAATTATTACCTAAAGAAGTAAAGTTATACAATTACATTCAAGGACATAAGTTAAAGCAATACTTTAAAACCAACTTACTGGATAGTTAGGTGAAAAACAGAGCAAACAGAGCAGGAATAGAAAGAGAAATGAACTGAAGGACAATTTAGACTAGGACAATGATCTATCAGTTCTAGAAGCTTTTGTTATCTGAAATGTCATAAATCACATTATTTCCTTCCCAGCTCCAACAACGTCTTCATTGAAATCTCAAAGCAGCATTCTCAAGAACTGATAATATTTATCATTTTGTTAGGATTCGCAATTCCAATCCAGTAGCCATCAGGATATTGAATAAATGCCAGGCCTTGCATTTGACCATCATCAGATTTCTTCACAAACTTGACCCCCAGTCCTTCAGATCTTTTACAAGCACCATGTACATCAGGAACAGCAATGCCAGTGTGACCAAATCCTCGAGGGTCTGAATTGCCATTGTGGTAACTCTGGGTCGCATCGTCTTCAGTGCCCCCATTGTGTGTCAGCTCAAGTGTAGCTTTTCTGGAGAACACCCATGCTACTTTTTCATCTGCATCTTTGGGGATGTCATTTTTATCTTCATAAGCCAAGAAATAGAGTGAAAATTTCATGGTGGGGAAATCTAACTTTTGGAGCAGCGTCATTCCAAGAATTCTAGTATAAAAATCCAATGACTTCTTAGGATCTTTAATTCATAGCATGGTCTGCTGCAATAGAAAATCATATAAAGCAGTTGGCTCTGAAATTGCAAGTTCCCAGACTATTTGGATTGCTCATCTCGGTCTGCTGTTACACTCTTGATTGTCTCCGTTTCAGCAAGCGGTTGAGACAGAGCAAAGCACCTCCTGACATCCAGACACTGGCCTGGCACTCAGACTTAGGCCTTTGTTTTCTCCTTGGTTCTGGGGTCTGCATCAGAGCAGCAACTGAAGGCAGCCTCGTTGGTGAGGCCGCCGGATTCAGGCTGCAGGTCCGCCATGGCCACACTCCAGTATCACACGCCACAAGTCCAGGGAACCCAGCAGACACTGACCTGGAGATTCAATTATTAACTTTATTCAAGAACAGTGACTATAATTTATTCAGCATCCCAACCACAGAATTAAAGATGCATTTACAACTCAAGTTTGGTTAACCGGATGGTAGGCAACATCTCAAGATAATTAGCTGACTGATGAACATTAGTTGAAATAGAACTCTCCATAAAATAGTGTTGGCAGATTATTTTTTATTGAATTAATAAGCTTTACTTTTAGACCAGTTTTTGGTTAACATAAAAATTGAGCAGATAGAACATAAAATTCCTATGTTCCTCCTCACAATTCACCCTATTATTAACATCTTACATATAGTATGGTACATTTGTTATGATCAATAAAAGGTGATACATTATTATTAACTAAAGTCTATAGTTTACATTAAGCTTCACTCTGTCTCGTACAGTTCTATGGACTTTGACAAATGCATGATGTCATGTGTCCATCATTACAGCATCACACAGAACATTTTCACTACTCTAAAAATTCATTGAGCTCCATCTATTAAAAGGAGTTCTGGTGGCACAGTGCTTAAGTGCTTGGTCCATGGTATGAAAAAGTATATATTGATATTACATATATTTGTTATAGTATGAAGAAAAACTGGCTTGTCGATGGTACGAACTTACCAGATGTTCCAAAGGAGAAAAATGTGGCAGTCCGCGTTGGTAAAGATTTACAGTCTTGGAAACCCTAGGGGGGCAGCTCTACTCTGTCCTATAGGGTCACTATGAGATGGAATCAACTCAATGGCAACGGGGCCACCAATTAATCTTTATCTCCTTTCCCCAGAAGGTTTGGCAGCCACGGATCTTTTCACTGGCTCTATAGTTTTGTCTTTTCCAGAATGTCATATAGTTAGAATCTTTGAGTTTGTAGCTTTTTCAGACTGACTTCTTTCACTTGACAATATATGTTTAAGTTTCTTCTATATCTTTCTGTGCCTTGATAGCTCAATTCTATTTATGAAAAATTTTCCATTTATTTTTAAAGTGTTTAGAACAGTGTCTGTCACAGGAAAGCACTGAATTAGTGCCAGTTGTTTTTATTTTTACTATTAACATTATTTTCCCCACAGAGGAGAAATTCCTGACATGAACAGTATTCTGGATCGAGATGATCTAACAATTATGAAAAGAGCCATCTTTTCAACTCAGGTAATAAAGCAAAAACATATCTACCATTTCCCATAACTTTTAAATCAGTATTTTGATTTGTGGGCGTGTGCTAATTTGGGAACTTTTTTAACCTGAGAGCTAGAAAAGACATTCTTATGTATTCATCTAAATGACAACTTTGTATTTTCTCTGTCACGAGTGGTTTTGGGGTCCTGTTTTAAAGTGTCATAAATCTTGTGTTTGTACACAATTACAAAATTCAATTACAAATCCATTTGGAATCCAATCGGAAAACTGTGTATCTTGCAAAAACAAAAAACCTAAACTTTTCAAAAAGCGTAGAATTTTGAGTCACAATAGAAAAAATGTGTATGTTTCAAAGTTAAGTGGAATTATTGCAAGAAGGAAAACCAAAGTGTGCATTACATGTGTTCTGAAGCTCATGTTCTAGCAGTCATAACAGTGAAGCACTGGGCACCAGGAGACAGCCCTTTTGGAAGGAGTTGGGAGAGTAACTCTTTTTGAGTCAAGCTCTCAGGTCACCTTCAATTAAGTCCCAGAAGCAGTCAAGAAGTCGAGGCCTTTCATATAGTGGCCATAGGTGAAAAACAAAAGCTTCATGTGCTCAAAATATCAGAAGGAAGTTCTCCAGCCTATTATTTTCCTCTGAAACACAACACTTAGTCATCATCATTAGGGCATAAAGGCTGGATACAATGCTGCCAATGGCCTCTTCTTGAAATGAGTCACACTTATTAATTCTTTCTACAAATTGACATTTTCTTCCCTCCATTACTTCAGAGACATTCTTTGCCTCCCGTGACCACTCACAACATGATTGATGATTCCACCGATCCCATCCTCAGCACCATTAGACGTATTGGACTTTTCAACAGCCGCACAGACAGAGTCAAGGTAGAACTAATTGTTTATGTAGGACACTTCAAAATTATGTAGAATATATATTTTTGAGAATTTATTAGGAACTTCCCTTACTTGTTTTAGCATCTATCAGAAATAATTTTAAATGATAACTCTAAAGAAAATTAATTCTGCCTTGTGTCTTAGGTAATTAGAGTATAACGAATATTTTGGAATTATTCTTGAAAATTGAAGAATAGTTATGACTTTGAGTCATAATTCTAACATTTATTTTTATTGTATAACACTGTAAATAAGCATAAGAAAATTACTAAATTTTAGCGGGTACAAATATTTTCTATAAGTATTACTTTGATTAAAGAACCCTGGGTATTAACACAAATCCCATGTTTGTTTCTTCCTGATACAGTGTAATTTAAGGGGATCATGCAAGAAGTTTCCAATTTCAGAGAATGTGACTAATGGTGCTTTTGTGTAATTTTCTACAGATCTAGTCATTTCTTTTTAACCCTTGAGTTCCTACAAGGACCAGACACCGTGCTAATCGTTGAGGGCAATTATATGAATAAGACCTGATCTCTGCCCTGTGGAGCTTAGTCTCTATAATGTTTACTGAGGGCCTCTCATGTTCTAGGTGTTGGGGACAATGAGGAACATGTAAACAGAGAACTGCTTATCCCTCCTCAATTCCATTGAGCTGTCTTCAAGATCAAATTGTCACAGCTTTTATCCATTGTTTCAATGCCCCCACTTTCTCTTTTATCTTTCACCTTTAGCAGATGACCTGAGAATTCAATATAAGTGAGTGTCCTTCCTTGCTGGCCCCACATATAGATTTTGACCTATTCTTACTTCTTTTCCTTCAGATTCTAAGGACTGTTCTAGGATCTCATTCTCTCCCACATTCTTAGGAAACTTGCCCTGTTTACCCTCTTCTATGTTAGACATATCTTCTTTAACACTAGCTCTTTCTCTTGCTATCTACAAATACTCCTTAACATTCTCCACCTTAAAAAAAAAAAAACTTTGTCTTAACCCTGTCTCCCTCTGATGTTATTAAATATTTCTTTTCTTGCCTACTCTTCCCTGCAAAACTGCTTAGGGTTAAAAAAAAAAAAAAGTGAAGACACACACACACACAAAGAAATAAAAACATAGTGCCTTGTTGATATTTAATCCACACTGGCAGCATTGAGATCAACTTTGGTCAATTCAGAATTAAATATTTTATTTTTTATGTTATTAGCTGCATTTCTTAAAAAATTGACACTAGCTCAAGGCCTATGCTAGTGTACGTACCTGTTTGATCATCTGCACGCTTTTAGAATTCTGTAGAGTAGATTTTAACTCTCCGAGTGGATTGATATGAACGTCACCACTGGATTCAGCAAACGTTGCAGGTTATTCTGCATTTGAATTTAGTTATCATCTATCCAGCTTCAGCGGCATGATACAGTGAAAAAAGCCCCAGACTGCGAATTTCCGGTCTGAACCCGGGGCTACTACTCTGTGAAAGTAAACTAGCATCCTGGGACCTTAGTTCCCTTCTGGGGTGAAAAAAGGGTCAAACAGGATTTTTGGCTCGTAGTGATTAAGGAACTGCTGTGAGCTGGAGGCTCTGCAATGGGCTTTTGTATATGGGATCTCATTTAATCCTCTCAGTAACCCTGGGCTGACCTCTAATATCCCTTTCTCAGCCCCGGGTTTCTGTGATCGGCTGTTGTAGGACGCAGAAGAGTTATTTTCTTGTTTTAGTGGTGCTGTCGTTCTGTTTAACTGGGAACAAAAGGAATGAGCCATGCATGGTGTTTCCATGCTCCAAAATGGGCTTTACCCTAAACTTGGAAATGCCAAAGTAGGCACATCGTTTTTCACATCCCTTTTCCAATTCTTCACCAAGAGAGTGCAATGGGCTGCTCATACAGTCATTATCTATCTTTCTTTTTTCTAGTGTAGTACTTGGCTCTTAATAGGAACTCAAATCATGTTTTGTGGAAGAAAATATCTTATCCACTTTTTCTTTGCCATTTCGTGATTCTTATGAGTGAACAGATCACCATTTTTAGGTACTGGCTTTGTACATTTAACCATGCTATTTCTTCTTTAGTCTGACTTATCTCCTATTCATGGCTCTACTGAAACATAATTAACGCCTGTAAAGTGCTTGTGCATCAGTGAGTTACCACTCTCCATTGCGATGGAGACTACAGACAAGTTTTTACTTCAATCCTTGGCACATGATGAGATTAGAAAGTAATGAAACAAATTCCAAATTTAGTAATTTACCCTCTTTATGTCTCGCTTTACTAGTTTCTAACGTTAGCATAAAGAAAACGCTTCTTCTCATCTCAGTGTTTCTAGAATTAAATGAGTTAATATACGTAAAAATTACCCATATAAAGTGTTATACAAATGTGGTTATCGTTATTCTTACATACCCATATTAGGGTTTCTCTTCAAGGTAATCTCATTGGCAGAATGTACACCTATCCCGTGAGTAAAAAAAGAAAAGTGTAATGTTCTTGTCAAAAAAGAAGAAGTTTTTCTGCTTTCTTTTCCTTCTTTCCTAAACAATTCTGTTCTAAAGTTATTAGGCAGGGCAACACAAGATAGGCACCTGCACCGCAAGGGGATGGGTGTTGTGGTGGTCCAGGGAATGACATCAGAGCCCAAGCAGGGTGAGGAAGATCCACACGGTGGCGCGGGGAGGGTGTGGGGGGATCGGGGGAAGAGGCCTGTAGCAGGGAGTCAGAGCCTGAGTGTGGAGAGAAGGGCATATGCTCACGGGAGGGAGTGGTGGCGGAGAAAGGAGATTAGTTATGCAGAGGGGTATTGATTGAATAAGTAAATAAATTAAAGATAACGGAAGCCAGGTAGCTCATGTTGGAGAAACCCATTAACCCATGGTTGTCGGGTCAATTTCAACTCATAGTGACCCTTTGGGACAGAGTAAACTCCCCCATAGTGTTTCCAAGGAGCAACTGGTGGATTCGAACTGCCCATCATTTGGTTAGCAACCATAGCTTTTAACCACTGCACAACCAGGGCTCCCATGTTGGAAAAAGGAGGTATAAATATGGAAAGCGAGAAAACTAGACTAACCCCTGAGGTGTTGGATTAGAATTGGAGGTGTGAAATTAGTATAAAATTGGGGAGATGGGTGGATGGAAGGAAAGAAGGAAAGAAAGGAAAGAAAGAAAGGAAAGAGAGAGAGAGAAAGGAAGGAAGGAAGAAAAACACTATTGTACATCACTTGGCTAACTCATGCCTGGGTTATGTGAGGGTGATCCCCTCTTTCTTCTCAAGTTGGGAACAAATTGGGAAATAAGACAAAAGTGTCAGCTGTTAGAGAACCAAACATAATGTTTGTTTTTGATAAAGGCTGGATTGGAACATGAGAGCCAAAATGGGCGTTCTGAGGGAAAATCAAGTTTGCAGAGCAGATACTTTGTGTGTGTGTGTCTGTGTGTGCTTTTTAGGTGAAAAGTTTACAGTTTAGTTTCTCATACTAACGTTTATACACACATTGTTATGTGACCCTAGTTGCTCTGTCTATACTGTGACAGCACACTCCTCCTTTCTGCTCTGGATTTCCCATGTCCCTTCAACTATCTCCTGTCCCTTTTTGCCTTCTCATCTCACCTCCAGACAGGAGCTGCCCATTTAGTCTCATGTAGCTACTTGAGCTAAGAAGCACTCTCTCACGAGTATCATTTTATGTCTCATAGTCCAGTCTAATCTTTGTCTGAAGAGTGGGCTTTGGGAATGGTTCCAGTTTTGGCAGAGCAGATATTTTACCTCTACAGGATGAAAGGGGGAAAAAAAAAAAATCCCAGGCTCTTTTCTTTCTATTTTCCTTTTCAGTGTTTTTCCGCGAATCTTGAACACAAGTATTCTACAATACTGAAGTAACCAAATCCTAAGAGATTTTTGGTTTTTATTTCTTTTTTCCTCTTTTATTCTCATGTGAATTTTCCTTTATTAGGTGATTTTACACCCAGAGTTCCTATCCTCCACCAGCCCCTTATTACCCATGGATTATGAAGAGTTTGTCAGAGGGTGTCATCTTGGGGTATTTCCATCATACTATGAACCCTGGGGCTATACTCCAGGTATGTGAAACGTATATATTGTGGAATATTTTGAATTGTTTGCATATTATTTCCTTCACATGCATATAACATTCAAAACTGATACGTAGTTTCTACTAAGATTTTTATTTTGAAGCTTGTTTTAAAAATAATCTTGGTTGGATCTATCTCAGGGGTCAATTTTATGCTTTGTAGATCCTGACCTAAGAATAAGGACAAAGATTACGTAAGTAAACGGGAGCGTGGTTGGGCATATATTAGTGGGTATCTGAGCTATTACCTCATTGCATTCCAAATAAAAAGACGGTTTTATAAAGGTTACACATTATTTAGTTATTTCGACTAGTCTCTTCCATTAAAGTGAAGGAGAAATGGACTGCAAGTAGGGTTAATGTGAGCAAAGTGGTGCAGCAATATTGTTTTCAAAACTTACTTCAGAATACTTTTAAAGAAAAATTAACAGGTGTATTTAATTTTTAGTAGGTAATACATTCACATAGTTAAAGATATGAATAGTGTAAAAATATGTATAAGGAAAAGTCTTCGCACCCTGTACTCAAAAAAGAGGTACTTTTAAGAAAAAAAAAGCAGTTCAGCATGGAAGTATTGTGACCAATGATATTCCATCCAGAGGCTCTCATCCCCCAATTTTTTCATTACAAATGGTGTATTCTCAGAGCCACTGTCTACTTTTCTTCTCTGGCCCCTGCTAACTTGGTTGTCATTAGTGTCAAAGAGAGCAATTTTTATTTGTACTGAAATTCCTAATTCTAAGGGAAAAAATACTTGAAATACATACCAAGGCAAAGGAAACAATAATGACTTTTCCATCTCTTGTTAGGAACCAGAGATTTTCTTTCTGCTTTAGACATAGTTCCAACTGTTTTTAAAAGAAAAGGTTCAGGACACATTTTTATTTATAGTTGATCAAACTCACGCTGCTATCTGTCTCTCAATGCCATCGCTGATATAAAGCTGAAACAAAGAGACAATGTGGCCATGGTTCAGTGGATCATTGGCTGAATTACAAAGAGAAAGAACTTTTTCAAATATTTGCATTCTGATCCCAAAACTTAAATATAGAATTTTAAATTATACATAAATGAGATCCTATAATCTTTATGCTTTATAGCATGCTTAGTATCTCACATCTTTTGGCATAATGTCGTATTCTATTATTCCAGGTTCCACCAAAAATAAATAGCTATAAAAACATTGAAACTTCTTGGGAAAAACAGACAAAAGGTTACCACTTCTTGTAACATGACATAGAATAGTTATTTATCTGACTCCTCTGTCTCCCTTGTAGTTCTAAAAATTGCTATTGATATCAGTCCCACTTTTGTAAATGACCGCATAAATGTCTTAAATTGTTTAGGACAGAGTATCTTTTGAGATGTGTAAAACTCTCATTTCATTGCTGAACTTAATATTTTGTTATTGACCCTTGCTTCTATTATTTCTAGTAAGTAATACAATTAATTACTGAAGTATCAAGGACAGACAAGCACAAATCCAAATCCATGAGTGACTGAGGGAACGTGAGAAGTCATTTATGTTGGGTAAAGAACATGTCATAAAACTAACAACAAACCTTCCACCAAAAATGTCATTTTATAGGACAAAGTTAGTAATCAAAAATGATAGGGAAGATACATTCAGTGTTCTAAAATAAAAGGCAGAGGAGATGTTATAAAAGATAAACAGAAGAAAGAGTTTGAGGAATACTCCAAAGGGAGTGAATCATTCTGTTTAAAATTAACTGACTCGAGTTGGCCATTCCTCACCTAACCTTGTATTGTTACAGATACAACAAGATCTCTGGTAGAATAAGTTTGGCATTACCATATTAGATAACTCTCTTTTCTTTTTGGTTCCCAATAATCGTTCTTTGTAAGACTAGGTATGACTCATTTCAGTAAGTATTCATTACACCTGTGTTTTGAGTTCTGAGAGAACCTGTTGGATATCAACACTTATTTCATTAAATTCGTTTAATGAATATTTACCGTGCTTACATGAGCACAGTGCTTGACATTTTACTGCAGAGTGTGGTAATGAGTCTTTAATAAAAAAATAAAGATCTGTGAACTTCATGAAATTTCAGGCAAAATTGTGTACACATTTGTATGAGATTATTTTCTGGGGAGGAGTTCCAGAGTCTTCATCAGATTCTTAAAGATTCTCACCCACCTTCCCCTTCCGCAAGGCAAAAAGGTTAGAGAACCACCGCTCTCTGGTGATAGAGCTAAGCCATGAGGAAATACTTGCAGAGCGCCAGATAAGGCCACTGTCTAAGTGGGATTACTTTATACATAATGGGAGATCTTTTTTTTTTTTTTTTTTACATCCATCCCCATTACCCAATCAAGAGTGATTTCAAAATCAAATATAAATTCCTTGTTTAAAATGCAGACATCCTTGACAGCAGTAACTTTTTAAAGACAAAATACATGTTTTCTGAAAAACAAGTTTTGAGTGAACTGGAAGGAGGACTGAAAGAAACCATGAGTTCATTGAGCATTTGAGAAAGTGGAATGGAGAAGTCAGTCATGTCCAAAGCATACTTAACCTACCTCATAATCTTTCCAGGTGCTTAGAAACACGGCCTATGAATAGAGCAAAAAATAAAACCAGCTGGTGTTAGAGAGGTTGTGTATCTTTGCAGTTATGAGTGAGCTCTGCAGCTGGGGCACCTGACCTCAAATCCCAACTCTACCACTTCCTGGCTTTGTGAAGTCGGGCAAGTTATTTAAGCTCTCTGAGCCTCCATTTCTTCACCTGTAAAATGGGAACAATGATTGCCTCGCTTCACATGGTTGTTCAGAAGTTTAGATGAGTTAATACATGTGAAGAGCTTAGGACAGTGGCCGGCACAAAGTTAACACCATCATTATGTGGTGGACTGCAGCTTTTTTCACTTCTTTATGCCTAAGAGATATAGGAGCTAATCTGAAGCCAAGCCTTTCTCTATGTCTTCTGGCAGCTGAATGCACTGTGATGGGTATTCCCAGTGTGACAACAAACCTCTCCGGCTTCGGCTGTTTCATGCAGGAGCACGTGGCTGATCCTACTGCATATGGTGAGGTTTCTCATCATTACCCTGACCCTGGGAGAAGTGAGCTTTAGCCAAACAAAACACAGGGTCTTTCTAGAGCCAAACTCTAAAGTTATCCTGATAATTAAACTCGTGTTTATATTTTTTGTGTAATTAAAGGTAACTGTAATTATGTGATCCATGGATAATAGCATTTACGGAATGCCATAAACTTTAAAGATATAGTGCAAAAGTCAAACTGAAAAAGGAGTGCTAAGCTTGGGCAATACCTTGTCCTTTTACCATTTTTTCCCTCTGAACACGTTTGGCTCTCTACTTCCTAGATGTGATGTCACAATAACCAGGGTCTTACCCAACCAGTTGCCATAGAGCCAATTGTGACTCATGGCGACCCCATGTGTGTCAAGTAGAACTGTGTTCCATAGGGTTTTCAAAGGCTGATTTTTCGGAAGTAGATTGCCAGACCTTTCTCCCTACATGCCTCTGGGTAGACTAGAACCACCAACCCTTCGGTTAGCAGCATGGTAACAGTTTGCACCACCCAGAGACTCTAACCAGGGTCTTAGAACACCTATACTGCTCACTGGTACTGTTCTCAGGGTCCATAATAAATCAGCAAAATTCACTTAAATTGTTTAAGATGGCAGGAGAATTTGCATATCACTATCTATGTCCTTGTTGCCTAACAGCAAGGAAAGTTAGAATGTGACGGATTCTCTGCCTACACATTGCCAATCCCCTTGGGTCTTTTCCAGTTGCACTGTCAAGCTTCCTTTCTCCTCAGGCTAGAGCTGTAGTTCTCAGCCATGTGCGCAGTGGAAACACCGAGGAGCTTAAAAAACCCTGATACCCAGGTCCTGCCTCTGGAGATTCTGGCTAATGAGCAGCCCCATTGAGAATCACTGATCCAAGGTGTCCCCATACTGTCATACTTTTTCAGCCAGACCTACTTTGTTGGCTGTGTTGGTGACAGTTGTAAACCATGAGAAAAAATCATAGAGGAAATAAAACGTTGGAAGGGAAAGAATAAAGCAGAGGCAATATGGCACACAGAGAGTGGATAATGCATGCGATCTAAGACAGAATCAGAGACATCGTGAGGAATAAGAGAAAAAATGTTTTAGGATTAGCTCTACTTTTACCTGTCCTTTGACTTTTATGCCCTTCAGGTATTTACATTGTTGACAGGCGGTTCTGTTCTCCGGATGATTCTTGCAACCAGCTGACTAAGTTTCTCTATGGATTTTGCAAACAGTCACGCCGCCAAAGGATTATCCAGAGAAACCGAACTGAGAGGCTCTCAGATCTTCTGGACTGGAGATACTTAGGCAGAGTAAGCAAGTTTGTTATAATCACAGAAGACTACTTTCAAAATTCCACTGCAATATAAAGTTTGATTCTAGTCATAATCTGTAAAGTTAATTCAATATCAAAACTGTTAAAATCTCAGTGATTCTTTCCGGTACTTTTTCACTTATTATGAGCTTGCAAAGTCCTAACCCTAACCCTTCACATTAGCTCAGAGTCCATAATTATAAATTCATCAAGCTCTAGTACTAATCTTACTAGTTATTCTCTTGTTAGTGCTTAACTGGATGTTTTACAGGTATGCGTAAATTTTTAATGAAAAATTTTAAGGCAATTTTTTAAAATTTTAATTTAATTTAAAAAATGTTTTTTAAAATTTTTAAAAATGTTTAAGGAAAACATCAAGAGAAGTGTTTCGACGTTTCACTCTAGAGAGATAATGTGATCATATTAATCAATTAAATTTAATTAATCAACCAAATGGAGAAAAGATTGAAGTTGTCAAGGATTTCATTTGACTTGGATCCGCAATCTACACACATGGAAGCAGCAGTCAAGAAATCAAATGATGCATTGCATTGCGCAAATCTGTTGCAAAAGACCTCTTTAAAGTGTTAAAAAGCAAAGATGTCACTCTGAGGACTAAGGTGTGCCTGACTCAAGCCATGGTGTTTTCAGTCACCTCATATGCATGTGAAAGCTGGACAGTGAATAAGGAAGATCAAAGAAGAATTGACGCCTTTGAATTATGGTGCTGGCGAAGGATATTGAATATACCATAGACTGCCAGAAGAATGAACAAATCTATCTTGGAATAAGTACAGCCAGAATGCTCATGAGAGGCAAGGATAGCAAGACTTCGTTTCATACTTTGGACATGTTATCAGGAGGGATCAGTCCCTGGAGAGGGATATCATGCTTGCTAAATAGTAAAGGGTCAGCGAGAGAGAGGAAGACCCTTGATGGGATAGATTGACTCAGTGGCTGCAAGAATGGGCTCAAGCATAGTAACAATCATGAGGATGGTGCAGGACCGGGCAGTGTTTCATTCTGTTGTACATAGGGTCGCTATGAGTAGGAACCAACTTGACAGCACCTAACAACAACAACAACAACATTAATCAATACAGTGGAGAATGAGAATAATAGTGTTTTTCAAAATGACATGGACAGGAAATACCTCCTTACAACCATACAATAAATTGATAAGTACCCAGATGTTCCCATATCTTAGCACCAGATGATCCAATAAAAAATAAATGGACTTTGCCTTCACATAATATTAATATATCTACTTACATACTGTTAACCTCTCCTGACCAAATGAGAAATGCTGCCATTTGTCGAGGATCTATTCATACTAATGCCAGTGCTCATCACAACACTGGGTGATTAATTTTACTATCTCCATTTGGTAATGAAAGCAGAAACATAACGCCTTTAGAAGTTACGTTTATCTAAGGTCAGAAGCAGGATTTTAATCCAGTTTGTTGGACTGTCCAGGCCCCATGTTTTTCCATGCCACACTGCCTCTCTGTAGAATGAAGGCAGTGTTCTCACTGCCTTAGTGCTCAATGCAGAGCTCAGTATGGCCAGTATCCCCCCACCCCCAACTTCTATAATATTTCTTTGCTTATGAATATAAAAATAATAAAACTATAAACTGTCATTTGCTTCCTGATTCTCAAACTTAAGAATAGTTTTGCTACTTTTTAAAAACTATATATTTCATAACTAGGAGAATAGGTTTATATAATAGCTTGGATAGTGATATGTCTAAATCTTCTTTTTTTAACCTGTGAATTGGCTTTATGTCATAGTATTACCGGCATGCCAGGCACCTGACATTGAGCAGAGCTTTTCCAGATAAATTCCACATGGAACCAACATCACCACCAACGGTAAATATTCTGTACATAGTTGATTTGTTTTGAGACCTAAACTTCCTATTTATGATAATTTCTAGTGGTACCTTTTAATTTTGGAGTAGCTAGAAACACAAACTAGCATACTTCTTCATAGTTAAATCAAAGCAGAGTAGAGGAACTGATAGCCTTATACGTGGGGTGAGCAGATAGGCGGCTGACAGATGTCATTGGAAGAGCAGCTCCATACTATCTGGTCTAAAACTCTCCCTTCCTTAGTGCTTGAAACTGTTCCATTAGACATGCATTCTTTTGGAAATTGTTCAAAAATAAACTATGCTAACTTAGCAGGAGGTAAATTTGCCGTCCAAGGAAGCGTTTAAATATAGGGTGACCACTTGGCAAGAGGAATAAAAAGTGAATTCAAGTCCCATAAGAGAAATTAGACTAGATGAGCATTTTGCAACTAGATGTTGCATTTTGCATTGCCCACTAGGGGCGAGAGAGTCTTATAACGTTCGGTTAAAAACCCAGAACCAAACCTGTTGCCGTTGAGTGGATTCCAACCAAGGTTCAATTAGATATTTATCTTTACAAGACTACCGTAGGCCACATTTGTCATCTGATTCACTTAGACGGATATAAGACAGGAAACACGGACTGAAAGCAGGGCAGCCAGCATCAGGTATTTCTCTTCAGGGGGAGGAGACCTTACAGCAGTCTACACAGCCATCTAGAAGCTGCACTTCTTTGCCTCTCCTCCCGCTACTCACCAGGTAACAGATCAACAAGAAGATGAAACCCATACCATTGGGTATGGGATCCACCTTAGCTTAGAAGCTCCATACCCCACTGGAGTCAGTATCTCTTGTAAATCTCCACAGGCAAAGCTTTCATGTTCCCCACGTGGAATATGCCTATGACAAGCATCCCTGAATTCAGGGCTGCCCAAAAGCTAGGATCTCCACCATCACCAAGTATTTATAGATTCTCTATTTATAGATATAATTTATCAGTCAGGGTCACTTGACCATAAACACTTTTGCCTTATAAAACAACTGATACTCCAGGGGAACAGATCCAGAAAGTCAACCCAAGGTGAAATTTGTACGAAAAGAGCAAGGGCTTTCTTAATCTTTTGCTACAAATTCCATCTCCCATGTTTACGACTCTAGCATTCAGAGAGTTAATTGCTTAGATGTGGTCACGCCACTTGATGATAATTCAGCTATATTTATCTACTTAGTCAACTAGTATGTATTGAGCACCTACTCTGAGCCAGGTCCAAGATGCAGGACTCATTAATTTTTTATTCTGCTTTCAGGAAAATATCTGAAGCTTGAAATGACTGTACATGTATGACATTATAATAATGTATATGAATAATTGAAATGCACAGTGGCAAGCACTATAATAATTTTATACATTTGTTTCCTGCTGCAATCATTTTTCATTTTCAGAATGAATGTTATTCATTTTTGTTGCCTCGGTGGGATTACAGTGCCTAACACGTAGTTAGTACTCAGTAGGTCCTTATTAAATGAATTATCTCTATGAATCTTAGTTAGAAAGGCATTCTGATTAAACCTGGAAATATTTGCTTGTTAACTGAAATAACAGCAATTAATGGAACTTCAGAGCCAACTCAGTGGCTTAGCTTCCATGCTTCTTTCTAGTAGTAGCTGTCAGTGGCATGTCCAGGCTTCTGTGTTGAGCAAATCCAAAGGATGACGCAGAGCCTGGAGCAATCAGCAATGTACCACGGCAGCTGACATTAAAGGCTCTGGCATCATCACAGCCCTGGATCAAATCTTGGCTCTGACACTTATGTGCTGCGTGACATTGGGCAATTCATTTCACCTCTCTAAGCCTTAGTTGTTCTTCTGTAAGATGGGAAGAACAAATTTATCAGAGTGTTGTTACAAAGATTAAATAAGGTAACATTTTTATAGCAACTAGCACATATTAGTACTTGATAAGGGATAGCTGTATACTTAATCAATCTTTCTTGAGCTTGGTGGTACCAGAATCAAAATAAATCAAAGTTAATAGTACCTGAACATACCACAGAAAATGTCCAGTTCCGTATTTTATTAAATGAGCATGCACGGTGTTTCCATCATTGAAAAACTTGAAGTCATTGTAATGTTTGTGTCTTATTTGTGTCTTTGGCAGACCGAAGGATTTAAATTCCCCAGGCCTCCATCAGTACCACCTTCTCCTTCAGTGTCTCAGGCCTCCAGTCCTCAGAGCAGTGATGTGGAAGATGATGAGGATGAGCGATACAATGAGGAAGAGGAGGCTGAAAGGGATCGGTTAAATATCAAGTCGCCACTTTCTCTGGGTCATGTTCCTCATGGCAAGAAAAAGCTCCATGGTGAATATAAGAAACTGAATTCCTTACTTGCTGAACAGAGCTGATTTAATGATAATGTAATAAGAATGATTATTTAAAGGAATGAAAATACTATAAATGTCATCTCCTTCTTCTAAGTATGACAATGGAATTTATTCTGTGCCTAGAAAGTAGAAGAGATTAAATGAATGGCATTTTGGAGATTCTTAAAATAAAATCCTAGTTATTTTCCCTGGCTTCCCTTTCCCCAGTAAATTTAGGCATAGGGAGGAGTTTTAATTAAAGAAGAGAAGACTGGAAGTATTTTTTAAATACCGTAGCCGTTTTAAGCAATAAAATTCTTTCTTCTGCTATTGTTTATGTTTGTCATCACTGTGACCCTTTGCCTCATATTCACACAGCTTCTATGCCCTACAAACAGGTCTCTCATTTTCCGCTGAAGGATCCCATCTTAGCCATGAATGTCCACTACCTACATTTTTTAAATAAAAGGTTGGCAGTTCAAACCCACCCAGAGGCTCTGCGGGTGAAAGACCTGGTGATCTGCTCCCATGAAGATTACAGCCAAGAAAACCCTATAGGGAAGTTCTAATCTGTCACATGGGGTCATTATGAGTCAGAACTAACTTGATGACACACAACAACAGCAACACAGATCTTTCCATCAGAGTCTCTGGATGGCACAAATGATTAAGTATTTGGTTAAATACTAACCAAAAGATCGGCAGTTTGAACCCACCCAGAGGTGCCTGAGAAGAAAGGCCTGGTGAACTGTTTCCAAAACTTCACAGTCTTGAAAACCCTGTGAAGTGCAGTTCTACTCTGCATTTGCCATGAGCAGGAATTGATTGGACAGCAACAAGTTAGAGCTTTCAATGAGCATTTGCATTTTGCAAGTAAGTCAGAACCATAACTTTATATCTAGTTTATCAGAGAATCAGAATCCACAAGAAAATAACCTTCTAAACCCAGCTCCTGTTGCATATTTAAAATGCAGTTTCAGAAATCTACAATTCAGGTGCACATTAATGATAGAAAGATGTTACCTTTCTTACTAAACCAATTTTTCTATTGTTTAAATGGAAAGCTGTTTGGAAAATTTAGTTACTCTTCCATCGATGATAAATTGTTTAATCCAAATCAATAAATACATCAATATTTAAAGATTTAAACTATGTCAATAATCTCTTGTTTAATTTTTTTACACATTTAAGTAAGATAATATATCTAAAGGCACTTGGCAGAATAGTTAACATGCTCGGCTGTTAACCAAAAGGTTGGAGGTTGGAGTGAACTCAGAGGCACCTTAGAAGAAAGGCCTGGCGATCTATTTCCAACAAAATGAGCCATTGAAAACCCTATGGAGCACAATTCTACTCTGAGACACATGGGGTCACCATGACTCAGAACTGACTCAGTGGCAACTGTTTTTGTGTGTATGTGTGTGTGCTTTAGATGAAGGTTTACAGAGTAAATTATCTTCTCATTAAACAATTAATACTCATATTGTTTTGTGACATTGACTGCCAGCACCACAACGTATCAACACTCTCCCCTTCTCAACCTTGGATTCCTCGTTACCAGCTTTCCTGTCCCCTCCTGCTTTCTTGTCATTGCCCCTGGGCTGGTGTGCCCATTTGATCTCCTTTTGTTTTATGGGCCTGTCTAATCTTTGGCTGAAGGGTGAACCTCAGGAGTGACTTCATTACTGAGCAATAAGGGTGTCTAGGGGCCATCCTCTCAGGGTTTCTCCAGTCTCTGTCAGACCAGTAAGTCTGGTTTTTTTAGGGGTTTGTTTGTTTGTTTTGTGAGTTAGAATTTTGTTCTACATTTATCTGCAGCTCTGTCCGGAACCCTCTACCGTGATCCCTGTCAAAGCAGTCTGTGTGGTAGCCAGGCACCATGTACTTATGCTGGACTCAGTCTGGTGCACCCTGTGGTAGTTGGGGTCCATTAGTCCTTTGGACTAATCTTTCCCTTGTGTCTTTGGTTTTCTTCATTCTCCCTTCCTCCAGATAGGGTGGGACCAGTGGTGTATCTTAGATAGCTGTTCACCAGCTTTTAAGACTGTAGGTGCTACTTACCTAAGTAGGATGTAGAACATTTTGTTTATAAACTATGTTATACCAATTGAGCTAGATGTCTCCCGAGACCAGCCCTCAGCCCAGTAATTCGGTCCCTCAGGGAGTTTGGATGTGTCTATGAAGCTTCCATGACCTTGACTTGGTCAAGCTGTGCTGACTTCCCCAGCATTGTATACCGTCTTACCCTTCACCAAAGTTATTGTCTATTTAGTGGTTTTCCCTACCCACCCCTCCCCTCTCATAACCATCAAAGATTATTTCTTTCTGTGTGTAAATATTTTCATGAGTTTTTATAATAGTGGTCTCATACAGTATTTGTCCTTTTGTGATTGACTCATTTCACTCAGCATAATGCCATCCAGATTCATCCATGTTGTTGTGAGATGTTTTGCAGATTCATCATTGTTCTTTATCATTGCATAGTATTCCACTGTGTGTATGTACCATAGTTTGTCTATCTATCCATCTGTTGATGGGCACTTAGGTTGTTTCCATCTTTTTGCTATTGTGAATAATGTTGCAATGGACATGGGTGTGCATATGTCTATTCATGTGACAGCTCTTATTTCTCTAAGATATATTCCTAGGAGGGGGATTGCTATACTGTATGGTATTTCTATTTCTACATTTTAAGGAAATGCCATATTGTTTTCCAAAATGGTTGCACCATTTTGCATTCCCACCAGCAATGTATAAGAATTCCAGTCTCCCTGCAGTCTCTCCAACATTTCTTATTTTCTGTTTTTTTTGATTCGTGCCAGTTATGTCAGGGTGAGATGGTATCTCATTGTAGTTTTGATTTGAATTTTTCTAATGGCTAGTGATTGCGAGCATTTCCTCATACGTCTGTTAGCCACCTGAATGTCTTCTTTGGTGAAGTGTCTGTTCATTTCCTTTGCCCAGTTTTTAATTGGATTATTTGTCTTTTTGTTGTAGAGGTGCTGGATTTTCCTATAGATTTTAGAGATTAAACCTTTGTCTGATTTGTCACAGCCAAAAATATTTTCCCAGTCTGTAGATTCTCTTGTTACTCTTTTGGTGAAATCTTTTGATGAGCATATAAGTGTTTAATTTTTAGAAGATCCCAGTTATGTAGCTTATCTTCTGGTGTTTGTGTGTTGTTAGTTATGGCTTGTATCCTATTTATGCCATGTATTAGGGCCTCTAGCGTTGACCCTATTTTTTCCTCTTTGATCTTTATAGCTTTTGGTTTTATGTTTAGGTCTTTGATCCATTTTGAATTAGTTTTTGTGTACGGTGTGAGGTATAGGTCATGTTTCATTTTTTTTTTACAGATGGACATCCAGTTTTGCCAGCACCATTTGTTAAAAAAACTGTCTTTTCCCCACTTAGTGGACTTTGGGCCTTTATCAAAGATCAGGTGACCATATATATACCTACATATCTGTTGCTGTTGAGTTGATTCCGACTCATAGTGACCCTATAGGACAGAGTAGAACTGTCCCATAGGGTTTCCAAGGAGCATCTGGTGGATTTGAACTGCTGACCTTTTGATTAGCAGCCGAGCTCTTAACCACTGCGCCACCAGGCCTCCAAATGGTCGATGGATTTACATATGAGTTCTCCATTCTGTTCCCCTGGTCAGTGTATCTGTTGTTGTACCAGTACCAGGCAGTTTTGACTACTGTAGCTGTATAGTAGGTTCTGAGGTCAGGTAATGTGAGTCCTCCTACTTTATTCTTTTTCTTCAGTAGTTCTTTACTTATCTGGGGATTCTTCCCTTTCCATACAAAGTTAATGATTAGTTTTTCCATATCTGTAAAGAATGCTGTTGGTATTTTAATCATATTTCATTGTATTTGTAGCTCGCTTTGGGTAGAATTGATGTTTTCACAATGTCGAGTCTACCTATCCAAGAGCATGGTATGTTTTTCCATTTATGTTGGTCTCGTTTAGTTTCTTGCATTAGTGTTTTGTAGTTTTCTTTGTATAGGTCTTTTACATCCCTGGTTAGATTTATTCCTAAATATTTTATCTTCTTAGGGGATATTATAAATGGTATGCTTTCCTGATTTCCTTTTCATAGTTCTCTTTATTGTTGTATAGGAATCCAACTGATTTTTGTATGTTTATCTTGTATCCTGTCACTCTGCTGAATCTATTAGTTCCAGTAGTTTTCTTGTGGAGTCTTTTGGGTTCTCTCTGTATAGTATCATATCATCCACAAATAGGTATAGTTTTATCTCTTCCTTTCCAATTTGGATGCTGTCTTAGTCATCTAGTGCTTCTATAACAGAAATACCGCAAGTGGATGGCTTTAACAAAGAGAAGTTTATTCCTTCATAGTCCAGTAGGCTGTAAGTCCCAACGCAGGGCATTAGCTCAAGGAGAAGGCTTCCTCTCTCTGTCAGCTCTGGAGGAAGGTCCTTATGATGCATCAGTCTTCCCTTGGTCAGGGAGCATCTCAGTGCAGGAACCTCAGGTCCAAAGGATGCTCTCTGCTCCCGACACTGCTTTCTTGGTGGTATGAGGTTCCCATGTGTCTCTGCTCACTTCTCTCTTTTATATCTCAAAGGAGATTGGCTTAAGACACTATCTAATCTTGTAGACGTCATCAGTGTAACTGCCACTAATCCATCTTATTACATCGTAGTGATAGAGTTTACAATACATGAGGAAATCCCATCAGATTACAAAATGATACACAATCATACAATACTGGGAATCATGACCCAGCCAAGTTAACAGATATTTTTGGGGACACAGTTCAATCCATGACAGTTGCTCTTTATTTCTTTTTCTTGCCTTACTGCTCTAGCTAGGTCTTCCAGCACAGTGTTAAATAGGAGTGGTGATAAAACACATCCTTGTCTTGTTCCTGTTCTCAGGGGGAATGTTTTCGGCCTTTCTTCCTTAAGAATGATGTTGGCTGTTGGTTTTGTATGGATGCCCTTTATTATGTTGTGAAATTTCCATTCTATTCTTATCTTATTGAGAACTTTTATCAGGAATGAGTGTTGGGCTTTATTGAATGCCTTTTCTGCATCGCTTGAAATGATCAGGTGATTCTTTTGTTTTAGTTATGTGGTGGATTATGTTGATTGATTTTCTAATGTTGAACCATCCTTGCATACCTGTTATGAATCCCACTTGGTTGAGGTTGTTATTGTTTTTATATGATGCTGAATTCTATTGGCTAGAATTTTGCGGAGAATTTTTGCATCTATATTCATGAGAGATCCTGGTCTGTAATTTTCTTTCTTTGTGGCATCTTTGCCTGGTTTTGGTATCAGGGTTATGCTGGCTTCATAGAATGAATTTGGAAGTATCCTTTCCTTTTCTATATTCTGAAATAGTTTAAGTAGTACTAGTGTAAACTCTTCTCTGAATGTTTGGTAGAATTTTCCAGTGAAGCCATCTGGGCCGGGGCTTTTTTTGTTGGGAGTTTTTTTGTTTGTTTGTTTTTTACCTTTTGAATATCTTCTCTTGTTATGGGTCTGCTCAGATTTTTGACCTCAGTTTGTGTTAGTTTAGATAGGTGTTGTGTTTCTAGAAATTTGTCCATTTCTTCTTGGTTTTCAAATTTGTTGGAGTATAGTTTTTCATAGTACTCTGTTATGATCCTTTTTATTTCAGTTGGGTCCATTGTAATGTCCTCCATTTCATTTCTTATTTGCGTTATTTGTATCCTGTCCTGTTTTTCTTTTGTCAGTTTGGCCAATGATTTGTTGATTTTGTTGATTCTTTCAAAGAACCAATTTTTGGTTTTGTTAATTCTTTCCATTGTTTCTCTATTCTCTATTTCATTTATTTCTGCTCTGATCTTATTATTTCCTTTCTTCTGGTGGCTGTGGGCTTCTTTTGCTGTTCTCTTTCTATTTGTTCGAGTTGTGTAGCTTATGTTTTGATTTTGTCCTTTGCTTCTTTTTTGATGTGTGCATCTATTGCTATAGATTGATCTCTGAGCACTGCCTTTGCTGTGTCTCAAAGGTTTTGGTATGGTGTGTTTTCATTCTTGTTTGATTCTAGGAATTTTTTGATTCTATCTTTGAATTCTTCTATTATCCAGTGGCTTTTAAGCAAGGTTTTATTCAGTTTCCATGTATTTGATTTTTTTCCCTTGCTATTCCTGCTATTAATTTCTGCTTTTATGGTGTTGTAATCAGAGAAGATGCTTTGTATTGTTTCAGTGTTTTGGATGTTGTTGAAGGTTGCTTTGTGGCCTAAGATGTGGTCTATTCTGGAGAACACTCCATGTGCATTGGGAAGAATGTGTACTTTGCTGCTGTTGGGTGGAGTATTCTATATATGCTTATGAAGTCAACTTGGTTGATTGTGGCCTTTAGATCTTCTGTATTTTTGCTGAATTTGTTTCTAGATGTTCTGTCCTTTACTGAGAGCAGTGTGTTGAAGTCTCCTACTATTATAGGCGAACTATCAGTTTCTCTTTTCAGTGCTGTTAGAGTTTGTTTTATGTATTTAGGAGCCCTGTCATTGGGTGCGTAGGTATTTATTATGGTTATGTCCTCATGGTGAGTTGCCCTTTAATCATTATGTAATGTCCTTCCTTGTCTGTTTTGGTGGATTTTGTTTTAAAGTCTATTTTATCTGAAATTAGTATTGCCACTCCTGCTGTTTTTTGGCCATTGTTTGCTTGATATATGTATATTTTATCCTTTGATTTTTAATGTATTTATGTATTTGTTTCTATGGTGTGTCTCTTGTAGACAGTATGTTGAAGAGTCCTATTTTTCTATCCATTCTCTCACTCTCTGTCTGTTTATGGGTGCATTTAAGCCATTTACATTCAGTGTGATTATTGATAGGTGTGAGTTTATTGCTGTCATTTTGAAGTGCTTTTTTTGTGGTGCTAATGTTTTCTTTGTTCCTCTTACTCTCCTATACTGAATTCCTTTTATTTGTGGATTTTTTTTTCATTTCTTTCACTTTTGTAGATTTTGTGTTTACTGAAACTTTATGTTTGTCTTCTTTATTTTGATGAGTAGATTTGTTAACTTTCTTTGTGGTAACCTTGAAATTTACCCCATCTTCCTAAGTTTAAACCAGTCTTTTATTACTTGATATTGCCTTGACTTCCCGTCCATCTGAAGTTCTATTCCTACATCAGTTATTCCCTCTTTTATTGTTCTGACATTATTGTCACTTACAGAATGACCTCTCTGGTTCCTTGTTGTAGTTTTTATTATTAGTTTTGTTTTATCCTTGAGAGTTCATTACCTAGGTTGATGCTCTCCTGTGTCCTAGATTCAAGATGTTGTTTCTCTAACTGAAGGTCTCCCTATATAATTCTTGTAAGTTTGGTTTGATTTTTACATGTTCCTTTAATTTCTGTTTATCTGAAAATCTTTTTTTTGCCATCATATTTGAATGACAGTTTTGCAGGATACATTATTCTTGGTTGGCAATTTCTTTTCTTTCAAGGTTTTATATATGTCATCCCATCGCCTTCTTGCCTTCATGATTTCTGTTGAGTAATCAGAGCTTAGTCTTATTGTTTCCACTTTGTATGTGACTTTTTGTTTGCAACTGTTTTTGTTGTTGTTTGCTTTGTTTGGTAGGAACCAGAGCTTCTGCCCTGCACTTGTTCTCCCAGTCAGACTGTTGCACCACTTGACTGCATCCCCTTGCTCCAGTCTTTTATCCTTCCCCCAAGATTGATAAGGCTTAATAAGGAGAGACAAATAGGATTATTGCTAGATGACTATGAAGCAGGGGTGGATTAAGCAGTAAGCAAGGTATTCCTGGGCTTACATTAAGCAAGGTACACATGGGCTTAAAAAAGATGTGGTGAAACCCATGTTAAATTGTGCACTGCAGATTAGTAAGTAAACACAAGTACGCCGATGAGTACCTTGTTTAATGTAAGCCTGGGCATACCTTGCTTATTGGGTAATTCATCCCTGCTCTGAAGTTTTTATCTCTAGAGAGGCCACTAGCTAGTTGGGATTGAAAATTTCCCTTCCATCTAACAGGACTGTCTGTACAAGGCTATCAGCACTGGCATGCAACTCCCTTGGGCAGCTGGCTTCTAGCTGCAAGATGTTTATCTCCACTAGTGTGACCACTCTTCCATCTACAAAAGCCTCCACTACCATATGCTTAGTGTGGGCTTCCTGACCCTTCCAAAACCCCTATAAAAATAAGCAGGAGCAGGGGAGCCCCCCTCAAAGAACAACCCATAACATGCTCAGCCATGCTCAGCCTAAACACCTCCATCCTGGGATATGAGATACAGGATACCTCCTTCTGTTTTCCATCTGCCTATGATTCCTTGGCATTTTCTTGAGCCTTTTCTTCAATAAATGGCTATGTTACAGCCCATGTGTAGCACAGTATCTTAGACACAGTAGCTGCATGCATGAATGGTCTTACAGGGAGAAGTAGAGGTACAAAAAATGGAAGCTTTTGAAGAATGTACACATTCATAAATTGGAGGACAGGAACTATAGAAATAGTGTGTGTGCCTAATCAGCTGATAGGAAAACATTTATTATGAATTGTTCCACCCCTCCTTCCTTGGTAAGAGTTAGGGTGAACAGAACTAGCTTTACATATACAGTTTTTATTGTGTGTTATGGATTGAATTGTCTCCACACAAAATATATGTTAGAACCCTAACCTCTATACCTGTGGATGTAATCCCATTTGGAATAGGTTTCTTTGTTATGTTAATGAGGCACTATCAGTGTAGGGTGTCCTGAACCTAATCACTGCTGAGTCATAAGGAGCAGCATAGACAAACAAGCACAAATGGTGTAGATAAATAGATAGATGTCACATGAAGATCACAGAGGAACCAAGGACTGCTGGCTGCTGGAAGCTGAAATGGACAAAGAAGGACTGCCGCCTTCAGCCACACTTTGAATTCAGACTTCTAGTCTCCTGAACTGTGAGAAAATAAATTTCCATTCTTTAAAGCCACCCACTTGTAGTATTTGTGTTATATATATGTCTGTAACAAAGACTCTAAGACACTCAGCAGCACTAAGAATCTAAGACACTGTATATACTGGTTTTACATGTACAGATTAAGATATAAAATGTTACAAGTGCTATACTAGTAGTTCTTCAGAGTACAAGGGGGGCTCAGAAGAGGGACTGGTCAAGTCTACTTGGGAAAGTCCAAAGAGATGCCATAAGGTGAGCCTAAATATCTATGGAGAAACAGTGGGGGATAAAAATGCCAGCTTTTCATGGTGGTCATAAAGAGCAAATAAAATTAGAAATAAACTCTTCCTAAAGGAATTTATAGTTCAGTAGGAGGAGATCAACAGATTACCTTTCTAGTTCCCTTTCTCCTGAGTGTGAAAGAATACACTGCAGCTTGAAGTTGATAAGATACAGATTTTTATGTATCATAGCCAGATAAAGAAGACATGCTGGTTGCAAGTTGTTTTTATCATGCCAGTCCTTTTTGCCTTCTTCTCTCCACTGTCATAATCACAATGGTGGCGTGGGGGGAAGAGGACACCCAGGGAAACAAAGATTGTGAGCCCAAGGTGAAGGCCATACAGCTATGGGGAAGATGGATTTAGGGGCAAACGGGGGAGGAGCAACTGGAACTGTGCCAGAAGTGGCTGAAAGTTTGCTAGCAGCCAAATGTTATTATAATCACTGCACCACCAGGGCCCCAATCTGGAGTTAGGATATAATACATATTACTGACGGCAAAAATTCCCCGATTTTAAAATACAAGCTATGCAGTGTGAAAATTTTTTGATATGCGATCTCTTGTTCATTTCAGTTTTTAAAAAGATAGAAGTAAAGAGAATTGCAAAGGCACCCTAAAAGAGATTTAAAAAAATAAGTTATAGCAAACTCGGGATAGAAGCCTTTGTGATTAATCACTTCTGCAGGGCAAAACATTTAAGGAATTGAAGTGCTTATAATACTGGGAGCTGATTTTAACAGCTATTGGTCATTTAGAGACCTTTTAAAAACTTTCACTTTTAGTGTGAAATGCTTGATATTTGAGAAATATTGCTCTACGTAGTTGCTGGGAGAATGATTTAAGACACATTTTTTAAAGTATTTTTGCAATAGATATAATATTTAATAGGTAAGATGTGTAAATTTATGTCAGATGAATAAATAAAAATAATTCTCATTAAATTTAACATATGTACAGTCTAGCAAATCTCTCTTTAAAATTAAATGTGCAAATCATAATTAATGACAAGTGCTTATTATAATGCACACCGTTTTTTTAATGTTACCCTTTTTTATTTTTAGCAGAGATCATGTTACATTAACTTGAATATAGTTTCATTACTTAGTGGTGAAACAAGACACAGACAAATTTTACAAGCAGAGTTTTGATCACTTAATACAGTGAAATTGTAATTCCAAGTTACAGAAGTGTTCACATATATTCTTTTTAAGTAATGGCAATATACCGATGACAGTAAGAATTGAGAATAATTTCCAGTTATGACATTTATCATGAACAACTCTGAATTAGGTAAAAAAAAAAAAAAAAAACACAACAAATATGATGACCATTATTATAATTCAGAAACAAAATAATTATGCTTGCGATAAGTGTATTTGTATATATGTGTGTATATGTATATGTATGTGTGTATGTATATGTACATATATATATTTATTTATGATATTCAACCCAAATTGACAATAAAAAGGAGTAAATTAGGCATATTACCATGCACTTATGTTATCAGTGTGCCTTTATGGGACTAAACAGTTTCAAAACCTAGAGCTCTAGGCAATTAGAGTAAGCAGAGTCTTTCAGTCTGTTTAGCCATGGAAAACTGGTTACCTCTAAAGAACTAGTATGTTCCCTTTGGACGGTATATAAATGAGCAGATTGTCATTTTTAGATCCATGTTTCTAAACTGAATTTAGGGAGATCCCTGAAGAGTGCATGGGGGACCTCCAGCTGTGGATCTTCAGCAAATCTTTCATTGACTCTTGGCTCACCAATTATCCCCTCTCTCAGCAACCACATGAAGTGTTCTTATCACTAGGCTTCTTCCCAGTCCTTCTCTTCCCACCCCTTCTTAACAACTGACTTCTCGTGGATGAACTACAGTGAGAAACACACAACCTTCTTTCCAATCCTGCCTCCTTCGGGGTAGGAAAATGGAGAGAGAGAGTCACTGCTGAATGGGCAAGAAAATGCAAGTAGTTAACAGTATATGTATGTATATAAAACCAACTAAGAATTATGAGATCAAGAAGGGTATTGGTTGTAACAAAAGGAAAAGACACTCAAAAGAGTCTTTAGGCTTATAATCTTAAATTCTCTAAAAAAAAGTCAGTAGTGAGACACAAGATGATCAAAGCAGGACCTGAATCAGTGAAAGAAGGTGATGATGTTCTCAGTTAAGAACTCTACATTACTTTTGCTTCGGAAAGAATGAAACTAGCTACGCATGTTCCTAATGTTACAAATGGAACAAAAAGGGTCTGAGAGTTTTATTCACATGGTTCATGTTTTCAACAAGAACTCAACAGTAAATGAACGTAATTTGGAATATTTTCACCAGTTTAGCAGACTGTCTTCTAAGAATCGAGTTTGATCAAAGTTTTCTTCTTCAGCTGTAAGAAAAAAGAAAACATAAAATGAAAACACATCTTACATTTTAAAAGGAGAAAAGATAAAATAAAGAGAACCTTAGGAAAAAAAAACGTTTAGTCTTCTAAATTATGTTAACTCATGCACTCTGCTACTGAAAATCCAAAAAATTTAATTTTGACTGATTTGGTTTAAACATTTTTCCCATCAGCTTAGGACACAATAGAGCATTTGCACTGACATCTGAATCTTCATAAGAAATGAAAATATGCTATGGTATGTTTAGCAGAAATCTGAGAGGGCCACGTGTCTTGCTCTGATAAGTATGCCTCGTGCCTAAAACATCCACATTAGAATCATTCTCTTGCATCAAGGTACTGTCTCTCTATAAATTTCATGCTGAAATGCATCTTATATAGGAAAGATGACATAAGAACTCCTTTGTAACTATTCCTTTATTAGGTGAGCTAGAGACAAAAAGAAGGGACACTTATTAGCTTGATGGGGTTACAAAGCTTCAGAGCATAAGGTACCACAGCTGGGAAAGGGGTAGCTAAAGAGCAAGATGACAGCTGGTTCCTCAAGCCCTAAAAAAGGGTAGAAGGCTAAAACCTACAATGCCTAGGAAGAAGGGGCGGCCAGAGGCAAGTGTATCTCCCTCTAATTTTCTCCAAGATCCTCTTTATATGCAACCACATTCCTTCAGTTAATTACAATATAATTTGAGTGTCTGGGTTACATTTTAGCCTGAATTGCAGGCACATTGTGAGATATTATAGGTAATAGGCTATTCTTTAAAGGGAAGAGAAAAAACTCAGCAAGAAAGTCAGCCTTGTACTCCACTGAAATAAAAATCCACTATACGATAAGAGCATTCCAAATAATAATCTAGGGACTTAAGAACTGAAATACTAAAGGAGACTAGTGATTAATATATCATTTGGGAACCCAAAGCTTTTCCAGAAATTTGGACTAGTAAAATTGGATTGCCTCATTTCATCATTGAGACAAGCCATTTAGAAAACTTCAATAATTAAAAAAATTATGTTTTCTAAAAAGGATTTAAAATGGGGACCTACAGTCTCATCCTTCCCTAAAATTTCCAGTGAAAATTGGCTCTTTGCCTCTTTAAAATTAGCTCTTCCTCTCAGTTCTAGCTCACTTTCCCTTCTGGCTCTGCACATTTTCCTAACAATCAAATCTTCAACTTCACTATCAACCTATCTCCAGCAGAGCTCTCCGCCTACAGGTTTCAAATATGGATGTTGTTTTTGTTGTGTACTGTAAAGTCAGTTTTGATTCATAGTGAGCCTATATGACAGAGTAGAACTACCCCATAGGGCTTCTCCCAGAGTGCCTGGTGGGTTTGAACCAACAGCCTTTCAGTTAGCAGTTGAGTGCTTAGCCATTGCACCACCAGGGCTCCTTCAAATATGGATTAAGTGTTCCAAATCTTGAATTTGAAAAGACCACCTTGAATGCAACATCCTCTTCCCACTAGTCAACTATTTCTCATCTTTATTCATTGCAAGAGTTCTGAAAATGAGAGAGCCATGCCAGCTTACCAAAACAGTAGTACCTGCTTTTTCTTAACTCTGCACTTTACCTTCTTGTCCCAAATTGCCTCTAAATAGTGTTTCAGAAGGGGCACAACAACAGCAGATCATGTCGCGGTCGGAAGGGGGGGAGGGAGGGGGCGGGGAGACTTGTGAATCACTAATTAATGTTCCCTGCCAGCCGAAATCTTCCTTTCCCCTCAGACTTCTGAATTCTTACTAGCTACGCTGCTATATTTGCTACTGCTGATCATTCCCTTCTTGTAACTTCCCCTCCTCGGCTTCTAGGATACTATGCTCTTCTGGTTCTTCGCTTATACATCTGGTTCTACTCCTTTTTATGACCCTTTGCCAATACTATTTTCCCCCCTTTCCATTGATTTTTGGGTAATCTCCAAGGTAAATCAGCCCTTTGCTCTCTGCTCTCCTCCCACTAAGCCCTAGGAAGGATCTTCATTCTCATGTTTTCCACCATGATTAACTGGCTCAGAATTTCCAGTTGTTCCCAAACCTGACTGATTATCAGATAACTTGGAGGAGCTTAAGGATACAGATTCTGGGATCTCATACAGAATGAGAATCTCTGGGCCTAAGACCAAGGAATTTGTATACAGTTGGCCGTCCGTATCCACAGATTCTGTATCTGCAGATTCAACCAACAGTGGATCCAAAATCTCGGGGCGGGGGGGGGGGGGGGGGGGGGCGGAGAAAGTTCCAAAAAGCAAAACTAGAATTTGCCACATGGCTAGCACTACGCTGAATCCACATATAGTAGAATGAAGGGATGTGTAGGCATGCCTTGCTATAGCCTCCTGCCATTTCCCAGATCCTCAGTCTCTCTCCAGCACTTGTTCACCTCGCGTCTTGTTCCTTCGCTACTTGTGTGAGAAAATGGCTCCTAAAAACCATTAAGTGGTGGGAGCATCCCTCCAGGTCTAAGTGCGAGGGGGTGGAGGAGAGTGAGAGCAAGGAGTGTCAGGCTAGTAAGGGATGGCTGGCTTGCTCTGTACAGTGCTACAGCCTCAAGAACTTTAAGATCATAGTGAATAGGTATTGGCTGATACCCAGGCAGCGTCGGTGTTCCCAGAAGAACTCCAGAAACTCAGAGGAGAGAAAGGCTACCTTCCACAGCAAGACTTCAACTGTGATGAAACAACTATTTATATAGTATTTACGTTGTATTAGGTACTAAAAGTAGTCTAGAGCTGGTTTAAAGTATATGGGAGGATGTGCATAGGTTAAATGCAAATACTACGCCATTTTATGTAAGGAACTTGAGCACCTGACAAGTTTGGTACTCTCGGGGGTCCCGGAGCCAATCCCCCGCGGATACTGAGGGACGACTGTATATTCAGTAAACTCTTCAATTAATTCTGATATACCCCGTCCACAGACAGTGGAGAACCACTGACCTACATACCATTTTTTCACTAAAATTATGTCATAAATATGGCATCATAATTTTTGACAGGGAAAATTGTAGGTCATATATTAGGCTTTAAGAAGCCCTGGTGGCACAGTGGGTAAGCGGCTTGACTGCTAACCAAAAGGACGGCGGTTTGAACCCACCAGATGCCCTGTGGGAGAAAGAGGCAGTCTGCTCCCATAAAGATTTACAGTCTTGGAAACCTATGGGGCAGTTCTACTCTGTCCTGTAAGATAGATATGAGTCAGAATTGACTCAATGGCAACAGGTAGTAGTAATAGTAGCATATTATGCTTTGATGACTGTCTTCATAACAGTAATAAAAATTATACCCTTTGTTTCATTTGGCTGTCATGGCAACCCTTGCCATGGGTATCATTATTCCATTTTACTGATGATGATACTGAGGCTCAGGGTCACCCAGCTAGTTAGTAAGCAGTGAAGCCAGGATTTGAACCAGGCCTGTTAGACTCCAAAGTCCACTACCAAGATGCCTTAATTCAATGGTTAGCTTTAATGCGACATGAACATTGTTTCTGTTTGAAGATTACACCTACTCCTGGTCTAGAAGAAGCTGTATAGTGTAATAAAAATTAAACAGGTTTAGAATCAGAACAGGCCCGTGCCTAAAAGGATGAAGCATTAGAAAATGCTGTGTTTGTAAGTAAAAAATGGTTGATGTTCAACAATTTCATTTAGTTCATCTTTTAATAGCAACTGATAGGATTTGAGATTATTTAACCTCTTGTGGCCTCAGTTTCTTCAACTATAAAATAAGGAAGTTGGACTTTGAGCTCCTTCAATTCTCAGAATTTATTGGTCCATGTTTACAACTTCTAAAATAAGAAATAAAAGTTACAGTAGGCCATGGATTATGAAATTCTTATAAAATTGCCTAGTCTCATCAAGGAAATTTTTTTTTTTTATATATTCTTGGTAATCACTTGCATGAGGAATATACTTATTCTATACTAAACATCTCTGAATTTCTGGGGGGTAGATTGTTCATTATTTATTAAAAGTCTAAATAAATAAATTGAACTTTGTGTCATTCAACACAGAATCCCCAAAATAAGCAAAGCATCTCTGTCCTGGAGTTGAAAGAGGTCACTATACTTGTACCTTCTTGTGGTTTCTGAAAGGAAGCCAGTAACAGGTCTGCTGCCTCTGGAAGACTTATTGGTTGGCTCTCTGGGCTATGTCTTTCTGGAGAAACAAGAATGTATACAGACTCTCTTAGCATTTGAACATTCATACAGATAAATCCTATTATAGTGTGATACAATGCTGCAAAATCTTCTATGAAATAGGTTTCCAATCCCTTTCACAGAAGACTAATTTTTATAAATCGAAATATTTCATACTTCTTTTGGAAATTAGTTACAATTGGTTAGGTTATGTTTCATGGGGTATAGAAGAGAACTTACTAGAGAGAATTTCATGAAAGCAAGGAGGATTATGAAAAAGAGCCTATGAGAAGTTTCCCTTTCACAGTATAAAATGAGATCTCTTGACAGAAAGGTTTACCCCTTCTCTCTCTTACCTCCTCTCTGGATCCTTCTAGAGCAGTTTGAGATAATGATCTACATTCTTGGCCACATGTTGTTAGCTGCCATTGAGTGTGCCTCCAACTCTTGATGACCCCATGCACAATGGGATCTGACAGTTGTGATACACAGGACTTCTACTGGCTAATTTTTTAAAGTAGATCAGAGGACTTTCTTCCCAGCCTATCTTAGTCTGGAAGCTCCACTGAAACGTTTCAACATCACAGCAGCACATAAGCCTCCACAGACAGTGGTGGCTGGCTTGAGGTACATCAGTGTTAGCCACATATAATACAGTTATTGGACTGAAGGCGTATCTGCTAAATAGTCAAAATTATTCAAATCTAAGTTGACAAAAAACAAATCACCGATATTCAACACAAACTATGATTTTTCATTTGGAGCAACTGAAATGGGAAAACAAATGTTACCCTCATAAAGCAAATTCGTTTCTTCAAGCTTGCAGTGTAATTAAGCTTAACAAAATGTTAAGCACCTACTATGTGTTTGGTATTTTTCAAAATAAGCTTACCTTCTATTTTTAGCATTTCAGTCTTTAAATTTTTATCAGAATTAATTGTACTGTTATTTTGTAATCCAATGGCATGGAAAGGTTCATCCCGAAAAGTAACAGACCCTGGCCCCATTCTTAATCGCCCACACTTCTTAACTATTTCTGGTCTTGATCCTTCTGGTAGCTATTTCTAGTAATATAATAATTGGAGGTATACATTTGAAGTTTCTAGATAAATCGCATTTTTCATAATAATAACAATAATAAGGTTTAAGAGGGAAACGTAAAGACCTTTTAAAGGTGTTATAAAGGCGTAGGTACATTTCTAGAGGCAGTTACACAGTTCTTTCCACTCATCCTTAATCCTCAGAGCTGAACCCAAGGCATCTGCTAGTCCTTGGCTAACTCTCAGGGCCCTCTGCACACCCGGGCTGCCAAAAGGCTGCCCTGCAGAGCGGCTGCGACCCAGTTAAGCTTCCGGAGTCACAGCTCCAGCCTCCGCCGCCCCCTTCCACCATTAGTGCAAGGCAGAGCGAGATGCCAGCTCCGGCGCTCGGGATCTGGCCGCCGCTGCCAACTTGGCTCCGCCCGAATTGGCTTCATCTTAGGGCGGTCGCAGGGCCACGTCTTTACTGGTGAGGAGACGCTTTAGCTGGCTCCGGGGCAGAGGCGCCCTACCCGCCCGGTCCTGCTCAAAGGAGCCTGACCAGCCCCCCCACCCCCCAACCCTCTCTCTTGGTCACTCACCCAGCGGCGGCCGGTCGGAGAGGTCCTTCCTCCTGCCCTGGTCGGAGATAAAGCGGCGCCCCTCTGCAAAGGCAAAACACTGGGGTCAGGGCCCGCCTGGCCCGGGGCGATCAGGGCACCCTGGCCGCCGGCTTTCCGCAGTCTCTGGCCGGGAGGCGGTGCCACGGCTGCGGCGGCAAGTTGCCAGGCTGAGCCAGGCACCTCGGAGAGACCAAGAAGAAAGCCAGGTACACCAGCCCGCGCCCAGCCCGTCCCCTGGCCCACGCTGTGAGTGGGCTTTGGAGAGGCAGCAGCGTTCACCAGCTAATGTGATGGTTCCCAGGCAACCCAGAGTCTTCATTTGCCCTAAGAAACAACAATCCTCCAGTTTAGGATGGAGGATTTTTTTTATATCAGGGAGTTCTTCCCTGCCCTCCACCCCTACCCCACGGCTCTTTTCCTTGATTAGCTAAGACCAGGGTGGCTTCGATTATTAAACGAACAAGTTTGCCATTATTCTTTCTCCATGAAAGAACAAGGGTGCAGGAATCCATGGAGAGCCATCTGTCCCAGGAATTTCTGCTGCACCCCCAAGGATTTTCCATTATTGACGTAGGAAGAGCAAAGTATCTGGAACTTACGTGCACCCTTCAGGTAGAGCATAGCTTGAGGAGTCCAGTTCCTTCTCTCAAAGAGTCTCTACAACCCCAAGAGAAGAGCAGTTAATTAGACATTGCGACCCAGTCCCCTATTAGAAAAAGAAATAGCAAAGATTGGGCACACAGTCAATTTGAGAACACCACTTTTTGCGTATGATTACCTGCGGAGCGCTGTTGGAGTTTCCCATGGAAGAGAGCACCAAGAAAAGAGCCAGTGTTGTTGCTGCCAGACTTCGGAGTCCCTACATGGCACAATCAGCCAAAGGGGTGAGGGTCATTTTTGTGCCTGTGGGGCCTTCTGCTTCCTTCCTTGATGATAATTACAAACCCTTTACTTCCAGCTATGTTCTATTTTAATATTTAGTAATATTTAGTATTTCTTCAGCTCACCTTCTAGTAAGTCCCTATTTTTAAAAGTGTTTAGAAAGATATTCTTTTCACTTCCTCACTTATAAGAGGAAATGAGTGAACTTAATGAATTTTTTAATAATTAAAAAATAGATTCAAATGTTTCTACTTTAAAAGCATTTTCTTCAAATATCCTTTAGCATCAAAAATGATTATGAAGCATAAAACAATGAAAAAGTCTACATTTCTCTCAAGTAAATTGAATCTTTACTTACTTTCATGTTCTGCTCCTTTCGAAAACTCTGCAATAACTGTAGCTTTAGCTGTGAGTTTTTTGCTCTGGTTCTGAAACTGGGGCTTTTAAAACCTTAGTGTCAAGGACCCCTCCCCATCTGCAGCAGAGTTCTGGAGTCCACAGGGACTTCTTGTCAGTCTTCGAGATTGAGAAGATCTGATGACTCCTGCAGGGAGATTGAATTGCAGGAAGTAGAGGAATGATTGATGGGTGGACACCATTTGTTTAGACACTGACTACATCAGGCAGGAGACATTCTGAATGTATCAGCATCCTGACACACCTTCCTCATAAAGCATCTGTTAAAACAATTAAGGAAAATGACCGCTAGCCCCAGGCAGAATCAAAAGTAAATGAATATTAAGGGTGATGGTTGAACAACATGAGGAACGTTATTTAATGACACCAACTGTACATGTGAAGATGGTTGAAATGGCAAATGTTTTGTTACCTATATATTTACCACGATAAAAAAAATGTCAAAAAAAGTAAATGAATAAAGTAAGAAAACTTGTCTTGGGTAAGAAACTAGCAATCAAGCTGCCACGGATGACTGAAGATGAATCACTTGGATAGAAGCGAAAAGGTTAGGGAATCTCAATGGAATTTGAGATCAATCAGTCACTTACTTATTCATCCGTTCAATTATTTAACAAATACTCATTGAATGTCTACTAAGTGTCAAACACTCTTCCTTTTATTTCATGGGACACAGCCACAAGCTAAAAAGACGTGATTTCTGCTTTGATCAAGCTTACCTTCTAGTTAGGAGAGAAACGCTCTTAAACTAGCAAACAGGTAAATAGTATAATTACAGAATGTTTTAAATTCTAAAGTAAAAGTAAGTAAGATGCTATGATAGAGTAAGAGGTGGGCTACTTTCAGGAAGGTAAAAATTGAGGGGGTCTTGAAAGATAAGGGGGAATCAGACATGGGATAAACTGGGGTGGGAATTAGTATTCCAGCCATTCCAGGCAGAAGATAAACAAAGCCTTGAGACAGCAAGCGTTAGGCTTGTGTTGAGGATTAGGAAGGAGCCAACAGAGCCAAAGTTGTGGGGGTGATAGGGGAGAGGGATTTGAAATAGGCTGGAGAGGAAGAAAGAGGCCAGTACACAAGGGCACATGGTTATAAGGAAAAGATGATAGCTTAGGCTAGGGTGCTACTAGCAGGGAAAGGAGCACTGTAAATGAATTTGGGATATATGTTGGAGGTAGAAAATACAGAATTTGTGGATAAGTGGGATGTGAGAGTATGAAGAAAACATAAAGGATGGCTCTTAGGTTTTTGGCTTACATACTGATTGAATGATGAAGCCTTTTACTGAAATTGGGGAGACTTCATAAGGGAGGGAAATTAAGATCTGCCTTTTGAGCATATTAAAATTAGAATGCATTTTGGACTTTCAAGTAGAAGTGAGAAATAGGCAACTGGAGACGCACAACTCTCTATAGAGCTAAGGGAAGAGGCCACCAGCCTATAGATCTTCTTTAAAGGCAGGAATTAGCAGCCTATAGGGATTGAAAAGGTTGGGATTGAATGGAACAATTTAGGGAGAGGATGGAGCTCAAGAAGAGAGACAGGGACAAAGCTGTGAAAGCAAACATACAGAGAAAGGGCAGAGGAAGGGCTGGGAAAGGAGGTTGAGGTGGAGCATTCAGAAAGAAAGAAGAAATTCCCAGAGACCATAATGCCTAAGAAGCCAAGAGACTATCAATGATGGTGAAAAGCTGACTAAGATGAGGGTCAAGAAGTGACCACTGGATTTGGAAATATCATGGTTTATGAGAAGAGAAACTAGATTAGAGTGGTCTGAAAAATAAATAGAATATGAGGAAATAAAGACACATGTGGATAACCTTCTTGAGAAATTTTGCTAGGAGGGGGAAAGGAAAAATGAGAAACTGAAGAGGGGTGGAGTCTAGGGAAGTATTTTTTTTAAAGATACTTGAGTATGGAGGAAATATGTTTTAAGTCTTTTTGTCCTTCCAATAACTTCTTAACATTTTTCTTAATTTTAGGGAATCCTAAAATTCCCTAAATGATGAACTATGGAATTATGAATCTTGGTGGGAGGCAGAATCTTCCTTTTATTGTACAAGCTGAAAATGTCAGATACTCACTTTTCCAGCCTCCCCATCACGTGGGGTGTGAGCCCATAACTCAGACTCACTGACAAGATGGACCTCCTTAGATGGGGATTCTGGAGCTGAGACGGAAGAAAGTAGGGGATCAGGAGAAACACTTTCCCATGCAGCAGTGGTTGTTTCTGGGGGCAAAACTGGTTACCATACTAGTTAGTGGCAGATTCCAGAATGCAGTGTGCAGTTGGTGGCAGTGCCAGCTTCCTCTTCTTCTTAAATCAGCCAGGTTTGTTGGTATCTATTAATGGCAACTAAGAACCCATTTGTATAACATGTATGCTGATGGAAAGATCAACAGAAAAGGAGAAATTAATGATGTAGAAGAAAGAGAAGATAACCACAAAAGGAAATTCTTAGAAGGCAAGTATGTCAATATTCAGTTGAAACAGTTATATACAGAGGAAGATACGGAACAGGATTTGAGTACCCATCACATGCTAAGACATCATGGATGAGAGAAATAAAAGTCAGGGCAGTGCTTCTCAGGCATTAATGTGCATATGAATCACCTAGGAATCTTGTTCAAATGCAGATTCTGATTCAGTAGAGCTGGGGTGAGGCCTGAGATTCTGCATTTCCAACAAATTCCCAGGTGATGCTGACAGCTGCTACTGATCCTTAGACATTCTGAGTAGCAAAGATTTAGGTGATAAAAAAAGTGATGGGTGGCTAGGAGACTGGCTAGAAATGGGAGTTTCAGGGAGTTTGGAAAGAGGAACAGACAAGCTTGGTTTGGTATTGAAATTTGAGGGGCTGATGCTATCTACCTGCAAACACTTGTAAAAGAGATTGGAATTTGGATGCTTGCTATTTAGACTTGACAGTCTTGTGCAGACAGGAACTGAGGTTTGTTTAGTAAATAATAATAAAAAGTGGAGTAGTTTGCAGGCAGAAACTTGAGGAATATTTACTCCCTTCAAGGAGTAAGTAAAGCAAGAAGCCAGAGCCATTTGTTGTTGCTGTTGAGTGAGCTCAACAGAGCAGAACTGCCCCATAGGGCTTCCTAGGCTGTAATCTTTACAGGAGCAGATCATTATTAGTGTAGTGTTTTATATTCACTGTCTTAGGAGAGGATTATATTTATCTTCTGATAAAGGTAGTCTACGATTTACCACATATTTAAGTTGCAATGAACAGCACTTAAGACTGTCCGCTTTTTTTTTCAAACATCTTATCATAATCATAAGTGATATGTACTACATACAATATTGCAGCACGTAATTTGCTGATGTTATCATCCTCATGCCAACCCCTAAAGACAAACAAAGATCGGATCTATAAAGATACTGATAATAAGTGGCAGTAATAATGAAAACTAAAAAAAAAATGAGGTATTTGACTTACATCAGAACTGACCTACGATGGAGTTGTGGGATTGGAACCCGCTGTAAATTGGGGGCTACCTATAACTAATGACTAAAAGGTTAACACAAAACATTTGATAACATTTTAATATTGTTTCAGATATTAACTTTTACGATTTTAATTTCAAGGGACTGTAGCAACTACAACAAAAAAGAGCAATAAAAGAATAAAATATACATGTCTTTAAGTGTTTTAAATGAAGTCATAAGTGAAATCCAATTACTGGATTACTTAAACAAGTAAAATGCCTTTCTCCCCCCTCCACACCAAAAACACACATAGGTTTTTGAAAGAGGGACAGGAAAATGAGTCACCAATACAGTGTTCTCGACTTACAAGTTTAAGGAAAAATAAATGAATGTGGTTTGCTTAAAATAGTTTAGTTGATAAATTCAAATGTGGATGCTTGATGTCAAAGCTGCCATTTTCACTATGATATGCTGAAATGAGAATGGTTTTGACATGTTATCAATATCGTAGTCTTATCAAAAATAACACGCCAGAATGCATGTTTCTTCTAAAAAGATTTCCAAAGGGCATTACTACCCATAATATATTTTTGTTAAATCACAGAATTTTTAAGATTTCTAAAGATCTAAATCTAGGGACGAACAAAGAAAAGTTATTTGGTAACTGATGATGGGTAAAACCACTGAATTTTATTCTGCTGACAATATTACCAGGCAGTGGGTATTGCACAAACTGAATCCTAAATTTTTTTAAAAGACACATTCAATGAAGACCATTTCCCCTTCATCTCTGATGTTATCTGGACTCTTGTAGTTCACTGGAAGGTGCCCAGAACTAATTTAAACAATAACCAACTGTCACTGTTTAAAGGTATTCTTTCAAGTTCAGTGATTACTGTGCTCACATAGAAAACAGCTGCTATCTTGGATAAGGTTACTTGGACAATATGGTCTATTGTAACAAAATAGCCAAGTTACTTTGATGACAGACCAGGGAGGATTTGGGTAGGTACAGTACAAATGAGGTGGTGGGTTCAATCTCCTACACTGGCTTTATTTTCTGCCAGGGCCAGTTGTTTCACAAACAGGTGGAGGAAGTCATTTACCCAAAGGTCAATCATTACAAGGGACTTTAGGGGCACTGAGAAGGTCTGCTACCCAAATAAATTCCCCATTCATTGGCCAGTGTCTTTACCCAGTCATCCTTTCACTTCAGGCTTTGATACCTAAGGAACCCACACCCTGGGAGAGATCATATATTGCCTGAAGAGAAATAAGAGGAGTGGTATTTAGGGAGCTGGGTGTGGATAAAGGAAACAAAGACAGGGAAGGCTAAAGTTCACCAACTTCACAATTTTACCTGGATTAGAATATTTTAACATTTAGTTCCCAAATGACTGACCATAGTGTATAGGTATGCACAGACACCGTTACTACAGGATACCTCAAAGTGCATGCCTGCTAACGGTGTGCTAGTAGATGTTATGTAAGCACAGCACAAAGATACAGGACAAATACAGCAGAAAGGTTTTGGATAAAGGTGCAAACAACAAAACGCTAACAACGCTTTGGAAGTGTTGAGCCTTGTAAATGTTGGTAGCTCAGAAACATGAAGGATTATGTAAGGATTCTATGTGAATTAGGTTGGACCCTAGGTGTTGCCAGGTAACAACCATCGTGACATAGGAAGACAAGGCAGTCAGTGGTTCTACTTCCAACCTACCTCCTTAGGCCAGGAATTTTAGGACAATAATACCAAATATTTGCACAGCACTTCAAACCTGACAAAGCCCTTTTACATCCATTCCTTTATTCAATTGTCACAAAAATGTTGTGCAACAGATATTATTCATGTTTCACTTAGAAGTGAAGTCAGAGAATTTGACTCGATTGACATGACACTAAGTGGTAGAGTTAGTGTTTCATCACCAAGACCTGGGCTTATCTGCCACAAGACACACAGCTGCCTCACAGGATCACAAACATCACAGCAGAAGCCCTTTCTTCAGAGACTGGAATTATCCATTATTACCAGCCCTGTTCACAGCAGGGTGTTTTTTTCTGGCTTTCTTCACTTAGGGAATCAGTTCATCTCATAGTAAATTTTCTCCTTGGGATAGTTCTACTTCATATTGACATCTCAAGTACAAACAAAGCCACAATCTTGAGAACGGAAAAACAAAATCCTCCTATTTCATTCTTTATTGGAAAGGAAACTGAGAATTAGTAATTCACTCCAGTCTCAAGACTTCAGCAGTGGGTTTTGAGGCTGCCCAGCAGGCACATTTTTTCCAGTAAAGAAGGGCATTCTCTGGCCATGGTCCTTCCCTTTATCTATGATTCCTCTTGTATCGACAAGCTGCTGATGCAGCAAAGTCAAAGCATCTCAAATCATAAAAAGTGCTAAGCAGAAAGGGGATGCTAAACAGGGGCCAGATCATTGGATTCTCCTACTTTATGGCTGATAGAAACCTGGTGCTTCTATGAGACTGTCTTGAACACAAGAGATGACTGATCAGTGGGGACAGCACCAGATAAGCTAGAACTTTCCTTTATCCAATCAACATTTACTGAGCGCCTACTAAGCACCAGGAACTGGAGATAAAAGTATGAGTAAGAACACATCTCGAACCTCAAGAAATCTGTTTTCCAGAGGAAAGCAGTCTCATAACCAAATAAATACATTCACTGGCATGTCCCAGTCCATTGTTGTGGCTATTGGGTCAATCCCCCATGCCCTCGTTGGCCCTCTACATTTCACTGATCACTAACTCTACCACTTAGTGTCATGTCCTCCTCCAGGGACTGATCCCTCCTGATGACATGTCCAAAGCAAGCGAGTCAATGTTCTGCTTACCAGGTGCCTTACATGGTACTTAACCATAGTATTTTGGCTGTAAGAAACCCTGGTGGCACAATGGTTAAGCACGGAAAGGCCAGTGGTTCAAACTCACCCAGAGGCTCTTCAGGAGAAAAGACCTGGCGATTTGCTCCTGTAAAGATTACAGTCTAGGAAACCCCATGGGGCAGTTCTGCTCTGTCATATATGGTCGCTATGAGTCGGAATCGACTTGCCAATCGACTTGGCATTTTGGCTTTCCCAAAATTTATGAACAACACCCAACAGATGTTAATGGTTTCATTTAGGTCACAAATATATATTACGTATTCTTTTCACTTTGAGAAAAAAGTATTTAAACGTATTTTCCACTGATTTCTAAATTCTGCCCATGAAAAAAATTGCAATTAATGGTAACAATCGTAATAGCTTTCAGAAAACTGTCCTAATTGCCTGTAGCAACAGCAATTCTATAGTAGGCTTCTGAATACACAAATAGCAGTGACTGTTCTGCATCTCTAGGCTCACATTAAAAAAAAAAAATCTTCCAATAAAACTACAATACAATGAAAAAATATATATATACGGAGTTTCAAAAGAAGTCATATTTTGAGACCGAAATTTCAGAATTAAAGCTGATGCCATTTTTTTCTCCAAAGATACCTTCTGAAAATGCCTGTCAACCACATAGCTGAAGGCAGTACAGTCCTAATAACTCGACTGGGAGAAAATAACTCTAGACCACAAATAATTCTCCCATTATTTGTTTGTAGTTGTAACTCAGGGTGAGTTATCTGGAAATAAGGCTAGGAATTTAGGAGTAATGTCAAAGCTATGAGCTCTTCAGGGACAAGTGCTGCGTCTTATTCTCCTGGGTCTCCTTAATTCAGCACGGGCCTTTTAACACTCGAGAGGTATTCAGAAAATGTCTGCTGAATAACCGAATGGTTACTGGACCTGACAGTCTGACTTTCTTAACAGCACATTTCCCAAGGTAAGCAACTTACTTTTTTATACAGTTTGTAAAATCAAGCATTTTCGTGTATACTTCAAATATATTTGTACTTATGATTCCATTTAAACCATCTGAAAATGAAATTTGACAAAGAAAGATACGATGACCATTTTATAAGAAGCATATTGCATATAAAGCTTACTTTTAAATATGAGGAGAGTTATTTGGCAGTGCTAACTTAATTTTTAGAATTTCATAATAAAGATACACTTGACCACCAATTAATAGAAAAGTACCCTTTTATTGAGAGGTAAGACAAGTGTATTTACAATATTCAATTGTTAGATCATATAATTTGACCATGAGATTTTTTAAAGCAGCAATATTCCAGGAATTACAATTTAAAAGGGGAAAAGAAAAACATTCCAAATACATGTATGTTTCTGTTACAGAAAATACATTTGAACAATGACAGAAACATTTAAGGCTAAGTAGTATTAGACCTTTTCCTCCCTCTCTAAGGAAATAATTGAAGTATGCTTTTGTCACAAAGGCAGAAGGCTAATTTTGGAAAGGAAGAGACAATGGGGTGTACAGTGCTTTCTGTCAGAAGACTAGAATGTTTCAAAATAGAACCTCATCAATGGTGCTGCAAGAGAAATATACAACGTTACCAAGCAGTCCCAAACTCATATTTGATTTTAACTGTGGACTCATTTAAAACTGAAAACTGCTCCAGCCTCTCAATTTTACAAAGGACTGGGAGATTATCAAATCCTTCCCATGCTTCTATCCAGTAATGCTTTCTGAAATAAAACTGTTGAAAAAGATCTCTCTGTCATAGTGCAAAGAACATTTTGGTAAGAGATTTATGTCTACAAAGGAATTAAATAATGTGTTCCTTACATTAACAGACACTGTTCTTGCTCTAAAAAGGTAGAATTATCTAGTCACTTAAATAATACAGGTCAGTCAAAAATATGTATGTTAGAGTCCTACAGGGCACCTTTTATCAGTCAATCCCCAAAGTGTGTGTATTTATATATATTTGACACTCTCCAAGTGAAGATGATACTACTTTTTTTAAAGAACATTAGATACAACACCAGGTCTCTTATTATTCCATGAACTATTGAGGTAGGAATCTCCATTTGTCCAATATCATTGCATTTTCACAGATTATATCATAAATCAAATGCCAGTACCAAAAAGACAGTAATCCACAAGACTGAACCATCAGACTATATGCCAAGTCTTTCCTCCTTTACATGAGCGAGGTTGGGAGTTCTCTGGGCATTAAGAGATTAAACGGAAGAATAACATAAGCTGTAATATATTTTGTAGCCACGTTTTTAAATAAAAGTCACAAATTCTGATTATGATCTTATGCATTAAAAGGCTTTAAAACTGTTTTTTTTTTAAAAAAAGGTAAATAGTGCAATCATTAGTGATAAAACAAATAGTACAGCGGCTGTTGAAAAGTTGTCCCTAGATCCACCGTGAAAGCTGCTACCATGGAAAGCTCCTAAAGAAACGCCTGCTGTTTCCTAGTGTCTGTCAAGCAGCAACAGGAGAAAAGACAACACGTTATTTTTTTAGTGTTATGTTTTTAAGAAGCTATAGCCAGTTTAATTATAGTAAAATAACTTCAGCATGTGAATTCAGAAATGTTCTCCAATATTCAAGGCGAAGGGTGCTCACACGAAGCACACATCATGCATATTCATTTTTATGTTATGAAAAAGCTGAAATTAAGGGGAAAATGCAGCTTAGATGAATAGCCCTTAAAAAACAGTCATAAGTTTAATCTTTTAGTATCTTACATGTTTTAAACATTGCCAATAGTTATTTTAATTTATGAAAAACAAAATAAACTACTGCTAAAATAAAAAAAAAAGAGGAAAGAAAAAGAAAATAAATGACATCATAACATGGAAAAATAGATTTACTTTGCATCATTCAGTACCTTAAATAAAAGACTGTTCACTGAGACAAGCCTGTGAGAGATTACTTCATGGTCAAGAGTGCTGTCTGTTAGTGAACAATACAGGCAGATACTCAGGAAGTCCGACTCCCAAGAAGTATATTTCCAGAGTGTGTTGCTGACCAAAAAAGTGCTTGGTCAGCTGTAATATAGTAAGTAACTACAGAATGACCTTCGCATATTCTAACGAAGAATATCTAGCTCAGATTTTCATCTGGCTTTAAAACATTAAGATTCAGAAGAACCATAGAAGTTTTATTTTAACCACGTTAAAAAAGAAAAAATGATTCATACATCAAAACTGGTTTTTCCTTGGTTTTAATACAATAAAATAACACAATCCAATCTAACTCATGCATCATCGCTTTCAGAGAGACAGTGCAACTGGAAAGATCTTTGCCATTGCAGTGGACAGTCTAAAAAGCAATGCCTAAGGGTGCTCCTGCACCTTCAAAATAAAAGGAACAGGCGCCACAGGTCTCTAAGGATGGCTGTGTTTCGCACATTGTGGAAAAACAATAAAAACAGCTGTCAAGAGTTTCCATATGGATTGTAACGCAGATTTCCTCTCCTTCAGTTTGCTTGCTGACTTCTTAGATCACTTGATTACAAACCTGGTTTCACTGCTTCTTTGCTAACTGCTGTTGGTCCTTCGTAGGCTATACGTTTTAAACTTCTGTAAAGAATATTACAAGCTATTTCATGTAATTTAATTTTGTGCTGAATATTCTTCAAAGGATCTTATAAATAATACAACATCTTAAATGAGTCTTCGGTTCACCTGTTGTTATACCATATTGTTGCTTTCTCCAACTTTATCTACAAACTGTAAGGAGGGAAAAACCAGATGATTAGAAAAAACTCTGCAGTTTTCCACAACATTGGATCAACATTTCAAATGTTGACTGAAAAACCCAGCTTTAGCAGAAGATTTGTGGAAATTTAAGGTGTGACGGACAACGATTAATCCAGTACTACTCACCACCATCTTCTGACACGTAAATGTTTGTTAAATTAAAAAAAAAAAAAAAAAAAAAAAAAAAATTCTAAAATCTGTTTTATGCATGGCATGTTATACATATGAATTTAAGGGTGCAACATGATAAATGCAACACAATGAACAAATAAACTGGATAAATGATGTTAATGCTGACAGCTTAAGGAAAAAAAATAAATTAGAAAGCTAAAATATCAGCCATTCATGCGCTAATGAACCCATAAAATACTTCAACTGACCATTACTGTGGATCTCTTCTGGGCTTATGGAGTCTTTGAACAAACAGATTTAACTTCATTAAGTTCGATAATTACGACAGCTATTGACTAAAAATACTTTAAATGTGTATTCTGGACTTCAGACTGAAAGTGGCAACAACATGAAAAATAGATGCAATGATGCAAGCATAAATTTATAATTATTCATTATAAATTTTAGCACATATTAATTTAAGTGGTTATTTACATTATAAAGCAGTTTGGCTTTCTTCAGCATTCCAGATGGTGATCCAAAGATTGAACCAAAGTATATAATTAGTGGAGATACTAAAATTTATGTAATTCAAGTGGTTATAATATTATCAAAATCCAGCAATCATCTTAACTGTTTCTTTCACTTTACTATTCACATTTTTAGTTAAGCATCTATTATAATTAACTCATGCTAGGGAGTGTAATCTGTAGTATTGGGTGCCCATTCATGCAAATACTACAGAATCCTTAAGTTAAGGACATATATGGCAATTACAATTTTATAACTAGAAGTATCAGTAAATTCAAAAGTCATTTTAAGTATAAACAACATTGACAATTGTATGAGATTGGCGACCAATGCAAATGAAGTAAGAATATACCCAGACAGGCCAAGTTCCAACATTTTCTATTATCACAAATAGGTGGTTGGGTACATCTAAACTGAAAAGCTGCTCTGAATGAATTTGTAGATTCATTAGAATTTTAAAGTAAATATAAAATGGGAAAAAGCACAATACTCTCTCTCCAAGGATAACTGAAAATATCTAGGTTGCCTTGGCTGTAGGTTCTGACTTTAAAATTGACCTAGGGATGGAAATGGGGTTAGACTTATAGTAGTACTTACACTTCTAGGGGTAAGTCATCCTTTAGCAATTTCAGAATTCAGTAAATGCTATGGCTCATCTCTTAAGCTTTACAAAAATCTGTAAATAACTTTAGGAAGTTGATGGACTCTGACACCCAACTAGAACTTGTGATCTTCTGTCCTTAAGGCCAGTTTATCCCAGTTGTTCAGGATAGATGCGGAACTATGAAATTTCCAAAGAAGGAAATGGGACCGCAGCTCAGATCTAGAGCCAAAAGGATTGCCCCCAACTCAGCTGAATTCCAGATTACCCAGATGCTTTTGGAATTTAAGGATTTTGTTTACTTTTGAAATTTAAGGATTTAGGCTAAAAGAAAGTCAGCTGGAATCCCTGAGGTCAATGAAACGCCATCCTTCATTCATTCAGCCAAAATGTGCTGCGTGTCTATTATGTGTTCGGTATTGTGCTGGGCACTGGGGACAGAACAGTGACTAAAACAGTCTGTTTCTGCCCTCAAAGACTACAACATTTCACATATAAGCCTTTTTCCTGACAGTTGAAACAGCGGTAGAGCTATGATAGAGATGTGTGCAGAGTACACTATAGAAGCAAGGCCCAAGCCAGTCACAGAGTGCCAGGAAAGCTTTTTCTGAGAAGGCAACGAAGAAGCTGACTCTGAAAGGCCTTTTGAACCTCCTACAGAGACGTAACAGTCTTCAAACTAGTAGACTGGTATCAAGGATTTGCTGAACGAATACTGAATGAAGTGAAGAAACATCACTTGTCAATTTTTAAAACATTCTCTTTAGCCTTTATTAACTATCTAATTTGACATCTTTTATCTTATCAGGATAGAAACTGAGGTCCACCCTGGAGAAACCCGGTTGTTGAGCTGTGGACAGAGCTGGGAATGGAATCATTATTATATGATTCCCAGCATGATATCTTTCTATTTTATTGTCTTAATCCATTCTATTTGGTGATACAGTTCGAGAAAGAAAATACTTGCATGAAAAAATGGTGTCCTTTTTACATTATTGTTTCTAAAATTAGTGATCATATGAAAATTAATTGAAAAATGCCTTGACCCCTTAAAGAGAAAAGTAGCATTGCATATTAATCTGGGTAACATTTAAACTAGAGAACAATATTAAAAATGGATACAGTGAAATACAATTTTGGGTTTTACATATTTAGGGATGATTATTTTTTCTGGTATTCACGGTAACGGTGATCTACGTGATGTAAACATTTATATGATAATCAAAAAATTATCAATTAGTCAAGTATTAATCACTCAAACTTCTATAAGTAAAAAGCATCACAAAGCATTTATTTTGATGGTTTACAAACATAATGCTAAATACACGATTACTTACTGATCTAATTCCAGGTAAATTCAAGAGGGAGCCAAGGACCGGTACTCTTCTAATAAAGCCAACCACCACAGGGAAGAAGCCCCTGGGAAAGGAAAAGGAAAAGGGTTCTTAAAACTTATATGTTCTCTATCACCAAAATAAATTGCTAACCAAACAAAAAAGAAAGGATCTTGTTAAAATTTTGAATATTTTAGGGACGGCAAACTTGGAATTATAAATCACAACAAACGTCATTAGAAAATGCTGCGATTATTGGTAAAAACTCAAGAACATGAGGCCAAGCTATGTGGTATGCTCCGGTTAATCAGTTATCTCAGGTCAGCTGCAGACGATTTCCTCAACTACGGTGAGTGGTGTGAGCTGAAAGGGAGCAAAGGAAAAGTGCTGGAGAGAACACGTGGGAAGGATCATGAAAACAGTAACAGCGATCATTTACTGAGAAATTACTAAGTGCTAACATTTGGTAACACGACGTGTCTGACATTCTTGACTGTCTACAAGATGGTTATTAATCTTACATTAGGTCTCATTTTTTGGTTGAAATACAAGCCCACAGAAGTCACACAGGTTCTAACCAGTTTAAAATTAACCGTGGATGAGTTAAGCCACCTCTATATAGGAAGAGTAAGAAAGCGTTTATTACATATGCATAAACTTTTTCTGAACCAAAATTAGGTAAAAAAACTGACTCTGACTCATGGCGACTACGTGTGTCAGAGTAGAACCGTGCTCCACTGAGTTTTCAATGGTTGATTTTTCAAAAGCAGATCACCAGGACTTTCTCTGAGGGGCCTCTGGGTAGATTCAAGCCACCAACTTTTCAGTAAGCAGCCAAGCACTTAACTGTTTGCAGCACCCAGGGATTCCAAAATTAGGTACATAGGAATGAAAATACTATAATGGATAGAATTCAAGAATTAAGCAATAAGATTAAGACCATGCAAGAAGTGAAAACATGGAATAAAAGAAGAGTTAAACAGAAAGCAGATTTTTTTTTTCATTAGAAAGCAGTTCTTATTTTGATGGTACATACACATGTTTCAACAACAATCAATTATTTTCTAGTAGCATTAAAATTCAAGAAGGTAATTTTTTTGGTTCCAAGTTTTAAGTATTTTTTAAAATATGAAAATGTGTGATTTCTAGTGCTACCATTTAGGAGCATAAATATCCAGAAAGACAAGGCTTAAGACCCTTGCACAATATACCATAGCTCACACTAAGAATATCTCATAACAAAAACCAGAATTTTGTACCAAAATCTTCTCTAAAGACTACCATGAAGCCAGTGTATTTTTCCAAGTTTATCAATGATGCTAAGACCTCTCATTCTTTGCTCATTTCAAAGCTTAGCTTTGTTTTTTCTTGCTGAACACTAACATTACTGAATAATTAAGCCAGCCAATGAACTTTTCTAACAGTCCTCCAAGGAAGTTTTCTGGTGTTAAGATACTCCTGCCATAACTCCTTTCTTACTCTTTTCTCCGAGCCACAGGATCCTTACTCCTGGTTCTTATCTGACCTCCTCTCCTTAGTCTTTTCCCACATGAAGGGGTAATTGTTACTAGGTTTCCAGGATTCCAATCCTACCACTCTACATTCTCTCTGTACTATATTAAACAGCCTCTTAACTGGCTCCCGTGCCTACAGCCTTTCTCTTTTCAACACAAACTTTATCCTGATATTAGAACAATCTATCTAAAACGTCTACCTGGTTACATCACGTCTACCTTAAAAATCTCTGTGGGTAAAGAAGATACAAGCATTCAGACTGGGTAGGACTTCTGAAGTATCATGCATCAAATCTGGTTACAGGATAAAGTATACTTTTCTAAGTGAGCAACCTGGCTCCAAACTTCCTTTTCAAGTCTCATCTCTAACCATTCCATTCCATCCATCACAGTCTCCAGTCTCACTATTCACTCTTTCTAGAAGAAGCCATGTACTTCCATATCCCTGTACTTTTCTGTGGTTCAGGGGTAGAATTCTCGCCTTTCATGTGGGAGATGTGCTTGGATTCCTGGCCAATGGCCCTCAAGTGCAGCCATCATGTGTCTGTCAGTGGAGGCTTCTGGGTCACTATGATGCTCAACAGGTTTCAGTGGGGCTTCCAGACGAAGACAGTTTAGGCAGAAAGGCCTACTTCTGAAAATCAGCCAATGAAAACTCTATGGATCACAACTGTCAGATCCTGTTGTGCATGGAGCTGCCCTGAGTCAGGACCAACGCAATGGCGGCTAACAACAACATTACTCTCTCATTTATAGGATGGATTCCTACCCATCTTTCAAGATCCAGTTTATCAGTTAACATTTTTTACCTCTCACTAAATTTAATCCCTTTTTTAATTATGCTCTTATAATACTTTGCATATACCTCTGTAATGGCATTATTGCTATATCCTACTGGTATCTTTACATGTCTATTTCCCATATTAGCAATAAGAAATTCCCTAAAGCAATTTGGCACTTAGTTCATCTCCTGTGAGCAATACAGTACCTGAAAGACAGAAGACAGAGAATACACATTTCTCAAATAAATGATTAAGTCCACCTTTACTAAAAGGCATTTTTCATGCTGTATACTATTGTTTATTTACTTGGTAACTGATAAATGCAAAATATCAACCGATCAAAATCTCCTATAGTGTGTTTGGTATAGAATTTTCTATTTGCATCTTCAGTAAATGAATTATCAACACACTGCAGTAACTATAAAGTTCTATGCATTAAAATGCTGGATCTACCCATCTATATATCTTTCTGTAACTGCTGAGTTGATGTATTAAACATAAGGATACTGTCATAAAATGAATTTTCTTGCATTACAACTACTTTACAAGACTCCTTATGTCCTTACTTAGGTAATCATCTGCATTTGATAAAAAATTTTATAGTTGACTAAATGGTATAAATTGTAATAAAAGATTCAATCTAAACAAAAATCCATTTAAGGAAATAATTGTCTCTTACTCATATTGATGCAAATACCTGAGTTTCTGTAATAATAATCTGACATTCTGGTTTATTGAAAGAGAAAATAAAAATGATCGCCTTACCTGAACAAGAGAAAGAATCCGTAAATTTCGAAGATCATGCCTATCAAAGGCCAACCAACAAGGACTACAAATACACCACCCAGGAAAAATCCTGTGGCTTTCATTTTATGTTTCTGGAAGAAGAATCTGAATGTTCTTTCTAAACCAATTACAAAAGCCAAGCCAGCCACAAATAAAACCTACAACAGAAAGAAAATGCAACATAGAAAAAGTAGTTAAATACACTGTAGGCATTTGAAAAGCAGGATCAAAGCTAAATATAATAAAAAGAAGCACATGTGTTTGGCTGTTAATGTGGACAATTGGCCAGGGCGCGAACTACAATGCACAACAAGCAATCAGAGCCAGGGGTGGATAAAGCCTGTGAGAGCGGTAGCTGTATTCCACTCTTCTCCTTCTTCTTCTATCTTGATTTGACGGAGAAAAGACAAAGAAAGATCAGGCTTTACCCCAGGGCATCTGCATCTTCCGTACTTTTCCCAGTTCTAGCTAGATGGGGACAGCTTTATCAAGCAGAGGAGTGGCAAGGCATAAAGAGAGAAGGTCCTTTGGATGGCAGAGATACTGCCATGGCCAAGTTGAGAGTACAGGAAACCATACAAGGCCAGGAAAGAAGATTATAGTTTTATTAATGCCAGAGTATACAGTGGCAGCAGAAGTAAGAAGACGGCCATGTGTTCTCAAGTATTTTGTACGTTTTCAGATAGTGGACACGAAATGGTGATCTACAAAAGCTTGCTTTTTCCCATGTTTTATACCCAAATGCTTGCTCTCCCTCATAAACTTTCTTTAATGGGAAATATTTCATATAAATATACATTAAGCCTAAAGGTTAAGCTTCATACTGAGAGATACCAATGTTTATACTATCATTTATTATAACATCAACTTTGAATGACAATTTTGTTATTCTTTATCTTTGCCTATTTCTAATTAAAAGCTCAAAAGAACATACTCTTCAAAAGATTATCATTTTTCATGACTTTCTATTACTCTCTTAAAAGGGATATTATTCCTAGAACTCTTAAACAACCTCCACAAATGTATAGAATAGTACATATTTCAAATAACTAATATATACATCCTTCTAGTAAGTCAATAATTGAGATTTTTTAAAAAGATTTAAAAAGTTTTTAAAAATCTGTTTATTTTATGCTGTTGAATCAATGTGAAATCTCAGATGCTTAAAGTCAAAATATTTTAACAAATTTACCAAGACATAGGACTATCATATCATGTTCTCTCTTCTGAACTCCTATTTAGAGGCAGCCTTCAGTTAACTACTGTAAATCATGTATCAAAACACTGAAAAGAGTAGTTCTGGATTTAGAAAGCCTCATTAAGAGTTTACCTTCTATTTAGACAGAAGAATGACAGGTTTCATTCCTGATGGAAATAGAGAATGTAACGGGAATTTTTACATTATTAGTAATAGTGAATTTTTTTCTTCAAATTTAATAGCAGTACCGATTCATTTGCAGTTAAATTTCCTTATGAATTTAGTTAAAATATATATTTAAAAACTCACATTTCCAATAGCCAGTAGTGCTTTGTCAAAAAAGAGAATCATTCCAAAGAACAGGAAAAACACTCCAAATCCTGTTAATCCCATTCCAATTTCTGCAATATAAGTTATATGGTTAAGGGTAGAGAAAAATTAAAGTCACATTAAGATCCCTGTAAGCTAAGCAAGAGAATTTATCAGTTTTTCTTTGGGCTGATATAAATGAACAGGTCTCCAACACTGCAGGCTAACTCATAATGACATTCCTTAAGATCTAACACAAATTAACATCGGCAAATTACCACAAAATCTGAACTATGAATGGAAATTTGTATCCTTATAAGGGAGATAGCATTTCTCATAAGCATAGCAATATAAAAATAAGAAACCAGGATTCTAAACCTTTGGTTATATTTTTTCCCTCCCCAGAACCTTTTGGCATCAGACATGAATATATGGGTTTCCTTTAATGATTTATCTCCCTTCATATTCTATGACTGTCATTTATATACACAATATCTATATGTCCTTCTTTGCCCTCTTAAAATTAATTCCTTCTTTAACCTACCAGAAATGCCACAGTAGGTCTGCACAACATGCTTTACTTAATTATATACTGCTTTTCACAATGGTAACAAGAAACATTTTGAGGATCATGGTAGCTGTCTCCTCAAAAGTTAATCTTCAGGTTAGACATCACTTTTAACTTCTCCTTGATGACTTATGGGTTTATTTAATTTTGAGTCAATTTACATACTTAGTCTAATGAGTACTAACATCATCTCTCTCTGAAGTTTCAAAGAAAACTGTTTTATCTGATATTAATATTCTCGGTGTTTACTCATTCATTCAAAAACAAAAGAGTTGTTGATTAACTGCTAGATGCCAGGAACTGTTCCAAGTACTGATATACAAAGTGCATATTCAGTGGTGGTCAAAGCGTAAGCTTTGAAGTCTATCTTCACCCTGTCTATAAGATTAATAATTTTACTGACTTTACATTCACTCTCCAGATCTCATCTTTTTAGTCCGAAGAGCCTTAATTTTCAAAAGTGACAGTACTCTATTAATGTCACAAAACAATTCACTGAGTCACCTCCTTTATCATTTTGGTTTTGTTCTCAGGAAATGGCCACCAATCCTTATTTTACCTGGAAGCACTTTCTGTGTACAGATGATGAGTAAGAAGCCACTATATTTTTGAAAACAACTTCAAATCACTATTAATGATTTTTAATTTGTTACTTAACTTTTTTGCCTGAACTCCAGAAAGCTAAAATTTGGGTTACATCTACTTAAAAAAAATCTTTAGCAATGCAAAACAGTCTGTTGACTTCAAAATTTTTATTAACTTTACCTTTTTCTATATCCCCCATCTCCTCAATTTATAGATAGCCACGCCTTCTGTCCTAGCCATCCCTTTTTTTCAAAGTTAGCCTAGAAGAATTCAGGTATACCAGTAAGTGTAGTCCACAGACACAAATTTCTACAGAAATTTGAGGCTGACACTTCAATGTTTAAATGCCTTAAGAAAATTTACTGCTTAGTTGTCAGACCTAACTTACTGGAAGAAAAGATGGACAAAAGAGCAAGCAAAATTCCGTTAAACAACTATTTTGTAGTGTGGATTTAATCACTGGCACCTGAGTTATTTGGATTTTTAACTTTTCACAAATTATCCAAACGATTGTTGTTAGGTGCCATCGAGTCAGTTCTGACTCAGAGTGACCCTATGAACACTAGAATGAAGTATTGCTGGTCCTGTGCCATCCTCATAATGTTTGCAGCTGTTTCTTCTCATTTTGAGTTGTGCCACATCAGCAAATGAAGATCCAGAAAGCTTTACTCCATCCATGTCGTTAAGGTCAATTCTACTTTGAAGGAGGCAGTTCTTCCCTACGTCTTTTGAGTGCCTTCCAACCTGAGGGGCTCATCTTCCGGCACTATATCAGAAAATGTTCCACTGCTATTTGTAAGGTTTTCACTGGCCAATTTTTTTAAGAAGTAGATTGCCAGGTCCATCTTCCTAGTCTTAGTCTGGAAGCTCCGCTGAAACCTGTCTACCATGGGTGACCTTGCTGGTTATTTGCAATACTGGTTGCATAGCTTCCAGCATCACAGCCACACACAAGCCACCACAGTACAACAAACTGACAGATAAGTGGTGGAATCCTAATGATTACATAAAAATTTTGAGATTTTGTTCATCAGAAAGAAAATTTTATGTGTTACGAACGTAAACTAAATTAGGCATTATAAGTTACTTTACATACCTTACTTAACTTAATCCTCCCACTACTGCAAGTTAGGTATCATTCCATCATTTTAGAGCTGGAGGAATTTGAGATTTAGAGAACATTTGAACCCAGGTCTGTTTGAATCCAAAGCCCATGTGTTTAATGATTATGCCATACTGCTTCCCACAGGATTTTTTTGTTTTTGGGTAAAATATGTTTGGTTTAATAAAACCTAAGGACACTGGACTATAATAAACTTCTGAAGGACGTTCCTTTAGGTGACAGAAGTTTAATACAATTAATTTGTTAGCAACTATAACAAAGAAGATGCCAGTAGACCTATTCAACATTGACTGCAGTAAAAAAAGAATGAATATGGTTGCACATTTAATGAAGTGTTTTTACAAATATCCTGTAATTTTTTAAACAAAATTGTGAGGCAAAAAGTAGCACCATCCTATGTTTCATATGGGTAAGCAAAGACTCAGAGATTAAGTAACTTGCCCTTGGCTACAGAACCAGCAGGTGTGTGGGGTAGGGTGGTGGTGGTGGTGGTGAGTCAAGCCAGAATTCAAATCCAGTCTTCTGACTCCATAGCCAATGGTGTCACAACTACAGTATGGGAACCAAACATTCCTATTACTTTATCCCATGTAGACCGGCAGGGAAGAGTTACTTGTAACATCTTGGCCAGAACTGGCCCTGGCATGATGCTGCCAAGCGTTCCCTGCCTTGAATGGACCAAAAGAGACTCAGACTGGCCTCTTATGCCTGTTTCTCATCTCCAGAATTCCCTTCTTCTCTAACCTCATGCATTCACGTGCCCTTTGGTTATCAAAGCCCTACGTAGATTTGCCTTCTCCCCAACAGAATCATACGCAGTGAAATAAACTCACCTCCCTCTTGTGCACCATCAAACCTTTATTACTCCTGCCCACAAGGTATTAGCAAAAAAGAATACAATAAAAGCCATCTAATAAAACTAACTCGTTTAATTTAAAAAGCTCATTGTATAAATTTTACAAGAATCATCTATCACCAAAGGCAATCCCTGTATCATTGTTGTATCTTTATTTAGTTTAGTTTTTTTTTTCAGGCAGCACTGTCTTTCTGTCTGTGTCCTTCAAAAAAACAGGGGACATTAAAAAAAAAAAAAAAAAAAACTTTTTAACTCAACCGGCAGAGTTTCAGGCAATGCAGACTTAGACACAGCTTCGGAACTCTGCCTACTTCCTGGTCCCCTCAATAAATCTGTGTGTGTGTGTGTGTGTGTGTGTGTGTGTGTGTGTGTGTGTGTGTGTGTGTGTGTGTGTGTGTGTGTGTGTGTGTGTGTGTGTGTGTGTGTGTGTGTGTGTGTGTGTGTGTGTGTGTGTGTGTGTGTGTGTGTGTGTGTGTGTGTGTGTGTGTGTGTGTGTGTGTGTGTGTGTGTGTGTGTGTGTGTGTGTTGCTATTTTAGAATCCCTTACAATAACCACGTACTGCTTTTTACTTTTTACTCTGATCAGGGCTTTGTGACTCCCTCCCACTATCAGAATCCCAGCATAATCTTGGCAAATTATTTTTGTATGCTGGCCAACTCCTGCAGTTAAACACACACAAACAAACACAGTTTGACAGAAAAAGCTTTTGGTTCACTAACATTTGTTTCAATCCACTCTCACCTCAAACATTTGGCAAGTAAGCAGTGAAGGGTAAAATTTTCTTCCTCACCAATTTGATGAAGTGAGAATACTTCCTTTTCTGCCCATAACCCAACCATGCCCCCTAGCTCTGGTTTTTGGAAGGATGTAAATCAGGCACTCATTCCCATAAGTCTTCAATGGAAGAGAATCTCTACAAACAGGATAAGTAACACATTTTTAAAAATCAACTTAATAATTACAGATTGAGATAGAAAGATACAGTTAGATGAGAAAACTATGTTGAGATTAAGTCCTTGCTCTGAGTAACAAGTGGCATTAGACATAAATTCTAACAATTCTTGAATATGGCTCTGCTAATTTCCTTGGACAACTAAATTCTAATTTTGGATTTCAACCAAGAAATCCCATACAATCCCTCAAAAAAAAAAAAAAATCAATGCATAATAATTCTATAAGATAAATATCCACTGTTAAAACTATTTTTGCTATGGAATGTCTATTCTTAGATTGATCTTAAATAGTTTATATCAAGTGTTCTTAGATACAATGTGATACAGTGAAAAGAACAAAGGTTTCTGGGCTAGCAGGATCTAGTCTGTCATTTTCTTTATGTACAATGAATCTCTCTGAGACGTGTTTAATTTGTAAAATTGCTTCAATTTGTAAAATCTGCATTGAAGGGCTCTTGTAAGAATTAAGTGCAATGATTTCTATGAAAGCACTTGGTAAACACTTCCTGGGCCAGGGCAGGCGGCTCCAAGGTGCAGACCTAGCCCAACTTCAGGAGGGAAAGGAGCCTGAGTGGGGCTCCTCACTGTGTGTAGGATACCTTAGAAGTTCTGTGAAGTTCAAGTTAGCCATAACGTGAATCTAAAGCTTTAAGATTCCACTTTAAAACAGGGTATTTAAAATTAAGTTCTATGTTCACTTCAATAGACTGATTCTTAAAATCTTGAATATCTGACTAAGTTAACTGGAATAAGAAAAGGGTGGCAAATAAAGCAAAGGAAAGTAAAAAGAGACTATCATGTCCATCAAAAGATAAGGAAGCACAGGGCTTGGAGAGATTTGTAAATACAAAAATCATGAAGATTGACAAAAAAGGGCAAAAAGTAGAAATGTTATATCTAAAGACAAACAGCGATGCTAACTTTAGAGATGAGAAAGGCCTGGAGAACTCTGTGGCAGGCAGAAAGGAATGCTAAAATAATAAAACATGCCACTAAGCACAATATACCACATTAACGAATGAAACCCTTTTGACTGAACACAAAGTGTTTTCACTACTGTTTTTTACTACTGTTGAAACATTAACGGATAGAAAAGTGAGACTATTTACAGGGATTTTGGAAGATTGCAAAAAATGTGGCCATTTTTTTTGTCAACACATTTCCAAAAAGAGCCTACAGCAGATGAACATTTAAAATACTACCTCCCAAACTAAACAACTTGTAGAGGACCCCGAGTATGTCATATGCAGAAACGTCCCCCAGAGTGGGCCGCGGGCACCGCGTAGTTTCTCGTGGCCGTCCCCAGGAACAAAGCGCCCATCTCACCTAGGGTGAAAGCGCGGCGCGACCCTGGCGCGAGACGCTCAGCTGAAGCTCCACCTCCCCAGCTCGGGCGTCTCCCTCAACCCCATCGCCTCTCCCCCCAGACCAGGTCCGTCACAGCAAGTCCAGCACCTGCCCAGTCAAGGCAGCTTTCTAAGTCCCGAAGCCCTCGCTCACTCTCACAGGCCACCGCTCCCAACGCGCAACTTCATTCATTGAGCCGGGTGGGCGAGACCCCACCCAGCCCGAGGGAGGGGTGTGGGGCTCGCGGCAGGGCTGGTGGTGGCCACAGAGCGGGAGCTTACTCTGGGTGTCTGTTAAGGAGATCATGGCTGCAGTGGTGAGGGCAGCGACGGGAGAGATGCAGCGGCAGCACCACACGGAGCGCAGGGTGTGAAGCTGAGTCGGGAGAAATTAACCCGGGAAGCAGCCCAGGAGACAGCCGCCACGTCTTCCGGAAACACGCAGCCACCCCCACCCTAGCTCCCAAACTGCTTCTCACTGGCTAAACCAACTTTCAATTTAACCCAATCGCAGGTGGTCTTGTTTGGTGACGCGTACGGCGGCCACACCCCTGGACCAATTAGAGAAGGATGTCACTTGCGATTGGTTGAACGGACCGACCCGGAAGGGTGGATTCTCCGGGCTGGGGAGAAGGGAATGCCCGGTGGCGGGAAGATTTTTGTAGGAGAGCGGCTGAAAGGGTGCGTAGCTGACTCGAGTCTGGGGCGCTTCGGGGGTCGGAGACCAGGGAGCGGGAGGGTGCTCCATGAACCCCATGGGCAGATGTTCTGGGGTAACTCCTGTTACAGCTGTGAAGTGCCAAGGGTGTGCCCTCCTCCTTTGATGTTTTCCTGCCTGACTGCAAGGCCGGGCTACAGCGGGTCACTTCCTTCCACCCACATGTTGCCAGGGAAGAAACGAGGGCATTAATCATCGCTCTGCTGTCATGGAAATTGGGCCTTGGGAGCACATTCGTCTGCCAGCAGTTCCCCTTTGTTTCTCCACCTTTCTCCATGCAGGAAATTGGGCACCAGAGCCTGTTTATTAAAACCAAAACCAAGCTCGTTGTCTTCCAGTGGATTCCGACTCATAGCGATCCTATAGGACAGAGTACAACTAACCCCATAGGGTTTCCAAGGCTGTAAATCTTTACGGAAGGAGACTGCCACATCTTTCTCCTCCTGAGCGGCTGGTGGGTTGAACTGCCAACCTTTCCGTTAGCAGCAGAGTTCTTAATCACTGTGCCACCAGGGCTCCTTGCCTGTATTGGCAGCCAGTTTTTATGGGGAAACACCATGGAGATGCTTCTTCCACCATGCTTCGCAGTAGCGTAAGGGAGGGTATCATTAAGTTATTGTTGTATGTGTGTGATTTCACTTGTGGTACCTCAATGTTATTTTCTCTTGCATCGTATCAATCAGCTGGCTGTCACTCCGTATAATTTTTCCTGTGGTTGTCTAGCATATACTTTTGACAGATCTGCTATAGCTCAGTAATTTCCGAATGCATGTTGAGATATTTTTTGTTATTAAATCATATCATTTGGGGGCTGATAGAGTTTATCACATCATTTGGGGGATGATACAGTTTATGAGCAGTCTTTTAGCGGTTTAATTAAAAGAGTCGTTTAAATTTGTGGGGAAGAATCGGTTATAGATTATATCCTTTCATAACGGTAGCGATAGCCCCTTCTGTCAGTCTCAGCAAACCCGTTGAGCACTTTGCTAGGCTAAATACCTGTTGCCATCAAGTCGATTCCGACTCATAGCAACTTTATGCTAGGCTATGTGGATACAAACGTGAAGAGGTTCAAACGGTGTCCTGCTGGAGAACTTTACCGTCTAGCGAAGGGGAACTACATTCCCAGCAAGTGGTGGAGAAATGCTTGTTATATATATAAAGAATTAGAAGTCCTAGGTTTACTCCCCTGCTTAAAAATCTTTTAGTGGAGTGGCTATTCCAATCTCCATAACAAGGCATAAAAGACCTAGTGGTGGCTTCCGAGTTCTGTGTAGGAATAGTTTAAGGCTAGCAGTCTGAGTAAGGGTAGGGTGATGCTGAAGCTTCCTTTGGAGAACATTCTAAGTTTTATAAAATGTTGATTGTCCATATCAGAGAGTTGGGAGTAGGGGTTTATGGGGATTATGGGGAAATCAAGCCTCATCATCTTTCACTTGCCCATGTGCACTCTAAGTTTTAGTCATTCTTACATACTTGGAATTTCTTAATACAGACCATGATTTTCCCCACCTCTCAGACTTTTCTGTGTTCTCTCCCGCTGAGATCTAACCCCTCCATAAAATGCTAATTAATCTTTTAAGACTGAGTTTAAGTTTTAAGTCTTACAAAATTGTGTTGAATAAAATGTTAATTAATTTGATTATGTAGGTGGGTTTTGCTTAATGTGGGGGCATTTGAATCTATCCAACTTGTTATCTATAAAATAGTTTTGTGATCCAAATTTTACAGGTAGGAAAAGAGGCTTAGAGGAAGAGGGTGGGTAATTTTACAAGGCCACACAGTAGTTTAGTGCTGGAACTGAAATTGAACTGGCCTGTTTAACCTCAAACCTTATGTTCTTTTTTGCTGTATCACTTTGTATCTGGTATGGGAAGGGTTATTGACATTGAACCTGTCATGTATATGTTTATGAGACTTTGCACATTTCTAAACCTAGAGAACTTTCCATAAAGTTAGTGTGGCAAAAATCATACAGCCTTTATTTGAAAGGTTACTGCAATATATAGTTTACTTTTTAACATTTTTTGTGTGCTTTACAGTGACAGATTATCATTGATTATTATCGACAGTACTGTTTTTTAAAAATTGTTTTATATGTTCTTTTATTTATAGAAAGAAATTTGGATCTCCAGTTCAGTTTTAGAATGGCATCTGTTTCAGGTTAGTGGAAATGGTTACATTTTGTAGTTTGTTCTGCTTTATTTCTAGTTATTCTTTAATAAAATGCTTGTGTTTAAAATTCTGATTATAGGAATGATATGTTTTGATTGAATTCTAGGAAACCTAAGCAAGTAGAAAGAACAGTATGTAAATCACTTCTAATCCCACTAAGATTATCTAATACTGTTAACATTTATATGTATTATTTTTCAATAGAATTTGTAACATTTTATGCATATTGTTTTGTAGCTTGATTTTAAAGCATAACAAATATAGAATGTAGATTAATTGTTACATAAATTCTATTTATACTGCTCTGTTGTTTCAAAGTGATGTTTACTAACTTAATCTTCTAGTGTTGAACTTTTAGGCTATTTCCGTTTGTAAAATGTAAAGAATGCTGCACGGAACATATTGGAATCTAAATCTTTGTGTGCTTCTCTGATTTTTTCTTAAATTCATAGAAGTGGAGTTATTGGAAGTGTTTCTAAGCATAAAGGATTAAAAACATCCATTATTCCACCTTTCCCAGGCAGCCACCTAGCATTTTCATCTATTATTTGTTTCTATGAACTTGACCACATTGTACTGTACTTACTAGTGAGGTGCTGCTCTGTATTTGATTAAGAGGTGAGTGGCAGGAGTGGGAGGCTTGTACAATGGTCTGTTTTCAGGCTTTTGTGGGGTATAGTGAATATGGCCTTTGCTACTTACTAGCTGTACAAGTGGGTTAACAAGATTGGGTTGTTTTCAAATTTGAAAGCAACGTTTTTCTTAAACATGGACCACCCCTTCCCACCCACCCCCTCCCACAGAACTTAACAGTTGATTTAAATATAAATATGAATTTTGTTCTTAATTGCTGTTGAGTCAGTGCCAACTCAGGACAACCCAGTGTATGTCAGAGTAGAACTGCTCCATAGGGTTCTCAAGGCTAAGAACTTACAGAAGCAGATCACCAGGCCTGTCTCCCTCTGAGTGGGTTCCAACCACCAACCTTTCAGCTGGTACTCAAGTGTTTAACTGTTTGCAGACACTCAGGGACTCCATAAATATGAATGCATAGTGGAAACAGAGATAGTTTGACCATCTCATGGCTCATTCCCACAGGCTGAGGATTCATAGTAAGTGGAACAATTGCAGTTCTATTAAATATTGACCCACGTGATGTTTACTCAGAGAGAAAGAAGAGTGTTTAAGGGATGTTACTAAACCTAGACAGACCAGCATGGTCATTTTTAGACTGCATAAGTTATTCCACTTAATAAGACATCATGCTTCCTCAGTGGGATACAATTTAAAAATCAGAGAATAATGAGATCATTTTTATTTAAGAAGGGATACTTAATTATTGCTGTTAGCTGCCATCGAGTTGGCCCCCGACTCTTGGCGACCCCATGTGTTACAGAGTAGAACTGCTCCATAGGGTTTTCTTGACTAATCTTTATGGACGCATATTGCCAGGTATTTTCTTCTGCGGAGCCTCTGGGTGGGATTGAACCACCAATCTTTCGAGTTAGCAGCTGATTGCAAACCACCTGCACCACCCAGGCTTCTTTGATTAATTGCTTCAAAATAGTGATCCCCTTTCAAGTAAGCTCACCTGCTCTATTGCTCTACCCACTTGTTGTACTCTGTTTGAAATGCCTCTTTGAAGTTGCCTTCAGACAGGTTGTTGCTTTGGATTTGATGGCTTCCATAGTGGCAAATCACTTTTCTTTCATTGTTAGCTTCAGTTTGGGATATTGCTAGAAATAGTGCTGTTTCTGAAGAATGGCACTCACTCAGCATGGGCTGTCAGCTGAGGAAAACTGGAGCAAGCATTCAATGTGCTGTTCAGATATAGTAGCGGTAATAAGCCCCCGGCACTTGTAGTCCTGCTCCTCTGTGGACTGGTGAGATCTGGTGAGATCATTTACTAGACTTTTCAGTCTCACCTCCTATAATAAAAGTCTCGTGTTGTACAGGCCAGCATTAGATATGGTATAATTTTAAACAACAATATGAAAATACCCGGATTTATTGCAGCTACCTGTACTTGCTTCTATTCTTAGTCCATCTAAATTTTATGTAAGACATGATGATATTGTAGCATGGATGACATTAACCTCTGTATCAGGTAGGGTTTGATCCATGAAGCAGAACCACTATGAATGATATAAGGGATTTATTATAGAGATTAGACCTTATGTTTATGAGAACTGGTTAAGCTCCGTATGTATATAAGTATGCACACATATCTACATACATTATACAATACATATATATTGCTCCTGTGTCTAGCAGTGGGCCTGAAGTCAGCAGAGCCAGCAGTTAGGAAGAGAAGATTGATATAAAGTGGGGAAAGTAACTCCAAGAGGAGAGACTTCTTTATCAGTCTTTCAATTGCTTCAAAGCTTCCAACTTGGATGATGCAGAGACCTGTCAGAGAGCCGGTGCACTTCACTATGGAGTTGCAGGCAAACCTGACTGAGGCTTCAGAGAAGCTGGAGGAAGAAATCCAATAGGATCTGGAGGAGCTGCAGGCCCAGCTGCTTTCCCAAGACTATCTTGCAGGAGCCTAGCTGTTGCCCCATGCCAACAGGGAAGCCAGTCCTGACTTTACACTGACTTTCTTAAATATGGAAAACCTGGTATTGCTTCACGTCTGCCTTCCAACTCCCTGGCAAAGTTCTCTTGTGCAACCCTGAATAGAACTATGCAGGGAAGAAAATTCTAGGAAATGTAGTTTTTACTTAATTAAGTTATCACAATACAAAACCAATAGAGTCTACCCCTTATCTACTTGGCACCTATTTACTATTCTTTTAACCATACTTAATTTCCACAAAAAGTCAGTAGCAAAATCATGCTTTTATCTAATATGGTGCAGCTATTCTGTGTACAACCAAATACACACTGACCATCTTCCCCAAAAAGGGTACAAATTCTCTTTTTTGTCTTTGGCTGATGCTTATCCCTCTTCTTGCTGAATCATATCCTCCCTGATAACTGTGTAGCTTAAATCCTAAGATATGGCATCAGCTACTATTAATATGTCCTATATTAGCAGATGTTAGGGGACTAATGTAGGAGACCAAAAAGAACGAACAAACCTTGGTTAATGTGTATACCCGTTGCCGTCGAGTCGATTCCGACTCATAGCGACCCTATAGGACAGAGTAGAACTGCCCCATAGAGTTTCCAAGGAGTGCCTGGTAGATTTGAACTGCCAGCCTTTTGGTTGGCAGCCGTAGTGCTTAACCCCTATGCCACCGGGAGCAGAATAAGAAAGAAATGAAGAAATGCTCATAGCGATTACAGTTCTTGTTTCTGCAGCTGGTCTTGTGGTCACAATGGGTATTTATAACTACCTTTTCCATTATCCATTTCATATTCATTTTATCTTAGCAGGCACTTCAACACTTCCTGAAGGGCCTGGGCCATTAGCTGTCCCGCATGTATTGGATTTTTATACTTTTCATTGTCTTTAATCACAGAAGGTGGGAGTACTAAGAGATGCCCTGGAGGATCTCCTGTATTCAAGACATACTCCTCCAGTTTCCTCTTAATAATCACGGTTACTCACCCCAGGCAATACAGGAATTCCCTTCTTTCCCTGTTGATTTACTGGCATGAGGAGCCCAAAGTGGCCTGATGACAGTCTCAACTTCCAGTTTAATGGAACCATTGCTTTGTCCCCCAATAGGACTGTTTCTCCCTCGGTAACTAAGACCTCTAGACCAGCAGAGCCCAAAGTTGCTGGCATGGGAGGCAAAAATTTTGCTAGTGAATCACTAGTGAAATGAGAGGGGCCACTCTCATTTCTGTTTCTTGATTCCCATGCCCAGTGAATCTTGGCTGTGGAAGCAACAGTATTAGTCGCAGATGTATAGCATATCCTGCATCCTGGAAGACATCACCCGAGTCCTTAAAATCTTGCCACCCAGTTGGTACCACAGTTGAGCCTTGAAAATACCATTCTATTATCAGGCCAGCTGCCTCAGGGTGATGGGGAACATGGTTAGGCCAATTCATTCCTTGAGTATGAGCCATCTGTTATACTTTATTTGCTATTAACCGAGTTCTTTAGTCAGAAACAATTTTGTGTGGAATACCGTGATGGTCAGTAAAGCGTTCTGTGAATTCATGGATTTGACAGATGCATAGCAGGCAGGGAAGGCATGTCCATATCCAGAGTAAGTGTCTATACCAGTGATAATCCAGAGGACACTCCCTTCACCAAAGCTGTGAGCCGTATGATGGTGTTTGAAATATCTTTAACAATTAGGGATGCTATCTGGTACCTTTGGCCTTATAGATGAGTCACAGCATAGACCATTAGGATTTTGAAGGAAAGCTGTGCCATCCTCCACAGATAACTATCCTGTAGAGCTTGCTGGGTTTTTCCCTGAGAGATGGTGGGGGTAGATCCTTAAAAGGATTAGCAGTCTCCTGGAGGCCCTGGGTGGTTCAAACAGTTAACATGGTTGGCTGCTAACTAAAAGGTTGGAGGTTTGAGTCCACCCAGAGGTACCTTGGGAGAAAGTCCTGGTGATCTGCTTCCAAAAAATAAGCTCCTGAAAACCCTATGGAGCACAGTTCTACTCTGACACATATGGGGTCACTATGAGTTGAATCAATGCGATGGCAACTTTTTTTTTCAATCTCATGCAGTGTTCTCCTGTGGCCAACCCTAACCCAGAACATGCAGAGAAGGGAATTCCGGCAGTTGGCATAATACAAAGCTGCCACCACCTACCTCCTACTTCAAATCATAACCATAAGATTTCATCTCATGAAGAGAGTTTAAAACTGGGCAGTGATTACTGCAGGCAGATGAATTTGGAAGCACCAAAGACATCTTTCAAATTTTTTTAGCTTCTATTGGTGTGCCAAAAGAAATGTCACTTTGACTTTAATACTTGAATTGATTAGAATTTTAGTATGTGGATGGAATACATTGAGGCCTCTGTATAAATCAGTTACAATGAAGTCGTGATACCAATTCCAATAGTACACTTGATTTCTCTTTTTACTTATTGCACTATCTTGTTTATAATCACCAACTTCTTATGCCAACCAATAGAATTTTTCTTGAAACAATAATTAAGTAATTAGAGGGTTACTTTTAAGTAGCTTTCTTTTGCTTCGGAGACTGGTCACTTTACTTAAATGATTTAGGATATTGTTGGACCGCATCTCTACAACATAATGATAAAAAATAGCTATCATTTATTAAATGCTTAACTGTATACCAGGCACTGTGCCAAGAACTTTCAATATGTTCTCTCAGCTGATTCTTTGTAACAGTACTATGAAAGTAGGTATTATCCCTATGGAAATTGAGGCTCAGTTAAGCAGCTTGCCTGAGTCACTTCGCAGGTAGCAGGAAGAACTAAGATTTAACCTAGGTCTGTGTGATTCCAAAACATATGCTCTCAACCACTCTGCTATGCTACTTTCAATTTGCCTGTAGTTTAGATGGTGAAGAAAATCTCAAAATCAATAGAGAAACTTAAAATTGTAATTTAAGTTTATTGTATCTTTTTATCCCCGTCACAGCTCTAACCGAGGAACTGGAGTCTATAACCAACGAGCTACATGCAGTAGACGTTCAAATTCAAGAACTTATGGAAAGACAACAAGAGCTTATTCAGAAAAAAGCAGTCCTAACAAAGAAAATAAAGCAGTGTTTAGAAGATTCTGATGCTGGGGCAAGCAACAATTGTGATTCTTCCCCTGATGCTTGGAATAAAGAAGGTTTATTCTTTTGTTGTTTAATTTGCTAGGTTTTCTTTTTTTTCTCCTCATTTCTTTGAACTAGAGTTAAATTATTCTGCATGGGTCAGTGCTTTCCATTATGGTTAGAAGTAAAGCTGGTTGTTCCTTAAGTGGAATGAGAAACTTGGAGGCAGACTATCTTCACCTACTGTTTGTAGTTTTTTGAATTCAGCATTTATTTCTCAGATGCTATGATTATTTCCAAATATGGTTCTAGCAACATAAAACAGTGTTTGAAAAATAACATATTTAGTTTAGCTTAATTTTCTAAATTTTAACTTAAAAAGAAGTAAGCAATTAAGAAAAAAAGGTATTCAAACTCCTTGCGAAAACCTAGTTTATTTCCCTGCCCTTGTATCCAGACCGTTCCTGCCTTAAGATCTTTCAGAGCCTTATGTTTATCATTAATTATAAAGAATACAAGAGCGCTTCCAAATTTTTTTGGGCATTGTTTTCCAGTGATTTGCTTCTAAGCCAGATAGTTACATCAACATTTCCAGACAATTGCTAACCTTTCTCCTGGTATTTGAGTTTTCTATGATAAACATACTATACTAGAGCCCTGGTGGTGCAAGGGTTAGGAGCTCAGCTGCTAACCAAAAGGTTGGCAGTTTGAATCCACCAGCCACTTCTTGGAAACCCTGTGGGGCAGTTCTCTTCTGTCCTGTAGGGTCGCCATGAGTCGGAATGGACTTGACAGCAATGGGTTTTTTTTGGTTTTGATACCATACTATGACATCTCTATGAACGCTCATGCTGTTTTACAAATACCTGATCGAACACCATCTTCTGTGTGGGTTAATCCTTCATTGGCAAGTAGTTTCATTTTCTCTGATGTAGTATTTCTTAAAATGATCATTTAATTTGTTTTTGCTTTGCTTAGCTTAGTGAGTTAAACGAATCTCAAAATTATTATAAAAGTTTAATGTTCCATAAGTATTTTTTAAAAGTCTTATATATACATTTATCTGATTCTTTATTATAAAAGTAGCCATTCAAGTTTGTGTTTCATTTACAATTCTAGTAGTTCTAATAATTTTAGTTTATTTTTCTTTCTAGATTTTCCATGGTCTGATAAGGTTAAAGATGTTCTGCAAAATGTCTTTAAACTCCAGAAGTTCAGATCGCTTCAGCTTGAAACTATTAATGTAACAATGGCTGGAAAGGAGGTATTCCTTGTTATGCCTACAGGAGGTGGAAAGAGCTTATGCTACCAGTTACCAGCATTATGTTCAGATGGTATGGATGAAGAAAGATTCATTTTAAGTTGAAGAAATGTCATTTCTCTGGATATATTTTTAAGTATTTTAAAAAATAGTATCTAGCCACATATATGTAAAAATCAAGTGCGTTTTTTTGTACTTTGTTGACAGTTTCTATGTTCCACTTAATTTTCTGTGCTGAGTCGTTTTTCTTTATGTATTTTCATTGTTGTTGATTTTGTGTTTGCTGAGTCTTTATATTTTCCTTGTTTTTTATTTTGACTTGTAGGATTGTTAGTTTCCTTTGTGGTTACCTTAATATTCACCTCTATTTTTTCTAAGTTTATACCAGTCTTTTATTTCTTTATATTGCCTTGACTTCCTCTCCATATGAAAAATCTATGTCTACATTTTTTAGTCCCTCTATTTTGTTGTAATGTTGTCATCTTTTACATATTGACATCTCTGTTTCCCTATTTTCAGTGTTTTAGCTTTGATTTATTTTTTGTGACTTCCCTATCTGGGTTGATAACTGGTTGCTCTGTCCTGTATTCTAGTCTTGGGTTGTTATCTGATGTTACTGATTTTCTAACTGTAGGACTCCCTTTAGCATTTCTTGTAATTTTGGTTTGGTTTTTGCAAATTCCCTAAACTTCTGTTTATCTGGAAATGCCCTAATTTCGCCATCATATTTGAGAGACAGTTTTGCTGGATATATAATTCTTGGTTGGCAATTTTTTTTCCTTCAAGGCTTTATATATGTCATCCCATTGTCTTCTTGCCTGCATGGTTTCTGCTGAGTAGTCTGAGCTTATTCTTATTGACTCTCCTTTGTAGATGACTTTTTGTTTATCCCTAGGTACTCTTAAAATTCTCTCTTTACCTTTGGTTTTGGGAAGTTTGATTATAATATGTCTCGGTGACTGTCTTTTGGGATCTACCTTATGTGGGGTTCAATAAGCATCTTGGGTAGATATCTTATCATCTTTCATGATATCAGGGAAGTTTTCTGCCAACAAATCTTCAACAATTCTCTGTGTATTTTCTGTTATCCCCCCCTGTTCTGGTACTCCAGTCACTCATAGGTTATTCCTCTTGATAGAATCCCACATAATTCTTAGGGTTTCTTCATTTTTTTTAATCCTTTTATCTGATTTTTCCTCAAATAAGTTGATGTCAACTGCTTTATTTTCAATCTCAATATTTCTGACTTCCATTGCTTCAATTCTGCTTCTGTGACTTTCTATTGAGTTGTCTAATTCTGAAATTTTAATGTTAATTGTCTAGATTTCTGATTGCTGTCTCTCTGTGGATTCTTGCAGCCTGTTAAAATTTGTCATTATGCTCTTCTCGAATCTTTTGAAGTTCCTCTATTGTGTGTTCTGTGTTTTGCCTAATTTCTTGAAGAGTTCTGTATATTAATCTTTTGTATTCTGCCTCCAGTAATTCCAAGAAATTTTCTTCTTCCAGAAAATTTCTAAATCCTTTATTTTGGGAGCTTGCTGAAGCCATCATGGTGTGCCTCTTTATGTGATTTGTCAAGTGCGTTTTTGTTGTTTTATTCATCTCTACATTAATACACATATGAAGGGTTCGCATAAAGGGGAAACAATAAAAACTTTTGAGAGTAATGCTTTTTATCTAGTTCCTAAAACATAATTTAAAAACATGTTGTAGGGGAAGATGCACTGGCAAAGGGTTCAGTAAACCTAGATTGTTATCTCAGATTTTTATTGAGTATCTGTGCTGTGGTGGGAGGCACTGGAGATAAAGCAGTGAGCAAAATGGCATGGTCCCAGTTTTCACAGAGTTCACAGTGTCTAGCAGTACTTTCTCAAACTTTTGTGTGCGTGAGAATCCCCTGGGGATCCTTTAACGTGCAGGTTATGATTCAGTGTGAGACCCAAGTCAGATGTGAGGCTGAAGATTCTGCATTTCAAACAAGCTCCCAGGAAATACTGATTTTGCTGGTTGAAAGTAGCAAGGCTACAGAGCAGAGGTCGAGGTCCCTGGGTGGTATAAATGGTTAAGCGCTTTCAAGGGCACCTCAGAAGATAGGCCTGACTATCTGCTTCCGAAAGTCACAGCCTGCAAACTCTATGGAGCAGTTCTACTTTGCACACATGGGGTCGCCATGAGTCAGAATCAACTTGAGGGCAACTAACAACAACAACAAAGAGCAGAGGTCAGCTAACTTTTTCTTAAAGGGCCAGATAGTAAATATTTTAGGTTTTGTGGTCCATATGGCTTTACGACGACTGCTCTACTCTGCCATTATAGCATGAAGCAGCTATAGGCAATATATAAATGAATGTACATGGCTGTGTTCCAGTAAAACTTTATGTACAAAAGCAGGCAGCCCTTAGTTTGCTGACCCCTTATTTAGAAAATACATGTAATTGCAAGCATTTGCAATAGTGGTTTGGGGATAAAGGTTTTAATAGGGAACTAAAGCGTCAGTGTGATAATCTAACTTAGGGGTATCAGGGAATGCTACCCTGAGGAAGTGTCATTTGAGCTGATAACTAAGAGATAAGTAGGCGAAAGTGGGGGAAGAGGAAGGAAGAGTGTTTATGCAGGGGAACAGCATGTGTGAAAGCCCAGATGTAAGAGGGAACATCCATAATATAGTGCGTTCAATAACCTGAAGAATTTTAGTGTAGCAGGCAGTGGTGAGAGATGCAGAGAGAGCCTTCAAAGCTATTCTGAAAACTTTCCCTTAGATGCAGTGGTAAGCCACTGAATGCTTTTATATAGGTAAGAGATTTGTCATGTTTGTGTTTAAGAAGGATAATTTCAGCAGATGGAAGGATTTCAGAAATATTTAGGAGGTAGATTCCATAGGGCTTGGTATTGATTGGATGTGGGGCAAATGGTGAGATTGTTTACTGCAACTAGGATACACTAGAGAAAGACCTTATTTAGGAATGGGGAAGACAAAAGGTGTTGGATTCAATTCGGGACGTGTTGAATTTAAGATGCCCCCGATGGTGCAGTGGTTAAGGACTCAGCTGCTAACCTGAAGGTTGGCTATTTGAATCCACTAGCAGCTCTTCAGGAGAAAGACCTGGTAATCTGTTCTTGTAAAGATTATAGCCTATGAAACCCTGTGGAGCAGTTCTGCTCTGTCCTGTAGGGTTGCTGTGGCACACAACAACATAAGACATCCAGGTGGTATGTTTGGAGGGCGTTTGGGTTTAAAGGGTGTATCTAAGAGAGAAGGCTAATGAGTGTAGGACAATGAGTGTGGAAGGTGTGGCTATGAAGGGAAGAAGAGAGAAAGTCATAACTTAGGTGTCTAGGGTTTTTTAAAGATGAGAGAGATGTGACCATGTTTAAATATACTGAGTAGGTTCCAATAATGAAGCAGGTGAAAATACAGGAGAGAGGGTTAAATCCCTGGTGAGGTCTTAATCTGAGTGTTTATTTAAATGGGTCTGCCCCCCTCCCCCAACAAGGGGTGGTTGGCACAGTGGTTAAAGTGCTTGGCTGCCAACCTAAAGGTCAGTGGATTGAACCCACCAGCCGCTCCATGGGACGAAGATGTGGCAGTCTGCTTCCTTAAAGATTATGGAAATCCTATGGGATTCTGTTATTCTGTGCTGTCCTATAGGGTCGCTGTGAGATACGAGTTGGACTCGACTCATAGGCAATGGGTTTGGGTTTGTCCCCCACCCACCAGAGGTTACTGTAAGGAACAAACTGCAGAAATATATGGTCATATGATTTTAACAGTGTAGACTAGCTCTTGTAGTTATGAACAATTTCTGTTATAGTGAGAAAGGGGTATATTATCAGAACTTCATTCAGTCAATAAACTATTCACTGATTCTACTCAGAATAAATTAATATGGTGCAGTAAGTGGAAGAATACTCATACAGCTGTCATTCTCAGCTATATAGGTTGCTGCGTTTTCTTTGGAAAGCTTTGGGATAATTTTTCCCTGATGCAACTGTGTATTCTTTGACCTGAGTTATATTATTTTACTCAGATTACCAATACTGATTGTTAAAAATGGTAGCAAATTAAACATTCAAAATGTTGATATCTGTCTTTATTTTTATAGAAAGTGAATAAGGGAAGAAATTTCTGTTTAGTCTCATATTTGTTTATCTAACTTCCTATGACCACATATTCTTATCTGCTTCCTTTATTAACGAGGGTTGAAAATAGGTAGTATATTGCTAAAGTTGCATTGAGAATTAGTCTGAATTATGGGTGCTGCCGACAGGTTATAGTAAAGAAGCTGAATGGTGGCAACTCATTCTGATGATGATGTACAGTTTAAAGTAGATTTTTTGTCTCTTAGGTTTTACACTCGTGATTTGTCCATTGATCTCTCTTATGGAAGACCAGTTAATGGTTTTAAAACAATTAGGAATTTCAGCTACCATGTTAAATGCTTCTAGTTCTAAGGTAAGCTGCTGTGCCTTGTTTTATTATTTTTTTTAATTTAAACTCTTCACTGAAGTAGGAGTCTTAACTGCAGTTGAGTTGCTTATAAAATTATAAACTGACAACTGTTCATATCAGGAGCTGGCAAACTACTGCTCACAGGCCATTTCTGGTCCACTGCCTATTTTTATGTGGCCTGTGAGCTAAGAATGTTTTTAAAATATTTTTTAATGGTTAAAAAAAAAAAAATCATAGAACTAATATCTCATAAAATATGAAAATTATATTGAATTCAAATTTCATTGTAAATAAAGTTTTATTGGAACACAGCCATGTTTGTTCATTTACTTATTGTCTGTGGCTGCTTTCACACTATAGTGGCAGAGTTGACTAGTTGCAGTAGAGACTGTATGGCTCGCAAAATCTGATCCTTACAGGAAATGTTTGCCAGCTTGTTTTGTCTTATCCACTCTAAAATCAAAAGCAATGATTTCTAATTGTGTAATGTAATTACGTACAAAAAATGGATTAATAACAAGATACCCTACCCCTGTGGAGTTTTTTCTGTTTGGGAACAGATTATCTTACCCTCATGTGAATAAAAGCATTTGTGTAGAATAAAGCGTTTCCCAGCTATTTTTTTAAAAGCATACTATTGAAATTTTCAAAAATATTGAAATGTAGAGAGAATAATTAATAAACTGCCACATACCCATTACCCACCTTTAATAGTTAACAGATGGGCAATCTTGCTATAGCGGTATACTCCCAATTTTCCCTACCTCCTCCCCCTCAGTTTATTTATTTGTAACAATTTCCAGACATTATATCATTTCAATTGTAAATTTTTCAGTGTGTATCTCTAACTTTTTAAAAAAGATAATCACAATGCTATCATTACACCTAAAAAACTGAATATGAATTCCTTGAAGTCATCAGATAACGAATATTCAGATTTCTCTGTCTCATCATTTTTAATTTTTCAATCATGGTCCAGATAAGGTTTGTGCATCGCATTTTGTTGCTATAGCTATGTTGTTGCTGTTGTTAGGTGCCATAGAGTTGGTCTCTGTCTCATGTCCACCTCATGCAGAACAGGTGAGGATCATCGTGATCCATAGGGTTTTCATTGGCTGATTTTTGGAAGTAGATTGCCAGGCCATTCTTCCTAGTCTGTCTAAGTCTGAAAGCTCTGCTGAGACCTGTTCAGCATCATAGTAACATGCAGTCCTCTACTGACAGATGGATTGTGGCTGCACTTGAGGTGCACTGGCCGGTATTCAAATCTGATCTCCCACATGGAATGCGAGAATTCTTCCACACCACTGAACCACCACTGCCCTCTGATACAGCTAGCTATAGGTTCCCCTTATCTTTGGTTTCCCTTGCAAATTATTTGTTGAAGAAACCAGGTCATTTGTCCTATAGTTTATTACATTGTAGATTTTCCTGATTGCAGCCTTGTGATATTGTTTAACTTGTTCCTTTTAGTTAGATCTAGAAGCTTGATTGTGTTTGGCCTTTATTTTCTTAAGAGTATTTCATAAGTGATGTTGTATACTTCCTGTGGCATCACCTCAGGAGGTATATAATGTCTTTTTGTGATGTTAAGAGTGATCAGTGGATTCAGGAGATGCCAGCCTGATCTTCTATATCAGTTCTCTATCAGTTTTTCATCTAATGGTTTTAGCAGCCACTGATAATTATTACCCACCTTAGATCCATTACTCCATTAAACCAGTTGTCGTTGAGTCGATTCTGACTCATGACAATTCCGTGTGTTTCAGAGTATAACTTGTGCACCATAGAGTTTTCAATGGCTGTGACCTTTTGTGTATAGATTGCCAGGATCTTTCTTCCCAGGAACCTCCTGATGGAGTCAAACTGTAAACCTTTCTGTTTAGTAGCCAAGCCCTTAACTGTTTGTGCCACCCAATGACTCATTCAACTCCTCCCCTTCGCTTAAAACAAACCAGCCAACCCACTGCTGTCTATTCCAACTCATAGCGTAGCGACCCTACAGGACAGGGTAGAACTGCCCTATAGGATTTCCAAGGCTGTAAATCTTTACCGAAGCAGACCGTTGCATCTTTCTCCTGTGGAGCAGCTGGTGTATTCCAACCGCTGACCTTTTGGTTAACAGCCAAGGTTTAACCACTGCACCACCAGGGACTCATTATCCTTCCTACTTCATGTATTAGCTAGACTTTTTCTGTCATGAAACTTTTTCCTTATTAATTCTTTGCAAGATGAAAATATTTGGTTCTTTCCCTTTCTTTGCCAGTTTTCACAATGAGTTGGTTTCCCAGCGTTCTCCAAAGTTGGTCAATAAGTTCTTTCGTTTTTTTCAGATATCATAAAATTATTTATAATAGATTTTTAACATCTTTGGTATATTTCAATTCATAGTTTACTATTTCTTTTATGCTGAAGTAGTCTTTTGATAGCTTCCTTCTTTTACAACAGATATTCCGTGGTCATTTGGTACATTTCCTGCCCAGACCTGGAATCAGCCATTTCTCTAAGTAGCCCTGGTTTCTTTAGTTTTCCCCACATATTTTTACTTTATTTAAACTCTTGTATCATTACATTATAACTGCTCTCTCATTCCACAGAATGAATCTGTTGAGAACATTGCCCTTCTAATACTATACTTCCTTAAACCTGAAGAAGAAAGAGCAATAATGATAGAAAGAGCTTAGAAAGTTGCGGATAAGTACAAGTTGGAGAGGTAAAAGAGTAAAGATACGTCCAGTCCAGTTTTCTGGTTGCTTTCACTAATAGTTCATAGGGTATAACATTTTTTTCTTTTTTTAAACCTTGGTTCTCTATTTTGCCAGAGGTTCTGGTTCTAGTATTTTATGGCACCTGCCTATTTTTGAGAAAATTGTCTTATGTATGTTTGCTTCCCTAAGATTTCTAGGACATTTAGAACCAGTCAAAATGTTTAATACAAGTAAGTCATTTCTTAACAAAATTAAGAGTATCTCTAGGAGTTACTGAACTACTTTTTTGCTGGGATGATGAAAACAGTTTTGACTGTCTCTTTTTATCTCATTTTCTGTGGTTTCTTTACACATTATGGGCCCAATAGGTTAGAAAGAAAAAATAGCATCTAATTGCTAAGTATTATATAAAATAGTTTCAGAGCACTAAGAATATAATGTTACTTACACTCTTTTTTTTTGGTCACAATCTGAATTTGATGAATAAAATACTTTATAAAACTCTATGGCTTTTATTTTATATATAAGTAAAGAGATCATAAGTAGATTTGATAGCATTATTAAAGTAGCTAATAAAGAAAAATTTTATTTATAGATCTGTCTATGAAGTGATTATAAATAAAATGTTAAACTTAATAAAACCTACCTTTATAAGGAGCCCTAGTGGTGCAGTGGTTAAGAGCTCGGCTGCTAACCAAAAGATCAGTAGTTTGAATCTACCAGCTGCTCCTTGGAAGCCCTGTGACGCAGTTCTACTCTGTCCTAGAGGGTTGCTATGAGTTGGAATCAACTCAATGGCAATGGGTTTGGTTTTTTTTTGTTATAATCATAGCTACTTCATTTAGCTCACATGTTGGCTTTTATTATGAATTTAGAATTATGCCTTCTTAGAATAAAACCAAAAACCAAACCCATTGCCGTTGAGTCGATTCTGACTCATAGCAGCCCTCTAGGACAGAGTTGAACTGCCTCATAGGCTTCCAAGGAGCAGCCGGTGGATTTGAACTGCCGACCTTTTTATAAGCAGTTGAGCTCTTAACCACACTGCCACCAGAGGTCCAATAAGACTCTGAAAACCAAACTCATTGCCATCGGGTCGATTCCGACTCACAGTGACCCTATAGGATAGAGTTGAACTGCCCTGTAGGGTTTCCAAGGAGCAGCTGGTGGATTTGAACTGCCAACCTTTTGTTTAGCAGCTGAGCTTTTAACTACGGTGCCACTAGAGCTCCAGTAGATGCTCTTTATTGAAGTGTCTTTTCACATTCACTTTTTGTTCTCTTTTTTTGTCAAGTGAGAGTGTATTTTTGTCATCAACAATTTGGATATAATAACTAAAATGCTGTTTACCCAGCTGCCGTGAAGTTTAGTACTGGGGCATGGTTTCCACTTTAATGAACTAAACAGCAGCTGCTAGAATAGCCCAAGGCCGTTGCATTTGAGTAATGAATGTCTTCACTTAGCACTTAGTATTGCAGTTTGCTAGCTTAGTTCCACTATCATTGTGTCTGTTTTGCCTTTTAATAGGAGCATGTGAAATGGGTTCATGCTGAAATGGTCAATAAAAACTCCAAGTTAAAGTTAATTTATGTGACTCCGGAGAAAATTGCAAAAAGCAAAATGTTTATGTCAAGACTAGAGAAAGCTTATGAAGCAAGAAGATTTACTCGAATTGCTGTGGACGAAGTTCACTGCTGCAGTCAGTGGGGACATGATTTCAGACCTGGTATGTATGCTTTATCTATAAAACACCTTGATGTTAGAGTATTTTCTTACTCAGCTTTACGTGATGGATATCCCTGCTTCCATTAAAATTATCGTCTCAGGCAGTTACACCTACTCCTCACTTTTCGACTATCTCATTATCTGACATTTCACATTTACGACAATAGTAAAAAATTTACTGTCTGTTTTGCTCATTAATGACATACATCTGGCAGTAACGAATGCCAAGGTATGAGGCGAGAGTAACACTGTGATGGTTAAGGTTCTGTGATGGTTATGTGTCACCATGGCTGGGCCATGATGCTCAGTGGTTTGGCAGTTTTGTAATGAATAATTTGGCAGTTATGTAATAATGTAATTTGGCAGTTATGGAATGATGTAGTCATCTCCATTTTGTGATCTGATGTAGTCATCCTCCATTTCGAATAACGCCAGTTTTCACGTAACAACCTAGTCTTTGGAACCTAAATATATTAATAAATGAGAATGGGTACATTACTTATTTTCTCTTTCCATAATATAAGGGGACCAAGAGGCAGCATCTGATCTTCGTCCCCACTGCAATTTTTAGTCTGATTGCCTGTATCTTTTGAAATGTGTTTGTTAGCAAATAATTACACTTTCCCATCTTTGTGGAAATTACTAACCTCACGTTTGTTGAGGAGTTTGCATCTGCTTAGAATTTTCTTTAGTCATCATCCTGGGTGTCTTCAGTGTCCACTTCAGCATCCACACCCAACTCCTTGGTGTTAAAGTTCTGTGAGATATTTTAGCAACCCTTTTCTTCACTCCACCATCCTAATCTTCTCATAGCCTGAAGCAGGTTACTTAGACTTGCTCTACACAAACAGTCTTACATTCAAAATCCTGCTCCCTGATTTCAACCTCTTTTCCTTCAGAACTTGCTGTCCACACTCATCTGGACCTCCTGGGCCCCTCTTTTCATCCTTCCTTATTTGTTCATGGCACCAGTCCCCACGTGACAGTCACTCGGCTTCCCCCCTAGCCTCTGCCCTGTTGCTTATTTCTGTTATATTTCCCCTGGGTTGTCTGGCCATTTTACCAGTCTGCTTTGGGCACTGTACCTAGGTGGCATGCTGGATCCATCTAGACTTCTGCCTTCCCCATTTCTGCTGTTTGGCTACCAAACATCTGTGGGAAAGGACATTGCATAACTGCATTAATTTCAACCTCAGTTTAGTTTTCATCATACTCAGCTATCCTTTTCTTTGTCCCTATTTCATCTTCTTTATACATTTCTCAAGTTTTTCATACCATTAACTTTCTCTTTAGGCCCTAACTCATACTTAGCAGATGGCTCCTACTTCCCAGAAAATAGATGCCATCAAATGTGAACATCTCCTTTCTCCTTCCAAACATTACTAATTTTTTTTTTAAGGCAGAAAAGGCTATTTTTAAAAATGAAGGTAACCACTCCCACTCCATCCTTTCCTGCCTTCTTAAGATCTTGCTGTCAAGTTCCTCACTCCTGCGTCTTTAGTTTTTTATCCCCTCCCTAAAACAAAAAGTGAAATTAAAACAGCCTTCTGATCTTTTCTACCCCTTTAAGATACCGGTCTATTTATGTTCTTTACTGTCAAACATCTAAACTCAACATCTTCCCAAGCAATTTCTCCTTCAGTATCCCCTATCTTAGAAATCATTCCACCACTTACATGTTTGCTCATACCAAAATTTTAGCCATCATCTGTATCAGTATCAGGTCCCGTCAGGAGAAAGAAACCATACCAGCTGTTTGACACAGAATATTTAATAAAACCATTGTTAACAAGGTAAAAAGTAGTTAGTCAACTGAAAAAGTAAAAAAGAAAACTCCCATGTATCATGGAGGTAGAAACTGGAAGAAGTAACTATCCCTAGGACTTGAAAACGAAAGAAAAGGTAGGAATCAGATTTGAAACTTGGAGGAGTGGCCCTGTGGAGCTGACGCTTAGACCTCTGAGGAGACACAGCTCCCTGGTGTTGGTGTCTCTTGGTGGTGGTGGAGGTAGGGTGGACCCAAGAGGAAGCAGGTTCTCCAAAGGTTGGAAAAACTCTCAGTTGTATTCACCTGCTACTAAGTGTTAAGTATTAAATAAAACTAATGGCCATTTGTGCCAGGTTCAAAAGCTTTCTGAGAACAGTAAGTCAAAATGGCTAAATTGTGCCTTGACAGAACAATAGAGAGTTTTCAAAATGTCCTAACTGCAAAGACTTTCCAAAAAGAACAATCTGTCAATTAAAAATATTTCTGATACTCCATACCGGAACAACCAATTTCCATCAGACAAGTATCCCGTGAAACCAATGACAGAAAGACTCCCACTTTATAAGATCCTCTCTTCAATTAAGGGCATACGTAAGACCCAATCACTGTAACTTCCGTACTGGAAATCCCCTAATTACCTTGAAAACCCCTGTACTCCAGCTGCTTAAATGAGCCCTTGCCACTATTGGCTTGAATGCTCACCGTTTGCAAACAGCTTCTCGCTCAATAAACCCTATTAACTCTAGTAAACCCTGTTACCTCTATTGATTCTAATCAAAATTTTCCTTTCCATATAAAGACAGTGCTGCTGCAGGGATGAAGTCTTGCTGGGGTGACATTCACAAGAACACAAGCAAGCCCATCCTATCCACAACCAAGTCCACCATCCTATCTGCCTGGAAAGTCCTTCAAGGAGTAGTGGCAACTGGTTGACTTCAGCCTCCCAAATCTGGTGCAAGTTCCTTTTTTGGACCAGCTCTAACTTAGAACCATACAGGGAAGGAGATTCTGGAAAATATAGTTCCCAGCTTCAGAGTTGATGGATCTGTCCATCACAGCACTCTGAGGTTCAGCCCCACTGAACTGCTTGCTGTTCTCTGAACATGCTGAGTATGTTCATGCCATTGCATGGGCAGAGCATATGCTGTTTCCTCTGCCTGATGTTTTTCTTCTTCTCTTCCTAGTGAACTTCTGCTCATTCACAACTTCCCAAGCAGTTACTTTCTCCTCCATGTTTTCATAGCATTCAACAATTTCTATCACATTTCTTTCTCAGTTATCTCTGAATAGTTTAAGTACTTAAGGGAGATTAAGAACAACTTACCTAGTGATTTAGATGTGTGTGACAAATATGAGCCCAGAATGGTTTCTGTGAAATAGACTGTATAAGAAGTGATGCCTCACTAGCTCACAGGCTACGAAGCCTTTTCTGGCCAGGACTTGCCACTCTTGGATGATACTGGGTGGTAGAAGGATTTTGACTGATGGCCTCTTTTATCTCTTTTCAGTTGTAATAGGTTCAAACACTATGGCTATTCCCACTGTCTCTTGAATCCACTTGAGCAGGTGTAGACCAATGTATTCGCTGGTGGAATGTTTCGGCATTCCTCCCCTTCAACAGGGAGTCCCACCTGTGGCAAAGAACGGTGTATCTGAGGAAATAGTGATACGTATAATAAACCCTGCCTATTCAAAAAACTATAGTTATCTTTGATTATCCGCATAGTGTTGAAAGGTGTAATTGAATCTTTAAAGGATGGAAAGAGGGCCACTTTGTATCCTTTTTCTGCCCCCCAGATTATAAGGCCCTTGGTATCCTAAAGCGGCAGTTCCCGAACACATCACTAATTGGGCTGACTGCAACTGCAACAAGCCATGTTTTGAAGGATGCTCAGAAGATTTTGTGTGTTGATAAGTGTTTCACGTTTACGGCTTCTTTTCATCGGCCAAATCTTTATTATGAGGTATTTCATTTCACGTTGCATTTCTTTTGTGAAGGGTTTCAGCAGAGCAGTTACCTTTGTGCTTTATTGTACTTGAGAAACAGTTAACTATGTCAAAATATTTTTAAAATCAGGAGGTATTATAAGCAGATTCATTAATTAGTGCTTATTCTTATGTCTGTTGTACTGCCTAATCCTTTGTTAGAGTAAAGAGAAGACATTGCCCTGCTGGGTGATATTATCTTTTATAAAAGATAATGAGCAAGTCACCTATTTGTTAACTTCATGTACATTCTTGCTTGTGCAAGGGTGGAGAGAAAGATGGAATGATGCTAAGGACTCTAATGATCTATTGAAATTAGTTACTAAATAACAGAAATATTAATATGCCATAAAAAATTTGCTAATACTTATTTAGATTTTATTTGATACAAATTTGAAAGCTGAATAACCTAATGTTTTCTTCCTCTTTTCTATTGCTTTTAAGACTAGGTTTAATAAATTTCTGAGTTTTCATTCAACAGTTGTTTGTGCTGTGGTTTATGTTTTTTATCAAAGAAAAAAAGACTCCAGTTTTACCAGTTATCCACTGGTTCTGTCTCATCTCTGGTAAATTAAAGAAGGATCAAGAAGAGCGTGTGGGAGGTGGCAATGATGTTATGTGAGGCTAATGAAAGAGTGAATAAAAAAATGACTACACTCGGGGAAGAACAGTACCTTGAAAGTTGTAAGTAAATGGCTATTTGGATGGTACGCATTAGTTTACTTTTTAATGTATCTTTTTTTTAGGTTCGGCAGAAGCCCTCAAACACTGAAGATTTTATTGAGGATATTGTGAAGCTCATTAACGGGAGATACAAAGGGCAATCAGGTAATAGAGAAAACAAACCAACTTTAAAGACTTAGAGGTAACTTTCAGAAAGCAGTAACTAATATTACAGTGTACTTAGAAATAACTGACATCGAAAATATTAATGCATGGCAGACGATTCTTGAAAACGTTGTGATAAAATTATTTCGTGTGTTGATCTTAGAATTGGGTGATATCTGCTTGTGCCACAGATGATAAGAATCATAGAATTGTCTGATTTATTTTTGCCTATTTATGTGTAATTGCTTTAAAGAATAGACCTGATAATGTGAATTATCAGCAGCCCATATTTTGTAAGTACTCTCAGTGTGTACAGGATAGAGGGGTAAGCACTGAAGTTCTAAAGGGATATAAAATATAGTCCCTTTAATAAAGGGACCCATTAAAGAGATAAATAATTAAATAGTACATACTGGATGGGTTATATAGATGGAATTGAAACTACATATTTATGTGTTCTAGGATTAATGAATAAAGTGTTACTGAAGTGAAGAGTTAGTGTAAAAGTTGTATTTCAAATCTGTTGTATAGCTTTTCGGGAGATACTAATGGGTGTCCTGGGTAAAAGGAGTTCCAGGGTCAAATAAGTTTGAGAAAGGCTGCAGTTATTTATCCCCCCTGGGGATTCACAGGGTGTCTCAACACATTATAAGCTCTGAGCAGCTCTGCAAGTAAAGAGAGAAGCCTGTTTGACTTTGTTTTAATGCAGTGCTCCCCAAACTCATTTGCACATGAAACTTTTTTCACAGCACACTTGTTTACATCCTATGGAGCTGTGTGACATCAGTTTGAGAAATACTGTGTAGTGGGAGATAAAGTTGGAGAGGAGAAGAGGTAATGGGAACCAAAATGGTGGTTGAGGACTCACTTCTGCTTCAAAGCAAGCTAGTGATCAAATCTGAAATTATACCAAAAAATCAACATATGCTCAGGGCCTTGGATTTTTTATAAATTCCCCCAACCCCCACCCCCATGCATTCTGTTAATCAGTATCTTGAGTGTGTCTGTTGAAAATTAAATTCCAGAACTGTACTACCTATAGCTAACAATGGGCCGTATTTTATTACAGGAATCATATACTGTTTTTCTCAGAAAGACTCTGAGCAACTTACTGTTAGTTTACAGAACCTGGGAATTCATGCAGGTGCTTACCATGCCAATATGGAGCCAGAAGATAAGACCAAGGTTCACAGGAAATGGTCAGCCAATGAAATTCAGGTCAAGTATCTATTTTCAACAGAAGCCTAGTTTACCTTTAAAAATATTTAAACTTAATTAACAGATAAAATGTTAAAACATTTTAGGTAGTAGTGGCAACCGTTGCATTTGGTATGGGAATTGATAAACCAGATGTGAGGTTTGTTATCCATCATTCAATGAGCAAGTCTATGGAGAATTATTACCAAGAGAGTGGACGTGCAGGTATGTAGCACTGAAATCCAGAAGTAGTTTTTAAAAAAGCTCTTCCAGAAAACAAACTATAAATGATGTTTAATAATTTTGTATTTTTAATCTTCTTTATTGGATAGTCATTTTAGAACAAATAATGAAGGCTTTGGGGTACTTTTATACTTACATATAGAGAAATTTTACTCATATTCTACTGGAGTGTTATGATTTGTTTCTTCTTAATGCTTGCTTGGAAAATTTGACGTCCATCCCTGCCTCCTGAATTTTTAATTAGTGGTTTAAAATCTGTAACTAATAACTGGACTGCTTACAGACTTTTTTTTTTTCATTTAATAAAGCTGATTGTTGATAAAACTTTTTTTTAATTTGAGGGCAGCTGTTACAGATTAACTCACATCTATGTCTGAATTTCTAGATGTAGTATGTATAGTCTGTGAAGCATTGCCAGCTAATTTTACATATATTATTTTTGCATATTTTGAATTTTTTAAACTGATTATGCAATCTCAAAATTTCTCATAAACCACAGGTAGAGATGACATGAAAGCAGACTGTATTTTATATTATGGCTTTGGAGATATATTCAGAATAAGTTCAATGGTGGTGATGGAAAATGTGGGACAACAGAAACTTTATGAGATGGTGTCATATTGTCAGAACATAAGCAAGTAAGCCACACTCCTTTTATAACTTTGGTCAATTAAAGACAATCACAGATATGAAAGCGTATAACACTGAGTACTTACTAAAGTGAGTACGTACATTGGTGTAACACCAAAGTGCAAACCTGTAAAAGGAGATAGATGCCTGTAGGGACCAGTACAGGAAGCTGTATGATGTGCTTTAATCTAAGAAAACATGTATCTACCTATCTTTGAGATAATCCTTTAAACCTACTGTTTTTATTGCTGGTTTTGATACACATTGACAGTTCAAGTTGGTGGACAGCTACATGATTTAATAATTTTGAAAGGGTGTATAATAAGATAGGCATTTTTTTTAATGCATAATAATATATATATTTTAATTTTATTGTGTTTTAGGTGAAAGTTGATAGTGAAAATTAGTTCATTCAAAAATTTATACACAAATTGTTTTGTGACAAGCTAGGCATTTTGAGAGTTAAGCTCATTAACATGCCAGCCTACCACCTGACGTGTCAATGGAAACTGAGGGCAGGGCCAAGTTTCTCCTTAAAAAAAACAATTTAAATCTATTTAGAGTGACTTTAATTAGACACAAAACTTCCTGATGGCTTTTTGAACTTACTCACCTTTGTACTCTATTGTCCATCACATAAGAAGGGCTCAAAAAATGTTGAAATGATAATTAACTAGACAGTGATAAGATACAGACATTCCTTTCCTATACCAAAAGCTATAGGTTCGCTATCAGTCGGAATTGACTGCAATGGGTTTTTGGGTTTTTTATACCAAACTAAACCCATTGCTGCCAAGTCAAATCTGACTCATAGCGGCCCTATAGGACCGAGTAGAACTGCCCCATAGAGTTTCCAAGGCTGTAATCTTTATGGAAGCGGACTGCCACATTTTTCTCCCATGAAGCAGCTGGTGGGTTCGAACCGCCAACCTTTTAGTTAGCAGCTGAGTGCTTAACCACTTTGCCACCAGGGCTTCTTCCTTTCCTATAGACGCTACAATAATCTCATTAAAGAAATGGGAAAACAAAAATTTTCTTAAAAGCCCAGTGGACTCCCTGCTTTCTGATTCTCTTGATAGTTGTAAAATACTGAATCTCAAAATGAAACTCAGATAACTTCTTAAGCAATGTTTATCAAGGGCATATGGAAGAAACATTTTATATTACATGTGGTAGGCAGAATAATGGCCCTCCCAAAGATGTCCACATCCTAATTGCAGCAATTTGTAAGCATGTTACCTTATGTGGCAAAACAGAATTAAGGTTGCAGATGTAATTGGTTGACCTTAAAGTAGGGAGATTATCTTGGATTATCCAGGTAAGCCAATGTAATCACAACGTTCCTTAAAGGTAGAAGAAGAGGTAGAAGAGAAGGTAGGAGTTACTCAATGTGAGAAGGCCTCAACCTGCCTTTGCTGGCTTTGAAGATGGAGAAAGGGGGTCCTGAGCCAAGGAAGATTGCAGGAAGTCTCTGGAAACTGGAAAAAAGCAAGGAAACAGATTTCTTCCCTGCAGTCTCCAGAAGAAATGCCAGCGAGACCCATGTCAGACTTCTAACTTACGGAACTATAAGATAATAGATTTTAAGCCATTCAGTTTATGGTAATTTTGTTATAGCCACAGTAGGTAACTAATATAATATATAATGAGGCTGTATTTTGAAACAGGGATTCTTAAAACTGAATTAGATCATTTAATAATCTGAATTAGATCATTTAATAGTCTGTATCTCTAAATGTGTTTTCAGATGTCGTCGTGTGTTGATAGCCCGACATTTTGATGAAGTATGGAACTCAGATGCTTGTAACAAAATGTGTGATAACTGCTGTAAAGACACCTGTGAGTTCAGTTTTTAAAACCTTTATAGGCTAATATATATATATATAGCTAGGACAGGACTACAATATCTAGACCCCAAGATGGCTTTAAAAAATTAAGCAAGGTGTAATTAGAATATTCCAGATTTAAAAGGAACCACACAGTTTTGAAACAAAGGTGAATAAACGGAAAAGGCGTATGTGTATGTAGATATTTTATATTGCTGTACTGAGGGCATATGGAATTTTTAAGAAATGAAGAAAATTTTTAAATTCCTGAATAGAAATGTTACTTATATAAGAAAAGTGTAACCTTGTGATAATCTCTAATATAGCCACTGATTGGGAAGAGGAATTTATTGCAAAAGAGAGATTATAGTGAATCGTATTTGACCCAGATGATGACTGACTGCTCACAAGACACTAACTTAGCCATGTTTTGGTGGTATAACTTTTTCATCCTGTGTGCATGTGCTGTATTTGAAGAGCAGGACTAACTAGTTCTTCATGCAAGGCCTCACTGAGTTCTTATGTCTTAGTGGGAGGAGGTCACTACGGTTTCAACTTTGCAGCTGAAGAAACTTATTTATGAGTTTAATCTATTAGACTGTTTCATGCTGATGAAATTAACAAGGGTCTGATATATAAATCAGACTGCTAATCTCTTAATGAATAATTGGGGATATCTGTCCAGGACATTCTTGTCTCTAAATCAGAGTACCTAGTACCATACTAGTTTTCAGAATTTTGCTTAATTAGCACAAATCAGATAAGAAAGTGTGAAGAATAGACTGGCTGGCCTATAAAGCACACATTTTAGTAACTGTTATAATCATGTCTGGCAGATACTCCCTGGTCCTAGTGCATACCACAGGCCTTTGGAAAACTAGGTTATTATTTTCGTCAGACCAGTGTAAATCTCAATGTCTGACAGAGACTGTAACTTGATCTACTGATAGACTTGAGGAATAGTTTAGTCTTAATTCATAACACATTAGCAAATCAGTGTTGAGGGTGGCTCACACATTGATGACTAGTTTTAAACAGTTTAACCACTAGGATAGCCTCTCCTTGCCCTCATTTCTAAATTCTAATTGCTTGTACGATGTCTTTTTTATTATAGCATTTGATAGGAAGAATATAACAGAGTACTGCAGAGATCTAATCAAGATCTTGAAGCAGGCAGAGGAGCTGAATGAAAAGTTAACTCCGCTGAAACTGATTGATTCTTGGATGGGAAAGGGTGCAGCAAAACTGAGAGTAGCCGGTGTTGCTCCTCCCGTCCTTCCTCGTGAAGACCTGGAGAAACTGATTGCGCACTTTCTTCTACATCAGTACCTTAAGTATACACCAACCCATTTCCTGTCCTTTTGTGCTGTCTTTAACATTTCTTCTGATTTTTTAAAACTGCAACAGAATAAATGCGTTTGCAGTTGTTTTCATGTGAACTTTTAAATGCTGTAAAAAATTTATATAATAAGCAAACGGAAGGTTAAATGATGACTTCTAAGTCATAAAAGCACTAATCTATAAAGATAGATTCACATTCTTACAGTATGTTTTATTCTTATTTCATCAGTGTTGTTACTTAAAATTATTGTATGTAAATTATTTTTTTTATAAATTTCAGTTTTTTTGGTGGTCTGTAACTCCTTCAAAACCTGATTGTTGATTCTATCTTCTGCAGAGAAGACTACAGTTTTACAGCTTATGCTACCATTTCCTATTTGAAAATAGGACCTAAAGCTAATCTTCTGAACAATGAGGCACATGTTATTACCATGCAAGTAAAGAAGCCTACACAAAGCTGTTTCAGGGTAACTGACTGGCTATTCGTTTTCCATTTCTGTATATATTTCTAATGCCTGTAGGAGGTTTTCCTTTAACTAGTACTTTCCCAGATCCAGATGAATATGAGAAGAGAGAAGTCACTTACTTTTTTTCTTAGATTTGTGTGTGAAGAAAAATAACCTTTGTTTGCTGTAGAGATACTAAGTGGAAGAACTGAGACCTTTTAAGATAGACTAGGGGTTTCCAAACTTTGAATGTAGGGACTGCATTTTAATGTTTAATCTTGTGATGCACCCTGCTCTCATGATATTGGTTGTGATCAGTACTGGTTGAGAAGTCTGCCTGTATAGCTCCAGAGGATGGAAACCACTGTTACAAACCATATACTAGCAAGCCTGCAAAATCATGCCATTTATCATTGTGTCTAAGGACACTTGGGATATTCTTTAGGGTTTTTTTCTGACAGCATACTATAGCCCCTTCTATTCAATAGGTGGGTAAGACTCATATTCAGTAGAAATTTGAATATACAAAAATAGATCATTAAAGAGCTAACTGATATAAATATTTTAACATTATTAATCTCAAGAAAACCAAATAGCTGAATTTTTACCAGGGTACTTGCTTCGTTATTGTTTTGCAGGTTGAATCATCTCAAACTTGTCATTCTGAACAAGCTGATAGAAAGAGGCAAGAAAAAAAATCAGGGAACTTCCAGAAGTCTGCAAACATGCTTCAGCAATCTGATTCTAAGGCTACAGGAGCTAAGAAAAGAAAACTTGATGATGTCTGAGATGTGTTACTAAATTTTCCAAGAAAAGAAGTTCATGCATGTATACACTTATTATTTTTGTAGTTAATCAAAAGCTTAAGTTTTAGGATAATTACATTAATATTTTATATGTATGATAAATCTGTACTTTCAGGGCTTGTCTCTGAGGTACTGAACAATTGTACATTTTTTAAAAATTTGAGATCATGAATTACCACTATAATTTTATAGTACGTAATAAGGGGGAAAAATTTTTTTTTAATGTAAAATACGTAAGAGAGTAAGTTCACATAACTATCTTAAGCTCTTTATGCCTGGATTTTTCCTAGTTTATTTTTTTCTTTTGACACAATAATCTTTTGACAGCAGTATTATTATACTGTAAATTTTACGTTTTATCACTTAAAGTGATACTTTTAAGCTGAGTAATGTGGATGACTTCAGGTTATAAAAACAGTTGTAGAATCCAAACAATAAAGGAATAATCAATACAGAATTAAAGAATAAGATATTGCTACAATCTCTATTTGAGTAGAATAAAACTATTTTAACTTTTTAAAACCACAGTCCTATTTTGATATCTCAAAATCTTCAACAGAGAATGACTCTAGTCTACTACGATACATTCTGGCTAAGCAGATAAGCACCAATTTGCTGCAAATCTAAATCACAAATGACATGTTTCAGTTTAAAACACAGAAATGAGTAATACAAGATTTCTCATACAGTAAGTGGTCAATTTTATGTTAGAAAAATACACATAAATATTTGATTTTGTCCTTAGACATTTATTTTCCTGTATTTGTCCACTAAAATCATTATCACTTCTGAATTAACCTCAGTGTACTCATCATTAAATCATTACAGTCATTCAATTTACTGGCTTGGAATTTCTTTCTTATTTGGAAGTTCATGTGGTTCTTGAAATGCCTGTTTTAGTCAAAATAATCTTCTATATCAATATCTGGATCTAGCAGATCTTCTCCATATGATGAAAGATTCATTTGATTTAGAATTAGGTTTTCAAATGTTTCTTCCAAATCAGTCTCACCAATTAAGACTGCTCCCATTGCCCGTCCATTCTGCATGACGACTTTGACGTATTCTTGTCCTTTGGTACATCTCAGCATTAATTCATGATCTGAACCTAAACCCTGCGCATTGTACTTTCCCAGTAATACAACCTATGTATAAGGATAGAAAAAGATAGTGTAGTTGAGTACCAAAAAGGAAACATAATATGATATTTTGTGTTATGCTATAATACCCAACAAAAAAATCTATTTATAAAATTTTACAGCTAAAAATGTCACTGTGGAGAGTCCTAAACACTACCACATGATGTACAGAGACATTAAAAATTTCTAGTGAGTACATTCTACAGATGATACCACCACATGATCTATATGAATATTAAAAATATCTAGTGACTAGATAAACAGGTGGGTTACAGACTACATACATTAGCCTGGAGTCATGGTTTAAAGATTTTAATAAGGAACAGAGTTAGATCTTTCACGGGCAAATTACTTGATCTTCTTCAGCCTTCTGTGTATATGTTTGTCTATGTATTTTCCTTATCTCTAAATTAGCAAGAAAAAACCTGCCTCAGAGTAATATAAAGAGAATAAAATGTATATGAAAGCTCCTGGTTCATTGTGTGTGACAGCTGTTAGTTCCCCTCAACAAAGAAAGGATGAAGCTCAAATAAAACTTAGAAATGTAGCAAAAGGGAACGAATCTGGAGAGATTTTTCTCCCCCCTTAACTGAAAAGTAGTGTACTGTGAAGACAGGTAGTGATTATCAGATGATTAGGAATTAAGACCAGCAATAATACCAGGTATTGACTTCAAAGAAATGACAGTTCATTTTTTATAAAACTATTAATTAAAACCATATAATTTTTTATTCTAGTGAGAAAGTTAGATTATCATATTTGGTTACAACACTAACAAGCAGAAAAAAGGCATTAATTTGCTTATCTTACCTTATAGTTAAAAAATTTTGTTACATGAGCAAAAAGTTCAAAGCTGAAATCCATGTCAATAGAGTCTCCTAAACTATCTGCAGCCATGCATTTTGCTGCATACCATCCCATCTGTCTTGCCTGGGTCCACAGCCTCATCTGAAATAAGTAAAAAAATGTGATGCAATATCATTTTTCATTATCATTATTTAAAAAATGTTATCACTTTAACCTTGTAAGTTCCTTTAACGGGGTTCAGTGTCTGACAATACTTGAGATCAACTGTGTTTAGCCATTATTCATCTTTGTCATAGAAGCACTCACCAATTCAAACCAACCAAACTGATTTTGGCATTTGTTAATCTATAAAAATTACTGCCTCTAAAATTAAAGGATGGCACTCATCAATTATCCATTTCAATACAATTTTTATTTAAATATTACTAGACTATCTCAGGCTACAACAGGTGAGAACACAGTTTTATTACACCAGTCCCCCGGAAGTTTATTACAAGCATTAACAGAGATGCCAAACTATCAGTGAAAAATTTATTCTATTGCCTGTAACCCTCATCTTTAGACACTAGAAAGTTAGCGCCCCGTCCCAAGACATCATATGAGATTTCTGCAACTGGTTGTGGGCAGTTATTTAAATTTTTCTATACAGTAGTATTAATTTCCCTTCTACTGTATTTTTACAGAATTTTGGGGTTTCCTGGTGTAACAGGATAGTGACCTTGGGAGTCACGTAAGTTTGAGTATCCATTCTTCTATACGTTGGCTAAGAGCATTGGGGCAAGTTATGTAAACTTTCTGAGCCTCGGTTTTCTCACCTGAAATATAAATGTAATACCACTTATTCCTTGGCTATGGGCAGAATTAAACAGGTTATCCTATAGTAAGCGATTAGTTTTCTTTTACCCCTGTGTGTGTACATATGTACCTAATCTGTCTTTTTTATGTGTAAAAATAACATCATCATGGACAGGAGCTTTGAACCATTTCTAGTAAGAGTGATAGATTTTTATTTTTCATTCAGTTTTCCTTTTTTGTAAACAAGGTAGTCTGATGAAGGTGAGAGGCTGTCTATGGCAAGGGAGCAGAGTAAAGTGAGCAAGAGACCAAGTAAAGAATGGTTAACAGAAGTGGCTCACAATATCACACTGCTAGGCCATTACCTAATAGATGCTAACCTCAAAATCCCTTGGGTTTGCATCTTGAACTATGTGAAACAGTAGTGTCTTTATTGCTTCTGCAAATTGGGGTCTACTGGATTCACTCAGAGACTTTTATTTTTGGATATTTTTTCCCTATATCAAATAATGACATAAATTATGGATATAATTTATCCTGGGGGGGATTAAAAAGTTAAATAAAAAAGCTCCATGAATACTAACTCCTAGCTGAGAATTTGTTGACAGTTAAGCCACAGGAAGGACATAAGGTAGATTGCAGAAAAGACTAAAAACAAGCTACTCTGAAGCATTTTAGAAAAAATTACACAGGTTGAAGGCACTCTCTTGTTATTGATGATGTCTCTGCTGTATGTAAAACACACACATACAAGAGTACAGCTGTCTCTAAATACATTTAGCTCTTCCACTACTTCACACTCAATTTACACTTAATCTGAGGAGCTAGTCTTTAACAAAGTTAAGTGTTGGCTGGTTCTTTTATCTGTAACCTCTACTTATGCTTCTATTCTACCCTGCATGTATGGGCTGTTGTCTATGATTATCTTCTTCAAGTATTTCTGTTCCACTGTTAGAAGGAGGTTGGCAACACTGTGAGGGCAGGAGAAAGGCAAAATCCAGTTTGGAGGGGTCATAAGGCTGAGGAAGGCTGCTCACTGTAAGAACATCCTTCAGTAATAATTCCCACAGGAAGAGAAGAGGGTCATCAGGAGCAGAATGCTTTATCTATATGGTTTATGATCTTGGTAGTCTGTTGTGTTTTTTAGTGATCTAAAGATACGCTGTCCTGTATGGTAGCCACTAGCCACATGTAGCTATTTAAATTAACTAGAAGTAAGTGAAATTAAAAATTCAGTTCCTCACTCAGACTGGCCACATTTCAAGTGCACAAGAGACACATGTGGCTAGTGGCTACCATAGTGGACAACACAGAATTATAGAGTATCGCCATCATCACAGGAAGTTATACTGGACAGTGCTGATACAGCACTGGAGAAAAAGTAACAGCCCATAATTCTTGTTAAAAGATATCCTAGTCTATACACCACTACATAGTAACTTACTAGAAAGGGAAAAATCGTTTAAAAAAATTTTTCAATGTTTAACAATTCTTTGATTGCTTCCTACTTAGAGTAGCACTGAAAACTAGGAAGTTGGATTTGCTGGTAGCGTCGGCTTTATTTTCAGATGGGATCTCTGATAAAAACGCGATCACACAGGCTGGCTTACCTGCTGCCAGACTGGGCTTGGGTGCCAAGATGCAGTGCAGATATCACCTGCGGCATAGATATCAGGAAGTGACGTGTGCATATGATCATCCACTTCCAGGCCACCATCTTGTGCTAGATTAAACTAAATAATGTTCCTCATAAACATAAGTGGTAAGAAAAATGAAACATGATTTTTTCATTCTAAAGTAACAGAACAAGTCAAATGTTTACACCTTGGTATTCTGATGTTTAATTAGAAGGTGAAAAACAGCTGCAAAGTTCAGACACCTAAGCTGAATTTTCAGCAAATCAAATTCCTAGGCAGACAGACTCATATAATTCTTAGAATTTCAACATCAAAACACCTAATAACCATCTGATTACTTCACCCATAATTACAAGACTATTCCTTTGGTTTTTTAAAATAAGATTTGAATGCTAGAAAGCAAGTAATACAAGATGGTTTCTCTAAAAGAATCATTTTTAAGAATTTATCAATCTTTAGATAAATGAATTGTGCATTATGTCCCATTAATGATGGCACTTATGTTGGGGTATTAACTGCCTAAGAATTTTAAACAGTGAAAGATACTGAAAATCAAGACATGAATATAACTATATTGTTTTTGGCCATCTTCAGTTATAGTTTTGTACTAAAACAATAATTATTCATGCTTGAGAATTAGAGATCTCCATAAAGAATTAAAACTTTAAAATATCTATAGCTGAACAAAAAATTTTCCTTACATTGTTGCCATGGACAAAAGGTTCTATATTTGGTGTAACTCCTGTAGCACTGACAATGAAATCACAGCCATATATCTTTTCATTGGTCAATTCCACATATACTGGCCACATCTCTTAAAAAAAAAATTAAAGACTTTATTCTCAAATGTAATCACCATCAACCATGTCCACAGTAGTACTAGAAACCATGATGACTAAAAAACAAGGCAAACGAGATTAAACAACTCTACTTAATTTTTACAAAGTACATTTGCTAAAACACTTTTTACTCATTCATTCATCTTAAACTAATTGTGCTTTACAAACTTTCCTGAATCACAGCAAACCATTTTTTAGTGTAGAAAATATCATCTCCTTGTTTTTGTTATAAACCTATAGCATTCTAAATGTTATTCCATCAAATTTAGACATAATGCTAACAAAGTAAATTTAAATCATTAATCCCTTTCTAAATTATTTCTTTAAAAATCTTTACTTATTATGGTTATACTTTACTGAGCGTTTAGTCCAACTAAGTTATTCATTTTTCAGTATTTTTTCCTCACTATTCATAATCAAATTCTAACACTCCCTTTCCTGTGGAAAAATTCAGACTTCAGAACAGTGAAATATCTCATATACCAGTCTGGATGAGTGTATTTCTTCAAATGACGTAGTTTTCACAGGAGGTGTAGGAGTTAGGAGATCTGTGTCTTAATCCTAAATTTATACATTTTTTCTGTTTGATTTTGGGGAAGTTATTTCACCTCTAAAAGCTTCAGGTTTTAAACATTTTTGTTTGTTTTGCTTGGTTTTAGTCTGTAAGATACTGTGACTGACTCACTTATGATGGTTAAAACACCACGAGCCGTATGCACAATGTAAAGCCCTAAGAATAAGTTGTGAAAATGAAATGACATATTATTAAGCTATGGTTTTATTTTTTCTCTTCATATTTAGATTGTATATGGAAACAAAGTTTTTAAATATAGCAAAATTAAGTTATTCTCCTTTTAAACAAGTGGTTGTTTATTTTTCTTGTTTCGTTACTTACCTTTATCAGTTGTTTTAACCAACTTATTATGATGGTCTCTTGGAAAAGTCAAGGACTCTTTTTTCAAAATTGTAAATTCTTCCTGAAGATAGATTTTCTTTACTTCACACATGGTTTCAATGTGAATCTTATGAGAAAACTAAATTAAAGAAATACTGGTCACCATCATACTTCCAGAGAGAATGACTTGGGTTGGATGATAAATAAGAAATTTATAATACACTTGTAGAAAATAATATATACAAAAAGTAATTCTTACACAGTAAAACCTATGAAAGCTGGAAACTCTGGAAGGCAGAAACCTCTCAGAGAAGGAAAACTCAAATATTTTCCACTAAGAATGATTGAAAAGTGGTAAGACTGCACCCTGTCAAAAGCAGAAACCTTGCGAGACCCAGAAAAACAAGGCAGTCCCTTCGAGCTCCAGCTCTCACAGGTTTCACTGTGGTCCAAATGACAATATACTGGATGCCCTAAAATAAGCCTCTCAACTTCTGTGCAGGAAAGGAATAAGCAATAATTCATTTAGTACTTGAGATTTAGTACATTCATTGGTACGTAGTACCAAGGCCATACTTTTTATTCTAAGCCTCACAGATAATTACAGAAAATACATATATTTAATCACAACTGTTACAAATTATGAAAACCTCCGGAGGGTACAGCCATGTCAACTTACTGTTGTATCCCAAAACCTTAGTAAAGTGCTAGTAAGCTGTTGAAATTTTCAGGTTAAAAATACTACTAACCTTAAGATCTGAGGGGGCAGAAAGAAATAATTTTATACAATGTGCATGGCAAAAAGTAGATAAATGATGAAGCCAGCCCCCTCCCATCTACCTTTCAGGCTGAAAACCTCTAAAGACATAATACACAGTAATGAAGGACTGCATGTATGCACTCTTAAAATATTTAAATATCATAGCCTTTTAACAGCTATGAAAATATTAAGTAATTAAAAGGAGTAAAAACAAGTCATCTGTTTATAGTCACTTAGGATATTAAGGGTGTCTCTGATTTAGAATCCATCTTTTTCCAGTTACCATTGAGTCAATTCCAACTCATGATGACCCCATGTGTATCAGAGTAGAAGTATGCTCTGTAAAATTTTCAATGGCTGATTTTTTGGAAGTAGATCACTAGGCCTTTCCTATGAGGTGCCAGTGGCTGGGCTTGAACCTTCAACCTTTTGGTTAGCAGCTGAGAGTGTTAACCATTTATACCACCCAGGGACTCCAAACTGTTAAAATATTTCAAGTTTACTACATGTATATGAAGTGACCTTTGAGAAAAGATAAAATATGACAGGTGTATTCACTGTAACCTGGGTATGGAGGTCTCTATACCTGGGGAGTTAAAAAGAAGACTGAGAAACAGTTTTAGATGAATTTGATATTCACCTGTCTTTGGTGGGTAACTGGGCAAAGTGGCTCTGAAGTCCTTTCCTAGCATTACAGATTTTAAATAAAGAGACCTAGCAATTCTTTGACTATATTTTTAACCAGTCTTTATCACACAGTTCAAGGTTTAAAACTGCATTTAGATATGCTTAATCAGCATATGAAAACATACCTCTTTTGTTCCTTTAAGATTCAAGCCTTCATGCCAATCAGGTCCCAAGGCACTGCCTACATTACTAGCCTTAGCTTTGGTTTTTGCTTCCTTTCTCTTTCCTGAGGAGATAAAATCAATTCAAAATTCAAATGATGTAATACAAATTACACCTATGTTCTGAAGCTTTTAGGTAATGTAATGATTCTCATATAGGATGAATAAATTATCTATATCAGTAACTTTATTTGTTGTTTTGGTATTTTGTGATGGAGAGCTATAAGATGATCAATATTTTAATTCAGTGCTGAATATAAACACAACATATTTTATGGATGCTACATACACTGGTTAATGTGAAGGGGAAGAAAACAGCCATCACATTTTCAAAATTTTGTAACTTTTAGCACCCCCCAAAACTTAAAAAAGTCTTGAATTTTATATGCCGAAAGTGAAAAAGAAAAAAAAAGCTCTTTCAAACTTAAAAACTGTGAAACTTTGAGGCTTGTATTAATTTTTCAACTCATTGCATTTTTCATAAAATTACCTTAAGTGCTGCCTAGCTGTAGCGTCTTATTGCAAATACTGCAAATATGCAGATGGGCTGGTTTATTTTAAATCATGTAAAGTCTCCAGTTTTACTTATACATATTTTGCATAAAAACATATATGTTCTAAAAAATCTAAAAAATTCATCCAAGGATACAGAAATAAATATTACCCACCTACCTCCTAAAATAATATTTTGCTAAGTTTTCTTGTAAAAAGGAAAGTTTCATCTGTGAATTAATAAGTCAGATCCTATCTTTACCTTCAGTTGTATACCTGGTTCTTTTATGTGCAACATTAGCCTCTGATTTTTCAGTAATGAGCTTTGAAGTAAAAAATTCTGCTGCTCCTGCATCGAAGAATGTATTTCCAATATTCTTATCTTTAACAGCCCAAATCACCTCACAGCCTTCAACTTCATACCTAAAAGGTTAATTAACATTACTTCCAGTAGTTTTAACAGTCCAAGAAGAAATATTTGCATCTAAATAACAATTATCTATTGAGGCAAAAGTGAAGAAATTATTTTAAGGCAAACTGGGAAAGAATGATTATAAACAGATAATAAGAGTTACAAATAGAATAAATACTAAAAGAAATTTAACCAGTTTACTAGAAGGGACTAATATATGTATTGAACATTAGGTAAAATTTCATCACAATGAATATCATTTAAAAGTATCCAATTTCTACAACACAGCTATTATATGAATGTCCCCCAGGTTCCTCAGGAGTAAACAATGTTTTGTTTGTCTGGTTACAATATAACCAATAATAGATGGATGAATGGTATATAGCAACAATATTGAGAAATGTTGACTAGTTCGTTAACAAACGGTTTATATACTCAAAACACATTCTGGAAGGGGACAGAAAAAGAAGTGAGTGAGTGTTTTAAACTAAAATCTTAACTTTGTTATAAAGGAACCATTACCTCATAATTCCTTTCATCTCAGAAGTTCCAAACGAACTAGCCAAAGAAAACGCTACTTCACAGAAAGATCAAGGATCTTAGAGGAAGCTAGGAATGGTCATGGTATATATATATAAGCCACCTTCTATTATTGTTAATGATCTAGCCAGAGCTCCTGGGCATCTGCTGTTTTATATCTAGGTTTGAACACTGAGAATGTCGCTTTCTTAACAATAATTATCTCACAAATCCCTCCCTCCCCCCGAAGTCTGTTATAATCAGTGGGCTAATTATATACTAGCTGCTATTGATAACTGTGGGTGCAACTGGTGTAAACTGGGACTATCCTGGACAAACAGGACATTTGGTCATCCTAACTATAATGGGCTTTTATTTGAACTTACAACAGTGCATTAATGTTTTATTTTTAACATTTATTTCTGGTACAAAATACTGCCATCTTTATTTCACAGCCCAATATAATATAATACAGGTTAAATGACTTTTCAAGGCTCATCAATAAGTAGATAATAGAAAAAAGAAAGCTTAGTAGATCTGACTGCAGGTCACCTTATGTTTGTGCTTTTCAGCATATGGTAAAGAAACCCCTTGCTTCATCCAATTAACTTTTATTTTTTCTGCTCTTCTATTTGCCAAAAAAGAACATTTACAGTCACTAAATCTCAAATTATTTGGAGAACATTCTAATGTGATCATGAAATGCTTCCCTTAATTTTTATAAACTGGAAATTCCTCTATTACTACCATCTTTCACATTTTAAAGTAATCTAACAGTATTAAACATATCAGTATAGTTTAAAATACTGATGACTGACAGGCCACAGTTGTAAGTAACCACTACAAGTAACTCCTGTACTTGCTCTGCCTCATAGAACATCCTCTAACCCTCTCACCTAATGTATACTGTGCTGTCAGCATTATGCACAGACAACAGTGAGGTATTACAGTTTTGTGAAATTATGAAAAACTATGTTTGAAAAAGAAAGGATTAACCTGCACTTGGTAAGAAGAGATATAACAGAAATAAAAGGAAAATGAATAGGATTAAATGTTGAGTTTAGACATTTTTGAACATTAGAAAGCTTTTAAGTGTAAATAATTATAATAATATTGTTATACTTTTGGTTACAGTCAATGGAGAAAATCTGTCACGTGTACACAAGGATTTGAAGCCCTCTTACAATAAATCTGCACCTTCCTGCTGTTGGCCCACAGTTTAGTTTTGACTCTAATTTTCTCTCTCCATTTCTCAGTACAATACCACAGACTTCATAATCACAGTAATGATGAACTGCCACCCCTAGTACTCAGGCAATTTAAGAATGCTTAGAGGCTTCCACTGGGACTGACCATCTACTACAAGAGAGGGGCAAAAACTTAAGTCTGAGAGTTGGGATGGATGAAAGTTAGCAAAAATAGGGCTTGGACAGATTCCTTATTTTGATACAAATTTGTCCTCTTTGTGGCCTGACCCAACTTTCTGGCCTGAAGAATGTCCAGACTATTCCATAACAGCCATTCAAAGGAAGATAATATCACAAAGCTAAGTGAAACAACACTCTGCAGATGAAGTTTTTCAAACTTGAAATACACTAAGATGAAAATATTTCATATTAACAGTTCGTTCATTTTTCCCAAACTTCCAAAAACCAATAGCTGGGAGTATCACATATCCTAAAACAGGAGTCACAAGTACTCATGTTTTCATGGGCCATAAATGAGTCAAGCAGGATGGATGTGAGCAGTAAAAGCAGTAGGGCCTATGACTACAAATCTCTAATGGTGTACACAGTTATTTTAAAACAGTACATGCTTATAAAACACAGCAATGGAACAAATCTGGCCAGTTACCACAGGTCTAAAGCATTCCCTAAAAGGCTTTATAAGAAAATCTCTGCAACTATGGATTCCATGAAAGCTAAACAATAAAGTGGGGTTTTCTCTTTGAAAATTGTATTTATCTTTTATTTTCAGGCTATCAAGATGTTTTCTAGTCTGCCAATAATCACATGAATCAGAGTCATTTGTAAATAATATTTAAAAATACATACTTACACTAACTCAAGTGCAATACCACCGTTCCCTATGACCATTATTCTCTTAGCTTTAGTGAGCTGTTTCTGAAATTCCTGTATTAGAAAGAAAATAATGAGATAGTATTTTGTAATAGTGGGCAATAGCTGAAGAAGCTCCACTGATAATATTCTAGAAAGTATTTTTATCTAATTTATGAAGGAATAAAAAAATAAATCTACTTTGCCAGGACGTACCCTCCCAATTAACATTCCAAGTATCCCCTGCTTTTCGAAAGTTCATCTTACAACACTTTGCTTCCACAAAAGACCTAAATTAGTAGCTGTTTTCGCTAATGGCAAGAAATCCAAAGAGGATTTTCACTTTTACGAAAAAAGGCAAAAAGCAGAAATAGTGTTCAGCATTTGTTTTGCAGCGAGCTGTTAAAGTGGCAATGAGTGCCCTGAGCAACTAGTGGCTTTGCCAAGCTCCTTCCCTGGGAATGACACTCAGCATCAAGCTGTCATAGCTCTGAACTGTGTCTGTGAGCATCTGTGCTTGTTTTGTTCATCTATTAGAAAGATGTGTCCTAAGGTATCAGAAAAGCATGACAGCGCTTGTAAGGGTGTTACACTTAGCATAAAACTGGATGTAGGTTATTTTTGGTGTCTGGGAATGCTCAAAATTTTTTCCCATATAAATTAATGGTAATTGCTTCTTTGCGTTATGCCATTTCAGTTTATGAAAGGTTTCATAGGAACACTACTTTCGGATAGCGGGGGAAATCTGTATAAATGTTCCCCTTTGTGTTTCATCCCAACTTGCCTTCATTGCAATGCCTCTCTGATTTTCCTTGCCTTATATGTCATTATATATTTAAAAAAAAAAAAAAAATCACAATGAGCTTAGAGAAGCCTATGGTCATTCTTCTGGCTCCTTTAAAAGTACAGAATAATCCAATTGTTTCTGGATGATATGTGAACAGCTACATTTCTCTTACTATGCAGTTACCACTTCTATTACAATGACCCTAAATCTTATTGTGATTTTCAATAAATCACCACTGAAATGGACTATTTAAAATTCTACAAGAAAGAAAAATTGAAGTTAATTTTAGTTGGCCTTCCTTGAGAGCAGTGAACAAGTGAAGGAAATCCATGAAAAACAGTGGCCGTGGAGCTAACAAACATGAGTTTAAATTGTACTTGTGATAAACTTAGGAGCTACCTCAGTACAGGCGAATTACTTAACCTCTCGATCTGTTTCCTATTAGTGAAGTGGGAGTGATAACTGTCACACAGGGTTACTGTGAGGATTCAGGGACTTCATGTATGTAGAGGGCCCAGCTGGAACACAGTTATGCGCTCCATCTTTGATGACTATTTTTGATAATATGAACCTAAAATACTTACAAGATAATCAAGTTCTTTCAGTTTTTCTTTAAATTCTTAATTATTTAAGAGATGAAGAGGCTGAAGGAAAACATTATCAATTTTCAAGAATGTAAAATATTATTTATATGAATCTAAAATCACCTCTTGGGGCTGAACAAAAACAACAAGCTTGAGGTAAGACAAAGTATCCTGATTGGAAACCAGGAAGAGTTTCTTGACAATAATAGTTAATAAATCCTGAAATAACTTAACCAAAAGAAGTTCATAGAGTTTCATATACAGAAGTTTCACCTGATTGGGATAGTTTATCACTATCATATGGTGGAGCAATAAACCAAGTGACTTTTTCAGTTCTATGATTCTATCATGATTCCATACCACAAAGATCGTGCATCTTTTGAATATTAATTTCTTTGCTGGGGAGTTTTGGATATGCTTTTCCCTTTTTGGAAAAAGATCATTACATTATTTATGTTGCAGATCACAGACTCCCAATCAAAGTAGAGTAATAAATATGTGTGTATTATGAATTGTAACATTCAATGCAATCATTATATCTGGGGCATCTCATAATTCACAGCAGCATGAATAAAGTAAAAAGATATGTTATCAACTAAAAACAAACTGAGATTGGAAGTAATAATACATTATAACTACTTGAAAACTGTTTCTGGTTTATGGGTCATGAAACAAAAACCTCTCTTCTCCTTCTGCAGTATAGGAATTAACATAAGTAGAACACTTTGATTCTAATGTAGACAAGTCTAAGGAATCCACTGTACTGCTTTAGTCTTTGTGTTCCCTTCCCATAACCCAACCTTAAAATGTTACCTGAGCACTGTCTGTATCACGGATTCCTAATACATAAGGATTTCCTTCACATATCAATTTTGGTTTAGCTCCAGCACACAGGCAGAGCTTGTTATATACGTGCTGGTTACCATCTTCTGTTAAAATGCACTGTGAAAACATACAGCAATGAAAGGGGCGGGGAGACATATTTAGACAGGGTTACAATTTCACTTTAAATTAGAAATTCAATAAGACAAAAAGCAAAAAACGTATTAAGGCTGCCTCTTGGTGGCACTTGGTATTTGTTAAACAGCAATTACAAAGCCAACTAAGCATGAGAATGCATTCTGTAATCCAGTGATTCTTAATCATTTTAGGGTCACGAACCATTCTGACAATGTGAGGCAAACTAGACTTTCTCCCCTGTGGAAAAAAGATACATTCACACAGCATTTAGCATAAAACTTCAGGGAATCTCATGATGTTTGGAGAGGTATACTGACCTCAGGTTAAAAACTACACTTTCTGGAATTTTAGAATTGAGCATTCTAATCATATTATATACCTGGAGCAGGCCTTGATGAACATCGCTAATATTAATGGAAGTTACTGAAAGAAGAACTAGTGATTCTAATCATACCATACCTTAACATCTATTATGGGTACAAGGAGGGAGTCTGTGGTAGAAGAGGCTATGTCTTTTTAATCTAAAAAGATTACGAAAGCTAAAAAAACAGTATTTATATTCTTAAGTCCAAATAACAATTTACCAGCAAACTAAATGCTCTTTTGGGGATAACACTTTAATGTAAAACATGTTACTCTTTAATCTTAACGAGTATTGGCTGTAAAGTTACTTATATCACTTAATTTTTAAATAACGTCAGTAAGTCTAAAAATACATATTACAGATAAAACATTGTTTTTCTTCACTAATACTGAACGAAAATTTATATGTAAATAGCAGCCTTTAGGAAAGATATATATAAAATATATAAATGCATGCCACCAAGAGCGACACCAGGCTTTGCTGGAATGGTTTAGGGGTTAACATTTGTGCCATGTGTTTTATTTATAAAACTTGGCAAATCATAAGATAGGACTTCATACTCATTAAGACATGTGTTACTCAGTTTAAGTCTTCATTTGCACAACAAATTCATAAAACCAATAATCCCACACAGTATAAGCTATAGAGAATTTTATACAAGTCTTCCTTCAGAAAATTTGATTAGAAATTTATCTGACAGAAATAGACATTACAGATGGTGACCAAATTTTAAAAATAATTCACATATACCTACTGCACAACAAACAGCACAAACACAAAAACCCTATTCCTTAGCTACTGCTAAATTTTTAGAAGCAGACATGAAAGTAAAACCCACTATCTCTAGTTTAGAGAGTAAAGGAAGGGTAAGAGAATGAACACGTGCATTTCATGTGGGACACGTTTCAAATGGTAATAAGCACTGGTTCAAATGATCTAATATATGAATTCCATCACAACGCATTTGTGTACTTTTCAGAGCCCACCTCAATTTGAAAAATTAACTGACATGGATGTTATATGGACCACTGTGTTAACAGTATAAGTATTAGCAACTTACTCTGGCTTTTGGATTCAGATTTCTTATTTTTTTTCCTTAAAAATAACTCAGTAGTTTCTCACTTTTTCCCCTAAATTTGTCTCAAATGTGGCATGCATGCATTTTCTCTCTAAAGGGAGAATTCATCAATTAAAACTGCCTTAGAGAAACAATTGTAAATCTTACTTTCCCTTTTGCTTAAAGCTCATCTGAGTATCTTGTAAAGATGACATCCGACAACATCCTTATTCGTTCTCGTGTCCAGTGAATTAAGTCTTGTTGAGTTTATAGCAGAAATCTCCCTCAAATCTGGGCCGTTCTTTCTAGTTACATTATCTTTGTATTCGGTCAGGTCTTATATCATCACTGAGCTACTGCCACTGTCTCTGACTTGATGGTTGGTCACTAGACACGCCCTTCACCCCAGTTCATCCCCCCCATTGTTCTCAGACATATCTTCCTAAAACAAAACCTGTTCTATCACTCCTACCTACTTAAATCTCTTAACAATTTCTCCATTGATTATAACATAAATCCAGCTTCTTAGCATGACGGAAGAAGCTCTTCGCAATTTTATTTACCTGTTTCTCTAGCGTTGTCTGTCAATATCCTTTACTTTTCCTTACCGCGATTGCTTTGACATCCTCACTATTGCACGTGTCCCTTCTCCTTCCTCTAGGTCTTTGAACAGGCAATCTCCTCTTTCTGTAATGTCCTCTTCCACCTGGAGAACTCTGAATTCACCTTTTCAAACCCAGCTTAAATATTACTCCCTCTGTGAAGTCTTCCCAGATCCCAAATATCAGAGCTCTGATCGTATTTCAACAACTGTGAGTTTCATGTGTCAGTATAATTGTACGTACGCATGTCTATTCCCTATAATACTGACAGCTCCCTGGAGCTCTTATTTCTAACGTATCCCAGCACCTAATGCAAGTGTCCAGAACACAGTGAACCCTATATAAACAAACGCTAATTTGAAACGTGAAACCTAAAATGCTGAACCAAACTAATTATGTAATCCCAATAAATTTGCAATAAAGTGTAATTTTTTTCAAATAATAATGGAAATCCATGCTATTAAACTTCACGTTAGCGACTTAAATGGTGCTGCTGATGGTAATGGTAGGTGGAGTCAAAGGCAGGCAGGCAAAAGCTCACCACGATTTAACACTGGAAAATGTCACTCAGAAAAAAATAAATGTCTTACGTGCTCTTCACTCTTCAGTTGCTTTACTCCAGATTCTATAACTTTAATGTTGGGAAACCGGTTTTCTAACAGGGTACTAGGTTGTTCTTCAACATCAAATTCTTCTAATATTTTAGAAACCTGTATTTGATCAAAGAGGTACACTGCATGTTTTAAAAAGTATTTTTCTTTCAAAAATCTTCAGTAATAATAAAATACTTTCATTTGTTTTTACATACTACTATTTCATGTACATAAGACAGGTAAGTCAGCGACAGCATTATATACAGGTGAAGAGGACTAGACTCCGTGTACAAGACCTGAACTTCTACTATGCCTGGGCAAGTCATGTAAGTCACTGAGCCTTAGCTTCCTGACCTGTAAACTGAGGACTGAACTGTAAAATAACAGCTAAGACTACCTACTTCCTCATTGTTATTTTGCAGATTTAATCAAGCAGCTTATCTATTTTCCTGTCCTTCTCTACTTACTATAAAACCTTACTGTGATCTAATCTTTGGACTATTCTTTCCTGTTTTCCAAAACCATGGACTAATTTTCTTTCCTACCCAGCTAAAATTCCATTTAATCTTTTACTCAAACCCTTTACTACTTCCTTGTTCTTGTATCCCTTAACCATTAACCTAAAAACCCCAACCACAGATTAAACCACCTACTTTCTCTAATCTTATTATACCCAGGCTTCTCCTTAAACACTTCATGGAAATCCTACTATATGGCCCTAGCAGTTCTCAAACCTTTTAGTCTCAGGAGTGTAAAACTCTTACAATTACTGAGGGCCCCAAAGAGCTGTTGTTCGTGTGCCTTATTCTATTAATATTTATCATACTAGAAATTAAAACTGAGAAAAAGATCTAAGTACTTACAAATTATAAACCCAATACATTAAACAAATATACTTTTAATGAAAAATAATTACATTTTCCAAAACAAAAAAATTCAGTGAGAAGAGTTTTTCATTTTTTATCAATCTCTTTAATGTTAACAAAAGAAAGCTGCATATCTGCTTCTGCATTCAAACTGTTGTAATATATTGCTTTGGTTGACATACATGAAGAAAATTTAGCCTCACACAGCTATGCAATCGGGAAAAGAATTTTAATAGCCTTTTCAGATAACTGTAGGTATTCTTCTTTGATGCTACACTAAAACTAGACAAGTCATGGTTTTCTTAAAGATTAGTTACAGTGTGGAATTTGAAACCACATCAAAGAAATTTTTTATAGTCTGTTACTTTAGAATCCATTGGTCTGTCTTGCACACTGAATGGATCTTACAACATCAAGCAGTGATCATCTGGAAATGTTGATTCACTGAATTACACAGATCTCCCAAATAGTGACATATTTTAAATCAACACAATATCAAAAAAATCACATTAATATCACCAATAATCTCATTAGAAAGTCTTAGTAGTGGGAGGCTCACGGTAGAGAATGTAAGTTTTCCAAAAGTCTGATTTTTTGCAGAAAGCTCTAATTTTATCATTGGTAACAAATACTGCCAGTTATTTTGCTTGAATGCGGACTTTGTTCATTTTCCAATTCTACGTAACCACTTCATCATACAGAATATTAAAAACATATGCACTTAAGAATCAGGGTTTAATAAAATTAATACTTTTTGCTTCTTCTTTTTTTTTTTTTTTAACTGTGAGTGTGCAGCAGTCAAACGCACGATGATACTGGCACAATTTGGTTGCCACTGTCTTAGTTTGTGCTAAGGTACCAGCATTTCAGCCATCACTGCTTTTGTACCGTCAGTGTAAAGGTCAAAATAGTGAAAACAGCAAATAATATTTTAGTAACATCTTCCACTGTCTTGGTGACTTTTCCAATTTTCATCATTCTAACGCACCCCAGCTATATCCCATCCTCTTCATTCTTAGCAAACCACCTTATTTCTAAGCTCAAAGAGACTACTAAGCACTCTACTACTTCCTCAAACAATCTATAAACTGCTATAGTCCACCTTCCTGGACTCATTCCTCTCTCCCACCTTTTCAAGATAACTTCATTAATCTGTTCCGTACCCCATCACTTCTCACCTCTTCAGGTCTCTGCCTTATTACGTATTTCTTGCCTTTTCCTCTATTTTCGGTCTTTCCACTGGTTTATTACTCTCAACAGGTAACATGTTCTAGTCTTTTCCATCTTAAAAGAATACAAGGTCCCCTTAATGCTAGGTCCTGTGTCTTCTTTTTGCTGCCATTCTGTCTTGTCTTGTTTCATAGCCAAGTGGTAAGAGAGATGTTTATGTTTACTGTGATTTTACAGTTACCTCCCATTAGTTTCTCAAAATAATGTCTCAAAGTCACTAATGATTTTCTAGAAATAGGTACTTTTGAATCATTATCTTGCCTGACTATTCCATAGGATCACTGCACTCAATTAAGTCTTGTGGAAAACATAAGACCCAGCTAAATATCTTTGTCATATGTATGTACTTTTAGCGTGTAATTAAATATATACTTTTTAAAGAGATTATTAGCCTAATTTGTTCATGGTTCTCTCAATCCTGTAACTCTTTTGGCTGTACCTCGGTAATAAGACATCTAAGGTACTAAGGCAGGTTCTAAAGGGGTAACATAATATGTGGCACTAAATCACCCTTCTTTTTAGGGGTTCACATGAGAAAGTTATGTTCCAATATTAATGTATTATAAGGGACACTTGTATTAAAGACTATGGCAGTAGTCTTCACTGAAGTATGGGAAGAAAATATCAGAACTTATGTTTTTCAACCTCTTTTTTTTGCATAGGCTTTATAACATCAACAATTTTCACACTGTAATACATGTATCTAATTTATAAATAAATAAATATACATATATTGGGATAGGAGCCCTGGTGGCACAGTGGTTAAAGCACTCAGCTGCCAAATGAAAGGTTGGTGGTTTGAACCTACCAGCTGCTCCATGGGAGAAAGATGTGGCAGTCTGCTTCTGTAAAGATTTGCAGCCTTGGAAACTCTATGGGGCAGTTCTCTGTCCTATAGGGTTGTTATGAGTCAGAATTGACTCAATGGCAGTGCGTACACTGGGATGTGAGCTCAAAGATTTTCTACAGGTTGGTGCAGGATAAAAAAAGTTGGGAGACCACTCTCCCATGAATCTATCATCCAACTGATCTTACAAACCTATTATAATGTGTACCATAAATTCATGAACTTATAGTAAAGGGTTCTGAAATGCTTATTATACATTTGAAACGTAACCTGTTAAGTATAAACTTGGTTTACATACACACACACTATATGTATAAATATATCTGTATTCATATTTAGATTTGAAGACTAAGGTGTGCCTGACCCAAGTCATGGTACTTTCAATCGCATCATATGCATGCAAAAGCTGGACAATGAATAAGGAAGACCGAAGAAGAATTGACACCTTTGAATTGTGGTGTTGGCGAAGAATATAGAATATATCATGGACTGCCAAAAGAATGAACAAATCTGTCTCGGAAGAAGTACAACCAGAATGCTCCTTAGAAGGAAGGATGGCGAGACTATGTCTTACATACTCTGGACACGTTGTCAGGAGAGATCAGTCCCTGGAGAAGGACATCATGCTTGGTAGAGGGTCAGCGAAAAAGAGGAAGACCCTCAACAAGATGGACTGACACAGTGGCTGCAACAACAGGCTCAAGCATAACAACGATTGTGAGCGCAGCGCAGGATTGCGCCGTGTTTCGTTCTGTGGTGCATAGGGTTGCTACGAGTTGGAACCGACTTGATGGCACCTAACAACAACATTCAGATCTGCAAAGCACCTTTTCTCAAAATAATCTTAATGAAAATTTTCTAAGAAGTAATTGACATATATGGATTGAGTGAAAGGAAAAGATAGGAGGGAAAAAAAACAATAGAAATTAAATATCATTCTAAGCCCTTTCGGTATTCAGTTTGAATCCTTCTAAACTTCAAGCTTTGATTTTAAAATAAATATCAAAAGAAGATTTGTCATTTTAAACAATGAAAACAACACAATTACCTAATTGCTAACCGAGTTATTGTACTTTTTAAGAATACTAAGAAAAGTTATAAAGGTTCTTACCTGCTTGAAATTTGTGACTGCTTTAATAACAGGAGAAGCTGTTACCAGGAGAATATCTTCTGATGGAAAGTGAACAGCCAACTTGTTTTACAAAAATAAGAGAAAAAAATATGATAAATGAATTTAGGTACTGGTATATATGGTGTGGGGGTGGGGTATGGATAATACAATTTCAATATTGTTATTAACCTAGGAAACTAAAAACTCACTGTTTCTCATCAAAGTCTCCATTATCCTGAGTCTTTTTTACATTTATGAAGCAATGGTAAAACTAAACTCTGATATTGATAAAAAAACAAATATATGTTTACACCAAACACTAACAAAGATCCTCTGTAGAAAAACAGTAATATAAACAGTATCCCTTATTTACTTGAAGTATTTTATATACCAATTTAATCATGCAGAGAATGAGAATAACTAACAGTTAAACCAACTCCTATTTACTTTTAAATAATACTAAAAAAAAAAAAAAGGGTATTTTCATTTGCCTTCAATAGGATGAAATTACAGCAAATACTTTAAAAAAAAAACAACTTAGAATCTTAGCTTCATTTTCTCAAGTGCTTTGTACTCCTATTCTGCCCCTTACAAATAGCCAACCAGGTTATGTTTTGGGAAGACATAGCTATTTTAATAATAGCTTTAACAAAATTCAGAGGTTTAACTTGCCATTGTCTCTTTATTTTCCTCTAGTTATAACCTCTTCCTGACTTTAAAATTTCTTAAAGGCATTTTCTGATCTCACTATCCAGTTCCTCAACTCCACCAACCTTGATTATCTGGCTTCCATCTCTAATATGGAATCCCCGAGTAGCACAAACAGTTACGTGCTTGGCTACTAACCGAAAGGTCGAATCCATCCAGATGCCCCACTGAAGAAAGGCCTGGTGATCTACTTTTGAAAGATCACAGCCATTGAAAACTCTATGGAACACAGTTCTACTCTGAAACACATGGGGTCACCAAGAGTCAGAACAGACTTGCTGGCAACTGGGTTTTGTTTTTGTTTTTAATCTCTAATATACCACTAAAACTGAGCAGGTTCAAGTACTCCATACACCCTTAAAACCCATCAGATTCTTTTTAGTCTTACCTCATTTGAACTTTTTATAATACTGGCATTTATCACTCTCCATTTTGAATTATTTCCTTTGCACATTCTGTAATTTATCTGTTCCCATTAGATCAGGCCCTCAAAACTTTATACTACTGAAATCACTTTCAAATTGGCCTGCCAGTCTCATAAATTAATCAGCTGCCCCACCTCAAACACACTGTAACCAGTCATCTTTCAAAACTTCTCACTGCTCACCTCATTCCACTGCTCAAAACCATTTGACTACTTACAAATTCTCATAAATTCTTATTATGACTTATAAGACGCTTTAAAATCTAGTCTCCGCCCAGCCTTCCAGCTTCATCTCTGGTCACTTTTCCCAAGCACGATGTTCTTTAAGCCTTGCTGCTCCCAGACGATGCCATGCTTTTTCACCAGAGATTATTATACTGTTGTCTCCATCTGGAACGTCTTTCTTTCCCATCTACCTGCTGAACTTTCATGCTTCTATACTGGGATAAAATGACACCTCCTTTAAGAAGCCTCCCCTAATTCACTCCATACCAATTCCACAAGCACCCTAACATAGCAGTTAACACTGATGAAATGGTTTCTTTACATATGTCTCTTCCACTAGATTGAGTCTCTAGTAAGGAGGTGCTATGCTCTCTCTATATATTTGAGTACCTAGCCCTTAGAACAGTGCCTGGATCATTGGTGTTTACTTGGTGAATAAATGGAAATGGGAAATACACATCCAAAGATTAAAAATTAAAAACAAAGCAAACAAAAAGCCCTTGAGTTGCTTGCTCTATTTTTTGACGTGAGTGTTTGCTTATGTTTACTTTATAACAACAAAATAATTTAAGCCTCTCTGGAAGCCAGATACACATACACTGAATATTCATTATAATCAGAAAAACATCTCCTAACTGCATTTAATCCCTTGCTGGTTGCTGTACAAAACATTAGTGGAGTTCTATCTTGGAAGCTCAAAGTATAGGAAACTTATGCAAGCGCTTCTGTACCAGTTAGTTACGATGCACTAAAGATGTGGCACCTATTGGACAGATGAATTCTATTGGCTATGGCAATTAAGGGGGCTGACTTTTCTGTACACGTAGTTACAAGTGCTCTGGTATTACTAGGACCACAGTCTGGTTTAGCCAGGTTTGGTTTCAACACTAATAATTTGCTCCCCACCTCTCCTCCCTGCGTTTTAGGCGAAGCCTGCAAAGTATTAATAACCTCATGTGAGGTGCACCACGCAATTTCTAACATCGAGGGCGGAAGGAGACCCAAAACAGAACGAACCGGAAAAAAAAGAAGGGCAGGGAGGGAGGCTTCGGACGCTGCTGCTTTAGGGGTCGGGGAAGAGGCGGAGCCGCCTGCGCGCCCGCCCTACCTGCTCCGCACAGGTGACTCCCGCGATGCCGCCGCCGACCACCACAAACTTCCCCGCCGTCGGGGGAGGGCGCGCTGCCTCCATGCTCTTAGACTTCTGTTGGTTTACTGAATACCATAGGGGAGCGGCTGTACTTCGTATTTCAGGAAAGGCAGCCGCCCCGACGCGGTCACTTCCGGTCCTTGATTCACAGAATCCGATCTACGGGTGCCCAGGAGTCTATACTTAGTCTCCTCGCCGCTTGATTGCGTTTAGAAGAGTTTTGCGTTGTCGCTATTACTGCACTCGAATGCAGTTTTTCCTCGTAGATTTGATGAAGAGAAGACAGACAAAGAAAATGCGTCTTCAAAAGAGATTTGGAAAATTGCTTATCTAAAGACAAATGAGCGTTTTCACAGGGCATAGCATTTATAAAATCAGTGAATTGCTCTTAAGTTCTGACTCCTTGTTCCTGCAAGAAATTAGACATAGGCTCAGATCTGAAACTCTTAAGAGGTAGGAGGCGCCTTAGGGAACATCAGCCGAGCCCACCCCTCTCATTTTCAGGTCAGGATACCGAAGCTTGTGGGAACCACTTTATTGTCACCCTTCTCCGAACAGTCCAGCATTTTATACAGTATGTGTAGGACCACATTCTTTATGACATTAGTCAAGGCAAAATAACAATTGCTCTCTAAAAAGTTGTCATTTCCATGTACAAATTTAAGCTCAGCTGAAATTTCCAAGAAAATAGAGAATTGTTTGCCATTTTATCAAAATAAATTAACATTTCCTCCCAAGTTCCCAGTAAATAATAGCATTTGTAAGGCCTGAATGATATGTTCCCTGGCTTAATTTTACTGTTAGTCTCTTATTTTGTGATACTCATTTGTTTTGAGAAGTGGCTAAATCATTATTTATTATTTTTGCTATATTTACTATTTACATTATTTTCCTATTTGCTATAATGCCTTTACTGTTTCCTATAACACTTTCCCAAGAAGTTGTATTACAATATTAAGAAAGTATTACTTCTCTAAATGGCTCACTCTAAAACTATTAATGCCCCAGTGCCTCTTTAGCTCTTTAAACTCGGAGACTAACCATTCTATATGGTAGGAAAATCTACCAGTAACTAATTACTAATACCCATAGTAATTATTTTGCTTCCATTTAGTAAGTTAAATGGTAAGCAGTTAAACAAGTGATTCCAACTCCTGTTACTAATGTAGACAACCAAACAGAGCATTTCTAGGAGGAGGGGATAGTATTTTAAGCCTGTTTAAATTAGTCTAAATAGTGTTAAAAATAGAATTTTCACAGTATTAAATCTGTGTATGACTTGTAAGCTTTATTTTACAGTTCTTGAAACGGGGAATGTCTGATCTGAAAGTCAAAGATGAGTTCCGAAGCGAGGTACAGGCTTTTGATTAGCTAGTTTAAGTTTCTGTTTCCAGGAGAGTCAATACATTAACTTGGATTTTGGCTTCTGGGAAAGCTAGGCATTTGCATGAAATGGAAACTTAGATTTCGGTTTGCTGCCATGGGGTTTAGCACAAGTGACTCCATTTTTGGCCTAGTTTAGTCGGATTATCAATAGTCTTTGTATTTTCACATGATCTCACACTGTGCTCTAGCCAGATTGAACCACGTTTGCCACGTATTTGCCAGTTTCTTTCTTTTCTAGGCATTTGCACATATCTTTTCCTTCCCTATGCTCTTCCTGGAGCCCTGGTGGCACAGTGGTTAAGAGCTCAGCTGCAGCTAAAAGGTTGGCAGTCAAATCCACCAGCCACTCCTTGGAAACCCTATTGGGCTGTTCTCCTCTGTCCTATAAGGTCGCTATTAGTCGGAATCGACTGCACAGTTTAGTTAGTTTGTTCTTCACTAACTTTCCTCTTTGACTTTTGATTTCAACCAGCCATCACTTTGCCTAGGAAGCTTTATCTAATTCCCTCAAGACTGGGCTATCTCTATCTATTCTTGTAACACCTTGTCTCCCCTGAAGTTAGACTTATCTCACATTATGGTAGCTACCTATTATCTGCCCCTCAGCCAGCCAACCATCATGATAAACTCCTTAATCTCAGGAATTATTACTTGTTCCCATTGTATTTCCAATGTTCAGATGTTCAAGAAAACTGTTTAGTGAATTAGAAAATGGGTGGGGCAAGAGACTGCTCTGAAGTCCCCTTAAATACTTCTAGATTTATTGTCCAGAGGTAGAATCCTCCTGCATACTGTCAAAACTACCCCCACCCCCACCCTGCCTTTATGGAGGGCAAAGAGAAGAACAGACTGGAATTCAAGTGCCTAGAGGAAATGGAGGGAGACAGGGTATAAATGGGAGGGTGGATGGAGAGGAAGCAAAGCAGTAAGAGGCTCTTCTCTCAAATGAGAAGGGATGGTGAGCACATACTCTCCTTCTTTCCCCTTTAGAAGTCTAGCTTGTGTCAGACAGGGTTAGTGATAAGACCTAGCTGCCTCCTACCCTGACCTGAATATCCAGCTTTCAGAGATTTCCATGAAGTAAGGGATCTTCAGGGAAGAGCACTAAGGGAGGGCTAGCAGCGCATCCCACCTTCATGTTGACTGATTTAATTAGAAACGCATGCTGGGTGTGGATGGGTCTAGAAGTCAATATAGGTGACTTTGAAGCTTGGAATTATCTGGACTGACAGCAATAGTTAGGGTTTAGAAAAACAGGGGATTCTTCTAGAAAGATAAAACTGGGCTCCTGGAGGTGAGGGAGGATTAATGCCAAGAGACAGGGACGAGTAGAGAAATCACTGGTCAGCTCTGTTTTAACTCTGGTTCGGAAGCTTAGGAGGGAAGGGTGCAGTAATCTCATGACTGTTTCTAAGGAATTGAAGAAAGATCAACTTGTTACTAAATGTCACGGTGTATGCTTAGAGGTGAAAAATAATAGTGGAGAAGATTGGAGTACACATGGAAAGCTTCACAGAGGAGTTAAAATTTAAACTAAATCTCAAAATCCCAGTGTCCTTTGGACAGGTTGGAGAAATGATATGGAAAACCATGTAGGAAATAGTTAATGAATCGAAGACTTAGAGCCAGAAATGAGCATGAGAAATTCAGGATATGGCTAGAAGAACGGGGAAGGAAGGAAGGAACGAAGGAAGGAAGGAGGGAGGGCGGGAGGAAAGAAGGAATGAGATGAAAGGAAGAAAGGAAGGAGGGAATGAAGGCTCAGGATTCATTTGGGAAAAATGAAAGAAATAAGCCTTTATCTTGCTTCTTCTACTTCCTTCATTTTCTTAAAAACTAAACCAAACCCGTTGCTGTTGAGTCGATTCTGACTCATAGTGACCTGATAGAACAGAATAGAACTGCCCCATAGGGTTTCCGAGGAGCTGCTGGTGGATTTGAATGGCTGACCTTTTGTTTTTGATTTTTTTTTTTTTTTATTGTACTTCAGGTGAAGGCTTACAGAACAAATAGTTTCTCATGAAACAGAAGTACACATGTTGTTTTATAACATTGGTTAACAACCCCACAACATATCAACTCTCTAACTTCTCAACCTCTTTTTTTTTTTTTTTGGTGAAAATACACATAGCCAAAGATACACCATTTCAAAAATTTCTACGTGCACAGTTCAGTGACATTGACTACGCTCTTCCAATTGTGCTGTTATTCTCACTTAAGATGAAAGCTTACAGAACAAAATAGTTTCTCATTTAACAGTTACTACAAATGTTGCCCTATGACAATGGTTAACAATCTCACAACACATCAACAATATCCTTACTCAACCTTGGGTTCCCTATCACCAGCTTCCTTGTCCCCTTCTGCTTTCTGGCCCTTGTCACTGGACTCCTGTACCTCATTAGTCTCATTTGGTTTTACGGGGCTGTGCACTCCCAGGCTGAACAATGAACCTCGGAGGTAACTTCACCACTGAGCTAAAAGGGTGTCTGAGGGCCATACTCTCGAGGTTTCTCCAGTCTCCTTTAGGCCAGTAAATCTGGTCTTTTATTTTGTGAGTTAGAATTGTGTTCTACATCCTTCTCCAGCTCTGTCCAGAACCCTCTGTTGTGATCCTGGTCAGAGGAACTGCTGACCTTTTGGTTAGCAGCCGAGCTCTTAACTACTGATAAATTCCCACCTACTCCCAGTACAGCCAGAATGCTCCATAGAAGCAGGGATAGCGAGACTGTGTCTGACATACTTTAGACATGTTATTAGGAGGGATCAGTCCCTGGAGAAGGACATCATGCTTGGTAAAGTAGAAGGTAAGCGAAAAAGAAGAAGACCCTAAACAACAAGATGGATTGACACAGTGGCTGCAGCAATGAGCTTAACAACAATAAGCACAACAATGACTGTGAGGATGGCGCAGGACCAGACAATATTTCGTTCTGTTGTACATAGGGTCGCTATGAGACAGAATCAACTTGGCAGCACCTAACAACAACAAAAACTCCCTTGAAGGTGACAACCTTCAAACAAGGCTCCAGGAATTGATGGAATACCAACTGAGATGTTTCAACAAATGAATGCAGCGCTGGAAGTGCTCACTCGTCTATGCCAAGAAGTTTGGAAGACAGCTATCCGGCCAACCTACTGGAAGAGATCCATATTTGTGCCTATTCCCAAGAAAGGTGATCCAACTGAATGCGGAAATTTTTTAACAATATAATTAATATCCCACGCAAGTAAAATTATGCTGAAGATAATTCAAAAATTGTTGCAGCAGTACACCAACAGGGAACTGCCAGAAATTAACCGAGTTCAGAAGAGGACATGGAACCAGGTATATCATTGCTGATGTCAGATGGATCCTGGCTGAAAGCAGAGAATATCAGAAAGATGTTTACCTGTGTTTTATTGACTACTGTGAGAATCATAAGAAATTATCGATAACAGTGTGAAGAATGGGAATTCCAGAGCACTTAATTCTGCTCATGAGGAACCCGTACATAAATCAAGAGGCAGTCGTTCTAACAGAACAAGAGGTTACTGCGTGGTTTAAAGTCAGGAAAGGTGTGTGTCATGGTTGTATTCTTTCACCATACTTATTCAATCTGTATGCTGAGCAAATAATCCGAGAAGCTGGACTATATGAAGAAGAACAGGGCATCAGGGTTAGAGGAAGACTCATTAACAACCTGTGTTATGCAGATGACACAACCTTGCTTGCTGAAAATGAAGAGGACTTGAAGCACTTAGTGATGAAGATCAAAGACCACAGGCTACAGTATGGATTATACCTCATCATAAATCAAAAATCCTCACAACTAGACCAATAAGCAACATCATGATAAATGGAGAAAAGATTGAAGTTGTCAGGATTTCATTTTACTTGGATCCACAATCACTGCCAATGGAAGCAGCAGTCAAGATATCAAACAATGTATTGCATTGGGCAAATCTGCTGCAAAAGACCTCTTTCAAGTGTTAAGAAGCAAAGATTTCACCTTGAAGACTAAAATGTGCCTGACCCAGGCCATGATATTTTCAATCGCCTCATATGCATGTGAAACTTGGACAGTGAATAAGGAAGACCAAAGAAGAATTGATGCATTTGAATTATGATGTTGGCAAAGAAACTGAATATACCATGGACTGCCAGAAGAACAAACAAATCTGTCTCGGAAGAAGTACAGCCAGAATGCTCCTTAGAAGCCATGATGGTGAGATGTTGTCTCACATACTTTGGCCATGTTATCAGGAGGGACCAGTCCCTGGAAATAGACATCATGCTTGGTGAAGTAGAGGGTGGTGAAAAAGAGGAAATCCCTCAGTGAGATAGACTGACACAGTGGCTGCAACAATGGGATCAAACATTGCAATGATTTTGAGGCTGGCACAGGATTGGGCAGTGTTGCGTTCTGTTGTTCATGGGGTCACTATGAGTTGGAACTGACTCTGATATCTTATAACAAATGTAACATGCTTATGTAAGGGCCCATCCCGCAGAGGTTCAGGGGGACCTCGCTATCATTAAGAAGTGTCTGTAGCGTAGTGCATCCTTTGAACCAAGGAACTTGGGTCCCTGTGCTGAGAACCTCTGAGACCCAGAAGGAAGAGCTATCACACTGAAGATGACATGATACTGTGAGAGATGGTGTGCTTGCTGGCCTACGGAGCAAGAGATGAGCGCTTTAGGGCAGGAGGCTTGTCTGCAGAGCTAAAGGAATTGTAACACTTGGATATGGGTAATTTAGGGAAGGGTAAGCCTTTCCCCTTTGGGAATTTGTTTTTAGTGTTTATCATTTGCATTCTATAAATAATAATAATGGCTTTCACTTTGACAATGTTGTGTGTCTCGTGTGTCCGGCTCGATCACAGATAAATGTAGCACCCATGAAGCACCATGCCAGTGGTTGTGTGTGCCTCATTCCTAGCAGTCAAATGGCTGCCTGGAAGTTTGAGGCACAGCCTGTCTGCATGTGCAATGCAGATAGATAGACATGTACACATAGCAATCTTTTAATTTTGTTAGTTTTTCAAAATTTGACTTCATCTATGATGTTCTCCAGTTTCACTGTATTAAGCAGCTCCTAAAATGGCCCCTAGTGATCTCTGCCTGCTGGTAGTCACACTCTTATGTAATCCCCTCCCACATGAGTGTGGGTTAGACCTAGTGATTTACTTCTGTAATGAATACAATAGAAAAATGTGATAAGATGTCACTTCCAAGATTAGGTTCCAAGATTAGGTAAATTCCATTTTGTTCTCCATCTCTCACTCTCTCTTTCTGTCTCAGAGACCTGCTCTGGGAGAAAAACTGCCTATTGTGAATAACCCTATGGAGAAGCCCTCAAGGTAAGGAACTGATATCTCAGGCCAACAACCAGCAATGAGCTGAGTCCTGCCAACAGTCAGATGAGTGAGCTGTAAAGCAGATAATCTCCAGTTAAGCCTTGAGATGACTATTGTCCCAGCTGATATCCTGATTACAGCTTTGTGAGAGATTTTGACCTAGAAGCCCCAGCTGAACTATGCCCAGATTCCTGACTCACAGAAATAGTGAGTTAGTAAATGTTTGTTGTTTTAAGCCACTAAACTTTGGGGTAATTTGTTATGTAGCAATATACAACTAATATATCCAACAAATGTCTCAGTGTAGGTTTGGTTTTATATAATATGTCCCACACAGAGTATTTTTTATAATCAGAATTCTGGAAATATTCTAAATATTCATTCCAAACATTACTTCTCAATTCTTTCTATTGTCTTCTTTTAGACTTAGTATTAAATGGATATTGGAGTGTCTAATTGGAGCCCTGCCAACCAAAAGATCAACAGTTCAAATCTACCAGCTGCTCCTTGGAAACCCTATAAGACAGTTCTACTCTGTCCTATAGGGTTGCTATGAGTTGGAATCGACTTGATGGCAATGGGTAAATTAAGTCTCTTAATGTTTCCTAAATTATATATTATATTTTCCTTTTCTTTATCCCTCTTTTCTGTATTTCGGGTGATTTCCTCAGTTATATTTTCTAATCCACTAATTATTTTTTGAACATTGTCTAGTTTACTGTTTAGCCTGTTCACTGAGCTGATTTTTTTTAATGACTCTGTATTTCTTTTCTAGAATGTCAGTTGATCCAGAGTTGAACAGTGAGTCTAAGTGGTCAGCATCCACTGAAAATTTATACCCTTGTTTTGTGTGTGTGTGGGTGGGGAGGGGAATGATAAAAAATATCCTTATACATCCATACTACCTGTTCACCCACACACAGTATACACACTCATACCACTGCATACACAGACCACCCCCAGTACTTCCCTCCATCAAAAATGACCACTTAACCAGATTCCTTTGGATTTGTTTTTAAGATTGCTAGTGAAAAATGTCTTCCTTCATTCCTGAATGTCGTAAACAATTTCTTAGCCATTGTTGATCAGTATAGGAAACAAGACTATTGTTAAAATATTAGAATATGTTTTATGTGATAGGCAGAATAGTGGTTCCCCAAAGATATCCATGTCCTAATTCCCAGAACCTGTGAGTATGTTACCCTGCATGGCAAAAGGGACCTTGTAGATATGATTAACGACCTTGAGGTGGGAGACTATTCTGGATTATCTGGTGGGCCCAGTCTAATTTCAAGGATCCGTGAAATTAGAAGAGGGAGGAAGAAGGGGAGAGTCAGAGAGTCAGAGGGAGACACGACTATAGAAGAATGGTGAAAGACAGGCAATACCGCTGGCTTTGAGGATTTTTTTTTAGTTGAACTTTAGATGAAGGCTTACAGAACAAACTAACTTCTCATTAAACAGTTAGTACATATATTGTTTTATGCCATTGGCTAACAACCCCATGACATATCAGTACTCTTCCTTCTCGACCTTGGGTTCCCTATTACCAGCTTTCCTGTCCCCTCCTGCCTTCTAGTCCTTGTTGTGGGCTGGGCTTTGAGGATTTTTTGATTGAAGAAAGAGACTATAAGCCATGTGGGTGGCCTCTAGAAACTTGAAAAGGCAAGATAATGGATTCTCCCCTAGAGCCTCCAGAAAAGAATACAGTCCTACTGACACCTTGATTTTAGTCCAGTGAGAACTACAGAACTATTAGATAATCTATTATTTTATGCCACTAAATTTGTGGTATTTGTTACGGCAGCAGTAGAAAACTAATACACCTTTGGTCAATTTCCACTATAACTGCAGTCACTGAGAACAAGAAGTTAAAAGGGAAGCTCATGAAATGGTCAATAACTATTTTCTAAAGAAAAGATTTAATGACTTTCCTATTCACAGAAGCTAGTAATAATACCACGTGGGAGATTTTATCAAGTTTTAGGACTCACCCATGATCATAGAAGTGTTGAATAATCCAGATGTTAGAATCTATGTATTACAATTTGCCTGGATACGCTTCAGCCTTAGGTGCATCAGTTGAACAACATCTGTGTGTCAAAGAGTAAAAAATTATGATGATTCAAGACTTGGTAATTCAGTTCTTGAGAATGGTTAGAAATATAAACTCAAAGGATGGCAAGTATCAACAGCTGTGGTCAGAAGTGTTAACAAGGATACTGTAGACCAGGAGTTTGGCAGACTATGCACTCCAGGCTCTGCTTTATGTAAATAAAATTTTATTAGAACAGAAACTTTCTCATTAGTTTACATATTGTCTATGGCTGCTTTTGTGTCACAGCAACAAAGTTGAATAGTTACAACATAGACTAGATGGTCCACAAAGTCTAAAATGTTTACTATTTAGCCCTTTTTATAAAAACTTGTCCAACCCTGCCATAGACTCTAACAATAGGTTTATTGTCTAGATTCATGCAAATCATATGACTTTCTGGACATACATGCTATTTTTCTCTTTGAACGTGTATACACACACACACACACACACACACACACATATGAATAAGGAAGACCAAAGAAGAATTGATGCCTTTGAATTATGGGATTGGTGAAGAATATCGAATACACTATGGACTGCCAGAAGAATGAACAAATCTGTCTTGGAAGAAGTACAGCTGGAATGCTCCTTGGAAGCGAGGATGGGGAGACCTCATCTCACATACTTTGGACATGTTATCAGAAGAGACCAATCCCTGAAGAAGGACGTCACACTTGGTAAAGCAGAGGGTCAGTGAAAAGAGGAAGACCCTCAATGAGATGAATTGACACAGAGGTTGCAATAAGGGGCTCAGCCTAACAATGATTGTGAGGATGGTGCAGGACCAGGCAGTGTTTCTTTCCTTTGTACATAGGATCCCTATGAGTTAGAACTGACTTGACAGCACCTAACGACAAGAACAACAATAACAAATGTATATATACATATATATTTTTCTTCTGGAATCCTTATCCTAAGGTACATTTAACTTACATAGTTGATAAAAGATGAACTTGGGTGAAGATTTAAAAATGAAGAAGATGGTCATCGCGTTAACTAGAACTCTTAACTTTCCTAACTGTGGATTTTGAGACTGAAGTATGACTTTTTATTTTTTGCCAACAATTAAAGGTCTTATAATTTGTTGTTGTTTTTCTAATAACAATGCTATTGTTTGGAAGGATTTTCCTAGAATTCTGTGGCTCCCTAGGAGCCCTCGGGGAGCAATGATTTAAGCACTGTTAAAGATAACAGCCAAGAAAGCCCAATGGGGCAGTTCCACTCTGTCACATAGGGTTGTTGTATGTAGGAATCTACTCCACAGCATCCAGCAACTAAAACAACAATAGTCATCGCCTTGGGATGAACAGTACTGCTGACAATGATGAACAGCTCAGACTTCTGGCCCAGGTATTCTCGGTAGTAAAAGGGGCAGGCAGCACAGAAGCTTTTGTGAGCCACTGAGAAAAACAGGCAGAGATAGCTGGCTTAGGACAGTTGCTTCCCTCAATCCTTTTACTCATAACCCTCATACAATACTGGCTACATAGTTTGTGTAGCCCAGTGCAAAATGAAAATGTGAGACCCTTTGTTCAAATTTCAGACAGTGACAGCAGAGCATTAAACTAAATGCAGGGCCTCACTGAGCACCAGGCCGTGAGTAACTGCACAGGTCACACACCCATGAAGCTGGCTCTGTATTCAGCTTTGGGGAATTATGGTCTGAAGAATAGCTCCTCCTAACGCTACTTCCTCTTGGGGAGCAAATGATTGAAATCTGACGTAAAGAATTATTTTAGGGGAGGGAAATGATTCGTTGTGAGTTTTCTGTTTGTTGGTTGATTTTTGTTTGTGTGCCCGAGGTTCTACATCCAAGGGCACATCATTTCTCATCCCAGATCTAATTGAGGCTGACAGAAAATGAGATCTGTCTTCCACCCTAGAACTGCCTGACAGATTAGCCGATATCTCCAGGTTAGAATGAGATAAAGAAAACAAAAATCCTCACAACTAGCCAATAAGCAACATCCTGATAAATGGAGAAAAGATTGACATTGTTAAGAATTTCATTTTACTTGGATCCACAATCAATGCCCATGGAAGCAGTAGTCGAGAAATCAAATGATGTATTGCATTGGGCAAATCTGCTGGAAAACACCTCTTTCAAGTGTTAAAAAGCAAAGATGTCACTTTGAGGACTAAGGTGCTCCTGACCCAAGCCATGGTGTTTTCAATCGCCTCATATGCATCCAAAAGCCGGACAAGAAGGACTGATGCCTTTGAATTATGGTGTTGGCGAAGAATATTGAATGTACCATGGACTGCCAGAAGAATAAACAAGTCTGTCTTGAAATAAATACAGCCAGAGTGTTTCTTGGAAGCAAGGATGGTGAGACTTTGTCTCACATACTTTGGACATGTTATCAGGAGGCACCAGTCCCTGAAGAAGGACATCATGCTTGGTAAAGTAGAGGGTCGGCGAAAAAGGGGAAGACGCTTAACAAGATGTATCAACACAGTGGCTGCAGCAATGGGCTCAAACATAGCAATGATTGTGAGGATGGCGCAGGACAGGGCAGTATTTCGTTCTGTTGTACATAGGGCTGCTATGAGCTGGAACTGACTCAAAGGCACCTAACAGCAATAACAACAAAAGGAGTTCCTAGATCCAAATAACAAGACATTTTTTAGCACAAAATTTGAAAAGAAAAATAGATTAGATTACAGATTCAAACACCCCCATGCAGCTCTACCCACCCAGGACCATAGATGAGAGTCTTCACACCACACATTCGGTGACAGACGACCCAGGCACCTGCGTCCTGACCAACCGGTAAGTAGCAGAGAACACACACAACACCCAACCCAATGACCAGGGAGAACTCCTGCACCCACAGCCAGGTGACCAGCAGGACACATTCATCACTTCACCAAAAAAAATGCGCCTACATCTTTAGCACCCCTGCAAGAACAGTGAACAGACTCCCGGGCTCACACACCTAGTAGCTGTTCCAACCACCTGGAGACAGGAGGTGAGTGCGTCAATGAGGCAAGATTAACAACCAGAGTAGCACACACACCCAGCCTACTTGGACATATCAAAACAAAACAAAACAAAAATTCAGGACGCAGTAAACAGAAATACAATAAATAAATAACTTACTGATGCCATGGAGACAACAGTCACAATTAAATCACATAAAGAAGCAGGACAGGATGGCTCCAGCAAGCAACCAAAATAAAGAACCAGGAAACTTCTCAGAGGAAGATTAAAAAAAAAAAAAATTGTTGTACAGTCAATTCTGACTCATAGCAATCCTATTGGGCAGAGTAGAACTGCCTCATAGGGTTTCCAAGGAGCAGCTGGTGGATTCGAACTGCTGACCTTTTGGTTAGCAGCCAAACCCTTAACCACTAAGGCAATGGAACTATGTGATAAAGAATTCAAAAGATTAATATACAGAGCTTTCCAAGAGATCAAGAAGGAGATCAGGCAAAACACAGATCAAACAAAGGAAGACACAGACAAAGCAATAGAATTATTCAGGAAAACAATCCAAGAACAAAATGACAAAATAAACAGGCTGCTAGAAACCATACAAAAATGGCAACTAGAAATCCAAAAGATTAACAATAAAATTTCAGTCAATTAGACAACTCCACAGAAGGTCATAGAAGCAGAATTGAAACAATGGAAGTCAGAATTAGTGAGATTGGAGATAAATCCCTTGACACTAATTTGTTTGAGGAAAAATCAGAAAAAATAATGAAGAAAACCTAAGAATTATGTGGGATACTACCAAGAGGAAAAACCTACAAGTGATAGGAACAGGGAGGTATAACAGAAAACACAGGGAGAATTCTTGAAGATTGGATGGCAGAAAATGTCCCTAATATCATGAAAGATGAGAAGATATCTATCCAAGAAGGTCAATGAGCCGTATACAGAATAGATCCCAAAAGAAAGTCACCAAGACATATCATAATCAAACTTGCCAAAACCAATACAAGGAAAGAGTCCTGAGAGCAGTTAGGGATAAAGACATTAACAAAGGAAAACTAATAAGACTGGATTTGGATAGCTCAGCAGAAACCATGCAGGCAAGAAGCCAATGGGATGATATATATAAAACTTTGAAGGAAAAAAATTGACAGCCAAGAATTATATATCCAGAAAAATTGTCTCTCAAATATGATGGCAAAATTAGGTCACTTCCAGATAAACAGAAATTAAGGAAATATGTAAACACAAGACCAAAATTAGAAGAAATATTGAAAGGAGTCCTCTGGTTAGAGAACCAGCAACATCAGATAAAAATCCAAGACTAGGACACAGGACAGATCAACCAGATACCAACCACAAACAAAACTAAAAAGGAATTCACAACAACAAAACAAAGCTAAAAAACTGAAAATAGGGAACCGGAGATGTCAATATGTAAATGATGACAACTTCAAAACAAAAAAGAGGGAATAACAGCATAGTCATAGAACTTTCATATGGAGAGGAAGTCAAGGTGCTATTAAGAAATAAAAGACTGGTTTAAGCTTAGAAAAATAAAGGTAAATTTCAAGGTAACCAGAGAGGAAGCTAACAAACTTACTCATCAAAATAAAAAAGAAGAAAAACATAAAGACTCGACAAACACAAAATCAACAATAATGAAAGAGATGTAAAGAAAATACACAAACAAAAAGAACTCAGCACAGAAAGTTAAGCAGAACAAAGAAACCTTCAACAACACCCACACATACACACAAAAGTCAGTAGTAAACTCATACCTATCAATAATTACACTGAATGCAAATGGCCTAAATTGCACCAGTAAAGAGCCAGAGAGTGACAGAATTGATTAAAAAACCACAATCCATCTATATGTTGTCTACAAGAGACACACCTTAGACACAAAGACATAAACAAACTAAAACCCAAATGATGGAAAAAAATATATCGAGCAAAAAAATAACCAAAAAAGAGCAGAGGTGGCAATATTAATCTCCAGTAAAACAGACTTTAAAACAAAAGCCACCACAAAGGATAAGGAAGGAAACTATATAATGATTAAAGGGTTGATACACCAGGAGGACATAACCATAATAAATAGATACACACTCAATGACAGGGCTCCAAAATACATAGAACAAACTCTAACAGCATTGAAAAGAGAAATAGATAGTTCCGCGATAATAGTGTGAGACTTCAACATGCCACTTTTGATGAAGACAGAACATCTAGAAGGAAACTCAATAAAGATAAAGAAGATCTAAATGTCACAATCAACCAACTCCACCTCACAGACATATATAGAACACTCCACCCAACAGCTGAAAAGTACACTGTCTTTTCCAATGCACATGGAACATTCTCCAGAACAGACCACATTTTAGGCCACAAAGCAAGCCTTAACAAAATGCAAAGCATCAAAATATTACAAAGCACCTTTTCTGACCATAATGCCATAAAAATAGACATCAATAACAGAATCAGCAAAGAAAAAAAATCAGATACATGGAAAATCAACAACACATTGCTTAAAAACTAATGGGTGATAAAAGAAATCAAGAATGGAATAAAAAATTCATATAAACAAATGGGAATGAAAAGACATTTTGCCAAAACCTTTGGGGCACAGCAAAAGCAATACTTAGAGGTCGATTTACAGTGAAAAATTCACACATCAGAAAAGAAGAAAAGGTCAAAATAGAAACAGTAACCCTACATCTTGAACAAATAGAAAGAGAGTAGCAAAAGGAGCCCTCAGACACCAGAAGAAAGGAAGAAATAATAAAGAGTAGAGCACAAATAAATGAAATGGAGCACAGAAAAATAATTGAAAGAATCAACACGAGGAAAAGTTGGTTCTTTGAAAAGATTAACAAAATTGACAAACCGTTGGTCAAACTGACAAAAGAAAAACAGGAGAGGAAGCAAATAACCCAAATAAGAAATGAGACCGGAGATATCACAACAGACCTAACTAAAACAAAAAGGATCCTAACAGAGTACTATGAAAAATCATACTCCAACAAATTTGAAAATCTAGAGGAAACAGACAAATTTCTATAAATACATTACCTACCTAAACTAACACAAACTGAGGTAGAAAAACTAAACTGCCCTATAACAAAAGAAGAGATTGAAGAGGTAATTAAAAAAAAAAAAAAAAAAAAACTCCCAACAACAACAACAAAAGCCCTGCCCCAGATGGCTTCACAGGAGAATTCTACCAATCTTTCAGAGAAGAGCTAACACCAATACTACTCAAGCTATTTCAGAGCATAGAAGATGAAGAAATACTCCCAAACTCATTAAGTCAGCATAACCCTGATACTAAAGCTAGGCAAATACATCACATAAAAAAGAAAACTATAGACCAATATCCCTCATGAACATAGACGCAAAAATTGTCAACAAAATTCTAGCCAATAGAATTTAGCAGGGTATCAAAAAATAATACATCATGACCAAGTGGGATTCATACAAGGTATGCAGGGATGGTTCAACATTAGAAAATCAATCAGTGTAATCCACCACATAAATAAAACAAAAGAAGAGAATCACATGATCATATCAATTGATGCAGAAAAGGTTTTGACGAAGTCCAACACTCGTTCTTGATAAAAACTCTCAGAAAAATAGGAATAGAAGGGAAATTTGTAGATATAATAAAGGGCATTTATACAAAACCAACAGCCAACATCGTTCTAAATGGAGAGACTGAAGGCATTCCTCCTGAGAATGGGAACCATATAAGGATTCCCTTTATCACTACTCTTATTTAACATGGTGCTGGAAGTCCTAGCTAGAGCAATAAGGCAAGAAAAAGAAAAAAAGGGCATCCGAATTGGTAAGGAAGAGGTAAAACTATCCCTATTCACAGATAATATGATCTTATACACAGAAAACCCTGAAGAATCCACAAGAAAACTATTGGAGCTAATAGAAGATTTCAGCAAAGTATCAGGATACATACAAGACTCAGTAGGATACCTATACACCAGCAAAGATAACTTCAGAAAGGAAACCATCAAATTCAATACCATTTATAATAGTCCCCAAGAAGATACAGTACTTAGGAATAAATCTAACCAGAGACATAAAAGACCTCTACAAAGAAAACTACAAAATACTACTGCAAGAAACCAAAAGAGACCTATATAAATGGAAAAACATACCATGATCATGGATAAGTAGACTCAACATTGTGAAAATGTCAGTTCTACCCAAAGCGATCTACAAGTACGATGCAATCTCAATCCAAATTCCAACAGCATTCTTTAATGAGATGGAGAAACAAACCATCAACTTTATACGGAAAGGGAAAAGGTCCTGGATAAATAAAGCATTACTAAAGAAGAATAACAAAGTGGTAGGCCTCATTCTACCTGATTTTAGAACCTATTATACAGCCATGGTAGTCAAAACAGCCTGGTACTGGTACAGCAACAGACACATGGACTAATGGAACAGAACTGAGAACCCAGATGTAAATTCATCCGTCTATGAGCAGTTGACATTTGATGAAGGACCAAAGTCTGTTAAATGGGGAAAAGACAGCCTCTTTAACAAATCGTGCTGGCAAAACTGGATGTCCATCTGTAAATACACGAAAGAAGATCCATAACTCATATCATACACAAAAATTAACTCAAAAGGGATCAAAGACCTAAACATAAAATCTAAAATGATAAAGGTTATTGAAGGAAAAATAGGGACGATGCTAGGGCCCTTGTATAGATCATAAATAGTATATAAATCATGACTAACAATGCACAAACAGCAGAAGAGGAACTAGATAACTGGGACTCCTAAAAATTAAACACTTATCCAAAGTCTTCACCAAAAGAGTAAAAAGAGAACCTGCAGACTGGGAAAAAATTTTTGGCTACTACATATTTGATAAGGGCCTAATCTCTAAAATCTACAAGATAGTGTAGAACAAAAAGATAAATAATCCAATTAAAAAATGAGAAAGGATATGAACAGACACTTCACCAAAGAAGACATTCAGGTGGCCAACAGACAGGAGGAAATGCTTATGATCATCAGCCATTAAAGAAATGCGAATCGAAACTACAATGAGATACCATCTCACAGAGACAATACCTGCACTAATCCAAAAAACACAAAATAACAAATATTGGAGAGGTTGTGGGGAGAATGGAACTCTTATGCACTGCTGGTGGTGTGTAAAATATTGCAACCACTTTGGAAAATGATATGGCACTTCTTTAAAAAGCTAGAAATAGAAATACCTTACAATCCAGCAATCCCACTTCTAGGAGTATACCCTAGAGAAATAAGAGTGGTCATACGAATACACATATGCACACCCATGTTCATTGTATCACTATTCACAATAGCAAAAAGATGGAAACAACCTAAATGCCCATCAACAGATGAATGGATAAACAAATTATGGTACATACACACAATGGAATACTATGCAACGATAAAGAACAATGATGAATCTGCGAAACATCTCACAACGTGGATGAATCTGGAGGGCATTATGCTGAGTGAAATAAAAACCAAACCAGTTGCTGTCAAGTTGATTCCGACTCATAGCGACCTTATAGGACACAGTAGAACTGCCTCATAGAGTTTCCCAGGAGTGGCTAGTGGATTAGAACTGCTGGCCTTTTGGTTAGCAGCTGTAGCTTACTGTAGCTCTTAACCACTGCGCCACCTTCAGTCACAAAAGGACAAATATTGTATGAAACCACTATTATAAGAACTTAACAAAAGGTTTACACACAGAAAAAAACGTTCTTTGATGGTTACGAGGGTGGGGAAGAAGGGGTAGCGGAAATCACTAACTAACTAGATAGTAGACAAGTGTCAGCTTTGGTGAAGGGAAAGACAACACACAGTATAGGGGAATTCAGCAAAACTGGACCAAAGCAAAAACATAGAAGTTTCCTAGATACATCCAAACACTTTGAGGGACTGAATAGCTGGGGCTGGGGGCTGGGGACCATAGTCTTGGGGGACATCTAGGTGAATTGGCATAACATAGTTCATAAAGAAAATGTTCTACATCCCACTTTGGTGAGTAGTGTCTGGGGTCTTAAAAGCTTGTGAGCAGCCATCTGAAATACATCTATTGGTCCCATGCTGTCTGGAGCAAAGGAGAACGAAGACAACCAAAGACACAAGGAAAATACTAGCCCAAAGGACTAAAGGACCACATGAACCAGAGACTTCACCAGCCTGAGCCCAAAAGAACAAGATGGTGCATGACTACCACCACCAACCGCTCTGACAGAGATCACAATGAAGAGTCTTGGACAGAACAGGAGAAAAATGTAGACTAGAATTCAAATTCAAGAAAAGATACCAGACTTACTGCTTTAATGGAGACTAGAGGAACCCCTGAGATTATGACCCCCAGACACTCTGCTAACTCAGAACTGAAACCACTCCCAAAGCACACTTTCAGACAAAGATTAGACAGGCCTATCAAACAAAAATAACACATGTGAGGAACATGCTTTTATTTCAATCAAATATACAAGACCACATGGGCAATTCCTGTCCAAAAGCAAGATGAGAAGGCAGGAAGGGACAGGAACTGGACGAATGGACATAGAGAACCCAGGATGGAAAGGGGAAGCATGCTGTCACATTGTGGAGATTGCAACCAATGTCACAAAACAATATGTGCATAAATTTTTGAATGAGAAATTAACTTGAGCTGTAAACTTTCACCTACAGCACAATAAAATTAACAACCACAAAAAAAGAATTAAAAAAAAAAAAACCCATACTGATAACAATTTTGGATGAAATACTTAAAGAAAAGGAGAAAAAAAATCCAGGAACTATAAGAGATATGTGAGGTAAAGGTGATCAAAACACTTGATAGTTTGTTTTTATCTTAAAAATTTCCAGGTCCCCTCCCCCTCACAAAAAAGAGGAAATACATCCATAAAACATGGACTCAGACTTGAAAGTCTAGGTAATAACATCATGGTAGAGGTCGAGGGAATAGTTCTTGTCTTATTAGGGGGAGTTGCAGATGTAAATTTAAAAACAAAGTAAGGAAAAATTAATAAACTTAGAAAAAATGGGACAGTCTAAAATAATGAATTAAGATGGTAGAAGCAGATTCAAGTGTTATCAATAATTAAAAGAAATAAAATTAAGCTAAACTCACCAGTTAAAAGATACAGATTGATAAATAAAACAATCTTGATGTACTTATGAGAAAGATGCCAAAAAGATACAAACATGTAAAGATCAAAAGTAAAAGTAAGAAAAAAAGATACAACAGTAAATGCTGGCCAAAAGAAAGTTGGCGTAGTTATTCATATCAAATAAAATAGATGTCAAGGTAAAAAAAAAGTCTATAAGGAGTGAAGTGGATCATCACAGAAAGATTAAGATTCAATGCACAATGGAGATATAGATTTTTTAAACCTCAAAATACATGAATCAAAATTTATAGATATGAGAGAGCCATCGATAAATCCACCATCCTACTGAAATTTCAGTATACCCTTTTATTGATAAGTCAAGTACATAAAAATTCAGAAATATTTAAAATATCTAAACAACACCATTAACAAACTCAATGAGGTAGACATGCAGATTTCCGAATTCACCAGAGAAGACACATTTTTCTCAAGAAAACATGAAACATCTGCAAAAACTTGATCAGAAATCTAGCCATAAAGAAAGACTTAATCAACTTCTAGGAGTAGGTATCATTCAGACTGTGATCTTTGAAAAATTGCAGTTAAGTTAGAGATTAACAATAAAAAAGATAAATAACAAGTCTTCGCATGTTTAAAAATTTAAAAAATGTTACCAAATAGCTCATAGGTTAAAGAAGAAATCATAACAAAAATTTTAAAATGCCTAGAACTGAATGATAGGACAAATAAACAAAAAAACAAACCCATTGCTGTCGAGTCAATTCCGACTCATAGTGATCCTATAGGACAGAGTAGAACTCCATCATAGGGCTTCCAAGGAGTGGCTGGCTGATGAATTCGAACTGCCGACCTTTTGGTTAGCAGCCAAGCTCTTAACCACTGTGGCACCAGGGCTTTGATAAGACAAACACTAGTTAGTAAATCCTGTGGTGCTTCAATGGAAATTTATAACCTCAAGTACTTACATTATAACAGAAGCAAGCATCACAATTAGTGAACTAAGACCTATCTTAAGGACTTATAAGAACAAAAAGATCTACTCAAATAATGCAGAAGGCAAGAGTGTGTATCTCTCTGTCTGCCTATCTATCTATTGATTGACTGACCCATTTATCTACCCACCAAAATCAACAAAAAAATCAACAAAAATAAAATTTGAGAGGCACGCAACACATTTTCTGGAACAGCATTTATTTAGAGATGCTTGTGTAGGCAGAGGTGTAACAGATATGCAGTCCCCCCCTTTGTTGATTGCATCATTGCATTCTGAGGCTCCTACATATATCTAATAGAGCTGGTTATCAGATCCAGAAGAGAGACCCTTTGCCTTGGGCCATGGAGGAAGCACAAGCCCCTCCGCTGGGACATTTAAATATGAGAGAAGCCTGCTGGTCATAGCACTGTGACTTGAGAGAATCTTGGCCTTTATCTCTATTCTTTTTTTTTCCATTGTGCTTTAGGTGAAAGTTTACAGAGCAAATTAGTTTCTCATTAAACAATTAATATACATATTGTTTTGTGACTGGTTGCCAACCCTGCAACATGTCAACACTCTCTGCTTCTTGACCTTGGGTTCCCCATTTCCATTCATCCAGGTTTCCTGTTCCCTCCTGCCTTCACATCCTTGCCCCTAGGCTGGTGTGCCCATTTAGTCTCATATACATGGTTGAACTATGTGTGCTATTGTTTGGTTTATAGGCCCGTCTAATCTTTGGCTGAAGGGTGAACCTCAGGAGTGACTTCAGTACTGAGTTAAATGAGTGTTTCGGGGCCATACACTTGGCATTTCTCCTATCTGTATTCTTTTACCTTGGCATTCATTACTGGGAGAACACCAGTCCTTCCTCTGTCGTAATCAGGGGCTGTGATCCAAACCTTACAAAACTGGGGGCCTGAACTTTCACTTTAGCTCCCTACTGAGATTGATTGCCACAAGTACTAAACAGTAACTGGTTTCCAGTGGAGCTTTGCAGGAGGCTAGCCTTCAGGGGATTAGACTTGTACAATTTGACTCTTACCTCTCAAAGATCAACAAAGCTAAAAACTGTTAAAAATAGCTTCCATTTTTCTGTCAGTTTGTTGTACTGTGGCGGCTTGCAAATGGATGTAATGCTAGAAGTTATGCCACTGGTATTTCAGATATCAGCAGTGTCACCCATGGTGGACAGGTTTCAGCAGAGCTTCCAGACTAAGGCAAACTGACTAAGAAAAAGGACCTGGTGGTCTACTTCTGAAGAAATTGGCCATATGTGAAAACCTTATGAATAGCAGCAACGCTTTGTCTGATATAGTGCCAGAAGATGAGACCCTCAGGTTGAAAGGCACTCAAAATACGACTGGGGAAGACCTGTCTCCTCAAAGTTGAGTCAATCTTAATGATGCGGAGGGGGTGAAGCTTTCTGGACCTTCATTTGCTGATACGGTATGACTCAAAATGAGAAGAAAGAGCTGCAAACATCCATTAAAAATCAGAATGCAGAAAGTACGAGGTATGAATCTAGGACATTTGGAAGTCATCAAAAATGAAATAGAAAGCATAAACATTGATATCCCAGACATTACTGAGCTGAAATTGACTGGTATTGGCCATTTTGAATCAGAAAAACATATGGTCTACTATGTTGGGAATGATAAATTGAAAAGGAATGCCATCACATTCATCATCAAAAAGAACATTTCAAGATCTATCCTGAAGTACAACACTGTCAATGATAGGATAATATTCATACGCCTATAAGGAAGACCAGTTAATATCACTATTTTTCAAATTTATACACCAACCACTAAGGCCAAAGATGAAGAAATTGAAGATTTTTACCAACTCCTAGTCTGAAATTGATCAAACATGCAGTCAAGATGCATTGATAATTACTGGTGATTAGAATGTGAAAGCTGGAAACAAATAAGTATCAGTAGTTGGAAAATATGGCCTTGATGATAGAAACAATGCCAGAGATCGCATGATAGAATTTTGAAAGGCCAATGACTTCTTCATTGCAAATATCTTTTTTCAACACCATAAATGGCAACTATACATGTGGACCACATGAGATGGAATACACAGGAGTCAAATCGATTACATCTGTGGAAAGAGACGATGGAGAAGTTCAATATCATTAGTCAGAACACAGCCGGGGTGGACTACTGAACAGACTATCAGTTGCGCATATGCAAGTTCAAGCTGAAGCTGAAGAAAAGTAAAATAAGTCCACGAAAGCCAAAATATATCTTGAATATATTTCACCATGAATTTAGAGATCATCTCAGGAATAGATTTGATGTATTGAACACTAATGACCAAAGACCAGACGAGTTGTGGAATGACATCAAGGACATCATTTGTGAAGAAAGCAAAAGGTCATTAAAAAGACAGGAAAGAAAGAAAAGAACAAAATGGATGTCAGAAGAGACTCTGAAACTTGTTCTTGAACATAGAGTAGCTAAAGTGAACAGAAGAAATTATGATATAAAAGAGCTGAACAGAAGATTTCAAAGGGCGGCTCAAAGAAGACAAAGTAAAGTATAATGAAATGTGCAAAGACCTGGAGTCAGAAAACCAAAAGGGAAGAACATACTCAACATTTCTCAAGCTGAAAGAACTGAAGAAAAAATTCAAGCTTTGAGTTGCAATGTTGAAGGATTCTATGGGGAAAATATTGAACAACGCAGGAAGTATCAAAAGAAGATGGAAGGAATACACAGAGTCACTGTACCGAAAACAACTGGTTGATGTTCAGCCATTTCAGGAGGCAGCATATGATCAAGAACTGATGATACTGAAGGAAGAAGCCCAAGCTGCACTGAAGGCATTGACGAAAAACAAGGCTCCAGGAACTGACGGAATATCAATTGAGATGTTTCAACAAATGGATGCAGCGCTGGAAGTGTTCACTTGTCTATGCCAAGAAATTTGGAAGACAGCTACCTGGCCAACTGACTGGAAGAGATCTATATTTGTGCCCATTCCAAAGAAAGATGATCCAATAGAATGTGGAAATTATCGAACAATGTCATTAATATCACACAGAAGTAAACTTTTGCTGAAGATCCTTCAAAAGGATCAGTACATCAACAGGGAACTGCCAGTAATTCAAGCTGGATTCAGAAGAGGAAATGAAATGAGGGATATCATTGCTGATGTCAGATGGCTCTTGTCTGAAAGTGGAGAATACCAGAAAGATGTTTACCTGTGTTTTATTCACTATGCAAAGGCATTTGACTGTGTTAATCATAACAAATTATGAATAACATTTCAAAGAATGGGAACTCCAGAACACTTATTTGTGCTCATGAGGAACCTGAACATAGACCAAGAGGAAGTCTTTCAACCAGACAAGGGGATACCGTGTAGTTTAAAATCAGGAAAGGTGTGCTTCAGGGTCTTATCCTTTCACCATATTTAATCAATCTCTATGCTGAGCAAATAATCGGAGAAGCTGGACTAAATGAAGAAGAACAGGGCATCAGGATTGGAGGAAGACTCTTTAACAACCTTCGATATGCAGATGATACAACCTTGCTTGCTGAAAGGAAGAGGACTTGAAGCACTTACTGACAAAGGTCAAAGACCACAGCCTTCAGTATGGATTACACCTCAACATAAAGAAAACAAAAATCCTCACAACGAGACCAATAAGCAACATCATGATAAACGGGGAATAGATGGAAGTTGTCAAGGTTTTCATTTTACTTGGATCCACAATCAACACCCATGGAAGCAGCAGTCAGGAAATCAAGTGACATATTGCGTTAGGCAAATCTGCTGCAAAAGACCTCTAGAAGTGTTAAAAAGCAAAGTCATTTTGAGGACTAAGTTGCGCCTGATCCAAGCTCATATGTATGTGAAAACTGGACAATGAATAAGGAAGATCAAAGAAGAATTGATGCCTTTGAATTATGCTGTTGGTGAAGAATATTGAGTATACCATGGAGTGCCAGATAACAAAAAAGTCTGTCTTGGAAGAAATACAGCCAAAGTGCTCCTTGGAAGCAAGGATGGCAAGACTTTGTCTCACATACTTTGGACATGTTATCAGGAGGCACCAGTCCCTGGAGAAGGACATCATGCTTGGTAATGTAGAGTGTCAGCGAAAAACAGGCAGGCCCTCAATGAGATGAACTGACACACTGGCTGCACCAATGAGCTCAAACATAACAACGATTGTGAGGATGGCATAGGACAGGGCAGTGTTTCGTTCTGTTGTGCATAGGGTCACTATGAGTCAGAACTGACTCAACGGCACCTAACAACAACAACAACTGTGCCTTGGATGAGTCCACGGGAGGGAGGAAGAAGAGCCAGTTTATCTTCCTGGGTTTCTTCTATTTCCTAAACTCTTTTGTCAAAGTTCACCCCTGGGGCATTAACTCCCCTGAACTTCTGAGTTGTTGGCTGACCCTATTGGAAGTCATATCTTTCATTCTCTGGTGTGACCTTCCATCTAAGTCTTGAGATGACAAGAGTTACAGTTTCTAGGCATGCAGCAGGTAAGGAAGGCTGTGCAGGGGCAGCCAGTAGGGAAGACCTGTGTCTCCCAAGAAAACACTATTATTCTTCTGGATAGGTCACCGTAGGTCAGCTGTGGTGGCAGTTAGGCAAAACAAGCTGCTGAATGCCTGGGAGAAAATGGCACCAAGAGGTCCTGCGTAGCCACACAAGCTATACTGAGTACATCTGAAAGACTAATCAAGAATAGACAAAATACAGACTAAGAATATTATGAGTAAAAAGGGGGGCATAACTAAGGATAAAGCAGAAGTTAAAAAGATGTATAAAATATACCACCAATAGCTGTATGCCTTGAATTTGAAAACTGAAATATGAAAAAATTCATAGAATATCATAATTCATCAAAAATAAATGCAAAATCTGGGTGGTTTCATCACAATGAAATAAACTGAAGCAGTGGTTAAAAATCTTTCCACAAAATAAACACCAACTTTCAATGGTTTTACAAACTTTCAAGGAAATAATGAACCCAATTTCATATAATCTCTTCAAGACAGTAGAAAAAAAGAGAATACTTTTAAACTCATTCTTTAAGTCTAACAGAACCCTGAAAGCAAAGCCAGACAGAGGCTAGATAAAAGAAAATTACAGACCCATTCCAGTAATTAATATAGATGGCGAATTCACAATAATCCAATTGAATACATAAAAGGTGGTTATGTTTTAGATATGAAAGGATAGTTTCATTGTATAAAATCCATAAATGTAATTCATCACATTAACAGATTAAGAAAAAACATTTTATCATTTGATAAAATTTGATCATTTGATAATCCTGGTTAGTACTCTAAGTAACAAAAATAGAAGATATCTTAAACTGAAAAGAATACAAAATTATTAAATTTAAAAAATATGTTTAATATTTCTATTGGGAAAATTATAAAGCTTTATTTAGAAATATTAAAGAAATACTAAGTAAATAGGTAAGCCATATTCATGGATAGCATTTGTATCATGCAGATGTCATTTCTCCCCAAACTGATCTACAGTTTCAACACAATTAACAGTCATGAAACTTGTTAAGATTATTCTAACTTTTTATGGTCAAATAAAAGGGTACAAACAGGACATTTCTAAAGGAAAGTGGATATAAAGCCATAGTAATGAGCACAGTATGGTACTGGTGTAGGAATAGATAAATTGCCAAACACAATAGAAAGAGAGCCCAGAAGCAGCACCAGGCGTGTTTGGAAGTTTGATATATGAGTGGGATGACGTGAGAAACGGGGGTTGAGAGAAATCGTTCAATAAATGGAGCTGGAACAAAAAAGCTTATTCATAAAAAAGCCTCCAAGTGAAGGATCTTCTAGAAGGATTACTTTCACATTTAAAAAATACAGCATAGAAAAAAATCTGAGAGACCATACCTGACTAATCAGTGCTCAGTGAGAGGAAAGAACTTGTGCAATGGGGTGAACAGAACACACATAATGTGTTTCATGTTCAGAGAAAGATCAGCATGATGTGCAGACTCTGAAGGAAGCTTGTGTACTCAGAAGTATGACAGTGGTCTTAAAGACTGCTTTTACAGACAGGAGGTGTAGTGGTCTCACCGGCCACACATGAATTCATTCCAGTACTTCACACTGGTATCTATCTGTTCAGCCATAAGTCCCAATTTTTACCAGAGCTTCTGCTGGCACTACCACAAACTATTGGTCGCTACTGCTACCAGAAGCATTGTTCTACAACGGGGGTCAGCAAACTTTTGTAAAAGGCTAAATGGTAAATACCTTAGGCTCTGCAGGCCGTAAGATCTCTGTTATAACTATTGCACCCAGCCTTTGTAACTTGAAAGCAGCAAATGACAAAATATTTTAATGCTCTTTCTGGCTTTAATATCAACTATTGAGAGGCAGTGCAGTGTAGTGTTTAAAAGTGCAGGTTTGAAAGCTGAGCTGCCAGCGTTTAAACCCCTGCTGTACTGCTTACCAGCTGCGTGAACCTGGGGAAGTTATAATCTGGCTGATGTTGCCTTAGCGTCCAAATTTGTAAAAGCAGGATAATAATAATAACTACCTCATAAATTTGTTGAGATGTTTGAATGAGTTATTGTACTTACCTCTTGTAAAATGGTCTGTGGCACCTAATAGACATTTGACAAGCGCCAGCTATCATTATTACCACAGAATAGCAAACAACCGTGTCTCTCGGGGTTACTTGAGAAATGCTAGGTTGGAATTTGCATTTCCTCTCCAGGTTAAGGTGACTGGAGGGATCAAGGCATCTCCTCACTTTCTTTTTCTTGAGGTTCATAACCAATATCACTTTTTCATTTGTCTGTTCGTTAGTTACTCCCTCCTTTCCTTCCTTCTTTTTTCTTTACTGTTTTGAAATATAGATAACACCGCATGTTCCATTTCAAAATTTTTCACATATACAATTCAGTGAGATCCATTACATTAGTCATATTGTGTAAATGTCACTAATGTCCTTTGCCAAATTTTCCATCCCCACAAACAAAAACTCAGTGCTTCCTAAACAATAATTTCCCTCCCTCCCTCCCTCCCCACCCCACCCCCCACCCCTGGTAACCACTATTAAACTCTGATCTCTATATATTTATCTATACTATGAACTTCATATTAGTGAGATGAAACAATATTTCTCCTTTTAGGATTGACTTACTTTACTAAGCATAATTAAATGTTTTCAAGGTTTATCCATGTTGTGGAATGTATCAGAACTTCATTTTCTTTACGGCAGAGTAATAGTCCACTGTGTGTATGTACCACATTTTGTTTACGTGTTCATCTATTGATGATATTTGAGCCGTTTTCACATTTTGGCTATTGTGACTAGCGCTGCAGTGAGTATGGGTGTACATGTGTCTGTCACTGCTTTCAAGTCTCTTGGGTATAAACCTGAGTGGAATTTCTAGGTCATATGGTAGCTCTGTGTTTTGAAGCTGTTCCCAGGTTTTGTCCACAGAGCTCAACAATGGGAGAACTTTTTCATGTCTGTCCTTCTCCAAACTACTTAAATAGCTGAAAAAAATGAAAGAAATTTCACCAGCAGAGACTGAGGTGGAGTACGACTAACAACTAAGAATTACTAAAAATTATCTTGGGTAGATAAAAGGGATTGTAGGGAAAAAAAGTTCTGACTGATTCAGTTTCTTACTTAGTATTCTGACACACACACGCCTCACAGCTTTTTAAATATATTTATTAAATAAGTCTTATTTGTTGACTTGTTTGTTTTTTTCTTTCTTGAAGCAGAACAGATAAAATCCATGAGACAGTTTTGCTTGTCATTATATCCCTAGCACCTAGAAAGGAGCCCTGGTGGTACAGTGGTTAAGAGCTACAGCTGCAAACCAAAAGGTCAGCAGTTCAAATCCACCAGCTGCTCCTTAGAAACCCTATGTGGCAGTTCTACTCTGTCCTGTAGGGTCACCATGGGTTGGAATCAACTCAATGGTGGCAGGATTTTTTTTTTTTTTTTTTTTTTGGTTTTAGCACCTAGAATAATATTTGTCATAGAATAGACACTCAACAATTATTTATTGAAAGAAAGAACAATAATCGCAGTCACCCTTTAAGGTATGTGTTATAATTATCCCACAGTTAGATAAGAAAACACGATAAGTAACTTGTCCAAGATCACAAATAGTCAGTTCTGGGAATGGGTTTAAACATCCCAGAGCATCCATATTATTTTCCCCCTTGAAACTAGCAATCTAAATTATCCTTTCCACTCCATCCCAAATTCTACTTGGATATCACCACCTCAGTACCTGACACAGCCCCTAACTAGGCCCATTTTTACACAAATAATGAGAGCCTTCTACATTTGTTTGCCACCACCTCTCTTCCCCTGCAAGGTATTTTCGTAAGCACCGCTATGCCAGTTTTTTTCACATGTTGCAGTAAAAAAAAAAAAAAAAAAAAATCATGGCATGCTCTTAAGAAAGTGACTCACAGGAGAAGGGAGCAGTTGGCAACAAACGTAGAAGTGCGCTATTTGCATAAAATATGGTAATCTTTCACTCATCTAATCCAGCCAGCAAATTACTGATAGGAGAATATTTAAACATTATTTTTATTACATTAGTATATTGTCCAAAAATGTCAGTGGCATCCTATAGAAATGGATGTTTCAGTCTACATCAACTCTATGCTTCCAAGTTTATTCCTATTTTGGTATCATCCCTTCTTAGATTATACAACAACACAGAAAAATACATTAGCAACTCAGGCTCAATATACAGGCATCTTAGTTTACTAAATAAATCAGTAAGTAAATTAGTAAGCGATTAATAAGTGACTGTTTGATTTACAAAACTTGGTAAAGCTTTTTAATCATAAAAGAAAAAAAACCCGAGAAAATTGACGCTCAGCAAAGTTAAGTAACATTAACTGAATTTTTTCTGAAGTCTTGGTAGGAAGTTAGAGTTGGCATCACAGCCACATAAAGGTTAACTCTGAAAAACAAAACAGCAAGGAGGAGCCTCTGGTTTCAAGAGATTAATCTTTTCTCTAACCTGTTTTATGTAGCTCTCAGAGTCCAATCAACTTTACCAAAGGATTAAAAGTTATGTAAACAAAGATCTCTTTATTTACAACGCTGATTCTCAGAAGAACAAGAAGCTCTAGTTGGCGTGTTTTGATACTTTTTCTTATTGGTTACTTAATATGTAATTTTTCAAGAACCTGATGGTCTTACAGTATAGAAGCAACGGTGAAATAAGCTGATGGTGAATGCTAAGGTAAAAGTAGTTCTTTTACTGGAATTGTTGTGGGTTATAATTCAGTCACTTTTGCTTGGAAAATATAAGATGCTTTGGGTTTTCTAACTACCTTGTCTATGAGTCAGGTGGCACTGACTCGATGGCACATAATAACAACAAGCTTTTCTCATAGTGCTGGCAATTCTATTTAATGCAGGATTTTAGCATTAGTAATATCATTGTTTGCTTATATATATCTACACATGTATGGATATATATTTTGGTTATTAAAATATGTAGCTGAAAGTGGTTTGGAGTATTAGAAGCCAGTCTAAATGATTCTTAATGCACACACACTTCATTGGAGTTTTCTTTCAAAATTCAAAACTGAGAAATAGTTATTTTCTTAAAAAGCCAGATAACACAAAAATGTAAAAAGAAATAAACTAAAACTATCTGGTGCATATCATTCCACGTTTCTTTCTATGCTCATGTAAACATATAAAAAATATATAATTATATGTGTATACATATATTCATATATATATTCATATATATATATATATATAAAAGTGACGTTATAGAGGCAATATATATTGCAACTCATAACCCCATTCTTTCTTACACCATTTCATTGGATGCTATGAACCTTTTAAATTTTTGCTAATTTAACCTATGAAAAAAATGAGTGTTCTGTTATTTTGAATTGCATTTCCTTGACTACTAGGGAGATTCTTATAAAAAGATTCTTATTTTTTTGTCTATTAGCATTTCCTCCTTTATGAACCCGTTTATGTATTTTACCTGTTTGTTTGTTTTTTTATCAGTTTGTCGTTCTTTTTCTTTTGCTTTACTGATATAAAATCTTGTTTCTCATATGTTAGAAGTATTTTGTATAATTTTTTTTTTTTACTTCGTTTGTGGGTTTTTTTTGCCATTGTGTAATTTGTATTTAGTCAATGCTATAAAATTTTTTTCTTTATGGTTTGTTGTTTTCTTGTTTTTTTAAAGTTTTTTTTTTTCACCCTGAAGGTATACACTTTTCTATTATTTTCAAATATTTTTAATTTTTTTGTCTTTAAATCTTTAATCCATTAACTTTTTAATTTTGAACATTCTATTAGGCAACAGTATCACTCCTTTCTTCCTTTAAAGTAGAAATCTAATTTTATCAAGGCCATTTATTAGATTAGCTGTGATTTTCTTATTGAACTAATATGATATTTATCATATGTTACATTTTCATTTATACTGGATCTAGTTATGGACTCAGTTTTGTACCAGTGATCTGTTTATTCTTGTGCTAAAAAATACTGTTTTAATCAGATTAGTGTTACAGAAGATTTTAGCATCTCTTATGGAAAGTCTACACAATTTTTTTTCAATAGTTTTAGGCAAACGTTACACACTTGTTATTCCATATAAGCTTTAAAACTATTGCATTTTATTCTAAAATAAAACCCAAACAAAGAAAAGCACTACCTCAGTGAAATTATGCTGAAAATTGTATTAAACATTTATATCCTGGCCACAATGTCAGTGCTGATTTCCCACTACCCCTTCAGGATGCCAGCCACAAGCCTGGGAGTCCACACGACACCCTTACTTTCTGACCTGCAGGCTCCTATTGCCCCTTTGGGTTTGATAAGTCCCTGGAACAACTCATAGAACTCACAGAGAGTATACCGTACTGATAACTATAGATTCATTAAAGTCAAAAACGATAAAAATGAAGGGATGCTTTGGTGAGGTCTGGGAGGGTTCCCGATACAGAGCTTCTGTGTCCCAAGGGATGCGCTACCCTCTTGAGAGCAGATATTCTCATCAGCCAGGATGCATCTCCAGCCTCTGTCTTTAGGAGTTTTTATGGCCAGTCCTGCATGATAGGCTAATTCATGCCTCCTGAGATCAATTGATATCAGCCTCCTGGGTAAGTCTTTTCTGGTCTAGCCAGCCCCCACTCGTCAGCACAAATCCTTACGTGTGGCCCGAAAGTCCCAGACTAGGGTACCCCAACTGCTCCAAGAGTTATTTCTCCACAGCCAAAGACAAAGGTCAGCTTACTTGGGGTAAAACTGGGTTCTTTACTCCACAATATTTATCTTGTATCATGTCAATGTATCAAATCCTTTTATTAATTATAATATTTTAAGAAGATTGTTATATTTTACAAGTATTAGTAATTGTGATTGAAAAAATTTTGTTTTTTATTTACAGTATTTATTTATTTAATTTTCTTGTCCTCTTTTATTAGCTAGAATTTCATAAACAATACTGAATAACAATGATATTAGCAGGGAGTCTCGACTTGTTTCTGATTTTAATGGCACTAGCTTTGTTACATCATGTGATCGTTAAGGTTGTGTCAACTTGGCTGGGCCATGATTCTCAGTGGTTTAGCAGTTACGATGTAGTTTGGTAGTTGTATAATGACATAATCACTTCCATGATGAGATCTAATATAATCTGATCACCTCCATGATGGGATCTGCTGTGAGTAACCAATCAGCTGAAAGGGAGTTTCCTTGGGGGTGTGGTCTGCATCTAACGTAGGTGGACTTTCTGGCAAGGCTCCTGAGCTTTTGCTTGCTCTGGATCCTGCAGCTGACTCCTGTTCATCTGACCTCTGGTTCTGTGAACTTGAGCTAGCAGCTTGCCTGCCGATCCTGGGATTTGTCAGCCTACATGGTCTGCATCTTGGGTTTGCCAGCCCCTGCAGCTATGAGAGTCGGGAGAAGCCTCCAGCCTGATCCACAGACTTGGAACTTTATAGCTTCTACAACCACGTGAGCCATTTCCTTGACATAAATTCTCTCTATATATATATAGATAGATAGATATAGACAGTTTACTGGTTTTGCTTCTCTAGAGCATCCAGCCTAAGACACTTCACAATGTATATAATGTTAGAAATAATTTATTACAGTGTTTAGTACAGAGCCTGCTATGTTACCATCATCATTTTCCTGCCAAGATGGTAAGCAATTGCTCGAACAATAGTAGCAGAAGGATCTGCTTTTTTATGTGAAACAATCTCAATGTTAGTATCAGTGGCTTGTGTGTCCCACCTACTTCTGGTGTTAAAAATGTCTCTTCTTGGGGTAATTTACTTACTATTTCCCAAAGACAACATTCTAAGCAGCTTTTCTCCTTCATGAAGAGCTGGATATGTAGAGATGGCCATATCATCTTGTTGAGGGATAGCTTGTTGTAGGTAATAGTTTGTTTCCCTAAAGGTAGTCAGGTAGTCAGGACATTTCTAGTGTTTGATGAGCTACAGAGGCAAGCTGACCAGAGTGGGAAGCACAGCTCTCACGGACTCAGTTACACAGACAGAACCACTTCAAAAGATCTGCTTCCCTGAGTTCTGAAGCCTTGTTCTGTGTGTGGGTTTGCGCTTCTCCTTTGAAATCTACCATTACATGATCTGGGAAGAGGGCCACCACTCATGAAACTTTAAAAATGTTTCTTTATAAAGATCACTGAATAACTGTTGACCTGTGACCAAGCTCTGTTTATTGCTAGATTGAGACAGAGTTTGTTATCATTTTTATTCTTATTATTTTATGGATTTAAGCACTAATAAATATTATTTATATGGAAAAGTAGTTGAGGGAAAGGAGTTTTATTATAGTAATGTCCTCAGTTTTTTGAACTTCTTACAGTTATAGGCAAAAAATCATATAGTGCTTTATCACCAAAATTATTTTTGGTGCACTACTGACTGGCAACCTGATTTTCCTTCAATTTTGTTGAAAGAAAGCAAAATTAATCCAGAAGAATTTGTTACTCAGTGATTAGAAACATTCACTATCTTAATTTCTGAGACATATGCCTAAAGACTTCTCTAGATTTATTAAAGAACTTAATTACACCTGTTTCTCTTTCACTTATAGGTGCCTTTTTAAAAAAAATGTAGTACAAATACACATCACAAAACATTTGCGAATTCAGCAATTTTTACATGTATATATAATCCAGTGACAATGATTGCATTCTTCATGTTGTGCAACCATTATCACTATCCTTTTCTGAATTATTTCACTACCATTAAAATAAACTGTGTACCCTCTAAGTGGTAACTCCTTCTTTCTCCCTCCCTCCCACCCTGGTTGTCACTAATAAGCATTGGTTTCTATATATTTGCCTATTTCATATAAGTGAGATAATACAGTATCTGTCCTTTTGTGACTGACTTTTTCACTCAGCATAATGTTTTAAAGGTTCATCCATGTTGTGGCGTGTATCAAGATTTCATTTCTTTTTATGGCTGAGTAATATTCCATTGTATGTATGTACCACATTTTGTTTATCCATTCATCTGTTGATGGACATTTAGGTTGTTTCCACCTTTTGTCTTTTGTGAATAGTGCTGTAATGAACATTGCTGTATAGGTTTCTGTTTGTGTTTATGCTTTCAAATCTTTTGTGTATATACCTAGGATTGGGATTGCTGGGTCATATGGTAGGTCTATGTTCAACTTTTTGAAGAACTGCCAGTCTTCCACAGTGGCTGTACCATTTTACATTCTCACCAGCAATGGGCGAGGGTCCCAATTTCTCCAAATCATCACCAACACCTATTGTTTTCCATTTTTTCAATCATAGCCATTCTAATAGGGGTGAGGTGGTGTCTCACTGCATCTCCCTAATGGATAATGAAGGAGCCCTGGTGGTGCAATGTTTAAGCAAATGGCTGCTAATCCAAAGACTGACAGTTGGAATCCACCCAGTGGCTCTGCAGGAGAAAAGATCTGCTCCTGTAAAGAGTACAGTCTAGAAAACCCTATGGGGCAGTTTTACCCTTTCATATAGGGTCGCTGTGAGTTGGAATCGACTTCATGGCACACGACAACAACAATGGCTAATGATATTGAGCATCTTTTCATGTGCTTCTTGTCATTTGTATATCCTCTTGTGAAATATCTGTTTGAGTCCTTTGCCCATTTTTTGGCTGGATTGTTTGTCTTGTTATTGTTAAGTTGTAGAAGTTTTTTTAAAATGTATTTTGGGTATTAGACCCTTATCAGATATATGGTTTCCAAATATTTTCTCCCAATTTGCAGGTTGTCTCTTCACTTTGTTGACAAAGTGCTTTGATGAACATAAGTATTTAATTTATATGAGGTCCCATTTGTCTATTTCTTCCTTTGCTGCTGGCGCTTTTGGCATCATAGCTGATAATCTATTGTTAAAGACAAGGTCCTGTAGCTATACCACTATGTTTTCTTCTAAGAATTTTATGGTTTTAGTTTTCACATTTAGATCCTTGATCCATTTTGAATTGGGTTTTGTATATGGTGTGAGGTATGGGTTCTGCTTCGTTCTTTTGCGTCAGGAAATCCACTTTTCCCATCATCATTTATTAAAGAGACTCTTCTTTCCCCATCGAATGGACTTAGCATCCTTTTCAAAAGTCGGTTCACCACAGATGTATGGGTTTCTTTCTGGGCTTTCAATTGTATTCCCATGATTTATATGTCTGTCATTACATCAGTACCAAGCTGTTTGATTACAGTAACTTTTCTTTTTGGGGGAGGTTTCTGATTTCTGATTCAATCTGATCACTTGTTATGGGTCTATTGAGATCCATTATTTCTTCTGGAGTCAATATAGAGTTTATGTGTTTCTAAGAATTTGCTTATTTCTCTAAGGTATCTAATTTGTTCATAGTATTCCCTTTCAATTCCTTTCATTTCTGTAGAGTCTGTTGTAATGGCCCCAGTTTCATTTCTAATTTTACATGTTTGCATCTTCTCTCTCTTTTTCTTTGTCAGTCTAGCTAAAGGTCTGTTGATTTTACTGATCTTTTCAAAAAACCAACTTCTGATTTTGTTGATTTTCTCTATTGTTTTTCTCTTCTCTATTTGATCTGCTTCTGCTCTGATCTTCATTATTTCCTTTCTTCTGATAGCTTCAGGCTTACCTTTCTCTTCCTTTTGTAGTTTTTCAAGTTGTAGAGTTAGCTATTGATTTGTCATCTTTCTTCTTTTTCATGGTAGGCATTTTTTACTATAAATTTCCCCCAAAGTACTGCCTTCACTGCATACAATAGGTTTTGTTATGTTGTGTTTTCATTTTTGTTCATCTGTATTATTTTATTCATCTTGATTTCTTCTTTGACCCATTGATTGTTTAGTAGTGTGTTGTTTAATTTCCACATATTTGTGTATTTTCTAGTTTTTTTTCTGCTATTAATTTCTGGTTTCATTTCATCGTGATCAGAAAAGATACTTTGTATGCTTTCAGTTTTTAAATTTGTTGAGGCTTGGTTTGTTCCCTGAAATATGACCTATCCTAGAGAATATTCTATGTGCAGTAGAGAAGAATGTGTATTTTGCTATTGTTGGGTGAAGCGTTCTGTATATGCCTGTTATGTCTAGTTGATGACAGTGGTGTTCAGGCCTTCTGTTTATTTTTTAGTTGTTCTACCCATTATCAAAAATGGTGTATTGAAGTCTACAACTATTATTATAAAACTGTCTATTTCTCCCTTCAATTCTGTCAGTATTTGCTTTATATACTTTGGGACACTGAGGTCAGGTGCATATATATTTATAATTGTTATATCTTCTTTATCGATCAATCTTTTTATCATTATATAGTGTTCTTCTTTGTCTCATATTAGATTTTGACTTAAAGCCTATTTTATCTGAAATTAAAGTCACCACGCCTGCTCTTTCTTGACTTCTGTTTGCACGGAATATTTTTTTCTGTCCTTTCACTTTCAACCTATTTGTGTCTTTATTCCTAAGGTAAACAGCATATAGTTGGGCCATTTTTTTTTTTTAAATCCGATTTACCACTGTCTGCCTTTTGATTGTTGTGTTGAATCCATTTACATTCACAGTCATTACAGATAAAGAAGGACTTACTTCTGCCATTTTGTTATCCATTTTTTCTGTGTCTTATGCCTTCTTTGTTCCTCTTCTCTGCCAGTGCTCTCTTCTTTTGTGTGAAGTAGATTTTTTTGGTACTGATGCCTTGTTTTTGAAGCTGAAACTAGATGCTAGATGATATTGGCTTTAAAAAATAATTTGGACATTGTGTCTTGCTGGACTTTTTTCAATAGCCTGAACAGAGACATTTATCCGTTGAACATTTTAATTTTTTTAATTTTCTAATTTGGCTTGTCTCTAAGAGGTTTAAAAAATTTTGACAGATGAGCAGAGAAATGGATCTTTGAGAATTTTATATCTAGATTGATTAAAAATTTTATTTCATGGTTGAAATGTTTACACGTATAGTTATACATTTAACAGAATTAAAGAGCTTATCCTCTGAACAGGAGCAATTAAACCTAAATAAAGAAAGCTGGTTTTCTAAAGGTTAGGCATTTTGGGAACATTTTGCTTTTTGCCTGTATGTAAGTAGATATTATGATTTTTCTTTTTTTATAGTACTTTAGATGAAGGTTTACAGAACAGATAGTTTCTCATTAAACAGTTAGTACACATATTGCTTTATAACAATGGTTAACAACTCCACAACATGTCAACACTGTCCCTTCTCAACCTTGGGTTCCGTATTACCAGCTTTCCTGTCCCCTCCTGCCTTCTAGTCCTTGCCCCTGGACTGTTGTGCCCCATTAGTCTCATTTTGTTTTATGGGGCTGTCTAATCTTTGGCTGGATGGTGAACTTCATTACTGAGTGACTTCATTACTGAGCTAAAAGGGTGTCTGGGGCCATACTCTCAGGGTTTCTCCAGTTTCTGTCAGGCCAGTAAGTCTGATCTTTTTTTGTGAGTTAGAATTTTGTTCTACATTTTTCTCCAGCTCTGTCCAGGACCCTCTGTTGTGATCCCAGTCAGAGCAGTCAGTGGTGTGGTAGCCGGGCACCATCTAGTTGTACTGGACTCAGTCTGGTGGAGGCCATGGTAGTTGTGATCTATTAGTCCTTTGGACTACTCTTTCCCTTGTATCTTGTTTTCTTCATTCTCCCTTTCTGCTGAAGGAGTGAGACCAGTGCAGTTATCTTAGATGGCTGCTCACAGGCTTTTAAGACCCCAGACGCTACTCACCAAGGTAGAATGCAGAACATTTTCTTTATAAACTGTGTTATGCCTATTGAGCTAGATGTTCCCCAAGACCATGGTCCCCACAGCCCTCCACCCAGCAATTCAGTCCCTCAGGATGTTCGGATGTGTCTGTGGAGCTTCCATAACCTTTCCTTGTACAAGTTGTGCTGGCTTCCCCAGTATTGTGTACTGTCTTACCCTTCACAAAAGTTACCACTTATCTATTGTCTATTTAATATTCCCCCCACCCTTCCCATCCCTAGTAACCAACAAAGATTGTTTCTCTGTGTGTAAACTTTTTCATGAGTTTTTACAGTAGAGGTCTCATACAATATTTGTCCTTTTGTGATTGACTTATTTCACTTAGCATAATGTCCTCCAGTTTCATCCATGTTACGAGATGCTTCACAGATTCATCATTGTTCTTTATTGTTGCATAATACTCCATAGTGTGTATGTCTCATAGTTTGCTTATCCATTCATCTGTTGATGGGCATCTTGGTTGTTTCTATATTTTTACTATTGTGAGCAATGCTGCAATGAACATGGGTGTGCATATGTCTGTTTGTGTGATGGCTATTATTTCTCTAGGATATATTCCTAAGAGTGGGATTGCTGAATTGTATGGTATTTCTATTTCTAGCTTTCTAAGGAAGTGCCATATCATTTTCCAAAATGGTTGTATCATTTAATATTCTGATTTTAAGAGTGCAATAAAGTCTCCTCTAAAAAGTTAACTGCAAATGTATAATTATTTGGCTACTCGTAAATGTGAAACTTACAAGAAGCATGGTCTCCATGAGATTCCACCTCAGGGGGAATAAATTTTTTGATAATAATAGAGGAGGATGGAATGTACCACAGTAAGTTTTGGGTTAGATAAGAGATAAGCCTTTTCTTTTGTAATGTGGGAAAAAAGAATTATGCAAGGGGAGGTAGGAAAGGAGAACTATCATGAAGTCTAAGCTGCCATTTCAGGGATATCATTTTTACAAAAGAGTCTATGTGGAAGTTGAAGAATTAAAAATAGATTCCCTAAAAACTATCCATGCCCATGTATCCCTTGGAAAGTCTTCATGTACCCTAAATGTTTGCATACCCTAGTTTGGAGATCACCGTTTTAGATCACTTACGCACAGGTGGTAGCCAAGAATGGTTCTTATGACTCTTAGTTAACTACCTATTGCCAGCAGGTCTAATAGGTTGTATAGATAGAGAGGTGCATTGGAGATTAGAGGGGGAGCTTCTTTGAAGAGAGTAATGTTGTATGTCTATACCCAACCCAATGCGGGAAGAGTGGGGCATTTTTTTTTACCTGATCTCAAGCCTAGTGAGCATGACTTTAAGAAGTTTGCTTAGAGTACTTGATATTCATCCTCTGCAGTTTGGAGGATACAGGGGACAGGTGTCCAACTTATGCTTAAGAAGTCTGTAAGGCAAAAAGCTATGGCTGGATCCACCTGCCAAGAGGCAAAACAGAGGACTGCTTTTAAGGAGCTGCACCCCAGTCAATGGTGGGTCAACCACAGATAGTTTGGGGGCTGTCTGAGATCTTGACTGGGTTATATGGGAGGCAGTGATACCTCAGTAGAAGGGGCTAAAACAGTGTGCTGCATATCTAGGGTTGAAGGGAAGAATTGTGTGTGACTACTCAGACATGCATTTATTTCTGCCAAGGATACTGCATTGGTGATAGATCACCAATGAAGGGTGGGATCTCCAAAGAGTTCATGACAGTGGCCATGAGAGAAAGAGTTAGTTTTAAATATCTGCCCTGGCCAATGGAGCGTAATATCAGGCATGGATGACATTTTCTGCTTTCTCATCTTCTCCCAGATATACTTCAACTCTGGAGAAGACAGAGTGGCTTTGTTCAGCAGTGGGAGAAGGCTTGAAGGAAAGCTGGGATGATAAATAGAGACTTGACCTAGATTTTCTTGTCCACTGAAAGTTTTGGACCTGTTGCAGTGGGAAGGAAGAAGCTTTTCATTTAAGAAGTGCAGAGTGGACTAGATATGTTAATCTAGAACTGAGCCTTCTGTGGGACTAAAAGTGACCAGAGAATTTTTTTTTCTTTTGAATGTGGACAGAAAGGGGTATGGCTTGTCTGAGATTTCATTTGTTGTTGTTGCTGTGTGCCAAAGACTTTATTCCAATTCATAGTGACACTATAGGACAGAGTAGAACTGCCCACATAGGGTTTCCTAGGCTGTAATCTTTAAGGGAGCAGATTGCCAGGTCTTTTCTCACGTGAAGCAGCTGCTTAGTTTGAACCTCTGACCTTTCAGTTAACAGCCGAGTGCTTAACCATTCCAGCACCAGAGCTGGCCCTTTAGAACCAACTTGATAGGGAATGAAGGGAGAGGAATAAGACTATTTTCTGAGAACATCACATAAATCCCATTTGTTCAAGGTGCTTGCACTTGCAGTCCATTTCTAATGTAAACATTGCTTAGGAGCACCTAAAAAAAAAAATCCAAACCCGTTGTCATCGAGATGACTCTGACTCATCCCCCGGCCCCCGCCTGGCGTTACAGAGTAGAACTGCTCCATGTGTGTTCTTGTCTGCAATCTTTGGAAGCAGATTCCCAGGCCTTTCTTCTACAATGCTGCGGGGTGGGTTCCAACTGCCAACTTCTAGGTTAGCAGTTGAGTCCAAACCATTCACACCACCAGGGACCCGTTTGGGAGCACAAGGGTGAATTGTTTCAACTCTAAGATCTTTTCCAATAGCACATTCCTTTCAGTATTTAGCCTTCTCCTCAAAAGACAACAGGATTATAATTTTTTATGCCTGCGATCCTCTCCTCACTTCAGTACACTGTTGCTAGCTTTTCTGCTTTCCCATAAATCTTTTGCCATTTTATGACATCTTTATGAACCCCTGGGAATAGATTTAGCTTCAGAGGCATACCATCAATTCTGTGAGATGATTCTGTTTCACACGGAAATTTGTAAGGATAGTCAAAATATTTTAGTCAAATTTGGGCCACTCTATAAAAGGAGATTTTAAAAGTAGAATTTGTCATTATAATAGAGCCTTGGTGGTGCAGTGGTTAAGAGCTTGGCTGCTAATCAAAAGGTCAGCAGTTCGAATCCACCAGCTGCTCCTTAGAAACCCAATGGGGCAGTTCTACTCTGTTCTGTAGGGTTGCTATAAGTCGGAATCGACTCAATGGCAGTGGGTTATCATTATAATAATGATGCTGATAATTTCAGAGATTTTCCATAGCATTTAAAATTTTTCAAAGTAGGCAATCATTTATTCATTTCTATATGTACCATTTATTGACATTGATTACATTCTTCTAGTTGTGCAACCATTCTCACCTTCCTTTTCTGAGTTGTTTCTCCCCCATTAGCATAAATTCACTGCCCCCTAATGTTCCTGTTTAATCTTTCAAGTTGGTGTTGTCACTTTGATCCCATATGGATTGTTCTTAAAAGAGCATAACGCTCAAGGCAGACATTTTTTATTAGTTAAGCAAAACTATTGTTGGTTTTAAGAAGACTTCAGGGCATATTTTTGGTTTAAGGTTTAAAGATTATCTCAGGGCAACAGTTTCAGGGGTCCATCCAACCTTAATGGTGCCAGGAAGTCTGGAGTCGGTGGGAATTTGAAATTCTGTTCTGCATTTTTCCCCTTTTGATAAGGATTCCTGTATGCAATCTTTGATTAAAATGTTCAGTAATGGTAGCCAGGCACCATCCTGTTCTGGTTTCATAGCAAAGGAGGCAGTTGTTCATGGAGGCAATTAGCCACACATTCCATATCTTCCTCCTATTCCTGACTCTCCTTCTTCCTCTGTTGCTCTAGGCAAGTAGAGACCAATTATTGTGCCTTGGATGGCTGCTTGCATGCTTTTAAGACCCCAAGCACTACGGAACGAACTAAAAGATAAAGCAGAAGCACTAAACATGTTATTAGCCCAGCTAAGTGGGATATCCCAGGAAACCATGATGCTAAACTTCCAAAACAGGAAACCAAATCCCATGAGGTTTTTGGTTGTACATAAGCAGCCTTGGCAGCTACTCTTTTTTGTTACTGTTGTTTATTTTCTATTTTCAATTGTATTTATTTATGTTCTAATCTTTGTTATTTCCTTTCTTCTAGTAGATTTAAGCTTAGTTTGCTCTTTCTACTTCCTGTAGTTGTCGAGTTAAGCTGCTGATTTGAGATCTTTCTTCTTCTCCTCATGTAGGCATTTATTGCTGTAAGTTTCCCTGTGACTACTGCTTTCGCTGGATCCCGTATGTTTGGGTATGTTGTGCTTTCATTTTCATCTGACTCTAGGTAATTTGTAATTTCTCTCTTGATTTCTTGCTTGACCCATTGGTAGTTTAATAGTAAGTTGCTTAATTTCCATATGTTTGTGTATTTTCCAGGAATTTTCTGTTATTGATTTCTAAGTTCATTCTGCTGTGGTAAGAGAAAATACTTTATATGATTTCAATCTTTTTAAATTTATCAGGACTTGCTTTGTGACCTAACATGTGGTCTATCCTGGAGAATGATCCAAGTGCGCTGGAGTAGAACGTATATTGTATTGTTTTTGGGTGGAGTGTTCTGTATATGTCTGTTAAGTCTAGTTGGTTTATAGTGTCATTCAGGTCTTCTGTTTCCTTTTGATCTTCTCTCTAGATGTTTTTTCCATTATTGAAAGTGGTGTACTGAAATCTCCAGCTATTATTGTAATAGTATCTATTTCTCCCTTCAATTCTATCAGTGTTTGCTTTATATATTTAGGTGCCCCGATGTTGCTTAATTGATCCTTTTATCACTGTATAATGTCCATCTTTATCTCTTCTAACAGATTGTGTCTTACAGTCTATTTTGTCTGATATTAAGATTGTCACCCCAGCTCTCTTTTTGTTATTACTTGCATGGAATATTTTTGTCCATCCTTTCACTTTCAACCTGTTTCTATCCTTGGGTTTAAGGTGTGTCTTTTATAAACAACATATAGTTGGATCATGTTTTTTGTGTTTTGTTTTTTTTAATCCGTTCTGCCACTCTCTTCCTTTTCATTGGAGCATTTAGTCCATTAACATTCGCTGTAATTACTGCCAAGAAGTGACTAACTTCTACCATTTTTTTATTTGTTTTTTATATGTTTTAAGCCTTCTAGCCTTCTTTGTTTTTGTCCTTTACTGCTTCTTGCTTTTGTGTTTTGTTGGTTTATTGTAGTGAGTCTTTTTGATTTCCTTCTCCTTTCTCTTTATGTTTGTTTTTAATATATTTTCTTAGTGGTTACCATGAATATTACGTTTAACAGCTTGTATTTATAACATTCTAGGGTAAGTTGGTACCAACTTAGCTTCAGTAACGTACAAAAAATTCTCTATCTATACCATTCCTCTATCCCTCTTTTGTTGCTGTTGTCACTAATTACATCTTTATATTTCATACGCCCTGTAACATATTTTTAACTTTGCTTTTTATATATTTGTTATTAAAAAACATGAAGAACAAAACATTTAGAATTATCAAGCATGAATACCTTATTACTAACCTTTATACTTGTCTAGGTATTTCCCTTTATTAGGGATCTTTCTTTTTATGTATATCTTTGAATTACTTTCTAGTGTCTTTTCTCTTTCATCTACAGAACACCCTTTAGTATTTTTTGTAGGGCGAGTCTGGTGGATATGAACTCTCTCAGCTTCTGTTTGTCTGGGAAAGTTTTAATTTCACCTTCATTCTTGAAGGATAGTTTTGCTGGGTATAGTATTCTTGATTGACAGTTCTTTTCTTTCAGTACTTTAAATATATAGTCATTTATTTCTTATAAAACAGGAATAAGTAGGATTATAAGTCTCATGTTTGAAATGAGGACAGAAAGTTGAAATTGTCATGTTAACCTGTTGCTGTCGAATTGATTCTGACTCTTGGTGACCCCATGTGTTGAGTAGAACTGCTCCACAGATTTTTCTTGACTGTGGTCTTTATGGAAGCAGACTGCCAGGCTTTCTTCTGTGGCACCGCTGGGCGGATTTGAACCACCAACATTTAGGTTATTAGTTGAGGGCAAACTGTCTATACCACCGAGGGAACTGAAATTGTCTTAGAGGTTACTTAAGATTGCTACTTAGAGGCAGAACAAGGATGAGATAGATTCCAAGCATAACAACTTTTCAGTTATTTTGTCTAGCAATAACAGTGGCAGGAGCTGCCAATTATCAAGTCTTACAATACGTCAGGCTCTTTGACAGGCACTTTACATTGTTTATCTCATTTTTTATTACATGTTATGTGGATATCTAAAAGAATTCTTGGGAGGTGCAAACAGTTAACATGCTTGCTGCTATCCAAAGGTTTGAGTTTCAAATGTATCCAGAGGCTCCTTGGAAGAATGGCGTGGCGAGCTACTTCTGAAAAACCAGCCATTGAAAATTCTGTGGAGCACAGTTCTACTCTGACACACATGGGGCTACCAGAGTCAGAATCTACTCCACGGCAACCAGTTTTCTTTTTTGGTTGTTGGATATCTATTCTTTTTAGGATCTGGCAAGAGAAGAATTAGTTATTTTTTACTTTAGTAAATTCTGTGAAGCCAGTAGCTCTACCTAGATGGTCCATTGGCAGTCTGAAAGCATCAAGGGTATTTCGTTTATTTGGGTTTAAAAATTAGATGTAATTCAAATGTGGCAGCTGCAGCTTAGGTGTTCCAAAGTGTCATCCAAGTACATGCTGTGAATGTAGGCAGGGCGGGAAAAAAGTGGGAAAATTAGATGAGAGGGGTTGGTGGGTGATTTAGAAGCTTGGGGACAAGAGGATATTATCTTCCTTTTCGTCCAAAATCATGCACTATACATTGCAAACTTTATCATTATTTTAACTAGAAATATATTGCTTTTCAAAAATGAAAAAAAGTTATTTTTCACAAGTTTACATTGTTTTCCTTGTTGTGGACATTAGCCACTTTGAATTTAAGGTGTATATGTCCATGTTTGTGGAATGAAATAAAGTATGTGACAGCACTTTTGGAACTCCATACTATATAAATTTATCTTGGGCTAGTACTGTTTAAGCTTCTATGCTTTGTACCCCTCCTTTGTGTGATTAAAAATTTTTATGAAACTCAAATAATGTCTAGTTTGGTAATATGAAAATACTTAGTTCACCAATATTTTTGTCTTACAAATAAAACTTTTTTTAGTAGTAACAATCTGTGACTCATTTACTTTTGTAAGAAAATAGTATGGTGATCTAGTGAAACAATATAAATTTTATTTGCATTTTAAAATGGAAAAAAAAAAAAAACCCAGAAACAAACCCAAACCGTCGAGTAGATTCCGACTCATAGTGACCCTATAAGACAAGTAGAACCGTCCCATAAGGTTTCCAGGAAGCTGCTGGTGGATTCTAACTGCTGACCTTTTGGTTAGCAGCAGGGCTCTTAACAACTGTGCCCCCAGGGCCCCATGAAAGACAGTGTGAAATAGGGCTATGAAAAACCCATAGGAGGGTACTTCATTTTCAAGGTTTGGTTCTTTTCCTATCCATTTTCTTTCTTTCATCTCTGTGTGGGTGTGATTATTTCTTCATTTCCTAGTAGCGCTTATGTCATTTGTGGTTTATGTGCTCCTCTTCTTTACGCTGTAAATCTTGATGTTAAAATCTATGCTAAATGAGGCTAATTGGAAGAACTACTTCATATTTAAATTCAGTATGAACTACAATGTCAGAGAACATACACTTGAAGTGTGAACTCCCTTTTGATTTTGCCATAATGTTTTTTTGCTAAATTTATATGGAAGAATAAATGGTTTATAAATATAAGAAAGAAGTGAAAAGGTAGAATGTAGTCTTGAGTTTCTGTTTTCGAGTTGGGATGCTCATCATTTGCTAACCCCTTAAGCCAGTGTTGGATCATAACCTGTTAATGAGTCTTACCCATATCTGAAAATTATGGTCACATTTATGGGTATTTCTATAAATTAAATTAGGCTTGAAGTATACATTCCTAGAAAAGGCAGATAGAAAGTATGTAGGTGTATAATAATACCTGAGATTTTCTAAGGCAAAGTTCCATATAAAAACATATAGTAAAAGGTAACTGTAATGATTATAACTATTGTTTAGATGAGTAAACCTTATATCCTGCTGCCGTCTTATATTATAGAAGGAAGAACAATTTAGATCATATTACCGGTCACTGTGACCAAGCTAATTTTTAGGGGTAAAACAATGCATTATTTGTTTTAGATGATTCAGCTCCTAAACTCAGATATACAAAAAGGACAATATGTTCTAGAAAAGTGTGAGATTTAAAGATATGGAAGAGCCTCAGCACATTATGCTTTAAAGTAACCACATTTAAGCATTTATTAGATTGTTGTGTTATGGTATTTACAGTGGTGAAGCACAAAAGGATCTTTTCTACGTTCACATACACTCTAGAAGACTAATCCCACACTTGCGGTATTTTACCAGTTGTAGCTTTTAAAATCTCCTAAACATCTTGACCTATGTCTTTACTTTGTCCCTTATTTTTCAGTCAGAAGTCTTACAATCAAGATGGGGCCAAATGTGAAAGTAGTGAAGTAGTAAAATTCTCTTTTCAACATTAAATACACAACTTATTGTATATTTAATTGATTTATTGTATAGTTAAGTATACAATTTATTGAGTGTTGTATTACCAGATATTCTTATATACTAAGTATTTTTTTTTTTTCAGGAGCCCTGGTGGCACAGTGGTTAAGAACTTGGTTGCTAACCAAAAGGTTGGCAGTTTGAATCCACCAGCCACTCCTTGGAAACTCTACAGGGCAGGTACTTCCCTTCCAGAGGGATTTGTTTTTTAACGACGGACTCTTGAAGACTAAAAAATTCCTCAAAATGCACAAGAATGAATTTTAAATTATAGAAAGTTATGGGAGTTAATTCTGGGCAGGGAGTTCTGCTGAAGACCTGTTGTTGAATCGGACTAAATTTCTGAATGTAGAGGCATATGTTTAATGAAAAGAAGTGACCTATCACAAACTAGAACACAGTTTTCTCACAGTTACAGCCACATGTGAAACCATAGTCTTCTAGCCTCATGTAAGCCTATATTAGTTATTTCAGTATTTCAGTTACATAGGCCCTCATATTGTCTATATGACAATCAGGGCATAAGCCCATGATGATAAAAAGCTTTTTTTTTTTTTGAAGAATACAAATTTTTTGGATAGAAGTAATTTGATAAGTTATAGACAGGGTAACGTTTTGGACTACTTTAATCCTATCCTTTAGAATTTCCTCCCACCCTTCTAGTCTGCTTACAACCTAAGTAAACTCAAACCAGATATGCTGTCTCTATAGAGTCTGCTGTTTCCTTTTTAGTATTTGTGTGCCACTTCTCACTGATCACAACCTTTGTTCTAAACCAAAAAAGGAATGTCTCTACAAGGAAGAGGGTGGAGAGACATGAGTAGGACAATCAAGATAAGGATTTGCAGAATCTATGCCTTGAATGGTTTTGCCAAAATTTTGTAATTCTAGATGTTGTTGTGCAGTGAAAGTGCCTTTGTGTCATTCATTGGTTATTGGAGCAGCTAAGTGGACAGAAAGGGGTATTTAGGATTTGGGTATATTATTGCCATTATTTTATTTCCCTTTTTCTTTATATTTGAATTTTCCCCACTGTGTTTTATACCTACTTTTGTTATGTATCATTTTCTTTTTGTTTCCTCTCTCTTTATAAATCTTTCTGGTTTGCCATTAATAACAAAAGTACCCACTGTAATACCTTTGCTTTGTTTAAGTACACGTTATATCAGCTATAATAGCTACCGCTGACAGAGCACAAATGATGATGTTCCAGGTACTTTGCATATTTTATTCCTAATTTTTCATAAAACTTTACAAGGTAGGTATTACTATCTCTGTTTCACAAAGGGAGTGTAAGATGCCACAGTCTATCGATCTCATCACACTGTATTAAATCATAACTTTATGTTAAAGTCCACTCATTCATTCATATTCTATTTGTTCATTTATTCATAGAATACATCTAGTCATACACTGTATATTGAGCACCTGTTATGTGCAAGTAATGGACTTAAATACTGTGTGGATTACAGAGATGACTTGTACATTTTTGCCCTCAGGTAGTTTATAAGTTAGTCGAGGATATAACACCCGTGCGTACATAACCAAAATACAAGGTAGAAGCCGAGAATTTCTTAAAGGTATCTTTGAAATTCCAGTGACTAAAACAGCACCAAATACAAAAATAAGCCTAATAAACATTCGTTGAATGACTGAGTGGATGATTGAATAAACTGCTATTAGAAGAGAGCTACAGATAACAGTCCACGTAAATACAGAGGGGAGCGAAGAGTATCGCGAGAAGTTCAAAGGCAAATGCAGCATTTGAGTACAATCTAAAGGGTGTATGGAATTCCCAGAGGTGACAGAAGGCTATTTCCAGGTGAGTAAAGTGAACAAAGTATGGAGATATGTTAAGTGTGAGGGTGAATGGGAAATGGATAGAAGTTTAATGACACGCAGTTAAAAGGTAGGTTGAAGTGCCCGGGGAACAGCTTTGAAGAATTGGCTAAAGGATTAGGAATAATACATGCAAAGTACCTGGCACATCACTGGTGTTCAATCAGTGGTAAGTATTATGACCATTATAACATGTACACAAAGGAATGATAGTATGGTGGCTACTTTAATTATTAATAGCAAATAGGAAGGATTTAAGAGAGAGAGGGAGAGAAAGAAAAACAAAGATAACAAAATTAGGTACAAAACAAGGTGGGGAAGGTTTCCAAGATAAAGGAATAGTGACAATTTATTATAATAGTGACTTTATTTACTGAGTAGAATTTTCACTTAACCAGAAAACAAAGTTTTCTTCATTATATAGATAATAAAGAAATAAAATCTCAATAGGAAATGCAAGTGATTTTGGAAAAAAAAAAAAAGGTGCCTACCAGCTATCTTTCAATGTTGGAAATATTAAAATTGTGTTGGATTTTTCAAACTTTTCAAAGTTGAAACCTTAAAAAACAAAAGAAAACCATCTCAAACTGGGTGGGATAAAGATTGTTATTCTCAACGTCTAGCGAGTCTGTCATATTTTGAATAAATATTTTAGTCTTAATATTCTTTTGCCTGACCTGTTTGTCCAGTTCCAAGACAAACTGATTTGGCATGGTCCTACACAAAATAAACCACAGTGGAAGTAGAAGGAAACTATTTTTATTTGCACATCATGTAGACAAATTGCCTGGACTTTGGTGTCTGATAAGCCTGAGTTCAAATCCTAGATTTATCCTTAGTAACTGTGATATTGGATAAGACAGCTCATTTTCTATGCTTTAGTTTCTACCAGTACATAGGCATAATGATACCAGTCTCATGGGATTTTTGTGAAAATTTAACAATAATATATATGTGTGTGGTATGTATGTGTGTGTGTGTGTATATATATAAAGTGATTGCAGATGGTACTTAGAAAATAGTGACTATTTTCTCCTAATTCTTTCCTAATTTCTTGTATTCCTGAAAGGTGACAGACTTTTACAAATCCCTTAGGTTGGAGGAGTGGCATAACATAGTGACTAAGAGTACAATCTCTGTACCCACCCCATCCCAAAACTAGAATGCAAGTTCCACGAAGGCAGGAGATTTTGTCCATCTGGTTGGTGGATGCATGCCAAGCACCTAAGGAGTATCTGGTACATAGTAGGTGCTTAGCAGAGAAGTGTAACGAATGAATATTTGGGTTAAAATCTATGCTCCACCACTTACTAGCTGTGTGATCTTGGGCGTATCATTTTGCCTCAGTTTCTTCATCTGTAAAATAAGAATAATAATTTAATAATAATTTATTTTCTAGGGTTATTATGAGGATTAAATCAAATAATACATATCTACAAGCTTAGAACAGCATCTGGTACAAGGTTAGCATGCCATAAATATAGTTCTAAATGAGAAGGCAATGGGTGGTCAGCAATTAATGGATCTTACCCTAAGTTGTACAACTTGTACCAAATACAAGTTGAATTAAGTAAACAGGTAGGGATGTTCACACTTTCAAGCACAGAATAGAGTTTCTCTGATTAAAGAAGATATTAAATACTCCCTCAACACCTTCCAGAGCTCTACACTGGATAGGTAGCTCCCCTCTACAAACTGTGGCCCAATGCCATTCTTTCATTGCAAGGTGGCCCTTTTGAAACCTGTTTTGTAGGGAGAAAGAAGAGACTTCCGTACAAGGGGAAGGGGAAGAAACAACATTTATTCCATGGCAGCCTTGCAGTCAAAATCCTAGCTATTTTCCCTGAAATGATCTCGTTTAACCTTCACAGTCACTCTCTGAGTTTATTACTATTTTTATGTCACACATGAGCAAACAAAGGCTCAGAATAACTTAATTTAAGTCACCCAGGTCTATGTGACTCCAAGCTGCACAGACTTTCCACCATATTCCACTAATGAGGATACATACTCATTGTCTCTCCCTAGTCCTTCGAAGGGGCTTTGCCCTGGAACAATTGCAAATCTTCTCAGTAGTCAGCTGTATAGGTGACCAAGAGCAAAAAGGTGGTTCTCTCCTTTGAGAAAGAGAAGGGTTTTCTATCCTCTGTCCCCAGGAGGAGACTTTGGATTAACAATGATACATCAAAATTCAGATCTCTGATCCATACTGTAGTTTATTTTTCGCCTCGTAAGTATTTCTACACTGTCATCATGAGAAACAGCAGGTCTGAAATCATCTGGGATGCTATTGACATCTCTTACACAACTGAAAAAAGGTGAAGAATTTAACTGCAATTTTTAAAGTAACTTCCATTGACTACTTCTACCCAGCGTAGGTGTATTTCACGCCATTTGTAAATGCCAAAGAGCCTTGGAAGCACTGTGGAATTTTCCTCTGGACCTTGTTACTCAGGGCTTTATTTACCGGCAAGAAAAATTACACTGTATTATAAAGGTTGCCTTCCCAAGTATAATGAGAGGCCTCATATGAATTAATTATCAAATAGGCAGAAGTATTTTGCAGATGTCCAAAAACAGATATCGGTGTTACCCCAAAGCTGTACTATGGCCATCAAAGAGTCTCTTTCACCAATAGACTTGCCTTTTTATATTCTCTACTACTTAGTGGAAGAACAATACCTGGTCCACCCACCATGAAGAGGAATCCACCTTGTAATCTATAAAGCGTATATTTGTGGTCTCGTTATTACCTGGTCTTATGACAGGAATTTGGAAGTGTTTGGATAGCAAAGTAAAGTGGTAAATATGCAGTTCTCAGGGGAAAAAAAGTAGCTGCTATATGAATAAAAGCCACTGTGTAACTGTTTAATCTTTTAAGGAATTACTGATAGTTGTCCTCATTTTAGCTGATATAAAGTACGGCAGTTTATTTCCTTAAGGATATTAATTACAAGCCACATGATGTACTGATTTTACTGATACATATGTTGCCCCACAGAAAAACATTTGACTGTTAATATCTAAAATATTTGACTCTAAATTAGCACAGTTACTTGATCCATTTATCTCCTGATTGACAGGAACTCTCAGACTGATTGTCAAAGCATGTTTGTGCATCACGGGTGAATTTTTTAATTTTCTTTGAATCTTTATTTCTCCTGTTGGAAATGCCACAGAACTATGGGTCACCATGTTCTTTGACATCTCACCGTGTGCTATTAATAAACATTTTAAAGCAGAGACACTTTGATCAGTGTATGTATTTTCCAAATAATGCAGGCTAAAAAGTGGCATGCAAAGGAATGACAGTGTACAATAGTATAGTTTCATAAAAGTGATTAAAATTTAAATAATTTTAAAAGATAGAAAAATATTTAGATTTTGTTTATGAATATTAAAATATTCAATGTATATTCTAAATGAATAACAAGGGAAGAGGAAAGAATACTAGCATGTTTCATCATCTTTATTCAATTGGAAGAGCATTTTCCCCCCAATAAAATTGAGGAATATGACCATTTCCCTAAGTCCTACTCAAGCAGAAGACCCATTTTTTAAGGAATTTACTTAATCCTGTTTATTGAGGAAATTCACAGTTTTTATTTCCATAATAATTTTATGGATATTTAATTGTGTAATACTGTCTTTTGTTTATTGGGAAATTGGGGTTTATGTTCTAAAGGGTTTAACTCAAGTCAAGGCAAACAGCCCATCATTTATATGTTCTTGTATAATGAAGATACATTCCTCAGCAGTTTAGCCATTACTTTTAGTTACACTGCGAAACATATCTGGAATAAAACATTAGGTACTTGCTTCTTCCATAAGCTATATGATATGTTGGAGAGCACAATTCCTTACTCCATTGTCAACCAAGAGATGCCTATAGTCCATGTCAAGTGATTTTCAGAAGATAAGAACTACTAGAGTCTATGCCAGTAGAAGATGGAAATGGTTCAAGAAGGCTGATTTTCTCCAGCGTGTGCAGACATGCTTCAGCTCCTTGATAGAGCACTAGCAAATCTGTGGAATGGAGAAATGATTAAATCCTAGTCTGCTCTTAGGAACCAGGCAATGTTGAGGAACAACGAGTCAGTTACCCAAACAATACAGCAACAATAGAATATTTTTAATCCAAATAAATAGCAATGACAGAATACTCTAATATTTCTTTTGACTCTAAAAGATGCCATCAAAGTGTGATGAGAGGTCTGTGGGTAGATAAATATACAGTAATACAGCATGGCTAGGATAAACGATTCTTGAAGACTTTGCCATTGAGGGATTTCAAAGGGCTGTGTAGGGGGCAGTCATTCCAGTTGGAGGGAATGGAGGGAAGAGATGGAGTCTGAAATCTAAGAGAAAATGCTCTGATAACAGTTTAAGTATTAGGCTAGACTGTAGATTAAAATTACAAAGGTGTATTTCTTGCTCATAGTCCATGTCCATAACAGATCAGTAGGGACATTCTCCTTCATGAAGTCACTCGGACCCAGCCGGATGAGGCTTCCCCATAATGAACAGTACAGGCTGCTACACCAGAGGAAAGAGAAGGACCGAAAAATGGCACCTGGGCCTTTTACCTTGTCAATTGAGAAATGACACCTATCGCTTATGCTCGTATTTCATTGGCCAGAACTAGTCACATGGCCCCATATGAACGCAAGGGGGCTTGGAACTATAGTCGCTCATATGCTTAGGAAGGAGACGATATGGACGAGCGCTAACAATGTCTCCCAGAAATGCAATGAGTGTGAGTAAGACAGAGGCAGAACAAAAAACTTGGTTAGTAATACCACATTTGAAACGTCTAGAAACCTTTCCATAGCTTTGTGTAGTGTGGAAATGGAAAGGAGACTGATGGGTGCTAAAAAACCAAACCCACTGCTGTCGAGTCAATTCCGACTCACAGTGACCTGACAGGACAGAGTAGAACTGCCCTATAGGGTTTCCAAGGGTGTAATCTTTATGGACACAGACGGCCACATCTTGCTCCCGCGGGGTGACTAGCAGGTTTGAACTGCTGACCTTTCAGTTAGCAGCCAAGCACTTAATCACTGTGTCACCAAGGCTCTGAGTAACGGGTAGGAAAATAGTATTTTATCTTTGTATGAAAAGTTGAACCCTGGAATCAGGCATTCTATTAGCCAAAGGAGCTTTGGACTCAACAATTGTTTTTCTACTATTAACCAAAAGGTATTTTTAAAAATCTAAACATAATATTGCCTTACAATGATATTCAGGATTCAGAGACTCAAGGGACTCATTACATACTGTCCGCTCACAACGTCCAAGAGAATTTCTAAAAGTTTCAAATGTGGTATTGTGAAATAATTTTTTTTTGTTCAGGCTCTGTGTTGCAACATAGAAGATAGAGGAATCATTTGTATTTGTAAATGTTCAACAGATTGTAGTTTGTAACGTGCATATAGAGTATTTGGAAGTTGTACTCACTCCTAGTTTACTCAAAGGTACCTGTGATTCATGTACCAGAGGCACAATGAGAAAGGTTGGAATAAATTTAGTCACCAAAATTTTATTGTTAGTAATGCCAATTACATTTAATCAATCTACCTTCATTATTATTTTCACAAGATATTCGTGAGGAATCAGGGAATGTATTTGGTAAGCTCCATAACAGTAAAGCATTCCCAATCTTCATATATTTAGATTTCTTACTGACCTACAAATACCAGTCCAACAAAGAAAATAATGTTTCACTTTGATAAGAAACTTAATGAAAGAACTTTAGAGTAGTTCTGCTATCTATATCTGCTGTCTCAAGGTCATTGTTTATAGCCCCTTTCCTTCTCAAAATTCTCCCAATTGGAATGATAAGTTATATAGTGACCATAACTATATCCTACTTTTTAGCACTGGAGATTGTTAAGTTACTATACATACATTTTTCTTGTTTTATTCCTGGTAATAGTAAGCTACTATACACAAAGTCCTCGAATATCGTATGCACTCATTGAAATCTTGGTTAACTCTTGAAAGATAAATTGGGAGAGTTGAAATAAATTCTAAAGCTAAATCACAAACCCATATATAAATGTGATATGCAATAAATATTTAAAGTAGGCTATTGTATGAATAATTTTAAATAAATAAGTTTAAGAGATTATAATTTAATTGTACCTTATTCAATTTGAAAATGTGGGCTTGAGTCCACTTTGAAGAGTCAACAGTTGAACCTCACAAATAGGAATTTATGCACTAGTTTATTTATTTCGATATGCAATTTATGACATAAAATTCCTGAAATACGTCTTCTCCCATCTCTATACACTCACATATACTCACATAGAAAAATAACAACTCTATAATTTGGTACTCTATGGCACACTCCATAAGGAAAATTTTAATGTAGAAAACAAGTCAATGAGTCAGATTCTCACAAAGGCAGATGCCTCTTCTTGCTATTTTTAAAAATATAAGTTGAGTGCGTTTAGAAATGGCATAATGCTGCATAATAATGATGGCAATGTATATGACTTAATGCTTCTTCCAAAGGTGCCTAACCCACAGTCAGGGAAGAGCAAATACCCTAATCTGACTTATACCGAAGCAGTTCATTTTATGTCCCATACCATAGCTTCCTTAAACACACACACACACACACACACACACAAATACATTACACACATGTAACTTCTTCCAGAAATGTCCAATCAGTTTAAAACAGAAAATAAGTTGCCATGCAATACATAGTTTCCAGAACTCTGTGGCCTTTTAATTAAAGACATGATTGATAGGAACACAGTTGCTTTTGCAATACCCTGCATAACAAGGTTTGCTGAAAGCCACTTTAAGAGGTTTGCTGAAAGCCACTTAAACAACATAAAGGACACATATATTTAATAAAAGCTCACTGATGATAATACACAATGAGCCCATCATGGGCACAAATTACTTTTATATTTTTAAATAACCTCTTAGTACCAGCAGGTACAACAAAAAATAGAATTTTAAAACTATTTTCACTGAGTCAGAAGCAGGATTTTATTCCTTTATTTTTTCAACAGTATCTTATTTCATTTTTGAGATAGATGCACAAAGGGATTGCTTAACAAGGGTACTTAAAATTGCTGATTTTCTAACATTTAGAGTCATAACTTTACTCTTCCAAAAACCAACCCCATTGCCATCAAGTCGTCTCTGACACATAGCGACCCTACAGGACAGAGTAGAACTGTCCCATAGGGTTTCCAAGGAGCGCCTGGTAGATTTGAACTGCCTACGTTTTTGGTTAGCAGCCAAACAACCACTGTGCCACCAAGGCCCCAACTTTACTATTAGCTGCTTACAATTTACCAAGTTTCGTTATACCATTTTCTCCTTTGTTCTCAAACTCAGGACATAAAAATATAAGCAGAAGAAATGAAGCATGTTTCATTTTTAGGAGCATTACCTTTTTATTATGAGATTTTGATTAGCAATAAATTTAAAACAATTCTTAACAAAATAGTTATGCATGTCTGATAACTCAAATATGGGACCCACAGGCTCATATATTCACACTAGAAATGAAAAAGTTACTACTATATCATACAAAATCCCTACAGAATTTATACATAAAACAATGAGAACTGCAGAGCTACGTAGCCCTCTAAAGGGGTAAGTAATCCAATGGTGCTCTGTTTAAAACCTCAGCTGTATTCCTCTTGCCGTATGTATTGGATCCCACACTGGTCAGCAGGAGGGCGGCACCAAGATTATTGCTGGATTGAAGTAGATAATTTGCCAGGCGTTGGCAGCGTTGCGTTTCCATTTTTCCACCTGATGACTGGTAACATAAAACAAATGTGGAAGATCAGAGGCTTCATATCTGGAAGGATACAACTGTATGATGAAACTAAAGGAAATATTCTCAGATAAGTAACTAAACGTTTTGGATTGAAAATATTTGGATGACTGACAGATTTTTTCGACACCTTAAAGATGCCGCAAAATTAATTTTTAACTTGCAAATTATATAACGCACACTCCATTTCCTAGTATGATTCTTTCTTTGGAAATTCAGAATAAGTTCTAGATAATGAAAAAAAAAAAAAGGTCTGTGCCTTATATTCTTCTAAATCTTGTTGATGAATTTATTTCCCCATATACAAAATGGATTTGCGTAAACAGTTAAGTGCTCAACTACTAATCAAAAAGTTGGACGTTTGAGTCCACTCAGAGATGCCTTGGAAGAAAGGCCTGGCAGTTACTTCTGAAATGTCCCGGACTTGGAAACCCAATGGAGCACAGTTCTACTCTAATACACATGGGGTTGCTATGAGTTGGAATCAATTCCATGGCAACCGGTAACTGGTGAAAAATGGATTTAAAATGTAAAGTGTGTCTGTAACCTGGAATGTGTGGAAGTTTTTCAAGTATATCAATTTCCCAAATATTTTCAACAAGAATTAAGCAGTATTATTTTTTGTTAAGTTCCCTGAGATCATTGAATTAGGAGTGTTATGAGTGAAAAGTCTCAAGGAAATCGAATTTATCACTTGTTCAGGCACTCTGACTGTTGTGGTGTGGGAGGTCTATTACTCTTAGCATAAAAACATGAATGTTACCACTTCCTGCCACCTTCTTAGTCCCTATGCTTTTAATAATTTTAATGCTATGACTAGGCTAAGTGTTAAAACCAAAAGACTTTTTATGTCAGTGGTATTAATATACACCACATTCTTTCAGCTACCCGAAACAACTGCATAATAACATGATAGGTAAATCAGAAATGATAATCATGGTTAAATGAGTCATTGGAATTTTAACTTCTGTTGCTACTTACAGAAATTACTCATATCATTTCTATTTATTTTTGTATTACCTTTTATTTAAATGTGCTTTCAAAATGGTATTGTAAATTGATACAGAAGAATTACATTATTCTTTGCTGATTATTAAGAAAGCTAGGAAAATGTGTGTTTTAGTTTCATCTCCATTGAAATCAAAATATTGGTGAAACTTAGAATATGTGTAAAGTGAGAAAGAAATGCACATGTGGGGCTAAAACTCAGTGTCCGGAAGCCAGTGGAGACAGATAATTTGGGGCAAAATTTAATGAACCTTATCTCAGTGCATTTATTTTGTGTGTAGAGTAATTCATTATCTGTACTTCTGTGTAGAGATAGCTTAATGGCAGACATTTTAAAGTTTTATCTGAAACTTCAGGAGTTTTACGCCCATATTTCCTCTCAATTACAGAAAACTGTTTATAGCATCAGGTAAAGTGGTTATCTGTTGAGTGTAAGTGTACGCTGACAAACCAATTATTCAGGCAAAAGGAAACCCACTTTGGGACCTGATTAACTGGTCTAAAAATCAATCTTATGCTTACTATCTGTTCAATTATGTATTTCTCTTTGCATGTGTACTAAGCATGGCCAACGTGCATTTCAAAAGAATGATTTAATGCTTTTTAAGAGTTGAACCAGTAATTACATATATTGGATATTAAATTCTCAAAGACGATAAACTTTTCCTGAAAAACAGCAGAAATTGCAATTTGGCCCAGACATTTCAGACTAACACGTTTAAAGTAATAAAGGAAATTGTGGGCCAAATTGGTAAAGTTCAAAGGGATATCTGTCCCAAAATATGTTTGGCAAATATCTGGAGCAGAGTGTGAAATATTCTATATGCCAAATGTCTGAGGGGTAACTTGATAATTGGTTTTAAGGTCAATGAGAGATTTTAAAATTATTTTGAACACATCAGCTGCTCTGAGGGAGAAAACTGTGGTAATTTGCTTCTGTAGAGATTACAGCCTTGGAAACCCAGTCAGGGTCAGATTAATAAGCATGGTATGCACCCGTTTGCATTGAGCAAGGTATGCACAGGCTTAATTGTATTTACTTGCTAATGTGTGGTGAGCGGTTTCACCTGGGTTTTACCACTCATTTGACGTCATGGGGGACAGGAGAAACGGTGCACTGCAGATCGTTTGGGAAGGCACAATCAGGCCTGTGAGTACCTTGCTTACTGGGCAATCTGGTCCTGCAGGCTATGGGGCAGTCCCTTTCTGTCCTGTAGGGTTACTATGAGTTGGAACAGACTCCACGGCAAAGGGTTTGGTTTTTAATTTGAGTTAGTTAGAAAGGCCATTGTTCTACTTAAAAGAAGTATTAAGAGCCGTCAGCTTTGTTGTTTCCTGAACTGTAACACTGCTTTTCCAAACAAGAATTTTCATCTAAGCGTACTGTTCAACACGTACAAGATTCTATCCAAAACAACCACTAAGATAAAAAAGGTGTCTAAAATAGCTAGTGAGAAGCATCACGTCCCTCCCTTAAGGTGTCTTTCCTCAATGATTGCCTGGGCAGACAAGGCCTGCCAGCTAATGCTGACCACTTGGAAGCACATACACACATGGAAATTCTTGGCTTTAAGAGATTTTAAACAGTGACAACTGTAGGTCAAACTCCAACTTCTAAATTTTCTCTCTAAAAACATCTCAGTTTCAAGGATTTTAAGAATGATCCGGTTTTCCTGCTCTCTACTCTTAACATTCATGTTTGGAGGTACGTGAACTCCTAAGCGAGCTTAGTTTGGTCCCAATATAATTATGTTTTTGACTACCATCTGATTACATGCCAGGCAGATATGTACAACAGAGTGTGAAATAGCTGGTGGACAAGTATGTGATCCTTTTGCCTCAGTCATGCTTATAAAGTAAAATAAATATTATTATTTTTTGGTATGGCTTTGTGAAATGAGTTTGCTTCTTCTTAATCCCCTCTCATATAAATATAAAAGTTGGAAAATTCACAAAAGAAAAGATCAAATCTCATGACATGGAATAATAAATCTATATTACCTTTAATTTTTGGAGGTGTTTAAAATTTGAGACATTTTCTACATAGGTTTTTCTCGGCTATTTCAGAGACTGATAGAACATTACATGGTTGCACAGCTCAGGATGATAAAACCTCCTCCCTTAAAACAAAATGTCCAAGAGACTAATTTCAGTAAACACATTAAAAAGCAATTTTTAGAATGTTCTAGAAACATTTCTAATAACAATTCCAAGTAAGAGATTGTGAGACAAATGTAAAAATAATTTGACAGTAATGTTATGTACTATCTTACTCCTGAGTGAAGTTCACTTCGTAATAAGAAAACATGCATGAAGACAATTTGATTAAAGATGCATAGCAAATGCCTGTTTTTAATGAAAGAAAAGATTCAAGATACAGATAGAAATACTAGGTAACACTGCTGATTTTCCTGTCGTCATTCAACTGTTCTGCTAGTTTATCAGAAACTTCATGTCCGTTTTAAGGTTATTTTTATCCATGAAAAAGCCAGTCAGTTCTGAGAAGAACACCCCGTAAACAAGATAAGCCCTGAAATGCCAAAGAAAACCTTCTGATGATTTCTGCTATTTGTTAAATGTAGGTGTAGTAGAATTATTTGCATATGCCCACAAACCTCCATCCTGACAAAAAACACCCCAAAGGAAAAGAAACACAAGATGCTGATAGTTTTTTTTTTTTCTTTTTAAAAAATTTTATTTTGGCAAAATATATATAACAAAACATTTGTCATTTGAACCATTTTTAAGAGTATGATTCAATGACATTAGCTATAGTCACCATGTTGTACAACCATCACCACTATTCACTTCTAAAGGGTTTTCATCACCCCAAACAGAAACTCAGTATTGTTTAAGCAATACTACGGATTCCTCTCTTTGCCTAGCCTCTGCTAATCACTAATCAACTTGTGTCTCTGTGCATTTGCCTATTCTGTATATTTCATATAAATGGGGTCATATAATATTTGTCCTTTTGTTTCTGACATTTACGTAGCATAATGTCAAGTTTCATCCATGTGATAGCACGTATCACGGATTCATTTCTCTTTATGGCTGGATAATATTCCATTGTATGAGTATACCACATTTAGCTTATTCATTCATCTGTTGATGGACACTTGGGTTGTTTTCACCTTTTGGCTACTGTGAACAATGCTGTAAACAACACTGGTGTACAAGTATCTGTTTGAGAGCCTGCATTCAAGACTTTTTAGGTGTATGCCTAGGAATGGAATTGCTGGGTCATTTGGTAATTTTATACTTAACTTTTTGAGAAAGTGCCAGACTGTTTTCCACAGTGGCTGCACCATTTTACATTTCCACCAGCAATGCATGAAGGTTTCAGTTTCTCCTAGATGCTGATAGTTTTAATGTGGACAGTTCTAATGTGAATTACAGCAAACTCGTTTCAAAAGTAAACTTAATTTTCCTTGGTCTTATAGAGTATGAAAGTTCAGTCCCATGAGACTAGCTGGAGTCAAAACTGATTTCCACACAAGCAAATCCTCATTATGTTATTTATGGCATATGAATGGAGCTGGACTTAAGAATTTGAAATAAGTGTCAAATTAAAATTTTAAAGGCCTGCCGTTTGAAATGTATAATTACTGCTGACATTTTCACCTGGCATAGTTTTCAGAATTTTAAAACATTGCTTTCTTCTTAGGAAGTCCTGATGCAAATGCTACTTAATTATAATATTTCAAGAAGTATGGATTTACATTTAGAGCAGCTCAGAAGAAATCTCATGGAGAATGATTTTTTTATATATAACTCTATTTCATTAACAGAACAGCTAGCAATATAGAATGAATCCCCTACCAGCAAATGGCCCCTTACCTAGTTCTTCTAATTTCTTAAGAACTTTAATTTCCTTCCTAATTATTTCCCTATATTTCCAAAAGGAGATGTAAAAGCTTTGGATATTGCCAAAGCCCTCTGAGAAAAAGAAAATTTATGTAAATATACAATAAAATTCCACCTGATGTAAAATACATGTTTTACTTAAGCATTCTCCACTTTGTTTCAGAATCAGGTTAACATAGTAGAAATTACTAGTTTGGGGTTGTCCTGCTTCTGCTTCTGGCTTTGCCCTCTTGGTTCTTGACATTCTTGTCTGTCAGAAGTTCTATCAGAGAGCTTCATCAGCCACTGGCATTATTCTTTAAAGAGCACAGAATTCAAGGAACAGCTGAATAGCTTAAGATTCTCTTCTTAAGCATGATTTAGTCAGAAATCTAATGGCACAAAGGTTGCTATTTATGTACCAAAAGCAAAACCAAACCCCTTGCTGTCGAGTCGATTCCGAGCACTATTTAATTCTAAGTTTTCCAAGTTTACGAAAACCCCCAGCATTTAGAAGTTACTAACCTTTTAATGGATGCAGCTTTCAGATGTTTAATGCAACAGACAGGTCAGTGAGAACTATTGGCAGTTTTAGGATGCATATTGCTTCTCAAATTTTCTGAGAAGAATAACCCAGCACTGAAATCAAGAATTTCTAAAGGCTCTGACTTAATGGAATTTTAAACTAGAACCTCATTAAGACAACAATAACAAGCTGGTATTTTTTTAACTTAAGTCTACAGGAATTATAATTTCTATTGCTACAGACCCTTAGTACTGCTTAAGCAATTTCCAAAATTTTTACTTCCCCAGTTTCCTCCTCCAAAAATCTGGAAAATTAATATTCTAGTACATTATCACCTTAGCTTGTCTCTGAAATAAACCATATATTCAATACTAAGTCTGCTCTTCTCTGAATAAGTAATGCTTTCCTAAAAATAGGCAATTGTTTACCTTTTAATGTTTCAGAGTCAGCAATATCAGAAAAATGCCTTTGACGGCAAGAAAGCTACATGAAAAAATCCCAAACATGCGTTCACTTGCTAACTAGTAATCCAGCTCTTACATACCCTTCTCACCTTTCTCAGCTCTGACATCAGGCAGCTCAGAGAGACTGTCATTAATTTCCGTAGCTGTAGACAGAAAGCTCCTCACAGCCAGCCGAAGCAGATGGCTCGTTATTACATTAACACATCGGTAAATATTAACGTAGTAGATACAGAGTGTCTTTGAGTAGTTAATGGTGTGCAATACACAGCAGGAGTTTGAATTTTACATCTTTGTAAAATACCAGAGTCAGTTTTCAAGGCTTAAATGAAGTATGGTCTAGTAAGAAGTTCATAAAAAGAGGTGATTAAATGTAACAACAAATGCGTTTATAAGGAAAAGGGGAAGCCAGGGACATTGAAGAGATACAACTAAATCCATGTGACCCAAATGGCTTAATTTCACGGACATTCTGAAAGACTGATATATATGGGAAAGGTATATAAACAAAGGACATAAAAATCACAAATCCCATTTATAATGATGTGTGTGAGAGGACCGGAAGGCATAAAAGATAATTTTCAGACCACAAATTTGTTTGTCTGTACTTACTTGCAGTTACATAACTACATGCAGTCAAGCTGACTTTTTCCATTAATACTTGCATAGAAATATCACAAAATTATTTTGAAGGAACAGACTTTTACCTTTAGCTTCATGAGAAAATTATAAATAGCTTGACTCAACAATGTACTCTCTAGTTGGCTAAAATAACTGGTTACCTTGAATATTCTCTAAAATGTTTTTTCTTTTCTTTTTTTCTTATATTTCTAAGTCATACGTAAGTTATATTCCAAGTTATAACAACTTTAATATCATATTCAGCAACTACAATACATTCTGTCAGTAAAAACTGTGCATATCTGTGTAGTTGAAAAAATAGGAAAGTTCCCCAAGCAAAAACTTAAGTTAGCTAATTTCTTCTACTTCTTTAAAGCTTAGTAACATAGTTTGAAGGAGCCCTGGTGGCACAATGGTTAAGAGCTTGTCTACTAACTGAAAGGTCGGCGGTTGGAACCCTACAGCTGCTTTATGGGAGAAAAGTCCTGGTGATCTGCTCCCGTAAAGATTTATAGCCTAGGAAACCTGTAGCGCAGTTCTACTCTATTCTATAGGGTCTCTGTGAGTTGGAATTGACTCAATGGCATGTCTCTAATCCACATATTTATCTATTTTATTTTAATAAACGTTTCCCCCTCTAGATATTAAAGATGCCAAGCATAACGTTTAAACCTCTTAGATATTAAAGATGCCAAACATAACATTTAAAACTTGATTCTCCCTCACCTACTGGGAAAAGTAATGTTATAAGGAAAATGTTCCACCTCAGAAACGGATAGCAGAACTCATTATATTTTTTTAAGGACCACCATGTGCCAGGCACAGTTATTTAATTTATTTGTGGTTCCTCACTTCATTTTCACACCTCTAAGCTTGGTGTCAGTTGCTGCAATTGATAGATGATGAAACAGATTTAGAGAATATAGGTGACTTGATTAAGGTTACACGGCTACTCAGGAGCAGAGTGAAATTCAAGTTGTCATCTATCTGTCCTAGGATATTTATTCTCTTGGTTAAAAGGGATCTCTGGTCCCATATACTAAATTACCAATAGCTTCCTCTAAGTATTGTGTCTTATAATAGTACTTTGAATGGTTTTGTCTTAGCCACACGTAACCTTATGTTGGCTTTGTATAATGTTTCGGGTCAGTATCTACCCCAATCTCAAGTAGCTTCAGGTTTTATGTGCTTTTTTCTATACAGATGAAAGTGGAGGTGGTAGGTGACAATTATGAGTCTCTTTACATAGCAACTTCAATTACCAGATCATGAGCTCCTTCCTAAAGGACAAACATCACTTATCCTTGTATCCTCTCTAATCCTGCTGTTTGAAGTGTGGGTTAGGTGCTGGTGGCTTCCGCGTTATCTGGGAGCCCGTTAGAAGTGTAGCACCTCAGGCCTCAAACCAGGTCTACTGAATCAGAATCTGCATTTTAACAAGATCCCCAAGTGATTGTATGCACATCAAATTTGGAGAAAAACTGTCCTATAGTGCATTACATTTATTCATTAACTCAATAAATATTTACTGAGTACTCTGTGACAGGGATTGTTCCAGGTCCTAGAGATACACAATGAACAAAGCAAAGTCCCTCTTCTCAAGCAACCTGAGTATCATGGATCGAATTGTGTCCCTCAAAAATATCTTGGCTAGGTCATGGTTCCCAGTATTGTGTGGATATCCTCCATTTTGTGATTGTAATTTTATGTTAAAGAGGATTAGGGTGGGATTGTAACATCCTTACTAAGGTCACATCCCTGATCCAATGTAAAGGGAGTTTCCCTGGGGTGTGGCCTGTACCACCTTTATCTCTCAAGAGATAAAAGGAAAGGGAAGCAAGCAGAGAGTTGGGGACCTCATACCATCAAGAAAGCAGTGCTGGGAGCACAGCGCGTCCTTTGAACTAGGGTCCCTGCGTCGAGAGGCTCCTAGTCTGGTGGAACACTGATGAGAAGGCCGACAGAGAGAAAAAGCATTCCCCTGGAACTGAAACCCTGAATTTGGACTTTCAGCCTACTTTGACTGTGAGGCAACAAACTTCTCTTTGTTAAAACCATCCACTTGTTGTATTTCTGTTATAGCAGCACTGGATGACTAAGACAATGAGTCTGTGGAGGAAACAAAGGCAAAGCAAGTAAACAAATAAATATGTAATTAAAAATGATGGCGAAGACTGTGGAGGAAGAACAATGGTGACATTGAAATTGAATCCTAAAACATAATAGCTAACCAAGCAAAGAGTGACGGAGGAAGTACTTATGATCAATGAAACTATCTGTGCAAGTTCAAGTGAATGATGGGGAAGTGGTGTAAAGATGATGCTGGAGTCATAAGCAGGGGCCTGATGGTGCAGGGCTCTGAAGACTATGTTAAAGACTTTGGATCCATTCTAAGGGCATTGAGAAGCTACATGAGGGATCTAAGCAGGGTTGTGACATGCTTTGCTTTGCATTTTTGAAACATTAGTCTGATTGCTGTGTGTAAAATGGATCAGAGGGTTGTTGTTATCTACTGTCGATTAGGTTCTGACTCATAGTGACCCTCTTTACACTAATAAAAGAAGTACAACAAAATATCCCTCCAATCATTATACATAATAATCAAATAATAATTTCTTCCACCAGATTCTCCATCCAGAGAACCACCCCTTGATCTCAACCCACCAAGTATCATCTCCAAGATGTCCAATTCTAATAGTGACTGTAAATGTATGAAGGAGTGATTCACGAAAGCTTCATTATTAGGAATAGATACACAGCATTTAACTTTTAGTTCAGCACAGGTACCTCCTTGAGCCACAGTAATTATGTCCAAAGCCGTCTGATTTTGGAACACCACCTTCCTCATGGCTGCGGTTTCTTCATTTAAGGCAGCCAGTCCATGTTCCGTGGCTTTCAAGGCTGAGGAGACAAGTTTGTGCAAAATTTTAATCTTAGCCATAATATTAAGATTTTCCATACTAGAGGTGAATATCTTTTATTATAAGTAAGTGTGCTGGCCAAAAAATGCCACGTATTGCTTTGATTGAGCAGGATTTCTACAGAGTGAGAAGATTTTGTAACACTGTGTCTGAAGATGTTTTTACTAATTTTGCTTCTGTAGCCACAGCTTTTAAGTACCCAGGCAAGGCCTTGGCTACAGGATCTAGTTTTAAACTGTAATAAGCTACCAAAACCCCAAAAAACCCAAACCCATTGCAGTCGAGTCGATTCCAACTCATAGTAACTCTATAGGACAGGGTAGAACTGCCCCATAGGGTTTCCAAGGAGCAACTGGAGGATTCGAACTGCCAACATTCTGGTTAGCAGCTGAATGCTTAACCATTACACCACCAGGGTTTCCATAATAAGCTACAGGTCTCTTTATTTCCATGTTCTTGAATCAACACCCCCAGGGCTTGACCCGCTAATTTATGGATATACCACGAAAAGACGTCTTTGTCTACTTAGTTCATGCCCTAGGTATTGAACTTAAGACAGACAAAGCTGTTATTTATCCTTGGAGACCCTGTGCCCCTTCTCGCTAATTGTTGCAAAAGGTATAATGAATTAGCTTGACTGTCTTTGAGAATATCAGAGCCTAAAAATTATCTACATATTGAATAATGAAGTACATGCTCAGGAATTTCTGATGAGACACAGTATCTTTGCCTTCTAGGCAGATTATGTAGAAGATAAAGTTAACTTTACAATTCTTATTAAGAGCAAGCCAGTAATTAAAGAAAATTTTGCCATTTACCAGAGAGAAAGCCAAATTTTAGTTTTGTATACCATTTGGTATTTAAAATCTTATAAATAAACCTACCGAATCTTAGTTTTAACTATAAGAAATAACTTTTTATAGTACACATTTTAAAGTGGCAAAAATGAACACATTCATTAGCAGACCCAGATATAGATACACATATATCCTCTCTGTAGCATATGAAAAATATAAAGCAGAAGTACATAAAATGAAATTATAATGAATATCTATTCACTCAGTTTAGTAACAGTCCAAGGTTTTAAGTTATCTAAAGGTCTTAAAAATTATTTTAAGCTTACATACCATAAAACATAATTACTGTTGAAATAAAGTTTATCAGTATTATAACATGATTTAGTTAAAACACAAACTTTCTTTTCTCCATGGTTTAAAATATTTGGTAGAATCAATGCTAGCTTTTTCTCTCAGTAAACTTGGATAAATTAGGAAAAATATACCCATGTAGAATAAAAATGTACACTTACACTTAACAATGGTAACTCAGAGAAAACATAACTGTTTATATTAAACCAAAATTATTAAACTAGTCTAGTTTGTCAAAGATATGTCTAAACTATGTGAACTTAAATTTTTTTTTAGTTTCTATAATGTATAGTTTTTCAAATTGAAACTATTTAAGGTGGAATCTTTAATTTATATAACAGCTTATTTATTTCTAAAATAATCTGAATAAAGTCCTTGAAGGCATATTATAATCTGATTTGATGCCATCTGGAAGTACAAAAATATTACATATTCATAAGCCTATCTTCTGCACACCTTAAAGAATCTTATATTGAAATAATTTTAGAATAATTTTTGTCATTTTGAGGCCTTATTATACTAATCAAAATAAACAATTCATCTTTTTTTTTATTTAGTGTACTTTCCAAATGTACCAGTGTATATAAAACAATTTCTCTAAGTGGCCACAAAATATCTAAATCATTTTTAGTGAAATTATACATTTAGAAAGATTGGTGCAAGAATTAGGAATGAGAGAACACATAGGAAGAAGCGTATTTTCTTGAAAAAGAAAAGGAATGAGACTTAAAATGACCCCATGAAAGTTAGCAATCAAGCCCCAAACCTAACAGCAGACAGGACAACCAGAGAGAGCTCTCTCTAGATCAAAGCCGAACTCTCAAAATAAAAAGTGAGCCATAAGGAGACCATCAATAGTTTTCGACAGCAGCACACTCTTAAACAGCACAACAGAGAACAAAGCAAATAGGAACCCAGTTCTCTAAAGTAGCTACTACAAACTGCAAGTTGATTTTGATAAGGTTGACCCATTTCTACAGAAAGAAAAACAGGTTTTTGGTCCATAATTTTATTAACTTGCCAGATGGAGGGGTCCCAGATCCTTTGAACTCGGCTGAATCCATTTTAAAATGTACCTGAGGCCTTTGTTGGATGCACTCCAACTGTCCTTATCAGACTTGGTCTCATTTCCCTTCCGTCTAGTCCAAGGAGAGTGTTTGAATAACAAATAACAAAACCTGAACATCAAACATAAGTTCCTCAAAGCGACCACTACAGAGTCAATCCTTGGTATAGTTAATGCACTTCTAAGAAACTACAACATGTGACACTGGAGTGAAAAAGACAAAACAAATGAGAACTCAGTTCCCCAAAGTAGCCACTTCAAATTCAAGTCACCTTTGGTTTAGTCAATCCACTAAAAAACCCACAACATGCAGCTCCTTACTGAGAAGACATGTAAGAACCAGGGTTTTAGGAGAGGGGAGAAGGAAATTTAGAACAGAAGGAGTCCATGCTTAAAACCTCTAAGACGACTAGACTAACACTGAGGTCCTCATCAAAGGGCTGTCTGAAGGAACACAAAATAGACAGAACAAAACGGTGACTCACCAAGATGACTTCTGAGCTCTAAGCCCAAGTCATGCCTAGCCTGAATTGCTTTAATAAATCTGGGAGCTCAAAATGCAAAGCGAGTGGAGCTTGGACCCAGGAGACACTAGACTTACCCCTTGGACTCCATGGTTGACTAGGGATCAGTGGACACAAGGAGTTCTGTGGATGTCGGCACATGGTTACTTATAAACCTTGGGGTTGGTTGAGTTGGGGGGGGGGGGGTCGTCTCTGGATCCTGCTTCTGACACCAAATAACTGTCAAACAACTCAAAACACTTAACAGATTGCTATGCAGATTTAATAGACAACTTTAAAGTTGGGCAGAATGTCATTACCGAGTAAATCAGTGCTCCCATTTTTTCAGGGTGTTTATGTATCTTTTCATGAGGAACTTTGAACAAAACTTTTTTCATTGGTTGATGATTATATCATAACACATACATCTTATAAGAGAGCAGTATGTGCTAAAACATTATAAAGAACAGAAAAATAAAAGTCTTGCTAAGACAATCACAAGATCAGTGAGCCATAACTGTAAGACCTCTAGGGTTTAAAAACAAGACATGTTCATGACTCTTCAATTGTTTTCTTAAAGAACAACTTTCACGTTTTAGTGAACCTCTTCACCTAAATAAAATGATGTGAAATTGGACAAGCTACTTCTAAAAGTTAGTTATAATTTAAGGTGTAACTGTAAGCTTTAAAAATTATGTATATATATATGATTATAAGCTCATAGGTTTCTAACATAATAAGATGAACTGTGGTGTCATGGGTAAGAGAACTCTCTCTGTTTTCATAAAGAAAAACTTATAATTTTATTTCACAAATATATACCTTTTTAATTTTACCTGTAAGTTCAGAATTATATCTATATACTTTTTATAAAATGTAAGTAAAATACCATTATTACACCAAAACAAAATTTACAGTAATTCCTTAATGTCATTAAATAATCCCCTCAGTATTCACATTTTCCCAATTGTCTCAAAAATTTTTCAATTCATTTGTTGGCGTCAAGATCTAAACAAGATTACATTTGGTTGCTCTGTCTCTTATGACTCTAGTTATCTCTTGCTTTTCCCTCGTTTCTCTTTCTTAACATTGATTTATTAAAGAAATTAGGTCATTTATTGTGTAGAATTTCCTACATCCTGGAATTTGTGATTGCATATGTGTAGTATCATTTAACACGTTCCTTTCTCACTTGTTTTTCCTGTATATTGGTAGTTAGATCTAGAGGCTTGATCTGATTTGGGTTTCATTATTTTGGCAAGAATATTTTGTGTGCAGTGCTGTTTATTTTTTATTGCATCACACCGGGGGGGTTGAATCTCTTTTAAGTTGTTAAGATTAACCATTGAGTTCAGGTGTCAACTTCATTCTAAATTCTCCGCAAGTCTTTCTCTTACTGGATTTAGCAGCCATTGGGGACCATTGCATGAAATCATTGTTTTATTAGGGGGTGGCAAGATAGTGATAGTCTATCATTTCTTCTACATTTATTAGCTGAAAATTTTCAATAATGGAGAAGATTCCTCATTTACTGTTTGGTTATCCTAAGGTACAGTTTTCAAAGAAAAGCAGGATGTATACTTTAATACTCTCTTTTTTTTCTTTTACCAGCTTTCAGAAGGCAGTGATGAGTTGGTTCCCTAGTATCTTCCAAAGATGACCAAATAATTCTTTTTTTTTTAAAGTCTCGTCACAAATGCACGTACTAGCATATATGTATTTCAATACACTTCATCTTTTTGACGGTCAAATCATCCCATCTTGGGCCAATAGAAATCACTTCCAATTGGCTTCTGTGTCCTTTTTGACAGCTGTCGTTTTACAGCTTCCTTGCGTTCTGGTGAGTTGTGCATGTTCTTGTGACTATGTAAACATGTTCACCACTGAGTTAAGTAGTATACTACGATTATATTTTCTTTCTTGTACAACTTTTGATTTTCCTTTAATTAATATTTGACTTATTTTTTTCAGATTGTTTAGATTTGATTTGTAAATTAACTCAGAGAAGGGTTAAAAACCACTATTCTTCTGGTAATATTTGTTTTATTTTCAACTTCCCCTCCCCCACCCACTTCCACAGAGGTGTCTCCCCTGGTGTGTCTGTCCTTCCCCTCTGCTCTGGACAGGCTGCTTTCTAGAATGTGGCACAGGTGTTTCTTCCCTTTGCTGTTATATTGAGAAATGCTCTCACCACTCTTCCGTTTTGGGAATCCTGTTTCATCTTTCTCGGTTGACTCCCTTGTTTTGTTGGAACGTATTCTACAGTAGCTTCCTGAGAATGAGTATATGAAAGACTGAAATCTTTTGTTTCTGAACATACCTTTATTCTATCCTCACACTTGGCAGAAAATGTGTCTATGTATATAGTTCTAGTATATAATTTTTATTTACAGTTATGAAGTATATACTTTGTAACATGCTTTGTAAATTTTCATTTGGTGATATATCAGGATCATCCTTCCATTTCATTAAATAGTAATCTACATGACTAGTACTTTTAATGTCTATATAGTACTATATAGTATATGAAGCTCTGGTGGTACAGTGGTTAAAGAGCTCAGCTGCTAACCAAAAGGTCAGCAGCTGGAATCTACCAGTCCCTCCTTGGAAACCCTGGGGCAGTTCTACTCTGTTCTATAGCGTCACTGTGAGTCAGAATCAACTTGACGGCAATCGGTTGGGGTTTAGTTTTTTTTCGTATAGTACGTGGCTATGTTGTTGTTGTTAGTTGCTATGGAGTCTATTCTGACTCATGGCAACCCGTTTGTGTAGAGTAGAACCGCTCCATAGGGTTTTCAAGGCTGTGACCTTTCAGAAGCAGATCGCCAGGCCTGTCTTCCAAAGGCCTCTGGGTGGGTTTGAACCTGCAACCTTTTGGCTAGTAGTTGAGCACTTAACCATTTGCACTACCCAGGGTGCTTTTATATGGCTATAACATAATTTTAATAATCATTTTCATTATTTTATATTACATCATTTTCAATTTTTTCAATATTTAAAAAGTGTGATAATTATCTTTGTAAAAAAAGCTTAAGATTACTTTTTTTTAAGTAATTAAAAAAACTTTCATATTTCTATGATTACCTCCCTCTATTAACTTCTTATTCTATACTGTTGTTATTCTGTTTCTTTGTGTTAATTAGATTAGCTAGTGATTTTTCTAGTTTATTGCTTTCCTTTTTAAATAAATGGTTTTATTCATTTATTCATTTAATTGTTTTGTAGCATGTTAATTTCTGTTTTTATTTTTATTAATTCCTTCCTTCTGTTTTCCCTTGGCTTATTTTGTAAACTTTTAGTTTTTAATTATGTATGTTCTTTTTAATATTTTCTTTTTTACTGGCAACATATTTAAGGATTTGAATTTTGCTTTGAACACTGTTTACCTGAATCCTATGATATATAATATGCAATATTTTCATTATACTTGTGTTCTGCACCTTTTTTTTTCTCTTCTTTAACTAAATAGTTCTTGTTTTTAAATCTTTTCTTGGTGGAGAAGCTTCTATTACTGTTCTGTGGTCAAGCAATACTTTTGTATTATTTCTACTTTAGAGTTTATTGTATTTTTCTTTGTGTCCTATTATATGATAAGTGCTAGTACATGTTTCATGAGCACTTTTTAAGAAAGCCATATTTTGTATTTCAGGTACAAACATTCAGTATATATCCATAAAATCTACTTTACAGAAAATGTTATTTAAGTATTTTAAATCTTTTTTTTTTACATTTTTCATCCTAAGAGAAAAGAAATAAAGCTCCTATTAATCAAGTTTTTCTAAGTACCTGTCTTTGTGTTTTCTGTTGTTTTACCCTCATGGGTGCATAGAGATGCATAAATACTCTATCTGCGATGTAGGTTGTTCCTTTTAGAACTTTTCAGTATCTTTGTCTTATTTAATGCTTTTTGTTCTAAATTCTACCTTGTCTGACCATGACTCCTGCTTTTTCTTTCTCTCTCTCTTTTTTGCACGTACCATGCATATTACTGAGCATTTTCTAATTTTTTATCTTTTGAATGACTTTGTATTTAGTATGTCTCATACAGGGCATAGAATCAGGATTTGTTTTGTGAGCAAATCTGAAAATTCTTTCTTTTAATAGATGAATTAAGCACACATATTTTTTGATATAATAGATATGCTTTAATGTAATTTTATCATATTAATAATAACAATTATTCTATAGTGCTTAACATTACCAATTATTGGTCCACGAATTTTACATATTTTACCTCATTTACTCTTTATACAAATCTCTACTTTTTATAGATGATAAAACTGAGGCACAGAGAGGGTAAGCAACATGCCCAAGGTCACAGAGCCAATTAGTGTTAGAGCTGGAATTCAAATTTAGTCCTGTTTCTGAATCCTTGCTCTTATCTACTACATTATCCGGCCTCTAAATTTTTTGCCTTCTGTGCCAATTTTGAGTAATTTCCTAGGATTGATTTTGCAGTTCACAAATTATTTCTTTCATATGTATCATATATGCTATTACACAGTTAATAAGATTTTAATTTCAAAGTTTAGGTTATTTTAGTTCTAAATGTTTCACTTTTAAATCTTCTCGGCCAATTTTTTTAGTTTTTGGTTGATATAAAAATAATCAATTTTTAATTTTTTAACCATGTCATATACAGTTGGTTTATGTAGTGTATCTGATAATTCAGCATATGAATTCGCTTGAAAATTTAATTTGTATTTTGTTTTTGATAACTCTCAGTTGAGGTGAATTGACTTCTCTTTAGAAGCTCATTATGTTCTTGAACTTAATCTGTGAGAATTCTACAGGTCCAAGTTGGAGATACTCCTTCAGAGAGGATTTGGCTGCATTTGCCACTAGCCGGTATTTGCTATATCTGAGATCACTTTAGTTCCATGGAGGGTCCAGGCTAGTATAGGAGATTCATGTTAGCTCCCTAACCTTGAGACAGACCCAAAGCTTAGGAACCCAAGCTCTCAGGGCTGCAGTCAGTATTTGTTCCCAGGGCAACCCAAGCTTTCATTCACTTACCACTTACTACTCTCTGCTCAGATTTAAGCTCATTGCCTTCTCCCCCTAAGATATTCCCTTTCCTTCTTTTGAACTCAACCATTCATTAATAGTATGTTTGTTTTAATTTATCCAGGTCTTAGCTGTCTTTTAGCGGGAGGGTCCTGCAGGAAGCAGAGTGTAAAGACTTCTGAAAGATATAGCCAAATTCCTCCCTAGAAAGGCTATACTAATTTATACTCCTATATAAGTGTAGTGGCATATCTGTTTTTCCTTTAATTTGCCAACACAGAATATTACAATAGGAAAAAAAAAAAAACCTTATGGGTCATATGATAAAGGAGAATAGTATCTTTATAGTTAAGTTGATTTTCTTTGATTACTAATGAAGTTTAAAATTTTAAAGTTTATTTTTGGAAATTTATTCAATTTATTTTTTGATTATCTGAGAATATGGTTTGGAGATCATGATAAAGGTGTGACCTAGAGATGTGGAAAGTGTTGGACATGAATTATATAATCTAAGGAGAACATGTACAGCAAGAATAAATTAAGACCAAGAATATCTTGGGAAACACCAAATTTTATGAGTCATGGGGGGGAGTAGGAGCCAGAAAAAGAGATGGGATTGCTCAAAAATGGCTTACTGGGAGATAAAAGTAATGTCAGAAATCAAATGAAGAGAATGCTTCAAGAAGGAAAGGTTGGTACAAATGCCACACAATGCAGATAAATCACTTAGGATAAGGAGTTAAAAAATAGAACTTTGAAACTAGCAAGTAAAAGTTTACAGATGACTATACCTAGGATGCTTTCTTTCTGTAGGGGCAGAAGCAGATACAGTGAGATAGTGAGACACTTACTGATAAGGTACTCAGTGTAGATCAATGGGTCTTAACATATTGGAACTCATGGGCTCTTTTGAGAACATAATGAGAAAAATGGACTCTCTTTTTTTCTCTTGAAAATGCTAGCATGCATATACGGTCTAAATTTTGAATACAATATCTAGACATTCACATTTCCCCTGACAACCATCTTGGTTTGGATCCCTCTACTGTAACCTCTTTGAAGAAATTTTATCATAAAGGAAAGGAAAAAGAAAGCCCAGTAGCTTCAGGAGAGGTAGGGTTGGGTTAAGATAACATGTGAAAAATACTTGACACTAACTACATGTTCAATAAATGTTTGTTGATTTTTCAGAAGCCAGCATAAAAAGAGAGTTTGGGGAAACAGGAGAGAGGAAAGATAATCATTGGCACCGTGTCCTTAAAGAACTGGGAAGCAATGCGCTCTAGAAAAGGGTGGAGAGTGTCTTAGGCTGGGTTCTCTTGAGAAGTAAAACCAGTAAAGTGTGTAAATATATGTAGAGAGAGATTTATAGCAAGGAAACAGCTCAAGCGATTCTAGAGGCTAGAACATCCCAAGCCTGTGGATCAGGGTAGAGGCCTCTCCCAATTCATGCAGATGCAGAAGCTGGCGAACCCAGGGTTGGCAGGTTAGAGAGCAGGACTCCCACTCACAGGCTGTGAAGGTGGAGGAATTACAAGATTGGCAGGCAAGACCAGAAGATTTCTCCTGATTCAAGTAATTGCAGGAGCTGGTGAACCCAAGATCATCAGGTTGCAGAGCAGGACTCTTGCTAGCAGGCTGTGAAGACCGATGAATCCCAAGATTGACAGGTAAGCCGCTAACTCAAGTCTCAAGACCTGGAGGTGAGACGACGAGAGGCAGCTGCTGGGTCTGGAACAAGCCAAACCTTAGCAAGGCGAGCAGACAGGAAGTAGCCAGAAGAGGGTGGAGAGATGAAGGCTGAGGGGGCAGTGAGCCACCACAGGTGCCGCCCCCACTGGAACGACTCAGCAGAATCCATCACGTGAGTGATCACATATTAAATTTCAACAAGGAAGTCATCACATTATACAACTGCCAAAACACTGAGAATCATGGCCTAGCCGAACTGACATACAATCTTAACCATCACAGTCCACTCCTTGTCAACTTGGCACCTGTACACATCTCCCAAAACCATACATAATCTCTGAATAAAGACAATTACAAAGTCATACTTGCACCTAACATGATACGACTAACACGCGTACAATCAAAAACACACCAGCCCCGTTTACATCTTATAAGTGAAGGAAACAAAAATATTAGATGCACACATACAAAGCAGAAATACTCATAACAATTACAGTCCCTGTTTCTGCAACTGGTCACGTGGCCACAACTGGTATTTAGAACTACCTTCTTCCATCATCCATTCTGTATTCCCCTTTGCCCTCAGCAAGCACCTCAGCTGGTGGTTGTTCTCTGCCTGGTGGGGTGACCCAAAACTTCATTCCTGAAGGGTCTGGGCCATTACTAGTCATGTCAGAATTGGGTTGCTGTAGTTTTCCATTGACTTTAATCACAGGAAATGGTAGTACTGAGAGATGCCCTAAGGGATCTCCTGCATTCCAGACATAGTCTTCTTTACCCCCATTATGTAATATCAATTCAATTTCCTCTTGGTAATCAGGAGCAATCACACCAGCCAATATGGTAACTCCTTTCTTTACCTGTTGATCCAGAGGCAAAAGGAGCCCAAAGTGGCCCGGTGGCATTCTTAGCTTCCAGTTCAATGGAATCAGTGATGTGTCTCAAATGGGAGCATTCCTCCCTTTGGAACTAAGACCTCTAGACCTGCAGAGCATAAGGTCATAGGCACCGGAAGCAAAAATCTTGTAAGTGGGTCACTAGGGGTAATAGTGAGTGGTGCCACTCGCATTTCCACCTCTTGATTCCTAGACCCATGAATCCTAGCTATGGGAGAAAACAGCATCATATATTGGACACAGTTTACAGCATATACAGCCTCCTGGAGAACATCGCCCAAGCTCTGCAAGGTATTGCCACCCGGCTGGCTCCATAATTGTGTCTTGAAAGCCATTCCATTGTTCTATCAAGCCAGTTGCTTCAGGATGTTGGGGAACATGGTAAGATCAGTGAATTCCATGAGCATGGGCATACTCCTGCACTGTGAAAGGAGTCCCTTGATCCAAGACAATGTTATGTGGGATACCATGATGGTGGATAAGACATTCTGTAAGTCCACAGATGGAGTTTTGGCAGAAGCGTTGCATGCAGGGAAGGCAAATCCATATCCAGAGTAAGTGTCTATTCCAGTAAGGACAAAACGCTGCCCTTTCCATGATGTAAGTGGTCCAATGTAATCAACTTGCCACCAGGTCGCTGGCTGATCACCTCGAGGGATGGTGCCATATCGGGGACTCAGTGTTGGTCTCTGCTGCTGGCAGATTAGGCACTCAGCAGAGGCTGTGGCCATTCCAGCCTTGGTGAGTGGAAGTCCATGCTGCTGGGCCCATGCATAACCTCCATCCTTGCCACCATGGCCACTTGGTTCATGAGCCCATTGAGCAACGGCAGGAGTAGTTGAGGAAAGAAGATGAGTGGTTTCCACAGAATGTGTCATCCTATCCATTTGATTGTTAAAATCATCCTCTGCTGAAGTTACCCTTTGGTGAGCATTCACATGAGACACAAATATCTTCATGTCTTTAGCCCATTCGGAGAGGTCTATCCACATACCTCTTCCCCATAAATCCTTGTCTCCAATTTTCCAATCATGTTCCTTCCAAGCCCCTGAGCATCCAGACAAACCATTGGTCACAGCCCATGAATCAGTATATAATCTCATATCTGGCCATTTCTCCTTCCAAGCAAGGTGAACAACCAGGTGCCCTGCTCGAAGTTCTGCCCATTGAGAGGATTTCCCTTCACCGCTGTCCTTCAGGGAGGTCCCAGAAAGGGGCTGTAGTGCTGCTGCAGTTCACTTTCAAGTGGCACCTGCATATCGCTCAGAACCATCTGTAAACTGGGCATGAGTTTTCTCTTCCTCAGTCAACTGATCATAAGGAACTCCCCATGAGGCCATAGGTGCAGACTGGGAGATGGAAGGTTATGTGACAGGAGTGGAGACCATGGGCATTTGGGCCACTTCCTCATGCAACTTACTTGTGCCTTCGGGTCCTGTTCAGGCCTGATCTTGTATATACCACTTCCATTTAATGATGGAGTGCTGCTGTGCACGTCCAACTTTATGGTTCTGTGGGTCAGACAACACCCAGTTCATGATGGGAAGCTCAGGCCTCATGGTGACTTGGTGTCCCGTGGTTAAGCATTCAGTCTCTACTAAGGCCCAGTAACAATCCAAAAGCTGTTTCTCAAAAGGAGAGTAGTTATCTGCAGAGGATGGTAGAGCTTTGCTCCAAAATCCTAAGAGTCTGTGCTGTGATTCACCAATAGGGGCTTGAAAAAGACTCCAAACAGCATCTCTATCTTCCACTGACACTTCAAGAACCATTGGATCAGCTGGATCATATGGTCCAAGTGGCAGAGATGCTTGCACAGCAACCTGAACCTGTTGCAGAGCCTTCTCTTGTTCTGGTCACCACTCAAAACTAGCAGCTTTTCGAGTCACTTGATAAATAGGCTGGAGTAGCATACCCAAATGAGGAATATGTTGCCTCCAAAATCCAAAGAGGCCCACTAGGTGTTGTGCCTCCTTTTTAGTTGTAGGAGCAGCAAGATGCAATAACTTATTCTTCACTTTAGAAGGAATGTCTCTACATGACCCACACCACTGGACCCCTAGAAATTTCAGTGAAGTAGAAGGTGCCTGAATTTTTGTGGGATTAATCTCCCACCCTCTAGCACGCAACTGTTTTACCAATAAGTCCAGAGTCATTGACACTTCTTCCTTACTAGGTACAATCAGCATAATGTCATCAATGTAATGGACCAGTGTGATGTCTTGTGGAAGGGAAAGGCGATCAAGTTCCCTGTGGACTAAATTATGAAATAGGGCTGGAGAGTTAATGTAGCTTTGAGGTAGGCAAGTGAAGGTGTATTGTTGGCCTTGCCAGCTGAAGGCAAACTGCTTCTGGTGGTCCTTTGAAACAGGTATGGAGAAAAAGGCATTAGCCAGACCAATAGCTGCATACCAGGTACCAGGAGATGTATTAATTTGCTCAAGCAGTGAAATTACATCTGGAACAGCAGCTGCAATTGGGGTCACCACCTGGTCAAGTTTTTGATAATCTACTGTCATTCTCCAAGATCCATCTGTTTTTTCCACAGGCCAAGTAGGCGAGTTGAATGGGGTTGTGGTGGGAATCACCACCCCTGCATCCTCCAAGTCCTTGATGGTGGCAGTAATCTCTGCAGTCCCTCCAGGAATGCAGTATTGCTTTTGGTTTACTATTTTCCTAGGTAGGGGCAGTTCTAATGGCTTCCACTTGACTTTTCCTACCACAATCGCCCTTACTCTATTTGTCAGGGATCCAGTGGGGGGGGGGGGGTTCTGCCAGTTGCTGAGTATATCTATTCCAATTATGCATTCTGGAACTGGGGAAATCACTACAGGATGGGTTCAGGGACCCACTGGGCCTACTGTAACACGGACATGAGCCAAGACTCCATTAATAACCTGACCTCCATATGCCCCCACTCTGACTCGTGGGCCACAGTGACGTTTTGGGTCTCCCGGAATTAGTGTCAGCTCAGAGCCAGTATCCAGTAATCTCCAAAAAGTTTGATTATTTCCTTTTCCCCAGTGAACAGTCACTCTCGTAAAAGGCCGTAGATCCCTTTGGGGAAGACTGGGAGAAAGATTAACAGTAAAAATTTTTGACAGTGTATTGGAGTCCTTCCTCAAGGGGATCCGGCCTCCCCTTCATTCAAGGGGTTGTGGGTCTTTAAACTCAGTCAAATCTGGGAGTTTATTGAGGGACCGTGACTCTCTATTCTGGCGATTAAAGTTAGACTGCTGTTCACCTGACCTGGATTTCATCCGTTGTATAGATCAAATACATATTTAGTAGATTTCCTATCTATTTCACTCCTAGGGACACCATGACTAAGTAGCTAACGCCATAAGTCCATACGAGTCAGGCTATTTTGATTATTGCTTTGACTCCTCTATCCATTACTGTAACCACACCCCCCCTTGTCTTTGTCGATTGAGTGCAGCCACTTGGCCCCTACTACCACGGTGTCCAATCAGTCCCATTGTAATTAGGTGTCTTAATGCAGTTAGGGCAGTTCCCACTGTCAAATCTGGCTTACATAAAATAGTAATCACAGCAGTCTTCAAGGATGCTGGAGCTCCCTTCACAAATTTGTTCCCCACAGTTGTGGTAAAAGGTGTGGCCTCTGGACACTCCATGTGTGGGTCTGTGGGTCTAGCTTGATAAATCCACTCTAGCATGCCAATTTCCCTAAGTTTTTGGATACCTTCTTCTACAGTATACCAAGGCAGGTCTGGTACTTCAACTTGATTTAGTGCTGGCCACCTCATAATCCATGCTTCAGCAACCCAACCAAATAAACTATTAGATCCTTTCCTAACTTCTCTGGCTGAAACACTGAAGGAACAGTCTGTGCTCAGTGGACCCATATCAATAAACTCAGACTGGTCCATGTTTATGTTCCTTGCACCATTATCCCACACCCTTAATAGCCATTCCCACACATATTCCCCAGGTTTCTGTTTGTACATATTAGAAAACTCAAGTAGTTCTTTTGGAGTGTAGCGTATCTCCTCCTGGGTCACACTTTGTACTTCACCTTTTGGGGCTCGCTGGGACTTAAGCCTAGTTATAGGTCTAGAAGCCAGAATTGGTAGTGTGGAATTGTTTTGAGAACTTTCAGCATTATCTTGTAAAGCATTTGCCTCAGACGATGCTCCAGGCAATGACTCAGGCAAGTGCTCTTTAGAGGCAGCTGGGCTAGGGCTAATCTCCTCAGATGGGGGTGGAGGGGCTAATTGTTTTTCTGGGCAGGGTGGTTTAGCAGACAAACATGAAGTAATCTCTTCAGATGGGACTGGTTCTGCTGGCAGGAGTGATTCAATGGAATTTACAGGCTCAGTGTCCCCAGCTTTCTGATTGTCTGCCCATATGTCCCCACCCCAAGTCTGAGGATCCCATCTCTTCCCAATCAATTCCCTTACTTTAACCTCAGACCCCTCTCGAGGTTTGTAATTGAGCTGGCGTTGTAATTCAGCCACTCTTACAATAAGACTCTGGGTTTGGTTTTCAGCAATTTCGGCTCTGTTACTGCAAGAAATAAGGCTTTCTTTCAAAGCACAAGTGGAAGCCTTGAGGTCATGTATGCGGCACTTGAACCTTGACTCTGAAGCCCTGAGCGCATCTCTTTCCTTCATCAGTTTGTCTAGCGAAAGTAGGACAAACCAACCAGCTTCCTTATACTTCTCATTCTGACAAAGCTGTAGAAAGATATCACACATGTGTTCACCCTGAGCCTCACCTATCACCAATACCTGATCTACCAGTGGTGATATTTTGTGTATCTGTATCGCCACCTTGCTCCATGGACTAGCAGTGACCTCTTTACTGCTGGAAGCAGAGTCATCAACGTCTTTATGACTAACCAGACTTGACAAACAATTTAGAAAACTCATCCTTACAATTTTGTTTCTCTAGAACTACTCCCGGTACCAAATGTCTTAGGCTGGGTTCTCTAGAGAAGCAAAACCAGTAAAGTGTATAAATATATATAGAGAGAGAGATTATATCAAGGAAACAGCTCATGCGATTGTAGACGCTAGAACGTCCCAAGTCCGTGGATCAGGGTAGAGGCCTCTCCAAACTCACACAGCTGCAGAGGCTAGCAAGCCCAAGATCGGAAGGTTGGAGAGCAGGGCTCCCACTCACAGTCTGTGCAGATCAATGAATCCCAGGTTCGGCAGATAAGCTGACAGCTCAAGTCCCAAGAACGGGAGATGAGATGACAGGAAGCAGCCACAGGAGCCAGAGAGAGCAAAAAGCCAGAACGTCTGCTTATATACAGATGCGGGCCACACCCCCAAGGAGACTCCCTTTCATCTGATTAGCTACTCACAATATATTCAATCAGGGCAGTGATTACATTAAAACACAGAGAATCATGGCCCAGCCAAGTTGACACACAATCTTAACCTTCACACCCTGTTTACTGGTCTCTGATAGGAGTGCAAGATGGAAGATCCATGCTGTGTTAGCTGATAGGGGACCTCTGCAGGTATGTCTCCTTGCTCTCTGTTCTCAGTCAGTTTCTTATTCCATTTGGTGCTTGGCTGAGTTGTTTATTTCTTCATTTGGTGCTTACGGTTTCAGGATTGCTGTTTTCTCTGTTTGGCTTAGCTTTTTTGCATTTTTGCTGTGGAGGGACGGCATGGTGCTTCTGCCTAGAGTGCCATGTTGCCAGAAGTCCAATTCTAGAATATATTAAGATGCATGCATTTTATATGTTATATATGTTTATTGTAATATATTTATAAAAAGACCAAGAAAGCCTCGGACTCAGCTTTTAATGAATTGAATATTCCTTAGAATGTATTTAATGAGAATATATGTACGTTCGAAAATAATATTCCTTATAAAAAGTTGTAGTAAATTTGAAAATTTGGTAAACTTGGCAAGTTTGTCATTTGGTAAATAGATATTGTGACTGATCTCAGTTTTAATTCTATTATTAATTTATTTAAGGAGGCATGATCTGTGATTGTCTTTCAAGACTTGGAATGGAAAAGATGTTTTTGTTTCAGGGCTTTCATTTAGCCTTGCCTACTTGTATTCTATGATGATATAACAAAAGCTAACTTAAAATCAAGTATAATTTTTAACACAATATCATAAATCCTTTCATAGAAATTGATAATGATCCTGATTTTTTTCTGGATTAGCTATCTGCCTAAGGTAAGTGAGCAAAGTTACTATTGTCTCTGCCCAAAGGAAAGAACATGTTGTGGGCCTGGGTGCGGATGAGCCAGTCATCCTTTCTCTGGTTCTAAACTTTCAGAAGGGTCTGGACTATTCTCAGTTTTTGGACTAGTATGTTGACATCGGATGTGTTGATCAACAGATTTATTGTGACTTAACTTATTGTAAGGAGGAGATGGAGTCCATCTGAATATGCTACTTTCACATACTTTTAACCTTTAAATTCTGAGATGTAGGTGAACAATGAGCTCAGTTTGTACCAGGAAAAGTCACAGTCTTAGAAAATTCTGCAATTTTACTTAGCAAAACCAAACAGAAAACAAAATCAGGTCCAAATCAAAACAAAACTTCAAATACATGAATGATTGAAAATTGATTAAAGTTGAATGTGTTACTATGATTTTCAGGTTTTTTCTAAGTACATTTACCAACTCTTTCTGAGGAAGTGATTATTTATATGAATATAGGATAAGAAAATTGTTTTGCACATATGAGCTAGGGGTTTTGAAGAAAGGATTTTTATCCTCAACACTGATTTTACCAAAATAAGATAGAGGCAGAACTGCAGTTAGTTATTAAAGAAATAATGGCTAGGATTTACTAAAATCTAAGCTCAGTATAAAGAAAGGCTTGTTCTTCATTTAGAAGCTCACACTGCTATCTTTTCTTAAAAAAAAAAAATCTTTGCATACAACTTTGAGTCAAATGCAATGCTAATTTTGTGTTGAGTGGGCTTTTAATTAATATATTAAATTTCTCTCATGCATGTACTTTTCTGCTACATTCATTAGATAAGAAGTGTAACATAAAGGATCTTAAATAATCTCCCAGACCAAATATATATGCTTCTTTGGCTTCTGCTGTGCTAAAATTCCTAACATGTGACTCAGTCTTTTTAATTAAAAAAACTTTCTAACAAAAGGCCTCTATTAAAATATGCAACTACCTGGGAGAGGCATATTAAATTCAAAATTAAAAGGTAGTAGTATATTAGTATGAATTTATTAATTAGATTAGTTTCATGACAGCTAGAAGAGAGTAGAACCAGGGCATGGAAAGCTGTGCGAATTCAGGCCATAACTCGGCCTCTGGAAGCTAAGGGATGCACTGTGGATCTACGGTACGCTGAGTAAGAAGAGGGGAAATCCTGGATTATATCCTCTCTCAGGCTTCTTATAATGCTAAAATTTTATGGTTTTCTGATTCTAGAAGAGTCCCTGGATGGTACAAATGGTTAATGTGCTCAGCTGCTAAAAAGGTTGGATGTTTGAGTCCACCCAGAGGTGCCTCAGAAGAAAGGCCTGGTGATCTACTTCTGAAAAATCAGCGATTAAAAACCCTATGGAGCACAGTTATACTCCGACACACATGGGATCACCATGAGTGAGGATCGACTCGACAACAACTGTTTTTGTTTTTGTTTTCTTTCCCTGATTCTAGAAATTCCTGAAAGGCAGCAGATATAACTGTTTAACCATAGCATCAGTGCTACATACAAATAGTCACTTACTAAATTTTGTAAATACATTTAACTTAGTTATGAAAGTGCTAGTTTTCACTGCTCAGCAGCAATGTTACCAGGTTTAACGGGCATTACTCAACAGGTGAAAGAAAAATGTTTCACCCAGGTAATTACTTCGCTTTTGTTCATCTGCTGGTAGGCATTCTTCACACCCATGTAAGAATCAGTCTTGAGGACAGACAGTAAGTGGCTACCTAAGAGATGTGATTTGAAAGGTATTGCAACATTTTGCACTATTCTTTCCTATATCCTTGCCAAAAGAAATGTACCTTATCAAAATTCCCCCCTTGGTTGAGACAACCAAGGTGAGGGGTCTTCTCCAGTGTTTTATAAACATAAACATTTACTTTTTTCTTTGAAGGACGAGAGGATTAGTTATCCTGTAGTCAGAATGATGTCTTATATTAGCTGGTGTCACATTGGAAAATAGCCAAATGAGGTCCTCGGGTGATATGACTGAGGAGCTGGGGGAAAGGAAGAGGAGAAAATGGGGTTGAAAAAGATGTTTTAGTACTACTAGTTAGCCTTTGATTTTTCACCACCCACCTGTCAGTTTGTCGTGCTGTGGTGGCTTGTGTGTTTCTGTGATACTGGAACCAATGCCACTGGCATTTAAATACCAGCAGAGTCACTCATGGTGGACAGGTTTCAGTGGAGCTTTCAGACTAAGAGTTGGAAGAAAGACCTCGTGATCTAGACCTGGTGAAAATTAGCCAATGAAAACCCTATGGATTAGAAGCCCTAATACATGGCATAAACAGAATAAAAAACATAACTAGCAATGCACTAACAACACCAGAAGAGAAACTAGATAACTGGGAGCTCCTAAAAATCAAACACTTAATGCTCATCAAAAGACTTCACTAAAAGAGTAAAAAGACAACCTACAGACTGGGAAAAAAATTTTGGCTATGACAAATCTGATCAGTGTCTAATCTCTAAAATCTACAAGATACTGCAAAACCTCAACAACAAAAAGACAAATAACCCAATTAAAAAATGGGCAAAGGATATGAACAGGCACTTCACCAAAGAAGACATTCAGGCAGCTAACAGATACATGAGGAAATGCTCATGATCATTAGCCATTAGAGAAATGCAAATCGAAACTACAATCAGATGCCATCTTACCCCAACAAGGCTAGCATTAATTCAAAAAACACAAAATAATAAATGCTGGAGAGGTTGTGGAGAGACTGGAACACTTATACGCTGCTGGTGGGAATGTAAAATGGTACAACCACTTTGGAAATCGATTTGGTGCTTCCTTAAAAAGCTAGAAATAGAAGTACCATACGGTCCAGCAATCCCACTCCTTGGAATATATCCTAGACAAATAAGAGCCACCCCATGAATAGATATATGCACACCCATGTTCATTGCTCACTGCTCACAATAGCAAAAAGATGGAAACAACCTAGGTGCCTATCAACAGATGAAGGCATAGACAAATTATGGAGTATTCACACAATGGAATATTGTGCGATGCTAAAGAACAACGATGAATCCGAGAAACATCTCACAACGTGGATGAATCTGGAAGGCATTATGCTGAGTGAAATTAGTCAGTCGCAAAAGGACAAATATTGTATGAGACCACTATTTTAAGAAGTCAAGAAAAGGTTTAAATACAGAAGAAAATATTCCTTGATGGTTACGAGGGTGGGGAGGGAGGGACGGGGAATTCACTAACAGATAATAGACAAGAATTATCTTAGGTGAAGGGAAGGACAACATACAATACAGGGAAAGTCAGTAAAACTGGACTAAACTAAAAGCTAAGAAGTTTCCTGAACACAATCGAACACTTTGAGGGACAGAGTGGCAGGGGCAGGGGTCTTGGGACCATGGGTTTGGGGAACATCTAGGTCAACTGGTATACCAAAGTATATTAAGGAGTTGTTCTGCCATCCCACATTTGGTAAGTGGCGTCTGGGTTCTTAAAAGCTAGCAAGTGCCCATCTACGATGCATCAGTTTGTCCCAACCCATCTGGAGCAAGGAAGAATGAAGACTACCAAAGACATAAGGGAAATATTAGCCCAAGAGACAAAAGGGCTGCATAATCCAGAGACTCCATCAGCCTGATACCAGAAGAACTAGATGGTACCAGGCTACCACCAATGACCACCCTGACAGGGAACACAACAGGGAGTCCCTGATGGAGCAGGAGAAAAGTGTGGTTCAGAACTCAAATTCACGTAAAAAGATCAGACTTAATTATTTGACTAAGCCTAGAGGAACCCCAGGAGATATGGCCCCTGGACTCTGTTAACCCAGAACTAAAACCATTCCCAAAGCCAACAATTCAGACAGAGATCAGACTGGACTATAAAACATAAAATAATACTCGTGAAGAGTGTGCTTCTTAGTTCAAGTAGATACAGAAGACTAAATGGGCAGCTCCTGTCCAGAGGCAGAATGAGAAGGCAGAAAGGGATAGGAGCTGGTTGAATGGACACAGGACACCCAGGGTTGTTAAGGGGAGTGTTCTGTCACATTATAGGGATTGCAACTAGGGTCACATAACAATATGTGTATAAATTTTTGTATGGGAAATTAACTTGAGCTGTAAATTTTCACCTAAAGCACAAATGAAAAAAAAAAAAAAACCTATGGATCACAACATCATATTGTCTGATACAATGCTGGAAGATGAACTCCCTACGGTGGAAGGCAGTACACAATGGCCACACTAACAGACAGAGACATGTCAATATCATGAAGATAAAGCAGGACCTGGCAATATTCTGTTTTGTTGTACATAGGGTCACAATGAGTAGGATCTGACTCAATGGCAACTAACAACTAGCCTGTCATCTTCTCTCATATAGATTAAGGAGTGAAAAATAGATGACAAGAACAATTTGACTGTCTGGAAATAATGGGTATAGATCATGCATGTGTGTACGTATGTGTATGCGGGATTCTCACATTTACATGGGTGCTGTAACCTGATTGGAGGCATGTGGTGCAGCTTTATAAACTATCAACTGTGCGTATTCACCAACCAAGTGTCTTGCTATGCATAAGGTAATGTGATAGTGGCTGATACAATATCAGCCACTCTGCATATACTTATTGAGCCTCTTTTACATGTTAAAGTGCAGTTTTAATTGGAACTCTTCGGTGTCTTATTATGGGAAATTTTGTCCTTTTATGTGTGACATTTTGGAGTCAGTTCACTTCAAATCCTACTTGGGTAGTCAACTACTTATTCTAGTCCAGCTGAAAGAAAAGAGTTAATGGATCACCAACAGATGTTTAATTAATTCTCTGTAATCAGCAGGGCTAATGATATTTCAAACAAAAGTTATATTAGTAAATTACAGCTATTAGCTATTCTTTTTTCTAACCAAGGATCTTTTTGCCATTGTGTGATGAAATTGAAGACAGGCACTTTTCTACAAACTCAGAATTATGGCCTGGTGAATAATCAAAGTAAAATGTTTTCTAGTTACGTAAACCAGTGAGTGATGAATCATAGTTAATGATCTTTTGTGAAAAAAGAAAAAATGAAGTCTTGAGCTGCCAGTCAACCTGCATCACATTTCTTTAAGTTGTATTAAACAAAGCCCTTCATGTAACATAGCTCATTTGCAAGCAACCCAGGTTATTAGATGAACTCAAATGGGTTTCAATTCATGTTTAAAACATGAGTATCTACCCGGAATGATGATATCATTAAGATAGTCACTTAAAAATCTTTAACTTGAGATGATTCTTTGGCGACTTGGGATACTGATGGCAATTCTATGCAGTTCCAAGTTAAGTGCAAAATTGGCAACTATTAACCAACTTAAGGAGTGGAGAACGTTAGTTTGAATATTTGAGAGGTAAATTTTTTTTAATTTTTATTTTTATTCAGTTTTCTCTGTAGCTAAACAATGGTTTTTGCACCTGACTTGTTCACCTCATCTTGGAGTGCACATCTGACTTTTATCAGCCCCGCTTTTTCTTATATACTCAACAGAGTTAGCCACAGCTGGGTTGCATGAGGGCATTCTTTGTGGTTCAATCTACTCTTAAAAAAAGAAATGCCCCTCACAGCAGACTACAGGGGCACTTGTTTCTTCTATTTCTCCTGAGACCAATCACTCCTTTGGTTTAGTTTAGGCCAAATTGGGCCATTGCTTCTAGATATTTACATTAGGATGCACATTTTTCTTCCTGTAAATAGACGGAGAAATCAGGTGTGTGTGTGTGCGTGTGTGTGTGTGTGTGCATGTGTGTGAGTATGTGTTGGGGTTTGGGAGGGTAGAGTTGAGAAGAGACTGAAAGAGAATACAGGCAGATGACATCTTGCCCGGCAAATATCTAGTTGTGTGACCTCAGGCTCATCTCTTAATGATTATGGTCTGTTTCCTCCTCTGGAAAATAATGTAATCGTCTAAATCCATCGCTATTTTTTTTTTACATGCAGAGAGAATATCAGGTTAGAAACAGCAGAAGAGGTGAGGGTGAGAGCAGGAAGAAGGGGGAAAGAAATAGGTATGGCTGTTACCTGTAACCAGCCTCTGGGCTTTAACCCTATCTCCAGTCTGTCCACAGTGGAAAGTGCAGGGCTTCTTAAAGGAGTCCTGCCTATTTCATGTTAGACCTCTGCGCTTTCACTCTCCCGTCTGGAATACGTTTTCTCCTCTGCTTCCAAATTCTGTCACGTCCAACTGGACTCCTGCCTAATTCACGAAACTTTCTTTGATACCCTGAGTTGAATGTGATCTTTTCTCTTCCTTAATAATAATAACTAATATTTATTGGACGCTTTCTACAAGTCAGGCACAATGCTAAAATCTCTACACATATTAACTCACTTGATTGTTAAAACAAATCTGTCAGGTATCTACTCTTATTGAGTCAATTTTATTGATGAGGAAACAGGTTAGATAATTTTCCCAAAGGTCACATAGCTGGAAGGTTTTGCATCTGAATTGGATTTGGGGTAGTCTGGCCCGAAAACCTAGACTCTTACCTTTCAGCCCCAGAACTTTCTATTCAACTGGAATGACACTAGCTTTGTATTATAGTTCCTGTCGTAGATATTATTTACTAGGCAATAGAGCTCATATGGATAGAAACCATGTCTTCTAAAGCTACCTATCATCTCAGCATTTCCAAGACTATTCTGCATATATTAGGTACATAATACATGTTTACTGAACAAATGGGATACAGAGAAAAATAATGGGGAGAAGTATGCAATCAGATAAAGGAAAAGGAACTATTTACCTCTACTAAATAAAAGTGATAAAATTGAGACCACATGAGACAAGATGGCAAATTGGACTATGGTGGCAAAGGAGATGGAAAAACTTGAATTAATTCAAGGACTCTTTAGGAGGGACAAGTGACATGATTAAATACGTAAGGGAACTCATAAAGCTTTTTCACGGTTTTCCCCTCAGTGGCAGATCTCTAAACTAGCGGACGTGCCTGGTACTTCTACCCACTTCATCTGTCTTGGCCTGAGTGTCATAAAAACAAAATAAGGTAAGGAGACAGTGCCCTAGGATCAAATATAAGACATGAAGCAAAGCCCATTTTTTTACACTTCCATCATATTTTCTGATTTCTTGCTTCATGAGATCATCCAAGATTTAGATGCAGATAAAATGGACATATAGGAATTAGTTTGCATCGTAACTCAAATTGCATGTTTTCATCAGCCCCAAGGAAATATAATTTTCCCCTGTCCTGACCAAATGTGAGAGACAATTTTTCTCAGGCACACTTAGGTTTATTACCATCTGACATACTCATATTGGCTGAATTTTAGTGTGAAAGAAAAGAGTTAGCCAATATTGCTTTTTCACATGTTATTCAAGCATGTTGTTTTTATGTAATATTCACAATCATATATATTTCCATATATTAACATCAGAATTGAGAAATTCTAGGATAGTTCATTTGATTTATGCATCCTGAACTTGGAAAAAAGGTATGATTATTTTGAGAATATTTGAAACTTAGAATATTTGCTTAGCAAGTGAAGATTTTAATATGCTATTTATTTAGTTTTCAAAAGGACATTGTTATCCATTCAATTATTCCACAAGCATTTATTAAGTATTTACTAACAGAAGGGCACTTTTCTAGGGGCTTTAGAGCTTTTTCTATGGCATACAGAAAATAACTGTTTGTATTTCTTACCAGGGTAAACAAAAGCTATTGCTCTCAACTGGAAGTGACCAGTCATGGACTTTGGCTACTCCAGGACCAAACTGGCCATTCTTTGGTTGGACTATTAATATCTCATTATACCTCCAATCCATCCATTGAATAAGTGGAACACCATTTGGCGAAGCTCTGTAGTGGAGAAGAACAACAAATAAAATATTTTATCTTCCCTCAAAGAGATTGTAACCTAGCTGGATATACAGGCATGTACATATCTATAATACAGAGACTATGATAGAATAATAAACAATAAATTCTATGAAGGCAGATGAAGATGGAATAGGGGAGACTTCAAAGAGTTATACTTTTTGGCTTTGACTTTGTAGAATAAGTGGAATTTAAATAATGGAAAAGGTATAAACAAAATCTAGTGAGATAGAAGAGCATAAGGGAAGACATAAGGATATGAGTTTCTAGTACATATGTGTAGTTGGAGCACAGGGTGAGCAGAGAAACAAATACAGATCTGACAATTAGGGTCATAGGAATTCGCAGCACTTCCCACTGTGGGTAACTATCATTGCCTTGTTGATGTTGGCTTGGCCATTTGACAAGCTTTAGTCAGTAAAACGTGGGCAAAAAAAAATATTGTGTTAGTTCCAAAATGAGGCACCAAGAGGTATCGCATTTTTTCTACTTGCTTCACTTGCATTACTGTGATCTGACATGAAAAGAAAATGCATCAAGTAACCCATTTTTTCAAATTAAAACATGTGAAGTAGAACTAAACCTAACTAGAAGCCTGGTGTCCAGTGTGGCCCAGCCAAGCACATCCTATCTCTGGCCCACAGGCAACCAACCAATAGAGTTGTAAATATGAAAATAAATACTTGTTGCTAAGGGCACTGAGAATTTTGAGGTTGTTTGTTATGCAGCATTAGGGGACCAGAAACAGATGAATCCAGAAATTGGTACTGGAAGTGAGGTGTTTTTGTAACAAAAATATGAACTAGATGGCACTGGTTTTAGAACTAGGTGGTAAGAAACTGTAATGCAGGCTGGAAAAATGGTGACCCACACTATACAGTGGTAAAACATTTGGTCAAACCATTGTCTGCAATAACCTAGGGGGAATAAAAAAGTGCCTAATGAGTTTGTGTATTGGCAAGAAGCTTTTGAGGCAGAAATGCTGATAGTGTGAGCTGGTTGTTGCTAACTGTAATTGATAAAACATTACAAAAAAGAAATGTGCTCAGAAAATAACTGGCTTGTTGGCAAGTAGAATTGAGAGGGAAAATAGCCCAGAAATCTGGGATTGGAAACTGAAATTATTTCTCACCACATTGAACATATGGCCATTAAGACATGGCCTCAGGACAAAAATATTCAAGAAATGCCCTTTGGGGACAATTTTAGAGAAAAGATATGGCCTTTGCTAAGGCCTTCTGAAAGGATAAAGATCATGCCTAGCAGATTCTTTCATTTGGACAAAAGGGCTCTTCAGAACACAGTGCCATGGAGGTCTGGTATAGTCGAGTATCTGTATTTAAATTTAGATAGATAGAAATATGTCTCAAAATAAATTGTGAATGTGGCTTTGGATGAATATTACTGATTGTAATCAAATTCCTAGAAGACCAACAAAGTTTTTGAGAGTGCTGTTTTGCCAAAAGTGCTGTCAGGCTAGATTAAAAGAAATGGCGACTGAAGAGATGTAAAACATCTTTGGGTCCCCACTTTCTGCAGACAGTAAGTAGGCTGATAAAGATCCTCAGCTGTTAAAGAGGGCATATTCTTTAATGAACTGATGTAGACAAGGAAGATGCACCCAGGGAGAAAAATGGGCTGGAGTAGGGGTGCCCACAGACAAATAAAATTGGGGTCCAATCCAAGAACATTTGCAATTGATTGGGGATTGCTATATGCCTGCCATTTTCTCTCCTTTTGAACAGGAGCGTTTAATGTGGTTATCCCGTTCCTGTTTTGTGTGTGAGGGGCAGCTAATTTGTCTTCATAGGACTCTAGATCAAGAGAATCTACTTCTGGATCTGATGTAGATCATGAGATATATGCTATGAGTATATTTTATGAGTGAAAAAGAAGTGAATAATTGTGACAAAAAGGGAAGAATGTGGGAGATTGCAATATTATTTCTGGTTCTTCAAACTTTCCCTTAATAAAATCATACATCCACACCCTTTTCACGTGACTTTTCATCTTTTCATCATGGGTATGTATACTTCCAGGCTTCCCTGAGCCTGGGCTTGGTCATGAGAATTGCTTTCTTGATTTTTTTTGTGTGTGTAGATTGATTAGTACCCTTGTTGAGTACCCATCTATCTTGCCCCTAGGGGTATCCTGTTCTGTTAACTATCCCCATAACTTTCTGCAGTTCAGATTCCTCTGGATGCCACCACAACCTTGATGCTCGTTATAATAATTGTACCCACATTGCTTCTGAAGTTTAAGTGCTATGAGCTGTCTTCCATTGTTTTGTGACCTATCATCCCCTTTGCTCTCAAAGAGCCCTGGTCTCTAATAGGATCTCTTAATGTCATTTGTGGCCTACAGAGGGCAGCCACCACTGAGTTTCTCAACAATTTTCACCAGTGAACTCATTATCGCTATAGTAAATGAGGAAACCCTGGTGGCATAGTGGTTAAGTGTTTGGTTGCTAACCAAGAGGTCAGCAGTTCGAATCAAAAGGTTGGCAGTTTGAATCCACCAGGCACTCCTTGGAAACCCTATGGGGCAGCTCTACTCTGTCCTATAAGATGACTATGAGTCAGAATCAGCTCGACAACAATGGGCTTGGGCCGGTAAATGGAGCATCCTCTGGACCCTTAAGCAGAACACAGATGGCTGGTGAATTTTTGCATTATGAGATATATCTGCTCTAGCATGCCCACTTTTGGGAGACTTTTGATCACTTCTACCACTTACCATGGAAATTGTGGCATTCCAGAAGCATGGTAGCTTAACTCTTGACAGGGTATTAAGTCTTTTACCATAGCAGAATTATCGCATTTTGATAAGTTTTTCCTTACCCCACTTTTTCCAGTCCACTCAGGATTCAGTCTCATACATACTCTTCTAGCTCCTGCCAGTAAATGTTGGCCAGGTTCTGTAGCTTCTTTGGGATACAGTATCTTTTCTCCCTTAGCAGGTTCCAGCACTTCCCCCAGTTGGATTATGTCGTGACTTAACCCTAATTATTGGCTTGGTGGTCGGTAGGAAAGGTGGGAAGAGATCCTTAGGGGACATGTTTTGTCTTGCAAGACAGAGCCTTCTGAATTATCTTCGGGCAAGGGTGGTATCATAGCCTTTAACAAAGAAATGAAGAGCCTTCCAGGGAATGTAGTGATCTAAGATTTTCCATTGTATTAAGTCAAATGTTTTCATCTCAGGTCTCAGAGTCCTGTTTCCTACCAGTCAGGGTCTGGAACTTTGCATAGGAGACCAGCTGGGTTTGAGCATTTAATCTTACGGGAAACTTTGATACAATATTGTTTGATTCAGTCCTGGGCTGGATTCTCAGCTTATTCTGTCCTCCTGCTACAGGAAATAATAGTCTCCTTTCTGGTTTTTATGCTTAGACTTAAATTTGTGATTACTTTCCCCTATCATCCCTCAGCCTTTTATTATTTTTACCCAATACATCCATTGTCCCCAGCAATAGCTATTGAATTCCATGGTGCTTATGATTAATCCTTCCTCCAAATATCTCAAACTCCTGCCAGTGGTTTCCTCCCCCCACCCCACTGGCATACCACCTGTCATGGATTGAACTGTGTCCCACCAAAATATGTGTTAACTTGCTTAGGCCATGATTCCCAGTATTGTGTGGTTGTCCTCAATTTTCTGATTTTCCTATGTATTATAAATCATAATCTCTGCCTGTGGTTAAAGAGGATTAGGACAGGATGTAACGCCCTTGCTCAGGTCACATCCCTGATCCAATGTAAAGGGAGTTTCCCTGGGGTGTGGCCTACACCACGTTTTATCTTACAAGCTATAAAAGGAAAGGGAAGCAAACAGAGAGTGGGGACTTCATACCACCAAGACAGCAGTGCCGGGAGCAAAGCATGTCCTTTGGATCCAGGGTTCCTGCGTGGAGAAGCTCCTAGTCCAGGAGAAGACTGATGACAAGGATCTTCCTCCAGCACTGACGAGAGAGAAAGCCTTCCCCTGGAGCTGATGCCCTGAATTTGGACTTCTAGCCTACTAGACTGTGAGAGAATAAACTTCTGTTTGTTAAAGCTGTCCACTTGTGGTATTTCTGTTATAGCAGCACTAGAAGACTAAGACAGCACTACTTGTAAAAACTGTAATAATTTTTATGCTAACACATTCTATGGCCAATCAATATTTCACCTACCATCAGTGATGGAGTCCTCCTTGCCAGATGTTAGATGGCTGATTCAGCTCCAAGGTTATGTTTTAGAGTTTTCTTCATCAAATCACTCCTCATAACAACTGTATTAGGTTGAGTCCCTGGGAAGTAGATTGAGATGGATATTAGCATGCAGGAAGTTTATTGGGAACTCTTTGTGGAATAGCCCCTGTGAAGAAGAAAGGAAAATGGAATTGAGCAGAATTAGACATTTAACTACCATGCATTTGCAACAGATGCCTTGACTGATTCCTTGAGAAGCTCTGAAGGTGGAATGAACCTTTGTGATGTCCAAAATTGAGGCAAGAGGGCCACTAGGAAGAGGGTGTAATACTCGAAAAGGTAACTCCCTTCAGCTAAGCATAATTCCTAAGGAGGGCCTCAGCAGTGAGTCATCAGCAGATAACACTCCTGAATGTTTTGGTGCTGAAGAGGGGATCTGGGAGCACACCAAAGCATCTATTACAGTAATATCAATGATAACTGGAAGAATCGGAGACTTGAGTTATGGTCAAGCTTCTAAAAGAGACAGAAATCAGAAAAGGGGAATAAGATTGGATTGAGAAAAGGTAATGGATTTGAGTATATGCTTATTTATTTATTTTTCCTTAATGAGGATATGACAAGCAACATATTGGAATATGAATCTAGAGCTCAGGAAAGAGTTGACAGATGAAGATGTAGGTTTGGAAGTCCATCAATATTTTGAAAATTTAAAGCCATTACAAGGATGCTATTATCTGAGACAAGAGTGCACAGTGAGAGAAGAAGGCCAATGACTAAATCATGATAATCCCTTACTTGTAAGGATTATGTCAGGAAAGGGAACAAGATAAGGAGAAAACAGATACAGATTATTTTTAAGTGTTGACCATTGGAGTTAAAAACAAATGAGAGAAAAGCCTACAATATTTAAAATGTTAACTATAAAATGTACCAGAGATTTTTAGGAACAGTGCATTTGAAAAACCTTTTTGCTTAGTCTAAGTAAATTTCATACCCTTGTGGATCAACTGTGCAAACCCTGGAATGTCTTTCTGAACACGCTTCAATTTCAGAGACTTTCACTTCCACCCTCAGATCAACAGCCCACATATCCAGCTGTGCTGTGGGCTTGTCACTGCAGGAAACTACTTTCCATCAGATATCTTCCACCATGAAATTCATCTGAAAATTTTTTTTCTTTAACAGTAATGTGTTATTTATCTAACTCTCCAATCTTTTCAGTCAATCAGCTTTTCACTTGTATCATAGCACTGGTCACATTACCCTCCCTGTGGTTTTAGTCTATCACTGCCTTCCTGTCTCTTTTCCCTCTATTCAAACTTGACTTCTTGGTCCATGATTTTAATTCTATACTTACATACCTCTTAGATTCCTTTAGTCTATTAATCCATTGCTGAATTTGAACTGCTAATTCCCAATTCTTGATAAAGCCATACATCTACCTATCTCTCACCTTTTCCCTTTCTATTGAATACTTCTGACATAAGTCACATGATGATCTACTTTACAAGTAAATGTTATCTAGTCTGACTCATTCTAGTAATCAGTGCTATTCCAACCTTTTTACTCACTTCCATTTAACCTTCTATTTTAATCTCCATGGTGACTATTTTTAACTTTTTTCATTCTACTTAGGTCCTCCAGCATGTTCTTGGCTAATTAGCTTTCTGTTGACAAACTTGCCTTCCTCAGTGAGAATACTGTAGTCATTGTATAAGATTCTTTTAACATCATTTACTTCAAAATTTCTCCAGCTATTCAATCAATTCTGCTCCTTCTAAGATAGTTCACGTACCACTCCTAATACAAAGAATATGCACATGAATTTAAAAAGGCTCGTACAAATGTATGTAGCCTATTCCATTGGGTGAGAAAGGGTTAAACAGCAAACCCATCAATCGCTGTCTCTGGCAAGGGTGTTCAAAAGTGGTAGTGGTGGTGGTGTTGTGTACTCTTGAGTCTGCTCCAACTCAAAGCAACGCTATAGGACAGAGTAAAACCGGCCCATAGGAATTCCTAGGCTGTAATCTTCATAGGGAGGAGCCCTGGTTGTGCAATAGTTAAACCTTGGCCACCAAGGTTTGAACCCACCAGCCACTCCGTGGGAAGAAGATGTGGCAGTCTGCTTCTGTAAAAATTTATAGCCTTGGAAACCCTGTAGGGCAATTCTGTTCTGTCCTATAGGGTTGCTACGAGTCGGAATTGACTCACCCATGTTTTTAATGTTGTTTTAATTTTTTACAGGAGCAGATCACCAGGTCTTTTCTCCCGCAGAGCGCCTGGTGGGTTCAAACTGCTCACCTTTCGGTTAGTAGCCAAGCACGTAACCATTGCACCCACCACCATATATTTCTGCTGAATATAGTGATTTTTTTCTTGAACCCAATCTAGAAGCTAACCTTCTTGCAAAAAGAAAATGGGAAAGCAAAACCAAAAATAAACAAGCAAAATAGCAACAACACAAAGCAAACACAAGAAAAACTTTTCCATTGCTACAGCTTATTGGAGAGGCAACCAGCCAGGGACGAAGAGTACTCAGAACAGAGAGACTTGAACAAATCACAAAGCAATTGTAAATGAAGATACCTGTCATCCCTGGCTAATAATTAAAAAGGTGGTAAGTGTTTTTAGAAGTTTAAATTGTTGAAGTAAGAAAGGGCATGGAATTATTGGCAAATACAATCAAAGGTAACTTGATAGTGTATTAGGCCTGGGAATCAACTATATTGGAGAAAAAGCAAACTTTCTTCAGAACCTGAAATAAATAATTATCTGAAATTGGTAATGAGGACCTTGGAGGGGGAAAAATAATTATTTCAGTGCAGATCAGTGTGGGTCAAAGAGGCGGATGCTTAGCAGAATCTGCCAGAAGCAAAATCCAGATGGGACCAGGAAAGTAAAGACATTTTTACTTACAAATGTCTAAGGCTTCTTTCTATTCCTTATTAATTTGGTGTCCCTTGGGAAATGAATCAGGAGAAAGATGTGGCAGTCTGCTTCCATAAAGATTTACAGCCTCGAAAACCGTATGGGGCAGTTCTACTTTGTCCTGTAGGGTCACTATGAGTCAGAATTGACTTGATGGCAGTGGAGTTTGGTTTTTTTTTTTTTTTTGTCTTGGTTTTGAGGAAATTAATATCATAAACCTATTGCAAATGACTTATAGTTAAGTATATGTGTATGTGTGTATTCTACAATGTGTTTAGGCATTCTCAATAATTTATTTGTTGTTTTTAAAAAATTCTAAGGTAGAAGACTCCTACATACAATTAAAAAATTCTACACTGAGAAAACCCCAAATGACTTTAGCATTCGAAGTCCTGGTGCCCGTGAAGGAACTTTCCATGGTGATGGAAATGTTCAGTATCTCGATAGGGATGTGTGCTACATAAGTTTTATTCGATTATCAAAACCCACTGAACTGTACGCTTAGGATCTTGTGCATTTCACTGTATGTTAATTTTTCCTTCAAAGCTATAAACACATTGAATTCTATTTAGTAGGTTTGCTTTTCACAGTAGTATAGGTGAGCAAGTCTGAAACTATTTTCTGCATATTCTATGCTTGAGCAAATAAATGCATTGAGGGTAATGAAAAGCAGGTTTCTCATGATGGAGAGGGTATAGAAAGAGGGAAGACTAGAATGTACCCTGTGGTGTTGGACTGGAATTATCAGTATGATACTAGTTTGTTTATGACATCAGTATATTTTCTATCCATACATTTACTTATATCTATTGATACATAAATATATTTCCTGGGTGTGTATATGTATAAGGATCCCTGGTTGCCCAGTGGTTAACGTGACTGACTGCTATCCAAAAAGGAGAAAGATGTGACAGTCTGCTTCCACAGAGATTTACAGCCTTGGAAACCCTATGGGGTCGCTGTGAGTAAGAATTGACTTGACGGCAGTGGGTTTGGTTTTTTTGATTTATATATGTATACATCTATCTCTACTTTTATCTTAGTTTCTAATTATTATTCTCCACTGAAAGAAGCCAAGGATTTTTTCTTTAAGAAGGGTTTAATTTGAGAGCTATGCCAGGAAAGTGTTAAAAAAATAAAAAGTGCCTGGAACATCTTCTGGAGCCAGAAAGTAAGGAAGTGATCAAAGAATAATGGGGACATTTCAAAGGATGCAGTAACTAGCTTCAAAGGGCTTTTACTGGACATGGGGACATATCAAGAGGATACAGGAACCAGTCTGAAGGAGCTTCTATTGAACAATTTGAGCATGAATATAAACAGTGAAGGTAACAGATTATGACTCATTGAATAAAATAAAAATTCATGAGTCCATATCGAAATAAATACTGAATATAGGAGAAGGAAGGAAAACTCTTTTTTATAATAGAATGCCAACAACAACAATGGAGTCAGAAAATTTTTATTGGATGCTAAAACTAGTGGATTAAAGTCTGATGAGAAGCAGGATGTTTACATATAAACATTATACAGTCTCAATGTATCTCTATAAAAATTATTTATAAATTACAAAGGCTAGTATAGTAACTTTATAGAGAGAAAACTGGCAGACATACTTTAAACATGTGATCAAAGCTAACAGCCATATTGGGACAAACTGATATCATGTCGTGCAAGATATCAAGTACTGAGAAGGACACAATATCACTTTATTGGTATTTTTGCCCAAAATGTGCAACAAGAACCTAATTATGAGGAAACATCAGACAAACCCATATTGAGGGGTAGTTTACAAAACTACTGGCTTATACTCTTAAAAAAAAAAACAAAAACAAACCAAAAGAAGGTCAAGAAAAAAATTTAAAAGGCTGAGAAACTATTCCTGATAAAAGGAAACTAAGGAGCTAGGAGATCTGACAACTGGATGTAATGTGTGGTGCTGGATTAGATCCTGGACCACGAAGAAAAAATTTATAAAGGACATTATGTGAACAACTGATATAATTTGAATACAGACTGTGAATTAGATAATAATATGGAATCAATATTAAATTCTCAGATTTTGAAGATTGTATTCTGGTTATGTAATAGAATATCCTTGTTTTTAGGAAATACATCCTGAAATATTTAATGGTAAAGGTCCATAATATCTCCCATTTATTCAAGTGATTAGGGAAATACACACACACCCCTACACACACACACACACATATATAGGTAGAGAGAGAGAGAAAGCAAACAAAGCAAAACATAAACAATTGGTGAATTCGAGTAAAAAGTATATGGAAATTCCTTGTATAATTCTTACAACTCTTCTCTCTGTTTGAAATTATACCAAAATAAAAGTTACCAAAACGGGGAAGATCAAGAACTCTACAAAAAGCTCTACTTTAGCAAGTTTCATTTCAGCTGAGATTGCTATGTAGTATGGATAGGTAGAAAAAATGAATACAGTGGAGATACATTCTGGCTAAGAATCATGGATATCAGTGGATAGTTTGATTTTTAGTCAAAACTGTGAATGTGTTTAAGTGATTTTCTAAGTGTTTTGTGTACATACGGACTATGATAGACACACACAGAAAAACTATTGTCATTTCCATATTAGTCAAATGAGAACTTAACTGGATCTATGTATGCCAGTTTCCTTTGACTCACCATTCTCTTTACAGTAATGCATATCTCTTGAAAACCTTCAGGAATTAAAAAAAAAAAAGATTGAGTTAAAATAATTGCTTCTACCTAAAGTTTTATTTTAGATGTTTTTAAATGATTATAGACTTTATTTAATTATAACAGTAAGTATGAAGGCAAATTTCTATGTTTCTGTTTAACATGTAATATGGCACAGTGGTCAAGCGTTTGGCTGCTAACCAAAAGGTCAGCAGTTTGAATCCACCAGTTGCTCTTTGGAAATCCTTTGGGGCAGGTCTACTCTGTCCTATAGGGTCCCTATGAGTCAGAATGGACTTGATGGCGATGGATTTGGTTTGGTTACACACTCCTTACTTTAAATGAACGTTGTAAGAAAAAGCATGACCTGTTAAAACCCAGTGCTATGGAGTCGATTCTGACTCATAGGGACCCTGTAGGACAGAGTAGAACTTCTCCATGGGGTTTCCAAGGAGCAGCTGGTGGATTTGAACTGCTGACCTTTTGGTTAGCAGCCAAACGCTTAACTACTGCACCACCAGGGCTCCACTTGAGATTAGGTGAAGGTAATCTTGAGGGAAACATACAACATTTTATCATTGTTTTTATGCTCCCCATTAGATTATATTTTAACATTGGTGCTCTTCATGCTTTCTGTTTTTATCACATGGTCCATTAGAGTATAAATAAAACACTGTGTGACAGTGAATAAAGATAATTAAAAATTGTCAAATGGTCTAAACTACTATACTGACAAATGGTATTCAGCTGAGTGGTAAACTGAAGGAGAGGCTGAGTCACAGCCACACTCACCTGATCAACACTAATCCCTGAGCATCTCACCTGATAGTTATTCAGAGCTCCAACCTGTTCCCTTTAAATAAATTGGATAATTATTTTATTTTTTAATTTAAAAGCAGAAATCTGGACTGATACCATTATTGCCTATAACTGCATGGAACCAGTTAGGAAGTTCTGTAGGTGCCTTCCAGAGCTAACATTCGGCAGCTCCAGTCAACAAAGGTTATGGAAGCTTCACGCCTTTTCGCTAAATTAAACCCCAAATAATCAAAGAGAAGGCAAAGAAAGAGGAGACTGATATTTCAAAAGGTTCCTAGAGAAAACAAAATAATTAGATAAACAAGAAATAAAAAGTGGTTAAGAACACAGCATTTTTATGGATTAGAATTTTCCTGAGTCCTCATTACATTAAAAAGAAATCAATTCCTATGATGCTTATTCTTTTTTTCCTAAACCGTTAATTTATTTGGAAAAAAAATTATAATGATTCCCAAAGGAAAAACAAACAATATTAGTCGTAATCCCATTCAGAGATAATCACTTCCAAGATCTGGTTTAGGCCCTTCAATATTTTATTTAAGTTAATACATCAGAGGATACTTCGCCCCCCCCCCAATACACACACACACTTGTGGAGAGGCACTTTAAGGTAGTGGCTAGGGCTAGATTGCCTGGGTCTGAATTCTGGCTCTGTCACTTACCAGCTATGTGACCTTGGGCAAGTTACTTGACCTCTCTGTGCCTCAGTCCCCAAATCTTTAAAACCAGGATAATAATAGCACCTATGTCATAGGATTTTATGACAATTAAATCAATCGACATGTATAAAGCTTCTAGAACAGTGCCTAACATATAGAAAGCAACAAATAAAAATTTATATTTTTGTTATCTCCAATCATATACAGTTTAAAAAAAAATGATATTACATTGTGTGTATTATATGATGGCTTGCATTGTTCCAATCTGGTGCTAGCCCTTTAGGAAAATCTGCTTCTTCATGCTTTTCTTGTAAATTGGGGTCATTGAGGGTGTTCAGTGTATACCAGTTTTCTTCTCCCATCCAAATTATGCACCAGTTGAGAAAAAGAACAGGCAAGTATGACACATGGATTCCAAAATATCCTCTTTAACACTAAATAAGCTGATATTGGAGAATGTGGCTTCTACCTGTTGGCCAGCAGATATCTTAGTAGTAAAACTCCAAATAGACAGACTTCCCCATGTAGTCACTGGATCATGTAACCTTCCCCACACAGAGTGAGTGAGGACATACAGAGAAGAAAAGGGTGTTATGCCAATGGAACACCGTCTACACAGAAGGAAATAACAGCAATGAGGAAGAAGCATTCCTTCCATGATAGGATCCTTTCCTCTTTACCTCCTGCCACTATAGAAAGTCTTATTTTGACTTTTATGTGCTGTTTTTAATCTGACTGCTGGAGCATTCTGACAAAAAGCTTAGTGGTAACCAAGAACATCTATTATCTACTTGACTCTTTGAACATTCCACACACACAACCTAAATTAGAAAACTGATTGTACCTTGCTGTGTGGAGATTTGATGACTACACTTTTATTTTACGTGAGGCCAAAGTAATTGGTTAATATATTCAAGTTAGTTAAAAAATCAGTTGATTTAATGACAAAATCTCATCTCTTATTTGGTATCACATAGAGATTGCAATGACTACATATGTAAAGTGGGCACCTGGCCAATTGTGCAAATAGTTAAGTCTCCTGAATCTTTTATAACTGAGAATAAAAGGAGCATTAAGGACCGAAGGTATGATTATCCAATAACATGAATAGCTTACCTTTTGCTGAACGTTGATTGTGTGCTAGCATTGTATAAAGCATTTAACATATATTATTCTATTTAATTCTACTGCCATTGATTATAGTTGTGTTGGTCTTTTTCCTTTCTGGCCTCCAATTTGTACCCTCCCTCCCTTGATCTGCTCTGTATCCTAGGAGACTGACTGCTGAAAACTGTTTCCTAGGTTCTGTGGCCATCTAACTTTCTGTTGGGTTGTGTCAACCAGAGCCATTGGTGTGAGGCTGGAGTTGTAGAGAAGGGAAAAGCCAGGGCACTGTCTCCCTCTCACTGCTTTCAGTGGTGCCTTGGCAGTGACTGTCTGTCCTCAGGGGCTCAAGCTCCTGTAGCTCAGCCCTTCACCTTTCTGATACAGGCCTAGGAGTCCCTGAGCCTTCCTGCTGTTGTAAATGTTGGGGCTGCCTCACTGTCTCCAGTTTGGCCTTTTAACTCTTCTCATCCCTTTTTAAGTATCATTGTAACTAGTTTCCCATATTAAATTTCCTCTATTAAACTACCTGTCATGGGATCTGTTTTCTGTCTGGACCTTGACTGACACAAAGATAATATCTTCATTTGATACATAGACTGACTTTTACAAAATCCCACAACTAATTGTAAAACCAGAGTTTAAAGCCTGGTGTGCCTAATTTCAAAGTCCAAGCACTTAAATTACTGTCCTGAATCCAAATAAATATCCAAATGAATAGTTCTCATTAATTTTTTTTTTTTGGCCTTATTTCTTAGCTCAACTTGTCTGCATTATGGCACTAACTGGCTATTATTTTCATTTAATTGTCTCTCAGTAGCTTATGAGGCCTTTTTTGAGAGCAAGCACATGTTATTCATCGAGGAAAAATAGTTCACAAATTTTAAATAACTGGCATCTAATCTGGGATTAAACCCAGGCCAGCCGGGCACCATGGTCTGACATTTGACTATATCTACATGCCTCCCTATACCCATTAATGTGAAGAAATACACAAATAAATGAGTTGGGAAAAAATTCAAACATTTATTAGATTTTCAGTTACCGTTAGAGTTATATAAACAGATAAAGTATTTATGAGAAAAAGGAACAACAGTTCAGTATTTACTAGGCATAAATTACCTGGTGTGAGATGTAACACCATTTGTCCTAAAAGACATACAGAATTCAACTTTCAGCTTTATTTTTTCATTTCTTGTTCTATTGTTCAGAGTGAGACAGTAGGTTATCCAAAGTAACAGCGTGAGTATATTCGCTGCTTGACTGCTTTGCTTTGCTTTTGCTTGTGTTTCTGTGAGTCCTGTTCTTTGCTTTGCATGGTGAGATCATATGTATCAGTAAAATTCTACGGTCAGCTAAGTTTCTCCCTAGTTTTGCTCAGAATGATGTATTCCTGGTATCTCTGAATGTAGGAAGCAAGATAATACCCATATTTGTAAGGTTGATTTATAGAATCTACTATTTTATCCTTTGATTTCTGATGAAAATGAGTTAATAGAAGTAAAATAATTTGTTAGGCATCATACAAAAAGTCATTGTTGCTTCTACATGTAGTTCATTTGATATGTCTTTGCTTGGTTTGGTATTGGTTGAATCTATTTCAGCTGGATACCGCCCAAGAGGCCGTTCTTTTCTCACAGAGCTAGGAGCCATTTGAAGACTCTGGAAATAAATGATTCTTCATAAGATTTTTGCTGGTGTGACTCTTTATTTTTCCCCAAGGAAAGGACATTCTCCTAAGTCTTCTCCATGTATGTACTAGCTTTTCCATGATAAAGTCTTTATTTCATTAACTCAATAGCAGACACTAATGTAAAATTAAATGCATGCATTTTTTTCCCAGTTGATTTCTAATGATCACAAATTATGTCAGTATATCTAATACTGGGGAAAAAGCACAAACAAGACTGTTTATTCATTTTGTAAAAGTTTTTATTTTCTTGTGATTAAGGCATGTCATTAAGGGCTGGCAACTAGGTATGTCAAAAACCATAGAGTGTGACCAGTGGGCTCAGAAGAAACTCAACCACGTTTGTCTGAGAAAGCATACTGAGGCATTACCTGCTTTCATTTGAATGCTGAGAAAGGGGAGTTAAGGGAATCAAAGGATTCTTCACTTAATCAAACTCCAGCAAGGGGAGTAGTTTTCATTAGCAGTGATGATTGATGGGGATTTGTTGATGACGCTGTATGGTCCCAGGGGCAGAAGTCACCGTGTAAACAATGCTGTGCTAACAAAAGGAGATTGTTCACATAGCTGGCACTTGTAGGGCTGTGAGGATGTGAAGAAACAATGGGATACGTGCCCCAATTTGGGGCCAAAGTGCTCAACCGTGAGTGTAACATTAACTATTGGATTCACGAATTTTACTGAATAGATAGATTTTCTTCATCATTTCTTTTTCTCCATTAAATTTTTTTACATGTGGCTGCAAAATATAAAATGTTTTTATTGTTTAAGCTGGCAAATTAGGGCGAGTTTAGGGTTAATTTAAACACATTTAATTCCTTCAAAGTGCTTAACTTCAAACACTGCCTCTTACCCCAGTCAAGACAGTTGTTTGTAAAACTTCTCTCAAGACAGCAAAAATATTTTGAAACACATCTCGGAGGCAAGAAGACAAAACCTATCCTAGGTGGTTAGATAGTGTTATAATTTGTGGGAGGAACTGCAGAATTATCCTGTGTAGTGATTTTCTGTGGCACTAATTTCAGCTTCTGTGTCTCCCAGCTAAATATGGGAAATAGGCATTTTGAATCGTCATGATTTTTGACCACTGAAAGGAATAGAGATAACTCTGACATGGAAGGGGAATATGTTCTCTCTTATTGTTTGATAGGGTAACTGTGTTGGGCTCAGATATTGGCAAAGAGGAGTTGAAGAAAAAAAGGTAGGGGAGAAGGATTGGATTCTAAAAGCATAAGAAGGAAGAAATGAGAGCAGTTGAGATATTTTGATAAAAGCATATGTATTAGGAATGATGACCGAAGAATAGCAATTTATACGCTTTTGATAAAACTGTCCATCAGTTTTCCAAAACACATATCAGGTATTTGCACTGTTGTTAGGGCAGTTTGGAGTCTCTAGGTGGTGCAAATGGTTAATGTGTTCAGCTGCTATCCAAAACACTGGAGGTTTGAATCTACCCAGAGGTGCCATGGAAGAAAGGCCTGGCAGTGCACTTCTGAAAAATTAGCCATTGGAAACCATATGGAGCACACGTCTACTCTGACACAAACGAGGTCACCATGAGTCAGAATCTACTCCATGGCACCTGTTTTTTTTTTTAGATAGTTTGGAATTTTGTGTAGGGGGAAGCTTCAGTGTAGGTTTATTTGCATGCCCATTCAACTTTGCCAGAAGTATCTCTGATAACTTTCATCCATGACCTATTAATTATTTCATCACTTACATATCAAACAATTTGTACTTGTTTATACTCTGCATGGTTCCGTTGCAATGTGTTTTGTTTAAAATTTTTACCTTTCACAATTAAAGTAGAAGTTCCTTGGGGTCTGGGTTTTAAGTATCTTCCATAAAACCTTATTCTCTAACTATATTATCCGTAGGACAACTTGTCTTTTTCACTGCTGAATTTCCAGTGCTTAGCACAATGACTTACACATAGTCATCCTGCAGAAAGTAGGCTTTTGAGGAATATTTGTTACCTCAGTGAGAGAATGAGTAAAGAAAACTAAGCTCATATATAATTGCGCTTTAGCTATTGCTTTAATGTGTAGGGGTAAGGATTCAACAAACTGTGGAGGTAAAGCGGTTAGGTTTTTTAAAACTAGTGCCATTCAGGATGACTTGTTGAATAGACACTTTACAAAAGATTTTAATAAATTAATGCTGAGGATACTGTTAAGATAGCATTCTGGCAACTTAGAACAGATCTACTAGAATAAATATTGTCAAAGTGAAAGACTGGTTTGAGTACAAAATATTGTTCTAGTCTCAAGACACACACACTAAAAAACCCACCAAAATCTTTGACAAGGGCTTAATAGAGTTTAATAGCGTTTAACTCATGTTTTTATTTTATGTATAAAAAAGTGTGCCTACGTGTTATGTACACATCTATCTATTTATATCTATAAACATATATACATATAGATCTCCACTTATATGGTTGGTCTTCAGCTAAACCTTGTATCTTAACTTGCATCTCTAGAATTCTTTTCCAGGTGATAGAATTGTTATTTTTACTTAGGCTGTTTCCATGATTATAACTCTATGTCTCCCCAGGTTTCTGTGAATCAACAGTGCCCCAGAAAGCGTTTCCCTTCCTAAGACTCCAGGGAAATCTTGGAACACAAAGAACTTGAAGAGGGAGCCTGGCCAAATAGAGATTTTTTAAACCTTCATAGGCTTGCTGGAGCAGATTGTTAGCACAAACAGAAATCAAAGTCTGTGTGTTTTTAAAAGCAGCAATTTTCATGTAAGTCCAAGTAGCTCACTTTGATGCTATTTGTTTTGGCTAAAGAAATGAAAAGCTTTATTTTAACCACGTGGCCATTTTTTTGCAAGAGAACCATAACAAATTATTCTAATATCTTTAATCTCACTAAAGAGTAAAGTTATTTGACGTTAACTTTTCAAGAGAAAATTAACAACTAAATCTCCTCTAATACTGTTATTTTCTAGATCTGAATAAAAATTTTCCCTAGTATTTTTGTAATACAATGGGTTCTGGTTATTTTGTTCAGATTCAGAACACTCTTCAAAAGGATGATGACATATGATTTTGTCAATTATTTAATAGATTTTTGTTTTCATAAAAGGATAGAACTAAGAAATATCAAGATTTAAAAGATAAGTTCCCTGGAACATTCAGAAGAGCAACATGGGAGAAACTGAGAAAAGAATTGTAACCCATAGAATAAGATGTTTTTCTAAGATGAAGGTATGAAATTTTTTTGTGTGGTTTTATGTGTATGTATAGTATGATATATATTTAACTTAATATTGTAAAATTGCTCACATCATGTGATGTGATCTAATATGAACGTCATACTACCTGAGCTATTGTAATTTCTTGATTTAAAGAAGCTGATTTTGTAACTTAGGGTGTGTCTAAATAGGATTATTAACTTAGAGAATTTAATCAGGAACGTTTTGAGGGACTTAAATGGAAACTAGGAACTTATAATTTTTCAGGCATGCATTATGTTATGGCAGGATCTATTTTCATGGATCAAAGGCCAATTCAACTTTCAGCCTTCCGGGGCCTTGAGGCCAGAGGAGTGTGAGGGATTCTCCCAGGAAATGGTTCAATGGACAGAAACGCTTTGTTTATCTGTTTGCAGTGGTTACTTCACAATGACCCAGTAAAACAAATGTTTTCTTCAAACTCTGGCCACATGACAATCATTCTCTATAAGAAAAATGCCCGTTTTATTAGCTGCTTCTGGAGCTTTTGACTATTTAAGAGAAAATTATTATTTCATAACTTCAAAGCCATTTTGCATTCAAACAAATTTTGAATTTTAAACCAAGGGATCTGGATATTTGTCTTAATTCTACAGCTAGTGATTGCAAGTGGTTTTTAAACTATGATACTATCACCAATACCCCCTATGGAAAGCTTGTTTTCCCCTTCTATATGTGTAGAGAAAATCTACACATGTTCACTGAAGGGAAGTTATACTATATATCTAGAAAAGTACTTTTGCCTGAAATATCATGATAATTATGAAAAAATATATTTTTTAAACTCTCCCTCAACTTTTATATTTTTCTCATATAATTGAGTAGTTGAAAATAAGGCTGTACAACCAGGCTGTCTGGGTTCATATTTGAGTCAGCTGCTTATGTGTTTTGTGACACTGGACAAATTGCTTACATCTTTGTACCTCAATTTTCTCATCTGAAAAGGCTAATAATAATAATAATCCTATGTCGTAGGGATTTTTTTATGTGCGTGAAATAATGACTGGACTATTGTAAACATTCAAGAAGTTCTAGCTATTGATGGCACAGTGGTTGAAGTGCTCACCACTTTACTGCTAACCAAAAAGTCAGTGGTTTGAACCCCCCAGCCTCGCTGTGGGAGAAAGATGTAGCAGTCTGCTTCCATAAAGTGTTGGAAACACTTTGCGGCAGTTCTACTCTGTCTTATAGGGTCACTATGAGCTGGAATGGACTTGATGGCAATGGGTTTGTTGTTGTTGTTGTTGTTATTACTTTTAATAGCTTTTGTGGCGAAAAGTCAAGTTGGGAGTTATTTATAAGGGATAGGCCTTCAGTTTAATTTTTGAATACCTTGGAGTTAGGCAAGATGAGACAGCAATGTGAAGGCTGTGTCAAAATATTGCAAGCACAAGGTTATCAGGAAAAAGTGAGAGTTGGGTAATTGCTTAATAATCAGTTCGGCTTCTCAGCTTCACTGAACTTAGAAATATGCTCATGAAGCAAAATTCTTTAGGAAGTATCAAAAGACTTTCCTTAAAAATTTGCCTCAAACACTGGGACATTATTGTCAAAAGATAGTAGGACTAGCTTTATGAATGTAGAGGTTATTTTGTACCAGACATGAGTCAGAACAGTCACTGGTTAATGAGTCCAGTAGTCCAGGCAACTCATTTAGGTGTTTTAAGAAAACAGCACTGGGGTCATGAGCTATCTTATTACCTTTCTTAAAATGTCAAATAAAATAAATTATTTTTCCAAATCTGATTTGTACTTGATTTGGTAGACCTTGCCTTTAAATGTAATACCCAAAATTATAAAACCATGTGAAAATTTTTTATTCTCAGTAACATGCTCTGCAAGGATTCATAGTGTAAAGAGAGACAGCTTTTCCACAAAAACTACTTAGTATAAAAGAATCTATAGCTACAGGTATAGCTATACTATCTGGGCAGCCACCTAATAGTTTTGATTCATATTAAGCCCGATGTAATTTAAACTCCCCAGGTCTTTTTCACATAAATTTATATTCAGATTTTCCCAAACTAATTGGTACAGATCCTATTACATCTCATCTTACTTTCAGCTGACCACTTCTTCAAGATGTTTTTGAATACTTATTCCATCATTAATTTAGTAAAGTTGTATCGAGTGCCTACTATTCATCAGGCATTGTGCTAAGCATCAAAAATACAAAAGTAAATAATACATGGTTCTTATCTCTGAATTTCTCAGAGTATAGCGAGAAAGGAAGTTGTAGAGCTGCAAACACATACTTAAAGTGCAATGTACTAAGAGCAATAATAGATGTAGGTACACAGTACAGTGAGAAGACAAGGCTACCTGGGGACCGAAGAGTCAAGGAAGTGTTCCTAAAAGAAGTAATGATTGAGCTAAGTTTTGAAAATTAAATGTATTTATCAAATGCACAAAGGGAAGAAAGGTATTACAAGTAGAGAAACATCATGTGAAAGACACTGAACTGTGAAACAGCACGGTTAATTAAAGGCATTATAAGTAGAGCATTATGTTTAGGGATGTGCAGCAGGAGATGATACTGAGATATAAACAAGGTTAGATCATGAAGGGCTTTGTTTTGTCATCTAAAAAATTGGAATTTGCGGTGATTGGAAGTCACTGAAAAATTTTAAGAAGTGGAATAATATGCTAAACACTCATTTTAAAAATTCGTTGACTAAGTTCCAAATCAGTGGTGGTGGCAGGTGGAAGAGAGTTTGGAGGTGCACAAGACTAAAGGGGTCTAACAAATTATTACAATTGTCTAAGCCAGACTGTACACAAATTTGAGAAATTTCAGCACATGAGTTGTAGTTAGAAGTCATGGGAGTAAGTGAGATTTTTCTAGAGAGAGTAATGAATATAAGAGTTGATCAAAGAAGAGAAGCTTGAGTAGAAAGAACCTAATGGATAGGCAGAGATATATGTATGCATGAGGGTAAGGGGAATTTCAGGAAGACGAGAGATTTATGCTGTCATATGACTCAGAGAGATCAAAGAAGCTGAGGACTAAAAAGTATCTTTAGGATTTGGAAATCAGAAGGCTGTTTATGACCTTTTATGCAGCGGTTTCAGACCAGACAGCAGCAGACAGAAAGGTGAACACAAGGTGAAACAGTATAGACAGTGAATCCAGACTATCCTTTGACACAGCTTGATGGTAACTAGAGTAGGATGTACAGATGAGAGAAGGTATTTTTTTCAGAAGATGGAAGTACCTTGAATATATTTATAACTTGGTGCAGAGAGAGGAAGTACAGAGTATGAAGTTGAAAATATTGGACGGGGTCAGTAACTGATGGATTATGAAATCAGAAATGGGAAGATCGATTCAAGAGCAAGAGTGGAAGGATTTTCTTGAATAGAAAAAGGGATGCCTAGCCTTCTAAGGCTGGATGGAGGGAATTATAGGGGCAGATATAGAGATAAGTTTGAAGGTGGAGGTGCTGAGATCATTTGTTGATCATGAGGAGCATGGGGTTAGGTGGGAGACTGAGAAACATAGAGAAGGCTGTGAATAATCTTGAACAGAATGTATGAGGTAGAAGATAAATTGTGGGGTTGTTTCAAGACTGAGGGTGTAGAAAGTGGAGGGGTAAGGATTTTAGGGAATTGAGTGTGCTGACCAGAAACTTAAAAAAAAAAAAAAAAAAACCCAAAAAAACCCAAGCCCATTGCCGTTGAGTCAATTCTGACTCATAGCAACCTTATAGGACACAGTACAGAGTAGAACTGCCCATAGAGTTTCCAAGGAGCGCCTGGTGGATTCGAACTGCCGACCCTTTGATTAGCAGCCATAGCATGTAACCACTACACCACCAGGCTGACTAGAGAATAGATCAAATGGTCCTCCAGGATGGAAGTGACATCATAAAATATCATTAGGTAGGGCCAAGAAAAAATTCCAATGGCATATCATTGGAGACCACCATTCAAATTAACATAAATCTGTTTTTTCCATAATTTTATTGATTTTAAGGCAGTAATTAATCTACATAACTATACTATTAGCCAGTATATATTGCTTCTCTTTACCCTTTTCAGATCATTTACTAAAAGCGAAATCTTTTTCTTTCTGATTTAATAAACCTATCAAAATTTTGGCTTTTTATAGTTTTCGTAAAATCATGCCAGCCCCTGGTGATTGCAATGGCTTTATTTGTTAAGTTGTCCTTGACTTTTTCTTATGGACCACAACAACTTCATTGATCTCTGGATCTACATCAATACACAGGAAATGTAATTAAATATATGTAAATTTGTTGTATTCGTATTTATAATTATAGTCACCTGTTCAATTTAGAAACACTTTTTCAATGATTTGTCATAAAAGTTTTACTTTATAAATAAGTTTACTGGCAGCAAGAAGCAGTCTAGTGTAGATATAATTTATATATTACTTTGGATAAGGGAGAACAGAAGCAAATTTGCTACAGAAACAGTGTCATTGCATAATGCCCCATTCTTTCTTTTCAGTAACATGTGTGCATTCTTTTGTACTAGAGATATTGCAGTGCTGAAGATGTATTTGAATCATTAGCTATGTATTATTAGAATTACTATTTGTTTCTATGTATGTATACGTATAAGATGCGACTATAAAATAATGCGTCTGTAGCTATCTACAAAATTCAATATTGCTAATTGGTTAGTCCTATTTTCAGTTTCAAAGAGAACAGGGCGTGACAGAACAGAACTAACAGACTATATGAAAAGTTTCTTGCAAGTTCAAAGGTTACTTAAGTTGGAAACTATCAGCCTTGTGGTGGAAGATATTGAGTAGCAAACGACACATAGTTTAAAATAAATTTTTCATGTGTTTTCTTATATTCTTCTTCCCAGATGTTTCTGTTGGCATTAACATGTGCATTTTTATCCAAAACACTGTCTGGATCTTACATGAATTCCATGCTTACACAAATAGAGAGACAATTCAACCTTTCGTCATCTCTAGTTGGATTTATTAATGGGAGCTTTGAGATTGGTAATGATTTATTTTTGCATTACTTCTTGTTGTATATTTTTGTGTTATCCAAGGAGCTCTTATGAATTTTATTCTCTTTATTTGCTGCTTCAGCCTATTGAATCTGACTGGGTTATATATTTTCTAAGATGAATTGGAGAGCCTGGCAAGCCTGGGGTATGCTTAGGCACACTGCATTTAAATATTACCCCCCAATGACACCTAAATATTGCTACATGTCCCACCACTGGCCTTTTTATTCTAGTGATTTCTTGGTTACCTAGCTTGAGTAGCAAAGTACTTAGAGTACTTATATTTAAAATCTATCACTTGATTATCCTAAGGGAAACTAAGGGCTCTCTTAGTATTTAGAAGTTATCATGGGAAACCTAATGGATCTGTTTTCCAAAAGAAAAAGTAAGTATTTTGCTGCTCCTGTTGTATCTGGAAGATTGACAATTCTCCTTTCTAAGTGCAAAGGAGAGACAAAACTACTTCCACATCCCCTGAATTTATTTCAGAAATAGGCTTAAGTGTGGCTCTAGGGAAGAATAAAGTCTACTCTTAGCATCTAATTTTTGTGGAAGATTCAGGAAGATGTTAGAATAGATGAGAGAAAATGAGGGCAAGATTTCTTCTGTAAACAAAGCTGCAGAGAAATATGAATGGCATCCCTTTCTGGTTTTATAATAGCTTCTCCTTCCTTCAAAGTGACAGTTGCCTTTAATATACGTATTTAACCAGGGCTGAAGAGAGGCAACGCTGTGAAACAGAGGAGACTTAATCTCATCTCTCAGTGTTCAGTCTCTCAGAGCTTACTCTGTACCACCTCTGTGCTAGATCCTGGTGATAGAGTTACACATGACACTTAGTTCCTGTCCTTGTGCAGACTCAACTACAGTTGAAAAACAAACAAATCAGTTGCCGTCAAGTTGAATCCATGGCGATCCCACGTGTGCCTGTGGCCAGAGTAGAACTGTGCTCCGTAGAATTTTTAATGGTTAATTTTTCTGAAGTACATTTTTGCAGAGGTACCTCTGGATGGACTCGAACCCCCAACCTTTCAGTTAGCAGCCGAGTGCATTAACGGTTTGAACCACTAAGGGACTCCCCACAATGTAAGGGAGGGCATAAATGCAAAATAATAACTTTAATGTAATGCAGTAAGTACAGTGACATAGGTATATACAAGGTCCTATAGGAATACAGAGGACAGGTCGCACCACCACTTAGGGAAGACCGAGTCTTGAAGGATGAGTAAAAATTTTCTAGATGAAGATAGAGGTTAAGTGAAAGTAATTCTAACAGAAGAAGCATAAAGAAGGAATCGTAAGGGTGAGGCAGTGTAGCATGTGTGGCGGACAACATTCAGCCCAGTATTATCGCCTGGCAAAGCCTGTGGAGGAAATTATTAGGATATGAGCCTGGAGAAATGGGCAAGGGTGAGAAATGGGCCGTGGAAAGCCTTGTGCCCTTGCTGTGGAGTTTACCACTTATCTTATAGGCGAAGGAGCATTACTAAGGGTTTGGCAGGAGTTATTAATCTCTCTGTGCCAAGGACCCCTTTGGCAACGTGGTGCCATGTGATCTCAGAGTAATATTTTTAATTGCATAAAACAAAAATCATAGGAGTGCAAAGGAAGCCAATGATAGGGAAATAAAGAAACCCACTGTGGTTGAGTTGACTCCAACTCATGGAGACCCCATATGTTACAGAGTAGAACTGCTCCATGGTTTTCTTGTCTGTAATCTTTATGGAAGCAGATCTTTAGGCCTTTTCTTCCGCAGTGTGGCTAGATGGGTTCAAACTGCCAATCTTTCAGTTACCAGCCAAGCACAAACCATTTACACCACCCAGGGACCTTTCCCCAAGGCTAGATAATCACAAGTAGAACCATTAAAATTGCCTAGCCACCATTCTTCAGTCCCTTTCACTGGCTTCTCTTATTCTGCCCTCCTTAATTGTTGGTGTTCTGCAGAGATCTGTTTATGCATCTGTCTATACCGCTAAACAGAGCCCTACTTCAGGTCAGGGGTCAAGTCTTACTTATTTTCTTATGCATTCCTAGCACCCTTCCCAGTATTTGAGATAGTTGTCATACAATAAATGCTAGGTAGTAAGTGATGGGTGGGGGTGTTAATTAAGACTTTGTTCATACTTACTGAAATGAGCATTCTCTATTTTTTTCCCCAGGAAATCTTGTGTTGATTGTATTTGTGAGTTATTTTGGAACCAAACTGCATAGACCTATAACGATTGGAGTCGGATGTGTGATAATGGGCTTAGGGTGTTTCTTACAATCGCTACCTCATTTCCTCATGGATCGGTAAGTATTCCAGTCTCTGATGACTTCTTAGGTTCAACTTTCGACTTCAGGAAATGAAACTTGGATTTTTCTTTCAAGCAACTATGCTTTCTGAAAGCACAGAGCACTGTAGTGGAAAGTGGAAAACGTGGATTCTGCTCCACCACTCTGTTTCATGTTCTTGGCTGCCTCACTTCCATTTGTATGGTAACATTTTGCTAACTTATGAAATAGAAATTTGGGCCACCTCTTTTATGAGATTAAGCCTGATGAAAAGATTCTTAGAACCTGCCAATATTTGGGATTACTCCCTTTTCGGGACCACTTAGACACTTTTAATTACAATGAGGGGTGCCTGGGTAGTGTAAACAGTTTGGCATTCAGCTGCTAACCACAAGTTTGGGGGTTGAGTCTGCCTAGAGGCACCAGAGAAGAAAGGACTGGCAATCTACTTCTGAAAAATCAGCCATTGAAAACCCTATGGAGCACAGTTCTACTCTGATACATATGGGGTCACCATGAGTCAGAACTGACTCAACAGTAATTTTTTAAAAATTACAATGAGTTTCTGTTTAATTGTAGGACACCAAGACACAGGAACAGTCTGAAAGTTATTATTATTTTAATTTTTATCAAAGTAACATCTGTGCTATCAAACTGAAAAACCCTTTACCGTTGAGTCAATTCCGACTCATAACGACCCTATAAGACAGAGAAGAACTACTGGGCAGAACGGAACTGCCCCATAGGATTTCCAAGAAGTGGCTGGTAGATTGGAACAGCTGACCTTTCGGTTAGCAGCTGAAAGCTTAACCACTGTGCCACCAGGTTTCTGTGCTAGGTGCCTTAAATTTGGACGTTTGGAAAAGTTACTAGTATGATTTCTCTGATGATATTTCTCCTCCTCTTATCCCCTCCATTGTTTCTATTTTCTATTTCTAGAACTTTTACTACTTAAATATTGAACATCCTGGATTAAGCTTACGTTTTTCTCATCTTTGCTCTTCAATTTTCTGTCTCTTTGTCTTCTTGTTACGTTCTGGGAGATTTCTTCAACTTTTTCTTCCAAATCTTCTAATGAATTCTTAACTTATACTATCATATTTTTAATTTTCAAGAATTCTTTTGTTCTTTGAACGTCTATTTTTAAGAAACATGTTGTTCCTCCTTCAAGAAGGCAATGTCCTCACAACCAAACAACTCATAGGATTTGGTTCCTTGGTTTATAGACTTAGGGTCATAGTTTCATGGAACATCCCAATTAATTGGCCTAGTAATGTGTTTGGTGCTTCTGTTCTACCTCTTGGTTCATTGTGTGGTGTCTGGGGTCTTAAAAGCTTGCAAGTGGCCATCCAAGGCACAGAAATTGGTCTCTATTCATCTGGAGCAACAGAGGAAGAAGGAGAGACAAGAATAGAAGGAGGATATGGAATGTGGTTAATCACCTCCATGAACAACTGCCTCCTTTGCCATGAGAGCCGAAGAGCTGGATGGTGCCCAGTTACCATTACTGAACATTTTGCTAAAAGATTCTATAGAAGGATATTGATCAAAAGGGGGGAAAATGCTGCACATAATTTCAAATTATAATGGACTATAGACTTTCTGGAGCCACGGAGGGTGGATGAACCCTGAAGCTGTTGCCCTGAGATAATCTTTAAACCTTAAACCAAAAATATCCTGTGAAGTCGTCTTAAAACTGAGTAATAGCTTAGTTTAACTGGTAAAAAAAAAAGTCTGCCTTGAGACCTATCTATATAGGATCAAATTGACAACAGCAACTCGAAAGATGAGATAGGAAGCTTAGGGGGCAGAGAGTTTATGCTAATGAGGGAGGAACAACTTAGAAAAGGAACACAACTAGAATGATTATGAGAATGGTTGCACAATTTGAATAATATAATCAACGTCACTAACTTGTACATGTAGAAACTGTTGAATTGGTATATATTTTGCAGTGTATATTCTCAACAACAACAAATTTTTTTTAAAAAAAGAATGCACTGTCTTCTCTCATCTAATTTTTCTTCAGCTGTCCTCATTGTCTCTGTCTCTTGCAAGTGTACAGTTTTGTTTTTGTTTTTTATCTCTGCCTTTAATGTAAAAGGCTTCCCTCAAATATTTGGTGGTTCTTAAGTGTTCATATTTAAGAGAGAAAAATGATAACAATAACAACAAAAAGCTGATTGGAACTTCTGCTTACATGTGTAGGACTTGGTAAATGGAAGACTTCTTTGTCAGATGATTTCTCAGGTACTGGCTGTTGTTCAGAAAACTACAACTGCTCATCACTTGTCAGTTTTCCTAGAGAGGGAGTCTTCAATCTGTTGCCTTGGAGGCAAAAGCTTGGCTACTGGCTACATTGTTGTTAGTTGACGTGGAGTCGGCTCTGACTCATGGGGACCTTATGGATAACAGAACAAAACATTGCTCTGTCCTGCACCATCTTCATCCTAGGAGACTCATCTTCCAGCACTGTATCAGACAACAGTTGGCTGTGATCCACAGCATTTTCATTGTCTAATTTTTGGAATTAAATCTTCAGGCCTTTCTTCCTAGTCTGTCTTCCTAGTCTGTCTGGAAGCTCCACTGAAACCTGTCCACCATGGGTGACGCTGCTGTATTTGAAACACTGGTGGCATAGCTTCCAGCATCATAGCAGCATGCACGCAAGCCATCCCAGTATGACAAACTGACAGACTATCCAGATACAGGTGCAAATCTTACTTTTCAGTATGTAGTTTTGGATTTTTTTTTTAATTTCTTTTTTTTGTTAATCTTTCCATGTTTCGCTGAGCCTCTCTATCCTCAGATGTGCCTCTTCAGATACTCTATGGTGGATGGCGATTTTCAGCTGGAATAGGGGAGGGTATCTCTGGGTGTCTAACTGTCCTTTATACACACTTTAAATGAAACTTTCTGTTTTTTAAAACTCTTTTTTAGAAGTATTTTGTATCTCCAATTCCTGAAAATCTCTAGGGATGTGTGGTATACTTTAGGTTGTGCCCCTGCAGGCACTTACTTAGGGATGTGTTTTCTCATATCTGCCATTTCAGTGATCATTCACTAATCTGCTTTCCAGTTTTCCAAATGTTGTTAAACTCTCTCTTATTGTCACACCTCCTCTTTTCCTTATCTTTGTGGAATCATGTCTTTTCTATTTATTGTCATTTTATTGGTATTTTGGGAATGAATAGACTTTGAATGGGTTGTTTGGTTTTGTTAAATGAAAAAACATATATTTTATCTTCTCAGGGATTCCTGAAGGGATCAGAAGTTTCCAGGAAAGGAGTTTTTGTTGTTGTTAGTTGCTGTCAGGTGACCTTATGTATAACAGAATGAAATGTTGTCTGGTCCTATGCCATATCCACGATCTTTGATATGTTTGAGCTCATTGTTGAGGTTATTGTGTTAATCCATCTCATTGAGAATTTCTCTTGTTTTCTCTAACCCTTTACCAAATATGATGTTCTTTTCTAGTGATTGGACTTTTCCTGATGATGTGTCCCAAGTGAGCAAGATGAAGTCTCGCCACCTTTGCTTCTGAGGAGTATTCTAGTTGTATTTCTTTCCTATCCTATCCAAGACCATGTCAAGCAACATTTAGCAATTATTTACATTTCTTCTTCCCCTCTGCCAAAGGTGTATTTTGTTTTTGTTTGAAGCCAGCACACCTCACAGGTGTGGAGACAGAAACCTTTGTCCTCAGCTTACAGTTACACTCTGGGCATGACAGGCAATTATTCTAAAGGGAAGGTATTCTGGTCCATTTTATTATATCTCATAACACAGAAATTAGGACAGTTAGGAACAGCTAAGCATAACAGTCTTTAGCTCATCTGGAACTCAAAAGAGCATAGTTTCTTATGTCTTTCTCTTATCTAATAGAAATATATAAAGCGATTCAGCATAATTTCAAACAAAGAAAGTCTTAGCTCGACATGTTTTCTTCCCTTGTTGCAGCCTATAACTTACTTTCTGGAAAACAACATGTAACTCTTATGGTAATTTGTGTAAGTAAAATGGTCACAGTCTCTTACCCATATTGTTCTTAGGAGGGAAGAAAAAGTCATCGCATTTTGCTGTCAGGATATTTGAGATTCTCCTAAGGCTTCTCATAATAATGGGTAAATATTTCATTTTCTTTAGGAATCAAGGAACACAAGAAGGAATTATTGTTTGAATTCTCAGAAAGTGGTAGTGTATTTCTTACAAGCAAACCTCAGAGAATCCAAAGTTGGAGACTTGTTTTCTTGTTTTTCCTCCAAAGGCTTTATCTTCTTAATTACACTTTGTTGAGTCTATTATTTTTCTATGTTTTCTCCTTTATCCCACATGAATCACTTCCAGGAAATGATCACCTAAAAAATCACGGAAGGATGATGTCAGGTAACCTAAAAGGTTACCACATGCAGATAATTAAAAGCTAATTGTAAAGGAACTTTATATTTACAGTGAGTGACAAGTTCTTTTTGAGGTTAATAATTTATGATAATTAGGGTATCAAAGATGAAAGATATCTTCTTTCCTGGATTTGGATGTTGCATCTTAAGTGAAGCAGGAGTTAATAATCTGGACAATGTTCCCACTGTCCTCATTAGCTCCTTAACATAAATATGTTTTCCCTGTGTTCATACAGATATGAGTATGAATCTACAGTTTCAGCTTCAGGCAACTTGTCCTCAAACAGTTTCTTGTGTGTGGAAAACGGAACCCAGATTTTCAGACCAACAGAAGATCCATCAGGTTGTCTACTTTATTTTATTTTATTTTTTTTGCTTTTTGTTCAGTAAATTTGTAACTGAACACTTTCTGCTGAGAGGCTTGGAATTTTGGAGGGGATCAAGAAAGCGGCTAATACAGAGCGTTATTTTTCTTATCTTTGAATGTATTTATTAAGATTGCCTTATGCATTCCATAGTATAATGAATAAATGAGTCAAAGACATCCAACCAAGGGCCATTGCAGAGTCAATCCCACAGGAAAAAATGGCTTTGGATCACGCTATTATGTAAATAGGAAATAGAGATAGAAACAGTTCAAAAGATTTAGATTATATTACTCACCTTGCATAGCAAGGAAAGTAGGCAAGTATATGCTGTGAAACCAAAACCTAACCCACTGCCTTTGAGCAGATTCCGACTCATAGTGAGCCTATCGGACAGAGTAGAACTGCCCATAGGTTTCCAGGGCTGTAAATCTCTACGGAAGCAGACTGCCAAATCTTTCTCCCTCGGAGTCTCTGGTGGTTTCAAACCGCAGACCTTGCCGTTAGCAGTCCAGGCTTTAACCACTTTGCCACCAGGGCTCCTTAGTAGAGGATTAGTGATACTTAATTCTAAGATTTTTGTAAATATTTTACCGTTCTTATGCAAATATTTACAAAAAACTCAGAATTAAGTATCAGTAAAGGATTAGTGATGCTTAATTCCAAGTTTTTCAGTAAGTATTTTACCTATCTTACGCAAATATTTACAAAAAACTTAGAATTAAGTATCAGTAAAGAATTAGTGGAGCCCTTGTGACCTATTGGTTAAGAGTTTGTCAGCTAAGCAAAAGATCAGCAGTTCAAATCCACCAGCCGCTCTTTGGAAACCTTAGGGGGCGGTTCTACCCTGTCCAATACAGTTGCTATGAGTTGGAATCAACTGGACGGCAATGGATTTATTGTGTGTGTGTGTGTGTGTGTCTTTTGGTTATAGAGTTAATGATACTTGATTTTAAGATTTTTGTAAATATTTCACCATTCCTGTGTGACCATGGCACCTTGTAAATGATTTACATTCCTCTGCCAGGAATGAATCATTGGACTGTCCCTATTACATTTGCTGATAGAGTACTTAAGAGTGTGCAAGTATAAATTGTGTGCGAACCATTTCCCACAGGGCCGGGAAAAATGACTCTACAGATCTCTTTCCAATTCAGTGTTTAGTGACATAATGTAATTCTTTACTGAGGAGCCCTGGTGGTGCAGTGGTTAGCACTCAGTTGCTAACGGAAAGATTAGCAATTGGAACCCACCAGCTCCAGGGAGAAGGATGTGGCAGTCTGCTTCCTTAAGAATTTACAGCCTTGAAAACCCTACGGGGCAGTTCTACTCTGTCCTATAGAGTCGCTATGAGTTGGAATCGACTTTATGGCAAAAGTTTTTTTTTTAAATCTTTTACAGTGAAAACACAGAATAACGTATTTTTTTTTTAATGCAGAGTGTCTGAAAGAAGTTAAATCGTTAATGTGGGTGTATGTACTAGTAGGAAATATTATACGTGGAATTGGTGAAACTCCCATTATGCCTTTGGGCATTTCCTATATAGAAGATTTTGCCAGGTCTGAAAACTCTCCTTTATACATAGGTAAGTTTAAAAATCAGTTCTGGTACTTTTCCCCTTTTCACTTTTCGGGAGAGTCAATGCATAAGGAAGTCATAATAGAAGCTAAGAGAGGTATCAGTAATATTGAGGGAGTAGCCAGAAGGAGTTTCAAGTTGGAGATGTGGGAGCAGAGCTTTTCCGAGGAATTGTGCCACACGACGTTAATCATTATAGGGTATTGCTTAAGAATTCCACTAAAAAAGTGACTGTGTAAGACACAAAAGGACATAAGAATCGTGAAACATTTACAAAACACTTAGAATTAAACATCAGTAAAAGATGAATGTTACTTCATGTGAAGTTTTTTGTAAATATTTCACCATTCTTAGACAAATATTTACAAAAACTTAGAATTATCAGTAAAGGATTGCTCTATATTGTGGCTTAGTCAACAGCATGATCGCAGCCTATGCTGTTATAGCAAATCTCTACCTGAGACCCAGCATAACAGAGAATTCAAAGGCTTAGAGAAAATGGCTTTGAAATATGAGGCTTCCTTTTCAACATTTACAGAAACAAACATTACTTTATATGTACATCAAACTTAATTTTATTATAATTTGAATATCTAAGATAAAACTACTTAAGGCAAAAATAATTCAATCATAAGACTCTTTATAGAACCAGAACTCTGATGTGGGTATATATAACTATACTGTAAGTTTATATTTTCCTTTATTTTTAGGGATCGTAGAAACTGGAGCTATTATTGGTCCTTTGATTGGGCTTTTGTTAGCATCGTTCTGTGCCAATGTTTATGTTGACACCGGATCTGTGAACACAGGTAATTCAGTAAAATCAATTCATCCAGTGTCTAAACGACACAGAACATCTTCAGGTATATGACCACAGCTAATCGTTGCCTTACTTGACACTCAGATTGTCTCTACTTTACAGATGAACAAAATGACGTTGAGGAGGTTAAGTAACTTTTCAGATGCTTCAGCTCAGTGAACAGGAGAGCAAAATAAAATGCCCACCTCCTGACTCAAAATCCAGTGCTTTTTCTGGAACTATAATCCTTGTTTTCAAAAGATTTAAGCTTGTTGATTTGAGTTTCTTTTAATCAAGCAATCATTTGTGGGTAATGAAATAGACCTTTTAATTATTTAATGTCTAGCTATTTATAAATTTCTTACATGAAAGGGCAAATAGATTAATTTATTGCCAGACTTGGGTGCTTTTGTAACACCACAAGATATGTTTCCTGAATATCTAAATTATATACGAATTTGATACTGGGATAGAACCTGAGAATTCTACTTTTAATAATTTTCTATAATTCATATAGGAAAAAAATGACCTAAGCTAATAAAAATGTGTATGTTTCTTTACAGATAATCTAACCATAACTCCCACTGACACTCGTTGGGTTGGTGCATGGTGGTTTGGCTTTTTGATTTGTGCAGGAGTGAATGTGTTCACTGCCATTCCTTTCTTCTTTTTGCCCAAAACACTTCCAAAGAAAGGACTAAAGGGCAGTGTTGACATCGTTAAAATTGACAAGGAGGAGAAACATAAAGATGAGGTCAAGAAGGAAAAGGATGGAATCACTAAAGGCAAATATAAAGATTTTAAATACTATATAATTTATTTTTTATTTTATGCAAATGTGCCTGTATTTCAGTCTAACACTGTAATATGCAATGGTGTGCAATAACAATTAGATATTAACAGTGTTATAAACAGTCAATAATTTTTAACTAGTCTGATTCTTCCTGTACTGCTCATCAGAAATAAGCTATATAATTTGGAAGTTGAAAAATCTCAGATCAGCCTTTATATAAATTTTTCTGTCAACCTAGGCATGCAATAAACATGTTTATTTTGGGCCCATGTGCCTTAAAAATTAAATTTTACAGAGAATTTAGGTGTAATTAGAAATAATTTAGAATGTCAAATTAAGAACAAAAAGAGGAAAAACATATATGCTGATCCCAGGAGGTAGCATAGTTCTGTAACCAAAATGTTAATTTAGCTGAGAGCTTGCTGGAATTTAACATAGAAAAAGAAAGCGTGATAGGCCACATAAATCTCTATATGTGATAGAAGGAAGAATAATAATTCTTTAAGAGAAAACTCTTTCCCAACTAACAGACTGTAAAAGATAGAAATTATCATAGGAGATATGATACAGTTAATACTGAACTGCATAGTGGTTTTCTGGAGCCCTGGTGGTGCAGTGGTTAAGAGCTCAGGCTACTAATCAAGAAGTTGGCAGTTCAAATCCACCAGCCACTCCCTGGAAGCCCTATGGGGCAGTTCTACTCTGTCCCATAGGGTCCCCATGAGTCAGCATTGACTCGATGGCAATGGGTTTGGTTTTTGGTTTGTTTAGTGGCTTTCTAGCAAATTTAGGTATACATTTCATTTAACAGGTTTTTTGTTTTGTTTTGCTTGTACAGCTCTTCAATAAAAGCTCAAAGCATAATGCACAGAAGATGTCTCTATGGAAAGCTAAGCTAAGGTGGTCCAAGTATTTTGTGTTCCAGAGCACTGATTCTCAAACATGGCAGTGTATTGGAATGACCCTGGAACTATTTTAAAAAATACTGATGCTGGGAGCTTCTGTACTATTTCCAGGAGATTCTGATATATTAGTTTAGGGTGTGGCCTAGGCATTGGATTTTTTTTTAAAGAGTAATTTTTAAAGTGATGGGAAAGGGCTTGGTTTCCTCACCTGTAAAATGGGGATAATAATAGTACTTATTATTATAGGGTTGTTGTGTAAAGATTAAAAGAGATTCTGGTACATATTACTACTATTACTCATGCTATTATTATCCTTAAATATGAATTCTGCTGCTAGAAATCATTTCTTTGCATTATGCTGTGATTCCTCTTCCTCCAAAGTTTTATTTATTGATAAGTTGTTCCAAAAGGATTTCAGGCAGTTTATTAAGCAGATCAGGGTAATATAAAACAAGGAAATTAAGACAGAAAGCATGAAGATAGGAAAAGTAAAAAGAAACAGAAAGTGAGAATTTGACCCATAATGGTGGCAGCGTGGCTTTGCGCACTTACTCGAGATCTGCCACAAATTTGCTTCTGAACTTGCTTTTAGTCCACACTCTGAATGAAAATTATAGGTTGAAACACTCACATTGTCCTTAATATGTACCAGTTGAATCCATATCTCTAGGGGTGAGACCTGGGCATCGCTATTTTTTAAAACATCTCCAAGTGCTTCGAATATACATCCAGTTGAGAACCTTTAGCAGATACAAGAAAGCTGTTGTTCTGAAGAAGCAGAAAAATTTCTGGCACTTGAGAAAAATTGATTCTGACATATATCATCATTTTAAATGTTCAAGAACTCAATATCAATATTTGAGTGTGAACTTGTTTTTCAAATTGATTTCTTTCCAAACTTTATAGGGCAGCATGGGATATGTTCTCCTTCTAGGTGATCTCTAAAGAAGACAGGTTACTAATAGAAGGGAAGAGAGAAAGATAAAAAGGAAATGGTGTGGGCACAGACAGTATTTTGGCCTTTTAATAATTTTGCCTTAAGACGAAATAGTAATTTAATGAAGTCAAAACTATTGTGTTCTGATCCCTACTTAATCAACTGCATCACTGACTTGCAGAAGCTACCAAAACAACCGTATAACTTTAGCTGTCAAGGGGTAAAAATAATTAACAAACAAACGTATGTTACAAAACTGAACAACATAATTTTTTTGTGGGGTGGGGGAAGATTGATGTTTCAGAAAAAGCCAATCACAAAGCCATATTTATTTACACTGATTGTTCTTCCATTTCAGATTTTTTACCGTTTATAAAAAGTCTTTTCTTCAATCCAGTTTACGTGCTTTTCATACTTATAAGTGTGCTACAGTTCAATGCATTTGTTAATATGGTCTCCTTCATGCCTAAATATGTGGAACAGCAATATGGAAAATCATCTTCAGATGCTATCTTTCTAATTGGTAGGTGCATTATTAGCCTGATCTTTTTCGTGATGTATTGAATAGTGTGATGATGGGTCTAGGAACCTCTTAAACTAAAGTCTCTTAGGGTGCTTCTGGCTTTAGTATAGTTTCCCCTTCTTGTCTCCAGAGGAATCAAGGAAGTGTGGGAAAGGGAAGAGACCAGGAATACCCTCTTTGGTAAGAACACAGAATCATAATATTTGTGGAGATCTTGGAGATGAAAAATTAGATAACATTTTCAGACAGGCATTCTATTTGTTTAAATAAGGAAGGCTGAGTTAATGCATTAGGATTCTGCGTTTTACTCCCAGACTTGACTATTTTGGCTCCAATCCATGGATTCTCGTTTTCCTCCTAACTTAGTTCCCTGTTTCCCCTGGTGGCTGTTAAGTGTCTCTGCAGCCACATAAATTCTGCTCTTCCTGGGACCACACTAACTCCGATCCCGTAGTTTTATCACATCTTGAGTTTTTGCCTGGGACTTTTTTTTTTTTAACTGTTTTGAAAAGCGAACTTCCCAGATTCTGTATCCAAATCACTTAGCAAAAAAATCCGAAACCAAACCCGTTGCTGTCGAGTCGATTCTGACTCATAGCGACCCTATAGAACAGAGTACTTGTTAAAGGTCCATATTCCTGGGGTCCAGCTCAGATATTCTAAATCAGATTCTTTGGTGTGAAGCTCTGGAATGGATTTTTAACAAGCTTTCCCAAGAATGCAACCTAGTGAGAAAACCGTGGGCTTGAAAAAAATACAACCCAGGCTTGTCTTTTGCCTTTCCTTTTCTTTTCTTGGAGGAGCTGGAGAGGGGAGAGTGCTGGTCCCTAGCAGTAAGACATGAAGTGTGAATACACCTAACAAGCACAGGCTTAGCCAAGTGACCTTTATGATACCTTAGGAGTCCCTGGGTGGTGCAAACATTCAACATGCTTGGCTGTTAAACTGAAAGGTTGGAGGTTGAAGTCCACCCAGAGGTGCCTAGGAAGAAATTTCTGCTGACCTACTTCTGAAAGAATTAGACAATGAAAACCCGATGGAGCATAGTTCTATTCTGACACACATGGGGTCACAGTGAATTGGAATAGACTCAACAGTAACTGGTATTGGTACCTCGGACTGAGTCAGATTCTTAACAACCAGAGTAGGAATAAAAAAATGCAAAACCACATACCAATAGATACATAAAATCCCACCCCACAGAATGGAAAGCAGTAAATTACTGGTTTATGTTGACTCTTCTTTCCTACCTGAATCCTAAGAAAAGAAATATTGATGAAGATCCCTGCCTATAAGGAATTTACAACCTACTGCAATTATAGTATACTTTTCAAAATGCACCTTGACTTTATGGGTGTACACATGTAAAGAGCTGTAACATGTAACCAATGGGTATAGAATTAAATCAGCCTTCTTCACTGTGAGTTGGACTTCCATAATTTCTTATGTAAGACATATTAGATAAAAGTGATAGAATATTTGTTCTGTTGTTAAGTCATTTTGTAAATATTTTTCTTGCATTTACAGGTATTTATAATTTACCTCCAATATGCATTGGATATGTTGTTGGTGGGTTAATTATGAAGAAATTCAAGATTACTGTCAAACAAGCTGCCCACATAGGATGTTGGTTATCTTTAGTTGAATACCTTCTCCATTTTTTTTGTTTTTTTATAATCTGTGATAATTCTTCAGTTGCTGGCCTAACTGCATCTTACGAAGGGTATGTTATTTTCCAATTAAGTTCATACCCTTTCAGGAACAGTTTGTAGCATATATGTGCATGATGTATTAATTCATTTCATGTATCATTTATATAGTTACATCTAAAGTGTTGAGTAATTTTAGATTTTGTATTTTGAGAATTATTTGGGTTTATAGAAAGGCTTATATAATGAAACTAATTCGAACAATTCATTTGAAGGCCATATTTAGTTAATCACGTAATCAGTTAAAATGAAACACAGGGCATCCTAAAATTTTCTCTATAAAATTACTGAGGAATGTAAGATTGGAAGAATTTCAAACATAAAATTATAAAGTAATTTCATATACATCATCTGATTTGAGTCTTGTAATCTCTAAGACAGCTATTATTATTTCCATTTTACAAATAAATTGAGATTCAGAAGGATTAAATGACAAAGGGAGTTCATGGCAAACCTCTTTAGCCATGTCTAGATAGAAACCGAGAATTTAAAATTGAGAAGAATCTTAAAGATTGTCTGGTTGAATCATCTCCAATTATCCTGATGCCTAGAGAGATGATGTTACTTGTATATAACCACACGGTCACCTAGTCACAGAGTTAGGACTTGAATCCAGTTTCTAGCCTTCCATGCTAGTGCTCTTCAAAATCATGTTACACTGAGCATAAGAAAATTTCCTTTTGCTGGGCAATTTTTGTACTAAAAGAATGTATTTGTTTACTCACATAACTGTATTTCTGGAACTAAATGTATTATCTATATTATAAGTAGAACTTGCAGATTTTGATCTTCCTGGCAGCCCTTCAGTTTGACATTGCTGTTATAAAATACAACAGACTTGTTACTTTCCACCCTATGGATCAACTCAGAGATTAGGTCAAATTAATTTTTGAGTTCTGATAGTACCTAGGAAAATGCCTATCATACGGTAGATATTCAGTTAATGCTTATTTATCAATTCTTTGTTTATTTGAAATAAATCACTGAAAAAGTCTCTGCGTTGACACTGAGGCAGCTATCTTTTAAGCAAGAGCTACAATACCCTACAAATGATGGTTGGAAACATTTGATCTAGAAATACGCAGGACCCAAGGAAGCCAAATGGATCTGATTAGTCACTTCTATGTATAACTGGGTCTTTAGGAGTCAGTTGATAATGGGAAAAAACTTTTCAATCAAAGATTAACTTCTCTGATTAATCTTTGTAACAACTTGAAGACACTAATTTTATTATTGTCATTTTATGGGTGAGAAAATGGATGTCAGAGAGACCAAGTCACTTCCCTAAGATCACAGAGCTCACAAGTAGTAGAACAGGAATAAAAATACCTTGGTCAGACCCAAAGGTGACAATTCTCTGACTCTGCCTTGTTGCTTTTTTATATCCTCTTCCTTGTCTTTGCCAATCTGGTCACCCTCAATCTCTAGGGCTAGAGGAGAGCTGATAGCAGAGCACTATCCTTCTAGCTTGTGGTACCTTCAATAGTCAGGGCCTGGGATAAATGCATTCTCACCAACAAAGAGGCCGTACAATTTCAGAGTAAAAACTACGACTAAAATCACACTTTATCCTCAATATTCTATTGCAAATAAAGTGTTTGATGGACTTCAAAGCCATATATTTGACCCAACAAGCCCTAGCACCACTTTGCACAAACCTGGCCCTCCTTACAGTCTCTGGCCTGGTGCTAACTCTGTAGTACCTCCTACTTCTTTTTCCTTCCTGAATATAACCCCAGGGCTCCTTTGAAGGAGAAAGTAGTACAAGTTTAAAATAGTAAAAGTCAAAGTTTAGGAATCCATGATTCAGTGTTAGAAATGTTTTATCAGATTTCTCTTTCTGTGATGTGGGAGGAGAATGGAATGGAATTGAGACGAAAGGAAGAAAAAGAAAATGCTTTATAATCTTTCAATATCCATGGCATCATTTTAAATTATTTCAGAATGCAGCATGATTTATATGGGGGAAATACTATCATTGCTGACTGCAACATGGACTGCAACTGCCCAGCTAAAATTTGGGACCCTGTTTGTGGAGACAATGGTTTGTCATACATGTCAGCTTGTCTTGCTGGTTGTGAGAAATCCATCGGATCAGGAATAAATATGGTAACAGCCTATAGGCCTTTTTTTACAGAACTTTTATTTGGGGCACTTGACGGATAGCTCTCAGATATGAACTGGGCCTGCATAGAGTAAAAGTAAAATTAAAATCGTTCCTCAAGACCAAATTACTGTTTTTTTTTTTGTGGAAAAAAATCCGTTATTTTCTACACACTCACTTGATTTACCTTTTATTTCCTAGATCTTATTTAAAACCTTCATAGTTCTGAATACTGATATGTAATTTCAAAACATTTGAGATTATTCAGATAACTTGGGTTAAAAATACTCTCATTTGAAAAATTTTGATCATTGAAATAAAGTTAGCAGTTTTGACCTCATTTATTTTTGTTCTTTCTTTCTGTGCATAAGTATTCACGTACTTTCTGTGTTTTTCCCAGTATGACAGATTTCAAGAAGATCAAATTAGGCATGTTTTCTTGCCTCAAAAATGTCACAGTACTTAAAATGTTGGCCGGTGTTCAAAGTAAAATATAAATTCTAATATTTATTAAAAGCTGGAAACATTTCACAATTCAAAAAGGATTGAATTTATTGTTCTTAAAATAAACTATATTTTATGAAGCAAAACTTTATTTTTAAACGTCTAAATATTTAGTTGAAAACTTCTAGAGCATCTTTTGTTTGTCACCCTTATTGTTGTGGCAAAATAGCTTGTGTGCTTTTTTTTTTTTTTTTTTTTAATGTGCCTTTAGGAAAGCTGAGCTATTGCAAATTTACTTCAAATATTTAGAAACAAAGTATTTTTTTCTCAAGCTAGTCTTCAATATCATATTTTATGATGTAATCCTGAGAGACACCATAAAGGAGATGGGATAAAGGATATAAACACTCTCCATCTTGAACCAACTGGCTATGTAGAAAATATTTGAAATTTGCATTCAAGAGTTTTTCTTCTTTAAATGGGATTATATGTTATTTTTTGACAGGTGTTCCAAAATTGTAGCTGCATTCAACCATCAGTAAATTCATCTGCAGTTCTTGGGCTGTGTGACAAAGGACATGACTGTGACATGATGCTCCAGTACTTTTTAATACTGTCAACTATGAGCAGTTTCATTTATTCTTTAGCTGCCATACCTGGATATATGGTTCTCTTGAGGTAAAAGATTTACTTTCGTTTTTGTGTTAGATAACTTTCTGGTCACTTATTAAGGTGAGTTTTTCTAATAAAGCCGGTTGGAGCCCATGATGTCTTAAGAATTCAGATCTCTACTATACATTTATTAAGGATTTTGCTGACTGACTTACCATACTGCTTAAGAACCAAACCCATTGCTGTTGAGTCAATTCTGACTCATAGCGACACTATAGGACATAGCAGAGCTACCCCATAGGGTTTCCAAGGCTGTAATCTGTGGAAGCAGACTGCCACATCTTTCTCCTGTGAAAGGCTGGTGGGTTTGAATCTCTGACCTTTTTGGTTAGCAGATTAGAGCTTAACCAGTGTGCCACCAGGACTCCTTACTTAAGACACTGTCATTTTTTTCTTTTTAAATTGTGCTTTAGTGAAAGTTTACAGCTCAAGTTAGTTTCTCATTCAAAAATTTATACACATATTGTTTTGTGACATCGGTTGTAATTCCTTCAATGTGACAGCACTCTCCTCCTTTCCATCCCGGGTTCCCCGTGTCGATTCGTCCAGTTTTCCTGCCCCTACCTGCCTTCTTGTCTTGCCTCTGGGCAGGAGTTGACCATTTGGTCTCGTGTATTTTATTGAACTAAGATGAACTAAGAAGCACATTCCTCACGTGTGGTATTGTTTGTCTTATAGGCCTGTCTAATCTTTTGTCTGAAAAGTGGGCTTCAGGAGTGGCTTCTGTTCTGCGTTAGCAGGGTGTCCAGGGGCCATAGTTTCAAGGGTTTCCCCAGTCTCTGTCAGACTAGTAAATCCAGTTGGTCTTTTTTTTTTTTTTTTTTTGTGAATTGGAATTTTGTTCTACATTTTTATCCTGCTTTGTCCGGAACTCTCTATCGTGATCCCTGTCAGAGCAGTCGGTGGTGGTAGCCAAGCACCATCTAGGCATAGGCTGATAGAGGCTGTTCATATGGTCCTTTAGTCCTTTGGGCTAATATTTTCCTTGTGCCTTTTGTTTTCTTCTTACTAACTGTTAATTATCATCATTTCTGTTCAAGTAAATTGTTTCACTATCTCCAAAGCTAACAACACACGTTGAGTTTTATAAAATTTTAAATTTAGCAATATATTTCTTTGTTGACATTTTACTCCCCATCTTTCCTTTCTTATTTCTTAGAGCTAAATGAGTGCACCTCTCATTGTTTAATGCAAGAAGGGTAAGACCATATGAAATGGCCATTTCGATAGGTTGGTTGACTATCAGCTATTTTTTACTGTTCAACTTATAGGACAGCGGAGTGTAAAGCTACCAGAAGCCCCATTCACCAGTTACTATCTACAAGACATTAGGCAGGTCACTTGATCTTTCTGAGTTCCATTTCTTCTTAAATAAAAAATGAGGGTAATAATAAATGCTCAACTCTCTTACAAACCTATGTGAGATATAAATGATTAAGGAATTTTCAAGGGCTTTATAAATCTGTAAGGTATTCTATTATAGATGTTAATTATCATTAAATTATTACTTTGAAATACTGGTTTAGGAGAGACATCCTTCATTCACACATACACACAAGATGATTAAAGTCAAAATCAAAAATGAAACGATTTTTCCAAATCTACACAGCTAGAAAATTGCAGTCAGGATGCAAACTTAGGTTGATTAAACATATGCTATTTCAATGACATTGCTCTTCATGCCTAATAAACCATCCTCATCATCGTTTGCATTTTTTATCTTGTTTGTTTTTTGGTATCCAGAAGCACAGTTAAGTAAGCCATAATTCTCAGTTTACAACATTATCATCATAGATCAAGACAAGGTTTCTCTCGTTTTATGTTATTTTTATTTTGGTGTTTATTTTATTTTCTGTCATTCTATTCCCCAATTCTACTCACCTTAGGCATCCACTTTAATATAATTGATTGTTGTTGTTGTTGTTAGGTGTCGTTGATTCCGACTCACAGCGACCCCATGAACAACAGAACGAAACACTGCCCGGTCCTGTGCCATCCTTACAGTCATTATTATGCTGAAACCCACTGTTGCAGCCTCTGTGTCAATCCGTCTCATTGAGGGTCTTCCTTTTTATTGCTGACCCTCTACTTTACCAAACCATGATGTACTTCTCCAGGTATTGAGCTCTCCTGATAGCATGTCAAAGTATATGAAATGTAGTCTTGCCATTCTTGCTTCTAAGGAGCATTGTGGTTGTACTTCTTCCAAGACAGATTTGTTGATTCTTTTGGCAGTCCACGGTATATTCAATATTCTTCTCCAACACCCCAATTCAAAGGCATCAATTCTTCTTTAGTCTTCCTTATTCATCATCCAGCTTTCACATGCATATTAGGCGATTGAAAACACCATGGCTTGGGTCAGGTGTACCTTAGTCTTTAAGGTGACATCTTTGCTTAAAATTTTTGAATATAATTGTTATATGCCCCTAAGATCATATTTTCCTTTGTAAAATATGTAATATGTTTTTTGTGTGTGTTTTTATATTTACACAGATGGTGTTGTTCTATAAATCTTGTCATGGGGCATAAGGCATACATTCACCAAGAACTCCTAGTACTTATAAGCTCTTCTCACATCATCACTACGTAAGAGTTCCCAGTTCCTTAGGACCTTATTAACACTTGGAGTTAGCTGACTCTGATTTTGACGATTATGACGTGTGTAAAATGGTAACTTCTGATGTTTTAGTATGTGTTTTCCTGGTCTAGTGAGTTTCAGCATCTATTCAAGCTTTTGTTTTAGTTATTTAGGCATCTGCTTCAGGATGTTTTTCATTTTCTTTGCCCCATTTTCCATTATATTTTCTATCTTTTTTTTGTGAATTTGGGGATTTCTGTTTAAATTGTAGATATAAATGCAATATTGTTTAGATGATATAATTATCTTTTTTTTGTCTGTCTTCTTTAATTTGTCCATGGTATCCTTTGTGAAATGAAATCCTAAATATTGTTGTACCCAAATCTAACAATTTCCTTGCCTCAAGATTTGTGTTTTCAGGGTCACATTTAAAACATTTTTCCCATTCCTAATTTACAAAAAATATTCCCCTAAATTTTATCCTACTAGCTTTACAGCTTTACCTTTTACATAAAATTCTTTAATTCATCTAAAGTCCATCCTTAGGCATAGCGCAAGGTAGGTTGATATCAAGCGTTATTTTTTCTCCATAAAATAAGCTCACTTTCCCAATATCATGACCTTTATAATAGGTTCTTTGTCCATTGATTTGTGGTGCCCCCCTTTTCATATCTCAAGTTTCTATGTACACACAGGTCTATTTTGCACTTACATTCTGATCCACAGATTTGTCTGTTTTCCTGTAGGGCCATATTGACTGTATTACTTTGGCATGGCATATGTTAGTATCTCATATGGTAAATTTTCCTCACCCACACACCCTTGTCACCTTTACTCTTCCTTTACTCTTTTCCCAAATTGATTTAGCTATTCGTGGATCTTTATACTCACATGTGAATTTTGATTGGGTTTGAATGGATTCTACAGACTCATTCGAGAAAATCTCAAAACTTTAAATCAAATACCTTCTGGATGAAATTGTTGATGCTGTTTGAAAGAAGCTATGTGTCAGATAGTACCTAGAACAGCTGTGTCTCACTTACTTTAAGAGATGGTAGAGTTATTATCATCCAGTAAAATATTGTACCAAGAAAATGCCAATAAAATGATGTTTTTGCCAAAAATATATTGCACCCTTTTGGAAAGAAGAGCTACTTTTATTTTCTCAGCCTTAAGTTAGTCAGGAAAGAGGGAGGGGCACAGAGGAGTTCTGGAAGTGAATTCTTCCAGGAGGTAGCTGTTCTGACCCTGAAGTGCATGAGGCACCAAAAAGTGCCATTGGGAAATTAAGGTTTTTATTTCTACTCCTAGGAATTTTAGGCAACAGCGAGAAAGTGGGGGAATTTTTGGATAGAATGAAGGACTCTCTTTGCAACTCTTGAAATTTTGCCAGATCATTTAAAATATGTTTGTTTTGGATTTTTTCATCACTTTCCTTTTAAAAGTTTTACTCTTGCTTTATTTCCTCTTTATTTACTTACACAAATTTTTAGTTTTTTTGTATGCTGTTAATATAAATAATTTGAATACAGATAGGGCTGCATTGTTTAGCTTTAGGCTAAAGGTTTAACCATTAGAAGCAAGAACTACTAATGCCAATAAGAAGATATCAACAACAAACAAACAAACAAAAAACCTGTTGCCAGAGAGTCAATTCCAACTCATAGAGACCCTATAGGACAACTGGACCCTATAGGACAGAGTAGAACTCTCCACAGGGTTTCCAAGGAGTGGCTGGTGGATTCAAAGTGCTGACTTTTTGGTGAGCAGCCAAGCTCTTAACCACTGTGCCACCAGGGCTTCAGTAGGAGGATTCAAGGGTGGAAATTAACGGGTATGAATTATTTTTTTCTTCACCACCTTTGTGATAGAAAATGAACAAGCAAAATTGACATTGGGTAAATGTCAATGGTCAGCAACGGGGCTTCTGAGTAGACTACAAACTGAATAGTCAGTCTCTGAATAACCAAGACCTGACCATTTGAGTAAAATTTTCTAACCCTCAGCGTGTGTTACTCATACACAAAAATCCTTTTAACAAACTGTGGTAGTTTTTGAATCTCTATTTTTATTTTATTTGTGAATTTATTTTTCAGGTGCATCAAGTCTGAAGAGAAGTCTCTTGGTGTGGGAATACATGTATTTTGTACAAGAATATTTGGTAAAAATATTTTTCCCACCATCATATCAGATCATTATTAAATGCTATGTAATGAAATCACTCTCTCAGAGTAACAGATTAGCAAATATTTTCCCTTTTGCTTGTTAACAACATTTTACCAATAGTTTGAGAAAGAAGTAGAAGAAGAGATGGGGAATTTTCCCTTTTTTCTTGAAGAGGTCCTAACCAAAACCCTTTGCCGTAGATTCCAACTCATTAGTGACCCTACAGGACAGAGTAGAACTGCCCCATAGGGTATCCAAGGAGCAGCTGGTGGATTTGGATTTGAACTGCCGACGTCGTGGATAGGGGCTGAGCTTTTAACCACTGCACCGCCAGGGCTCTGAAAAGGTCCTATCTGGCCTTAATTCTACTTTTTAATCATTGGAAGATCTGAAAAGCAAATGAACAGGAAATACTTTGTTAAAATAATATATTCACATGGTTGGCCCAAATCATTGCAGAAAAGATATGAAGTTCAGAATCTTTAATTCAATGTTTTTTTCTAGCAATACTTTTTAGGTTGTATTTATTCATTAGATTACCTATTCTGTAAAATCCAGCACTTTTACAGTAAAAGTAATTTCTAATTTCTAAAAATAAAATTTAAAGCATTACCTTTACATTTTTCTAGACTTTATTTGTTCAAAAAATAGAGAACATTGAAGTATTTGCGAGCAAAATAATTTCTTAATTGTTATGTTGTTGATGGATTTTTCTTTCTCTCTTTTAATTATAGCTGGAATTCCTGCTCCTATATATTTTGGAGCTTTAGTGGACTCCACATGTTTACAGTGGGGAACTTTGAAATGTGGTGAGCCAGGGGCATGCAGGATGTATAATATCACCAGTTTCAGGTACAGATAATTACTTTTTTTATAACTGCTTTCTAAGCAATAGATTATGTATAAAAATGGTACTATTCGTATCTAACATTTTGTCAAGTAACTAGAATCCTTTGACTTTATTTTCAGAATAGATACTGATACTTATATATATTTATGTATTAGTGGCTGACTTCCCTAGCCTAACCTTTCAAAATGTTGTTTGTTAAATTGGGTACACTATTGAAATCGATACACTACTGAAGATAATGTTTGTACTTCAGTTACTCATCAAAATTATATCACAATCTAAAGTATTTCCATTTCCTCTGACATCATTTCAGCATCCTACTAGCCTGAATCTCCACTAACTCTCAACCATACCCCCTCCCTCTGACCTGGCCTCTAAAATGGTATTTATTCTCCCTCTTTACCTCTTGGCTGAAGTGATACTCTTCTAATGGCTAATTTTTTGTTAGTATTGATCTCTTTTTGAACAGAAGTCTTTTATTAATATTAATCTGTTTTTGAATGAAACTCTTTTGTTTTGAGCTTTATATCTTTATATTCTTTTTTTTCATACGGAGATCTGAATTTTGTAAGAAAATGTTTTAATTTTAAAACAATTTAAAACAAAACAACAATTTATTGCTATTCAAAGCATTCTAAGTTCTTCATCTTGATCAGTAAAAGGATATATGTCAAGAACTGTGAAGGATATGAGATTTTGCCCTGCTGGCAAGACAACAAATAAGACTGCCACAGTTTCATGGATGCAATGAGTCAAGAGATAAGATCCAGATTCAATTGTTGTGTATCTAGGGAGAAAATAAGACATATATACAGACAAGAACTAGACTAAGCGATCTGCTCCCTCTGTGACTATCCCCACTATTACTACGAAAAAGATCACCCTTATAAAAACTAGGTTCTGGACATTGAGGACCTGGGACATTGGGTAATAAAATTATTAGATTTGGAAGAATACTATAAAGGAATAGAGAGAGAAAAGCAAAACAAACAATCAAAAACACAAAAGGAGATTGCAAAATAAAACTTAAAAACACATGAACAAATCCAGTGGCAAAAAAAGATAGCACATAAATTACCCAAATAAACATGATAAAATTTAATTTAATGTAAAAGCCCAGCAAAGTCTTTAAAATAAGTATACTTAGTCAGCTCAATAGCATAAAATTACTGTAAAATAAGTATATTTATATTATAGTATATTATGAAATATCTAGAGTATAAAAAGAAGAAATATTAAATGGATGGAACAATATCCATTAAAAAAATCTAGCAGAAGTGAAATAAGAATATAAAAAGAACTATTGGAAATATTAGACATTAAACGTATAGCATTGAAATAAAATAGAATCTCAAATATACGATACATTCCAAATTCAAAAAATATTTCAGCTGAGAATTAGTGAACTGGCAGGGAATATTAAAGCATTTATCTACAATGCAACAAATAATTTGAAGAGATTAAAAAAAAAAGAACAACTACCTCAGACATAAAAAGGCTAACTGACAATTAAAACATATATCTAAAAGAATTTCCAGAAACAGGGAATGAAAGGTATGGCAGAGATAAATTAGATAAATAATAGCTTAAAGTTTCATATAATTGAAGAGAGACATGAATTTTCAGATCAAATGTCCACTTCAAGTGTTTAACAGAATAAATATAAATAGATACAGAGAATAAAATTGAAAAAACCCCAAGGTAAAGGAAAAACAACAACATAAAAATTACCCAGAGAAATAAACCCAGATTGCCTACAAAGAAATAACAGAACAATAGTGTATAGCTCATCAAGAACAACAGATCCTGATATTTTTATGACCCTTATGGCTTTGAGTTTGGATTGAAACAAAAACACAAATCATAAATTAAAAAAAACAGGAAATTTTAATTACAGATAAGATTTCAAATTTTCTGTAAAAGAGGGGACACTGGAGGTGGGGCCAAGATGGTGGAGTAGTTAAACACTTCCTGTGGTCCCTCTTACAACAAAGACCCAATAAATAAAGTGAATTGATTATATATGACAATCTAGGAACCCTGAGCATCAAAGGCAAAGTTGAGGACTCGGACTGAGTGTCGGGGAGGGAGAGATGGTTTGGAAGCAGCTAGTAGTTGCCAGACCTGACCCAGTGGGAGCCAGCGCCCTTCAGGCCAGATTGGCTCACATGCGGGGTGAAGCAAGCAGTGGCTCTCAGGAGGTGTTTTCCACATCAGGAGAGACCCAACGGCAGAGAGTCTACTTGGGCATCCAGATACAGTGAAAAGCAGCACTCAATTGGTAAAAGATAAGTACTTGCATCTGGCCTACTGTGTAGATCAAAAACACCCCCCTTTGGGAAAAACCTCTCTCCCATTTACTTCCCCCTCCCCACTCTGCACTGGCTCCCAGGCTGGCTTCAGCCATTGCCAACTCCCGTGGGCCGGAAGTAGGACCTGTCACGTGCCCTGAGTCATTCTCCTAGACTTAGAGAGGGAACAAATTAACAAACAGGGAAGAAAATAATCTGCTGGCTCCCCTAAACCAGGAACTCAGGGTAGACACAGCTCCTTTGCTGAGGCACAGGCATAACAGGTCCACGGACTTTGAATGTCTTTCACCCCTGCATAGACCTGTGTGGGCCCCTTTCAATAGCATAGGCCCTCATTACCATAGTACAATGGGGTATATACCTGAAGTCTAACTTCAACTGTTTCAGCTATATGGTGAAGTGGCAAGTTAGTAACATTTGACACTGCTCTGCCCATTAAGCAGGGTCCTCAGCTACCCACATCAGGGGCCTGAGGACTGGTGGCTACACTCATGCCACTTAGCCACCAGTGACAGGGGTTCAAGAATAAGTGGTGACCCCAGTCCTTACAGCCAACAGCATTGGGTGCTCATATTCTGGCTGCAAAACCCACCCACCTATGCATTTTAGGGAACAGGGACATGCTTTCCTCCCAGACACTCAGGGGCAGCCATTAGCCCTCTGCTTTGCTCAGCACGTGACCCCCCTACTGCAGCCAGATACCCATGCCTACACCAATCCCCCATGCCTGTCTAGGACTGTAGGTGAGAGCCTGAACCACGCACTTGGTGAATGACTTGCCTGAACAACTGAGCTGAATTCATACAAGAAAAGTAAAAAGACTCCTGGGCTCACATACCTAGTAACAGATCTAACCACCTTGTGACAGGACATTAGAGCTTCAAAGGCGCCAATAAGCAAACTAGCTCACACCAGCAGCCTGTTTGGGCATATCAAAACAAAACAAAACAAGAAGCTAGGACATAATAAGCAACCATAAAATAAATAAATATAATAACTTATTCATGGCTCGGAGACAACAGTCAATATCAAATCACATAAAGAGGCAAACCATGATGCCTTCTGCAAGCTCTCAAAATAAAGAATCAAGAACTTTTCCGAAGGAAGAGAATTACTTGGAATTATCAGAGGTAGAATACAAAAGATTAATATACAGAACTCTTCAGGATATCAGGAAGAAGATCCGTCAAAACGCAGAACAAGCCAAGGAAAATATAGACAAAGGAATAGAGGCTCTTAAGAAGGTTATTCAAGAGCATAATGACAAACTTAATAGGCTGTAAGAATCCACAGAGAGACAACAATCAGAAATCCAGAAGATTAATAATAAAATTTCAGAATCAGACAACTCAAAAGAAAGTCATAGGAAAAGAATTGAGGCAATAGAAGTCAGAATAAGTGGGTAGGTGAGATTGAAGATAAAGCACTTGACATTAACTTATTTGAGGAAAAATCAGATAAAAGAATTTAAAAAAATGAAGAAACTCTAAGAGTTGTGTGGGACACTATCAAGAGGAATAACCTATGAGTGACTGGAGTACCAGCACAGGGGGGATAACAGAAAATACAGAGAGAATTGTTGAAGATTTGTCGGCAGAAAACTTCCTGATATCATGAAAGATAAGAAGGTAGCTATCTGTCATGGGTTGCATTATGTCCCCCCAAAAAATGTGTGTATCAATTTGGCTGGGCCATGATTCCCAGTATTGTGTGGTTGGCCTCCATTTTGTGATAGTAATTTTATGCTAAAGAGGATTAGGGTAGGATTGTAACACCACCCTTACCCAGGTCACATCCCTGATCCAATGTAAAGGGAGTTTTCCCTGGAGTGTGGCCTGCACCACCTTTTATCTTACGAGAGATAAAAGGAAAGGGAAACAAGCAGAGAATTGGGAACCTCATACCACCAACAAAGCAGTGTTGGGAGCAAAGCGTGTATTTGGCCATTAGGTTACTGCTCTGAGATGCTCTAAGACCAAGGGAAGAATTATGCATCACCAGGACCTTCCTCCAGAGCCAACAGAGAGAGAAAGCCTTCTCCTGAAGCTGATGCCCTGAATTGGGACTTGTAGTCTACTAGACTGTGAGAAAATAAATTTCTGTTTGTTAAAGACATCCACTTGTGGTATTTCTGTTATAGCAGCACTAGATGACTAAGATGCTATCCAAGATGCTCATCAAAGCCCACTTAAGGTAGATCCCAAAAGAAAGTCACCAAGACATATTATAATCAAACTTGCCAAAACCAAAGACAGAGAATTTGAAGAGTGACTAGGGTTAAACAAAAAGTCATCTGCAAAGGAGAGTCAATAAGACTAAGCTCGGACTACTCAGCAGAAATCATGAAGGCAAGAAGGCAATGGATGACATATATAAAGCCTTGAAGGAAAAAAATTGCCAGCCAAGAATTATATATCCAGCAAAACTGTCTCTCAAATATGATGGCGAAATTAGGGCATTTCCAGATAAACAGAAGTTTAGGGAATTTGCAAAAATCAAACCAAAATTACAAGAAATACTAAAGGTAGTCCTCCAGTTAGAAAATCATAACATCAGATAACAACCCAAGACTAGAACACAGGACAGAGCAATGAGATATCCACCCAGATAGGGAAGTCACAAAAATAAATCAAAGCTAAAACACTGAAAATAGGGAAACAGAGATGTCAATACGTAAAAGATGGCAACATTAAAACAAAAAAGAGGGACAAAAAATGTAGACGTAGATTTTTCATATGGAGAGGAAGTCAAGGCAATATAAAGAAATAAAAGAGTGGTTTAAACTTAGAAAAGTAGGGGTAAATATTAAGGTAATCACAGAGGAAACTGACAATCCTACCCATCAAAATAAAAAACAAGAAAAACATAAAGACTCAGCAAATACAAAATCAACAATGATGGAAAAGATGAAAGGAAAATACCTAAAGAAAAACGATTCAGCACAGAAAATTAAGTGGAACAAATAAACTGTCAACAACACACACACACACAAATCAAAATGACAGCACTAAACTCATACCCATCAATAATTATGCTGAATGTAAATGAACTAAATGCACCAATAAAGAGACAGAGAGTGGCAGAATGGATTAAAAAAACACAATCCATCTATACGCTGCCTACAAGAGGCACACCTTAGACCTAAAGACACAAGCAAACTAAAACTCAAAAGATGGAAAAGAATATATCAAGCAAAAAACACTCAAAAAAGATCAGGAGTGGCACTATTAATCTCTGACAAAACAGACTTTAAAGTAGAATCCACCACGAAGGATAAGGAAGGACACTATATAACGATTCAAGAGTTAGTACACAAGAAGAACATAACTATAATAAATATTTATGCACCCAATGACAGAGCTCCAAAATACATAAAACAAACTGTAACAGCATTGAAAAGAGAGAGAGACAGCTCCACAATATTAGTAGGAGACTTCAACACACCACTTTTTGTGAATGACAGAACATCCAGAAAGAAGCTCAATAAAGACAAGGAAGATTTAAATGCCACAATCAAGCAACTTGATCTCATGGACATATACCCAACACTCCACCCAACAGGAGCCAAGTATTCTTTCTTTTCCAATGGACATAGAACATTCTCAAGAATAGACCACATATTAGGCTATAAAGCAAGCCTTAACAGAATCCAAACCATCAAAATATTACAAAGCATCTTTTCTGACTATAAAGCCATAAAAGTAGAAATCAATAAAAGAAAAGGCAAGGAAAAAAATCAAACATGGAAACTGAACAACACCTTGCTCAAAAACTACTGGGTTATGGAAGAAATTAAAGATGGAATAAAGAAATTCACAGAATCAAATGAGGATGAAAACACATCCTACCAGAACCTTTGGGACACAGCAAAAGCAGTGCTCAGAGGTCAGTTTATAGCAATAAATGCACACACCCAAAAAGAAGAAAGGACCAAAATCAAGGCATTAACCCTATGACTTGAACAAGTAGAAAGAGAGAAGCGAAAGAAGCCCTTGGGTTCCAGAAGAAAGGAAATAATAAGAATTAGAGCAGAATTAAATGAAATAGAGGCTAGAAAAAGAAATGAAAGAGTTAACAAGACTGAAAGCTGGTTCTTTGAAAAGACCAACAAAACTGATAAACCATTGTCCAAACTGACAAAAGAAAAGCAGGAGAAGAAACAAATAACCTGTATAAGAAATTAGATGGGTGATACCACAACAGACCCAATTGAAATTAAAAGAACCATAACAGAATACGATGAAAAATTGTACTCTAACAAATTTTGAAAACCTAGAGGAAATGGACAAGTTTCTAGAAACTCACTGCCTACCTAAACTAACACAAACAGAGGTAGAACAACTAAATAAACCTATAACAAAACAAGAGATTAAAAAGGTAATTAAAAAACTCCCAACAAAAAAGAGCCCTGGCCCAGACGGTTTCACTGGAGAATTCTACCAAACTTTCAGAGAAGAGTTAACACCACTACTACTAAAGGTATTTCAGAGCACAGAAAAGTATGGAATACTCCCGAACTCATTCTGTGAAACCAGCATAACCCTGCTACCAAAACCGGGTAAAGACACCACAAAAAAAGAAAATTACAGACCAATATCCCTCATGAACATAGATGCAAAAATCCTTAACAAAATTCTAGCCAATAGAATTCAATGACATATCAAAAAATAATTCACCATGATCAAGTGGGATTTATACCAGGTATGCAGGGATGCTTCAACATTAGAAAAACAATCAATGTAATCTATCACATAAATAAAAGACAAAAACCACATGATCTCATCAACTGATGTAGAAAAGGCATTTGACAAAGCCCAACATCCATTCATGATAAAAACTCTCAGCAAAATAGGAATAGATGGGAAATTCCTCAACATAATTAAGGGCATTTACACAAAGCCAACAGCCAACATCATCCTAAATGGAGAGAGTCTGAAAGAATTCCTCTTGATAATGGGAACCAGACAAGGATGCCCTTTATCACCACTCTTATTCAACATTATGCCAGAGGTCCTAGCCAGAGCAATTAGGTTAGAAAAAGAAATAAAAGGCATCCAAACTGGTAGGGAAGAAGTCAAAGTATCTTTATTTGCAGATAATATGATATTATACATAGAAAACCCCAAAGAATCCATAAGAAAACTACTGGAGCTAATAGAAGATTTCAGCAAAGGATCAGGATACAAGATAAACATACAAAAATTAGTTGGATTCCTCTACACCAACAAAGAGAACTTCCAAGAGGAAATCACCAAATCAATACCATTTACAATAGCCCCCAAGAAGATAAAATACTTAGGAATAAATCTAACCAGAGACATAAAAGACCTATACGATGAAAACCACAAGACACTACTGCAAGAAACCAAAAGAGACCTACGCAAGTGGAAAAACATACCTTGCTCATGGATAGAAAGACTCAATATTGTGAAAATGACAGTTCTACCCAAAGCGATCTACAGATACAATGCAATCCCAATCCTAATTCCAACAACATTGTTTAATGAGATTGAGAAACAAATCACCAATTTCACATAGAAAGGGAAGAGGCCTTGGATAAGTAAAACATTACTGAAGAAGAGCAAAGTAGGAGGCCTCACACTACCTGATTTTAGAACCTATTATACCACCATGGTAGTCAAAACAGCCTGGTACTGGTACAACAGATACATAGACCAATGGAACAGAATTGAGAATACAGATGTAAATTCATCCACCTATGAGCAGCTGACAAAGGCCCAAAGTCCATTAATTGGGGAAAAGACAGTCTCTTTAACAAATGGTGCTGACATAACTGGATATCCATCTGCAAAAAAATGAAATAAGGCCCATACCTCACACCATGCACAAAAAGTAACTCAAAATGGATCAAAGACCTAAATGTAAAATCAAAAACTATATAAAGATCATGGAAGAAAAAATAGGGACAATGCTAGGAGCCATAATACATGGCATAAACAGAATATAAAACACAAGTAACAATGCAAAACCCCAGAAGAAAAATTAGATAACTAGGAGCTCCTAAAAATCAAACACTTCTGCTCGTCAAAAGACTTCACCAAAAGAGTAAAAAGACGACCTACAGAGTGGGAAAATATTTTTGGCTACAACAAATCCAATCAGTGTCTAATCTCTAAAATCTGCAAGATACTGCAAAACCTCAACAAGAAAAGACAAATAACCCAATTAAAAAATGCGCAAAGGATATGAACAGTCACTTTGCCGAAGAAGGCATTCAGGCAACTAACAGACACATAAGGAAATGCTCACGATCATTAGCCATTAGAGAAATGCAAATCAAAAGTACAAAGAGATACCATCTCACCCCAACAAGGCTAGCACTAATCCAAAAAACACAAAATAATAAAAGCTGGATGAGTTGTGGAGAGACTGGAACACTTATACACTGTTGGTGGGAATGTAAAATGGTACAGCCACTTTGGAAATCGATTTGGCGCTTCCTTAAAAAGCTAGAAATGGAAGTACCATGCGATCCAGTAATCCCACTCCTTGGAATATATCCTAGAGAAATAAGAGCCATCATACGAATAGACATATGCACACCCATGTTCATTGCAGCACTGTTCTTGATAGCAAAAAATGGAAACAACCTAGACGCCCATCAGTGGAGGAATGCGTAAACAAATTGTGGTATATTCACACAATGGAATACTATGCAACAGTAAAGAACAATGATGAATCCGTGAAACATCTAATAACATGGAGGAATCTGGAAGGCATTATGCTGAGTGAATTTAGTCAGTCACAGAAGGACAAATACTGTATAAGCCCACTGTTATAAGAACTGAAGAAAAGGTTTAAACACAGAAGAAAACATTCTTTGATGGTTACGAGGGTGGGGAGGGAGGGGGTGGGGAATTTAGTAACTAGATAGTAAACAAGAATTATCTTAGGTGAAAGGAAGGACAACACACAATACAGGGAAAATGAGCACAACTGGACTAAATCAAAGCTAAGAAATTTCCCGAATACAACCAAACACTTCGAGGGACAAAGTAGCAGGGGCGAGTGTTGGGGACCATGGTTTCAGGGGACATCTAGGTCAACTGGCAGAACAAAGTTTATTAAGAAAATGTTCTGCATCCCACTTTGGTGAGTGGTGTCTAGGGTCTTAAAAGCTAGTGAGCGGACGTCTAAGATGCATCAATTGGTCCCAGCCCACCTGGAGCAAAGAAGAATGAAGAACACCGAAGATACAAGGAAAATATTAGCCCAAGAGACAGAAAAGGCCACCTAAACCAGAGACTTCATCAGCCTGAGACCAGAAGAACTAGATGGTGCCTGGCTACCACCAATGACTGACTTGACAGGGAACATAACAGAAAGTCCATAACAGGGCAGGAGAAAAGTGAGATGCAGAACTCAAATTCTAATAAAAAGACCAGACTTAAAGATTTGACTGAGATTGGAGGGACCCAGAAGACATGGCCCCCGGACTGTTAGCCCAAAACTAAAACCATTCCTGAGGCCAACTCTTCAGACAAAGATTAGACTGGACTACGGGACATAAAATGATACTCCTGAAGCATGTGCCTCTTAGCTCAAGTAGATACATGAAACTAAATGGGCAGCTCCTGTCCGGAGGCGAGATGAGAAGGCAGAGAGGGTCAGGAGCTGGTTGAATGGACACGGGAAATCCGGGGTGGAAAGGAGGAGTGTGCTGTCACAGTATAGGGAGAATAACTAGGGTCACATAACAATGTATGCATACATTTTTGTATGAGAGACTGACTTAATTGTAAACTTTCACTTAAAGCACACCAAAAAAAAAAAAGAGAGAGAGACCACTACAAATGTGAAATGATAGAACACACTGTGGACATCAGGAACTCCTGTACACTGTTGATGGTGAGGAAAACTGCTTATCTGCTAAAGTGAACTTTTGGACAGTAGCTACCAAGTTGCAGATCCTAAGGCCCTTACACATATTTAAGAGAAACTCTTACTCATATGCACAAGAAAGCATGTGCAATGATGTCTATTAAAGTATTCTTTGTGTTAGAAAAAAATTGAATACTATAAATGTGCTTCAATATGAAACTGGTGTGGTATGTTCACACGCTGGAATGTGATACAATAGTTAAAAATAAATGAAGTGGAAGTACATTTATCACCATAGTTTAAAAATATTGAGCTAATACAAAAAGTTTCAGAATAGAACATATAATATTTAAAATTTAAAATATATGAAATAATAGTATGTGTTATGAATGTATACATACTTATTTAGTAAAACTATAAAAAGAAACTATGAACACAAAAACCAAAAGATTCAACATAGTTTTACCTTTAGGAAAGTATAGAAGGAAATAGGATCATAAAGGCAGTATACAGGGGTCTTAAATGTATATATTTTTCTATATTCATGAACCATTTTGTAATAAAAGCAAATTTTAAAGGTAGAAGACAAAAATTATTAAAAAGAGTAAATTAGTAAGTAATTCTACACACCATACAGGTAACCAACAAAATTAAAAAACTGTGTTTGAAAAGATTAAAACATAACAACACTAACCATCTAGAAAGAAAGAGAGGAGGCAAAAATAAACACTATTAGCAATAAAAAAGGGAAGATAAGTACAGACACTTAGGGGTTTTGAATGTAACAAGCTTTCTAGACAAATATATATTCCTAAATTTTACTATGAATTAATGGAAAAGATGAATATTCTCACAGTCATTTTAAAAAATGTGTCAGTCAAAAATCCCCATCTCTCAAGGGTTCTAGGTCCAGATGCTTTTAGGGCAAGTTTGATCAAACCTTCAAGGAACTGATGATAGCTATAACTTAATCCAGGAAATAGAAAAAGAAGAAAAAGTTCCCAATTCATTTTACAAAGCTGGTACAATCTTGGTATTCAAAGTGGACAAGGTCAGCACCAGAAAAAAAATTATAAGCTCGTCTTAGTTATAAGTATATATGCAAAAATCCTAAATAAATATACACATACTGAATCTAGTAATGTATAAAAAGGAGCCCTAGAGCACAATGGTTAAGTGCTCTACTGATAATCAAAAGATTGACAGTTCCAACACCCCCACTGGCTTTCTGAGAGAAAGACCTGGCAATCTGCTGCCATAAGATTACAGCCTAGAAAACCCTATGGGGCAGTTCTACTCTGTCACATAGGGCCGCTGTGAGTCAGAACTGACTCAGTAGCACCTAACAACAACAACAGTGCGTAAAAAATGACTGTTGTTGTTATGTGCTCTAGAGTCAGTTTTGACTCATAGAGATCCTACAGGACAGAATAGAACTGCCCCATAGAACTTCCAAGGAGGGGCTGGTGGATTCGAGCAGCCAACCTTTTGGTTAGCAGCCAAGCTCTTAACCACTGAGCCACCAGGGCTTGGGAAAAAAACTAATAGGGTTTATTTCAGGCATATAAGGATGGTTCAACATCAGAAAATATAGTTAATGTAATATATTCTATTAACACAATAAAGGGAAAAATCTTAGATGCAGAATAATGATTTGATGGTATTTCAACATTCATAGTTAAAACTTTGAGCAAATTCTAAATAGAAAGGAGGAACTTCTTTAGCCTGTTAAAGGCCATCTATAAAACATAATAAATATTGTAATTAATGGTGATTCTTTGAAAGCATTCTTATTAAATACTGGAGTAAAACTATTGTCATTGTCCATATTAAATTTAAATTAGAGGTCCTATTCAATGAAAAAAGAATAAAATAAAAATAGCAGTAAAAGATTAGAAAAGAACAAAATAAATATGGATTTTTCTAGATGGAAATTCCAAAAAACTTTAGCAAACATTAACATTAATAAGAGAGTGCAGCATAATTGCTCATGTAAAATCAGTGTGGAAAACAATCAGCTGCTCTTGTCCTTATGGGAATAAAATATTAGTCTTTAAAGAGATGCAAAGTTAGTTCGTGCTTATCACACTGTTTACGTAAGACTTAATATATTCTAGCTTTTTTTTTTTTTTTTTAATAGGTACATCTACTTTGGATTGCCAGCAGCACTAAGAGGACCAAGCTATATTCCAGCCTTCATGATTCTGTTTATTTTGAGGAAACGTCGTCTACCTGGTGAAAATGTCTCTTCAGAAATTGTGGTTGTAGAGACAAAAGTTACAGGGAAGCACAATGAGTGCAAAGATATGCCCCAAAATTCCAAACTTCTGAAAGATGACGAAATTAAAACTAAATTGTAATGCCCTATGGTATCGTGTTTCGAGAGAGAGGTGGAGAACATGCCCTACCACTTAGTTGTTTTTAAAATCAATAGTTACCTTATCTAGAGCTACTGTAGGGTAACATTTTCTTGTCTTTAAGAACCTCAGAAGAAAACATTTTACTCATGGTATTTCTGAGGAATCGATGGTACTTCCAATTTTCTTTGGAGGACATTTATCACAACCCTCAAAACAGGATATTAGAGCCAGCATTATTTTTATCTTAAAAAAGCCGTATCTTTCTTAACTCCCTCAAAATAAGGGTACATTTCCCACATCTCCTTTTCAAAATGGTTCTAAAAACTTCCTGTTATGAAAATCTGTTTAATTCCATTGAATGTCTGCTTTGACGTTGGGGTTATTTAGAGACTGAAATTCTCATTATGCTTATGATAAAATTTAAATATTTTTATTCAAATTTATCATTTCTATGTACAAAAAGCCTAGATCTCATTCTATTTAGAAATTGTTCTGTAAGTTATCCTAGTCATTCCAGACATGACTTTTTAAAAATAGATTCGTCATGACCATGTTACCTGTTGCTTTCAGTACTTTCTCCACATTATTGCTAATGTCACATATTCACCCATTTTGTTGAGTACTGATGAATTTAACCAGACTATTAAAAATCATGTAGCAAATATTGTTGAGATTTTTTTTCAGTTATTGCAACCCAAGTGACTAAACTCTCCCTTAAAAACAAATATCTGAGACAAAAGGGGAAAAGATAATATTAGAAAAACATCAGTATTTAAAGGCTGTTTTTATATAGTGTCAGATATTTTCAAAGATGACATCTCCCAGAATCGTGAGGGCTCCTTAGACCAATGCTTATGTCACTAATGTTGTCTTAAGTTGGAACACAAACACTAATTTTCCATAAATCGTATTAGAGAATGAAGTTTTTAAAAAATAGCTTCTGTTAAGAAATTGAACTTAATAAAATTCATAATACACAGATCCCGTATTATTATTTTGTAATTCATATGTATAGCCGAAGACTGAAAGGACTTTAGAAGTACAAGAGGTCTTACTGATTTTATGGGACTTCTAGTTCAAGAGGGTAGAATGAACAGGCATATTTGTCTATTCCTTATCGTCTCTTCTTAATCTCCAACCTCTTTGAAATGGCAGTCACACAGGAAAATGATATGAATCCCTAATGGTGACAAGAAAGCAGGAAGGAGGGCAAGAGCAGTGGGTGTCAATATACTATGGTTTATTTATGTATAATATAAAGAAATGAGGGTGTCTTCAGGGGTAAACAGAGTGGAGGAAACTCTAATCCAAAATACACTTAGAAGGAGCCTGGAATGTTGGTGGGAGCCTCTGAGTTGCAGGTTCTGTGAAGTCTCTGAGTTACAGGTTCAGAGAGTACGAGTTGGTAGCTATCAACAGTTGTTCTGCAGACCAGCAAGCATTCCTGACAGATTGGTTGAGCCATATACGAAGAAAGAAACTGAGATGAGAAAGACTGGGTAAAACCGGTTTTGAAGGAAAGATTAAGAGTTAGGTAAGCTTTGGACTCATGAAGTTTGTCCGGGCATGGACCAGTAAGGTGAAACTTGCCTCCAAAAATGAAGGGCACCTAGAGATCAAAGAAAGAGGCAGGCAACGCCAGTGTGGTGGTGAAGAAGTTTTATTAGGGAGACTTACAGACTTGGCTACGTCCTGGGCAGCAGCAGGGCTAGAGCAGATCTCTGTACCCCGCAGGGGGTGGGCAGAGGTTTTATAGCCATAGTGGACGATAGTGGCTCCATGCCAGGGGATTACATAAGAATGCAAACTGGTGGACCACATGAGGGCGCTTATGTTTGGCTTCACAAAGCCTGTTTACCTTTCAGTCCACCCCCTAGGCCGGCTCTTACAATCTGGCGTGCTCCTCTTGTGCAGCTCCCTGTCCTCTGCTGTAGTATGAGAGACCCTGTTCCCTCCCCACTGAGAACATATATAGAAGTGGGGTTGGCCAGGTGCCATATGGTGCCCGTACATGTGCAAGAGAAAGAGAAAGTTACTGTGTACCCACAACAGGGAGACGGCTTCTCTGATAAGGAGAAGGAACTGGAAGAGAGAAGGCAACCCAGTTCCCAGCCTCCTTATCAGAGAATGCTCAGTGCCCAAGACCTTTACTTAGGAAGCCTGGATGGGAGGCATAGAGGCAGACTATTCCCCGGACAGAGTTAGAGGTTCATCTCTGAATGCATTCACATAACCAGGATTAAGACAGGAGTAGTGATGAAATATGAGACAGGAGCTAAAATCTTTGGAAACATGGAGGTGTAACTCAGGGATAAGTATGATTGCAACAATGACGTGAAATTTGGAGCTGCTTTTTTCCTAGAAGAAATGAGGAAAATGGTCTAGAAGCTAGAGTGAGGAGCAAGATCTTAATCTATACCCAGATCCAATGGTGTGAGAATGGTGAGAAAAAGTAAAGTCACTGCAGGAGAAGGCTCCAGAGGAAGCAGTTTCCTCAGAAGAAATCCAGATTTTGATTGGGGTGCAATAGGGAATAGAATGCCCATTTATGAATTTGAGGATATAGAGTGTTTTGGTGATGAAGGACTGAGTTCCAGAGAACAAAGTAGATGGATTTCAGGAATAGAGAATAAGAGGTATATGGGAGTTAGACTTACAGAAACTAGAAGAAGGGGTATAAAGGATAACCTGAAATTGTGGGGCTTTTTAGGTGACTGACATAAATAGGGGCTAAGGATATAATGAGAATAGTCCTGACAGATTCAAGGTAGATAGCACTGGTGAGACTGTGAGTGTCAAAATTAAGAGGGGTAGTGACTGGGGGCTCCCTCACAACCCCTTGTCATGGAGGCAAACTGGAGAAACTGAATCTTACTTGAGCACCCGTGGCTCCTTCTCAGCTCCCTCTGATGGGCTTAAGGTGATCAGAGGAACCTGAGTTTTACTCTGTGCACAATTCTCATTTGAACTCCCTAAGTGAGGTGTAGTAGGTCCAGAGGAACATGGTTTTAGACCCAGTGTCTTGGGATCACTCTTATCCCCTTGTGGAGGAGAGGACATTTTATTCTGAGAACGTAGAATTCTCTCTTGACACTTGTTGGTGGAGGAAAGCAGGTCAGGGAAACGGGTCTTGAAGTGCTTGGGGATCCTTCACAACCTCTGTTGCTGGAGTCCATGAGGTCTGGGGAGGTCAGTTCTTATTCTGTGCTCTTTCACCCCTCATGAGACTGCAAAGGCAATGGCATAGTAGACAGACATGGTGGAGAGAAATGGGATAAGAACAAGTAGTAGGAAGAGTTGGGTCACTAATTTTCTTATTTAATACTGTGGGAGTCTAAATTTAATGGAGTTAGAAATAGTTGTTTTATATATTATTTTTAATTCTAAAGGTAACCAATATTTACAGGAGCTTAAAAAATAGTTTAAAAATTTGGAAAATAAATGTAAAAAGAAAGGAGAGAAAATAACCATTTTTATATTTTATGGCATGTAGTTAAAATATATCTTAAACTTTGTAACTTAAGATATAATGGTATAAAATATTATTTAGCATTATATTATTTGATTTTTCTTTCAACATGTGCATTACAACATGATTGGAAATAATATTTTATAAAGGATAACACATCAGTAAAAAGAAACAAAAAAATAATAATAAAAGAAGTAAGATAATGAACTTTACAAAAGGGGAAGAAACTGATTTCCTAATGAGAGTTGTTGAGAATCTCCCAGAGGAGTTTATTAAACAATTGTTTTCTCATTTCTGTACTTAGTTCCAGGGGGCATATGTGTAAGTGAGGGTATGTGAGGGAGCTGGTAACTAAATATGTGGTAGTCTATAGAGCTTAAATTGATGTCATTTTATTAGGGAGAATAAGTAGACACAGAAAATAATTACAGAACAACAAATAAAAGTACAAGGTAACTTAAAAAACTATGTGTATGTGATGAGTCACTAAGTAATCAGAGCTTTTTTTGCATAAGCTTCTAATTCAGGTCTTAAGGAACATGACTACAGATAATGGAAAGAAAGGAAAAAACATTCTTGAGTAAGGGGATAATCAAGTAAATATAAGAACGCCTCCTTCAATAATGCTGACTCCAGGTACAACTTTTACAGTTTCGACCAATGAAATATTGGCAGAAACTAGCTAATTGGGAAGTTATTTCCTTCCCAAATAAAAAAGACAAAACCTTTTGAGAAGATATTTTGTCCGTTTTCCTTCTTCCTTCCTGAACCGTGGATATTAGACTCTGAGGAGCAGCAGCCAAAATGCAACAAGCATAGGGCTGAAAGACAACATATGAAGGTGGCAGAGCAAGAAGACTGCCTAAGCCTGGATACCTGACACAGAGCTGAGCACCTGCACCAGCAGGGGATAGGCTAGGTTTTGTGGAGGTCTGAAGCCTCTAACGTTTGAGGCGGAGGGGGGGCTTTTTTAAGAAAACATTCAAAATTATGACTGCAAAATGAGGTTAAAAAGTGAAAATTTATTTATACTTAGAAAAAATCACAACAAATTCCACGCAATAAGATTCAGACTTTTTAAAATTATGATGGAAAAAAACCCTACAGCAACCATTATAGTTTAATGGAAAATATTAAAAGCTTTTCTCCTGATGTTGGAGGTGGAAAGATGTCTTTCATCGCCATTTCTATTCTACATTATTCTGGATGTCCTAGCCAGGGAAATAGGGGAAGAAAACACATTCATTATTTTCCTTTTTATAATTTATTTTATTTTTGTTCTTGTTATCGAGAATATACACAGCAGAACATACACCAATTCGACGATTTCTACATGAACAATTCGGTGACATTGTTTACATACTTCGAGTTGTGCAACCATTCTCACCCTCCTTTTCAGAGTTGTTCCTCCTCCATTAACAGAAACTCACCGCTCTCTAAGTTTCCTATCTATTCTTTTGAGTTGCTATTGTCGATTTCATCCATATAGATAGATCTTAAAAGAGCACAAGGCTCAAGGCAGACGTCCTTTACTAGTTAAGCTAAATTATTGTTTGGTTTTAAGAAAACTTCGGGAGATATTTTTTGTTTAAGGTTTAAAGATTATTTCAGGAAATGGTTTTGGGGGTTCATCCAGCCTCTGTGAAAGTCTGGATTCCATGAGAATTTGAAATTCTCTTCGGCATTTTCTGTCTTCTGATCAGGATTCTTCTATAGAATCTTTGGTTAAAATGTTCACTAACTTTAGCTGGGCAACATCGAATTCTGGTCTCCTGGCAAAAGAGGCAGCTAGCTGTTCATGGAGGCAATTAGCCACACATTTCATTTCCTCCTCCTATTCCCGACTGTCCTTTCTCTGTTGCTCCAGAAGAATAGAGACCAATTATTGTACCTTGGATGGTCATTTGCAAGCTTTAAGACCCTGGGCATTATACAATGAACTAGAAGGTAGAACAGAAGCACTGAACACATTATTTAAAAAAAACAAAAAACAAAAAAACCAAACCCATTGCCATGGAGTCGATTTTGATTCATAGCTACCCTGTAGGACAGAATAGAACTGCCCCGTAAGGTTTCCAAGGAGCAGCTGGTGGATTTCAGCTGCCGACCATTTGGTTAGCAGCCAAGCTCTGAACCACTGTGCCACCAGGGCTCCAAACACATTAGGCCATTAAAAATTTGTAAGGATAAAAAAAGATGAAAGAAAACTGTCAGTAATAAGTGGTGTATGTAGAAAATCCACAAGTTTCTACAAATAAACTATCACAATTATTAAGTGAATTTAGGAAGTTCATGAGATACAAGGGCAATATGCAAAATTACAGTGTATTTTTCTGTATATATCACTAACAATTATAATTGTTATTAGTAAATGATATTAGTGAAGCATACCATTTAATGTAGCATCCAAAACCATTGAAATCTTAAGAATAAATCTCATACAGGTAGGTGTTCAAGATATCTACCCTGAAAACTACAAAACATTATTCAGAGAAATTAAATACTTGTGTCCATTGATTGAAAGATTTAATATTGTCAAGATGTCAGTTCTGCCCAAATTTATCTAAATAATCAGTGAAATCCCAAACAAAATCCCAGTACTTTTTGAAATGTGGAAATTGATAAGACTATTTTAACTTTTACCAAGAATAACGAAAGCAACCTTGAAGAGGAATAAAGTTAGAAAAGTACACCACTGGGTATTAAGACAATAAAGCCAAAGTAATTAAGGCAGCGTGTTATTTATAACCATTCTCCCATCTCTGGTGCCACCCAATCTTCCATCGCTGATATCACCCTGTCTTCCTTGCAAATGCCCTCTTTATCCCACTCAGGATCCCACACTATATGCTGGCCTGCTCTCCTACTTAGATACCCTTATCACCTTACTCAGGTTCCAACGTCTCACATCAGACTCCACTTGTCTCCCCCACAGGGATATCTTTTTCACCCTATTCAGTTTCTGACACCGGTGACCGGATGCTCCATATGTGGATGCCCTCCAAGCATATGTGGATGCTTGAATTTTGACATCCTTCATGGGACTGTCCCTCTTATGGACATTCTCCTCAAGCTACTTGGGCTCTTGGGCTCTTAAACTCCACTGTTGTTGATGTTAGCTGCCATCAAGTCACCCCCACTCATGGTGACCCCACACACAATGAGATTATTGGACCATTGTGATCCATAGGGTTTTCATTGGCTGATTTTTCCCGAAGTAGATTGCCAGAACTTTCTTCTAGTCTGTTTTCATTCACTAGGGCTACAAAGGATGTATTGTATTGGGAAAATCTGCTGCAAAACACCTCTTTAAAGTGTTAGAAAACAAAGATGTCACATTGAGGACTAAGGTGCTCCTGACCCAAGCCATGGTATTTTCAATCGCCTCATATGCATACGAAAGCTGGACAATGAATAAGGAAGAGCAAAGAACTGATGCCTTTGAATTACGGTGTTGATGAAGAATATTGGATATACCATAGACTACCAGAAGAACAAACAAATCTGTCTTGGAAGATGTACAGCCAGAATGCTCCTTAGAAGTGAGGATGGTGAGATTTCATCTCATGTACTTTGTACATGTTATCAGGAAGGACCAGTCCCTGGAGAAGGACATCATGCTTGGTAAAGTAGAGGGTCAGTGAAAAAGATGAAGATTCTCAATGAGATGGATTGACACATTGGCTACAACAATGGGCTCAATAGGAAACATTGTGAGGATGGCACAGGACCGGGTACTGTTTCCTTCTGTTGTACATAGGATTGTTATGAATCGGAATCAACTTGAACAAACAACAAGTGCCACTAAAATTCCCCTTAAACACTACCCTGTCCCCCACCTTGCATAATACCCACTTGCTTGGTCCCACCTAATCTCTTCGGGATTTAATTATTCAAGAAGAGGTAAGAAGGGAAGGACAAAAAAAAAAATCATTGCCATGGAGTCAATTCTGACACTTAGCAAACCTACAGGATAGAGTAGAACTGTCCTCATAGTGTTTCTAAGGCTGTAAACTTTTATGGAAGCAGACTGCCACATCTTTTCTCCCCCTGGCGGGTTTGAACTGCAGACTTTTCGATTCGCAGTGGAGCACTTAACCTCTGCGCCACCATGGCTCCTTAGGGAAGGACAAAGTAAGATTTAAAAAAAGAAGGATGAGAAGAAGAAAGACACAGTTGAATATATGATAAATTTTGGTAAGTAAATGTTACATTGGATGATATATATCTAGGGAGTAGATACATATTGCCAATTATGTTTCACACTTAGCTCGACTATGTCTAGAGTTGGATTAATTAATGCTATTAAATAATATAGCAATGTAACCTTGAATCTTAGGCCGATTTCATATTGTCTCCTGCTCTAAGATGCATAGAAACAAAGAGCTTATTTTTATCAATAGTAAATTTAAAATTTTTTTCAGTTTGTTCAACCGCATAGAAGGAACAGGAAATCTTAGAAATGATTTTGAAGTTCATGACTGATGTATCGAATTTTTAAATATACTACTCAAGACTTTTGTGGCTCCACATACAACTCTCTGAGTAGATTATTTTAAAGTTTTTAATAAGTGCGCTTCCTTTTAATTTTTTTCAGTTATAGCCTGATTGTATATATCGGGATGACTCATAAAGAAAGAACACAAATTATAGAAAGGGCCCAAGTAGTGCTGCACTTACTATCTTATTCCCTTTTTGTAAAGAGCTCTACGCTTCATTATAAATAAAGCCTGTTGAAGTAAAAGCCAGTGATAAAAGCAAAAAGTATAAAGCCTTTCTGCAATTGGCCATATGAAGAATTTAAGCAAATATTACTAAAAAAATAAAAAAGCTATTCACAGGCCTCTCCTAGCCCTCAAATGTCAATAACTTTGTTGAAGTCAATTTCCAAATTTAAAAAAAAGAATGATTTAGCTTATCCTGATGACATGTCAAGCTTGGGAAATTAGAAAACGTCCTTCACCAATGTAATTTTTGTAACTAAATCACTACAATGAAAATTAAGAGAGAGAGAGACAGTGAGAGAGAGAGATGAGATTCTTCCCAGCAGTAAAAATATACATGCTGTGCTAAGTTTCTTAGAAAGGCTAATACAGGGAGAAAACATATTTAGTTGGCATTGCTACAAGTAAAAAAACTTCATTTTTAAAATAATTTTGTATATTTCCTTAAGACTTGGGAGAAAATCACTTGCAGATCTAGTGTATAACTTCTAACAAGTCTACCACATTGGAAATATTCCTGTGTCAATTCAAAATATCAGATGTATTTGCAAGATTACAACTTTTTTTCCACCTTCTTAATGGCATTATTATTATTATTTTTTAATCAGTTGTCTAGAGTCCACATAATAATGAAAAGATCACATGAAAAGTATGGAGGGATTGCTAGAACAACACCACCAAAACTGTTTATGCACAGGTGTTATTGACAAATATTCAGGTAAAAAAAAAACAGAGTTATTAAAACCAGATCTATACCTATTAAAATGTCTCCAGTATTTTAAAGGAAATCAACTCAGAAGATAGAAGGAACTAAATAGAAACAAAATAAAAGCCTTCTTGGCTGATAAACGTGGCCTATTGAATGAGTTGCTATAGGAAAATATTTCAGAGTGCTAGATATGCTAAGAATTATTTACTGAATAGATAATTTACTGGTTATTAGAGACTTGATTGACTGTAATCAAGTGAGAGAAGGGAGAGAGATACTCTCAAATAATTTGAATTAGTCTTGAAAATCCATAAATTGAAATACATTTTCCTTTATCACAAAGGAATAAAAGCAAGACTTCCAGTTTCAGCTTGGACATGCATAAAGCAGGAAAGAGTTGCTCCCCACTCTTATAGTAAGAAAAAAGCTGGATAAACTTCAGATTATCGTTTTTTCTTGAACCCATCACAGAACTGAGGGTATTGGGCAAACCACTATCTGGAAATCTGGAGAGAGACAGGCTCTTGAAGGAGAAACAATTTATCCGCTTGGGGCAGAAGCCACCTAATGCTCTGTAAGTCAGTAAACAGCAAGAAATTTTTAATGAGTTGCTGTAGATTAAGTGTGGGTTAGCATGAGAATGTGAAACCCCTAAGGGCTCTAGACACATAGGGTTCACAACTCTTGCAGCTGATTCCTCCTGGAATCCCACCAGACACTTACAGAGGAGATTAGAGAGAATCCTGAGGAGGTGGGTTTGGGTAAAGGAAAAGCAGCTATTGCTAAAACTGCTCAAACCAATCTCCTCTTCATCCCCTATGGAGCATTAGCCATAAAAACTGTATCCTGAGTGTACTGGTGAAAACCCCTGCAGCTGGGAAGAGAAAATCCCTACTCCTGGGCAGGGACAGGAATAGGTGATAGGCCCAGGGAGGAAGGCCAGGAACCCGTGGCATGTCTCCCCCACCCACCCACCCTCACTCTCAAAACCCAGGTTCACAATGCCTGCCTCTAAGACTGAGCTTAATCAGACCTCAGAGAATGGTCCATCCCCTAAGACACTAACTCACAAACACACTAACAAAATCAAGAATGGGTTACAGCTGGGAGAGTTGTAAGAGACTGATTGTTTCTGGAGAACGGTACAAAGAGAAGAACAGAGTGCAAGCAGGGAGAAGACATGAGAAAAAAATATCTGTCAAATTAGTCCTTACCCTAAATGCAGGGTTTCACTAGAGGAATTTGAAGCCTCAGGAATACATGGGGTCGCCATGAGTCAGAATCAACTTGATGGCAACAAATTTGGTTTTTTGGTTTTGGTGAACTCAGTGTAACCACAGCAACAACTAACTTCAAACCCTGCCCTCCTCCTGACTTGATTAACACAAATTCCCACCCTAAAGGCCTAGAAGAAGGAATGATGTGCTCATCTCCAAGCGTAAGAAATATTTTCCTCAGTACTGACCGTCCTATACTACAATTATGGCTTGCAACAAAAATTATAAGGCACAAAAAGGCAACAAAAAAAGTAGTCTGAATGGATAAAGGAACCATTATAACCATTCTCAAATATGACAAAGATGTTGGAACTATCAGACAAAATAATAATAATAATTATTTTTTAATGCATGTGACTCAAAGGGATACTTTTATAGAGGGTTTAATGTATATAGAATCATTACTGGTAAGATCAGCTCTAAGCAAAATAGTGAATAGACACAAGATTTCCAGTGTTTGAAACCATACTTTTCTGTGACCTTTTCTTTAAACCAAGAAACCAACCCAACTGCTGTGGAGTCAATTCTAACTCATGGAGACCATATATATTTCAGAGTAGAACTACACACCATTGGGTTTTCAAGGCTGTGACTTTTCAGAAGCAGATCTGGAAGCCTTTCAATTTGACACACCTCTGGATGGGTTCCAATTGCCAACTTTTTCGTTAGTAATCAAGCTCTTAACCATCTGCACCACCCAGGGACTCCAGGTTTTCTCTAGTTCCGAACATTCCCGTGTTCTCCATTTCCACTTCTATCAAGACCCCACTTTTTAAAAAAAGATGGAAATCTCATATGGTGAAGTGACTGATTATACATGATCTCTTCCACTTTAACTAGAGACCAAAACCTAATTGGAAGAGATAAGCTGCTAATGATGGAACATGGGGAACACGAAGATTTACAGGGAAGACGTGGTTGGGGTGAGAGGTGTATCTGCCCACTGAGTGGTGAGGAGCACTCTCTGGTGTTGCTGAAATCACACTGCTTGTCTAATCATCCGCTCACCAGGTCGGCTTGCTGGTTTCCAGGTGGTAAGTACAATCTACCCAGGAAGAATAAAAGGCCCACAAGAGGAGAATGACAATGGCCTCTGCCAAATTTATTTTTTCCATTTTAAAATATTTTAAAATCTTCAAAACGGGACACAATCACTTGCAATACTATGAGCTTAATGTAGCTATTTTTATTTTTGCATGTTGCTTTCAGTTCTTATTTATAAAATTCATACTTTTATGATGGGCATTTATTTATTTTAATGTTATTTATTTTGTTGTCATTGTTGAGAATATACACAGCAAAACATACACCAATTCAACAATTTCTACGTGAACAGTTCAGTGACGTTGATTACATTCTTCGAGTTATGCAACCATCTCACCCTCTTTTCTCCCTCATTAACATAAACTCACTGCCCTCTACGTTTCCTATCTAATCTTTCCAGATGCTGTTGATTTGGTCCCACATAGATAATTCTTAAAAAAGCATGGTGTTCAAGGCTTTACCACTTAAGCTAAAATATTGTTTGGTTTTCAAAAGACTTCTGGGGATATTTTTGACTTAAGATTTAAAGATTATCTCAGGAAAATAGTTTCAGGGATACAATGGGCATTTTTGAAATTCTTTTTTTTTTTTTTTTTCATTCACTCAGCCATTCGTTCAAAAAATTATTTATGATGTGCCTGCTAGATGTTGGGAATAATATACACAGGTAAAAATAAGTTCAATTCCTAGCTTCCTGAAGCTTCGGCTAGTGAGATAGACTGACAGTTATCAAGTAATCATAAATAAATGCAAGATTACGTTTTTGATAAGTCCCATGTTGCTCATAATATAATTGGACAATTTTAACCTATCAAGAGGTCAGAGAAGTTGAAGGAATAATGACTGAGATTAGATCTCAATGCTGACCAGAAATTAAGTGGAGAAAAGAGTGCTTCAGAAGGAAGAAACATCGTAGTCAAAGGTCTTGTCTCATGAAAATGGTTGGGGGTGTGAAGTCATGGTGCAAATAAAGACACTTTGGTCTATGTACTCAAGTCTTTCTTCATTGCAGGAAGGCATTCTTCCATGATGTCTTTGATTAATGCTTGTTTTCCAGTTGCTCTGATTTCTTCCTCAAAAATATCAGATTTCTTGCATTGGTGCTTTAGTTTGTCCTCTAAATCATCTACAGGCATATCTCGGAGATATTGCAGGTTCAGTTCCAGGGTACCAGACCACCACAATAAAGTGAATATCACAATAAAGCGAGTCACATGAATTTTTTCATTTCCCAGTGCATATAAAAGTTATGTTTGCAATATACTGTAATCTATTGGGAGCCCTGGTGGTATACTGGTTAAGAGCTTGGCTGCTAACCAAAAGATTGGCAGTTCAGGTCCACCAGCTGTTCCTTAGAAACCCTGTGGGGCAGTTCTACTCTGTCCTATAGGGTAGTTTTGAGTAGGAATTGGCTCGATGGCACAGGGTTCAGTTTTTGGTTTGGTAGTCTATTAAAAAGTGCAATAGCATTATGTCTAAAAAAAAGTACATACCTTAATTAAAAAATACTTTGTTGCTAAAAAGTGCTAACCATCATCCAAGTCTTCAGTGAGTCCTAATCTTTTTGCTGGTGGAGGGTCTTGCCTCGATGCTGATGGCTGCTGACTGATCAGGGTGGTGGTTGCTGAAGGTTGCGGTGGCTTTGGCAATTCTTAAAATAAGACAACGATGAAGTTTGCTGCATTGATTAACTCTTCCTTTCACGAAAGATTTCTCTGTAGCATGCAATGCCGTTTGATAGCATTTTAACCCACGGTAGAACTTCTTTCAAAATTGGAGTCAATCCTCTCAAACCCTGTCACGGCTTCATCAACTAAGTTTATGTAATATTCTAAATCCTTTGTTGTCATTTCAACAATGTTCACAGCATCTTCACCAGGAGTAGATTCCATCTCAAGAAACCACTTTCTTTGCTCATCCATAAGAAGCAACTCCTCATCTGTTGAAGTTTTATCATGAGATTACAGTAATTCAGTCATATCTTCAGGCTCCACATCTAGTTCTAGTTCTCTTGCTATTTCTACCACACCTGCCGTTACTTCCTCCGCTGAAGTCTTCAGCTCCTCAAAGTCATCCATGAGGGTTGGAATCAACTTCTTCCAAACTTCTGTTGATGTTGATATTTTGACCTCCTCCCATGAATCACAAATGTTCTTAATGGCATCTAGAATGGTGAATCCTTTCCAGGAGGTTATCGATTTATTTTGCTCAGATCCATCAGAGGAATCACTATCTATGGTAGCTATGGTCTTATAAAATGCATTCCTTAAATAATAAGACTTGAAGGTCAAAATTACTCCTTGATCCATGGGCTGCAAATGGATGTTGTGTTAGGAGGCATGAAAACAACATTAATCTCCTTCTACATCTCCATCAGGGCTCTTGGGTGACGAGGAGCTTTGTCAACGAGCAGTAATATTTTGAAAGGAATCCTTTTTATGAGCAGTAGGTCTCAGCAGTGGGCTTAAAATACTCAATAATACACGTTGTAAACAGATGTGCCATCACCAAGGCTTTGTTGTTCCATTTATAAAGCATAGGTAGAGTACATTTAGCATAATTGTTAAGGTTTCTGGGATTTTCAGAATGGTAAATGAGCATTGGCTTCAACTTAAAGTCACCAGCTGCATTATCCCCTAACAAGATAGTCAGTCTGTCCTTTGAAGCTTTGAAGCCAGGCATTGACTTCTCCTCTCTAGCTATGAAAGTCCTAGATGGCATCTTCTTCCAGTATAAGGCTGTTTCATCTACGTTGAAAAGCTGTTTGTTTAGTGTAGCCACCTTCATCAGTTATCGTAGCTAGATCTTCTGGATAACTTGCTGCAGCTTCTACATCAATCCTTGCTGCTTCACCTTGCACTTTTATGTTAGGGAGACAGCTTATTGCCTTAAACCGCATGAACCAACCTCTGCTCACTTCAGACTTTTCTTGTGCAGCTTTCTCACCTCTCTCAGCCTTCAGAGAATTGAAGCGAGTTAGGGCCTTGGTCTGGGTTAGGCTTTGGTTTAAGGGAATGTTGTGGCTACTTCAATCTTCTATCCAGACCACTAAAACTTTCTCCGTATCAACAATAAGGCTGTTTCACTTTATCATTTGTGTGTTCACTGAAGTAACACTTTTAGCTTCCTGCAAGAACTTTTCCTTTGCATTCACAACTTGGCTAACTGGCACAAGTGGCCTAGCTTTATGCTTATCTCGGCTTTTGACATGCCTTCCTCACTAAGCTTAATCATTTCTAGCTTTTGATTTATAGTGAGGGATGTGCGACTCTTCTTTTCTCTTGAAAACTGAGAGGCCATTGTAGAGTTTTTAATTGGCCTAATTTCAATATTGTTGTGTCTCAGGGAATAGGAAGGCCCGGGGAGAGGGAGAGTGATGGGGGAACAGCCGGTCAGTGGAGCAGTCAGAACACACAAAACATTTATTGAGTTTGCCATCTTATGTGGGTGAGATTCGTGGAGCCCCGAAACAATTACAATAGTAACATCAGGGATCATGGATCACAGATCACCATAATAGATATGATAATAATGAAAAAGTCTGAAATACTTCGAGAATTACCAAAATGTGACACAAAGTGAGCACGTGATATTGGAAAAATGACACCGACAGACTTGCTCAATGCAAGATTGCCACAAACCTTCCGTTTGTAAAAAACGCAGTATCTGCTAAGTGCAATAAAGCAAAGCACAATAAAATGAGGTATGCCTGTTCCTTCATAATCTGTCTCTTAGTCCTTTTTTACTACATTTTCAGAGGTTTTTCAAATATAACTTCATTTTTTAAAAGATATTTTATTGTGTTTTAGGTGAAAGTTTACGCAGTAAATTAGGTTTAATAATTTTTATACAAGTTGTTCTATGGCATTAGCTACAATTTTTTGCAACGTGTCAGCATTCTAATTATTTCCATTCTGTCTGTTCTGTCTCCATTTATCTAGCTTCCCTGTCCTTTCTTTGCTTTTGGGTAAATGTTGACCGTTTGGTCTTGTGTAGTTAATTGTTTAAGGGAGGGCATTCTTCATGGGTGATATTGTTTATTTTATAAGCCAATTTATTATTTGACTGAAAGGAGACCTCCAGGAGTCACCTCAATTCCAGGTTAAAAGGGCATCTTAGAGTGATAGTCTTGGGGATTCCTCTAGTCTCTATCAGTCCAGTAAGTCTGGTCTTTTTTAGGAATTAGAGTTTTGTTCTACAATTTTCTCCCTTTCTACCCAGTACCTTCTATTACGTCCTTGGTCAGAAAGGTAGGTAGTGGTAGCTGGGCACCGTCTAGTTCTTCTGGTTTCAGGCTAGAAGGGGCCATGGCTCACGTGGGCTATTAGTCCTGTGGACTAGTTTCTTCTTTGAGTCTTTGGTTTCCTTCATTCTCATCTCATCTGGCCACTCACAAGCTTTTAAGACCCCAGATACTACTTACCAAACTAGGATGTAGAACATTATCTTTATGAACAATGTCATGCAAATTGACGGAGTAGTCCCATGAGAGTATGGTCCCAAGCCCTATAACCCAGTAAACCAACCCTTCGAGCTGTTTGAATATGTCTAAGAGGTCTCTGTAACTGTGCCCCCTATGTGTTTTATTATATATATGAATATATATGTAGCACACCCAAACATATATAGTTATGCCTTCAAATATATCTATACATGGATGTGCATGTCTCACATATATTTTCCTATATACATATGTAGTTGCTGTTGTTAGGTACCTATGAGTCAGTTCCGACTCATAGCGACCCTATGCACAACCGAACAAAACACTGCCTGGTCCTGCGCCATCTTCGCAATTGTCGTTATGCTTGAGCCCATTGTTGCATAGGCATATAGCATACATATCTACCTATGTAACCACTCATTTTTTTTGGTTGTTATTACTGTTGTTGCAAAATTGTTTATGTTATAACATTCACTGTAATTGTCCTTTTTTCTTGCATACCTCTCATTGTCTTCATTTACCTTGGTCAAGTTGTGTTGACCTTCCCCGTATTGTTTATTGTCTTTCCCATCACCAGAAATAACAAGTGTCTACCATCTAGCTGCTGATTCCCCCTTCATCCTCCTCCTATCCCTGATAACCATCAAAGAACATTGCTTTATGTGTGTATGCCTATTCTTGACTTTTCATAAAAGTGAAACCATATAATATGTCCTTTTGTGATCGACTTATTTCACTCAGCCTAATGTCCTCCAGAGTCATCCATCTTATAAAATGTTTCAAGACTCATCATTATTCTTTATAGTTTGTAGTATTCCATTGTATGCATGTACCACAAGTTGTTTATCCGTTCAACCATTGATAGGAGCCCTGGTGGCGCAGTGGTTAAGGGCTACAGCTGCAAACCAAAAGGTTGGCAGTTAAAATCTGCCAGCCAGCTGCTCCTTGGAAACACTATGGGGCAGTTCTACTCTGTCCTATAGGGTTGCTATGAGTTGGAATTGACTCAACGGTAATGGGTTTGGTTTTCTGGAATGGCTAATGATGGGAGCATCTTTTCATGTGTTTGTTGGTCGTTGAATGTTCTCTTTGGCGAGGTGTCTGTCCATGCCCTTTGCTCATTTTTTGATCGGATTGTTTGTCTTTTTTGTTGTTGAATTGTTGATGTTTTCCATATATTTTAGAGATTAGACCCTTGTCATACGTGTCATTGCCAAAGACTTTTTCCCAGTCCGTAAGTTCTCTTTTTAATCTTTTGGTAAAGTCTTCTGATGAGCATAAGTATTTAATTTTTAGGAGGTCCCAGTTATCAAATATATCTTCTGTTGTTCGTTCATTTTTAGGAGTGTTTGATAGTCTATTTATGGCAAAGATTAGGACCTCTAGTTTTGTCCCTGTGTTATTTTCCAGGAATTTTATAGTTTTAGCTTTAACATTTAGTTCTTTGATCCATTTTGAGCTGGGTTTTGTGTCTAGTGTGAGGTATGGGATCCTGTTTCATTTTTCTGCAAATGGATATTCAGTTTTGCCAGCACCATTTGTTGAAGAGACTGTTTCTTCTCCATTGAATGGACTTTGATGCTTTGTCAAAATCAGCTGCCCATAGACAGATGGATTTACTTCTGGGTTCTCACTTCTTTTCCATTGGTCTATGTGCCTGTTGTTGAACCAGTACCAGGCTATTTTGGTTACTGTGGATGCATAGTAAGTTTTGAGATGGGAAGTGTGAAGCCTCCTATTTTGTTCTTCTTTAATACTACTTTAGCTACTCAGGGCTTCTTTCATTTCCATATAAAGGTGGAGACTAGTTTTTCCATTTCATTAAACAATGTTTTTGGTATTTGGAATGGGATTGTATTATATTTATAGATCACTCTGGGTAGCGTTGACATTTTTACAATGTTCGCCTTCCAATCTATGAGCATGGAATGTTTTTCCATTTATGCAGGTCTCTTTTGGTTTCTCGCAGTAGCGTTTTGTAGTTTTCCTTGTGTAAGTCTTTTATGTCCCTGGTTAGATTTATTCCTAGGCATTTTGTCTTTTTAGGGGCTGTCATGGATTGAACTGTGTCCCTCAAAATTGTGTGTCAACTTGGCTGGGCCATGATTCCCAGTATTGCGTGATTGTCTGCCATTTTGGCTTCTGATGTGATTTTCCTCTGTATTGTAAATCCTATCTGTATGATGTTAATAAGGCAGGATTAGAGACAGTTATGTTAATAAGGCAGTACTCAATCTACAAGATTAGGTTGTATCTTGAGTCTATCTCTTGAGATATAAAAGAGAGAAGTGAGTAGAGAGACAGAGGGACCTCCTACCATCAAGAAAGCAGAGGAAGGAGAAAAGTGTGTCCTTTGGACCCGGGGTCCCTGTGCTGAGAAGCTCCTAGACCAGGGGAAGATTGATGACAAGAACATTTCCCCAGAGCTGACAGAGAAAGCAAGCCTTTCCCCGGAGCTGGCACCCCGATTTCAAATTTCCAGCTTCCTAGACTGTGAGAGAATAAATTTCTGTTAAGGCCATCTACTTGTGGTATTTCTGTTACAGCAGCACTAGATAACTAAGACAGGAACTATTATAAATGGTATTGTTTTCTTGATTTCCTTTTTGGAGTTCTCCTTGTTAGTATAGAGGAACTCAACTGATTTTTGTATATTGATCTTGTACCCTGGCACTTTGCTGAACCTTTCTATTAGTTCCAGTAACTTTCTTGTGGAATCTCTGGGATTTTCTATGTATAGGATCATGTCATCTGTGAATAGGGTAGTTTTACTTCTTCCTTACCAGTTTGGGTACCCTTTATTTCCCTTTCTTGCCTTGCTGCTCCAGCTAGGGCTTCCAGTACAATATTGAACAAAAGTGGTTATAATGGGCATCCTTGTCTTATTTCCATTCTCAAAAGGAATGCTTTCAATCTCTCACCGTTAAGAATAACGTTGGCTTTTGATGCTGTTAGGTGCCGTCGAATCAGTTCCAACTCATAGCGACCCTATATACAATGAATGAAACACTGCTCGGTCCTGCACCATCCTCACAATTGTTGCTATGCTTAAGCCCATCATTGCAGCTGCTATGTCAATCCATCCTGTTGAGGGTCTTCCTCTCTGTCAGTGACCCTCTACTTTACCAAGCATGAGGTCCTTCTTCAGGGACTGTCCCTACTGATAACACTTTCAAAGTACATGAGATGAAGTCTCTCCATCCTCGCTTCCAAGGAGCATTCTGGCTGTACTTCTTCCAAGACAAATTTATTTGTTCTTCTGGCAGTCCATGGTATATTCAATACTCTTCATCAACGTCATAATTTAAAGACATCAATTCTTCTTCTATCTTCCTTATTCATTGTCCAGCTTTCACATGCATATGAGGTGATTGAAAACACCATGGCTTGGGTCAGGCACAAAGTGACATCTTTGCTTTTAACACTTTAAAGGGGCCTTTTGCAGCAGATTTGCCCAATGAAACAGGTGGTTTGATTTTTTGACTGCTGCTTCCATGTGCATTGACTGTGGATGCAAGTAAAATGAAATACTTGAAAACTTCAATCTTTTCTCCATTTATCATGATGTTGCTTATTGGTCCAGTTGTGAGAATTTTTGTTTTCTTTATGTTGAGGTGTAATCCACAGTGAAAGCTGTAGACTTTGATCTTCATCAGTAGGTGCTTCAAGTCCTCTTTGCTTTCAGAAAGCAATGTTGTATCATCTACATATCACAGGTTGTTAATGAGTCTTCCTCCAATCCTGATACTGTGTTCTTCATATAGTCCAGCTTCTTGGATTGTTTGCTCAGCATAGAGATTGAATAAGTATGGTAAAAAGATAAACCCTGATGCACATCTTTCCTTAAACCACTCAGTATTCCCTTGTTCTGTTCGAATGACTGGCTCTTGGTCTATGTACATATTCCTCATGAGCACAATTAAGTGTTCTGGAATTCCCATTCTTTGTAATGTTAACCATAATTTGTTATGATCCACACAGTTGAATGCCTTTTGGTTTTGCATATATGACCTTAATTATGTTGAGGAATTTCCTTTCTATTCTTATTTTGCTGACAGTTTTTATTAGAAAAAGGTGTTAGACTTTATCAAATGTCTTTTCTGGGTTAATTGAGATGATCATGCGATTCTTTTCCTTTGTTTTACCTATGTGGTAAATTACATTGATTTTCTAATGTTGTACCACCTTACTTCCCTGATGATATATTATTTTTTGATATCCTGTTACATTTTGTTGGCTAGAATTTTGTTGAGAATTTTTGCATCTATATTCATAAGGGATATTGGTCTGTAATTTTTTTTTTTTTTTTTTTTTTTGTAGTTTGCCTGGGTTTGATATTAGGTTTATGCTAGCTGCATAGAATGAATTAGGGAATGTTCCTTCCTTTTCTACATTCTGGAAAACTTTGAGTAGAATTGGTGTAAAGTCTTCTCTGAATGTTGGGTAGGATTCTCCAGTGAAGCCATCTGGGCTGGGACTTTTTGTTGTTGTTGTTGGGACTTTTTCTAGTTGTTCTGCCCATCATCAAAAGTGCTGTGTTAAAGTCTCCTACTATTATTGTAGAACTATGTCTCTTTTCAGTTCTGTTAGAGTTTGTTTTTTGTATTTTGGAACTCTGTCATTGGATGCATAAGCATTTATTATTGTCATATCTTCTTACTGAATTGGCCCTTTAATCATTATGTAATGCCCTTGTCTGTTTCTTATAATGCATTTTTACTTAAAGTCTATTTTATCAGAAATTATTATTGCCATCCTTGCTCTCTTTTGGTTACTGTTTGATATTTTTTTTCCATCCTTTGACTGTTAACCTATTTATGTCTTTGTATCTAAGATGTGTCTCTTGTAGGCAAGATATTGATGAGTCATGTTTTCTTTAAATTCATTTTGCTGTTATCTGCCTCTTGACTGGTACATTTTATCCGTTTACATCCAGTGTGATTATCGATAGCTGTGACTGCACTGCTATCATTTTGCTATTCTTTGTGTGTGTGTGGTGTTATTTCTTTGTTCTTCTTGATTTTCTTCTTTAATTGTATTTTAGATGAGTGTTTACAGAGCAGATTAGTTTCTCATCAAATAACTAATACACATGTTTTACGACATTGGTAGATAACCTCACAACATGTCCACACTCTCCCCTTCTCAAACTTGGGTTCCCCATTACCAGCTTTCCTGTCCCCTCCTGCTTTCATCCCTGGCCCTGGGCTGGTGTGCCCATTTAGTCTCATTTTATTTTATGGGTCTGTCTAATTTTTGGCTGAAGGGTGAACTTTAGGAGTGACTTCAGTACTGAATTAAAAGAGGGTCTGGGGGCCATACTCTCGGGTTTCTCCAGTCTCTGTCAGACCAGTAAGTCTGGTCTTGTGTGTGTGTGTGTGTTAGAATTTTGTTCTACATTTTTTCTCCAGCTCTGTCGAGGACCCTCTATTGTGACCTCTGTCAGAGCAGTCAGTGGTGGTAGCTGGGCAGCATCTAGTTGTGCTGGACTCATTCTGATAGAGGCTGTGGCAGTTGTGGTCCTTGGACTAATCTTTCCCTTGTGTCTTTGGTTTTCTTCACTCTCTTTTGCTCCAGATGGGGTGAGACCCGTGGAGTATCTTAGATGACCACTCACAAGCCTGTAAGATCCCAGACACTACTCATCAAAGTAGGGTGCAGAACATTATCTTTATAGACAAGGTTATGCCAATTGAGTTGGATGTTCCCCAAGACCATGGTCCCCAGCCCTCGGCCCAGTAATTCGGTCCCTCAGGGAGTTTGGATGCGTCTATGGAGCTTCCATGACCTTTCCTTTATGAAGTTGTGCTAGCTTCCCCTGTATTGTGTACTGTCTTACCCTTCTCCATAATTACCACTTATCTCTTGTCTACTTCATGTTTTTCCTTCCCCACCATTCCCTTCCATAGTAACCATCAAAGATGGTTTCTTTTTGTGTGTAAATCTTTTCATGAGTTTTTATAATAGTGGTCTCAGACAGTATTTGTCATTTTGTGATTGACTTATGTCACTCAGTATTATGCCCTCCAGATACATTTATGTTGTATGATGTTTCACAGATTCATCATTATTCTTTATCATTGCACAGTATTCCATTGTGTGTATGTACTATAGTTTATCCATTCATCTGTTGATGGGCACTTTGGTTGTTTCCATCTTTTTGCTATTGTGAATAATGCTGCAATGAAGATGGGTGTGCGTATGTCTATTCGTGATGGCTTTTATTTCTCTGGAATATATTCCTAGGAGTGGGATTACTGGATCATATGGTATTTCTATTTCTAGCTTTTTAAGGAAGAGCCAGATCATTTTCCAAAATAGTTGTACCATTTTGCATTCCCGCCAGCAGTGCATAAGAGTTCCAGTCTCCCCACAGCCTCTCCAACATTTGTTATTTTCTGTTTTTTTTGATTCGTGCCAGTAATGTCAGGGTGAGATGGTATCTATCTCATTATGGTTTTGATTTGCATTTCTCTAATGGCTAGTGACTGCCAGCATTTCCTTAGGCATCTGTTAGTCACCTGAATGTCTTCTTTGATGAAGTATCTGTTCATATGCTTTGCCTATTTTTTAATTGGATTATTTATCTTTTTGTTGTAGAGGTCTTGGTTTTTCCTGTAGATTTTAGAGATTAGACCTTTGTAGGATTTGTCATATCCAAAATTTTTTTCCCAGTCTGTATCTTCTTTTTTTGCTCTTTTGGTGAAGTCTTTTGATGAGCATAAATGTTTCATTTTTAGAAGATCCCAGTTATCTAGCTTATCTTCTGGTGTTTGTGTGTTGTTAGTTATGGTTTGTATCCTATTTATGCCATGTATTAGGACCTCTGGTGCTGACCCTATTTTTTATTCTATGATCTTTATTGTTTTGGTTTTATATTATGTTCTTCTTAATTTTTGTGCTGAGTTCTTTTTGTATATGGATTTTCCTTTCCTATCATTTATCATTGTTGTTTTGTGTTTACTGAGTCATTTTGATTTTCTTCTTTTTCACTTTGGTGAGTAGATTTATTAATTTTCTTTGTGGTTACCTTGAAGTTTACCTTTGCCCTCCTAAATTTAAAACAGTCTGTTATATTTTGAGATTGCCTTGACTTCCTCTCCATATGGAAGTTGTATAACTACACCGTTTATTTCTCCCTTTTGTTTTGACGTTGTCATTGTTTATAGCTTAACATTTCTCGTTCCCTGTAATCAGTTTTGCAGTTTTATTTTACTTTCGTGAAGTCTTTATTTGGGTTGGTATCTGGGTGATACTGTCACATGTCTTTATTTCAGGTTGTTGTCTGATATCATTGGTTCTCTGTCCAGAGGACTCCCTTTATTATTTCTTGTAACACTGTCCTGGGTTTTACAAGTTCTCTTAATTTCTGCTTATCTGAGGATGTCCTAGTTTTGTCATCATTTTTGAAAGACAGTTTTGCTGGATATATGATATTTGGTTGGCAATTCTTTTTTTTTCCAGGATTTTATATATGTCATCCCACTGCCTTCTTGCTTGCATGGTTTCTGATGAGAAATAAGTGCTTAGTGTTATTGATGCCCTTTTGTAAGTCATATTTCATTTTTAACTAGCTGCTGTCAGAATTCTTTGTCTTTGGTTTTGGAAAGTTTGATTATGATACGTCTTGGTGAATTTCTTTTGGGGTGTCTCCTGTATGGGGTTCATTGAGCTTCTTGGATACAAACCTTCTTGTCTTTCATGATATTTGGGAAGTTTTCTGTCAATATATTTTCAAAAATTCTCTCTTACTTTTTTTTCTCCTACTCTTCTGGAATTCCTATTAAGCATAAATTATTCTTCTTGATAGTGTCCCACATAACTCTTAGGCTTTCTTCATTCTTTTTTCTGATTTTTCATCAAACAAATTAGTATCAAAGGATTTGTTCTCTACTCCGCTGATTCTTTCTTCCTTTAATTCAGTTCTACTTCTGTGACCTTCCATTGAGTTATTTATTTCTGAAATTTTATTTTTAATTTTCTGAATTTCTAGTTGTTGGTTTTGCATGGTTTCTATTTGTCTATTTAGTTTGTCATTTTGTTCTTGTATTGTTTTCCTGAATTCTTTTACTTTTACTTTTTTTTGTATTTTCCTTGATCTTTTTGAGGAGCCTAAATATGAGTATTTTCAGTTCCTTGTTGTTCTATTATGATTTCTTCCTCAGGAAGGTTTTCTCTCCCTTTATTTTGCTCACTTGTTTGAGCCATGTAATCCTGTTTATTCATATGATTTGTTATTGTCTGCTGCCTCTGAAACATTAAGATGTTAATTTATTTATTTATATATTTCTTTATTGATTGTGTGTTTTTTTTGTCCTGATTTTGTTTTGTTTTGTTTTCATATATCAGGAGCTTTGTTTCCTCTCTTTGTCTTCAGAATGTCTTTCTTTCTTTGAATTATTTTAATTGTTGTTGTTTTGTAGTACTGGTCTATGCATGATTTTGGTGGTGTCAGTTGACTGAGTGTGATTTCCTATCACTAGTGGGTATGGTGGGTCACACCCAGTGTGAGTTCTCTGTGGTTAAGCTTGTATGTCTTCCTTTACAGGACTGAGTGAAGGTGGAAGAGTGAATTCTTTCCCTGATGTTGGGTGACAAGTGTTCAATGGTCAGCATCCCTCCAGACATTGTGGAACCATGGGGTCCTTCCCGGTTGATGTTAGCAGTTGCTGCATCCTCTGGAGGTCAGGACAGGACATTTCCATAGCCACTGTGAGGCAGTACTACTCAAATTGATGGGATAGGCCTTCTTTGCCTGCACGAATTGGCATCTGAGTAGGTGGTGGGGAATCAAGAGGTTTCAGTACATGTGCAGTCAGCCTACAGGAACTGTCTGGGTTTGAGATATGTGACATTGCAGCCAGGCAGCCATTACATGAGAGCACTAGGATCTCCTGCTCATCACTGGGCACAGGTGCAGATGGTGCCTTGCTTCACTCTGGGTTTGTCTACTCATAATCTCTGTCTTCTGTTGGGAATTAGTTGAAGTTGCCTTCCTTGCTCCTCACTCGGGAATGCTGCTTGCTTTCTCTCAAGATGGCCATTCTTCACAGGGCTGACTGGCAGGGTGCCTATGATTCATAAATCTCACTCAGGTTCTCTTTCCATTTGGTGTTCAATCTAATTCTTCACCCTTCCATTTGATGCTCAGGGTTCCAAGATTGTTATCTGTATCTGTTTCACTTGGCATCTCGGGTCCTTGTTGTAGGGGGATGACATGGTGTGTCTGACTATGCTGGCATCTTAAGCTGTCTCTCTCAAATGCAACTTCATCACAGATTGGATTTTTTGGACATTGTCTTCTATTAACCTTGTTCAATGTAAATTTTAATTATACTCTTGCATTATTTTGTATCCTTGGAAACTTTAGTCACCCCTCTGATAAAATTATCCTCTTGTTTCCTTGGAATTCATATTCCTGTTTAATAAATGTCATTAGATTAAAGATTAACATTTATTCTGAATTTTTGGATTCTGCAGTAGATCAAATAATCTGAGATGTATTTTTAATAAATACATTTATCAGGATAAATTTATATTTATAAATGTTACTTTATAACATTTTATCATTTGTTACTGTTTTCCCTCCTGTGAGGGTTAAGACTGTATGTCAACTTGGCTAGACCATTATTCTCAGTGTTTTAGCAGTTGTATGATGTTGTGATCACCCCCATGATGGAATCTGCTGAGTGGTACTGGTGGAGGCGGGGCCTGTGGCAGCTCACTGCCCTCTCAGTTTTATCTCTCTGCCTTCCGCCGGTTACTTTCTGCCTGCTCGCCTTGCCAAGGTTTTTGGCTTGTTCCAGGCTCAGCAGCTGCCTCTTGTTGTCTCACTTCTGGTTTGTGGGACTTGAGCTAGCAGCTTACCTGTTGATCTTGGAATTCGTTGAACTTCTCAGCCTGTGAACAAGAGTCCGGTTCCCAGACCTGCTGACCTTGGGTTCTCCAGCCCCTGCAGCTACGTGAATCAGGAGAAACCTTGTGGTCTTGTCTGCTGATCTTGGGATTCACTGACTTTCACAGCCCATGAGAGGGAGCCCCTCTCTGACCTGCCAACCTTGGGTTCACCAGCTTCTGCGGCTGTGTGAACTGGGAGAGGCCTCTACCCTGATCTGTGGACTTGGGACGTTTTAGGCTCTGCAGTTGTGTGAGCTATTTCCTTGATGTCAATCTTTCTATATATATATTTATATGCTCTACTGGTTTTGCTTCTCTAGAGAACCCAGCCTAAGACACCTCCCTCTTTAGAGAACTTCCATGAGGTAAAGTCTTTTTTCTTTTTCTTTTTTTGCTTACTATCATATTCCACATCTCCTGTCAGATAGTTGGCATTTAATAAATTGTTGAATAAATAGATCTTACCTTTATATTCTTTGTAGTGTTTTTAAAAATAGCTTTATAATTTATTCTGTTTTTCTATTTTTTAATTAGACAAGATCCTATCAGACTTAATATGTGCCAACCTAGCTTGTGTGCAGTTTTTCCAAACTTCTACTTGCATGATGAATGAATGTTTTCTCAGATCTAAAGCTTGAGGACAGGTTAAGGCATATAACTTCTGGGCCAATTCCAAGTTTCTAGCAAGCATTTATGCTATGCGAGTTTGCTATATTCAAATATGACTTTTCCTACCCTGCAGCTTGGTTATCTATATTTTTGTATCAAGGGCTCTAGCAGCACATGTGGAGTCTTTTTTTTTTGAGATGTTCAGATTCCGTCACCAATGTATTGAATCAGAATCTCAGGAGTGTGGTCTATGATAGCATTTCTTAAAAACAAAGTTTCCCAGATGATTCTGATGCAAAACACACACACACACACACACACACAATCTGCTTTTAACCAATTGAAATGAAAAACTACAACTACAATCTCCAGCATTCACTACAATCAAGCTGCTGCCCCTAGAAAATTCATTATTCAAATACTTGCTCTCATTCACATTAATTCTTGCTTTACTATTTTGAAGGAATTGGGGACAGGGAATGGAAGTGTAGAAAAGTGAATGACATATCTTTGTGCAATAAAAAACCCTCACAAAACTGCCTCCCTTCTCCCCTCCCCCCCCAAAACAAAACAAACACCGTGCAATAGCGAGACAGACAATAAATTATCTGACACAAACTCTACTTCTCCCAGGGAACAGATAGAGGGAATAAAGGCACATGTTTGAGTGGACTTTGACTTTCAAGACTTTGAATAAAAAAGACAAAATAAGACTTGACTTGCAAGTCAAAGTCAGTTTTCCTTAATTCATCCCAATGGGCCCAATGGAAACTTAACACATTCTGTAATATGTTGTCTGACAACCTTAGTTGGTAAGTTTCCAATTATTTCTGTTCTTCACCTATATTTTAATGAGATATTAGAAGAAGATACACTAGGGGTTGCTAGCCAAGCACTATTTTAAATTAGAAATTAATAAAGTTTGTGAAATATATGACTTAATACATGAATGACAGATGTCATGGTAGCATAAATCCTCCATTAGGTTAGATTTCAGACTTGAGTAACATGGTCTAAACTGGTGAAATATATATATATATATATATATATATATATATATATATATATATATATATGATGTATATATCTATCTATCTCAATTTCTAGTCACTGGTCTTATTAATGGTTATATTTACCTGAACAAAATACTTTTTCTTCTATTATATACTAACCATGCTGCTCATTTTAAATTTTTTATGGATCATATAATCTAATTGTAATCACAAATGCATAGCCATACCACAACAAGGAGGATCCTCATTCTTTTTCATTTATAGTTTGTTTCATTGTAAATTCATAAGCAGGCTGATTCATTGTTCCATCATAAGAGTGTGGGAATTCTCAGTGAAAGGATCGGGAATTTCTGCTGAAAAATAACATCCTACTGAATCAATACAATGTTGGTTGTAAACAAAGCTGCATTTTTTTCTCCCCTTAAATACATGTTTCACCATCTTCTCCAGCAGAAGATACAAAATGTCCATTATTTTTTAAGGGCTCTAAGTTTGCTTCATTTACACCTTTTTTTACATTTTCTGATGTCTTGGTATCTTTTCTTTGATATTTTTTCTTCATGGCATATATGAATATAATAAATAAAATAAGTGATGAGGCTTTTAAGATGAAAATTATGCCAAAGTAATAGGCTCTGTGAAAAGAGAGAAAAAAAAGAACAGATATTCATTTTAAATTATGTGTAACAACTTACAATGTTGTTCTCTAATATGCAGGCCTCAAAAGAAAACAAAAGGTGTTTGAAATTATATGTAAAAATATTAAGACAGCAATTACAGTGAGTGTTTGATAATTTTAGAAAGAATTATTAAGCCATAGAAACAAAGGGCAGTTGATGATCTACCCAAGTGATTTTTATAAAGTAAGGGTGTGTTTGTTGTTTGTAATATTTTACTTTCTCAAAGACAGATTAGTTCATCCGTAATGGGAAATTCGGTCCACCTGGCCCTGCGGTGTGGCCTATTGCAAGTTTTTAACAATAACGACATAAACTTAACTAGCACACACGGTCTATTACGGTGATTCTCAACTTCGGTTGCTCATTAAAATCACCTGAGGAGATTTGAATTCCCCCCCACCCCCACCCTCACCCTTGCCCATGTCCAGGCTACATCTCTAACCCACTGAGTCAGAATCTATAAAGTAGGGTACAGAAATCAGTGTTTTATAAAGTTCTTCAGGTAATCACAATGGTAAGTAAAGAGTGATGACTAAGATATAGCAGGCCGTTGCCAAATCAACCCAGTTGCCATCGAGTCAATTCTGATTCATAGAGAACCTATAGGACAGAGTAGAACTGCCCCGTTGGGTTTCCAAGGAGCAGCTGGTAGATTTGAACTGCTGACCTTTTGGTTAGCAGCCAAGCTCTTAACCACTGCAGCACCCGGGCTCCATAGTAGGCCAGGAAAAGCTAATTACTGGCTCCATGGCATAGTTAACTAAATATTGCCAAGCTTCATCCAAAAAATATTTTGAAAAATTATTAGTTTTAATCGAGATTGAATAGAATTTATTACACTTACCCCTAACTTATCAACTATTTCATTGTCTGACATTTTGCATTTACTACAATGGTAAAAAATCTACTATCTGACTATTTTGCACATTAAAGATGTATATCTGGCAGTAACAAATGCTGAGGTGCAAAGAGAGAGTAACACTGCCTGTGATGGTTATCTGTCAGCTTGGCTGGGCCATGACTCTCAGTGGTTTGGCAGTTATGTAATGGTGAAATTGGGCAGTTTTGTAATGATGTAGTCATCCTCCATTTTATGATAGATGTGGTCGTCCTTCATTTTCACATAATGTCGATTTTCACATAATGACCTGGTCTTTGAAACTTAACCATGTTGATAAGTGAAGAATGGGTGTATAATTATGAGCTATTTAAGTTGAATTTTACTAAAATTTCAACTGGATATTTTGTTGTATCAAATATAATAAAAGAAATATAAACTAAGCCTTCACATGTATTTTACTCATGCTTGGGTTATTTCCAGTAGTTATACAACAAAGGTAAACTATTCTCAGTAGAGTTTTAATTTGCAATTCTGTTATCATCAGTGAAGTTGAGAATCTTTTTGTGTTTATTACCCATTAGTGTTTCTTTTTCTTTGAGAAATGTTAGATGACTTCTTGTAGGTTTTTAAAAGCTCTTTATTTTAGGACATTTGCCCTTTGTCTTTTTGGTTGCAAATTATTTTTCCTTTGTTTTTTGTCTTTTAACTTTGCATATGGTAAGTTTTGTGATGCGTAGTTTAAAATTTTTTATTTATCAGTTTTTTCCTATTATAGTTATGGAATTTGCTCATACTTAGACACACTAACCTACTTCCCATATAATTAAGAGAAATTCCTCCATGGTTTCTTCTAATACATTGTGGATTCATATTTTAAATTTATATATTTAACTAATCTGCAATCATTGCAATTCCTTTTCTTCCATCCAGTGGTCCTTATACCATTTATAGAATATCTTTCCACAGGAAGAGAAGATTATAGAAACCATCTTTTTTCCTTTCTCCTCCCATGGACTAATGACCAGAACCCCAAAAGTTCACTCTATGTCTTCCTAGAGAAGTCAGAGGTCATTGAATATAGTTTTTTTTTTTTAGAGTTTTGGTTTTATTTTTTGGAAAAAAATATTTTAGTACAAATCCAAGCTCTTCTTGTTATTAACTTTTGCTATTAGTTACCTTGTTGTTTGTTTTTAGTATGACTTGGGGGGAAGTTACTAATTCTCCTTCAAAAAGGAGAAAACTATCCATCTCCTACAGTATCTATGGGTATTAAAATGAGATACAAGATTGCCTGACACAGTACCGAATACAAACCAAGTGCTAATTAAATGGTGTCTACTAGTATTACTATTATAGTGAAAATGACATTTCAGTCTTTAGTAATCTATAGTCAAATGAATAGATAAATTAATGAAATATATTTATATAACTTACCCAAATAATGTGGAATTATACATCCTACAAGATCCTTGCTTCCCACAACTGTCGATGGACCACTTCAAACATGTTCTATCAATAAAAGCCCCAAAATATATAGGAGCCAGAATTCCTCCTGCAACATTAGATGAGAAGATGTCATCCCAAACCAAGGCAGACATTTCAGAATCAACTGGGTAATATTACCCATTGATATATTTAAGAAGTGAATGAATTTTTGTTTTCTAGAAATTCATCAATACCAATTACTTAGCAATAAAAGTATCAAGGGCAGTGAAATTTTATTGGCAGTGCAGTCTTTCCCATACTAAAGATTGATTCGTTGTTTGTACATATTGCCTTCTAAGAATGAAGCTACGGGAAATAGCTTCAGGTATGTTTAAATTACTTAAAAATGGTTTTTACCTAACTGTTAATCCCCTGTACAAAGGCCTGCTCAAGTACAATTTGTGTCACGGTCACACTTTTTTGTAAATTACTCACTTAGATCTGATCATTAGCCAATTATATCCAGCTGCCATGGTGACCCCATGTGTGTCAGAGTAGAACTGTGTTCCACAGAGTTTTCAGTGGTTGATTTTTTGGAAGTAGATCACTTGGTTAGCTGCCCAGCAACCATTTCCACCACCCAGAGACTCTTGCCAATTATATAGCAGTTATCTTATCCAAGATTAAGTTTTTGGAGAATAGATAGTCAAAAAAATAATGAGGTTAGTGGATTAAGTAAAAGTTAAAAAAATTTGTAGGACTCTTACATTGCCATGGACTAAATCTACCCAAGAATCAAAATTATTAGCAATCTCAAAGGCTCAAATCATATAGTAGTATCATAGACATTTTTTTATCTAATTTCTCCCACCCTCCCGCCACCCAATGCACAAAAGGAAGAAAGAATGTCGTATGGCAGTACAGTCTTCTATAATATGAATTAATTTATGTGTGATCAGTAATAAGAATGACGATGTCAATAAAAGTGGAAGTTATGTTGGTTCATATGTAATTTTTCTTAGGCAAGACAGCTGGTATTGTGAGAGTAGAATTACAGCTTCACTAGGAAAGGAAAAAGCTCTGAGTTCAATTGCTGCAAAGGCAGGAGTTTTTTTCAGCTCTATTTTAAGAAGATTAAAAAATGAGTATCTGCACTGGGACTCGCTCCTCAGAGAAACACAGGCCCAGCTTCACAGAGTGCTAGGCTCCTGGCAATTTATACTTTCTCTACTTCCATCTTCTTGGTGTCATTCAAGCCCATAATTCACTTTTTTCTCACTATTAAATTTGTGCATTCTACTATCTTCTGAGGCAGCCTAGACTACCCAGGTGATGGCCTGTGCTGCCAAATTTTTTCTTTTGTTTTTAGTGTATAATATAGCAGAATGTAAGGCTTTTCAGGAAAACATATGTTAGAAAAGAAGCACCTGTCTGCTGTTACTGTTATGTTAATAAACTCTGAGATTGATTCCTTATTCAAGCATAGATAATTTGACAAAAATTTTGGGGAACATGCTGGTAGCGATCTATACTTCAGATGGTAGAGCTGAAGTATTTACAATTTTACTTTGTTCTTTTTTGTACTTTGATGAATGATTTTCAAATTTTATTTTGTTACGGAAATGGTAGTAATCCATATTTCACAATTTTACTCATCCCATTTACTTTTAATCAGTCTCTCAATTTTCTGTGAGAAGCCTTAGAGCCTTAGACTGACAGACAGATGGTATCTGAGGTCAATATTTGAAGAAAACTGGTACTGATTTGATGGATAAGAAATTGAGTTTGTCACAAATCATAGCCATGCTTTGAAAAATGAAAAATAAGTACCAAAATTTATCTTCCTCATACAATGACAAGCTGATTGACCTAACTTAGTAAAACAACTGTTTCATGTAACAAACTTATCTTAATCATTACTGGAATTTTAAGACTTCTACTAAACTGTTTTCCAAGTACTTTTTTCAGTTTTATACTCCATGCAGACCTTCTACCATTTACACACGTATTGTTTTCAAGAAGATCATTTGCAAATTGCAAGTTTGGTCCTCAATATGTATTTTTTAATAGAAGCAATTAGATTCTATTAGGATATATTTTGGACACATCAAATTAGGATGCAAACAATTAGGATGACAAAATTCTTTTTTCTTATTTTAGGTAGCTAGGGCAATTTTCTCTCTATTCTTAAAGCCTCATTTCAGCATATCAAGAGGAGTACTAACTACCCATATTCTATTTTCATCTGCCAGCTCTGTGGCCTAAACTGTAAGAGTGAAGTGTTGTCATTGGATCTGGAGATACGGAACTGCCAAGGAGGACAGAAGCTGAGATTAGAGAAGCACAGAAGAGAATCCTGGGAAGAAAACTGTAATGAAACACTACAGAGACTCCATGTTCTTCTCTCCCATTTCCTTGTATATTTCCTCCTTGCTCTTTCCTTTTTACTTTTGAGGATCTGTGGTCTTCTTCCCAAATGTACTTCTTAGATGACTTTTCCATTGTAATTTTTCCACTCAGTTATGCTGCTTTCATTTGCTTACAAGGGCATTATGGACTGAACCCTTACACTTCCCCTCTCCTTCTGCCATCCATGGTTGCTCAGGGCCATGATCACTGATCTGCCCTGATCTCTATGAATCATAATGAATGGTGCCCTTTTTCTACTTTCTAGGAATAGGCATACAATTTTCATAGGTCTTACAAAAGGACACTAACAGGGGTTATATTAGAAGTTATTAAACTGCTAACAACGATAGGAACCTGTAAAGTAAAAATACAAATGGCAATAAGAGAGAAAGGATAATTTCTTAAATCTCTCATATAAATATTTTAAAAATAGGCCTTTAGTCTCTGGAGTCATTTGCCAACAAAAAACACAGTTTCTGAGCTTGTTTTCATTCAGAACACTGCCTTAACCCAAGATGCTCAGTTCTGGAGTCTGAGTTCTCATCCTTTTGCATTTTTTACTTCGGATAAAGGCTAGCTGCTCCAGTCTTAGCGATCTAGGCAGCTGGAAGTGGGGCAGTTAAAGTCAACTTCTGCTCTTTTGCAAAATCACCATCTGATCAAATTGCCAGGCCTCACCAGCTGCTTTGGGACTTACCTCCAACAGCACAGAAGGCCCTTCACTCCGCCTACTGGAAGAAATATCTCTAAGTCTGAATGTAGAAAGACTTTAGGGACCACTTATCTTTGTGTTATGATGATTATGATGATCCCTTGGTCTTAACAGATTGACTTTGAAATTAATAATCAAATTCTCTTTTATGTCAGTCAATTTTCTTCTGTTTTTATTGTTTTTCATTTATCACATAAATAGAACTGCTTGTTATGTGTACCTTTTTTTTTTTTTCACTTGCTTCTAATTGGAAATTAATTACATTCAGTCTTAGAGCTTTGGCATGAGTATTTATATCATGAAGTTATAATCTTTGTATTTATTGTACCTAGGGATCGTATAGTCAGTGAATGGAAACCCACTGCAAGTGATTTCAGTTCTGGTTGAACATTTCTGAAATAAGATAAAAGCAAAGAAAGATTAAACATCTCGAAAATACCAAACGGAGTTCAGTATTAAAACATTTCTCAGTATAGTTGTTCTTCATGATCGAATGGAAACCCTCAAGTGAATAGCTTCCATTACTTAAAATTGTAGTTTCCATTGTTCTAAAAAGGCAAACAACTGAATGATAATAATGGTTATTCTCTTGCTTATTCAATGTGTTACAATTTCAAGACATTTTATCAAAAATTTTCACATTTGATCCTTATGAAAATCTTGAGATAGTGGTTGGAACAGACTTTATTATGGCTATGAAGAAGCCAGTTTCATGTGGTCTGTTCAGTTGACACAGCCCATACGGATAGAGCAGATATTGTTATCCAGGTCTTAGCAGAATTATTCTCACCCCTTATTTCTGTCATTGATGTTAACAGCAAAAGTTTACATAATACAACCAGCAGGGTCAGAAAAATTATCTATGTTCTAGTTAAAGTGAATATCTTCTTAAAGTTAGAGAGTACATTTGTATTCTCTTAGAAATTCACTCACTCTTGTATTCAGAAAGCTATTTCCACAATTCCATTTTTCCGTGTTGAATGAAATTAGTAGTACCACCATCCCTGTGAAAGCCTAATATCAAGTGAAATGAACTTATCTAGCTATGGGAGAGTGACTGAGTCTCAAAAATTCAATTTGTTTTTTACTGAAATATGGAATTAACTGGTATAAAAAGTTCTTTTTTTTTTCTTGAATTACTTGGTTGGATGTATTTGTTCAGAGAGCAATGTACCAAAACCCACTGCCATCAAGTTGACTCTGACTCATAGCAACCCTGTAGGGCAGAGTAGAACTGCCCCATAGGGTTTCCAAGGCTGTAAGTCTTCACAGAGGCAGACTGTCACGTCTTTCTCCTGTGGAGTGGCTAGTGGGTTCGAACCGCCAGCCTTTAAGGTTAGCAACTGAGCACTTAACCACTGCACCTTAGCATTCCTTAGAGAGCAATATAAGCAGATTTATTTATTCAGTAAATATTTTAAGTGCCTCCTCTGACATACCATGCTAGTTCTTGTTCTTGAGAGTAAACAATATATCATAACATACAAGTAATTTAGAGAGGTAATTTAACATTTCTTGGTGTCAGTTTGTTTCCCTATCTGCTAAGTGGGACTAATAATGCGTGTCTTCTATGTTGTGAGAATCAAATACAGTGAGCTAGCTTATGTAAAACACTTAAATTATACTAGGGTCTCAATAATTAGTAGCTCCCCTGAAAGGCTTAAGGTGAAATTGCTTGCACAGAAAATTTAGATTTAGAAAAGTTGTACCAAATGCAGATATGAGAGCAAAGCAATTATATCTGATAAGTCTGGTGTCACATAAATTATTCCATTTCAAAAAGGAAAAAAAGGAGACATTCTTTAAACCACAAATTGTTAACCTTCATGTCATTGTTTGGCAAAATTCTTGATTGTTAAATAGATGGTTTGTAACACTGAAAAGAATTGGAAATCACTAGGAGCCATGATGGATTTATTACAAACATGTCAAACGTAATTGGATTTTACATATGTTACCAGTTTGGTAAACAAGGCAGATGTTTTTTTTTGGACACTGTGAACCATAATTGCAGTACCATAATTTAAGATCTGTATCATTTCCAAAAAAAAAAATTTGAGAGTGTTTGTAAAATTAAACATGGCTAAAATTAAATGAGCATAAAAACAAAAACCAAACCAGTTGCTGTTGAGTCTATTCTGACTCATAGAGATTCTACAGGACAGAGAAGATCTGCCCCATAGGGTTTCCAAGGAGTGGCTGGTGGATTCGAACTAACAATCTTTCGGTTAGCAGCTAAATGCTTAACCACAGCGCCACCAGCATAACAAAACTTAAATATAGTATAATTTTCTATTGAAAAAGAATATAAATCGAAAGTGTTTTTGGTTCTGCTCCTGCTTTTGCAAAGAATAGCAATACTTCTCACAGGAGAATAACCCTACATTTGAGTACAGTGGAGCCTGGCCTGTAAGTAGATGTGATAACATTGTTCAAGAGGTGGTTTCTTCTGTAAAGGGTCTAGTATGAGGAAACCAGTAGGAACTAAATGAAATGCTAAATGTTAATTTGTCCCTTAAGCTGTCTCTCTCAAATACCAGATTTCTCAAGAGGGCTTTTGAGAACAGCAAGATTGCAGTTTGTTTCTGGCTGAATTCTGTGACAAGGGCCTGAATGGCCATTTTTCACCGTTGTTGATTCTTAAAGGTTGCATTTGGTTGAGATACCAGATGTATAAGACACAAAATGGATATTTGTTGTCAACTTGTACTGTCACCCAGGGAGAGGGATAGCATGCAGGAGAACTGGAAGAATTTGCATATAGGGCTAATACATTCCTGAAAAAGGGACTTAAAAATCTGCTCAAAGTCTTAGTAACTTAGTGGAAAGGATAGATTTTTGTGATATATGAATATATGCTTATGTGTATAGTGTCCCACCTGTACACCAACAATCACACACACACACCATTATCATGTTAAATATTCATCACTGCATTGTAACTCCTACCTCACATCTGATACTGAGCAGCTCTGTATTTGGATGGACTTCTCAGAATGAATTCACCACAAAATGTATTATGTTCATTTAATTATTGAAAAATGTTTTCTAAATACAATGTTACTCTCTTTAATGACAATTAGCCACCAGGACCTACTGCTTCTTGAGAGGATTACCAGTTAGCCCTAATAAAATCCTGTCACTAGATAGAATAGATAGGACTGCTTGTCCTCTATTTACAAAAGTGTGAAGACAAGCTCAAATTCATTCCCTCGCCCTCATCTGGACTATTTCGAACTAACGTTTGTTAGTCATAAGCTCCACTATGTCTCACATCTGTTAGTCACCAGCCGAAGCCAAAGGCTTCCAGATAATTTTTGGGTGCCAGGACTATCACCCCCACATGGCTTAGTGCAGCCCTTAATGAACCTGATCACCTACTCCTTTTCAATCAAACCCTTCTGTTGTGCCCCTGGAACTCACAGTCTGCTATCAGCAAAATTCTTAGATCCTAAATTCTTAGCATTCCCTTCATTTTCTTGTTCTAAACGAAGCCCCATGACTCTTTCCATGCAACTCTCTCAAGTGATTGCTCTTTTTCTCCTACATCCTGTGTTCTTCTTGCTCTTTAACGGCTTCCAGACTGGACTCCCTCCTCCCTCAAGACCTCTATCTGCTGTTGTTCAGATGCGCACCATCACGATGTATCATTGCCTAAACTCTGTGTTGCAGTTATCTATAGACTTGCACACCGCCACCTCTATTGTTCCTCGACAATTCTAGCACTAAGTCTCTGTTATTTTTTTTCCAAGATTATTCCCGCCACCATTCCTGGTTATTTTAATATCCATGTAGACAATCCTTCCAACGCTCTGGCCTCCCAGTTCCTTGGCCTTTGTCACTCCAACTTACTCCGTGGTCACACCAATCAGTGCACACTTTCTTAATTCTGGATTTTAAGAATCCCACTCCTCCATAACCTTCTCCTATCTTTGAAGTTCACTCCCTCTAATACACCAGCTTCAACGGTCTCTCCACTCCACAGGAGTATTCAGGCCATCGACTCCTCCACAGACCACCTCCGCTCTCATGCCCTCACCTCCATCCTCACCAGATGGGCTTAAATCTCATGCTGTCTCATTCTCATCACTCCTTAAGCATATAGCCTGGACTTCCTCATTCCTCACACCTTTTATTGCACTAAATAAGCAGAATCCCAACTGTGCTTTCGTCAAATTCTCTGCTTTTTCTGCACCTTTCTCTGCATTTGCTGGAGAAAATCATTCAACCATGTTGAACGAACTCTTTAAAATTATGAGCATAAACCTCAAGTGGGCCTCCAGGATAATCCTATTATATCTTACTAGTGAATTTTCCTGGTCAGCTTATCCTCCCAATCTCCAAGATTACTATTTCACATTTCATGATTTTACCTCAAGTCTCTTCCTTGCCTTCCTCCTCACTCTCACCTGATTACCTTGGTTTTTATTGAACAGAGAAAACTGGAAGCAACCAGAGAAAAATTTCCATACTCTCGTATCACTGTTGTGGCCCTTGCCATCAGTTGCCAGCAAGTCTCTTCAGACTCACAGTGACCCCATGTGTGTCGGAGAAGAACTCTTCTCCACTGGATTTTCAATGGCTAATTTTTCAGAAATAGATCATTGTACCTTTCTTCTGAGGTGCCTCTGGGTAGACTTGAACCTCCAGCCGTCTGAGAGCATTAACCATTGGCACCATCCAGGGACTCTTCCTAGTGCTTGTTGTTATTAGTTGTTGTTAGGTGCCGTCGAATCAGTTCTAACTCATAGAGACCCTGTGTACAACAGAACGAAACACTGCCTGGTCCTGCACCATCCTCACAATTGTTGTTACACTTGAGCCCATTCCTAGTGCTTCACACTACCCATATTTTGCATATTTACTTGCTTATTTGCTTATTGTTTCTTCCCCTACACCCATCAACTTCTTAATCTCACCACCCCTATCCCCACTGGAATATAAACTAATGAAAGAGGGCCTTTGTCACTTTTGTCCACAGTTGCATTCTCCGTGCCTAGAACTGTGCCGTACACACATAATGGCTATGTGCCGAATGAGTGAAGAACTTCACTCCTGCCCAGTCTAGTTTTAACAATAGCCTTATGATGTAAGAGTTGGAAAATCATTAACACACTGAAGTTTATATTTTTATTATACAGTCTGCTTCACAAATGTTTTCTTCCAATATAATTAAAAGTTTATGAAAGATCATTAAATGTTTTTAACAAGTAGTAAACTTGGTCTTAACCACTTTCTTAATAAGATAAAATGAAATATATTTATTGCCAATGATGCAACAGTGATCTCTAAGACCTTCTTTCTCCTCTTGAAAGATTTTAGATTAAGAAGCTAAAACCTTCTGATATGGAGGCTAGTTTGGAGATGATTTCCTAGAAGTTAGTGAATTTTTAATTTGGCAAATATGAAAGACTTCTCTTTTTGAATAGACAACATTCTCTATGAAGGTGAGTTATAACTGTAGAATAAATTAGAATAAATAGTTTGACAAAATTTGGGGTCAGGATAGAATTTAAATAACTGTAGTCAAGATTCCCGACATCTATTCTTGTTTTAACAAAAGCTAGTAACGTGTTTGCTCTTTTCCCTCTCCATGCCATGCTTCTGGCTATTAGTGAACTTGTGATCAACTACCCAGATACTAGCTGTTAAGCCAGATCACCATACTTACACATGTATACTTTTAAAACCTATGCAAGTCTTAATGAGATCTGGTTGCATAGTGGTTAAGTGCTCAGCTGCTAACCGAAAGGTGGGCAGTGCTAACCCACCAGCCACTCTGAGGGAGAAAGATGTGGCAGTCTGTTTTCTGTAAAGATTACAGCCTTGGAAACCCTATATTGTTGTTGTTAGGTGCCACCCAGTCAGTTCTGGCTCATAGTGACCCTATGCACAACAGAACGAAACACTACCTGCTCTCACGCCATCCTCATAATCTTTGTTATGCAACACACTGTTGCAGCCACTGTATCAATCCATCTCGTTGAGAGTCTTCCTCTTTTTTGCTGACCCTCTACTTTACCAAGTATGATGTCCTTCTCCAGGGACTGGTCCCTCCCGATAACATGTCCAAAGTATGTGAGTCGTAGTCTCACCATACTTGCTTCTAAGGAGCACTCTGGCTGTACTTCTTCCAGACAGATTTGTTCGTTCTTCCAGTAGTCCATGGTATATTCAATATTCTTCTCCAACACCATAATTTGAAGGTGTCAGTTCTTCTTTGGTCTTGCTTATTCATTGTGCAGCTTTCGCATGCATATGAGGTGATCGCAAACACCATGGCTTGGATCAGGCATACCTTACTTTCTAAAGCGACATCTTTGCTTTTTAACACTTTAAATAGGCCTTTCACAGCAGATTTGCCCAATGCAGTATGTCGTTCGATTTCTTTGCTGTTACTTCCATGAGCGTTGATTGTGGATCTAAAGAAAATGAAATCCTTGACAAAGTCAATGTTTTCTCCTTTTAACATGATGTTACTTATTGGTCCAGGTGTGAGGATTTTTGTTTTCTATACGCTGAGGTGCCATCCACTGAAGACTGCAGTCTTTGATCTTCAGCAGTAAGTGCTTCAAGTCCACTTTCAGCAAGCAAGGTTGTGTCATCTGCATATTGCAGGTTGCTATTGTGTCTTCTTCCAATCCTGATGGAAATTCTGATGTAAACCCTATGAGGCAGTTCTACTCTGTCTTATAGGATCACTATGAGTCGGAATTGACTCGACAGCAACAGGTATGCAAGTCTTTACATGTTTTCAGTTTTAGGTGATCCAGCTAACTGGTTTCTTTTATTCCTCAAACACACCAGCACTTTCCTGTCTCAGGGCATTGGAACCTAGACCTCTCCCTGGAAAGACCTTCATTTTGCTAGCTTTAACTTATTCTCTAGATGTCTAGATTGAATGTCATTTCTTTTGAGAGGTACTTCCTGAGCCCCCTCTTCCAATCCCTCACCTGAATCTTAAATGGGCTTTTCCCTTTCATTCTCTTTAATACCACTCTTCTATTTTTTTGATTAATACTACTAATAATTTGTCGCTATGTGTTTATTTTTAAGCTTAATTTGCTTCATGCCAGTCTTTCCTATCAGACTCCAAGGAGTATGAGAACAGATACCAGGTCCATTTTATTCACCACTGAATATTCTTCATCAAACATGGTATCTTGTCTAAGTATTTGTCTAGTGATTGAAAAAAATGCATAAATGCTGCTCACATGTTTATCTCTTGTCTTCTAGGGTATTTTAAGAGACTAGGTCAGAAGCCATTCTGAAGGTGGATTAAAAACTTTGGAATATCAATATAGACTGAAGTTTATATAATACAGTCTGGTTCCCAAATGTTCTCTTTCAACAAATTCAATAGAAGATTCACCCTGACAGCGCCATCAGGATGTAGGTCATCTCAAAATTAAAAGATTTTTAGAAACATACAGAGGTGCTTTCATGACTGAAGCAATTGTCCGTCAGCTTGTGCCTTAAAATTCTTGGTAAGAGGAGAAAGAATGGAATCTAGATTTTGTAATTGAAGAATCAAAGGCAAAATTTTTTATCAATTCTGGCATCTAAGTATCCCAATAATCCTAATACAATGGATTCTGAGAAAATTAAAAATGTAGTAACATTATTATGGAAAAATATGTACATTGTTAGGTATGTTTAGAGTCTAATACACATGAATTTGCTTTTAAGAAGTCATACTCACTTAAAAACCAGCATTAAACCGGGTGTGTGTCCCACTGAAGAGGTAAAAGCACCCAAGACTTGCAGTGCTAGATAAAAGTAAAACTTTTTTATACAGTGATCACTTCTCGGGCATTCACCCAAATTGGCCGAGTTATTTCTGTTCTGGAAACCAGTTATGTCCACACAACTACAGTTATAAAATGCCTAAAAATAATTTTTGAAATGTTAAAGAATACATTTTCAAAATATGACAAGGCCATAAATACATTCCATTGTATTTAAACAAATCTCATCCATTTGAACTAAAATAATCATAGTTTTTAAAAGTATACTTGTTAAATAGTTAAAAGACAAAATAGTTTCCTAGGTACCTTTCTAGATAAGGAAATGTAATTCACTATTAACACTTAGTTAATTCCTAATTTTTGGATTATGAAAGAATTTAAGAAATTAAAAAGTATCTGAAACTATGCATGTAATTTTCTCATTAATATGAATTCTTTTTTAATATTTCTCTCCCCCCAGCTCTTACTTTCTCAAACACATCGACTTTGAGTCTTTTAAACAATCCCAAGTAAGTGTCAGAGATATGCCTTGTGAATGGAGCGATGGCCCAGAGAATACAGAAAATATGGTAGTCTGTGTGGGGCCAAAATTTGGAACCAGAGCTATCCAGTAGAATGGGACAGAGTGTAGGGTCAGGCAGGGTTTCTGGAACTCCACTTTGGTGAACAGACACAACATCCAAGAGCATAATGACATATTATAGGACAAACGATGTTATTACCAGAGAAGTTCAACATAACAGAATGTCCTGACCAATGGTTAGAGTCCAGAAGGGAAAAATTTATTGCTTTGTGTGAAGAAAGACATGGCAAATCTATGGATGACGTGGAGCCCTGGTGTTGCAGTGGTGAAGCATTTGGCTGCTAAAGAAATGGTCAGTAGTTTGAATCCACTAGTCACTCCTTGGAAACCCTATGAAGCAGTTCTACTCTGTCCTGTAGGGTCACTATGTGTCGGAATCAACTCCATGGCGGTGGGTATGGATGACTTTAGCATTAGGCAAACAGGATATTAAGTTATCCTGGATGGGAGAAATACCAGCTTGGGAGAAATACAAATTACTGGTTAAGAATTGAAACTGAAGCTTTGATTACTTCTTGAAAAGTCAAAGGAGTAGCGATCCCAGAGTTAAATAAATCAGAATCTATATAGAAAATTTGTCCTGGAAAGGTAGGTAGTGCTGACAAAGGGTTGGCTCAGGACTTCGTCCTAACTCCTGAAAGGTAAAATACCTCTAACATGATGGAAATAATATCCTTCAGTCAGATTAGGAGCTTCCTAGAGACCCTAAGTACATTCAAATTCCAAAAGTTCATATTTTTACAATCTCTAGGAAAAAAATAAAAGTGAGGTAATCTCAAATTAGAACTCAAGCAGCAGAAAAATCTACTTGAGTCCCAAGTAGGATTTTATACGAGGCTTTGTTTATATGACATCACAACTGTCACTATGACAGACACTTTTGGAGATTTTTTTCTTTTATCTTTTTACTGGATAGTGCAGTTATAGAAAAATGATCAAATCTGTGATTTTGATTTGGAAGAGGAGAGAAAATAAAAATTAATACTCACTTTCGGCTTTTTATTGCCACCTGAAGATTTGCATCCTGCTAGACAAGGTGACATGTAAATTATTCCATTCTCTCCACAGACTGGTTCCCACTGGCTTTTATCACAATTGCAATCTGAGTTGCAATAAGAAAGTGGTACATTTATATGAGATGCCACTGGTTTTTTTCTGAAATATATGATAGACAAATATCAGGAAAGAGACGTGAGAGAAATAAAGGAAGGAGAAGTGTCCTTTAATTTGAGAAATTTAATAAAAGATGACACCAAATGGTAAATTTGTTTTCAATGCTCATTAACTTTTTCTTCCTCCATCTTTACCAAGACATAAGTGATGACCTAAATGAGTAGAATTTAAAAGTGAATAGATAAGACTTTGAAATGAGGTCTTTGTTTTTCTGTTGAGAAATTTCACATTAGCTAAGTCACTTCATTTTTCTGTTACTCAGTTTCTCTTCACTAAGGTAATGACTTTAGACTGAAGTTCATCCCAGTTCACTATGAAGTCCCCTGAGTCTTTGAATGTTACTTAACTAGGCTGAATTTAAAAATCTGTATTTTCATCTGTAATTTTCTTTAAGAAAAGAATATGACATGGTCAAAGGAGAGACCTTAAGGACCAATTTTGAAAAATGACGAGTAATAGAATAAATTTAGAAAGACTAGAAAATCTCCATATATTTTTAAAATGAAACTACAATATGCTTTATAATGATTTACTGTATAACATGGTTACACACTATAAAATATAGTTTTCTTATATGACTAGAATGACAAAAAGGGATTTTTTTGTACAATTAATTTTCTTCTTCTTGATTCTAAAAATATTCTTGATTTTGGAAGAAACTTTGATAATAATTGAGAATTGGTCAATTATCTTTGAATGAGCAAGTAATTTAAATAAAAAAAGAAAAGAAGTAGATTCAGAAATTATATTATCAGTAATTTTACTAAAAACATCTAATACCTAAATCCACTTGAGGACATGCTACTGGAAATGGTTAAGCAAAATGGTTCAGAGCCCCGTCCAGACATTGCCATCAGGTAGACCTGTGTTCGTATTCGTTCTGCCACCTCCTAGCAATGTGACTATTCTTTCTAAAATCAGTTTGTTCATTTGTAAGTCATAGACAATCATGTCAACCTCATAGGGTTTTGGAGGGAAATAAATTAATCCAGTAGTTCTCAAACTTTTTGGTCTCAGGAGCCCTTCACACTCCAAAAAGTATTGAAGGCCTCAATGGCTTTTTGTTTGAGTTTTATCTATTGGTATATACTCTATTAGAAATTAATGTTGAGGAATTTTTAGTATACAAGAAGACACAAGCATACATATCATTAGCCATCACACTATGACATCATCACTTATCTTGTAACCTTTAGAAAATATCACTGAGAATGAAAAAGGAAAATAACATCTTAGTATTATTATAAAAATAGTTTTGAATTTGTGGATCCCGTGATAAGGTCTCAGGGACCCCCAAGGCCCATCAAACCTCATTCTGAGAACCTATGTATTAATTCATATCTTAGAAACTTATCCCAGTTACTAGCATTTCATAGATACTCAGTAAATTGTATCTATTATTTGCTGTCACTAAACTATGAGTTCCACAAGGGAATGGGTGTATCCTGCAGATCTTCTTGGCCTTTCAGGTAGCACTCAATGAAATGTTGTTGGATGAAGAAAACTTCCCTCTATCTCTAGATAGCTGTTTCTGAATAGATGGTACAGTTACTAATTTTCAGGGGATTGGCTTGAGACTAAAGCCTAGCCTGACAATCAGGGAGCCCTTGGAACTAATGGTATGATGTAAGATCTGTTTGGAATCATGTGTGACATCCACCAACTCATAATTTCTCTGAGTCTCAACTAATAATGGAAGAGGATATAAGATGGTTGGGCTACATGATCTTAAGGTTCTTTTATGCAATTGATAAGTGATATGTACAAACCCGTCATAGGTCAAGGTTAGGCCAGCAACTGATTTGGTTTCACAGATTAGGAATAGATTAAGTAGTTGAAGTAGAAAAGTCAAGAAAAAGGTACAAAGTGCTAATTTTGCAATTCCAACTATGCTAAGTTTGAATTTTTTAATGAGATATCCTCCTGTAAGGAATCCACATGAAACAGTAGGCATGGTGACGATTCCTAGAAATAAAAGAAAAGAACTAATGTTAATTACATAAATTGGTTTTCCTGATACATCTTTATGTATATGAAAAATATCTTATACCAGCCAAATTCATCTAATATTATTACTTCTTAGGTAGATGGGTGGCAGGCCAGGATAAAAGTTGAGGGCCAGTGTACCACATGAGAGACACAAAACTAATTTCTTCCTGCCTTTGCTGAAGGTTTGGTATCCCCAATAGCAAAAGTCAGTGATTGAGAATATTTGTTTGTGTCTGAAAAGTTGTTTTCTATGAGGCACTTTTTTTCTTTCTTTCTGGAAAACAAACACAAAAGAAAACACCACCTTCCTGCCTACGAATTTTCATTGTATCATCTAAAATTCTTTTGTTGCTGTTGTTGGGTGCTCTCTAGTGGGTTCTGATTCATAGCAACCCTATGTACAACAGAATGAAATGCTGCCCAGTCCTGCACCATCTTCACAATCATTGTTGTGCTTCAGCCCGTTGTTGCAGCCACTCTGTCAGTCCATCTTGTTGAGGGTCTACCTCTTTTTCCCTGACCCTCTACCTTACCAAGCATGATGTCCTCTAGGGACTGGTCCCTCCTGATAACATGTCCAAAGTATGTGCAATATAGTCTTGCCATCCTCGCTTTTAAGGAACATTCTGGTTGTACTTCTTTTTTTTTTATTGTTGTACTTTAAGTGAAAGTTTACAATTCAAGTTAGTCTCTCATACAAAAATTTGTACTTATGTTGTTATGTGACCCTAGTTGCTCTCCCTATACTGTGACAGACACTCCTCCTTTCCACCTCAGATTTCTTGTGTTCATTCAACCAGCTCCTGACCCTCTCTGCCTTCTCATCTCACCTCTGGACAGGAGCTGCCCATTTAGTTTCAGGTATCTACTTGAGCTAACAAACACACTCTTCACGAGTATCATTTTATATCCCATAGTCCAGTCTAATCTTTGTCTGTAAAGTTGGCCTCAGGAATGGTTTTAGCTGTGAGTTGACAGAGAGTCTGGGGCCATATCTTCTGGGGATCCTCCAGTCTCAGCCAGACCATTAAGTCTGGTCTTTTTACTAGAATTTGTATTCTGCACCCCACTTTTTTCCTGCTCTGTGAGGGACTCCCTGTTGTGTTCCCTGTTAGGGCAGTCATTGGTGGTAGCCGGGCACCATCTAGTTCTTCTGGTCTCAGGCTGATGGAGTCTCTGGTTTATGTGGCCCTTTCTCTGTCTAGGGCTAATACTTTCCTTGTGACTTTGCTGTTCTTCATTCTCCTTTACTCTAGGCGAGTTGGGAACAAAGGATGGATCTTAGATGGCTGCTCACTGGCTTTTAAGACCCCAGATGCCACTCACCAAAGTGGGATGCAGAACATTTTTCTTAATAAACTTCGTTATGCCAATTGACCTAGATGTCCCCTGAAACCATGGTCCCTGAACCCTGCCCCTGCTATTCTGTCCCTCAAAGTGTTTGGTAGTATTCAGGAAACTTCTTAGCTTTCGTTTAGTCCCATTGTGTTGACTTCCCCTGTAGTGTGTGCTGCCCTTTCCTTCACCAAAGATAATTCGTGTCTGCTATCTAGTTAGTGAATAACCCTCTCTTTTCCTCCCCACCCCCGTAACCATCAAAGAATGTTTTCTTCTGTGTTTAAATCTTTTCTTAAGTTCTTGTAATAGTGGTCTTATACAATATTTGTACTTTTGTGACTGACTAAATTCACTCAGCATAATGCCTTCCAGATTCCTCCATGTTATAAGATTTTACATGGATTCATCAGTTTTTTATTGTTGCATAGTATTCCTTTGTGTGAATGCACCATAGTTTGTTTATCCATTTGTCCGTTGATGGGCAGCTAGGTTGTTTCCATCTTTTTGATACTGGTTGTACTTCTTCCAAGACATATTTATTTGTTCTTTTGGCAATCCATGGTATATTCAATATTCTTCGCCAACACCATAATTCAAAGGTGTCAATTCTTCTTCAGTCTCCTTACTCATTGTCCAGCTTTCGCATGCATATGAGGCAATTGAAAACACCATGGCTTGGGTCAGGCACAACTTAGTCTTCAAAGTGACATCTTTGCTTTTCAGCACTTTAAAGAGATCTTTTGCAGCAGATTTTCCCAGTGCAATGTGTCTTTTGATTCTTGACTGTTGCTTCTGTGGGTGTTGATTGTGGATCCAAGTAAAAGGAAATCTTTGACAACTTCAATCTTTTCTCTTTTATTATAATGTTGCTTCATGGTCCAGTTGGGAGGATTTTTATTTTCTTTATGTTGAGGTGTAATCCATACTGAAGGTTGTAGTCTTTGATCTTCATCAGTCAGTGCTTCAAGCCCTCTTAACTTACAGCAAGCAAGGTATTGTCATCTGCATAACACAGGTTGTTAATGAGTCTTCCTCCAATTCTGATGCCTCATTTTTCTTTATATAGTCCAGCTTCTCTGATTATTTGCTCAGCATACAGACTGAACAGGTATGGTGAAAAGTTACAACCCCCGTGCATACCTTTCCTGACTTTATACCACTCAGTGTCCCCTTGTTCTGTTCGAATGGCTGCCTCTTTATCTATGTACAGGTCCCTCACGAGCACAATTAAGTCTTCTAGAATTCCCATTCTTGGCAATGTTATCCATAATTTGTTACGATCCACACAGTCTAATGCCTTTGTATAGTGAATAAAACACAGGTAAACATCTTTCTGGTATTCTCTGCTTTCAGCCAGGATCCATCTGACATTATCAATGATATCCCTCGTTTCACATCCTCTTCTGAATCTGGCTTGAATTTCTGGCAGTTTTCTGTTGATATACTGCTGCAGCCACTATTGAGTGATCTTCAGCAAAATTTTACTTGCGTATGATATTATTCGATAATTTCCACATTTGATTGGTTCATTTTCTTGGGGATGGGCATAAATATGGATCTCTTTCAGTCAGTTGGCCAAGTAGCTGTCTTCCAAATTTCTTGGCATAGATGAGTGAGCACTTCCAGTGCTGCATCCGTTTGTTGAAACATCTTAATTGGTATTCCATCAATTCCTGAAGCCTTGTTTGTTGCCAAAGCCTTCAGTGCAACTTAGACATCTTCCTTCATTACCATTGGTTCCTGATCATATTCTACCTCCTGAAAGGGTTGAACGTCGACCAATTCTTTTTGGTACGGTGACTCTGTGTATTTCTTCCATCTTCAAGAATCATTTACATCTCCTCAAAATAAAGAGTTCCAACCCTTAGAATTGAACACTTGAATTAGTATCTCTCCTTATTTATCTAAATAAACATATACCCTGAGAAGACAAACAGGCCTATACATGATTTTAATAATCATATTAAAATGAGTTATCCCTCTTATAACTGGAAGAGATCCATATTTATGCCCTATCCCAAGAAAGATGATCCAACTGAATGTGGAAATTACTGAACAATATTGTTAATATCACATGCAAATAAAATTTTCCTGAAAATTATTCAAAAGTAGCTGGAGTAGTCCATTGACATGGAACTCCTAGAAATTCAAGTCAGAATTCAAGTCAGGATTCAGAAGAGGACATGGAATGAGGTATATCAGTATTGATGTCAGATGGATCCTGGCTGAATGCAGAGAACATCAGAAAGATGTTTACCTGTGTTTTATTGACTATGTAAAGGCATTAGATTGTGTGGATCATAAAAAATTATGGATAACATTTGCCAAGAATGGGAATTCCAGAGTACGTAACTGTGCTCATGAGGAACCTGTACATAGATCAAGAGGCAGCCGTTCGAACAGAACAAGGGGACACTGAGTGGTTTAACGTCAGGAAAGGTATGTGTCGGGGATGTATCTTTTCACCATAGCTATTCAGTCTGTATGCTGAGCAAATAGTCAGAGAAGCTGGACTATATAAAGAAGGATGGGCATCAGGATTGGAGGAAGACTCATTAACAATGTGCGTTATGCAGATGACACAATCTTGCTTGCTGAAAGTAAAGAGGACTTGAAGCACGGACTGATGAAGAGCAAAGACTACAACCTTAGTATAGATCACCTCAACATAAAAAAAACAAAAATCCTCACAACTAGACCAATAAGCAACATTATGATAAACAGAGAAAAGACTGAAGTTGTCAAGTATTTCCTTTTACTTGGATCCACAATCAACACCCATGGAAGCAGCAGTCAAGAAATCAAAAGACACATTGCATTGGGCAAATCTGCTGCAAAAGATCACTTTAAGGTGTTGAAAAGCAAGGATGTCACCTTGAAGACTAAGCTGTGCCTGACCCAAGCCATGGTGTTTTCAATTACCTCATATGTATGTGAAAGCTGGACAATGAATAAGAAAGACCAAAGAATTGACTCCTTTGTATTGTGGTGTTGGCAAAGAATATTGAATATCCTATGGAGTGTCAAAAGAATGAACACGGGCAGACATGGCTGTGGCAGCATGCTTGCCCGTTTTCCCATTCTTGCCTATTCTGTAACTGTTCTTTGGACTCGGGCAGACATGGCTGTGGCAGCATGCTTGTCCATTTTCCCATTCTTGCCTATTCTGTAATATTCTCTGGACTCGGGCAGACATGGCTCTAGCAGCATGGTTGTCCACTTCCCGCTTCTGCCTTTTTGAATATATGCTGAATAAAACTTTCTTTTCACTTAAAAAAAAAAAAAAGGAACTAACAAATCTGTCTTGGAAGAAGTACAGCCAGAATGCTCCTTAGAAGCAAGGATAGTGAGACTAAGTTTCAAGTAATTTGGACATCTTATCAGGAGGGACCACTCCCTGGAGAAGGACATCATGCTTGGTAGAGTGGAGGGTCCGGGAAAAAGAGGAAGACCCTCAACAAGATGGATTGACACAGTGGCTGCAACAGCAGGCTGAAGCATAACAAGGATTGTGAGGATGGAGCAGGACTGGGCAGTGTTTCATTCTGTTGTACATGGGGTCGCTGTGAGTCAGAACCAACTGAACTGCACCTAACAACAACAACAACATAACTTTTTCATTTCAGTGTCCAGCAAGGGTTATTAAAAATAAAGACTTCTAACAAAATATTCAGGTTGGGAACCTTATTGATAGTCAAAACATCACTGTTGCAGTTTTAACTTTATAGCCACCAAAAGATTGGCAGTTTAAACTCACCCAGGGGCTCTGTGGGAGAAAGACCTGGCCATCTGCTTCCATAAAGATTATAGCCAAGAACACCCTACGGGGAAGATCTTCTCTGTCACTTGGGTCGTTATGAATCGGAATTGACTTGATGGCACCCAAAAACAAATTCAGTAAATATATCTCAATATGCCCTAGAAAATAGTGTAGCCAAAGAAAACCTCTCTAAAATGTAGTATTTGGTTTGAATTATGCAGATATCAACGATGTGTCTAAACTGGTTCTCCTTTTGCGAACATCAGTGTCCTACTTTTTTTAAGTAACCGAGTTCTGATTTCGAAGTCTATGAATAATGGGATTACATTGATTATATTAAAAAAGAGTTTGTCCTAGGATTCCTGCACTAAATTATAAGCTCCAACTATGCAGAAACCATGTCTAAATTTTCTGTTTAGGTGCAACTTTTCCTTCAGGAGCTTATCTGCTATATAACATGAGATGCAGTTTCAGCTGTGGAACAGTGATGATATCACAAGATTGACAAGTTTAAGTCTGCAAAAGCATAAGTGGAAATTAGGCTTATGAAAATGTTAAATTGCCTTCACAAAAAAAATGAGCCTTTTCAGCAACTTGGAACACAAGTACTTGGTTGTATACCTCTTACCAAGCAAATAGGTAAGCAATTTGTCTTACCTATCCAAAAGTTTGCATCGGCTGTTGACTGACCAAACTGTTGTTCTATGTATTTGAAGACGTAAGTAAAAGAACCAATAAAACTGCTGATGTAAAACAATGACAGACACAAGTATATAATGTATAGGTGGTTTGTAAGGATGCTTTTCAAGGACTGGAAAAAACCTATAAGAAAATACAACAAGACAAAATATATTATACTTCATCTTAAACATATATTAATATCTTAATTTTGTAAATACAACATAAATTATATAAGATTTAAGATTGCATAAATAAGTAACACATAATAAAATTACCCTGAAATTCTACTATCAGAAGTTTTTTATTATATCTCTTCAAATTTTAACATATGTGCATTAATATTTAGTTTATACATATGTACATTTTACCACAAAAGGGCATCATATGATGCTGTTTTTCAACTTCCTTTGTTCACTTAATATTTGGTTCTTCTTGGCACTCTACCATACAACTGATATATCATTAGTTCATTTATTCACTCATTTAACAAATATTTGGTTTTCTATTGAGTACTAGGCAATATGCCATGCGCTGGAGGAACAGAAGTGAGTAAGATATGCAATGTCTCTTCCTTATTATTATTAAGTACTAGTAAGTAATTATCAAATGGAAATTTACTCAAATACAACATTATCTAAAACTCTCAGAAATAAAATACTGAAGTTCAAAAATCTTAAAGATCAATTTAGTAGCAGGACTCAAGATATCTTGTTTCCTAATATACAGCTTTTCTACAGACTTACTTTCAGTAAGTCTGAAAGTACTGTAAATCATCTGTCTTAAGATGCAAGAAGGAGAGGCAGGGGATAATGATACTATATCTCAAGTGACATCATACTGTGTTCCCACAAGCAAGTGAGTAATAAATTCATAACCTCTGTCCATGGCAAAGATTCTGTGATTTGGGTATGGGGTCACCAGGTCAGTTAGCTGTAATAGGAGTTAAAATGGAAAGAATTGCTTAGAAAAACAGTAGAAAGTATCCGAGTCAGACTCCAGCGAGACAGAACCGGTTATAGTTATTGAGAGAGAGATGATATGGACTGTGAAAGCTCTCACTCTATAGATCTCTAAAGGTTTCCACTGGATACAGTCAGAACTAAGGACATCCAATGGCAACTAAGAAACAGTTTCATCTGCCAATAATAAGAAGAAAAGAGAGGGCAAAGAGCACAGGAGAGAAAAAAGAATAAGGAAATTTATAGCAGGAAAAAACATTTAAAACTGTTAGGCCAAAATGCTAAACTTCTCTCCACTGGACTCTACAGTCAGGAAAGGCCGCTTAGTAGAGAGGCATTGCTCAGAGAGTTATCACCATTGACCAAAAGAAACGGAGCATATGGCTTCAGCAAATTTTTCAATCTTTCAGGTGAGTGGGAACTTGCATGCCATCTACTCTGAACTTCCAAACAATCATGATCCACTATATATTATCCTCAATAATGGCTCAGTAAACAACTCAAGTGACAGGAAGCTGACTGTCTCAGAAAGCAACCACCTCCATTTTTGGACAGTTTTCGTTGTTTATGAATTTTCTTTGCAATGAACCGAAATCCTCCTGTATTTCTCTCTACCCAAACTGGTCTTAGTTCTGCTCAAGAGCATATAAAGCAAACCGAGTCTTTTCTTCTTCTAAATAAACATTCATAATTATTTCATCCATTCCTAATAGGCACATAACTAAGGGCTTCTTTACTATTCTGGTAACTATTCTACAAACACAGTTGATACTATAGAAGGTGTTTATGGTTGTCTTCACACTGGGTTAATGACCTAAGGTCCTATTTTTGCATCTTCATCATCCTCACCAGTCTTATTGTGCCCAGTCAGCCATGGTCCTTATGGTTTTTATACCCAATCCACTAATTTTTGTAGATTTGACTTTGATAGAGTAGAAACATAGCATATACCAAATGAAAATGTCTTGGTATGCTATTTTTAGTGTGCATGTTAAAGTGTGAAAACTTCTAACTTAGTGGAGTGCTGGTGTTTAACAACTGGCTCTGGGGAAACAAGTCCTAATTTGCAGTACAAGCAGTCCCCGGCTATGAATGTGGTTTGTTGCTAACCTTGTCTTTAAGTGGAATTTGCAGGTGAGTTGGAACAGGTACATATGGTTCTTGTTTAGTCTTACTTTAGTGCAAGGAAAGGCTTGAAGGTGAAAGGAAGGACAACATACAATACAGGGAAAGTCAGCACAGCTGGACTAAAGCAAATCTAAGAAGTTTCCTGAACACAACCAAATACTTTGAGGGACAGAATAGCTGGGGCTGGGGTCTAGGGATCATGGTTTTGAGGGACATCTAGGGCAATTGACATAACAAAGTTTATTAAGAAAATGTTCTGCATCCCACTTTGATGAGTGGCGTCTGGGGTCTTAAAAGCTTACGAGTGGCCATCTAAGATGCAACAATTGGTCCTAGTCCATCTGGAGCAAAGGAGAATGAAGAACACCAAAGACACAAGGAAAATATTAGCTCAAGAGGCAAAAGGGCCACATAAACCAAAGACTCTATCAGCCTGAGACCAGAAGAACTAGATGTGCCCGGATACCGTCAATGACCATCCTGACAGGGAACACAACAGAGAGTCCCTGACGGAGTGGGGGAAAAGTGCAGAGCAGAGCTCAAATTCACATAAAAAGGCCAGACTTAGTGGTCTGACTGAGACGGGAGGAACCCCCGAAGCCATGGCCTCCAAATGCTCTGTTAACCCACAACTAAAACCATTCCCGAAGCTCACTCTTCAGACAAACATTAGACTGGATATAAAACATAAAATAACACTCGTGAAGAGTGTGCTTCTTAGTTCAAGCAGATACATGAGACCAGATGGGTGGCTCCTGTCCAGAGGCAGGATGAGAAGGCAGGAAGAGGCAGGAACTTGTTGAATGAACTCAAGAAACGGGGGTGGAAGGGGAGAGTGTGCTGTCACATTATAGGGATTGCAACTAATGTCACATAACAATATGTGTATAAATTTTTGTATGAGAAATTAACTTGAGCTGTAAACTTTCGCCTAAAGTACAATAAAAAAGAAAAGTCCTGAAGCCTTTTCAGTGATTTAAAAGCCACACGTGCAGCAAGTGAAGGTGATCGTGATGAAGAATTTGTTGCAAGAAGAGGTTGGTTCAGTCGTTTCAAGGTGAGGGCAAATTTACATAATATTAAAGGGCAGATAGGTGTTGTTCCTAAGTCCGACGTTCGTAACCGGAGGACTGCCTGTATTTGTCAATATCCGTGGTAATAAACTGGTTCTAAATTCTCCCACTATGGCCAATTTCAAGCCATCAGCACAGCTGAAAATTTTACGATCTTCTCTCATGAGTCAATACAAGCTGGCTCCGGCACACTGTTGCTCTTAGATGAGAGTCATGGGGAGGCGGAGAAAGAAAATAAAAACAGGAGTGGAACAACTGATGAGGGAGAACACGGACTATGCCTGAGAATCTTTAATCCTACTTCCAGTTAAACTTGAAAAGGTTGACAAGAGTTTAGGCATTACTCTGCTTTGACTGTTACTATTTCACCATTTGTCTGCTCTTGAATCTTAAAACTGCTGCTGTCAACACCTCATTGTTTCAACTAGCTTTCTCTTGCTGCTGCTGGGTCATTCTTCCGACTGCTCCATGCTTCTCTATTAGCCCCGAGGGCTCATATTTGAAAGAAAAGACACTAGAATATGGTGGCGAATCCTTAGTCACATGACAGACTCCAATAGTCTTAACTACCACAATTGCTTCCACTTCGTTTTTGAGTATTTATTTAAGCAATATGTTCTTCTATACAATCCTCAAGAAAATAATCTTACTTGAATTACTTAGAGGGAAACCTCTCCTGACTTCCTTTCTCCATATATGTCATTTCTCCACTTAAGAATAGTTAAATTGCCCAGCCTACCGTTACTCATATTTCCTGATATTTATCTTTATTGCAATTGCCTATTTACTTCTCAGTATTTTGTAAAACAGAGGCAATGTTCTAACTCCGGGGCATAGCATGGTGCTTGGTGACGTTTGTAGCATGAATGAATGAAGGAAGGAATGAAAGATTACAGTTCCTTTCACTCTCATAGTTTACAAAATCTAATTTTGAAATGAAAATACACCCTTTGATTTATAACTGTCAGATGTTTTTCGTTTTTTATTTCTCCCTGCTAAGGACCACACACCTAACCCTCTTCTCTTCAGACCATTGGTATGTGCTCAGGAAATATCTACTAATTTCAATAGAATTTTTAGCAAAATAATTCAGCTAAATTTAGTGTAGAAGAAAGCTAACTCAAGATGATTTTTGGTATGAATTACCATGTTGGAATACCCATTCCTCCACTTCACTGGGATTAACAATTCTAAGTTGAATAAAACTATGAAATACTTACCAGTCACATCTTCAGTAACATTTTGCTCATAGTTGGTTAATTTGTCTGTTAACTTCATTTCTTTATTTGTTTTGGGAGTGCTGGAAGCTATGGAAACTTTCCCTTCTTTCTGTGGTTTATTCAGATTTTTGGGAAGGAAAAAGAATGGTATGGAAGAAATAAAGGAGAACAGTCCAGAGACAAGGAAACCAAGCCACCAAGCACCAACCCAACGAGAATCCTTAGGAGTTATTCGGACACTGCCTATAATGAAGAATTAGAAAGAAAAAGTCAGTCAAAAATCACTTAGAAATGCAATAAATTCTAGGCAATATTGTGAATGATCGCTATCCTCTAGAGATGAAGAAAGTCAGTTGTATGTCATCAATTCTAAGACACTATTTCTTTTTCCCGTACTTCGTCATCTCTGGAATCAGGATGATATCTTACAATTGCTGTTGTCCAGAAATCAGTCATGACCTTGTTACCATTGCCTGAACCTGTATAAACCTGAGGTCAAGAAAGCATGAGCATTGAAATTTATAGCAGTTTGCAAGAAATTCTCAGAGCCAATAGTGGGGCAAATTTTTTTCAGAAACCTGCCTTTCTAACTCTCTTGATGGCACAGAGGTAGTATTGATGGAAAAATACAAACAATAAAAATTTAGTTTAAAAGTGACCCAGGAAACCTCTAATCTATGCTAGATATTTCATGTAAGTGGACTCATACCAATATTTGTCCTTTTGTGATTCATGTATTTTACTTATCATAGTTTTCAAGGTTTATCCATGTTATAGCATGTGTTAGAATTTCATTCTTTTTTAGGCTAAATAATACTCCATTGTAGGTATAGACTACCTTTTGTTTATTCATTCAAGGAATTGGAGGGAGGAGGGAAGGAGGAGTTACTTATTCATGGGTGCAGTGTTTCTGCTTGGGATGACGAAAAAGTTTTGGAAATAGATGGTGGTGATGGTTGCACAAAATTGTGAGTGTAATTAATGACACAGAATTGTACACTTAAACATTATTAAAATGTAAAATTTTATGTTTTATATACTTTGTTGTTGTTTGATGCCGTAAAGTCGATTTCGACTCCTAGAGAGAGACCTTACAGGACAGAGTAGAACTGCCCTATAGGGTTTCCAAGGAGCGGCTGGTGGATTTAAACTGCTGACCTTTTGATTAGCAGCTGAGCTCTTAACCACTATGCCACCAGGGTTCCATATATATATATATATATTTATATTTATATATATATGTACTTTAGCATAATAAAATAAAATAAAAACTTAAAGTGATCCAGGGATAATTTCACCATCTTATTTCAACTGTATTTTCCTTTTAATGCATGCAAATAAGTGACATGTAAATTCTATATCTAAACAAGTATAAATGAGTTTTTTTCAATAAATATAAAATAAACATTCTAAGTAGTAAGAAAGCACAAGTGCACTCATGCACACTCGTATACACACACCACAGAAGTATGAAGCACAATTTAAATGGTGCTATTATTTTTTGATTAAAAAGAAAACCCATTAACATGAGAAAATATTGACTTGATTTAAAATTATCTAGAAATAATTCTATTTATATAATTGGTTTTCAAGTCTGCACAATCTGGGTTTAAAACAAATTTAAATGATCCTATATAGGAGCCTTAGTGGTGCGGTGGTTAAGAGCTATGGCTGCTAACCAAAAGGTCGGCAGTTCAAATACACCAGGCACTCCTTGGAAACCTTATGGGGCTATTCTACTCTGTCCTGTAGGGTCGCTATGAGTCAGAATCGACTCAACGGAAATGGGTTTGGTTTTATATAGGAAACCTGGTGGTGCAGTGGTGAAAGGGCTCGGCTGCTAACCAAAAGGTCGGCAGTTCAAATACAGCAGCCGCTCCTTGGAAACCCTTTAGGACAGTTCTACTCTGTCCTTTATGGTCACTAAGAGTTCGAATCGACTTGGTGACAATGTGTTTTTTGTTTGATCATTCCATCATCAACAACTGATATAGACTCTAGGAAATGATTGCTTAAGTCAGTGACTCAATCTACAGGCTAAATACTTATTTATGATCTGTCAAGATGCCAGTTTGATGCCATTTTCCCTGTTCCATCATTGGCCTCCACACAGAGACTAAAGGTCATAACCTTTCTAGATACGGCTTGACAAAACATTTTCCTTAGTTCATATACTGTCTTAAAAATTGGGTAATTCCATATAAAACGCTGAGTCTCAGAATTTTCTTGAAAACCAGTCAGAAGATCTTTTCATTGCTGGACCCAAATTTCTACGTGAAGAGAACAGGCTGGGGCTGAGTAGCACATACACTTTCGGCAGGGAGGGTATTTCACCACCACCAGTTCTTTCCAGTTCACCCATCACACCCGAGTTTCCTATACCTGACACCCTTTGCTCATTTGTGTTACCTCTTTGGCTCCTTTAGGCGTTGGAGTTTGGCAAAATGTACTTCATAATATGTTCATATCATACTCATCAGCCAACAAGGAAGGATGTAATAGGGTCTGAACATTCAGTGGTTAAAAAAAAGAACCATCAGGAATTCTAAAATACTGTGAGTACAGTAAATCCCCAGGTTACAAATGTCGAACTAACTGACAGCTGGCACTTGCCCTTTAATGTTATGCAAATTTGTCCTCCTTTTGAAATTATTGAACCAATCCCTACTAGCAACAGATTCTTCATCACAATCACCTTCACTTGCTGCATGTGCAGCTTTTAAATCATTGAAAAGGCTTTGAGCCTTTTCTTGCACTAACCCAAGAAAACCAAACTCACTGCCATCAAGTTGCTTCTAACTTATAGAGATCCTGTAGGGCAGAGTAGAATTGCAGCATAGGGTTTCCAAGGCTGTAAATTTTTATGGAAGCAGACTGCCATATTTTTCTCCTGTGGAGCAGCTAGTGGGTTAGAACCGCTGACTGTTGGGTTAGCAGCCAAGTGCTTTAACCACTGTGCCACTAGGGCTCCCTTTGCTGAAGTAAGGCTAAGTAGGAACCATATGCACCTTTTCTGATTTACCTACATATTCAACTTAAAGAGACACTTAGGAGCAATCTCATTCGTAACCTGGGGACTGCCTGTAATGATTTCTGAGTGTAGTAGAGAAATTACATTTCAAGGTTATGACCTTTTGGAAGCATATCACTACACCTGTCTTCCAAGGTGCCTCTGGATAGGTTCAATCCACCAACCTATAGGAAGGATGTTCTGAAGTTGAGGCAGTTCCCTTAACATGGCCTCTATTTCTTATTACTTTTTACCTCTTCAATTCTACATTCTACTTTTCTGTAAAATACACCCCATGATGTCCCTGGGTGGCACAAATGGTTATTTCTTCCATGACATAAGAAGGAAAGCATGCTCCAAGAGCGAAGAGGAAGATCATAGACGTCATTTATGTGTGAATTCCTTCATACATTCATTCAACAAGCACTTATTAAATATTGCCATATGCCAAGCCCTGTGTTAGGCCCCAAGAAAGTGACCAAAAACAAAGTGAACAGTGGAGTCTCTCAAACCACTCCAGGCATGAGTCAACCAAGTGGCAACAGAGAGGTTTTAGCAAAGGAATCTGTAACTTCTGCACCACAACATCCAAACCAGAATCAGTGCAAAAACGGAACCTACCTGACGGAGCAGTCAGTTCTGGGAGAGGAGCATTTTCAGTTTGGTTGTTTCAGATCAAGTAATCCAAAACAAGTTTGTCAAAATTTCCTCATTTTATAATTAGTTGTAAAACATGGTGTAGATAGAAGCTTAATTTTCTTTCTTTTTAATTCAGATTATTAATACATTTATTTCCTATTTGTAAATTTGAAGAAATAGTAAGCAAAGGGCTATGGAAGGAGTGAATTCAATTATTTGGAAAAATGGTGGTTCGGACATGAAATTAGCTATCATATTACCTTCTTCTGGCTGTACTTACTTAAATCTACATATCCAATATCCACGTATAGTTTAGCAAACAGAGATCCCAGGAGAAAGCCAGTGAGTGGACCAATCATGGCTACTGCACTCAAAGTACCTGAAAATATTATAAATGAATTTTATCAGATGCCAAGAATACCTGTTCCTTATTTTTTCAATATATTTTTTAATGTAACGTTGTTGTTGTTAGGTGCCATTGAGTCAGTCCTGACTCATTGAGACCCCGAGTACAACAGAATGAAACACTGCCCAGTCCTGGCCATCCTCACAATCATTGCTATGCTTGAGCGCACTGTTAAAGCCACTGTGTTAATCCATTTCATTGAGGATCTTCCTCTCTTTCGCTGACTTTCTGCTTTACCAAGTATAATGTCTTTGTCCAGGAACTGGTCCCTCCTGATAACACATCCAAAGTATGTGAGAGGAAGTTTCACCATCCCTGCTTCTAAAAGCATTCTGGTTGTACTTCCTCCAAGACAGATTTGTTCATTCTTCTGGCAGTGCATGTATGCATATTCAATATTCTTTGCTAACACCATAATTCAAAGGCATCAATTTTTCTTCAGTATTCTTTATTTATTGTCCAGCTTTCTCATGCATATAGGACAATTGAAGATACCACGGCTTGGGTCAGGTTCACCTTAGTTCTCAAAGTGACATCTTTTTTTTTTTTTTTTTTTGATAGTTCTCATTTTTTTTTTTTAATTGTACTTCAGGTGAAGGCTTTCAGAACAAATAGTTTCTCATGAAACAGAAGTACACGTGTTGTTTTATAACATTGGTTAATAACCCCACAACATATCAACCCTCTAACTTCTCAACCTCTTTTTTTGTTTGGTGAAAATACACATAGCCAAAGAGACACCATTTCAAAAATTTCTACATTCACAGTTCAGTGACATTGACTAGGCTCTTCCAATTGTGCTGTTTTTCTCACTTAAGATGAAGGCTTATAGAACAAAATAGTTTCTCATTTAACAGTTACTACAAATGTTGCCCTATGACAATGGTTAACAATCTCACGACACATCAACAATACCCTTACTCAACCTTGGGTTCCCTATCACCAGCTTCCTCGTCCCCTTCTGCTTTCTGGCCCTTGTCACTGGACTCCTGTACCTCGTTAGTCTCATTTGGTTTTACGGGGCTGTCCACTCCCAGGCTGAACAGTGAACCTCAGAGGTAACTTCAGCACTGAGCTAAAAGGGTGTCTGGGGGCCATGCTCTCGGGCTTTCTCCAGTCTCCCCAAAGTGACATCTTTGCTTTTTAAAACTTTAAAGAGATATTTTGCAGCAAATTTGTCCAATGCAAATTGCATGATAAACATTTCTCCAAATAATTTTTTAATAAGTAAAAAATGAATTTAGTAACACATGATTACTTCAAGGGTAGATACTGGAATGGTAATCACACAATCTAGTATTTTCTGTACATTACCTACATAAAAGGAAGCATGGCCTTGTTTAGCAAAATCATCAAGGTAAGAAATCCCCAAGGGTACTAGTGGGGCTTCCCCAATTCCGCGAAGCATATTCCCCATTAAGACATATATCCAAGTGTGTGATCCAGATTCCTTTACACAACCTATGAAGACAAAAAGTTTAATGTTATTTTAAACATTAATTAGAGCCTCCCTCCTAGAAATTCAACTATTTTAACTCCTTATTTCATTAAGAGGTTTTTTTCTAATTATAAGAATGATTCATACTCACTTTTCAAACTTGAAAATACATAAAAGCACAAAGAAAAAAAGCAAAGATCATCTGTAATCCCACAACACACTGAGATCTATTTCTAATGTTTGTTATATACCTTCCACAAATTTTGTTTACATAAAAATATGCATAGGTATTTTCATGTAAGTATGTTACATGCTTAAATGTCCAGTTCATATTGCAAGTTTTTAAACTTAATATCCAAAAAAACCAAACCTACTGCTGTCGAGTCGATTCTGACTCTTAGTGACCCTATAAGACAGAGTAGAACTGCCCCATAGAGTTTCCAAGGAGTGCCTGGTAGATTCGAACTGCCTACCTTTTGGTTAGCAGCCATAGCTCTTAACCAGTATACCACCAGGGTTTCCAACTTAATATCATATTATGATAATTTCCTATATTATTAAAATGTTTACATCATGATTTTAATGATTGCATAATAGTGTATTGAATAGAAGTTTCATAATTTATTTACTCAGTCCTCTTTTTAATTGTAAAATATTTCTATTTTTTTATTCTGTTAAATGGTGATGTCATTGCTGTAAGTGTAAATAAATCCTTGTGCACATTCCTAATTATTTTCTTAAGATAAATAAATAAACGTAGAATTGCTAGGCTAAATGGGTGTGCATATTTTTATTCTTCAATGTTCACAGAAAATTAGCCTCCAAGAAGAGTTACAAATTGACACACTCCCAGCAATACATAAAATGCACCTTTATCCTTCACTTCATTTCTTTTTATTTTTAATCTTTTCTTATCTAATAGGTTAAAAAATCTTTAACAAATGTTATAATTTGCCATGATAATTTATAATTCATGTTACAATTTGTGAAAAAAATTAATTGGTATTATAATATGCATTTTAATTAAGAACAAAGCTAGTTTTTCCTCATGTTTGTGGCACTTCCCTCGTCTTCATTTTAAATATATATATTCTTTGCCAATTTGCCTACTGAGATCTTCCTTTTTTTATTTACTTCTAAAAGCTCTTTACATATAAAATATATTAACACTGATTTTGAGTCTAAGTAAGATGTAAATGTTTTTCCTATTACTTTTTTAAATCAGTTTTACTGATATCACATTTTTATTAGAGATGTAATTAAATTTATAAATTTTAGAATGATTATTAGTGTCACTATTAATTCTTACCTTTTCCCACTATTTCAGGTGATGTTCTATTGAATAATAAAGTTTGATTAATTGAACAGGTTGACAAGGTTGATGTTGAGTTTGCTGATGGATTAATATCATTTTCTTTAGAATACCTATAACTGTAAAAACATTATTGGATTTAAAATTTTGCTTAGCTACTGAATATTTTCATATATTCCAGAAATACATAGAAAAGTTTCTCTTTATTTGTACTACTCTCTTCTCCAAATAACCAGAATCTTCTTTGTCATTTTTCCAGCCTGTGTTTTAGGAGACGTAATGGGTAAAAGTGAAATGGGAGGGCCCAGTAAGAAAGATCTTTTGATACTCCCCTGGCAAAATAGTTATCAAGTTGCTTTCATTCTAAGAGTGCTTATATTTTGAACCAGATATGAAATATTCTGGTTTCCGGGTTCATTTTTTAACTACTAATTGCATGTATCTATTTCTTTGATGATGCTCTAAACTTCCTGATAAGTTATGATGATATTTAATAAACTTTAGGGCAGTATTTTCCAAATCAACCTATTAGGCACATTAATACATCTACATTTTTCTACCAACAACATGAAATGAAAAACATGATTTCTGTCCTTAAGGCATTTCATACTGTTGTGGAGAAGCATATATGATAAAATATATAATAATTTTAATATACAAGGTCCTGAGTTGTCAGAAAGAAAAAAAAAATCAGCTTTGTCTGGAAGTGGGGATGGGTGAATTGGAGAAGAATTTACTGAGAAAAGACATGCAAGATGAATCTTAAAAGATGGATAGGAGTTTAATAGGTAGACAAAGCAGGAAAAGTATTAAAGCCTGCAGAAACACAAAGTGCAAAATTATGGCATATTACTGCACATTTGGAGACCTGCAAATAGTTTGGTGAGATTAGAGCGTGGTTCTCAATTGTGGGGAGTAATGGAAGATAAACTTAGGAAGAAAGTCAAGGATCAAATCAGTGAGTGAGCTGCATACGTAAATGAGTTTAGATATTAACCCATAGGCAAGTGATATCAATGTTTTCGACAGTGACCAACAATTAAGAAATACATTTTGTATCACAGTCACAATATACATATGACATACATAAGCATTCACAAATACATGTACAACCAAAATAAGAGTTTCACAGAACCACTTTCATTCCCACATACATTTTATATTATTCTATTCTGTTCTATCCTATTTTATTAAAAAAAAAAAAAAGATATTGGTCCCAATCACTTGGATTGATTTATGACCCACTGCTTTACCTTACTAAACGGCATGATTCAAGTCACATCCTTACTTAAGCCACACCTTCACTCAAGTCACACCCATGCTCGAGTCACACATTTTATCCTACAAGAGATAATAGGAAAGAGAAGCAAGCAGAGAGGAAAGGGACCTCACTACAACCAAGAAAGAAGAGCCAGGAGCAGACTGTGCCCTTTGGACCTAGGGTCCCAGCCCTCAGAACCTCCTAGACCCAGGGAAAGATTGATGGCAAGGCACATGGAGATCCCTAAGGAATGCTGGGCCCATAGATGTTGAAAGGCGAAAAGGACCTTCCCCCAGAGCTGACAGAGAGAGAAAGCCTTTCCCTGGAGCTGGTGCCCTGAATTTGGATTTCTAGCCTCCTGAATTGTGAGAGAATAAATTTCTGTTTGTTAAAGCCATCCACTTGTGATATTTCTGTTATAGCAGCACTAGAAAACTAAGACAGATAATATCCTTGACTTTGGTTTGAGATCCTTTGTGGCTAAAGCAACCATTACTGAAACAGAAAATGTGAAACACCTGAGGAGCTGGTTTGGGCACAATGACAAATTCAGTTTTGAGTATGTGATAGGGAATGCGATGTTAGATTGGAAAGATCTATAAGGTGGTTGATTATATAGATCATGAGTGTAATAAAAAGTCACTGCATATAGGTGATAATTGCATTTACAGTCATGCTGTCCATAAAGACCACGTAGAATGAAAAGGATGGGCATGATGAAGAAGACATAAATATAAGAGATAAATCAAGAGAGTAGTATAATAAAAACAGGAAGGAGCAGTAGTAGGAAGACAGAAGTACTTATGAGGGTCAAATGTTAAAAAAAAAAAAAAAAAAGGAATTAATATGGTGACCAAAAGGTGTGATTGTTGTACTTGGCAATAAAGAAGTAATTGATATCTTTGGCAGAAACTACTTATTGTCTCTCAATATCCATTCTTCTCTCCTTCCATAGTAACAGAAGGCAGAAATTTTAGCTGGGAACATGATAACCTTAAATAAAGTCTAATTTACCCAATGTCTTTATATCTGGGCTCTGAGATGTAAGTAAATTCTGACCAGTGTGAAGCTGGTAGAAGTGTTATGCTTCTGGAAATATATTTTAAGCCTCAGCATGTGTGCACCCTTTGTTTCTTCTTTTCTTTCTTTCTTCTTCCTTTCTGTTGCTTGGAATAATATTGCCAAAATTTGGGACATGAGGTTGAGCTCATGCAAGGCAGAGCTATAAGATAAAAAGAAGTATCCCTGGACTGGCTACTTTAACTTTCACCTGAAACATAAATTCTACCTTATTTAAGGCTCCCTGGGTGGCACAAACTGTTAGGTGCTCGATTACTAACCAAAACGTTGGCAGTTCAAACCTACCCAGAGGGGCCTTGAAGACAGGCCTGGCCAACATCACAGTCTTGAAAACCCTACGGAGCAGTTCTACTCGACCCACATGGGGACGCCAGGAGTCAAAATCAAAATGTATGGCAACTAACGACAACAACAACCTTATTTAAGCCCTTGCTATTTTCTGCCACGAGCGTCATAACTACACAGTGACATTCTGGAGTGAGCTTCAGTGGAATGGTGGTGGAAAAACCCTTATTGCAGTGAGTTGAGTAGTGAAGCCTTATCAAGTAAATCAAAATCTTATACGCAAAGACATGAAGTGTATATGTTATACTCAATAGTAATAAACAGCTTATTTCTTTCCTATGAAACTGTACACCTTATTTAGTGCTATTTCAAACTCTATGAAAATCGTGGTCTATAAAGCAACAAGTTAATTATTACAAAGAACATATATCCCATTTCTACACATAATTTGTGTGGTATCATTCTCGAAAGTGAATGCCTATTTAAAAGGAAAGAAAATAAAATTCTACAACTAATTTACAAGTGAATAATAATTGTGTATCCTAAAAATATATATTGAAATCCTGCCCCCTATACCTGTAAATATGATCTTACTGGAAACAGTGTTTTCTTTGTTATGCTAATTACATCATACCTGAGTAGGGTGGGTTCTATATCCACTGGTATTTTATGAAAATTTGCATAGCGGGCGCTTACAAAAATGCCTCGCAGGGAGAGGGCATGGTTGGCAAACAAACGTAGAAGGTGTGCATTATTTGCGTAAAAATACAAGAACCACTTCTGAGTTATAAAAAGTGCAGATTACACACATGGAGAGGAGGAAGACAGATGAGTGAGACAAATACTTCTACAAGGATTGCTGCCAGCTACTAGAAGCTGAAATAGACAAGGAAGGACCTCTCCCTAAAGCCAAGCCCTAAACTCAGATTTACAGCCTCCTGAACTGTGAGAAAATAAATTTCTGTTCTTTAACTGCCCACTTGTGGCATTTATGTTACAATAGTAGTAGTTAACTAAGATACTTACTATCCCATGAAGAAATGTGGTAAAGCAGTCAAAATACTGCCAGTTCCCATAATGACACAACCAATTCCAATTAACTTCGGTCTGTGTAGCCTGGATCCAAAGTAACTTACAAATACAATCACCAACAAATTTCCTAGAAAGAAAACAAAATTATTTTGATATGATTCATTTCAGCAAATCTTGACTTAGTCCAGTTTTGTGTCAATGAAAAAGCAGATCCCAGGATGAATGCAAATAAAGCACGATACATAGTACCTTCCCTCAAAGATCACTTAATTGAGAATTAAATGGGCATTTAACTGAGAAGGTGAAACTCTCCTACATTAAAGCACTCATTGTAAAGTTCTACGGTATTCACAATAAGTAGAATAGGCTTTTAGACACAATATAAATCACTTGAGTTGCTTGATGAAGTAAAATTCTATTGAAGAATTTGGAGTTAACTGGATTTTATTAGAAAGGAGAACCGTGGAGAAATCCCCCTGACCTGAGAGAAAGGTACTCATTCATGCATTTATTCATTCACTTCTAAGACTTATTAAATGCCTATCATGTACCTGCCACGGTGTTAGGAGCCAGAAATAAAACAAACAAATTATCAAAAATAAGCAAATAAAACAAAACAAAAACAGTAAACCGAGACACTTGCCCTCAAAGAACTTACATACCAGTGATAAAAACAGATGAACAGAGTGCTGTTAAATCAAGAAAGCGGAGTTTAAATTAATTAGGTGTTTCCGGGAAAATTTCTGGAGGAAAGACCACTTGAGATTTAATGTTGAGTATAAATTGCCTAAATTAAAAAGGGCAAGAAGAGCATTCCAAGTGGAGGGAGCCATGATCAGTACTGATCCACCTGGAGCTACATGTATAATAATGAACAAAGAGCCAAGAATTACTGACTATTTGATGAGAAAAAACAAAAACAGGAATTATAAACACCTAGTCCAAACAGTTAAATACTTGCAAGATGAAAAACTTTTTAAAAATCCAGTTAGTATCTCTAGAGAGATATGTTACATCCACAAAATAAGAACTAGCCAACTAAAAATAATAAAAGAAAAATGGTTGTTGTAAATTTAAAAATTTGATAGAACAAATGTACAAATTGGAACCTGGCATGTCAACATGGAAAATGGCATCAGAGAAGATTAATGGAATGTAAAAAAAAGAGGTAGAAATTTAGGGAAAAAAATTTAATGGAAAAAAATTTCAGAAAATTTAATACTCATTTTATAAATGTTTCAGAAAAAAATTAAAAAATAGAGAGGAAAAAAGAAAACAAAATAGAAAATAAATTTCCAGAGCTTAAGGAAGACTTAAGTCTTCAGATTAAAGTTCCCATATTGGCTAAGTGGAAATAATGTAAAAAAGCAGCCTTAGATATTAAAAAACAAAAGCAACCGGTTGCCATTGAGTCGATTGCAACCCATAGTGATCCTAGAGGACACAGTAGCACTGCCCAATAAGGTTTCCAAGGAGCAGCTGGTGGATTTGAACTGCTGACCTTTTGAGTAGCAGCCATAGCTCTCAACCACTGTGCCACCAGGGCTCCCCAGTCCTAGACATAGGCTGTTAAAATTTCTGTAATTCAGGGATAAAACAAAGATACAAATCAGTGAATGAGAATCGGATTGGTAATGATTTCTCATATGCAGTAGATAAATGTTGAAAATATTCTGAGGAAAATAGATCTTGAACTTTTAACTCTATATCCAGACAAATTACCATTTGACTATGATAGTAAAACAAGCAAGGGCTTAGAAAATATGCCATGTGTTCAGTTCTGGAAAAAAAGAAGTTACTTGAAGATGCACTTCAGAAAAACTCAAGATGAGAGTTGAACTCACAAGTTTCAAGAGGCAGTGGTGAGCCAAGAAACCAGTAAAATTTATAATGATTCCAAATATTTGCTATTAAATAGATGCAAAGTTTAACAAAAATATTAAGAATGAATTCCTTAATAGAAAGTGATATACAGTAAAGTAAATTATAAAGCTAATAACATTCTAACACTAAAATTCTGGATAGCTTTAGTAAAACTGGGAAATGGAAGAGCAAAGGAGATGCAGGCTGTAATCTCTTCCAAATAGTGAAAAGTCAGAATTCACAAGGAAAAGATAGATATGTCATACTTTATACAATTGTTTTTTAAATACTCACTAGTTGAATAAACTTAAATAAACAGCAAAAGTGGAAAATATTTGCAATCTATACAATAGATACAATTTTTGAGTTCCTCTGAATCATTAATAAATGGGAGGAAAAATAGGAAGCGGCAGTGAGCTTCCAATTCATAAAATCAGAAAAAATAATGTTCGATCATTATATAAAACCTCACTATCATCGGAGAAAGGGCCCTGGTGGTAGAGTGGTCGAGTGCTTAGCTGCTAACTAAAAGGTCAGCAGTTTGAATCCACCTGCCACTCCACAGGAGAAACATGGGGAAGTTTGCCTTGGAAACTCTACGGGGCAGCTCTACTCTGTCCTACAGGTCGCGCTATGAGTCGGAATTGACTCGTGGTTTTGGTATTATTGGAGAAATCCAAGTTAAAATGAAGACCACAGAGCAATATCTTCAAAGCTCTAAAAAAAAAAATTAAAAAAAAAAGACTTTTAACCCCAAATTGTATACCCAGTTTAACAGTAGAAACCTAACATAGGTTGCTCGAGAGCTCCTTCTCGCTCCTCAAATCACCAGAATCATAGCCCTCTTTCTTCCAACTTTTCATAGAACCAGAGCTGCTTGAGCAAAGGAAGGCAAGGCCCATGGTATGAATTTGCATGTAATGAGTTTGTGCTGATCAGGGTTGTTTCAACCTCATCGCTATTGACATTTTGGCGTAGATATGTTTCTTTGCTATGGGGGGGCTTTCCTGTACCTTGCAGGATATTTAAGCGCATCCCTGGCCTGTACACACTACATGCCGGTAGCACTCTCCTTTCCCCCGTTTTGACAACCAAAAATGTCTCCAGATACTGCCGTATTGTCCCGAGGTGGGGGTCGGAGGGAATTCATCTGTTGAGAAGCGGTGGTGTAGAGCGTGTATGAACGGTTTTTCTACCTCTGCAAATCTGCTTACCAAGTAATAATTAAAATTGAAATAAAAATTACCTATTTCAAAGCTTCCATCAATTAAGCCAGAAATAGAAGAGGATATATCAAATCTTCTTTCTATCTGAGTAATGGAACTTTTCATAATGACTCCACTTAGTGTTTTACAGGTAAAGCTGAATGCCAGGGCCATGAAGAACACCTAGGAAAACGCAGATGGAAAAGAGCGGAAAAAAGGTTGATCAGAGGGCTAGATAAGGTTTATACGTGCACGGAACTTAAATAGCTTTCCTTCTTTACTCAAAACATTATTTTTATCATCAAAGGCATAACCAACTTTATCCTATACCAGTTTGTACTTCTCAGTCCATTTAACCTAAGCATCACTCTACTGTTAAAGTATCATTTTCTAATTTGGCTACAGCATCAAATTATTAAAGCAGTACAGTCAGGATTGATAATTTTTAATTAATGTCGTTAACTGATTTTTAAGAAGCTAGACAACGTTCTCAGATAGCCAGGATAATAAGTTATTCTTTATTCGCAAGTGAATAGTGTAGAGTAACTGTGAGGGAAGTCGCTAGACATTGTAAAAAGTAGGATTTCCAGGAAGCCAGCTGAAAAATAGAACTTTGAGGAGGCAACAGCAAATTCCACCAGCAACGCGAGCGACTGACATTCAACTTCAGACTCAGTGGTTATAGATATTTTATTTTAAATTTCATTTTAATAAAACTCATTGATTCACCCCTTCTCTTACAGCTCACGTCCACATCCATAAGCAAATCTGTCTCCTCTCACTACCTACCTACTGCTTGTAACCACCATCTTGTCTAGTCTGGATTACTGCAATCGCCTCTTAAGAGAACTCCCTGCTTCTGCCCTCGCCCTTTGTCTCTTCTCAACACCATAGCCAGAGTAATTCTCCAAAAAGGAGAATCAGCTCATGTCCTCACCCCCTGTATTACCATTCACTCATAGTAAAATCTTAAGTCTTCCCAGTGGCCTAAAAACCAGTTGCCCTTGAATTGATTTTGACTCTTGGTGACCCCATGTGTTTCAGAGTGGAACTGTGGTCCATAGGGCTTTTGATGGCTGATTTTTTGGAGGTAGATTGCCTGGCCTTCCTTCCGAGGCACCTCTGGGTGGACTCCAACATCCAAACTCTTGGTTAGCAGTTTGCATTCTCCAGGGACTCTTGGCAAACATTATATCTTCTACAAGAGTGTGTGAAATGAGAGAATCACTAAAAATACGCTCCAAGTTCTCTCTATACATTCTTGGACAGTTTTTCTTTTTTTTTTAAATCAGTATGAAATACCACTTTTTTGCCTTTAATAATTTTGATCTTGAATTCTATATTGGCCACTGCTAGTATTACTGTCTATCACCCATCTGTTAGTTTGTCATACTGTGGTGGCTTGCATGTTGCTGTGATGCTGGAAGCTATGCCACTGGTATTTCAAATACCAGCAGGATCACTCATAGTGGACAGGTTTCAGTGGAGCTTTGAGACTAAGAAACTAGGAGGAAGGGCCTGGTGATCTACTTCTGAAAATCAGCCAGTGAAAACTTTATGGATCAAAACGGACCGTTGTTCAACTCTCTTGCTTTAAATACATCATCAGGAGGAATCAATTACTGGAGAAGGACATCATGTTTGGTGAAGTAAAGGACCAGTCAGTTCGAGGGAGACTCTTGGAGAGATGGATTGACACAATAGCCACAACAATGATCTCCAACATGCCTGGGATCTCAAGAATGACACAGGAATGGGTGATGCTTCGTTTCGTTTTACATAAGGTCTTCATGAGTTGGAGTCCACTTGAAATCAGCTGCCTGTCGTCTATGTGTCTAGTATTGCTGTCTTGGTTTACTTTTATTAACGTTTGCTTGGTACACCGTATTTCAAGTTTTTTTTTTTTTTTATTTTTAACCCTTTGTGTCATTTTATTTAAGGTGTACCTCTTGTAATTAGCATATAATTTTTTAATTCAACTTGTAGGCCTTTATTTTTTGCCTTTTTTCATTTAATATATAAATTTAATCAATTCACCTGTATGTGCTGACTGATAGATTTGGAATTATTTCTTTAGTCTAATTTTTAAAAATTTATTATTATTTTTTTATTTCCTTTTTTCCATTCCCAGGTCTTTATTTGTTAGCAAAATGATGATGCGGACGGTAGCCAGCGCTTACATAGCATTACATGTGCCAAGCACTTTACCTAAGTAAACTTAGTTTCCCCTCTCACTCCAGTGAAGTGGATTCTATTGTTATCCATTTGATACATGTAGAAATGGAGGCTCTGAGAGGTTGTAACTTGGCCAAGACCTCAGTCAAGTTTTGAAATCCAGGCAGGTTCACTCTAGAACCGGTCTTCTGAACTGTCTTTTAATTAATACATTTAGAATTCTTTTACTTTCCTCTGCTCCTTCTCTTTCTCAACCTGTCCTATATTAATGTTATTTGAGATTGTAACCCCAGCTTATTTTTTTTTAAAGAAACAATGATTTAGATATAGCAATACTTTTATCAGTTTCTTCAACTGCTACTGCTTCTTATATTTTCATTTCTCTCCTGGGGTTCATTTGTTGTTCTTAATGGAGAACATCAGTTAATAATTCTTTCATAGGGTACCAGTAAGTGAATCACAAATTTTTTAATCCTTTCATATCTGGAAATGCTCCATATGAAAGGGTTTGTTGGGTTCGTAAAGCTGGACTCAAAATCCTTTTCTCTGGAAGGGATGGCTCTTTCGTCCTCTTGCCTCAAGGGTTGCAAATGAGAATTTAGATGTGCATCTGAGTCTCATCTCTTTGTATGTAACCTGGGGCTACTTCGTTTGTTTGATGTTTGTTTATTTTTCCACTTTAAAATTATTTAGGTCTGTCCCTTAATTTTTGGTATTTTGAACTTTTATCACAATGTGTTTGTCTGCAGTTTTTAAAAAAATGTCCTTCCAGAAGTTCAGTCGGCCCTTTTTTCTCAAAAAACAATATTTTGAATAAATTTCGTTAGTCATATAGGATCCTATTTACATAATTTTACGTAAATCTATAAATGTGTTTAAACCACCCTTCTTTAAGTGCTGTCTCATTTTTCTTTCTTTTTTTTTTACTTCCCCTTCCTTCCATCATGATCTCTCTCTCTCTCTTAGACCACCCTGCCCCAAGTTAATGAATTCGTTAACAACTGAGTATCACTCCATGTTTTTCTCGATATTTATATGTGCCTATTCATATCTCAATATATATAAATATATTGAGATATAGATATATATACACATATATATCCTCATGTAGATTTGTACTCATTTCACTTCATCTTTTTGTGAGAGACTTTTGTGAGACTTCCACGGTTTGAAATCGTAAATTTGTGATTAATTTACATTTTGAATGTTTTCATTATGCCGATGTACCCATCAAACAGGTTTTGTTTGCCAGTAATCAAGTTTTTGAGGCCCCTTAACAACACTGTTTGTGATTTTAATTTTCTCTTGCATCTTTCTGAGAATAACAGTTATACTAATTTTACCGCCTTGTTCTTTTTTTTTTTTTTTCCTTGCCATGGGAGTAAATTCTTCCATTCATTGAGCTTGTTGAGTCTCTTTAAGGTGGTGAATCTAAAATACCTGGTCATTCTTGAAGGAGCCCCGGTGGCACAGTGGTTAAGTGCCTGGCTGCTAACCAAAAGGTCAGTGGTTCAAACACATCAGCCGCACCACGGGAGAAAGATGCGATATTCGGCTTTCATAAAGATTTATAACCTTGGAAACCCTAAGAGGCAGTTCTGCTTTGTCCTGTAGGGTCACTAGGAGTTGGAATCAATGACAAATGCTAACAGGTGATTCTTGACTGTCTTCTCTGTTTCACATATGCCAATTCTTATTTCTGAGTATTCAGTCAGTCTGTCTGTGAATTCTATTTGGGAAGGAGAGGCGGTAATCACTATCAGCAGGGTGAGTCAATAGTTAATCTTCTGCATTTAGGGGCTCTAGTTCTTCCTGAGTGCTGCCAGTCACTTGAAGCACTGTACTGCTTCATCTGCCCAGGTCCCCATACTCGCTGTTTCTGCCCTCGGTAGATGCCTCAGTGGTTTGCAGCCTGGACTAAGTGGGTTATGCTGATGAGCATAAGACATATGTCACACAAGAGAAGATGCATGTTTCCTCTTACTGAGTCAGTTGCCCCTGGGACCCCTCTTAATCCCATTCATCATCAGTGGCTTTTGCCTTTGAAGCACCCTTGGAGCCACTTCAGTCTTCTGAAATTTTCTTGTTTTGTATTGTGCTTTCTCTCTTCAGCCTGATTCCTTCTACCTTTTACCTTTCAGAGAATTCTCATGGTTTCTGATTTGCAGAATGGATCCCTTCTGGTTTTCTAGTAGAGTTATGGGTTGCTTTTAAGTCCTTTTAAGTCATTTATTAAAATTGGAGGGGGCAGGGTAACTTCTGCCTTCTGATTATTCCGTCGGCCATATTGAACGGAAAGTCTTTAAGTTTTGTCTTTCCTTCTCTGTTGAATCAACTGAAGGAATGCAATGATGGGCAGTTCTTGGAAATGTTGTCAGACTCTCCATCAAAGCTAAGATGTCTGACACAAAATGAGTAAGTACCTAATAAATGTTTGTTGGTTGTTCAATAAATTGGTATTCCCCATTCAGATTATAAATATGGCACAGAGCCAAGATGCAGTGATATTGTACTGTTTAACTCTACCCTAGTGTATCACAGCTAACCTCTCTTTTGCTAGTTTCCTCACCTCTTCTGTGGAATAATATTAGTAGAATTTTTATGAGGATTAATTGAAATAATATGCTTAAGGTTCTTGACACAGTGCTAGACACATAATAAACGTTGATAAGTACCTATTTTGTTATCATAGTTAGTTAACATCGTTCATGTATCTGCTGTAAGTTCATTCAGATAAAAACAGGACTTCTGATTCAGCCAAACATACTTTTATGCCAGGCTCTGTGGTAGGTGTTGAAGAATCAGTGATGAGCATATTGACAATTTTGATCTACTGATTGTCGAAGAAACATAGAGGCAAACTCTTATCTAAATTCTGATCAGCAAAATACTGGTTATTGAAATCAGAGGTAGGAAGTTCAGAAAGTTAGAGGACACCTATTAAAGCAAACAAGCATAGTCAAATATAAATCCTGCCTTATGTAAGAGGAACTTCAAAAAAATTCAGAGAAAAGATTTCGTATTGTTAATGCCATAAACCTTAAAAGCAAGAGTGGCTTAAGACAAAAGAGAGACTCAAAAAGTCAAAATTCTGACAGTATAATCCTCAGCTTGTCTTACTAAAAGAAGAGGGTAACAGATCTGAATGCCGTGGCTACAATATTATCTCTTCAATGAGCTGAGATTTTAAAAATGAGTCAGTATAGATAGATACGTTTTCATTTAATGTGAATACGCTTTCATAGGCTATCCCATTATTGGGCATTACTAACCCTCTTCCTGATTCAGGACTGGAGTTCAAAGAATGATGTGATGTTTTTCTCAGAACTTTAAAAAAGCGCCAAAGGAGTATGAAAGCTAAAAACCTCCAATGAAAATGTATTGGAAGACCAACGCCAAAAAGCTACAGAATTAAAGATTGGGAGATTTCACAAGAGGGATACAAACGTTCACAATTATCAGATAGATTTTAAAATGTCCTAGGCAGAAAGAGACAACCGGCATTGAGTTAAGAGGCAATTATGGCAGGTTAGCCATTTATACATCTCTCAGTGGTAGTATTATGGCAAGAATTCTGGACTTGAAGTCTGAACACAGTTCCAACTTTCTGCTCTGCGACATGTACAGCCTTGATTAACTCAGTTAACTCATCTGAATCTCAATTTATTTATTCACTAAACATTTATTTAACTGCTACAATGTGACAGTTACTCTGCTAAGCCTTGGAGGGGAGACAGGTGCAGAGAAAGAAGAGCAGTAAAAAAAAAAAAAATAGACCTAATAAATGCCCTAAAAAATCTGATAATCTGGGACAATAAACAAATAATCTCCTGTAAGTGCAATAAAGTTATAAGTACACGGGAAAGAGTGACTAATTCTGTCTGTACAGGTTAATAGTCCTATAGATGTGCTAACATTTGAACTAAGTGTTCAGGGAATAATAGAAGCTTGGAAATTGAAGAAATAAAACATTTAAAACAAGAAAGCTCGTGATAAGCCCCGGAGTAATGAAAGAACACAGATAATTTGAAAACAACAACAACAAAAATCTGGGTGGATGGAACATAACTTTCAAGGAGAAGTGGAAAAGGAGGATAGGAAGGTAGGTTGAACCCTTATTTCTTTTAATTTTTTTTGTCATTCCTTGCGAGTGTCCTTAGCAAGCTTAAGTTACTCTAACCATTCTAACCTCCCCCCCTCCTTTTCCACCCAGCTTTGTTTCAGACCTTCTTCTGCTCTCTTTACATACTCTTGCTAGTTCACGTAATCTATTGTTCTTGTCTTTATTACCATCTACAGCTGTATCTTGAGCTAAGATGGCTTTTGCTGAGGTTCAGGCTACCTTTCCAAAGTGTCTATACTAGAGCTCCATCTTGGTTTTTCATTCTATGTCCAGATCTCCTCCTCCTCGTTTTGCTCCTTTTTCACCTCCTTTCCTGTGTCACCAACATCCATTGGCTGTCCAAGCTGGAATCCACTTTCTTACATTCCACATTCAATTCATCCCCCAAAGCTGAAAATTTAATCTCATAAATATCTCTTTTCTATACACTTCTTTTTATGTCCCTGCCTCAAATGACCATCACCTCTCACCCAGATTTCTGCTGTCTTCAAACTGACATTTCTTTTTCCTTGTTACCCTCTTCACCCTGCATCCAGGCTGATTTTTTTTAAATAATATTTTCTTGTGTTTTTGGTGAAAGTTTACACAGCAAATTAGGTTCCCATTTGACAATTTCTACATAAATAGTTCGGTGATATTAGTTACTTTTTTCACAATGTGTTAACACTCTAATTGTGTTCTGGTTGTTCCATTTCCGGTACTCTAGTTTGCCTACCCCCTTATCTTCTCATCTTTGCTGTAGAGTAATTGTTGACCGTTTGGTCTCATATAGATGGTTTTTTAATGGAGCATCATACTCACAGGTAATATCCTTTATTTTGTGTGCCAATATGTTATTTCGCTAACAGGTGACCTCAGGGGATAGTTTCTGCTCAAGGTTTAAACTCTTTTATCACTATTGGGTTAATAGTATACCAGCTACTTTTTATACCTCTGATCCTCAGAAGTAAGGCGTTATTCCAGTTTTAATGCATTTACCATCTAAGTGGGCTCCTATTGAAATGTATGAAACTCAGCAGATCCGAGTTGGAGTCTCATTGTTGTGTAGGTTGAGCATTCTATTAGGTGATGCTTCCTAGATGTGTTAGTTTTGTAAACTTTGGCCTTTTTTCCCTTTATTTCTGTGAGACAAGGCTTGCAAGCATAATTATGGCTTTCCTGTGTAGTAGTTATGGAGCCCTGATGGGTTTGTTTTGGTTTTCCTATGTCATATTTGGAAAACCAGAGGTTCCCCATGTAACCTAATGGAAAAAAACAAAAAACCAAACCTGTTGCAGTCGAGTTTTTGCATTCCAACTCATAGTGAGCCTATTGGACAGAGTAGAACTGTCCCATTGGGGTTTCAAAGGAGTGCCTGGTGGATTCGAACTGCTGGTCTTTTGGTTAGCATCTGCCGCTCTTAACCACTACACCACCAGAGTTTCCAGCCTAATGGAAAGGTGTCTGCAATAAATTACCTATATAGCTATCATCGGTATATTGTCATACCACAGATAGGTGGCACTCGCCTCATTGGTGGCTTGTATTACCAGATCATATTTCTCAAAATCCGTATTACCAATCAAAAATTTAAACACACTCAATTAGTAAGCATACGTTCTAATAATGAAAACACATGCTATTAAAAAAAATAAAGGAGAAAAAATGTAGTAACGAAAGGGTTAAAGAGTATCATAGGGTGATAGTCTTAGGGAGTCCTCTAGGCAGAGCTGATCCAGTAAGTCTGAACTTTTTAAGAATTTGACTTCTGTGTTTTTCTCTCATTCTGTCAGGATCCATCTACTGTGGCCCTGATCAGAATGGTCGGTTCTGATTAACCAGGCACCATCTAGTTCTTCTGGTCTCAGGGTAGATGACGCTGTGGCTTGTGTAGGCTATTAGCCCAGTAGACTAGTTTCTTCTCTAAGACTTTGGTTTCCTTCTTTCTCTTTTACTCCTGATGAGTAGAGACCAATAGTTGTATCTTAGACGGCTGCTGGCAAGCTTTTAAGACCCCAGAAGCTACTCACCTCACTAGGAGGTAGAACATGAACTTTGTGAACTATATTATGCCAACTAACTGAGTTGTCCTATGAAATTAATACCCTAAGCCTTCAAACCCAGAAAACCAGTCTTGAAAGGTGTTTGGTTATGTCTGAGAAGTATTTGTGACTGTGTCCGCTATGAATATATATGCATGCACACACATAAATATGTGCATGTACATATAGATATTTCTATTTGTGCACACATTTGTATACACCTTTACCTACCAATACACATATATGCCTATACACATACATATGTGAGCACATACTCCTTTTTGGGTTACTGTTGGTGCTGTTGCCAAATTATATATGTCATATTCTTTATTGCAGATATCCTTTCCTCTTGTGCACCTCTTAGTGGCATCATTTACTTTGGTCAAGCTGTGCTCCTTGCACTCACATTCGGTGCTACTTTTCCCATCACCAAAAATAACAAGTATCTATGATCTAGCGAGTGATCCCCCTGCCATCCCACCATTTCTTGTCTTCTTATAAAAGTGGGATCATACAATATTTGTCCTTGTGTGACTGACTTATTTCACTTAGCATTATGCCCTCCAGATCCATCCATATTATACTAGGCTTCATGGATTCATTGTTGTTTTTTTATGGTTGTGTAGTATTCCATGGCATGTATGTACCACATTTTGCTTATCCATTCATCCATTAATGGGCACTTAGGTTGTTTCCATTTTTTTGTCATTGTGAATAATGCTGCAATGAAGATAGGTGTGCATATGTCTGTCCATGTCTCTTTTATTATATCTCTAGGGTATATACCTAGTAGTTGGATTCCTGGATCATACGATAGTTCTATTTCTAGTTTTTTGAGGAAGTTCCATACCATTTTCCGTAGTGCTTGTACCATTTTTGCATTCCAACCAGCAATAGGTAAAGGTTCCAATCTCCCCACATCCTTGCCAACATTTGTTATTGTCTGTTTTTTTGTTTTGTTTTGTTTTATGAGTGCCATTGTAGCCGGGTGAGATGGTATCTCATTGTAATTTTGATTTACATCTCTAACGGCTAATAATTGTGAGCATCGTTTCATGTGTTTGTTAGCTACTTAAATGTCCTCTTTGGTGAAGTGTTTATTCTTGTCCTTTGCCCATTTTTCTATTGCATTGTTTGTTTTCTTGTTGTTGAGTTGTCGAAGTTTTCTATATATTTTAGAGATTAGACCCCAACTGGATATGGCATTTCCAAAGATTTTTTCCCAGTCTGTAGGTTGTCTTTATACTCTTTCGAAAAAGCCTTTTGATGATCGTATTTAATTTTTATGAGGTCCCAATTATCTGATTTGTCTTCTACTATTTGTGTATTTGTAGTTATGTTTATTAGCCTATTTAAAAAATAATTAGACCCCATATTTTTCTCCCTATGTTTTCTTCCAGGAGCTTTATAATTTTAGGTTTAACATCTAGGTCTTTGAGCCATTTTGAGTCAGTTTTTGTGTATGGTGTAAGGTGTGGGTCTTGTTTCATTTTTCTGTAATTGGATATCCATTTTGCCAGGACAATTTATTAAAGATCTGTTTTTTTCCCATTAAATGGACTTTGAGTGCTTGTCGAAAATCAGTTGCCCACAGATGGATGGTTTTTTTTCTGGGTTCTCAATTTTCTATTCCACTAGTCTATGTTTGTATCATTGAACCAATACCAAGCTATTTTGATTACAGAGGCTATATAGTCTGTTTTCATATTGAAGAGTATGAGGCCTCCTACTTCGTTCTTCTACAATACTGCTTTGGCTCTTTGGGGCCTCTTTCCTTTCCATTAGTTTTTCCATTTCACTGAAGAATGCTGTTGGGATTTGTATCAGGATTGCGTTGGATCTGTAGATCACTTTAGGTAGTACTGACATTTTCACTACATTAAGTCTTCAATCTGTGAGCACAGGATGTCTTTTCATTTATGTGGGTCTTTTTTAGTCTCTTGTAGCAGTATTTTATAATTTTCATGTATAAGTCTTTTATATCCCTGTTTACGAAATTCTTAGCTATTTCATCATTTTGGGGGCTACCAAGTGACCTTTTAATGTGTATAACTAGTTCCATTCCTGGATTCCCTGGGTGGTGCAGTTAACTCCTTCAGCTGTTAACTGAAAGATTAGAAGTTGTAGTCCACTCAGAAGTGCCTTAGAAAAAAAGACGTGGTGATCTACTTCCAAAATAATCAGCTATTGAAAACACTGTGGAGCACAGTTCTCCTCTGACACACATGATGTCGCCATGAGTCAAGAATAGACCCATGGCAACTGATAATGGTAATGGCAATTCCACTTCTTATATGGCTGAGAAGGTTCCTACTGGATAGACCCTTCAAAAGTAACAACTATAAACTCTGAGAGTGGGTGGGGGTGGGTGAGGAGAGGGGTGGTATGGGGAATATGGGGAATATGGGGATGGGAGGATAAGAAACTACCTGAAGGCACAGGAGAGCAAACAAAAGCAGGCAGAGTCTGGAAGGCAGCTGACACTTAGAAGAAGGAAATGTATAGAGCCAGTTTGCCATTTTTATCGCTTTGAGACGAAGCCACAGTTAGCGCCTTTCAAAGAACATAAAACTGTTTTAGAAAACTCACAGTCTTTTTGGCTAGAAGAATGAGAAGGCAAAGTTTAGGTAACCGTACCTACAGTAATGTACCCTTTGCTGTGGAGTCGACTCCGACTCATAGCAACCCTAAAGGGCAGAGTAGAACCGCCCCATAGGGTTTCCAAGAAGTGCCTGGTGGATTCAAACTGCTGACCTTTTGGTTAGCAGTGGAGCTCTTAACCACCAAGCCACCAGGGCTCCAGGGTAACCATAGCCACCTAAAAGTGTAGGAGGAATCTCATAAAGGAAAGCTCAAGAGAAGGAGATGCCCAAATTCTCTGTATAAAATCTGTCCAAATCTTTGGCAGATTTGGGAGCCATGCACGAATAGGGCAACTGAAGGCAGCCCAACTAAGGAAAAAAATAACTGAACTGAGATTTGAGTTACTGCCCAAGAGAAAGAGTTTGCCATTTCAATTCCACACAGTTAATTGCCTTATTTAAAAAAAAAAGAAAAAAAAAAAAAGACACTAAAGCAGCATACCAGCCCAGGGGCCAGGACTAGAAGGCAGGAGGGGACAGGAAAGCTGTTAATAGGGAACTCAGGGTCAAGAAGGGAGAGTGTTGACATATCGTGGGGTTGGTAACCAATGTCACAAAACAATACGTGTACTAACTGTTTCATGAGAAGCTAGTTTTTCTGTAAACCTTCATCTAAAGTATAATAATAATATTTTTAAAAAAAGCTACACTCTTTGGGAGGAATATAACAATGTCCAAAATTACCCAGCGTACGAAGAGTCAAGATAATGTGAACAATTCTCAAGAAAAAGAACAGTGAACTAAGACTAACTCTACTACAATGCAGATGTTGGAATTAGTAGACAAATTTATTAAGGCAACTATTACGTCTATGCTCATTTACATAAATGAAAATAATCTCACAATGAACGAAAAGATAGGAAATTTCAGCAAAAGAAAGAAGCTATAAAAGGAAACAAAGTTAAATTCACAACAGTATTTACAATAATATCAGAAGTTTCATCTTTGAAGAATGAACTTCCAAAAACTCTACTTTGATTCTATAAACTGAGCTAAAAACAAAACCAAACCGTTACTAGAAATAACTGATTTTCTATTTGAAAAATCTGGTAATACTGACATAAAACTGTCAAACTTAATTGTTTGTGAAGTTATTATTCTGTTAATGAAGCCAACACATTAATAGCTATCAATATGTGTAGGCATAAGAATTCAGGGAATACTAGAACCTAGGTGAGTATTTGTACTCATTAAATGTTTGCTTAAATTTAATTTAATTCTTCATTGTTTCCACAATACTATTTTTAGAATTCTTAATTTTCTTATTCATTTCCCACATCAATTTCATGATCTAGGACATTGCTTTAGCTTGTTTTATTGAAATGCAAAACTATATTGGTTGAATACTACAAATTGTGTTCGACCTTTCTTTGTCTCCAAATACTTCTTGAAAACTACATTTAATACTTTGCCGGCCCTCCAGATACAAGTTATATACTCCTTTAATTAATTTTTATTTCATAGTGTTTTTAATCTAACATTAATGTGCTAATTGCTTTCCTGAAATAAACTGATTTTTTTCCTCTTATCTTCACATTGTACAATTGCTCACAAAAATTTGTAGCTAAAAAGTCTTGTTTCCTTATCATTAGTTCTCAACTTCCATAGTTCTAGTTTAATTTTTTATCCAATTTAAATATTACAGATTTAATATACAATTTCCAAACAAGATCGTACCAGATTTCACTAGTGTGTTTCAAAAAAACTAGGCCTTAAATACATTATTTCTCTTTTTTATATGGTTTCATTTCATATCTGGGTTCTGTACTTCATATTTTCATATTTTCCCCTTCTTTTTTCTCATCCTCCCCTCCCTATACCCTACCCTGCTTCATTCCCTGCACTGTTTCTACTTGACAAAATAGGAAAACATTCATGGACTTGGTATATGTGTGAGGCAAAGAAAGAGAATGTACTGTGAAATCAGAAGAACTGAATCCAATTCTGTCCTTTTTTACCTAAAACAACAATGTTGGAAAAATTCATAATTCAGTTTCCTCATGTATAAGAGGACAATAAGTACTATCTAACCTGCTTATTTTCAGAGTTGTTGTTGTAAGGTGCAAAGGAATTATGTTCATAAATGTGTTTGTGTATGTTTGTAAATGCACTGAACATGTATGGCATTTGAAAGGTCACTATGGATTTATGCTTTTTTTCCTCTTTGCATTAATATAAAACTTGTTTCTGAAACTTTGCTCCATTTACACTTTCAGTTTACACAAACTGTTTTCAGCACTGGGAGAAGAATAGTAAGAGTGTTGAGTGCCAACGCCCCCCGTCCCTACCACTTCTGTAAGATATATTATAGCTGGCTTAGAAACCTGTGTATCATAGAATGAAAAAAATTGTAAAGCACTTGTCTGATACATTCTGATGCAGAAACTGGGTGGTGTAGCTCCAGCCCAAAGATGTGGTCTATATTCATATCAACTTTATGCTTTTAAAAAATATTTTCATGTCTTTCTAAATCTTCATTTCTTTTATTTAATTTTACTCTATATCAATTTTAATACATTGAGACAGGCATTTTTTAAAAAAAATCATGTTCTTACTCTTTTTTTTTTTCTGTTATTGACTAATTGTTGTTGTTAGTTGCCACTGAGTTGGCTCCAACTCATGGTTACTCCACGTACAACAGAACCAGGTTCTTCATTATCTTCATGATTGTTGGTATGCTTGAGTACATTGTTGCGACCACTTGGTTTTGAGCGCTTTCCAACCTCGGTGGCTCATCTTCCAGCACTATAGTGGACAACATTCTGTTGTGATCCATAGAGCTTTCATTGGCTAATTTTCAGAAGTAGATTGCCAAGCTTTTTGCTTCCTAGTCTCTCTTATTCTGGAAGCTCAGCTGACACCTGTCCACCATGGTTGACCTTGCTGGTATTTGAAATACTGCCAGCATAGCTTCCAGCATCATAACAACATTCAAGCCACTGTGGCATAATAAACTGACAGACAGGTGGTCAATTTACCAAATACAAGCAATTGTATCCCTATCAGCAGTCATTTTGGTCAAATACTTATCTTATGGTTAATACCTTTTGCATTTCTTACAGACCTTGCGATTTTTACTTTCTATATGCTTTCTTATTTAATTCACGTCAGCCAAATTTTATGCATTCACCTTCAGAATCCTTAGCCTTTTGTGATGTCCTAGCAGTTGCCTATGTAATTACCATTAGTTGCTTAAAAAATTAAAAGTTCTTTAAATATAAGATCTTCTGTTATGAATTGTTTCCTAAATATAATCATTTTAATACTATATTTAAAAATGTACTAGCGCACATGCTACAGTATTTGCCTTGTTATGGAAAAGATAAAGATATGAATTCAAACATTAAAAAAAAGCATTAAAAAGGAGAAGTTGGCATAATAAGCTAAGGTGGTAGAAACAAGTCCAATATATCAATACATACAATAAATGTAAGTGGGCAAACCCACTAGTTTAAAGACAGGGAAATTTTGATGCAATTTTTTAATCACTCACCAGTCACTGACCTTTAAGGGGGTGGAAAAAGCTTTTCGCATGCAAAGACCTTTGTCCTGAAAACTCCATAAGCCTGTTTCAGTCTCACCTTTGTCCCTTGGACCCAGTACCTCTGATATTGATCTTTGCTTCCCTCTTCAGCTATTTTCTTCCTCATTTGATCATAATACTCAGCTATTAAGTTGGTTTTGGCTGTCTTCAATAGAGCTGCATAAACCAGGCAGCCTCTGGCAGTCAGTGTCTTGCTTCTCAGTGAAGGGATTGGCAATGACTGCTCAGATCTCAGTAGTAAGTGTCCCAGAAAGTAAAATCAGACTAGCTCAGAAGTCCTGCCCAACAGAGCATGTGAGAAAAGTAGTAGGTAGAGGCTGTCTAGCCTTGGACGGTCCCTTTCACGGTATTCCCCTCAGTATCCTTGCAGTGCTACATTATAATCTCTTCCCAAATCAGTTTCTCCCTTGGGGCCTGAGAACGCCCTGACTTAAGTTGTTTGGCAGAGTGCACAGTGACATGTGGTTTTCTGGAGACTGGTGTTGCTCACCCTGAGGCTCAGCCCCCTCGCCCTCTTCCTGAGTTCTTGGGGCTCACACAGACAAGGGTCTGTTCTTTAGCCCATCTTCTATTCCTAATACCAGGCAGTTAACCATCACAACCTGAGAAATGTGAGCTGATAGGCAAAAATAATTGAACTTGGATAAAATAAATCCTTTCAAGGGCATTTAAAAATTTTATCATTTAAAAAAAAAAAAAGATCAAAAAGAGGAGAGAAGGCAAAATAGCCACAGAATCTAAAATACCATAGATTTAAAATCCAGGTAATATCAATATGACGGAGGATGAGGAGGCATAGTAAAGTCCATGAGAACATGCTACAGTGTTTAGCTTGTTATGGAAAAGATAAAGATATGAATTCAAGCATGTTTTTAAAAAAGAATTAAAAACGAAACATAGGAGGGGAGAAGTTGGCATAATAAGTTGAAGTGGTAGAAATAAGTCCAGTTTATCAATACATACATAAATGTAAGTGGACAAACTCACTAGTTTAAAGACAGAGATTTTCAGTTGGGGTTAAAAAAAATCCAAATATATCCTCTGTATGAGAGACACACCTAAAGCACAAGAAAATGTTAAGTTTGGTTGTAAAAGATAAGAAACACAACCACTAAAAGAAAGCCCTTGTAGCTGTATAATGTTAGACAAAATAGATTCTAAGAAATATAATTAGGAATAGAGAAGGTTTCCACATATCAGTATAAGTATGTACCCATCTAAAAGATAAAACAGTTATAAAATAATGCACTTAACAGCTCTAAAATATAAAAACAAAAATCAATAGAACTACTATTAAAATAGGAAATTTCAACACCTCTCTATCTCTCCCTCTCTATTATGATATATCAAACAGTCAGCATATTACCAAGAATAGAAAAAATCTGAACAACCCAATAAGATTGACATCTTGGACACATATAGAATACTGTATCCAACAACTGAAAGGTTTTTTCCAAGTCTGTAAGGAATACTTAGAAAAATTGTAATTTTGATGATGTACAAGGACATAAACATTCTCAATAAAGTTCAGAAAGCAGTTATCATAAAGACCATAACTGACCACAACGCAATCATGGTAGATATTAACAACAAAAAATTTGTAAAGAAAATCCCTGTATATTTGGAAAATAAAAACACGTCTCAAAAAAAATTGTGTATTAATGAATAAATCATAACGAAAATTAAAATGTAAACCTAGAATTGATAAGAGCTAAGTAAATACTATAAAAAAAATACCAACAAATTAAAACGTTAAGCATAATAGACAAATGCCTGATGGTCAAATTCATATGGAATTGCAAGGGACTTTGAATAGCCGAAACAAGCCTCAAAAAGAACAAAGTTGGAGGACTCACGCTTTTCAAAACTTGATACAAAGCTCTAGTAATCAAAACTGTTTAGTACTGGCATAAGAAGAGACATATAGACCGATGTTATAGAGCTGAGAGTTCAGAAATAACTTATAGAACTATGGCCAAATAATTTTTGACATGGATGCCAAGCTCATTCAATGGAGAAAGAGTAATCTCTTCAACAAATGGTATTGGGATAACTGGATTTTCACAGGAAAGATAATGAAGTTGGACCTCTGCCTCATACACACATATACAAACATTAACTCAAAATCAGCAAGTAAAAAAAATAAAAATAAAAAAAATAAACACAATGCCGTCAAGTCAATTCATAGTGATCCTATAGGACAAGGTTGAACTGCCCCATAGAATTTCCAAGACTAATCTTTAGGGAAGCAGATTGCCCCATCTTTCTACCGTGGAGTCACCGATTGGTTTGAACTAACAACCTTTGGTTAGCAAACTGAGCTCTTAACCACACTACGAGGGCTTCTTAAAATGAAGCAACAACTTAAACATAAGAACTAATATCATAAAACTCTTAGAAGAAAAACATAGGGGTCAATCTCTATGACTTGGTGCTTGGCAATCAGTTCCTGGATATGATACCGAAAGTGTAAGCAACAGAAGAAAAAATAGATTAACTAGACTTTACCCAAATGAAAAACTTGCACATCAAAGAATATTATTAAGAAAGTGAAAAGATAATCTATAGAACAGGAGAAAATATTTGTAAATCATATATCCGGATTTAATATCCAGAATATAAAAAAACAATTCCTACAACTCAACAACAAAAAGAAAAGCAATCCAAGTAAAAAACATGCAAAGGACTGAAATAGACATTTCTCCCAGGAAGATATACAAATGCCCAATAAGCACATAAAAAAATGCTCTGCGTCATTGGTCATTGGGGAAACGCAAATCAAAACTGAAATGAGATACCACTTCACATCCAGTAGGATGGCTGTTATGAAAAAAAGGAAAATAACAAGTGTTGAGAAGGATTTAGAGAAATTGGAATCTTCATTCATTACTGGTGAGAATATAAAATGGCGCAGTCACTGCTGAAAACAGTTTGATGGTTCCTCAAAGAGTTAAACATAGAATTACCACATGACCCAGCAATACTACTCCTAGGTATATACACAAAAGACTTGAAAACAGGGATTCGAACACACCCTCGTCTACCAATGTTCATAGCATCACTATTCTTAATAGCCAAAAGATGGAAACAACCCAAGTATCCATCAACAGATAACCAAATGTAGTATCTACACGTAATGGAATATTATTCAGCCATAAAAAGTAATGAAGTTCTGACACCTGCTACAACATAGTTAAACCTCGAAAATCTTCTGCTTAGTGAAATAAGTCAGATGTAAAGAGACAAATATGTATGATTCTACTTATATGAAATATCTAGAATAGACACATTCATAGAGACAGAAAGTAGGTTAGAGGTTACCAGGGTCTGGGGGAGAGAGAAATGGGTGTTGTTACTTAATGGGAAGATTTTCTGTTTGTAGTGATGAAAAAGTTTTAGAAATAGGTAGTGATGATAGTTTCACGACATTGTAAATGTAATTAAATACCATTGAATTGTACACTTAAAAGTGGTTAAAATGGCAAATTTTATGTTGGACATATTTTACCACAATTAAATTATCAAAAAAAAAAAAAGTACACTGGAGCAGGCTAGTATATAGTAAGTGATCAATAAATATTAGTTATTATTTCTCTGGTTGTTAGCAGATTATGTGTACGTGTGCTTTACACACAGTGCTAGCTTGCTAATGCCCAGCTCTTCTCCAACTGTGCTGCAAGCTACCACTCTGGAAATCTTATTTGCTTCAGCCATTTTGTTGTCATTTTCCTATGCTCATGCAAACCAAATTACTGTAAGACTCATTGTTTAAAGGAAGAAATAATCCAGCACACAATATTACCCATGGAAAATAGAACATCATAAAATTGCATTAACCAATACCTTTTTCAGTGGCTACCATTCTCCTTAAATATTATTCAGATATACCACTAGAACAAGCTTTCCCAATAATCTCTGAAAACAAACAGACTTCATGTTCCCGGAACAAAGTTAAAAGAGACCTTATATAACATTATTGCAATTCGGTCTGCCCTCTGTCATCTTTATTCAGCCGGCCAAGACAACAAATTTGACTGAGTAAAGAAACTTAACATATTGGTAAAAGGTGCCCATGACTGATTTTTTTATTTCTCAAAACCTCTCTATGGGGTTTCAAGGGCTTTGACTTGGATTCTGTTTTCAATTTATATACTAGGTGATTTCAGGCAAACCTCAACTTCTATGAGTCTTAGTTTTCTACAAAATGGAGAAAACAATTATCTTCCTGTTTATAAAAATTCCAATCTAGTCTACAGCACTTAATGTCCCACAGTTTTGTGACAAAGGCAAAAGGTAAGACTATTACTTTTAACAACATGCATATAGAAAAAATAACTTTCCGAAGTCATCACCGAGAACTTTGGGCCAGGTCTTTTGATTGTTATTTCAGATCTTTTTTTCTTCAGACTACATTATTTATCAGTATAGACAGTGCTATACTTTAATATATATATCTTTTTATGTGCTTATTGGCCATTTGTGTATACTTATATGTAACTATATCAAGATCACAAGGTGATCCACAAGACCAATTAATCTCCCCAGTTTATACATCAGTTGTAAGAATTTTTTTTTGCATGCTATCCATTAACAACGTTTTCTTTTATTTTTCTCACAGTAATAACTATTTTTGGTCCATCAAGAACTAGAGAGATGATATCAAAATATTTCTAAGTTTCACCATTATTAAACCTTTAAACGTCTGAAATATCACTAAAGAAATACTATAATCAGATACACAGATTGATTTAAATCAAGATACGAATGATTTTTCAAATGTTTTCATGTATGCTTTAGTTGAGAATTCTAATTTGAGAAATAATGCTCTTCTAAACAACTTGTAGCCTTTTCTTTAAATAAAAATCCCCGTATACTTATTTCAGTTTGGAAACATGAAACTCATGCCACCTTGAATCCATCGCAGCGTCTAGTTTTCCTTTTGCCCGAGGGTTGTTCCTCCGCTGTCGAATTCAAAGGATGATTTTGGTCCATGTTTGAAGCACAAATATCCTGTGAATGTTCTTCAATTGTCACGGATGCTTGAGTAGAAATGATCACCTACCCAGGGGAGAAAAAGCAGGATTTATTTCACTTTAACAATATGCCATTCAGAAACAAGAAAAGTCACAAGATCAACATCAATCACTCAATCAAATAGTCAATCCACTAACATTCGCTCAGGGCCTCTTTTGTGCTGAGCACTGGGCTGGGTAAGTGCTGATACAAAAGGACAAGGGAAAAAAACACACACAGTCCTAGCTTTACAGAGATTATAATTTAGTTAGGGAGATAAATTTAAGGAGAGAAACTCAGAACAACAAATAAATAAGATAAAGTAGATGCACACAATAGATTATGTGAACAAAAATTTTACATTGCAGACATTAGGGAGGAAAAGAATTATTTTTCTACATATCTACCTGATAAAATTTTAAAAAGGCAAGTTTATGTTTAATTTATCTTTATAGTTTTACAAAGTGCCAGACAGTGTCCTGCACATAGCAGATGCTCAAATAAAATGGATACAATCATAACGTAATGAATTGTAATTGGAGTGGTATAGGGTTTCTATGAGTTGGAATTGACTCGACGTCAACGGGTTTTAGGTTTGGAAGAAGGTCCCTGAGGGGCACAAACAATTTGAACTTGACTCCTAACCTATAGGTAGTGGTTTACTGCTGAAGAAAGGCCTGGAGATCTGCTTCCATAAGGATTACAGCCAAGAAAACGCTATGGAGCAGTTCTACTGTGTAACACATGTAGTCGCCATGAGTCAGAACCAACTTGACAGCAACAGATTTGGTTTGGTTTTTAAGAAGGTTTCAGAGGGGAGATACCACTGGAACCAGGCTCAAGGAGCGGGTAGATTTCGATTTTTAAGAAAGAACAAATTGTACTCCAAGTACCTCTCAGAGATGCTGGTGATGCTTGACCTTGCACCATCATGACCCTACTTCAATTTTGTTCATTTATTTTTGAAGAGAAAATACATGTATACAGTTGAAAATGCAAAAGATTAAAAAGTAATATAGTAAAGATTCTCCCTCTGACGCTTATCCCCCAGATGTCTATTTTCTTGTTCTAGGGACTAATATTATCAGCTTCTAATGAATCTTATCCAGAGGGATGATAAACATTTTTAATAAAATACATATTTTCCTCTTTTTTAAAACACAAATGGAACATTCTATAAACACTTCTCTCTACCTTTCTACCCTGCTTTATACACTTAACTTTATATTAATAAAGGGTCTCCTCATTTTTCTTATTGTTGTAAGGTGTTCCTCTGTCCATAACATATTTAGCTAGCTCTATATTGATAAACATTTAGGTTGTACCTAATTGTCTTATATTAGAAAAAGTTCTTATTAAGACTTATGTCATTTTACTCATGTGCTAGACTATCTGTAGGATACATTACTAGAAGTGCAGTTTTGTGGTCAAAGTGTAAGAGGAATTGTAATTTTGAGAGTTATTAGTTATTATTAGTAAAGTTATTTACTTTAAAGACTAGTAAAGTGATTCAATTTGTTCATTAGATTCAAACCTTTAAATAGAAAAAAATGGGTTTTCACTAGGGTTTAGAAAACTTATTCTTGTTTAAACAAATGTGTATAATAATGTTTATATACCTAAAATATTTACATAAACAGACATCTAAGCATAGATAAATGAATATTAATTAGACACCAATTATACAATATGTTTAATGTTATATGTATATTTTATTCATTTATTTCTTCAACAAGGGTTTATTGTTTGCCTGTTATTAATAACAAAGACCATGAATATATACAATGCATATTTAATGATGATGTATAAATATAGAAATGTTAAATATCTGAAGATATTTAACTCAATGACAACTAACAACAACATATGTGAGTGTATATAAACTTATGCAGGAGTGTAGAAACTTATACCTAAGTGTATCCGAGTAAACCCCAATTATCCACTTTTTGCGTGTGTTCCAAACATGTCTGTGCCTTAGGTATGTTTAGTTCTTCAGTGGAGTGGGTGACAAGGAGATCGGTAGTTCGGTGGTCCCCAAATCTTATACAGCCCCTTGATAAATTTCATGTTACTTTTTCCATGAGTACCTGTTTCTGTATCTTTCTCCATTATTTAAATGTTTGACATCAATTTTTACTGCTTAATTCTATAATTGCAAATCTCTCTGAATAACCTGCAAGGCGAATAACGTCCCTTTAGCTTTAGACACTTTTTTTTTTTTTTTTTTTTTTGCCTACTGAACAAATATTCTTGAAGGATATTATCTCACCACTACTGACCTTGTTTATTACAATTGACTCACTTCTGGCCGTTCTGTTCCCTGGCCTTCTCCCTATCCAGCACACACCACATCCCTTCTCAGATTCTTTCAAAAGTCCCTTGTACCATAAAAAATAGAATTTATACTTTTTACTTGGAGTAAAATATTAATCTAGACCTTATTTTTAGTCTCATTTCTCAATACACCCTTAATCACCTTCAGCCATGTGGAACCACTGTCCCCAGAAAAAAAGTTTCTGCCCATTTGTTTATTTCTTATTCACCTTTAATGCTCTTCCCCTTCTTTTGGTTTTAATTCTGCCAAAAATCTCACCTCTCTGATATTTTCCTTGTGACCTCTCGTTGAAATAACCTCTACACACTGCTGCTCCATTGAAGAATATAATGTGTATGGTCATTACTTTTACCTGTATTGGTGTGAGCCCCTCACAGAATCTACAACCACACTTTGGGCAGAAGAGTCTAACACGGTCATTACATCAGTTACGGAGGGACAGCTACCTGCCTTCTGGGGGTCAAAAGAAATTCTCCTTTCCTTCCACAGACCCAGTGTATTTTTAATGTATTTTCTTCTTCCTTGCTCCTTTACAGCTGCTGGGGTTGACCTTCTCCCTTTTTCCTTCCTGTTGAACAAAATCGCTTTGATATTAAGCATGCCCCCTACTTCCCCAGACCGACCACTCTTCCACAGTACTCTCCTAGGTTTGGGGATAAAATACCCAGAAAGGAAATAGTAAGTGTAGCTACTTTGTTTCTCATTTCTCTGGAAGTTAAATTGTAACTAATAATCAGAAAGCTGAAATATGAATTTAGGCTTGATTCTAAACATCACACTATCCATTTCACCGTGGCATTCTGAACCTGATTTTTAGACATTTGACATATTTTTCTCTGGATATATTTTTTCAGAGTGCCAATGACTGACATATGAATGCAATGTTGGGACACTCTGTTTATAAGACGGGGCCGTGGACACTCAGATGTACCTTTATGGCTCTTTCCTGAAGAAGACAACCAGGCATAACAGCCCGGTACTACCCAGGTTGATTGGGGCGTGCTAGGGGGCAGATTCTCACCTACCTTTTCTTATCTGCACCCACAGATTCTAAGACACAAAGAGGCTGCACTAAACTTTTACTATTTCAGGAGTCATAGAAAAGCAGTACAGGGGACTAAAGAAGAGACCCTGTTTCTAACATTTACCTACGTGACTGAGGAGTAAAAAAGGGAAAACAGCGTTTCCTAACTTCTTAGATTTTGTTTAGGGGGGTCTTCCTTCACCTCCCCCCACCTTACTTAGACAGTATCAACAATTGTCTCATAAGGCACCCACCTTCTCAAATTGGAGAAGGGAACTAATATTTATTGAGCCCTTAGTTGAGTAGTTGAGCCAGGAGCTGTGCTGAGCAGATTTTTTTTTTAATTTGAGAGAAAATCTTTCTTTTCCCTCACCTCAAATCAAACTTGAATTGAAATGAGGGAAGTGGAGGTCATTAAGTGACCTTGACATACATCCCATTTCTTTTTTGCTAACACCACCCCCCGCCTTATTCAGTAAAGTTGGAATGGAGGAAATGGAGAAACTAATCTAATAATTCCATGAAGTTAGTAAAAATAATTGCCTTGTAGCAATTTTAGGAAGGCAACCAGAGATCAATTTTTTCAGAGACTTGAAGCTCGGTTTGTCTAGAAAGTAATGGGAACAGGATTTCAAACTTTATTTTTAAATTACAAACTTAAGATTTTCTGTAATTAATCTTTAAGAAGATATAAACCTGATGCTTATTATCTATCTCCAGAATGGATATTTGATAAGTTTTAAGGGGTTAGAGCATAGGTATGAAGATGACAGAAAGCATAAAATTAGTAATATTTAATATGATTATAAAAATACTTTTTTTCCTTGATATTTGTGAAAATTTCTTAAGTACAAGTGTTGGAATTAGAGAATTTCAAAAATTCTTACCTGGACTTAGACTCCTACAGCAACAGCAACAAGCCCTTTCCTTTTATCAGTTGTTAAAGTCCCTGTATAAATAGTAGACTTCTTTTTTTTATCAGTCTAACGATGATTAACCATCTTTTTAGGTCATTGTCCTAGGTAAATAGAAGAAAATTACCTAGCTAATTCTAGAAGTCTGCTACATACTCCTAAGTTTTAAAGGTTACATTAATACTGTCTCAAAATTTGTAACTTATTTTTCATATTAAAGTTAAAAATGAATCTTTACTTCTAGGAATGGCTTGTATTTGTTCATGCAATTAAGTTGGTGCATCAGATTTCTTCTTTTGAAATATAAATATAACAGATTATCTAGGTATTTAAAACTCTTCCAAGCAGAAAAGAATGCAAATCAATTTTTTGAATATGTCTACAAGTTACTTAAAAGTTCAAAGACCAAAAAGGTACTCTGTTTGTTTGGTACTTGGATACAGTTCTAATATGATGAGATTGGATGCTAGATGTCCTGCATGGAATAGGGAAGTGAAAATTCAGTACAAGATAGGTCTCCTCAAATGAGAAAATTTTTCAAAAAATTGACACAAGGCAAGACTACTTTGCATCGTAGATTTATTACATCAGAGCTTAAGAAAAAAGGGGTCACATAGTTTCTTTCTATTGACTTGGTTTTTAGAGAAGGGAAGAACTTGACCCAGTTGAAAGTTTTCTTGACTAGAGATGAAGTATAATTCATTTTTTCATTCACTAACTCAAACCGCCTATTATACCTTAGATACTAGACTCTGTTCTGGAGGTACAAATATGAATAAGATACAGACTCTTCTCTCACATGAACAAATATATATAGCAATGAGGACTGCATGTATCAAAACATTGTTATTCTTTATCACTGTGGTAGGACATTGTTGATACAGCTGCAGCTACATGGACTAAACTTCCTCTCCCAGTTATTTGGTAGATGAGTTCTATTCCTGGTTTGTTCTTGGAAGTATTGGAATCATGAGACAAGCTGAAGAGTTTGCAGGAGATTAAAGGTTAGGAAATGTAGGTAACTGAGAAATGTAGACCAGGGTCTAGGAAGATTCAGGAAGCGCGTCCCAAATACTTCTCTGCTGAGTCAGAATCTACTGGGGTTGTCAAAGCAGCAATTCCACACTCAGGAGATTCTGATTCCATGGGGCTGGGTGTGAACAAAAATACAAAGATAATGCATTTTTAATAAGCACTTCAAATAATTTTGACATTATTGCCGGATTTGAAAGCTACTGACATATAGGACATTTTCAGCTGTGTTTGTGAACTTTTCTTTCATTCAGAGTGGGATTGGTTTAGGTGTTCTCATGCTAATGGGCTTTCCCTCAAACGTCCATTTGGCCCACAGCACATCAAGTAGTTTTGAGACAAATGCCTCGATAGAATGAAGGTAATACAGCACAAAATCACTGAGAAGTTTTCTGGTCCCTAAACTAAAACTGTCAGTGGTGAAATTCTGGTGTGTTTCCAGAGGCCAAAGAGCATTTTCCATGTCCTTCTGTCTGCATGACTGTTTAAGTAATTAAACCGCTTTTCTTCTGGGACTTGTGGAAAAAGAGGCGTGATCGGAGAGAAGACATGTTGCAACCGTTCTTCCAGAGTCAGTATTATGCTAACAACACTGATCAATAGAATTGCATAAAATTGCATATATTTGCTAAAAACAAACAAACAAACAAAAAAAGAACTATTGATTACTTATTTCCAAGAATATCTTGACAGTCTTTGGCATCTGATAAACTTAGATGCCAATTTGTCTCTGCTACTTGCTAGCAACGTGACCTTCAGTAGGTAACCAGAGTTTTCTAAGCATCAATACCTTTATCTATAAAGTAAGGAAAATAATACTTGGGGTAAGAATTTAGATAATGTATTTAAAGAGCCTTATACAATACTTGTCACATTATAGAGTCAATATCTAATAGGATGTATTGTACGATCTTTGTGTATTATAGATATTTAAAGCAGTTAATTTATATCAGATGAGTACAAGCAAAACCTCTAAGACTTGTGCACAACAGTTTTTTTCCAACAGATTTTACTCCCCAGAGTTCTCAGGTGAGTACCATAGGTATGGTTCCAGAGAGAGCCTTCCAGTTCAGAACAAAATTTCTGCTGCTCTGCCCATCACACCTTCCTGGGAAGCGGTTAAGAGGTAGCACCAGAAAGCTATATGCTCCTGGAAAGAACCCCATCTCTCTCTACCCACCAAAATTCAAAGCCCTGGCATTGTTGTGACTCATCTCATTATGGAGCTTGGTGGCACAGTGGTTAAGCCCTAGGCTGCTAACCAAAAGGCTGGCAGTTTGAATCCACCAAGGATTCCTTGGAAAGTCTATGGGGCAGTTGTACCCTGTCCTATAGGGTTGCTATGACTCAGGATCGACTTGATGGCAATGGGTTTTTTTTTTTTTTTTTTTTTTTTGGTCTTATTATGTCCTTCATCACACTTGTGTTAGTCACCACCACAAGCAGCTAATAGCTCTCCGATCACTCTCATCACGTCCTCTTTAATGTCCACATGGCTCTGCATATCTAGTTTTCGACCCCCATCACCCATGCCTCTCCTTATCTTGAACGGAAACCCTTCTCTAGAGCTTTCTGGAACTCATGGTTAATTATAAGTAAAATTCTCTTTACCTTCAGCCTCTTCTCTGAATTTTTTTTTCCTTCACTTTCTAGCTCTAACTTAAACCTGGCCCTATCCTGAAGACACTGCCCCTCCTGCAGCCATGCTAAGTAGGAGCTGCTTTATCCTCCATGTTGCTTCTATCACTAGACCTGGATATGGTCCAGTTTGCAATTCATCTTACCTGTTATTTCCTTCTCATTTTCCCTTCTTTCTTCCTCAAAAGCTGTAGTTTTGAATCTCATATCAAAAGACTGTACTACTTAGCCCTCTTCTTATTGCAATTATATACCAATCCTTAAGTCACTTTTACTCATTCTCTGAAAATTTTAGCTGTTGGCTCAAACCAAATCTCTCAAGTACTACTGTTATTACAAATTATTGGTGATTTCCACAACCATGAAAAAGATCCTACTACTTCTCTGGCTTCTTGGCCTTTTGAATTTCTGTCCTCAAATGATCTTGACTTCTTCTCTCCCTAGATCTTGTCACTACCACAACTGCAAACCCTTCAAAAGGTAAATTTCAAGGAACATACACCATGACCACTACATGTACAGTACATCCACAGGGACCTGCCAGAAATTTAAGCCAGATTCAGAAGAGGACGTGGAATGAGGGATATCATTGTTGATGTAAGATGGATCTTGGCCGGAAGCAGAGAATACTACAAAGATGTTTACCTGTGTTTTATTGACTGTGCAAAGACATTCGACTGTGTGGATCATAACAAATTATGGATAACACTGGAAGAATGGGAATTCTAGAGCACTTAACTGGGCTTATAAGGAACTTGTACATAGATCAAGAGGCAGTCGTTCAAACAGAACGACGGGATACTGTGTGGTTTAAAGTCAGGAAAAGTGTGTGTCACAGTTGTAAACTTTCACCATACTTATTCAGGATGGATGCTGATCAAATAATCCAAGAAACTGGGCTATATGAAGAAGAACAGGGTGCCAGGATTGGAGGAAAATTCATTAACAACCTGCGATACGCAGATGATACAACCTTGCTAGCTAAAAGTGAAGAGGACTTGAAGCACTTATCGATGAAGACCAAACACTATAGCCTTCAGTATGGATTACACCTTAACGTAAAGAAAACAAAAATCCTCACAACTGAACCAGTAAGCAACATCATGATAAATGGAGAAAAGATTGACGTTATCAAAGATTTCATTTTACTTGGGTCCGCAATCAATGTCCATGGAAGTAGCAGTCAAGAAATCAAATGACACATTGCATTAAGCAAATTTGCTACAAAAGATCTATTTAAAGTGTTAAAAAGCAAAGATGTCACTTTAAGGACTAAGGTACACCTGACCCAAGCCATTGCGTTTTCAATTTCCTCATATGCATGCGAAAGCTGGACAATGAATAAAGAGGATGGAAGAAGAATTGAGGCCTTTGAATTATGGTATTGGTGAAGAATACTGAATATACCACGGACTGCCAGAAGAACAAACAAATATATCTTGGAAGAAATACAGCCAGAGTGCTCCTTAGAAGTAAGCATGGCAAGACTTCATCTCACATACTTTGGACATGTTATCAGGAAGGATCAGTCCCTGGCAAAGGACTTCACGCTTGGTAAAGTAGACAGCGAAAAAGAGGAAGACCCTCAATGACATGGACTGGCATAGTGGCTGCAGTAATGGGCTCAAGCATAACAACAATTGTGAGGATGGTGCAAGACCGGGCAGTGTTTCTGTTGTACATAGGGTCGCTATGAGTCGGAACCAACACGATGGCACCTAACAACAACAACAAACAAAATTTCTCATAAGCACGTAAACATGCCATCACTTTCCTATCTTCAAAAACCCCTCTTTCGGTCCCATACCCTTTCCTGGTATTACCCTATCTTTGTAATCTTTCTACAGAAACAAAATGAAACAAAACAAAACTCCACAATATCTACGTTCATTGTTTGCAATTAAGTCTTTCTCTTAAACATTTTCTCATGAGTCAGGTTTTTGCCCTTGACTTTCCACTCAAATTACTCTTGCCTAAGTCATAAATTATCTAAATGCTACATCTAACGGTCTGTATCTTACTTGAACTATTAGCAGCATTTTATAGGATGTCACTCTTCGTGATTTCCCTTGTAACTCACTGGCTACTCCATTTCCACCTCATTTCCTAAATACTTTACATATATCTGGTCTCTTCAGTTGGAGGGTCTCAGGGCTCAACCGTGAGATTTTGCTCATCTCATCTATTCTCTTGTCTTTAAATATGTTGATAACTCCAAAATTTTTATCTGTGGCCAGGACCTTACTCCTGACCTCTAGATTTATCTGTTGCCTATTTACCATCTCTTTTAAGATATAGGCATCTCAGACTTAACATGTCTCACACTAATCTTCTCATCTTCCCCTCCAAAACCTCTTCTCTAGTAATATTCCCTGTATCAATAAATAGCAATTCCACTCTTCCATTTGAACAAGAAACGAATCTTGGAACCATTCTTTTTTTCAGTAAGCATTTTATTTTATTTAAAAAATATATTTTATTGTGTTTTAGGTGAAAGTTTACACAGCAAATTATGTTACCATTGAGTTTTTATACAAATTGTTCTGTGACATTGGTTACAATTTTCACATTGTGACAGCATTCTCATTATTCCCATTCTGTTTGTTCTGTTTCCGTTGATCTAGCTTCCCTTCCCTTCCTTGCCTTTGCTTTTGGGTAAATGTTGACCACTTGGTCTCATATGGTTGATTATTGTTGGAATCATTCTTACTCACACTCATATTAAACTTTACTTTCAAAATATATCCAGAGTCTAACTACTTCTTAACACCTCCACTGCTATCACCCTTGTCCTGAGTTACTGCAATACCTTTTAATTTGTATCTCAGTCTATCTCCTTACCATTTGCCACCCCTCTCCTCCACCCTCCGCCCCTGTGCAAATCTCAACACAGCAGCTAGGGAGAACTTGTCAAAATAGGTCAGGTTGTATTATGTGACTGCTCTGCTCACATCTTCCAGTCTCTTCCCATATCACTCTCCATAAAAAAGAATCCAAAGAATGGCCTCAAAGCCCGGTAATCTATAGACTCTGTACTCAGGATCTTTGTACTTCCTGTTCTTTCTGCCTGGAATATTTTCCCTCCAGATATCTGCACAGGTTACTCCCTTAATGTCTTCTAGGACTTTTTGTGCAGTGGTAACTTTTCAGTGGGGCCTTCTCTGACAATTTTTAAAAATACGAACCATTCTGACACCATTATATCTTTTTAATACTTTGTTTTTCTCTCATTACCCATCATACCATAAATTTTACTCACATGTTTTTCTTATTAACTCCCTTCTCCTGCCCTCAGCAGCCATGCATTTCCACTATAAGGTTAGCTGCAGAAGACAAAAGACAGGTTTTTGTCTGTATTGTTCACAGCTGTATTTTCAGTGCCAAGAATAGTGCCTGGTAGCTAGTAGATACTTAATAAATATTTTTTAAAATGAATGAATAGATGAATTTTCCATTTAAAGAAAACTTAGACAAATGAAGGAATGCTAAAAGCAAAGATTTTAACTAGAAAAATAAGTAAAAAAGTTCTCTATAATCATATATAAGCAGTTATCCAGTCATCAATGGGTAAAAATATTAAAAGTAGTCAACAAGTCATTATGCCTAAAGAGTCAAACATGACGCTGATGAAAAATGATGAAATTCTCTGTGAAAATTGTGTTCAAGATCTTCCAATGGCTTCCTAGCTCGCTTAGAAGACATACTCAAGACCTTTCTATAGTCCACAAGTATCTAAAGAATCTGTTCCCTGATGTCTTAGTTACTTATTGCTATTGTAATAGAAATATCACAAGTGGGTGACTTTAAAGAACAGAAATTTATTTTCTCACAATTCCGGAGGCTAAAAGTCCAAATCAGAGTCTCAGCCATGTAGCTTTTGTCCTTCTCAGTAGCTTACGGCATTCCTTGGTTCCTTAGAGATCCACACATGGCATCTGTCTTCCCCAGTGTGTGTGCCTCTGTCTCTAACCTGCTTGTTTTTTTTTTGCTTTGAATTTTTTTATTGTACTTTAGATGAAGGTTTATAGAGTAAATTAGTTTCTCATTAAACAATTAATACATATTTTTTTTGTGACATTGATTTCCAGCCTCATGGTATGTCAACACTCTCCCCTTCTCAACCTTGGGTTCCCCATTATCAGCTTTCCTGTCCCCTCCTGGCCTTCTCATCCTTGCCCCTGGGCTGGTATGCCCATTTAGCTTCATTTTGTTTTGTGTGCCTGTCTAATCTTTGGCAGAAAGGTGAACCTCAGGAGTGACTTCAGTACAGAGTTAAAAGTGTGTTCAGGGGCCATACTCTCAGGGTTTCTCCAGTCTCTGGCAGACCTTGTAAACCTGGTCTTTTTATGTAAGTTAGAATTTTGTTCTACATTTTTCTCCAGCTCTGTCTGGGAATGTCTATTGTCATCCCTGTCAGAGCAGTCGGTGGTGGTAGCCGGGTACCATCTAGTTGTGCTGGACTCAGTCTGGTGGAGGCTGTGGTAGTTGTACTCTATTAGTCCTTAGGACTAAACTTCCCTTGTGTCTTGGGTTTCTTCATTCTCCCTTGCTCCAGACAGGGTGGGGCCAGTGGAGCATCTTAGATGGCTGCTCACAAGCTTTTAAGACCCCAGATGCTACTCATCACAGTAGGATGTAGAACATTTGCTTTATAAACAACTTTATGCCAATTTAACTAGATGTCCCCCAAGGCCACTGTCCCCAGCCCTTAGGCTAGTAATTCAGTCCCCTCAGGGAATTTGGATGTGTCTATGAAGCTTTGGGAAACCCTGGTGCCATAGTGGTTAAGAGCTACAGCTGCTAACCAAAAGGTTGGCAGTTCAAATCCACCAGGCACTCCTTGGCAACCCTATGGGGCAGTTCTGCTGTGTCCTATAGGGTCACTATGAATAGGAATTGACTCGCTGGCAAAAGATTTTGAAATTTGAATTTTGAAAAGATTTTAAAATATGAGCAACAAAAAGGTAGAAACATCATCTCTTTTGTTCTGTCAGAGTCTAGTACAGTGCTTGGTACATTGTAAGTATGCAATAAGTAATTTTGGATGAATGAATCAACTATGACTATAAGGATTCTCCATTGCCAGCTGTCAGCATTATCAACACAGAAAGAGATCTAGCATCTCTTCTTCCACCCATCTTATGTTTTAATATTCTAGCCCAGTGGTCTTCAATTTGAGATATGTAATCACTTGAAGAGTGAAAAAAATTGAGTGGTGCAAACAATTTACACACTTGGTTGCTAACGGAAAGATTGGAAGTTTGTTAAAAGTTCGTTAGGAAGGACTTCCAGCAAAATGGTGCTCTGGGGAGAAGCACCACGCCGTCCCTCCACAGCAAAGATCCAAAAAACTAAGCCAAACAGAGAAAACAGCAATCCTGAAACCCTAAAACATCAAATGAAGAGATAAAGAACTCAGCCAAGCACCAAATGGAGTGAGAAAACTGACAGAGAATGGAGAGCAAGGAGAGATTCATGCAGAGGTCCCCTATCAGCCAGTGCAGCGTAGATTCGCCATCTTGGACTCTTATCGGAGACCAGCAAATGGGGGTACGAGAAAGCAGCTTCACAGAGCTTCTAGTGGGAAACAAAATAACCAGTAATTTGTGATATACGCTTTCCCACCCCCCACCCTTCTTCATCCCGTCTCGGCCTTCTCTGCTTCCCGCAGCCACAGTCTCTTGTCCAGGAAGCACTAGCTGCTTGGATTCCACCCACCTGCACTGGCCTGCTCTCTGAGTGCAATTTGTTGGCTGCTGGTGTTGCATTTTTCTGCTTCTTTTGATTTCTTCCTTACTGCTCACCACATCCCCCTCCTTTTGCTCAAATACCTGGCTCCGTGTGCCATCTTTACCTCTTCCTGAGGGGCTGCGGAGCCCTGTTCAAGTGTGGAACTACTTCCCGGTCTGGGCTGCCATGCTGGTGGGATCCAGGGACTTTTGTTTGTTTGTTTGTTTTGAATTGTTTGTTTGTTTTCTTTTCCTTTTCTTGAATTGGGAGCCCATTCAAGCCGGGCAGTGCTGTGTGGCTTGGAACCTACACCCTCTGCTTGCACAGACTCGCAGAGGGATTCCTGAGGGCATTTCCTTTTTCATGGTTTTTTTCCTGTTTTTTGGGGGGCTTTTCTTATTCTTTTTTTTTTTTTTTAATTTGTTTTGTTTTCTTTTCTCTCTTTCTTCCTTGTCTGTCTTTCTTCATTACTCGGTTTCTCGTCTCTCTATACCTTCCTTCTCTTTCTGTTCCCTGAATACCTGGCACTGAATACCTCTATGCCTTCTAGCCAGACTGTACTTCAACAACTGAGAACAACTTCCCCAGACCTCATAGCTACACTGGTGGGATCCCTGGGAGCTTTGCTGGTCTTTTTCTTTTCTGATTTTTATTTATTCATTCTTTTTTTCTTCTTCCCTTTTTTGTTTTTCTCCATTTCATAGTCTCTCATCTCTCCACTCCAATGGCAAGCTCACCTAGCACTCCTGTTTATTTGTATGTTTTTGGCTCCTGTTCTCTCTCCTCTCTCCCATAACAATCTTAGCTCCACACATAACAATTTCCCCCCTACATCCTGCCTACCTGCACTGTGTGCTTAACATCACATGACCAAGCAGCACAGGCACTGCCTACTGGAACCTGCCCTGCACTGATTACCGACCCACTCTGGTGGCTTTAGTAAGTGCCACAAACAACCCATCCCAGTAACTCCTCTTAAGCTAGACCTGCCCTGCTGTACCATATCTGAGAAACTGACCCTGCCAATTGGAGAAGGAAGCAAAAAGTATTGTGCCCACAGATGAGCAAACAACAAAGAACACACAGCCCACCTGCTCAGACATAGCCAAATTAAAAAAAGGATGAAACAAACAAATCTACAATCAATAAATGAGAAAAATAACTACTGAATGCCCTGAAGAGAGTGGAAAATATCAAAACATTTACAAAAATAGGACAGGATAGTTCCAGCAGGTGTCCAAAATAAAACACCAGATGACTTTCCAGTAGAAGAAAAGGCACTAGAACTACATGATAGGGAATTCAAATCTCTGATACTCACAATTTTCCAAGAGTTGAAGCAAAAAGCAGACAAAAATGAGGAAAAAATAGACAAATTCATGGAAAATACAGACAAAAAAAGGGAAGAATTCAGGAAAATAATGCAGGAACAAAATGCCAAAATAAATTCACAACTAGAAATTATACAAAAACAACAATTAGAACTCCAAAAAATAAACAACAAGATTTCAGAAATGGACGTTGTCATAGAAGGGCTGAGGAGCAGATTTGAAACAATGGAAGACAAGATCAGTGGAATTGAAGACAAACACTTGGCTACAACTCTGTTTGAGGAAAAATCAGAAAAAAGAACAGAGAAAAATGAAGAGTCCCTGAGAGTTATGTGGGATACAATCAAAAGCAAAACTTTGTGAGTGATCAGAGTTCCAGAACAGGGGGAGAAAACAGAAAACACAGAGAGGATCATTGAAGAATTGCTGACAGAAAACATCCCCAATATCATGAAAGATGAAAAGCTGGCCATCCAAGAAGCTCAACGAACCCCATATAGGATAGACCCAAAAGAAAATCACCAAGACATATCATAATCACACTCAGCAAAACCAAAAACAAACAAAGAATCCTGAGAGCAGCTCGTGAACAACAAGAAGTCACATACAGAGGAGAAACAATAAGACTTAGCTCAGATTATTCAGCAGAAACCATGCAGGCTAGAAGGCAATGGGATGACATATGTAAAACCTTGAAAGAAAAAATTGCCAGCCAAGAATAATATATCCTGCAAAACTCTCATTCAAATATGATGGTGAAAGTAGGACATTTCCGGATAAACAGAAATTAAGGGAATATGTAAAAACCAAACCAAATTTACAAGAATTATTAAAGGGACTTCTTCAATCTGAGAACAAACAACTTCAGCTCACAGGCAGAATCTAGGACGCACTCCATCCAACTGCTGCAAAGTACACATTCTTTTCCAATGCACATGGAACGTTCTCCAGAATAGACCACATCTTAGGCCACAAAGCAATCCTCAACAAGATCCAAAACGTTAAGATAATTTAAAGCCTCTTCTCTGACCACAATGCCATCAAGGTAGAAATTAACAACAGAAAGAGCAAGGAAAAAAATCAATTACACGGAAACTGAATAATCCACTGCTTACACATCACTGGTTAATAGAAGAAATCAGAGATGGAATCAAAAAATTCCTAGAATCAAATGAGAATGAAAACACATCATACCAAAACCATTGGGACACAGCAAAAGCAGTCCTCAGAGGACAATTTATAGCAACAGATGCACACATCAAAAAAGCAGAGACAAAATCAAAACATCAACTACAGAACTCAAACAAATAGAAAGAGAACAGCAAAAAAAGCCCACAGCCACCAGAAGAAAGGAAATAGTAAAGATTAGAGCAGAAATAAATGAAATAGAGAACAGAAAAACAATGGAAAAAATCAACAAAACCAAAAGTTGGTTATTTGAAAGAATCAACAAAATTGACAAACCACTGGCCAGACTGACAAAAGAAAAACAGGAGAGGATGCAAATAACCCAAATAAGAAATGAAATGGGGGACATTACAACAGACCCAACTGAGATAAAAAGGATCATAACAGAATATTATGAAAAACTATACTCCAACAAATTTGAAAACCTAGAGGAAATGGATAAATTTCTAGAAACACACTACCTACCCAAACTACAACAAAGTGATGTTGAAAATCTGAACAGACCCATAACAAGAGAAGAGATTGAAAAGGTAATAAAAAAGCTTCCAACCAAAAAAAGCCCTGGCCCACATGGCTTCACTGGATAATTCTACAAAACATTTACAGAAGAGCTTGTACCTGTACTACTCAAGCTATTTCAGAGCATAGAAAAGGAAGCAACACTTCCAAATTCATTCTATGAAGCCAGCATAACGCTGATACCAAAACCAGGCAAAGATGCCACAAAAAAAAAGAAAATTACAGACCAATATCTCTCATGAATACAGATGCAAAAATTCTGAACAAAATTCTAACCAATAGAATTCAACATCATATCAAAAAAATAATACACCACGACCAAGTGGGATTCATACCAGGTATGTAAGGATGTTTCAACATTAGAAAATCTGTCAATGTAATCCATAAATAAAAGGAAAGAAAATAATCACATGATCATCTGAATTGATGCAGAAAAGGCATTTGACAATGTCCAACACCCATTCCTGATAAAAACTCTCAATAAAATAGGTATAGAAGGGAAATTTCTCAACATAATAAAGGGCATTTATGCAAAACCAATGGTCAACGTCATTCTTAATGGATAGAGGCTGAAAACATTCCCCTTGAGAACAGGAACAAGACAAGGATGCCCGTTATCACCACTCCTATTTAATATTGTGCTGGAAGTTCTAGCTAGAGCAGTAAGGCAAGAAAAAGAAATAAAGGGCATCCAAATTGGTAATGAAGAAGTTAAACTGTCCCTGTTTGCAGATGATATGATACTATACATAGAATACCCTAAAGACTGCATGAGACATCTACTGGAACTAATAGAAAGATTCAGCAGAATAGCAGGATACAGGATAAACATACAAAAATCAGTTGGATTCCTATACACCAATAAAGAGAACAATGAAAAGGAAATCAGGAAAACAATACCATTTAAAATAGCCCCTAAAAAAATAAAATACTTAGGAATAAATCTAACCAGGGATGTAAAAGACCTATACAAAGAAAACTACAAAACACTACTGCAAGAAACCCAAAGGGATCTACATAAATGGAAGAACATACCATGCTCATGGATAGGTAGAGTCAACATCGTGAAATAACAATTCTACCCAAAGCAGTTTACAAATACAACGCAATCCCAATCCAAATACCAACAACATTCTTCAAAGAGATGGAAAAACTAATCTTTAACTTTATATGGAAAGGGAAGAAGGCCCAAATAAGTAAAGCACTACTGAAGAAGAAGAATAAAGTTGGAGGACTCACACTACCTGACTTCAGAACCTACTATCCAGCTACAGTAGTCAAAACAGCCTGGTACTGGTACAATGACAGATGCATTGACCAATGGAACAGAATTGAGAAGCCAGATGTAAATCCATCCACCTACGGTCACCTGATCTTCGACAAGGGCCCAAAGTCCATCAAATGGGTAAAAGACAGTCTTTTTAAGAAACGGTGCTGGCAAAACTGGATATCCATCTGCAAAAAAATGAAACAGGACCCATACCTCACACCATATACAAAACTAATTCAAAATGGATCAAAGAGCTAAGTATAAAGCCAAAAACTTTAAAGTTCATAGAGGAAAAAATAGGACCAGCATTACAGGCCTTAATACACAGCATTAACAGGATACAAACCATAACTATCAACACAGAAACCCCAGAAGATAAGCTAGATAACTGGGATCTTCTAAAAATCAAATAGCTATGCTCTTCAAAAGACTTCACCAAAAGAGTAAAAAGAGAACCTACAGACTCGGCAAAAATTTTTGGACATTACAAGTCAGACAAAGGTCTAATCTCTAAAATCTACAAGAAAATTCAACACCTCTACAACAAAAAGACAAATAATCCTATAAAAAATGGGCAAAGGAAATGAACAGACACTTCACCAAAGAAGACATTCAAGTGGCCAACAGACACATGAGGAAATGCTCGTGTTCACTAGCTGTTAGAGAAATGCAAATTAAAACCACAATGAGATACCATCTCACCACGGCATTACTGGCAAGAGTCAAAAACACTGGAAATAACAAATGTTGGAGGGGCTGCGGGGAGATTGGAACTCTTATGCACTGCTGGTGGGAATGCAAAATGACACAACCATTTTGGAAAATGATATGGCACTTCCTCAGAAAGCTAGAAATAGACATACCATTCGATCCAGCAATCCCACTCCCAGGAATATATCCTAGAGAAATAAGAGTTGTCTCTCAAATAGACAGATGCACAGCTGTGTTCATGGCAGCATTGTTCACAATAGCAAAAAGATGGAAACAACCTAGATGCCCATCAGCAGATGAATGGATAAACAAACTATGGTACATATGCACAATGGAGTAGTATGCAATGGGAAAGGATAGTGATGAATCTATGAAGCATCTCATAACATGGATGAAACTGGAGGACATTATGCTGAGTGAAATAAGTCAATCACAAAAGGACAAATGTTGTATGAGACCTCTATTGTAAAAACCCATGAAAAAGTTCACACACAAAAAGTAACAATCTTTGTTGGTTACCAGGAATGGGAGGAGTGTGGGGGAAATACTAAATAGGCAATAGATAAGTGGTATCTTTGGTGAAGGGTGAGACAGTACACAATACTGGGGAAACCAGCACAGCTTATACAAGGAAAGGTCATGGAAGCTCCATAGACACATCCAAACTCCCTGAGGGGCTGAATTGCTCGGCAGACAGCTGTGGGGACCATGGTCTCAGGGAACATCTAGTTGAATTGGCATAACACAGTTTATAAAGACAATGTTCTACATTCTTCCTTGGTAAGTAGCGTCTGGGGTCTTAAAAGCCTGCGAGCAGCCATCTAAGATACTCCACTGGTCCCATCCCTTCAGGAGCAAGGGAGAATGAAGAGAACAGGATACAAGGAAAAGATTAGTCCGAAGGACTAATGGACCACAGCTACCACCAAGGCCTCCACCAGACTGAGTCCAGTACAGCTAGATGGTGCCCGGCTACCACCACTGACTGCTCTGACCAGGATCACAACACAGGGTTCTGGACAGAGCTGGAGAAGGATGTAGAACAAAATTCTAACTCATTAAAAAAAAGACCAGATTTACTGGCCTCAAGAAGACTGGAGAAACCCCAAGAGTATGGCCCCCAGACACCCTTTTAGCTCAGTGGTGAAGTCACTTCCAAGGTTCACCATTCAACTGGGGAGTGGACAGCCCCATAAAACCAAATGGGACTAAGGAGACACAGCATCCCAGGGACAAGGGCTAGAAGGCAGAAGGGGACAGGAAAGCTGGTGATGGGGAACCCAAGGTAGAATAAGGACAGTGTTGATGTGTTGTGAGGTTGTTAACCATCATCGTAGTGCAACACATGTACTAACTGTTTAATGAGAAACTATTTTGTTCTGTAAACCTTCATCTAAAGTGAGACTAGCAGCACAATTGGAAGAGCGTAGTTGATGTCACTGAACTGTGCATATAGAAATTTTTGAAATGATGTATCTTTGGCTATGCATGTTTTCACGAAAAATAAAAGGTCGAGGAGGGAGAGTGTTGACATGTCGTGGGGTTGTTAACCAATGTCATAAAACAATATGTGTACTACTGTTTCATGAGAAACTATATGTTCTGTAAACCTTCACCTGAAGTACAATTAAAAAAAAAAAAACTGGCGAACTGGGGAGGATTTTGCATCTCTGTGCAGAACGGCTTTTCAGATGAAAGAACTTATTACAAGAAATTGTGAACATCTGGGCCATCAAAGACAGAGAACAGAGAGTAATTGGACAATCATAGACTGGCATCCGTTTGAATGAGAGACACTTCTTCAGTTCCCATAAAGGGAACTGTCCAGAATCCTTCATCTAGGGGGAAAGGAAGCTCAGCTTTTAAAACACGATTCTCCTACCAGGTTGTTAGTTGGGTGTGAAAGAGATCTATTTTGGGAACCCCAGTTCCATAAAGCTATTCTTATGACCAGAACAAGGTGGAATAGCAGAGAAGTGGTGGATGCTGTTCTCTGCCTTTCACCTACTGGCCTCTCACCCACGGCCCCTTTATGATTCCAGCAAACATCACTTTTGCTAAAATTTTTAGGATCAAAGTTTAATAGCGGTTACCAAGGGTAGGAGGGAGTGGGAATGGGGGAGGCACTGTTTAGGATGCATTGGATTTCTGTTTATGGTGATGGAAAATTTTGCAATGGATATTGGTGATGGTTGTACAACATGGTTGATACATGAATTGGCAAATATTTTGTTATACATATTTTTACAACAATTTAAAAAAACTCTTGATTAAAAAAAAAAAGTTCATTAGAAGTTTCAGTCCACACAGTGGTGACTCAGAAGAAAGGATTGGTGATCTTCTTCTGAAAAATCAGCCATTGAAAATCCTATGGAGCACAGTTCTACTCTGACACACATATGGTAGCCGTGAATTACAATCAACTTGAAGGCAACTGTTACTGCTTTTTATTATTGTTATTCACATGGAGAAATGAAAAGGCTTTCTAAAGTATATGCAAGCACAAATAATTTTTTGAAAACAGTTTTATTGAAGAATAATTAATATACAGTAAACTTCATGTACATAAAGTGTGCGATTTAATGCTTTTTGACATATGCATTGATCTATGAGACCAAGACAATAAATATAATAACCACCATCATTGCAGTCCCAGATAACCGCTGATATGCTTTCTGTCACCATAGATTAATACAGTTTCTAGAATTTTACTTTAATGTAATCAGACAGTATGTACTCCCCTTTGCCTCACTTCTTTCATTCAGAATAATTATTTTGAGATTCAATCATGTTTTCTGTATATTAGTAGTTCATTCTTTTCTGTATTAAATAGTATTCCACTATATGAATCTGACACAATTTGTCTATCTGTTGATGGATATTTGGGTTGTTTGCAGTTTTTGACTATGAACAATTGTTTATAAGACTTTGTGTGGACATATGTTTTCATTTCTTTTGAATAAATACCTAATAGTGGATGCCTGAGTCATAAGGAAGGTATATGTTTAAACTTTTAAGAAATTTTCTAATATGGTTGTATCATTTTACATTTCATTAGCAGTGTATGAGAGTTCCAGTTCCTCCACATCCTCACTTGGTGTGAATAGTCTTTTTTTTTAGTTATCCTAATAGATATATAGTGGTATCATATTGTGATTTTAATTTGCATTTCCCTAACAACGAGTGGGAGCCCTGGTGGTACAGTGATTAAGAGCTACAGCTGCTAACCAAAGAGTCGGCAGTTCGAATCCACCAGCTGCTCCTTGGAAACCTATAGGACAGGACAGGTCTACTCTGTCCTATAGGGTTGCTATGAGTTGTAATTGACTTGATGGCAACGGGTTTTTAATGACTCGTGCTGTTGAACATCTTTTCATATGCTTATTTGCTTGCTGTCTATCTATCATCTATATTTTATGGAATGTGCAAATCTGTAGCCCAATTTTTATGTTTGTCTCCAATCACGCTTGGAAAAGGCCATCGTGGTTGGTAAAGCAGGGGGTCAGTGAAAACAAGGGAAACTGTCAATGAAATAGACATAATGGCCACAACACCGGACTCAAGCATGCCAATGATCATGAAGATGGCACAGGGCCTGGGAACGTTCCATTCTGTTACGTATAAGGTTGTCATGAGTCAGAGCTGCCTTATATATCAGAAAACCAGATCTGTGTAGGCTATATATTTGCAAATATTGTCAAGAGCAGAAGTTTAAAATTTTGATAAAGCCCAATTTATTGCTTTTTTTTCTTTTATAGTTTGCTGTTTCTGTAAAAAGGAAAAAAAATCTATGTGAAAAATCTTTGCAAAATCAAGGTCACTAAGTTTGTTTTTTTTTTTTCCTAGACGTTTTACGTTCATGGTTATTATGTTTAGGCCTATGTTCCATTTTGCGTATAAGGTGTAAGGAAGGTTAAAGGTTCATTATTTTACCTATTGTTATCCTATTTATTCAGCAGCATTTTTGTTAAAAAGATGCTTTTTTTCCCTGTTAAACTGATAACATTTTTGTAAAAAATCAATCAAACATAAATGTGTATTTCCGAGTCTCTATTCTTTGCCATTGATCAGTATGTTTGTCTTTATGCCAATACCATACTATTTTGGTTACTGTAGCCCTATAATACATTTTAAAATCAGTGTAACTCTTCTTACATTGTTGTTCTTTTCAAAACTGTTGTTATTGTTCTGGGTCTTTGTCACTTCCATGTGCACTTTTTGAATTAGCTTGTCAATTTCCGCCAAAATGTCTGCTGAGATTCTGATAGGGATTACATTGAGTACATAGGTCAACTTGGGTAGAATTGCCATCTTAACAATATTGAGTCATCATGCGTGAAAAAGATGTATTTCTCCATTATTTAAGTTTTCTTTAATTTCTCTCAACAAAATTTTGTAGTTTTCAGTTCACAGATCTTGCAAAGCTTTTGTCAAATTTATCCTTAAGAATTCCATGTTTTGATGCTATAAAAACTATATTATTAATTTAATTTTAATTTCTGAATATTGCTAGGATATAGAAATACAATCGATTTTTGTATATTGAACTTATATCCTGCAACCTTACTAAATTCACCTATTATTTCTATTAGATTTAAAATATATGTGTATTTCTTAGGATTTTCAATGTAGACTCATATGGTATGCTAATAAAGACAGTTATACCCTATTCTTTTCCATCTGGGTGCTTTTTTCCCCTTGACTTATTGTACTGTCTAGGACCTCCACTGTCATCTTTGGATTACCACATCACAAAATAGAAGTGGCGATAGTAAGGGTTTCTGCCTTGTTCCCAATCTTAACAGAGAAAGTATTGTTTTTTATAATTATGATACTAGCTATGACAGTGAGGGAAGGATATGGCAGTCCAGAGAACTCTTTTTGTAGACGTAAATTGAAGAAGTTCCCTTCTACTTCTAGTATTCTGAGAATTTTGTCATGACTGGATGGCTTAACATTAAAAATCAATCAGTATAATTCACTGCATCAGCAGAATAAAGATTAAAATTGTCTCAATAAATGCACAAAAAGTCATTTGATAAGATTCCTTATCTACTTGTGATAAAAACACTTAATAAATTATGGATAGAAGAGAACTTCCTTAAGGTGATAAAGAGTATCTACCAAAAATGCTACAGAATCATCATACTTCATGGTATTTTATTGGACAGCACTGTACTAATGGATAGGAAAATCGAAGGTTAATAGGTTGGAGATTCAATGAGTTGGAACAAAGTGTGTACTGAAAGTAATTGAGGAAATGAGATAAAGGAAAAAAAGTGGAAATCTAAATTTATTATTCTGGAGAAGTTCCAGGACCAGTTGCCAACGAGTTGGCTCTGACTCACGGTTACTCCATGTGCGTCAGAGTAGCACTGTGCACCGTAGGCTTTTCAATGGTTGATTTTCTAGATGATCTACCAGGACTAGATCTAGGTGATCTACCAGGACTTTCTTCTGAGGTACCTCTGGGTGGACTCAAGCCTCCAACCTTTTGATTACCAGCTGAGCACGTTAACAATTTGCACCACCCAGCTGCACCCAAGTGATGACAAATCCTGGAAAATGGATTTTCCTACTAAAGGATGGGGTAATTGAACTGGAAGAAAGGAATAAATCTTTCCCACTGCTCAACAAGGTGTAGAAATTCTACTCAAGGATACACTGAGTCTTCAGGGCAGTGCCATCCAATAGCACTTTTACATGAACAATGTGGTAGAGACTAGCTACATGTGCCTATTGAGCACTTCAAATGTGGCTAGTATGACCAAGGAACAAAATTTGTAATTTTATTTAATTCATTTAATTTAGATTTAAAGACCCATATATGGCTACTATATATAGCTCACGTATTTTGGACATGTTATCAGGAGAGACCAGTCCCTGGAGAAAGAAAGCATGCTTGGTAAAGCAGAGGGTCAGCAAAAAAGAGGAAGACCCTTCACTAGATGGAAGGACGTAGTGACTGCAACAATGGGATCAAACATAGCAACAATTCTGAAGATGGCACAGGACAGGGCAGTGTTTCCTTCTATTGTACGTAGGGTCGCTATGAATTGGAATCAACTCGACGGCACCTAACAACAACGATAACATGGCTACTGGCTATCATACTGGACAGCATAACTTCAGGGTATTGATCTGCACTATGGCTGAGGTGGAGCAGAGGAAGAACAGCTCTTTCCCCAGACTGCCACAAAATCTCAAACAATTTTCTAAGGTTTTTTTTTTTTCTTTAATGGAACTCTTCCAAGGTCTGAAAAGCCAAATAATTAGGCTGTTAACAAAACAGAGGGGATAGACAATTCTCTATTACTTCTTTTATATTATCTCTCTTCTTTCCTCTCTTTTTTCGTCTCTCCTTTATTTCCTCCTAAGTATCAAGGCACCAAGCATGACGTCAGTACATGGTAGATATTACAATAGGCATTTTCAAATTATAAACTATACTGTAACGAACTTCTTTGTATGCAACTATTTGAATATAGCTATAATTATTTCTACAGTATCTTAGAAACAAAATTGCTATTTCAAAGAATATAAGTTTTTTTAAAAAGCTATCTTTTCAAGTTGCTTTCCAGAAAGATCGTGTCAATAACAGTCCTTCCATAAATATTGTAGCTTTTACTTTATCCTGTCAGTCATACATTATTTCAATCTTGGACAATTAGTTGCAAAATGGAATCTCACTGTTGTTTCATTTTGCATTTGCTTGATTAAAGTCCACATTCATGCTAATTCTATGGGATAGTATGATAGAGCCCTCTAATACATTTCACATTATACAGATACCTCTTCCCTCAGCTCTTTCTAATTCTCTTGCCTCAAACCCAGAATATTTTTATACTTAAGTGGCAAAACTACCTGTTATTTTGAATAGCATCATTCTAACATTTTGTTTTTCCTAAAAAAAATTCTAATTAGTCCTCAGTTTTCTGATATTTTCTCAACATTACACACCACTAAATAGTTTTTTTTTTCTGGAAAGTCCAACTTTCCTAGGGATTTCTTAAGTTGTTTTCTCCCGTATGACATAGCAAAGGCCAGTCACAATCCTCAAAATGGTCTTTGTAGCGACAGAATCTACCTGTCGTCAACTACTGCTAATCAAATGTCCATTGAAGTTCCAGTTTTGACCATACCTCCTTGGATCATCTTGAACATTTTACTCAGGGCTATTCCGGTGTGTTCTGTGTTCCAAGGACTTCTTCAAAGCTTCAGGCATCCTCTTGGATACCATGGATATCTGTAGCTGCCTAACAATTGTCATAATGAAACCTGCTGGTTGGTTAAATTAGTCACTCCAGAAGCTTGGACTAGAGCTGAGAGGTTCTGGAAGAAAGGAAAAGACCTAGGTGGAAACGAGCGACATTATGCCCACAAATAGAAAGCAAATACAAAAATTACCTGTTTAGTGCTGATGATTGTGAAATTCTTCAGCCAGTAGGTGGAAGCAGACTCCTATCGGCAGAGAAGGATGCGATTAAAAAGTTCATACCTCCCAGTAATCATTTAGCACTTTAGTAGCAAAGGCTGCTTTCATTCTGTGGGAATCAGCTCTTTCTTGGGGCAGTATTTATGCAGCCACTAATCCCTATTCAGAAGAGATTAAGGGCCTTGGCAAATTTAACCCATGCCTAGGATATTACAATATTTTTCTATGCAACTTCAGGCTAGGTGAAGTAGATTTAATAACTAAAGTGTAAGACATCATCTGAATAGGTTAATGTTAAATAAATTTGTTATGTTACAGATGTTACACGGTTAAATTAATTCAGTTCTTTTCCTATCCTCCCGGAAAGATGTTTCTATTTGGTTTAAGATCAGGAAAGCAGACCTGAGCTAGGAAAGACAAATGCACGAAAGGAAGGAAGGGTTGGCAGGGTGGTAACAAATTATTTAGTAAAGGGGTGAGGTGATCCAGGAACTGCATGAGGGCAGGGACGTCTTACCTTAGAGGCTAGTACAGACAGTTCCATATACCTAGTGGTTACCCATTAGATATTTGCTGAATAAAATGATGAATGAATAGAAGTTTGAATGGTGTCTATTCTCAGGATTTGGTATCTCCGCAGAGTCCCTTGAAAAAATAAGGTAATTTATTTAAAAAGATGAAAAGAAGTTTAGAGTGGTGGTGTGTTAAACTGAATAATGGCCCTCAGAGATAGCCATGGCTTAATACCTGGAACCTGTAAAAGTTACCTTATATGGTAAAAAGGACTTCACAGATGTGATTAAATTAAGGATTTTTAGATGGGAAGATTATCCTGGATTATCTGGGTGGCCCTAAATACAATCACAAGTGTCATTATAAGAGAGAGGCAGAGGGAGATTTGAATACAGTCAGAGGATAAGGAGATGATGAGATGATGGAAGCAGAGACTGAAACTATGGATTTTGAAGGCAGATAAAGGAGCCAGAAGCCAAGGAATGCAGGTGATCACTAGAAGCTGAAAAAGACAAGGAGTCTTCCTCCAGAGGCTTCCTTCAGAGGCTTCAGAGTCTCCAGATTCTTCCTTCAGAACCAGTTCTGTTGGCATCTTGATTTTAGCCCATTGACACTGATTACAAACTTTGTGACTTCCAGAATTATAAAAAAATTGATTTGTATGGTTTTAAGCTGCTAAATTTGCGGTAATTTGTTACAGCAGCAATACAAAACTAATACAGGTGGTAACTGTCTTCTTCATCTCTCATCATCTCCCTTGCTCCACTGACCTCCACATTCTTACCTCTTTCAGAGACTGTTTATACTGAAATGCTCAATCAACTGCCCCTGAATAGTGTATACACAAAGTCTCCTATGGGTAGGGTTTGTGATAAGTGTTGCTACACTATATGCAGGATTTGAGGCTCATAGGGTGGGTTCCATGTACATGCACATCGAATGAGCTGGCATTTCCACTGTTAACAACCACTCTAAACTCATTCTACATCATTATATATGAACTCCTCTAAAGTCTGTGTTTGTCCAGAAGATTCTAGAACACTTCCATCTAACCTTTCTTCTTTCTCTCCTTCACTTGGGGTCAGACATGCATTGCAGTCTCATAGTTCTCCCAGCATTCTCCAGCTTCCTCCCCATTTTCTCTTGTAAGCATTTCACCTAGAAAAATCTTGCACATTTAATCCTGTCTTGATGTTTCCTTCTTGGTGGACTAATACCAATAATATCCGAAATATTCCAGTTTTTTTCTTTAATGATGGCCCACTCTAGAAACTACCCTAGTTGTCTAGGCAATTGAACGTAGTCCCAATTAACCCCTTTTTCTTCCAAAAAGTGGAATCTGCTTTGTTCACTTTCACTTCAGATTGAGATCCTGTTCCACACCGGGCATGCCAGCTTGATCACAACGTTATCATTTACCCAGACATGGATATTGTATTTTCTCACATACCCTGGTTTCCAGTCTGCTCATCCTTGGCTACCTTAAGGATGAAGTTTGATGAATCATCTTAAACAAGGGGTAGACTAGTGTTATAGTCCAGAGTATAGACTCTGAAGACAGCCTGCCTGGACTTAAAGCCCAGTTCTTCCACATAGGAACTGTGAGACTTGGTGAAATTACAAAATCAGATCTCAGTTTTTTCATCTGTGGAATAATGAGAGTAATAATATCTGTTTTACAGGGATGTTGTGAAGATTAAATGACTGAACTATTTGCAGCATTTCAAACAGTACCATTCACAAAAGCCCGCACAGTGTGTAATTCCATTCATATGAAATGTTCAGAATAGGCAAACCCATAGAAAAAGACAGTAGATTAGTGGTAGACTTGGGGAAGGTGGAGAGGAGAATGACTTCTAAAGGGTAGAGGGCTTCTTTTTGCCGTGATGGAAATGCTATGAAATTAGATAATGGTGATGGTCAATATACTAAAAACCAGTGAACTATACACTATAGAGGATGAATTTTATGCAATGTGGATTATATTTCAGTTAAAAAATACCATCCCATTGTGCTGGTTGTTATTTTTAATTATTAATGTGATCGGGGTGTCTGGGAGTTCTTTCCAATGCCTTTATCCAAAACAGCATTAGGTTCCCTTATCAGCGTTTTTTCTTCACTTTATGTTTTTCTCCCAAAGCTACACTGCTTCTGAGGTCCCCAAGTACCTCTTCTGAACTGCACAGGTTATGACTATAACAATGAATATTCAATAGTTCCTTAACAAAGGAATGTTAATAACTAACAGGATCTTTGAAAAAATGTAAAGTAACACACGACAGTTTTCAAATATGTTTATGAAACAAAACATTGCTCTGATTGACAGAAGTTCAAGCAAGAGGCTGTAGGCTCAAATTACTCCACAAGAAAATAAGGCTAGTTACAATCAATGTGAGGTTAAGGCCATCTGGACAACATTGTCTGTACTAGGAGGAGACTCATCTGTAGCTCTGACATCCTGAGCAGGTCATTCTCAGGGTTGAGGAGTAGCATCGTTCTAGAGAGCTCTACATTTTGAAACTGCAGTACACATACTTTAGTGACTATAAAGACTGGTGAGAGCCAGCTTTATTTCCACATGTTGAGAAATACAAACGTGAGCTGATATCTATTTATTTGCTGTCTATATACACTAGAGAAGCCCTGGTGGTGAAGTACTTAAGCCCTTGGCTGCTAACCTAAAGGTCAATAGTTCGAACCTACCAGCTGTTCTGTGGGAGAAAGATGTGTCAGTCTGCTCTCGTAATGATTACAGCTTGGAAAACCCTATGGGGTAGCTCTACTCTGTCCCATAGGGTCTCTGTGAGTTGGAATCAACTCGACAATGGCTTCAGTTTTTTTTTTTTTAATATACACTAGGGGAGTCCCTGTAGGGTGCAAATGGATAATATGCTCAGCTGCTAAGTGAAAGGTTGGACACCCATAGTTGCCTCAGAAGAAAGACCTCATGATCTGCTTCCAAAAAATCAGCCACTGAAAACCCTATAGAGTGCAGTTCTACTCTGACACACATGGGGTTGCTATGAGTCGGAGTCAACATGATTGCAGTTGGTTTGGTTTGGGGTATACACTGGGACCATTTACATCAGACCTGGAACTGTGTACCTAAAAGCTGGAGACTGGGTACAGCAAGCTAATGTCAAAGAAGACCTCAATTCATTCAATTAAGACACATGTATTGAGCAGTATTTATATGCCAAGCAATTTATTAAGTTGTGCGTGCCTGCACTAACAAACAAATAAGTTTTGGCTCCTGTTCTCTAGAAATTCATAGACTAGTTGCAGATAAAAAGAATGTCCTTGGCCTGTCCTTCTCCAATAATACTCTGGCTCATGGATGAACAAACCGCTAATCTTTAAATGTCGAAGAATCACCAAAATGTTCAAAATATTTTACTAAATGCTAGGGGATTAAGAAAAGCAGATGTAGGGAGTGGTTTGGTGATTATAGCTTATTTATCTGTGTTTTCTGTTGCTCTACAGCAGGGTTTGGCAAATATGAACCGAGCACCAAATCTGGCCCCTGCCTGTTTTAGTAAATAAAGTTTTATTGGAACACAGCCATACTCATTAGTTTATGTAGTATATTTAGCTGCTTTTGCACTACAATAGCAAAGCTAAGTGGCTGTGACAGAGTTTGTACTGGTCTGCCTAAGATGTATACTATCTGCTCCTTATGGAAAAAGTTTGCTGACTCCTGCTGTACTGAATTTTAACCCCTTCTAGATATTGCTCTCACTCCCGTTGGTGGGCCCATCTTAAAACCTATAATAGGTAAAATTCTATATCAACTCTTTTGATATTATAAATGGAGCCTGGATCTTCTCTGTCACTAACCTATATCCTACCCTCTTAGTCAGATTTTCTGCCAAAGGACCTTGTTCTGTCCTCTGACATTAAGAACTACTTTATCCTTCACCATGGCTCCACCTAATACCAGGAGTGAAATCTTTTCCTTCTAGATTTTCCAAAATTTGCAAAAGCCACATGTACACATAGCAATATAGGGGTAATTAAAAACAAATTAAGTTTGAGATATTTGTGGTATCCTAGTAGAGATGTGTCAAATAGGCAGTGCAGGATCGGGAGCTCAGGAGAAAGCTCTCAATTAAAGACGTTACTTTAGGAGGCATCATCAGGCAGGTGGTAGAATAAACCTTTGGAGACAGAAAAAATCCTTGGAGAGGGTATCAATAGGAACACGAACTCCAGAGAAATTCAGAAGAGATGGCAATAAAGGAAAAACCTGAGAGGAAGCAGTCAAAGAAGTAGGAGAGAATCCAAGAGAGAGTGCAGTCACAGAAGCCAAAAGGGCAGATATCATAAAGTAAAAATAAGTAAATAAATAAAAATTTTAAAAAGCATTAAAGGTATCGAGAACTGTAGGAAAATTGAAAAATTGAGGGCAAAAAAATCATGTCCTTCCAACTGAGTTGGAAACTTCCCTATCTGGAAATCAGATGATAATGTATTGTAGAATGAATGAATGTTGAGCTAGTGCAGACTGTATGTCTTGGCTATCTTAGAACATGACTGTGTGGATTTGAGTCCCAGCTCTGCTGGCAACTTTGTGACTTTGTGGAAATGGGTTCATCTCACTAAACTTGTTTCCTCAACATCTATAACTCAGGGATAATAGTCATATACAAATGTGGATTGTTCAGATCATTAAATGAGATTGTATGTTTAAAGAACTTAGCACAGTGCCTATATACTGTTAAGTGTTTAATGAATAATAATTATTAATATTCTACAGAAATATTTTCAGAAACCTATCTATAAAAAAAGAAGAGGGACAAAACAGTAACTAGAGGGAGCTATAGGATCAAGAGAGAGTTGTTTTCTTTCTCTTGTCTTTTTTATTTTTATTTTTTAAATACCTGTTTATAAGCTGGAGAGATGGGAGCTTACACTCTGGTGGGAATGCAATAAGAAGGAAAAGCGGAGCACTGGAGCAGCACTTTATTCAGACCCAGAGCTTTAATAAATTTTCTGTGTGCAGAAAGGTCAATTGCTTGAGCTACCTTGAGCTCTTGAGTTGGAGGAATGGGAGGTAGTGGGAGGAATTCAGGGACAGGGAGCATATTAGCACATCCCGGGTATCTGGGAGCTTCCTCTGGATGTTGAATGCTTTGATGAAGGTAAAGAATGAGGGAGCTCCTGTTGTGAGATCAAATGCATTCCCTGAGGTATGGTGTAAGTGGGCAGGAGGGTGGGTGGGCACCCACATGTAGAGATAGCACCTTGTCAACTCCCAGGCTATCCAGTTCCAGATTTACAATGCCAAAGACTCCATTTAAAAATGCACAATAACAAACACATCACAAGCAGAATTACAGTAAACTATATACTTTCAAAATGGCAAAGGCTCTGGCAAGGTTTTTTTTAAGTATGTGTTTCTGAATAAGGCAAAACAGATGCACTTGTTAGCTTCCTGAATACTTTTCTGTTTTGGAACTGGAACCTTTCACTACTTTGGATTTTGCTTATGAAGCATGGAGTATATTCCAATCGCGTTGGCCTTAGGCATGAAATACATCAATGCCTGGATTTTTAAAATATGGATTTAAGCCAAGTTGTTCCTAGCCTAGAGCACTGTATAACCTAAAATTGAGTGGTACTGATGTTGGAGTCTGAATGTTAGAAAATGCAATCTATTAAAGGTCTTATATGTAGATCCACCTAAGTAACATCAGCAGTAAATGCTAATTATTTATAAACAATATATTAATAAAGGCTTTCTGTAAAGGGCCCCTCATATAAAATTTATGAATAAAAACAGTTTGCTAGCTTCCATTATGTGACATTTATTTACACATTTTTTGGGGCAATTGATTCTTTATTAGTGGAGAAGAAGGGTTCTACATCTACAAATTTTTTGACTCAGTTGTCCTTACTCTCTCAAGTTTGGGGATGCACTTTCTAGCCATTCAGTCATCAGCCGTTGAGTGCTTACTGTGTTCTAGGCTCCTTACAGTGGGGAATCATGACTATCCTTGACACTTTGTGGAGCTTGCATTCATTGAGAAAGACACACAACAAATAAATTACCAAGAAGGTATCTTTTAAGAAGTGGTAACTGTTATGAAGGAAAACAAGCAGGTTAATGGGATAGAGAGTTTCAGGGAATGTTATTTTAGATAGGGTGGTCAGGGAAGGCCTGGAGGGGGCTAATATTTGAGCAAAGAGGAAGTGAGGGAGCAAACCACAGGGTGCAAAATGTCCCAGGCGTGGGACACAGCCAGTAAAAAGACCCTGAGATATGGGCTGCTTGATGTGTTGGAACAGCAAGGAGGTAGGAGTGGCGCAAAGTGAGTTTGGGAGGAGGAAGGAAGTAAGATCTGAGAGGTAGCTGGGCTCAGATTATATAGGGCCTCGTAAGGCCATGGTAGCAGCATATATATGTCACGCCAAAAATTATGTGCTACCTCAGTGTGAGTGCTTTATTTACAAAGTTATCAGGGTTTCTCAGAACCAGTTTTTATTCCAGGTTTGTTCCCCTTGAGCTTTAAAGGCCTTGACTTTCCACTCAGTCTGAACAAATGGCAGATCTCAGTGGAGTGATCACAGGACAAGAACTGAGACTGGCCCTATACCAGTCCCAGCACAGCTAATAAATAATCTGATTTTGTGTGCTCTGATAATTTCACTTCTGTGGACTTGATCCTCATACGTGTTAAATAACAATTTCAGTGATTTGCTCCAGTGCTAATACCCTGATGACTGTGCTAATAGGTACTCCAAGGTCACTAGAAGGAGCCCCAGGTGGCACAGTGGTTAAGCAGTTGGCTGCTAACCAAAAGGTCAGTGGTTTGAACCCACCAGTGGAGTGGCTCCACAGGAGAAAAGACCTGGCAATCTGCTCCTGTAAAGACTACAGCCTAGGAAACCCTATGGGGCAGTTCTACTCTCTCCTATAGGGTCACTCTGGGTAGGAATCAGCTACAGGACACACAACAACAAAGTCTCTAGAGTCATCAGGCGGTTCTTTGCATGCTGTGAGTTGCCAAACATTTTTTTTATGAGATTACAATTTTAGCCAGCCTGAAAAATCTAGACCAGAAGAAAAAAGTAAAAACATACGCAAACTTTTTTTTTTTTTTTTTTTGCTTGAATAGAGGCAAAAATCATGGAATAATTTGGTTTTATCAAAATCAAAACTGAATGTCAGGGATATGGTATCCTGTATCATATCCCTGTCTATGCTGGTTTGGGACTTTTAAGGCATTTCAGCCAGCCATGGTGAGTGTCAAGAGCACTGGACTAGGTGTCAGATGTGGGTTTAAACTCCTTCTGTGCCAATGCAAGTAGTCTCCAACTTACGAAGTATACAAGTTAGAGACATTGCACTTACAGCCATCCTTTTTTTGGACATTTTATTGTTAGGAATATGTACTACATACAGTGTTGCAGTGCATAATCTGCTGATGTTATCATTCTCAGATGTTCACTTGCAGATGTTGAATTTTATGATTTACTGTTCAAAACACTGCCGTACAGCAGTGAAGTTGGTGTTGGTGTCTGGAGTCGTAATGGACAGATATTTGGGTAAGGTTCAACTCTAACGACATACGACAGTCGAACTGCCCACGCGCCATTACAACTCCAACTTCATTCATTGTTATCGCATTGACACCAACTTCACTGTCGACCAGGCCTATAGCAGGATCTTATTCAGTGTTTCATACCGTAAGGAACATCCGTTGCTAATTTGAAGCCGAGCTATTCAAGTTTCTCTATCTGTAACACCTGCACTGCTTTTACCCCCAACAATATGTCTAGCAAAAGAAGTCATGTCACTGAAAGTTCTAATCCAAAAAAAGAAGACAAGGAAGGCTGTAGACACGGATATGAAGATGAAGATCATTAAGGCCCATGATAATGAAAAGAAAGTCAGGGAAATAGCTTGTGAGGAAGGGCTATCTCATTCTACCACTTGGACAATCATTAAGCGTAATGACGGGATCTTGGAGGCACTTAAAGGAGCGATTGGTATAAAACTGACAATTTTAACAAAGAAGAGGCAAGGGCCAGTCCATGAGGTGGAGAAGCCATTGACGATCTGAATAGAAGACCAATTCCAGAAGAGAATTCCTATGAGTTTTCTGATGATTCAAACTAAAGTTTGCAGCCTTGTTGAAAGCCTGAAGGAACAGCAAGGATAAGACTATGAGTCCTTTAATGCCAGCAAGGTTTGGTTTCAAGGCTTCAGATGCAGATTTGGCTTACATAACCTGCGTATAACTGGAAAACCAGGAAGCGCCAATGTTGAAGCTGCTGAAAAATTCAAGGATGAGCTGGACAAGATGGATGAGAAAGGAGAGTTGTCAAAATATCTTATAGTGAGAGGAATAGCTGGAGTTTTTGCTAAATGGAATCAGAGGCTTGGGTTACTTGAAAACATGGACCCAAACGCTGATCGCTTTGCTAAAGTCGATAGGCAGATTCAGGATGAAGTGAGGTGTTACCACAAAATATATGAAGAAAAAAAGAAAAGCTTCAGATGCAGATTTGGCTTACATAACCTGCGTATAACTGGAAAACCAGGAAGCGCCAATGTTGAAGCTGCTGAAAAATTCAAGGATGAGCTGGACAAGATGGATGAGAAAGGAGAGTTGTCAAAATATCTTATAGTGAGAGGAATAGCTGGAGTTTTTGCTAAATGGAATCAGAGGCTTCGGTTACTTGAAAACATGGACCCAAACGCTGATCGCTTTGCTAAAGTCGATAGGCAGATTCAGGATGAAGTGAGGTGTTACCACAAAATATATGAAGAAAAAAAGAAAAGGCCATACAGACAACTCTCACTCATTTTCTGACTAGAAACGCCATCCTCATTCCCAGGGATAATCCAGATGATCCAGAACCTTCCACAAGTGGAGTTATTACTGCAACTGACAGAATGCCAATGCTGTCCAAGTCTTTATCCTTGGAGTAAATTTTCATGATGTGTGTATTTTTTTATGTACATATGTATTAAAATATATCCGTAAGTTTATAAGTAATGTTTCCAATCCCCCAAGACAAATATAGATCAGATTTATAAAGATACTGATAATAAAAGCCAATAATGAACTCATAGCTACCCAACAGGACAGAGTAGAACTTCCCCACAGGGTTTCCAAGGAGCTGCTGGTGGATTCAAACTGCTGACCTTTTGGTTAGCAGCCATAGCTTTTAAGCACTTTGCCACCGGGGCTCCACATAATAATGAGAACCAAAAAAAGAAGTGAGGTATTTGACTTATGTCAGAATTGACTTAAACGACAGTGTCGTAAGAATGGAACCCCGTCGTAAGTCGAAGACTACCTGTACCTGATTCTGTGACGTTAGCAAGTAAGGTAAACTCACGTAATCCCCTTATGGTCCTCATGTCTTTCACGTATAATAAGAATGTTATCTATCTCTAAGGTTATGAGAAATTAAGAGGAAGAAGTATATGTTAAAATGCTTCATAGACTAAACATATGTGAAGGTAAAGAATTATATAGAAACGTTCTAAGATAAAATACATTTCTAAATTCAAATTGAGTCTTTCTGGCGAAAATAAAAGTATTTTCTACAGTGCATCGAATATCCTAGTTACTTAGGTAATAAAAAACATTTTTTTCCATTATTTTCTGTTTTAGAGCACTTAGCCCATTTCTACTTCCACATTCTATTTTATTCTATTTTTGCCAAATTCTTTCTGAAATGAATTCAATGAAGACTATTCAATGAAGAATTTAATTGCTAACTTATTTTAGGAAGAATTATGTAAGGTGTGATTTTTAAAGCCCTGTTGTCAATTCCTAAATAAACTTTATTTACTCCGTGTCATTAGTTCACTCATTTAATATTTATTGCCTAGTATGTGTCACCACCACCTGTCTGTCGGTTTGTTGCAGTGTGGTAGTCTGCATGTTGCCATGATGCTGGAATTTCAAGTACCAGCATGATCACCCATGGTGGACGTGTTTCAGCAGGGCTTCCAGACTAAGACAGATTTTGAAAAACGGCTTGGCAATCTACCTCTGAAAATTAGGCAATGAAAACCTTATGGATCACAGCCGAAGACTGTCTGATACAGTGCTGGAAGATGAGCCCCTAGGTTGGAAGGCACTCAAGATACACAGACGTCCCAACAATGGACTCAAGTATACCAACAATTGTGAGGATGGTGAAGGACTGGGCAATGTTTCCTTCTGTTGTACAAGGGGTCGCCATGAGTCAGAGTCGACCTGACAGCAGCTAACAACAGCAACAGCAGTATGTATTAGGTAAGGTAGTAGATATTGTAGCCTAATAAAAGAAAGCCTTTATCATCAAATAGTTCACCAGCTGGTGCTAGTGCTAGGAGGTATTATAAAAAAGCTGACTGGAGGCAGCTGAACTGAATTTCCAAGGAGGAGGAGTAGTTAGCCAGGTCCTTTTGCTCAAAGTCCTCAGAGCAGTACCATCATTATCACCGAGGAGCTAGCTAGAAATTCAGAATCTCTAGCCCCACCCCAGAACTACTGAACAAAAATTTGAGATACGCTGAGCTAGATGGAAAGATGAAAGGAGAAGCCATTTTCTATCAGAGATAGTAGCAGGTACAAACACAGCACGTTTAGGAAACTGCCTGTAGCACAATACGGCCAGGGAACCTGGGTCAAGAATTTGAGTTAGCGGTATTGTAGGAGATGGAGCTGAGGAGGGTGTCAGGCAGCAGATCCTGACAGATCACGTCACACCAAGGAATTCTAGGTTTTCCTGAAAATGTTAGGAAAGCTACTGGATGCTTTTGAACAGCAAAATATCAGAAACAGAACTTAATTTTAGATGGATGACATACATAAATATCACTAGGTTTTCTAGCAGACAAGTAAAAAGATGACATAAGAAGTATTAACTTTGAAAAGGAGTCAAAATAATACTCTTTTGCAGATAATCTGATCATCTGTCAAGAAACATCCAAAGAATCAACTGAAAAACTGCTAAAATGAATAAGAGTTCAGTTAAGAAGTCCAGTTAAAATATAAACATGAAACAATAGCTTTGCTAATTTTTTATATATAAAATAGAACAAAAGATCTTAATAACTTTTTAGAAAATAAAATAGAAAATATCACAAATCAAACAACATAAATATTGAAGATTAGAAATAAGTTTAATAAGAAATATTTGAATATCTATTAAGAAAACTATTAAATTTTACTGAGAAATGTAAAATAAAACATTAATAATGGAGACATGCCATATTCCTGGATGGAAAGACAAAATATTATAAAAATATCAGTTTTTAAAGTTGATGCTATGAGATTAATAATCTCAATTAGATATTTTTGGAACCTGACAAGATAATCCTGAATTTATCCAGGAGAAAAAAAATGAATGAATACATTTAAGAAACTTGAAAATAATCATATGAAGGGGAAACATGAATTGTCGGAAATTAAAATGTGTTATAATGTATAATTTTTATAAAGTGTGATCCTGGACAGAAATAGGCACATCAATGAAACAGACTAGTGGAAAACCATTTGTAAAAATAATTATGTGGCCTTATCTTGACAGTTGTAATGGCCTCAACAACAACAACAACAACAATAAAAAAAAACAACAATAATCTCAACATATTTAATCAAAATAAACCCAGATGTATTAAATATTTTATTTTTCTAAACAAAACAATAAAACGTAGATAAATGTAGCTAACCATCTCATCCTGAGGTAAGAAAACCAATTTTAAATACACATGCAATCGTACAATCTGTAGAGGAAGAACACAGGTGATTATATTATATAAAAATCTTTAAAAATCTCTAAGTCAAAAATCACATTAAACAAAATATAAAATCAAGGCTCCAACTTAAAAATAATAGATACTAAGGTGATGAGCTCTAAGTTTATAAAATTGAAAATAGCAATAAAATATGTGATCTTCTAGGAAAACCACAAATTTTCAAAGTTGAATCAGTAAACAGATTTAAAAAAAAAAAAAAGTAAAGGCAACAACCAATAAAAAACTTTTCCAAAGAATTATTTCCCAAAGAGGCTAAGAATATTCTTTCAATTGTAAAAGGAATAGATATTTCATGTAAGTGGACGCACGCAGTATTTATCCCTTTTGTATAGAGACCAAAGTGTGTTAGTGTTTACTAGAGGTAGGTGGGAGGGAGGGGAAAAGGGAGACTCACTGCTTAGGGGGCACTGAGCTTCTCTTAAGGGTGATGAGAAATTTTAGAAATTGATACTGGTGATGGTTGAACAACATGAGAAACATAATGTCACTGAATTTTACACACGAAGAATGTGGAAATAGCAAATTATAAGTACATATATATTTATCACAATAAAAAAGCAATAGATAATTCCTACACTATAAAAACTGTTCCAGAACATAAAGCCTGCTAGTTATTTTATAAAATTAGCATAATCCTGATACCAGAACCTGAATCGGATGGCAGAAAAGAAATTGTTCTCCAAAGGTATTACAATAAAAATTTGGAATAAAACTTATCAATGAAAAATAGATTCAGTGTCAAATAAATTTGGGATACATATCTCCTTTAGGAGATCCACAATGCATATTAGCATATTAAAGAATCTAAGAGACTCTGCAATTATCTGAGAGTTATCATTAACTCTGCACATTCCAAAAATATTTGAACAACAAATGCTATTTTTCACATCAAATTTATCAGTATGTAAATGTGCTTAATGTACCTCTAATATCTGATACATAGTAGGTGTCCAATAAATATGAGCTTTCTCACTATTTTTTTTTTAACGGTCAGCTTTTATGGCTTCAACAGTCGTTGTCTGACACCAGATTGGCCCTTGACTCATGTGACACCGTATGTTGCTGTTGTGCACTGTCCATTCGGTTCTGACTCATAGTGACCCTCTAGGAGAGAGTAGAACTGTCCCATAGAATTTCCATGGCTGTAATCTTTATGATGCAAACTGCTACATCTTTCTCCTGAGGAGCAGCTGGTGGGTTCCAACCTCCTACCTTCAGGCTAGCAAGTGAGCGCTTAACCACTGTGCCACCAAGGCTCCATATGTAGAATTGCTGTATAGGGTTTTCTTGACTGTAATCTTTATGGAAGCAGTTCGCCAGGCCTTTCTTCCCAGAGCCGCTGGGTGGGTTCAAACCGTCAACGTTTAGGTTAGGAGAGGATCAAAAACCGCTTCTCTACCCAGGCTTCTCGCTTGACAATCTTAAACATGAGCATTCGGGCCTTTCCTACATCTAGTATCACTGCAGAGTTGACTAAAAATGTTACCATTCTTGACAATGTAAAAATAAAGGTATAGCTAACAGAAAGAGGGAGTGGGCAGAGGGCTAGGAGAGACAGAGGGAAGAGTGAGAACTCTAAGGTCTCCATTATGCAAAATGAGGAAGCAGATGTCACTGTTTATTGAATAAGAAATGGGGATACTGATGTTACATTTGAGGAATTCAGAATAGCGACCTCACTAGGTACAGATTACAGGGGAACAACAACAGGGCATCTGAGAGAGAGTCGATAAACATTGCCTGAAGATGATAAATCAAGATAGTGGTATAAGCATATTATTTAGAGATGTGGAAGTGATCACCAGAAAAACCAACCAACCAAATTGGCTAGAAGCAGTTGCCTTTGCAGAACAGAACTGAAGGTGGGGTGGAGGATTGTTACTTCTCATTTTCGGTCATTTTGTACTGTTTGATTTTTTTTAACCATATGCGTGATTTAGTATGTTAAAACTTTTAAAATTTAGATTTACAAAGTTGACTTTTAGTGAAGTTAGTGGAAGACAAAAATCTAGGATATAGATTAATGTAGGCATAACACGGTTGTTTGAACCTGATAAACCTCAGTTTAAATCTTGGCTCTACAAACATCTAGAACATGTGTGGCCTTGGAAAAGTCACTAAAACTCTCTGAGCCTCTGCTTCTTTCTCTGAAAATATCAGTAATTACACCTAACACATAAGGTTATTTTGCTCTTTGAAAATTGAGATAATGTGTGTAAAGCACTCAGCACATATTAAAAAAAAGTTGCCATCGGGTCAGTTCTGACTCATGGTGAACCCATGTGTGTCATAACAAAACAGTGCTCCATCAGGTTTTCAGCGCTGATTTTTTGGAAGTAAATTGCCAGGCCTTTTTTCTGCGGCAGGTCTGAATGGCCTCAAGCCTCAAAAATTTGGTTAGCAGTCAAGCTCATTAACTATTTATACCACCCAAGGACTCAGCACATATATAGTGTTTAATATAAGTTCTTATAGTCGTTAATACTTTTTATAAAATTATAATAATTATTAACAATTATTAACAACTTTAAGAACTTATATTAAGCACCCTCTCTTCTTAAGCATATGTTATGGACAATTTACTTTTTGAAGTTTCTTTTGTGTATGAGTTTATACCTATGGAATATTGAAGTGGAAATTTCTTAAATGCTAATGGTCACAAAAATCCTTCCAACTGTAGAGGTTTCAGATTGTTTGTTTATACTACCTGCTTTAGAGGTCAGGATGTAATGGAAGAACCCAGCTTTAGCTTGCCTGCTTATATCTTGGGCAAGTCATTTAATCCAGCTTAAGTCACTTTGGAAACCCTGGTGGTGTAGTGGTTAAGTGCTATGGCTGCTAACCGAAAGGTCGGCAGTTCAAATCCACCAAGTGTTCCTTGGAAACTCTATGGGGCAGTTCTATTCTGTCCTATAGGGTCGCTATGAGTCAGAATTGACTGGACGGCAATGGGTTTTGGGTAAGTCACTTCATCTAGAAAATGACATTGCTGGAGATTCACCTGTCTGAAGGCTATGAATGAATCAGGTGCTCGTGTGAGGTACTGTCATCTCAGGGACCATGACTGCATCATAAGAGAGTAAAGTGGCCCATTGTATGTGGAGCTATCGTGGGATCCTGCACGCAATCAAGGCCTTCCTTATAATGCTTGGCCCTAGGGCTGAGGGAATTTTTTGACCTCTGAAATGGGGTTTGGTTTGCTTTTTTAAAAAGTAATCATGTGCTTCTCTGAGGCATAAAAAGCCTACTTGCATCTGTCAGGTGAGTTTACTCCTCTAAACCATCAAGGTTCCTTTTAGTAAATTCAGTTCCCCACTAAATGATACCTTCAAATGCCATACAACTGAATTTAGTATCTATAATGCCACTACTGGGTTAATAGCTGTGCATAAAAATACACTTCCTTTTAAGTGAAATCCAGTCCTTTCATTAAAAAAAAAAGACGGTCATTTAATCATCCTTTTTGCCAATTTTTATTTTTCAAATATTCAAGGGTAAATTGGATGGGATTCTGTTTAGAAGTTTCCTTGCAAAAAAGTTATTTTTCAGGATATTGCTACAAAAAGCTTTAAAAAAACAAAAAGAGGATGTGGGAAAGAGGATGAGGACCTCGAATTTTAATTACATCTCTACAAAGAAAACTTTTGACAAATGTACTCATTCACTCATTCAGTAAATATTTGTTACGGGTCAGATTGATAAAGAGATGACAACAATGATTCCTGCTCACAAGAAGATTACCCTTCATCATATGATTTACGTTTAAATAATACGTTGTTAATTTTATCAATTAGCATTATTGTATTTCAAACAATAAACCATCAACATTTGAAGAAAAGACAATGTCAGATTCTCTGCATGATTTATAATGGTTGTTGACCACCTTCATGTTGTTAATAAATGCAGATGAAGACAACTATAGGAACAAACTGAGCTGATGAAATGAAGTAATGCAGAAACTTTACAAATAACAGTTAATGTAGGATCACATTATTGGGCCAAGTTTTATGGTAGCAAGACAATTTTAGATTTAGGCTTGGGTTTCATCCTGACACTGCCCCCAAGGTTAAGCAATTTATCTAGCCTGTCCTAGGATCACTTTTATCATCTGTAAAATGGGATTTTGACACCAAGAATGCTATAAAGATTAAGTGATACAGTTTTTAGAGTGACTGGCTCCTACTAGAATTATGCATCCCCATTCTGACCTTGATAATCTCCTTGGTCAAGTCAGTGTCCTCTCCCTGGGCATTTTTAGGACTTTTGGGCTCACTCATACAGGAATGCCTTCCAATGTTTCTTTCCTAGCTCAACTTTTCCTTCTACCCTGTCTTCTCTGGATTGGTGCAGAGCTTCTATAGTGCACACGGTTTTGGATTGTGAGCTGAAGATAACTCAATAGGGTGCCTCACTAGGGTGGGTGGTCTCCACCTTAAGTCTGCCTTTGTTGGGAGGAACAGGCCCCTCTTATGCAGCTGTGGTCGAGGAAGAAAAACATAGTACATTATAGAGCTGAAGATTCAAGATGGTAGACTGCTGATCCATCTATTCCTACTCAGAAGAATGCCAGGAAGTCAGGGAAGAAGAAATCCCTGGGTTGACTTTTTCAGCTCCAGAGAAACAGAGAGCAATCTGACAGGCTGTACCAATGGCAGCCTCCTTTACAGAAGCCCCTCAGGCCCTGTGGTGGGTGGCAGGTGGAACCCTAGAAGGAGCCACACCCAGTCTTACCACCACCCACCCATCACCCTGCATTCCCATTCTCACATCTCAACTTAGTGTAGACTTCCAGAATGCAACTTCCAAACATGTTTTTAGGAACAAATCATGTACAGAAGTAGGGAGCTGCTTCCATACATTAAAAATGGGTGGGGTTGTATTTGATAACATTATTTTTAATCCATTGGATTCATAGAAAGACAAAAAAGCATGTTAAAATTAACTTTATTACTTTACATTCGTGGTCACTCATAATGTCACACATACCAAAACCAAAACAAACAAACAAACAAAAAAACCTGTTGCTGTGGAGTCAATTCCAACTCACAGAGACCCTATAGACAGAGTAGAACTGCCCGATAGGGTTTCCAAGGAGTGGCTGGTGGACTCACACTGCTGACCTTTTGGTTAGCAGCCGAATTCTTAACCACTGTGCCGCCAGGGATCCATCACACATACACATACAGCTCATGTAAATAAACAGGAGAAGAGCCATAATCCAAAATCTGAATCCCCCAAGGTCATTTGACACTACACATTTCTGTAGCAATTATTGTATTTCAAAAGAAAGGAACTTAAAATTCAATCTTCCTTTACATGATCTGACTCTATCCTAAAATTATCATTACAGTGATGCTTGAAGGAAGCCAAGGTGTTGCTTAATTTTCTAGCAGTATTTTCTTACCCTAGACAAGTATCTCCATTTAGAAATTGTTACACATAACCACTTGACAATAGGAAAAATTGTTCTACTAGTAATAGAGCTAATGTATCAATGGGCACAAGGCAAAATTAAGCAGCGTGAGTAAGTAATATAAGGAATTTGTAGATGAATTAAAATATTTGTGATTAATTTTATCATCTGCATCTTCTGTAATATGCTTAATTACATTTATTATTTGGTATACTGTCTAATATATACCTAGGGTCAAGAACAAAATAGGAAGTTTTTGAAAAGAGAAAGAAATTACACATTTAAAGCAAATTTGATTAAAAATTGTTTGCAGAATTTCCAGAAATTAGAAAACATGGTTTCAAGGCACCCTTTTTCTAAAGCCGTGTTTCCTTGCCCGGCCAATAGTTGGGTTGTAGCAAATGGTCATTGGTAGTACAATTTTCCTTCCTGATTCTTGCAGAGATGACTGTTCTTTCTCTCTTGGTTATAAAGTTTCTATGTTTTAAAACATACTTCTTCTTTAAAATAAAAAGTACTGCAATACTTAGGAAAATGGACCCTGTGCCCAGCATCACAGTTAGTCCCAGATATATATGTCTAGAAGAAGAGAGAAAATCTTAGTCATATTTATTGCAACTACCCAACCTGAAATAAAATGAAAAAGAAAGGTAATAATATTTTGATGGTTTTCTTTAAAAATGAAGGTTCAGTAGCTATGAAAGGCCTGTCTATGAGCACACAGACAGACCACGGAAGGCCATTTGTTCCTATAAAGCGATTTCTTAGTAGTACCGTCATTTTCAGTTACTACTAAATTACTTAATCATTTCCATCCTCTGGTAAATTGTTACCTTAGACTAAATGACCATACCCCTCTTTGCTCTAAAAAGTCTCAGTGCACGCTACTGTTACCCACTGCAATTTTTAAAAGTGCCCTTTCACTTCCCAGTGTTCAGGTCTGAATGACAAATCATGTGGTTGCCCTCCCTCAGACCTTGCCCAAATTCACTTCAAAGAAAAAACCGCATGAAGCAACGCTAAGGGGAATCAGCGCTCTCAGGAGAGCAGAGTGACTAAATGACCCAGAGGTTTAAATTAGTTCCTTCCATGAGAAGCCTTTAGTTCTACACTCTGTCAGAAGCACTAAAGTGTGGAAGGACAGGCTGAATGATTCATTCCACTCCCCCTGTAGACACATTCTCAGCCTCTGAGTTACATTGTCTCTACATTGAAGCGCATGCAGTTTTAGCAAATGTAAGTCCCAAATTACACTCACAGATCAGGTCCCCTTCAAAGACTAAAATAAACTTTTCACATAACATCAAAGCCTGTTAAAGCGCTCAGACTTATTTGAGATGATCTGCTCAATTCACACTCAACTTTCATGGATCAGTACCAAGTTTATTTCTCTAGAAAATGCTTAGTTTGTAAGTCTAAATAAACCCTTGCTTTTAAGCCATTGAAACACTGCTTTAATCAATAAGGGGACTAAATGTTTGATGAACTGAACAATACCGTAGTGAAAAGCCATGCCCCCAGCACCAATACCCACTCTCACACACAGAGAAAACCTTTTACTTTTATGCATTTCAAGTACTGGAATAATTGAACATCAGTTTGGCAATAAAATCCAGACAGATTTAGAGCCAAATCCAACTCTTGCCCAGGGGGATTATATTTGACGTAAATGGTACAGTTTGGCTCAGTTTGAAAAAGAATGGAATTAAACTAAAACTGTGACCTAAATTTAAATGCTTCTGAGTTTCTGGGAATTACTTACCCACATGTGTGCATAAAGTTTCAGAATTCCACTCTCTTCTGGAATTTTATGTCAGATTTTAAAAAAAGAAGTTTAAAATGGGAGTCAAGTTTAGAAATGGGGAAAATAAATCAAAGAGCTATCCAAATAATCACATAATACTATTTTCCTGTAAAACAGATCACACTGTTTAATTAGACTATCCTTTTCCTTACAAGCTGTGAAACTACGTGAGAAATTAGCAGCATCAGTTGCATCGTGCAAACCTGGGATATTGTAGCACTGAGGTACAGGAACATGTTTGATACGTTACCTGAAAGCATTTGAATCGTATAATCTGCAGGATCCTCTACTTCCACATTTTTTAAATCCCCATTTGAGGCATGAAGTGTCAATCAAAACTCCAAAATAAACCGGAGCTGGGATTCCTGCTGTGAGAGAAACAAATAATTGCTGCTACAAACATATGCGTATCTTTTTGGTAATCCTATAATGAATGGTTATCTGGAACCACTTAGTTATAGTCCAATAATTACTGTTCGGGAGATGAAATGGCATTAATTACATGCTGAAATCTCTAAAATCTCTCTCCTTACCCCAGTCTTTTCTCCTAAACTCCAGTGTCATGGAATAACTGCCACTTCGTTATCTCTGGGAAGATGTCTCTCAGGCTCTTCAAACTCCACAGAGCCCACCCTCTTCCCACCCAGACTTGTCCCTTTGTCACTAGCCACCCAGTTGCTAAAGTTATAAGTTTGGAAGTCATCTTTGAATCCTCCCACTCTCTGTGACCAACACCAAGTTTAATCTGCTCCCGGATCATGCCAATTTTACCTCCTAGGTATAGCATCAATTTCCTCATTGCGTATGACTACTAGCTTAAAGGTTGGCGGTTCAATAGCACCATGGAAGAAAGACCTGGTGATTGGCTTCTGTAAAGATTACAGTCAAGAAAATCCTATGGAGAAATTCTATTCTGTAACCCATGGAGTTGCCACGAGTCAGAAACCTCAATGGCAATGAGTTTGGTTTTGGTTAAGTTTTAACTTAAATACATTCTCTTCTCTCCATTCCTACTGCTACTACCTCTATTCTGATTTAAAGCAACAGCCAATTCATGACTCTTCTTACTTCATCCTCTCCAATCTATTCATCCCAGAGTTGCTAGATAATCCAATTAAATAGATGATTCCCCAAGACATTTATTCCAATACAAGAATTGCTAACTGGCTACTGGGCCCTGCCTACATTTCCAGTCTCATTTCAGGCAATATTCAGTGCTTTATGTTTCAGACTCCAACTTCACTGCTTAAAATGTTCTCCCTCTTGCCTGCATGCCTTCTACAGTTTTCTTTAAGGAAAAAACAAAACTTTTTTTGGTGAAAATATACACCACTGGTTCAACAGTATTTACATGTGCTGACAAAGGTTACATACTTCACATTGTATCACCATTCTCATTAACTGCTATGGATTGAATTGTGTCCCCCCAAAATGTGTGTCAACGTGGGTAGGCCATGATTCCCAGTATTGTGTGATTGTCCACCATTTTGTGATCTGATGTAATTTTCCTCTGTGTTGTAAATCCTAACCTCTATGATGTTAATGAGGCAGGATTAGAGGCAGTGTGTTAACTGAGATGTAAAAGAGAAAAGCAAGCAAAGAGGAGGAGGACTTCATTACCACTAAGCAAGAAGACCCAGGAGTGGAGCACGTCTTTTGGACCTGGGGTCCCTGTGCTGAGAAGCTCCTAGACCCAGGGGAAGATTGATGACAAAGACCTTCCTCCAGAGCCAACAGAGAGAGAAAGCCTTCCCCTGGTGCTGATGCCCTGAAATTGAGCTTCTAGCCTCCTAAACTGTGAGAAAATAAACTTCTCTTTGTTAAAGCCATCTATCCACTTGTGGCATTTCTGTTACAGTAGCACTTGATAACTAAGATACTATCTCTACCCATATTGTTTCATCACCCTTAACTTTAAACTCTCTGCCCCTTAAAGTTCTCATCTGTGCTTTAAAGTCTAAAGTTTTCTTAATTGGAAACACTTTTCCTGTTTTTTTCTTCCCCTTCTTAACACCCACTCACCCTTTGAATCTCAGATTAAATGTTATGCCTTCTGGAAAAGCTATTTCTGGACATCCTAAACTGCATTCATTCCTTTTGCTCTACATCCCATAGCACTTGTACTCCTCCTTTCAAAACATTCAATGCTCCTGCAATGGATTGTTTACTGCCTACCTTTCCTGCTAGACTATAAGCTCCATGAGGATATGGAACATGTCCTCCTTACTCGTGCTAGAAGCCCTAGTAGGTTCTCAATAAATTCTTGTTGACAGTTTAACTCTTCTTTAGGGAACATAAATGTCTCTCATGTACCAATTCAGCACAAACATATTAATTGATTTCTCATCGTAAATTTTTATATAACAGACATCTTCATATCTGATACCCACTATGATCTACCTAATTGTGGAGATTCAGAGAGATCCTGATCTTTAGAAAGACCAAATTAGTGACATTCCACAAGCTTTTCCAGTTTTTAGGAAAATATGTTGCATTGAGCAGTCCATTCATAGCTCAATTTTATATTTTGTTTCTGTCAAACTGGTGGTCTGTTAACATTTGTTATTTAGTCTGCACAGGATTTTTTATTTTTAAACTGTAGCCAATATTTAAAAGCCAGGATATTTCACACAAAAATCCAGGTTTCTGGATGTTCTTAAAAGCTTTGATATCCAGTAGTCTGTGGTAACAGCTGGCTAGAGCTGTTACCATGAACTGCCAGACATCACTCCCTGCTCTCCACATAGACAAGGAGTTCAACTCCATACAGCTTCTTCACTGTCTACGTCCTTCAGTTACATCAACTGCCTGGACATTTTTGGCATTTGAGTTTTTAATCTTTTATATATATATATGTTGCCTTCTGTTAGAAAACTGTATGCTTAAATAGAATAAAATATTCTCATTGAATTTTTAAAATTGTCTAGGAAGAGTTATGACACCTGTAAATCTCAGGTACAAAGTGTCAATCAAGAAAGTGTTATTCTTTAATAACAAATGGGACATATTTTAAAATATTTTCTATTTAAAGAAATATGGAAATAGATTCTTGTTTAAATCAATTGTTAGATGGGTATTTGCAAATACCTATGTAACATTTGATTCAATCAAGAATTGTCAATAAGACTTTGAGTGAAAGATTTCTGGGAAACAGAATATTCACATGGTCTCAAAGTATCACATCACACATTACTTATTAATTACAAAATGATTTTTACAACAGAGAAAACTGGCAGAAATCACCTCCACTAAAACTAAAATCTCCAATGATCAGAAAAACTGAAGTTCTGTGTTTCCTGATGTAATGTATTGAGAAGCACACAATATCTCCTGTGTAGTATTCTTGCAAAAATATTTAATCTTAACAAAATCAAACACAAACCAACAGAAAAATCCATATGGTGGGATATTCTACAAAACAATTGGCTCTGAAGTATCACAAAAGACAACAAAAATGGGGGGGCGGATTGCTGAACATCAAAAACAGACAAAAAAACGAGATAACTAAATGCAGTGTATGATCCTTAATTGAATCCTGGATCAAAAGAAAAATGATCTTCTCAATAAAATTAAAAAAAAATTCTATTCTTACTTCTTTAGACTTTATTTGGTTTTTTTTTTTTTTTTTTTTTTTTATAAAGGATACTTTTCCTTCATTGATTATTTGGTTCCTTTGAAAAATAGTTAATTGAGGAAAGGCAGGGTGATTCTTTCCCTTTATCAGTTTTAAGCAAAATAAGTTAGTGCCCCATATTCTCCAAATTTTTTAAAGTATCATACAAACTTTTTATATAGTTGATGTATTTCAATATACAGCAGCCATTATTATTATTTGCTTTGTTTCTCAATTATCTTACCTTAGGTCAATCTCTTCAAATTGGTCATTTGTGCTTTTGACATGTCCCTATTAGCCTGTAATAGCGTTCTCACTTTTCAGCACAAAAAGACATCCTATAGCATCTTATGTATTTGACTCAGTCCCAGACCTTGAATCCGTCATTTCTCCAAGGTGCCATTATTACTTTATTGGGAAATGATATTTAATATCACAGATGGAGTTCTACAGGTGTTCATTTCTCTTAGGTTACCATAGCTTCTAGAGTTTTCAGGAGACAGAGCTATAAAATATACATTATTTTAAAATAAAAAAATGAATTCATATCAATATTTTAAATTAAATTTAAGAATTTGTTTTATTGAATTATTTTACTTTATACTTTTACCAATTTTCTATTCTGCTGAAAATATTAATTCCTAATGATATTAATAAGCTATATTTACTTTATATTAAAATATACAATTGTCTCAACTTAACAATACCAGTATTAGTACTAATGATAAAACTATAAATGCACTGAAGCTATGAGGATTTGGTAAAAATATTATTGTTTAAAGTTTTTTGTTTTCTTTTTTTGGTATGGTTATGTCACCAATACAATATACAGCTAGTCTTAGAGGGTTTTGTTTTTTTTTAAAAGAATGTCTTTGTTACTTTTAAATTTGTTTTTTTAAATTATATCAGAATTTTACATAATTTCAAAGTAAAAATTATATACCAAGTTACTTTATAAAGTCTCACTTCCATCCTATCCTCTACTTCCTCTTCTCTTTTTCCCATATAGGTAATTAAATTTTTATTAGTTATTAGTTTATGCTTCCATTGTTTCTTTCTTTAAATAACAGCAAATCTCTTTGTATGTGTGTATAATACTTCCACCTTTCCACACTTCTTATGCAAAAAGTATTTGCAAAGTGATGGATCGTTTTTATATGGCTTTTCTAGCCATGGTCTTGTAACTCTCACCATATGATTGGGTGGGACGATGCAAATAAGGTGCTTGTGGCACACCAAGGAGATTGGACAGCTTGCTATAATGCACATAAGGTGCATGGCACCCTCGTGGGGGTGGGACCATGCAAATTAGGTGTTTAGAACCCTAATGAGGGGATTGGTCAGTTTTGCCATCCTACTAGGCTATCCCAGAGGTGGAAATGGGGAAAGTCATTACCAGCAAGAAGAGCTGGGAGTGGAGAGCATACTTTGGACCCAGGAGCCCTGCTCTGAGAACCTCCTAGACCCAGGAGACAGAGAGAGAGAAGGCCATAACACTGGAGATGGCACAAGATGGCAAGAAGCAGCAGCAGAGAAGCCATGGCAGCAGAACCAGGAGACCAGTACGAAGATGGCACATGGGCTTCCAGGCCCACCGAGCAAGGTGGTTACGGTTGGCTTGCTGACCCTCGGAGAGAGAGCTCAGTGCCTTTGGGCAGGAGGCTTCCTGGTGGAGTGGGGTACCTCTGGGCACTTGTCAGCAGAGCTAAAGAGCTTTGTAGCATTTGCCAAAGGAGGGCAGAGGCCAGCCCGAGGTGCCCAGGGGCCAAGGGAGAGGCCTGTATGTGGGCACAGCTGAGAAGCTGTCTTAATTGATGAACTGTATCCTAAGTCATTCTTGATTACTTTCCTGTTACTTTCCTAATAAACCCCATAATCATGAGTATGGTCTGTGAGTTCTCTGTGGCCACTGCAACAAATTATTGAACCCAGCAGAGAAATAGAGAGTGCAATGGGGGAATGGCTAGTGTCAGAATTGGTAAAAGGATTGAAGAGAGGAGATATGTCTGACTTCTGCCTCATAGGAATCAGCCTTGGGCTGTTGCTCTTGATTCTCCTTCTCTCTTGTGAAGTTAGCGGAGGTCAGACAACCCCCACCATGCCATTTTTACAGTATTATGTTATGAAATTGTTCTGAATTTTGCTTCTTTTCACTTAATGTTATATACTGGAGATCACTTGGTAAAAATTAGAGATTTTCCCTATTCCTACTTACTGCTGCATAGTATTTTATCATGTGGACTTATAGTAATCAATCAGACTCATACTGATGGACATTTAGACTGCTTGTAGTCTTTTGCTATTACAAACAATGCTATGATTGTCAGACTTATGTGTAATAACTAGATTTATTTCATAATTTGTCTAGCAGATTTTTGGTATCAATTCTTAGAAGTGGGATTGCTGGGTGAAAAGGTAAATTCATATATAATTTTGCCAGTTATTGCCAAATAACTCCCTGCAGAAATGGCACCATTTCCCCAACAGCAGTGCATAAAAATATCTGCTTTCCTATACATTGTGAATAAATTCTAGTAATCTGCCAATCTGATAAATAAGAAATGGGATCTCGATGTAGTTTTAATTTGTACTTTTCTTATGAGTTTGGGCATCTTCTCCTATAGTTAAAGACATTTACGTTTCTTTTTTCATGAAATGGCTGTTCATATCTTTTACCTATATTTGATTGTCAGTTATTTTCTTCTCAATATTTAGGAACTCTCTTATGCAATAGGGATATTAGCCACTTGTGTATTAGATAAGTTCCAAACTTTTTCCCAGTTTATCGTTTTCTTTTTGACTTTGTTTATGATACTTTTTGCTATTTTCAAATATATTTTTATGGAATCAATTTTATGAATAATTTCTTTTACTTGAATTATTTTTTGCAGTATAGGTTACATCAGTATTCCTAAAGAGAGGTAGATATAAAGGCCAATACCAGTCAGGAATATACTTCAGACTCAATAATAATCTGACATTTTTCTAGATAACCCCTATGCCATAAGGCATAAACTTCTTTTTTTGTTGTTGTTGCTTCCAGAATTTTACTGGGATTACATTGTATCTGCACACATTTTATAGCCATTTATGTGAAGATGTATGTAAATCAAGTTTAATTTCAAATATTTAAGGCTCTGAGTTTGTTTTTATTCCCAGGCAGTTTTTGTCTGCCAAATTGCAGAGAAGCATTCACAATTATTTCATTTTTTCCTTTGGAATATAAACTCCTTAAGGACACAGAGTTATCTGTCTCATTCACTCTGTTTTTCTGTGGGTTTTAACCACTACACACTGAAAAACTTTGTAGTTAGAGAAAATATTTCAATTACATTGAAAAGATTCACAAACTTAAAAACGTAGTGCTTTGATTACTTGAATAATCTTATCTTTCTACCTTATGACATATCCTAGGGGTAAGCACTGAATGTAACTGGAAAGAAGTTATTCCATTTAAATAACCAAAAAAGTCATATTTAGACTTCAGCATTTTTTTTTTCTGCTTTCCTCTCAGAGGCTCTCCCATAACAATGGTTTTTTGACAACAGACCAGTGCTGAAAGAGGCAAAACTGTTAAACAAAAATTCTCATTATTGTCATCAAATCACTTTATTATATCACAGCCATGGTATCAACACTCAATAAATATTTCTGGAACAAAGAAAGGGATAAGTGAAAAAAAAAGGAGAGAAGGAAGGAAGGAAAGAAAAAATGAAGGAAAGGAGGAAGAAGGGATAAAAGGACTTAACCACCTGCATAATTAATTATGAATGGTAACTGTTATGGATTGAATTGTGTCCCCAAAAAATTTGTGTCAACTTGGCTAGGCCATGATTCCCAGTATTGTGTGATTGTCCTCCATTTTGTGATCTGATGTAATTGTCCTCCATTTTGTGGTATTGTATAATTATCCTCTATTTTATGTTATAAATTCTAAACCTCTATATGTTAACGAGGCAGGATGAGTGTGGAATATATCTTGAGTCACACCCTTACTAAAGACCCAAAAAAAACCAAACCCATTGCCATCTAGTTGATTCCGACTCATAGTGACCCTATGGGACAGAGTAAAATTGCCCCATAGTTTTCAAGAAGCATCTGGTGGATTCAAACTTCCAATCTTTTGGTTAGCAGCCATAACACTTAACCACTACGCCACCACGATTTCCCCTTACTAAAGGGCATGACTCAAGTCACACCCTTACTTATGTCACACCCTTACTCAAGTCACAGCCTTGCTTGAGTCACACCTTTTATCTTATTAAAAAACAAAAAAACAAAAAACCATTGCTATCAAGTCAATTCTGTCTCATAGCGACCCTGTAAGACAGAATAGAACTGCCCCATAGGGTTTCCAAGGAGCAGCTGGTGAATTTGAACTGCCTACCCTTTGGCTAGCAGCTGAGCTCTTAACCAGAAGGAGAGAGAAGCAAGCAGAAAGGAGAGGGACCTCACTACCACCAAGAAAGAAGAGCTGGGAGCAGAGCATGTTGTTTGGACCCAGGACCCCTCTGCTAAGAACCTCCTATTCCCAGAGGAAGATTGATGCCAAGCACATGGAGCGCTCCAAGGAATGCGGGGCCCACAGATGTTGAAAGGAGAAAAGGACCTTCCCCCAGAGCTGACAGAAAGAGAAAGCCTTCCCCTAGAGCTGGTGCCCTGTATTTGGACTTCTAGTCTCCTAGACTGTGAGAGAATACATTCTGTTTATTAAAGCCATCCACTTGTGGTATTTCTGTTATAGCAGCACTAGATAACTAAGACAGTGATTATGTAAAATTATTTTTAAAAGTATTTGAAATACACTTCAGATGGCTACCGTAAATTAAAGCATAGATTCTACTTACCAAGGACTCTTATTGCTAACGTGTAGATACCCAGGGCAAAAGACTTAAGCTGTGGCTTAATGCACCTAAAAGCAACAAAAGCACTATTATAAAAAATACATATAGTCAATTAAAACAAATTACGCTAGTATTCAAGTAACATTTATGGAGTAGTGAATAGTGTGTTAGACATACCCCCAACAAGATCCCTTGCCACTGAGTCTATTCTGACTAATAGTGACCCTATAGGACAGAGTAGAATTGCCCCATAAGGTTTCTAAGGAGTGGCTGATGGATTTGAACTGCCGACCTTTGGTTAGCAGCCAAGCTGTTAATCACTTCCCCACCAGGGCTCTGCTACTCATATAGGGAAGGTAAAATGTGTAAAAGCCATGCTCCATCACATGTAATGCTTCAAAGAATTTATAGTTAATATTGCTAGAAGGTAAATCACCATTACTTGACATATTTTAATGGTGTTGGGTAAAATAAAATCATAAGTTTAATTAGCTAAATAACAAATACTCCCAGGAAAAATAATTTCTAAGAAATTGCAAGAATTTGAAGTAACAATAAATAATTAATAATTTATAACTAGTTTTTGTGACTTTAAGTTTAAAAACACAGGACCCAATTGAGCTGAATAATTACCGTGGCATGCTAAGTGTCTGTGCTGAATAGAGGGGCCCTGATTTTATCAGCTAAGTGCAAGCACATCTAAAATAATAAGAGCATGATTAATACAATTGTATAACTTTAAGTGATTGGCCTCTGGATTAAAATACTAACAATCATGCTGGTATGTAATTGTTACTGAGTGTTAACTATGGTACTAAGTACTTCATATGTATTATTGCATTTAATCTCTGCTTTAAAAGAGGCAAAAATTACAACTATTCTCATTCAACCCAATTGAGTTCTTCTGACATCAAACTACACCAGGGTACATTTGGGAGACTGGTGGTAAGAATAGTAGCCTGATTCTCTACTAGGCTCAGGAGGTTACTCAACAAGTATAAGAAGGTGTTGAAGAAATGGCCACCTATGAAGAATAACACTGGTCTTGGAACTCTAGGGCAGTGCTTTCTCATCTTTCCAAAACTCCGTGCTCCCATTTGTAAACACAAACATCTCATGTTCTCCCTAAACCCTTTGAGAATAACAAATTTACAGAAATCAGATTCTATTGTCTGTTTGTCTTTGCTAATCAATTTTGGTAGTATATACTATGGAAATTAGAGATGAATACAATATTTTTTATTAGTCTTCTTAATCCTTGTATATAGAAATTAATTTAAAAATCATCTAATTCATCTCATAAATGATTGATTTACAATCACATTTTACTTTTAATATTTGATAATTTTTCAAATCTGTAATAATTTAGGCTATTTTGATGAATTGTGTAGTAGTAATATTTGAAAAGCTAATTCAATCAGGAAAAAATTATCATGAAGAAGCATGGTTATAAAATTAATATTTTAAAATTTGAATTTGTATACATTATTTATAGAGATGTATAATAGGATCATCAATAAAAATGTTCAAGAATAAACTTTATTACAATAGAAGAAAATTCCACAGGGAAATTGAGTGAAGACATAAGTACAAGGAAAAAAAGAAAAGATGTTACGTTTTTGACCATTAAAGATCTTTCCACATAATTTTTAATTGAGCAATGTTGGTTATCTAATCACTATGTTTTTAGATACCATGGAATACATCTCAAAGAAGGACTTAATCATTATATTTATAATATACCAGAAATATTTAATATTTATAATATACCAGAAATCAATGAGTAGCTACTATTTAAATTTACGATAAAAATGTTAAGATTTTAATTTTAAAATATGCAAAGGCGTACACAGTTTTTTAATGTTTTTAGGGTTTTATAACAAAAAAATGTTTGAAGTCATTGACATACTATTCATGGATAAGGACCTTCAGTTACTTCAACAGCTGTAAAATGCCCACAGATAATTCCAATCAGGGCAAGAATATATAGAAAAAATAATAGCTTATCTATAAAAGCAACAAATGTAAAACATTGTGGTATAAGGTGAGACTTCAAAGTATCTTAAAAATTGTATCACCCATAAACTCAGTGAAATTATACTTAATCCAAAACACATTTTGTATGTCCTACTTAATAGTAGATCACCCGCTTTAGAAAGTAGCGTACTGTATTATTGACTGCGATGATACGGGCACTCATGTTGCTCTCTAGCTCAGTGGTTCCCAAACATTTTTAGCTAAAAAAGCATATTAACCACATTTTTTACACAAAAGCCTAAAATGGAAAACTGTAGTGAAACAAAGATGTGAGACCAAGTCCCTGAGAGGGCTAAAAGGAATCAAGATGACTTCACAGAACAGAATTTGAAATCACTGCTCTTGCTGATTATATGACATCTTGTATTATACTACAGCTTATATCAGGGTAGGGAGAATCAGTGTTCACCTCAGAAGCAATATGTATCCAGGTATGCCACCTAGGGATAAAGTATAAGATGTGATGACTGAAATTACAAGGAAATACAGAAACATTTTGGGACATCCGTTATCTTTTTGACATCTGCCCACCATGCCTGAGGAATTTCCTGATTTAGATGCTGCAATTCCCACACAGGTGCAGTTATAAAACATCTGTAACACAATAGGGAAACATCCAATTATTGAGGTAACAGTTAAATAAAATCAGAGGTAAATATTTTTTAAAAGACTGCACTGTAAGTACACAAGCATTGTATAACCCAATGGGGAAAATATTCTTGTACTGTTCTTTGTTAGGGTATGTTGAGCAAAGTGAATCTAAACAGACAGAACATTCACTATCCAAACAACATATGGTTGGTCTATAAGCTGCTGAATCTACAGGAAGAATCCCTCAGCAAATCCTACCCAATGCAACAATACCTTATTTATTTTACTACCACTTCCAAGTCTAGGCCATCCTTATTTTTTGCCTTAGTTATTGCAATGGTTTCTTCACGCTCAACCTGTTTCCACTCATATTCAGCTATAGTCTGTTTCCACACAGTAACAAAAGTGATACTGTTTAAGAGTCAGTCAGATCGCATCACTACCCTCAACCTTCCAGTGGCTTCCCATCATGCTTAGTATACAATCCCAAATCCTTAGAGTGGCTTACAAATTCTACGTGATGTAGCTTCTGGATTCCACTTTGATCTCACTGCTAAACATTCTCCCTTCTCTCTCTTAGCTTCCGCTGCACACATGAGTTCCCATTTTGTCTTTGTCAATCCTCAAACATGGCACGTTTGCCCATGCCTCATGGCATTGTTGTTTTCTCTTCCTGGGCAGACTTTAAGTCTGTGTTTAGATATTAGTGAGAACTTCCATGAAACCCCATTCAAAATAACACCACCTTGGATTTAGTTTTGTTCACAGTGTTTATCACTACCTACCATGATATTATATATTTGTTTATCTATTCTTAAACTATATGTCCTCACTAGAATATTGTGGGCATATGTGCCATTAAAATATGGATGTATAAAGGCTGCACAACATGTTGAGGCTTGTCACGACTTGTTTTTCCAAACCCGTTACTGATTGGCTTCTTTACCTGAATTCTTCCTCCCTTGCCCGAAACATTGTTATTCACCCAAAGCCCATTGTTCTGTTATTTGCTTCACTGCTTGCTGTACTGACTATAAATAAACTCCGGGGACTGAAGCCAGGGTTCGACTCCTCAGAGTGACCCTCCTGGCCCCACTTCTCTGTAAGAGTTGTGGCATTGGTTATTGTCTCTGCCGCCCCGACAACCGTCACCGCTGCGACAGAATATAACTTCCAGGGAGGCAGAAACTGTCTGCTTTGTCATCAGGGTACATCTAGAACCATAAAATAATGTCTCACACATTTCAGGCAATCAATTTGACTATATAGTTTGTTAAACAAATGGGCACATTTTGAAGATATGACAGATTTTATAGTGGCTACTAGAAAAATTTTTCTGACGTATAAAACTCAACTAAGTCGTGAATAAGGTGCCCTCATGATGTAGTGTTTAAAGCACTTGGCTGCTAACCAAAAGGTTGTCAGTTTGAGCCCACCAGCTGCTTCACAAAAGAAAAAGATGTGGCAGTCTGGTTCTGTAAAACTTTACAGCCTTGGAAACCCTATGTGGCAGTTCTACTCAGTCCTATAAGGTCACCGTGAGTTGGAATCGACTCAGTAGCAGTGGGTTTAGTTTTTGGTTTGGAAGTCTTGAATAAAAGGAAAGGCAATCTCATAAGTTTCCTCCTATAACTTTTATTCATGCATATATAGATCTAATGAGTTGTCATTTTCATCACAGAAAGTTAGTGAATTTTAAAAACAAACAATAAAATACAACTGCCATTTTCTTTTCCAGAAAAGAGGAGTAATACAGATGATTTTTATGGTCAGGCAAAAAACTTTTTATTCTTAACTTGCCACTCGCTAGATAATGTCAGTTTAGGCAAGTTCCTTATATCTCAGGGCCTCGGTTGTCTATTGAGGCAAATGGGTAAAACGATACCCAATTTCTTGGAGACTATGAGATTTAAATATATTAGATTTAAAATTTAAATTAAAAAATTATTTTTAAAGCACCTATCTCAGTCCCTGACATGTAATATGTTTAATAACTGCTTCATGCAGTTGCAGACAAAAGAAGTAAAAGCAAAAAAAAAAAAAAGAGAGATTGGACGAAAACTCAGATTTCAGATGGTTGAATTAGCCTTATTCATTGTTGCTAGAGACCTAGCCTTCTGGCTCTTAAAAAAAAAAGTCAATATAATACAATAAAGAGAGAAAATCAGCAAGTAGTAATCTTTGTATGCAGATATGTTTAAGCTCTCATGTTTAGTTGATAAAAAGAAGCCAAACCCGTAGCTGTCAAGTTGATTCTGACCCATAGCAACCCTCTAGGACAGAGCAGAACTGTCTCATACTGTTTCCAAGGAGCAGCTGGTGGATTGAAACTACCGACCTTTTGGTTAGCAGCCAAGGTCTTAGCCACTGCTCTGCCAGGGCTCCGTTTAGTTGATAAGCCCATTTAAATTATATGTGTGGTCTAGTTTACAGCCCTTCAGGACTGTCAAATAAAAGTGGATTTCATCAGTCACAAGTAAAAAATTATCTGACCACTGTGCCTTATACATAGTGAGTATACCAAAAACCAAACCTGTTGCCATCGAGTCGATTCTGACTCATAGCGACCCTACAGAACAGAGCAGAACTGCCCCATAGAGTTTCCAAAGAATGCCTGGTGGATTCAAACTGCCGAACTTTTGGTTAGCAGGTGTAGCTCTTAACCACTATGCCACCAGGTTTTCAAGATCTTATGTTTGGGACAAGAAAGTAAAAGTGTGATTAGTAGGATGAACCTGTTAATGATTGAGGTATATAATATCCTTCACGTTGGTTTTCTACCTATATTCCCAACCTCATCTCCCTCCATTCTTGCCCATTTGTTCTCTTCATTATTATACAAAATGGCTTGATTCCTCAGGCACAGTCATCTCAGAACCATTGATCTTCTTACAACCAGGTCCCTGGTACCTGAGACTGAACTCTTTACACTGGCCTCTATTTGTCCTGATCCTTAACCTCAAGGACTATGGGTCATGAGGTCAGGAGATGTGGATCAACACAGATCTTATCTAGCTGTATGATCTTGTACATGGGACTTCCTCATCTACAGGCTCATCCAAAAACTAAAAACTTGTTGCCGACTCATACTGACCCTATAGGACAGAGTAGAAATGCCCCCATAGGGTTTCCAATGAGCGGTTGGTGGATTCGAACTGCTGACCTTTTGGTTAGCAGCTATAGCCCTTATAAATGAAATGAAAGAACAAGACCAGATAATTACAAAAGCTACTACCAGTTCATGATTCTAATTCTGACCCCAATTCTTTCAACGACTCTAGTTTCACTAGGGATGGTTACATTTCCTGATTCCACACAAAGTACGCGAACAGGGTATGAGCCAGGGCTCCTACTAGTGTTGGTCGGCTGTGAGTATGGTCCTTAAGCCCCATAGAGCTGTGTAGTTATATATTTAACAGGCCCTTGGACATAGAATTTAGAGATTTCTTACAATATTTTTTCCATTCCTGGTGAAGTTTTGACAGCCAGCGAGACACGCCGATGCATATGTGATTCCATTTTCACCACACATAGGCTCCCACTTTGTCTCTGAACATTTGCATCTTGAGTTGCAATCTGTAAAAAGTGTTCGTTCATGATAAGAGACAGATTTGGTTCTGAAAAGAAATGTAAAAGTATAAAATATTACCTCTTAGCAGACAACACCCTAATATTTTTCGAAGTCATGTTTTGAGTTGAGTGATATAAATGGCACTGCCAATAAAGGTTGCATTTTGGAAACACAATTGACATCAGAAATCAATTAAAGAAACACCAGCTTCTGGTTATTAAATGTGTGTCCATTATTAAACAGCTTTTTCTTGAAAGTTATCTTTGTAGGCTTATAACGTCACATAATATCCAGTTCTTGGCTTTCGGCTTTTACTAGAGTCCACTGCCTCTAGGACATTCTGAAATATTTCAAAATAGCTAACAAGGCAGAGACGTAAAGCAAACTTTTGGAGGAATTTTTGACATTACTTAATACTCAACTACTGGAATATATACTCTGTGAGGGCAGGAATTAATTGGTTAATTCACTTCCATTATCTACAGAACCAATAACATGGTCTTGCATATAGTAGGCTAAGAATCAGGATTTCTGGTAAGTCATTCAATCAAAGAAAAATGGTACTCTCTTTTGGAGGAAGAATCTGTCATTTTGCCCCATAACCCTGAGAAGCATTTCCTATACTGGTTTAAATCATAACTTCTTAATCAATGTAATACTCTATCTAGTGGGAGAACTGCTATGGATTTGATCACTGTTACAGATTGAATTATGTCCCCCCAAAATATGTGTTATAAATCCTAACCTCTATGCTTGTGGTTATAATCCCATTTGGGAATGGGTTGTCTTTGTTTTGTTAATGAGGCAGGATTAGTACAGGGTGTATTTTAAGTCAATCTCTTCTAAAGTATAAGAGAGATTAAACAAGCTATCACAGAGCAGAGATAGGGAAAGACAGATGCCAAGCCACATGAAGATTGCCCGGGAGTAGAAGCTCAGAAGGAGGAGTCAAGGACATTCCTCCAGAGCCAAAAGAGAGAGAAAGCCTTCCCCTAGAGTTGCTTCCTGAATTCAGACGTCTAGCCTCTTAAACTGTAAGAAAATAAATTTCTGTTTGTTAAAGCCAACTAGTTGTGGTATTTCTATCATAGCAGTACTAGCTAACTAAGACACTCGCCTTGAAAGTAAAAACAGAAGACCTCTGAGATGTCTTCAGAGTGAAAGTGTACTTAACCAAGCCTACAAGAATGTTTAATTCTATTCTCTTCTATAAGCTATTAATTGTTAACTGAGACCACTATAGATCCTGTAGGGCTGAGATCATAGAAGTCTGGAGCTGGATGGACACTGGAATAGTCGAGATCAGTTTCTCACTTGGCATATCAGGAAAGTCGAGTCCAAAGAGGATATGTTGTTGTTAGGTGCTGTGGAGTTGGTTCCAACTCAGAGCTAGCCTATGCCCAACAGAACAAAATACTACCTGGTCCTGTGCCATCCTCACAATCATTGCTATGCTTGATCCCATTGTTGCAGCCACTGTGTCAGTCTATCTTATCGAGGGTCTTCCTCTTTTTCACTGACCCTCTGCTTAACCAAGCATGATGTCCTTCTCCAGAAACTGGTCCCTCCAGATAACATGTCCAAAGTACATGAGACAAAGTCTTGCCATGCTCGCTTCCAAGAAGTACTCTGGCTGTACTACTTGTTTGTTCTTCTGGTAGTCCATGGTATAGTCAATGTTCTTCATCAACACCGTAATTCAAAGGCATCAGTTCTTTTTCAGTCTTCCTTATTCATTGTCCAGCTTTCACATGCATAGGAAGCGATTGGAAATATCAGAGCCCGTGTCAGATGCACCTTAGTTCTCAAAGCGACATCTTTGCTTTTCAACACTTTAAAAAGGTCTTTTGCAGCAGATTTGCCCAAAGCAATATGTCATTTGATTTCTTGATTGTTGTTTCCATGGGCGTTGATTGTGGATTCAAGTAGAATGAAATCCTTGACAACTTCGATCTTTTCTCTGTTTCTCATGATGTTGCTTGTTGATCCAGTTGTGACGATTTTTTTTTTTCTTTATGTTGAGGCGTAATCCATACTGAAAGCTGTATTCTTCATCGATAAGTGCTTCAAGTCTTCTTCAATATTTCAGCAAGCAAGATTGTGTCATCTGCGTATTGCAAGTTGATAATGAGTCTTCTTCCAATCCTGATGTTATGTTCGTCTTCATATAGTCCAGTTTCTCAGATTATTTGCTCAGCATACAGACTGAATAAGTATGGTGAAAGGATACAACTTTGACGCACACCTTTCCTGACTTTAAACCACACAGTATCCCCTTGTTCTGTTCAAAGGGCTGCCTCTTGGTCTATGTATGGGTTCCACATGAGCACAATTAAGTGTTCTGGAATTTCCATTCTTTGCAATGTTATCCATAATTTGTTATGATTCATATAGTTGAAAGCCTTTTCATAGTCAATAAAACACAGGTATACATCTTTCTGGTATCTCTGCTTTTAGCCAAGCTCCATCTGACATCAGCAATGGGGTATGTAACTTGCTCAAATTCACACTGTTTATTAGTGGCAAACTCCGAAGTAGAACTCTTCCAATCTTCTTGACTCTAAGTCCTAGTTTCACATCAGGCTTAGTCTCATTATTGCAAAAGAAAGATTCCTTCCATTATCATGACTAAAGCTTGTCTACAGTGTTATTGTTGAGTGTCCAGATCAACATTCATGATCAAAATAGCTTTTTGGAACAAAGCAACTCAGAATAATCCTGGGGAGCTTTTTGTGTTTTATAGAGCCAATTATTTTATATTGCTGAAAGTGAGTTTATTTTATCGTCTAGAGGATCTTGAAGTAGCCACGGTGGCACTGTGGTTAGAATGCTTGGCTGCTAACCAAAAGGGTGGCAGTTCAAACCCACCAGCAGCTCTGTGGGAGAAAGATGTGGCAGTCTGCTTCTGTAAAGGTTACAACCTTGGAAATCCTATGGGGGCAGTTCTAATCTGTCCTATAGAGGTCTTGAGACAGAAATTAATTATATACATGCTATATGAAGAATATGTTGACAAATGAATTTTGATTTAAAATTTTAATGATAGGAGTGTTTAACAAATATTCCAGAATACCTGTACCTGAATGAGATTTTCTTTCAAAATAGCCCTGCTGGGGGGTAAGAGATTTTCCCAATGATATTGGTCTTTTCTTTCTTTCTTTTCTTTTATTTTTTCGCTGCTTTTTATAGCAAAGCTACCGTTAAAGGTTAAATCTTTGCCATTGTTGCGGATATTCTAAAAAATATGTAAAGCAATTTCAAAAGAGGGGTTTTTATCATTTTTTAAACAATGACAGTATTACTGTAATACAGTTATAATCTTTCAAGGTGACTGTACTTTGAAGGGGAAGTATTCATTCCTGTGATGACTATATTCTTTTATTTGTTTAGAAGTATTCATCTTCTATTATGTAAGTATACCTTCAATGTGAACCTCAAAATTTTGCTATTGTCTACATATTTTTTTTATTGTTGTTGTTTGGTGTAGAGGCAGCATGAGGTGGTAAAAACAATATTATGCTTTCAGTCATGCTTGCGTTCATTTCTAAATTCAGTGTCCTATAAATGGGGATAATAAAACTCACCTCTTAAAGGTTTTCTGAGGATACAAGTGAGATAATGCAAGGTAAGGTGTTCTGTAAATCACAAACATAAAGTACTCTACCACTGCCTACCTACCATGAGGATAATAGAGCTGGTTATAGATGCCACAGAGCATCTACTTTCTCCAGAACCATCCAAGAAAACCCTATGGCAAATTGCTGCTCTATAATGTGGGTTGCTATGAGTTGGAATTGACTCGATGATCTCCAAGAAAAAACAACAAATAGATGAAGAGAGCTGCCTCTGGAAACTTGTGTTCAGACGTAGAGTGATGGAAAGGTCTCTTGAAAAGGGGGGAGACAAAGTGGTGCTGACATGATTCAGACTTGTATTAGGAGAGATAAACTCTGAAGACCAAGAAATAAAATCACACACCCTATACTAGATGGCATAAATCTGAGAGCATCAACAAATACCCTCCTGACCAACTGTAAGATACCCAGCTAAAGACAGCTGTCATGCGGGTCACTTTAGGGATAGTCACTTTATTATGAAACCACATATGATTTATGTACAACAGAGAGTATGGAGAATGGCATAGAGACCTCTCTGGTTATCTGGGAATTCAAAAAATAAAAATACAGTTGTACCCACAAATGGTGCACCTATTTTGTGCCTGGAAAATATAAATCACTTTCATGTACCTTATGTTGCTTAAAGCTTATAAAATCTTAAAAAGTAATTTGAAAATTGAGGCGAGATTGAGTTAAATAATTCATAGAACACTACCCAATTAGCTAAGAATTGATAGAAGTAAAATTCAAGGTCTGTATTCTCTACTATTGCATTGGGCACATCTGCTGCAAAAGATCTCTTTAAAATGTTAAAAAGCAAAGATGTCACTTTGAGGACTAAGGTGCCCCTGACTCAAGCCATGATATTTTCCATCACCTCATATGCACGCACAAGCTCAGCAATGAATACAGAAAACCGAAGAAGAATTGATGCCTTTGAATTACGGTGTTGGCGAAGAATATTGAATATATACCACTGACTGCCAAAAGTCAACAAGCCTATCTTGGAAGAAGTATAGTCAGAGTGCTCCTTGGAAGTGAGTACGGCGAGACTTCATTTCATGTACTTTGGACATGTTATCAGGAGGGACTAGTCCCTGGAGAAAGACATCATGCTTGTTAAAGTAGAGGGTCAGCGAAAAAGAGGAAGACTCTCGAAGAGGTGGATTGACACAGTGGCTGCAACTATGGGCTGAAATATAACAATGATTGTGAGGATGGTGCCGGACTGGGCAGCATTTTGCTCTGTTGTACATAGGGTCTGTATGAGTTGGAACTGACCCAATGGCACCTAACAACAACAAAGACAAATTTTCTACTACAGGTTGCTTCCCTAAAGCCATCAGACTGATTTTCTAAAGTAAATGGAGGTTTAGTATTTGCTAAGATATGTTCACATTTAAAGGTGATGACAAATTTTGGCTATAATAACAAATCTCAAGTCATAAGTATTGTCATTTGCCCCACATTAAAATAATAATTCCCTTCCCATAGATTTGATGTTTAAAAATAAAGGTATCTTATTTACAAACTCTATCAGTAATTCATTTGATTAAACAAGCCAATCTCTTCAAATCATGTAATGAGTGAACATACCCTTGGTAGGAGACAGTTAGTCCTGCCACTTCAGAATTTTCACAGCCCAGTGCAAACAAGGAAAGGAATAGGAGGTAACCAAAGACAGACGATCCCAAGTACAGTTTTGCAGCTCCACGTACACCAATTCTGAACTTTTTCATAACTATTCCCCCAGAGAATATTCCAAGGGCCACAGCAGGTATGTTGATGAGCCCTGAGGAACAAGAAAAATATATCATGGTATAAATCTCTAAAATTGCTGTAATCTCTGTAATCATTTTCTCAGTAATTATACAAAATAATACAATAGTATCTGATGTATTATTAGACAATTTTGTCATTTTAAATTATGAAAATATTCAGTGGCTATCATCTATTGACACTATCAACACTTTCCTGTAGCCCTTGATGAGGAACTAGATCATAGATTAATGATAGCTCGAGTGGTCAGTCTTTTTGAGTTTTTCCTAGCACAATGTCTAGCACAGGTTAGGAAATCAATAAATACTGATAGAATCAATGAATGAATGACATTCTGGTCCAATCCCAGGAATGATAGGTACAATCTGGTGGCATTCACACAACCATCACTATTCTTTAAGTTTGTGCATAAAAGAATACTAAGCACGTGGATTGCAGAGGAAAAAAAAAAAAAGTCTTGGTTTCTATTCCTTAGCCAAACAATTCTTTTGTTGTTGCTGTTGTTGACCTAGCTTCTTAGTTTAATAATAACAGCAATAACCTAAGTTTATTGTTTGCTTAAAATATACCAGCCCTTTAGCTAAGAATTTAATATATTGTCTGTCACATATACTATTACAACAGTCTTAAGTGGTAGACAAATTATTATCCTCATTTCAGAGAGTGATTTGTTCATTATCATGGTTAATTAAGTGGTAAAACCTGAATTTGAATGCAGGGAGTCTGATTTTAAGCCTATGCCTTTAATTTTTGTTACAGTTTCTCCCCTGCACTTCATGAAGGGGGTTAGGAGATAGTAACCTTGATAAATAAACGTTCAGCCTCACTAGCAATCAAAAAAATGGGAGTTAAAACAACACTAGGAAGACGTCCAACAAAATGGTTGAAAGCTTGGACTCCAGGCTCGTAATTCCAGGGTTTGGAACTTAGTTCTACCATTTAATTATCTTAAGTTCTCGAAACCTGTCTCCTCATCTGTAATATGGAGCTAATTATAGTGCTGTTGAGATGATTAATTGACAGTATTCATGAAAAATTCTTAGCACAATATCTGGCACAAAATTATCATTCAACTGAGTTATTATTAGCATTTCTATCCATCAGATTTACAAAGTTGAAGAGACTGAGCAAAGAAAAACCTACGAGTTGAGAAAAATTGGGGGGAAATAGGCTCTTTCATACTTTGTTGGTGGAATTGTAAATGGGTATAACCCTACAGAAAAGAAATCTGGCACTCAGCAATAAACCACTTCTCTGGTAACTAAAATTTATTTCTCATATTTTTTACACGTGAATCAGCAATCTCCGCATTATCTTAAGATGTTGAGATAACGCATTTGTATACAATAATAAAAAGACTGAAGTTCGTATAAACTCTGACTAACAAAGTTCAAATATGAGCTCAGCATCATTGGTGGTGACCAAGAACCACAAGTACCCATCTCTCTTACTCAAAGCTCAATGTGAAATCATTAAAAAGAACTGAGAAGATTGACATCTAGTGATAATAAGATGAAGCATGCCTTCCTCCCTCCCTCCCTCCCACACCCTTCCCTCCCTGCTTTCCTTTCTGCAAATAATTATCTTAATTTTTTCTTATCTGTACAACACTTTCAAGAATTGAGAATAATAATTATTGTCCTAGATGATAGTTGGCTACAAGATATTTTATTTACTAGATATTGGCTTATTTAATAAAAATATTAATTGAAAATGACAAAAAAAATAATTACAATCTGTGTGTTAAGAAGGAAAAGATAAGATAATTTGCATGCAGAGGTGGGGCCAAGATGGTGGAGTAGTCAAATGCTTCCTGTGGTCCCTCTTACAACATGTACCTGAAAAAACAAGTGAATCAATTGTATATGACATTCTAGGAGCCCTGAACATCAAAGGCAAAGTTGAGGAATCGGACTGAGTGGCAGGGGGAGGGAGAGACAGTTCGGAAGCAGCGAGGAGTTGCCAGACCTGACCTGGCAGGAGGAGGAGCCCTTCAGGCTGGATCAACTTGTGTACATGGTGAGGCAAGCAGTGGCACTCAGGAGGCATTTTCCACCTCAGGAAAGACCCAGCGGCAGACAGTCTACTCAGCCATCCAGAACCAGTGAAAAGGAGCACTCACGTGGCTAAAGGTAAGTACTTGTGTCTGGCCTACTGCGCAGACCAAAAAACACCCCATTTGGGAAAAACCTCTCTCCCATTTACCTCCCTCCTCCCCACGCTGCACTGGGTCCCAGGCTGGCTTCAGCGATGGCTGAGTCCCCTGGGCCGGAATTAGGACCTGTCACGTGCCCTGAGCCATTCTCCTGGCCTTAGAGAGGGAACAAATTAACAAACACAGAAAAAAATAAGCTGCTGGCTCCCCTAAGCCAGGAACTCAAGGTTGGCACAGCTCCTTTGCCTAGGCACAGGCATAAGGGGCCCATGGACTCTGAATGCCTTTCACCCTTGCATAGACTTGTGGGGGCCTACGTCCACATAGTAAGCTCTCTTTACGACAGTAGAACAAGGTATATATCTGAAGTCTAACTTCTGCTGTTGTCTTAGTCATCTAGTGCTGCTCTAACAGAAATACCACAAGTGGATGGCTTTAACAAAGAGAAGTTTATTCTCTCACAGTCCAGTAGGTTACAAGTCCAAATTCAGTCCAGGGGAACACTGTCTCTATTGGCTCTGAAGGAAGGTCCATGTCATTAATTTTCCCTTGGTCTGGGAGCTTCTCTGCGCAGGAACCTCAGGTCCAAAGGACATGCTCTACTCCCGGCACTGCTTTCTTGGTGGTATGAGGTTCCCATGTGTGTCTGTTCACTTCTCTCTTTTATATCTCAAACGAGACTGATTAAGACACAATCCAATCTTGTATACTTCATCAGCATAACCTCATCATAGTGATAGAGTTGACAACACATAAGGAGATCACATATAACCTCATCATAGTGACAGAGTTTACAACACATAAGGAAATCACATCAGATTACACAATCATATGATAGTGGGAGTCATGACCTAGCCAAGATGACAGGTATTTTTAGGGGACACAGTTCAATCCATGACAGCTATTTCAGCTGTGATGTGGCAGGTTTGCGACATTTGACACTGCTCTGCCCATTAAGCAGGTTCCTCACCTGCCCACATCAGGGGCCTAAGGACTGGTGGCTCCACCCATGTCATCTAGTCACCTGCAAAAGGGACCCAAGAATAAGTGTTGCCCCCAGTCCTTACAGCCAACAGCACTGGGTGTTCGTATTCCAGCTGCAAAACTCACCTACCTACATGCTCTAGGGAACAGGTATACACTTTCTTCTGATGCTCAGGGGCAGCCGTCAGCCCCCTGCCTTGCTCAGCATGTGAGCCCTTACTGCAGCCAGATACCTGTGCTGACTCCAATCACCTATGCCTGTCTAGGACTGCAGGTGAGAGCCTGCACCACACACTTGTTGACTGACTACCTGGATACCTAAGCTGAATCCATATAAGAAAAGTTAATGGACTCTTGGGCTCACATATTTAGTAACAGATCTAACCACCTGGTGACAGGACGTTAGAGCTTCAAAGGCACCAATAATCAAACTATCTCACACAAGCAGCATAATTGGACATATCAAAACAACACAAAACAAGAAGCTAGACACGGTAAACAAATACAAAATAAATAAATTATAATAACTTATTGATGGCTCAGAGACAACAGTCAATATCAAATCACATAAAGACGCAGACCATGATGGTTTCAGCAAGCTCCCAAAATATAGAATCAATAAATTTTCCAGAGGAAGAGAATTTCTTGGCATTACCAGAGGCAGAGCACAAAAGGTTAATGTACAGAACTCTTCAAGATATCAGGAAGGAGATCCAGCCAAACACAGAAAAAGCCGAAGTAAACACAGACAAAGCAACAGAGGAACTTAAGAAGGTTATTCAAGAGCATAATGACAAATTTAAAAGCCTGCAAGAATCCACAGAGAGACAGTAGTCAGAAATTCAGAAGATTAACAATAAAATTTCAGAATTAGACAACTCAGTAGGAGGTCATAGGTACAGCATTGAGGCAGTAGAAGTCAGAATTAGTGAGATTGAAGATGAAGCATTTGACACCAACTTATTTGAGGAAAAATCAGATAAAAGAATTTAAAAAATGAAGAAATTCTAAGAATTATGTTTGACTCTATCAAGAGAAATAACCTTTGAGTGATTGGAGTACCAGAACAAGGGGGGATAAAAGAAAATACAGAGAAAATCTGTTGGCAGAAAAATTCTCTGATATCATGAAAGATGAGAAGAGATCTATCCAAGATGCTCATTGAACCCCACATAAGGTAGATCTCAAAAGAAAGTCACCAAGACATATTATAATCAAACTTGCCAAAACCAAAGATAGTATTTTAAGAGCGGCTAGGGATAAACGAAAAGTCATCTACAAAGGAGAGTCAATAAGAATAAGCCGGGAATACTCAGCAGAAACCATGCAGGCAAGAAGGCAATGGGATGACATATATAAAGCCTTGAAGGAAAAAAATTGGCAGCCAAGAATTATATATCCAGCAAAACCGTCTCTCAAATATGATGGCAAAATTAGGGCATTTCCAGATAAACAGAAGTTTAGGGAATTTGCAAAAACCAAATCAAAATTACATGAAATATTAAAGGGAGTCCTCTGGTTAGAAAATCAATAACATTAGACAACAACCCAAGACTAGAACACAGGACAGAGCAACCAGATATCAACGCAGATAGGGAAGTCACAAAAATAAATTAAAGCTAAAACACCAAATAGGGAAACAGATGTCAGTATGTAAAAGATGACAACATTAAAACAAAAAAGAGGGACTAAAAAATGTAGACATAGATTTTTCATATGGAGAGGAAATCAAGGCAATATAAAGAAGTAAAACACTGGTTTAAATTTAGAAAATTAGGGGTAAATATTAAGGTAACCACAAAGGAAACTAACAATCCTACACATTAAAATAAAACACTAGAAAAATATAAAGACTCAGCAAATAAACAATCAAAAATAATGAAAAAAATGAAAAGAAAATACATAAAGAAAAACAACTTAACACAGAAAATTAAGTAGAACAATGGAACTGTCAACAAAACAAAACAAAACGACATCACTAAACTCTTACCTATCAATAATTACACTGAATGTAAATAGACTAAATGCACCAATAAAGAGACAGAGAGTGGCAGAATGGATTAAAAAAAAAAAAAGATCTGTCTGTATGCTGCCTACAAGAGACACACTTTAGACTTAAATACACAAACAAATTAAAACTCAAAGGATGGAAAAAAATATATCAAGAAAACAACACTCAAAAAAGAGCAGGAATGGCAATATTAATCTCTGACAAAATAGATTTTCAAGTAAAATCCACCACAGAAGATAAGAAAGGATACTATATAATGATTCAGGGGTCAGTACACCAGGAGGACATAACCATAGTAAATATTTACACACCCAACAACAGGGCTCCACAATACATAAACAAACTCTAACAGCATTGGAAAGAGAGATAGACAGCTCCACAATAATAGTAGGAGACGTCAACACTCCAATTTGGTGAAGGACAGAACATCCAGAAAGAAGCTCAATAAAGACACAAGCGATCTAAATGCTACAATCAACCAACTTGATCTCATGGACATATACTGAACACTCCACTCAACAGCAGCCAAGTATACTTTCTTTTCCAAAGCACATGGAACATTCTCCAGAAGAGACCTCATATTAGGCCATAAAGCAAGCCTTAACAGAATCCAAAGCATCGAAATACTACAAAGCATCTTTTCTGATCATAAAGCCATAAAAGTAGAAGTCAACAACACAAAAAGAAAGGGAAAAAAAAATCAAACACGTGGAAAATGAACAACACCTTGCTTAAAAAATACTGGGTTATGGAAGAAATTAAGGATGGTACCAAGAAATTCATAGAATCAAATGAGAATGAAAACACAGCCCACAAGAACCTTTGGGACAAAGCAAAAGGAGTGCTCAGAGGTCAGTTTATTTATAGCAATAAATGCACACATTCAAAAAGAAGAAAGGGCCAAAATCAAAACATTAACCCTACAACTCAAATAAGTAGAAAGAGAGCAGCAAAAGAAGCCCTTTGGCGCCAGAATAAAGAAAATAATAAGAATTAGAACAGAATTAAATGAAACAGAGAATAGAGAAAGAATTGAGAGTTAACAAGACCAAAACCTGGTTCTTTGAAAAGATCAACAAAATTGATAAACCATTGGCCAAACTGACAAGAGAAAAACAGGAGAGGAAGCAAATAACCAGTATAAGAAATGAGATGGGTGATATCACAACAGACCCAACTGAAATTAAAAGAATCATAACAGAATACTATGAAAAACTGTACTCTAACAAATTTGAAAACCTAGAGGAAATGGACAAATTTCTAGAAACTCACTACCTACCTAAACTAACACTAAGAGAGATAGAACAACTAAATTCACTTATAACAAAAGAGATTGAAAAGGTAATTTAAAAACTCTTAACAAAAAAAAGCCTTGGCCAGACGGCTTCACTGGAGAATTTTACCAAACTTTCAGAGAGGAGTTAACACCACCACTACTAAAGGTACTTCAGAGCATAGAAAAGGATGGAATACTCCCAAACTCATTCCGTGAAGCCATCATAACCCTGATACCACAACCAGGTAAAGACACCACAAAAAAAGAAAATTACAGACCAGTATCCTTTATGAACATTGACACAAAAATCCTCAACAAAACTCTAGCCAATAGAATTCAACAACATATCAAAAAAATAATTCACCATGACCAAGTGGGATTAATACTAGGTATGAAGGGATGGTTCAACGTTAGAAAAACAATCAATATAATCCATCACATAAATAAAACTTAAGATCAATTGATGCAGAAAAGGCATTCGACAAAGTCTAACATCCATTCATAATAAAAACTCTCAGCAAAATAGGAATAAAAGGGAAATTCCTCAATATAATAAATGGCATTTATACAAAGCCAACAGCTAACATCATCCTAAATGGAGAGAGTTTGAAAGCATTCCCCTTGAGAACAGGAAACAGACAAGGATGCCCTTTATCACCACTCTTATTCAACATTGTGCTGGAGGTCCTAGCCAGAGCAGTTAGGCTAGTTAAAGAAATAGAGGGCATCCAGATTGGTAAGGAAGAAGTATAAGTATCTCTGTTTGCAAATGATATGATCTTATACACAGAAAACTCCAAAGAATCCACAAGAAAACTACTGGAACTAACAGACAATTTCAGCAAAGAATCAGATACAATATAAACATACAAAAATCAGTTGGATTCCTCTACACTAACAAAGAGAACTTCCAAGAGGAAATCACCAAATCAATACCATTTACAATAGCCCCTAAGAAGATGAAATACTTAGGAATAAATCTAACCAGAGACAGAAAAGATCTCTACAATGAAAACTACAAGACATTACTGCAAGAAATCAAGAGACATGCATAAGTGGAAAAACATACCTTGCTCATGGATAGGAAGACTCAACATCATGAAAATGTCAATTCTACCCAAAGCGACCTACAGATACAATGCAATCCTGATCCAAATTCCAAGGGCATTTTTAAATCAGATGGAGAAACAAATCATCAACTTAGTATGGAAAGGAAAGAGGCCGCGGATAAGTAAAGCATTACTCAAGAAGAAGAACAAAGTGGGAGGCCACACACTACCTGATTTGAGAACCTATTATACTGCCAAGGTAGTCAAAACAGCCTGAAACTAGAACAAAAACAGATACATAGACAAATGGAACAGAATTAAGAATCCAGATATAAATTCATCCACCCATGAGCAGCTGATATTTGACAAACATCCAAAGTCCTTTACCTGGGGAAAAGACAGTCTCTAACAAATGGTGCTGGCATAACTGGATAACCATTGGTAAAAAACTGAAACAAGACCCATACCTCACACTGTGCACAAAAACAAACTCAAAATGGATCAAAGACCTAAATATAAAATCAAAAACAGTAAAGATCATGGAAGAAAAAATAGGAACAACACTAGAATCCCTAATACATGGGATAAACAGAATACAAACCATAGGTAACAATGCACAAACACCAGAAGAGAAACTAGATAACTGGGAGCGCCTAAACAATGCACTTATGCTCACCAAAAGACTTCACCAAAAGTGTAAAAGGACAACCTACAGACTGGGAAAAATTTTTGGCTACGACACATCTGATCAGAGTCTAATCTCTAAAATCTACAACATACTGCAAAACCTCAACAACAAAAAGACAAACAACCCAATTAAAAAATGGGCAAAGGATATGAACAGGCACTTCACCAAAGAAGACCTTCAGGTGGCTAACAGACACATGAGGAAATGCTCACAATCATTAGCCATTAGAGAAATGCAAATCAAAACTACAATGAGATACCATCTCACACCAACGTGGCTAGCATTATTCAAAAAAACACAATAAATGTTGGAGAGGCTGTGGAGAGACTGGAACACTTATACACTGTTGGTGTGAATGTAAAACGGTAAACACTTTGGAAATGGATTTGGTTCTTCCTTAAAAAGCTAGAAATAGAAGTACCATACGATCCAGCAATCCTGCTCCTTGGAATATATCCTAGAGAAATAAGAGCGGTCACATGAATCGATATATGCACACCCATGTTCATTGCAGCACTGTTCACAATAGCAAAAAGATGGAAACCACCTAGGTGCCCATCAATGAACGTATGGATAAACAAATTATGGTATATTCACACAATGGAATACTACACAACAATAAAGAACAATGATGAATCCTTGAAACATCTTATAACATGGAGGAATCTGGAAGGTGTTATGGTGAGGGAAAGTAGTCAGTTGCAAAAGGACAAATATTGTATAATAATGATATTATTATACAATATAATATTATAAGAACTCAAGAAAAGTTTTAAACACAGAAGAAAACACTCTTTGATGGTTACATGGGTGGGAAGGAAGGGAGACAGGTATTCAATAACTAGAAAGTAGACAAGGATTATCTTAAGTGAAGGGAAGGACATCACACACTACAGGGGAAGTCAGCACATCTGGACTAAATCAAAGCTAAGAAGTTTCCTGAATACAATCAAACACTTCAAGGGACAGAGTAGCAGGGGCAGGGGGCAGGAGACCATGGTTTCTGGGGACATCTAAGTTAATTGGCATAACAAAGTTTTTTAAGAAAATGTTCTGCATCCCACTTTGGTGAGTGGCATCTGGGGGTCTTAAAAGCTAGTGAACGACCATCTAAGATGCATCAATTTGTCCCTAACCACCTGGAGTAAAAGAGAATGAAGAACACTATGGATGCAAGGAAAATGTTAGCCCAAGAGACAAAAAGGGCCACATAAACCAGAGACTTCATCAGCCTGAGACGAGAGGAACTAGACGGTGCCCAGCTACCACAATGACCACCCTGACAGGGAACACAGCAGAGAGTCCCTGACGCAGCAGAAGAAAAGTAGGGTTCAGAACTCAAATTCTAGTAAAAATACCAGACTTAATGGTTGGATTGAGACTGGAGGGACCCCGGAACACATGGTCCCCAGACTCTCTGTTAGCCCAAAACTAAAATCGTTCCCAAGGCCAACTCTTCAGACAAAGGTTAGACTGGACTATGGGACATAAAATGATACTCATGAAGAGTGTGCTTCTTAGTGCAAGTAGATACATGAGACTAAATGGGCGGCACCCGTCCAGAGGTGAGATGAGAAAGCAAAGAGGGTCAGGAGCTGGTTGAACGGATGCAAGAAATCCGGGGTGGAAAGGAGGAGTGTGCTGTCACAGTACAGGGAGGGCAAGTAGAGTCACAAAACAATGTATGTATAAATTTTTGTATGAGAGACTAACTTGAATTGTAAACTTTCACTTAAAGCACAACAATAAAAAAAAAACAAAAAGATCATTTGCTTGTAATTTAATAGTGATAGGAGAAGCTTAAATAGAAAATTCAGCTACCTATTCAAACTTCTTTCAGTAGAAATTCCAATGAAAATTAAAAAGCACGCACACTTCAAAACTTTTATTTCCCTTTTCCAGATATTCTGGAAAGGACATAAAACTGACTTTTTTGAAAGTAGTTCAATAATTCTACTTCACTCCAGAAAAAACTAGGCCACATAGACATGAACACTTTAGGGAGGGAGAATAACTTTAGACAATATCTCAGATTTCTAAAAAGAGTAATTTTTTAGTTTAAATTACTTTAAATTTTATTCATTTCTCTTGGAATGAAATAGCTAATGCAGCAATCTAAAAGTACAGAAAAGCAAAATCATTTTCAACCATCTATTCCTAGTCGGTGACTGAAACATTTTTGTTTACTTTTCTTTAGTTTTCGTAGTAAAATTAAAGTAATTATCATGAGGAAAATGTTATTTCTAAACTTCAGAAAAAAGGGAGCAAAGTATAAAAACATACAGCAATATAAGTTGTCATTGTAACAGTTGGCACTTGAACACCTGGGGAACTTTCCATTTATTCTTTCCGCCATGTCAGGTCAAATGCCTTCTGTGAGAATAGAAAGGAAAGCTGTTTTCCTTGTGCCACTCCTATATTTTATAACAGAAAGCGTCATTCTCCTATACCCCATAGAACAAAGGAAAGAGAGGAGAGAGGAGAATAAAGAAAGAGAGAAACTAAAATTTATTGAATGATAGCTATGAGCATTTCCTGTGCGTTTAATATATCTTATCTCTCAATGGCAATGGGTTTTTTTTTTTTTTTTTGGTAGCTGTTGTTTTTCATTTCATCCTTATTTTAACCTAATGAGACACTTATTTTCATTCACCATTTCACAGGTAATCAAAATATGTGTTGGAGATGTCGAATAAATTACCTACTTACCCTTACTCTGCTGTGTTCCATACTTACTAATGTGAAACTAAACATACCCAGGGAAGAATACTGGGTACAATGGTGTGAAATTATTAGATAATATTACTCATTTCTCACAAGAGTACTTGCATTATTTATAGACATGGCATGCCAGAAACTATAAAGAATTAGAGTTTTAGACAACTTTTGATACAGGATTAAAAAATGTTGATGATGAGTTTGGATATCAGAAATTCATTTCGATGCACAGAGAAGGGTCATGGATTAAATGAAATCAATCAGTCACAGTTTAAAAGAGGTTTACTACTTAGATACTGCTTGTCAGTTTTCCAAACATAATCATTACCAGTGGGGAAACAGAACTCAGAAACTCAGAGGAAATAATTTTAGTCCTGACGAAGTCATAATATAACGTATGTATGATACATATGTATGATATTGGACAGACCATTGAATCTCTCAGAATTTCAGTTTATTTTAATATAATTTTACAGGCAAAGATTATTTCATTTATTATGTACCAAATGAAGAAATGAGATTATAAATACTCTCATTTTCTATTAGAAGCATCTTCCCTAAAGAATGCTCTTAATTTTTTCTCTTGCAAATAAACTTTTCAAGTTGTCTTCAAACCCTATTTATCATAGGCTTAAATGCACAAATGTCTAAATGTAATTTATGTGCTGAACAATGAGAAATTAACATATACTTAAAATGTGTTCCTTCCCAGCAATTCATGGGAAAAGACGGCCTTTTCATTTTGATAAATGAATCTTGACTCCCTTCTTCAAATTATTAAAAACTGATTTTAAATGAATTATAACCTAAACATGACACTTAAAACAACTAAGCTTCTAGTAGAAATTAGGAAAACATTTTCAAGATCCTGAGGTTTGACACAGAATTCTTAAAACAGGACCAAAATAGCATTAGGGAAAAGATTGAAAACTTGATTTAACTAAAACTAAGAAGTTTAGCATCAAGAGAGTGACAAGGCAACCTCAAGACAGAACACAGTTGCAATACATATATTCAATAAAGGATTTGTATCAAGAAAAATACAAAGTACTCCTACAAATCAATAAGAAAAAGACTGACAACCCAATAAACAGACAAACAATTTGAACAGAATTAACAAAAGAGAATATTGAAACGACCAATAAACCTATAAAAAAGAGCTCAACATTATTAGTGGTCAGGTAAACGCAAATTAAATGACAATGAGAGATTACCACATCACCAGAATGGTTATAATGAAAAGAACTGATGATACCAAGTGTTGAAAGGATGTAGAACTAGAATTCTCTTACACTTCTGATAGGAGTATACATTTGCACAGCCACTTTGTAAAATGGTTTGGCAGTATATACCCGATTTAAACATACATACTCTCTATTACACAGCAATTCTATTCCAGGGTATAGCCAAAAACAGAGTGTATCTGCTCACCACAGAACGTGTGGAAAGGTTATAGCCATGTTGTTTTTAATAGCCCAAAGCAGAAAGCAACCCAGATATTCATCAACAATATAATGAATAAAGAACTTGTGGTAAATTTGTTTATTCATTCTATTGAAAATAGAATTAGAAATTCCAATGAAAACTAAAACATACATTTAAAAATTCTTATCTGATGAAATGATTTTGCTTTTTTGTACTTCTAGATTGCTGCAATAGATTTTATTTCACTCCAAGAGGACAATCTCTTTGGAATAAAATTTGCAGCAATTTAAACTAAAAATTATTCTTCTTTGGCAACTGGATACTTCTGATAAATTAGCCATTAAAAACTCTATAGAGCACAGTTCTACACTGACATACATGGGTTGCCATGACTTGGAACCAACTCAGTGGCAATTGGTTTGGTATATTTATGCATAGCAATAAAAAAAGAAAAACAAGTCATTGTTGCACATTATAAATTATTCTCAGAGACATCATTTTGTTTGAAATCAGCTAGACACAGAAGAGTACATACCATATTATTCCATTTACATAAAGTTCAAAAACAGGCAAAACTAACCTATGATGATAGAGTTTAGAATGGTTATTAGCAGTAGAGAAGAATATCGACTTGAAGGAGATTCAAGAGAGCTTTCTGGGGTACTGGAAATTTGATGTTTATTTATTGTTTTTCTGTATGGAGGATATATATATATATACACATACATACATGTATACACATATGTCCCCCACGTATCTGTCAGTTTTTCATACTGTGGGGCTTGCATGTTGCTGTGATGCTGGAAGCTATGCCACCGGTATTCAGATACCAGCAGGGTCAACCATGGTGGACAGGTTTCATCTGATCTTCCAGACTAAGACAGACTAGGAAGAAGGACCCAGCAGTCTACTTCTGAAAAGAACTAGCTGGTGAAAACCTTACAAATGGCAGCAGAACATTGTCTGATATTGTGCCGGAAGATGAGCCTCCCAGGTTGGAAGGCACTCAAAACATGACTGGGGAAGAGCTGCCTCCTCAAAGTAGAGTCAACCTCAATGATGTGGATAGAGTCAAGCTTTTGGGACCTTCATTTGCTGATGTGGCATGACTCAAAATCAGAAGAAACGGCTGCAAGCATCCTTTAATAATTGGAACGTGAAATGTACAAAGTATGAATCTAGGAAAATTGGAAATGATCAAAAATTAAATGCATAAACATTGATATCCTAGGTATTAGTGAGCTCAAATGGACTCGTATTGACCATTTTGAATCAGACGATCGTATGGTCTACTACACTGGGAATGACAACCTGAAGAGGAATAGCGTTGCATTCATCATCAAAAAGAGCATTTCAAGATCTATCCTGAAGCACAACACTGTCAGTGATAGGACAATATCCATATGCCTACAAGGAAGACCAGTTAATACGACTATGATTCAAATTTACGCACCAATCACTAAGGCCAAAGATGAAGAAATTGATGATTTTTACCAGCTTCTGCAGTCTGACTTTGATCAAACATGCAAACTGGATGCATTGGCAATTACTGGTGATTGGAATGCAAAAGTTGGAAACAAAGAAAGATCAGTAGTTGGAAAATATGGCCTTGGTGATAGAAACGATACCTGAGATCGCATGATAGAATTTTTTGCAAGACCAACAGCTTCTTCATTGAAAATACCTTTTTTCACCAACGTAAATGGCAACTATACACATAGAAATGGAATACACAGGAATCAAATGGACTACATCTGTGGAAAAAGGATGGAAAAGCTCAATATCATCAGTCAGAACAAGGCCAGGAGCCGACTTGTGGAACAGATCATCACTTGCTCATATGCAAGTTCAAGATAAAACTGAAGAAAATTAGAACAAGTCCATGAGAGCCAAAGTATGACCTTGAGTATATCCCACCTGAATTTAGAGACTATCTCAAGAATAGATTTGATGCATTGAACACTAATGACGGAAGACCAGAAGAGTTGTGGAATGACATCAAGGACTTCATACATGAAGCAAGAGGTCTTTAAAAAGACAGGAAAGAAAGAAAAGACCAAAATGGATATCAGAAGAGAGTCTGAAACCTGCTCTTGAACACTGAATAGCTAAAGCAAAAGGAAGAAATGATGAAGTAAAAGAGCTAAACACAAGATTTCAAAGGGCAGCTTGAGAAGACAAAGTAAAGTATTATAATGACATGTGCAAAGACCTGGAGTTAGAAAACCAAAAGAGAAGAACATGCTTGGAATTTCTCAAGCTGAAAGAACTGCGGGAAAAATTCAAGCCTCGAGTTACAATAGTGGTGGATTCTATGGGGAAAACACTGAATGACACAGGAAACATCAAGAGAAGATGGAAGGAATATACAGAGTCACTGTACCAAAAAGCATTGGTTGACTTTCAACCATTTCAAGAGGTAGCATATGATCAGGAACTGACGGTACTGAATGAAGACTCCAAGCTGCACTGAAGACATTGGCAAAAAATAAGGCCCCAGCAATTAATGGAATATCAACTGAGGTGTCTCAACAAACAGAAGCAGTGCTGGAACTGCTCACTTGTCTATGCCAAGAAATTTGGAAGACAGCTACCTGGCCAACGGACTGGAAGAGATCCATATTTATGCCTATTCCAAAGAAAGGTGATCCAACTGAACAAGGACATTATCAAACAATATCATTAATATCACACACAAGTAAAATTTTGCTGAAGATCATTCAAAAGCAGCTGTAGCAGTATATCAATAGGGAACTGCCAGAAATTCAGGCTGGATTCAGAAGAGGACGTGGAACCAGGGATATCATTGCTGATATCAGATGGATCTTGGTTGAAAGCAGAGAATACCAAAAAGATGTTTACCTGTGTTTTATTGACTATGCAAAGGCATTTGACTGCGTGGATCGTAACAAATTATGGATAACATTGCAAAGAATGGGAATTCCAGAACACTTACTTATGCTCATGAGGAACCTGTACATAGTTTAAGAAGCAGTTGTTCAGACAGAACAAGGGGATACTGTGTGGTTTAAAATCGGGAAAGGCGTGTGTCAGGGTTGTATCATTTCACCGTACCTATTTAATCTGTATGCTGAGCAAATAATCTGAGAAACTGGACTATATGAAGAAGCATGGTGCATCAGGACTGGAGGAATCCTCGTTAACAACCTGCGATATGCACATGACACAACCTCGCTTGCTGAAAGTGAAGAGGAACTTGAAGCACTTACTGATGAAGATCAAAGACCACAGCCTTCAGCATGGATTATACTTCAACATAAAGAAAACAAAAATCCTCACAACTGGACCAATAAGCAACATCATGATAAATGGAGAAAAGACTGAAATTGTCAAAGATTTCATTTTACTTGGATCCACAATCAACGCCCATGGAAACAGCAGTCAAGAAATCAAAAGACGCGTTGCATTGGGCAAATCTACTGCAAAAGACCTCTTTAAAGTGTTGAAAAGCAACGACGTCACCTTGAAGACTAAGATGTGCCCAACCCAAACCATGGTATTTTCAGTCGCTTCATATGCATGTGAAAGCTGGACAATGAATAAGGAAGACAGACGAAGAATTGAAGCCTTTGAATTGTGGTGTTGGTAAAGAATATTGAATATACCATGGACTGCCAAAAGAACTAACAAATCCTTCTTGGAAAAAGTATAACCAGAATGCTCCTTACAAGCAAGGATGGCAAGGCTACATCTTATATACTTCGGACATATTGTCAAGAGGGATCTGTCCCTGGAGAAGGACATCGTGCTTGGTAAAGTACAGGGTAAGTGAAAAAGAGGAAGACCCTCAACGAGATAGATTGACACAGTGGCTGCAGCAATGGACTCAAGCATAACAACTATTGCGGGCATGGCACAGGACTGGGCAGTGTTTTGTTCTGTTGTACATAGGGTGGCTATGAGTTGCAACCAACTCGACAGCAACTAACAACAGCAACATACACATATGTATATACATATATATATATACACATACACACACACACATATATAATATATATATATGGAATTCACCAGAGAAACACTCTTGGCCTTTTGTCTCACACCATAGTTACTCATTTGATCATTGGAGGGTAGGGGGTATGTGTGATTAATTAGATATGAGATACACACATTCACACATATCTGAGCTACACATTTAAGGTTTGTGGACTTAACTGCTGCCTGTAAGTTATAGCTCAATAAAAATTAAAAAAATTGAAATAAAGAGAATTTCTCTCTTAAACTTCCATTCCTCTCTTCTTACTAAAAATTAACATAAAGTATTGATTGACATGGAAGGAGTGTGGAAAAGCCAACTTAAATATTTCTTCAGGTCAAGTATTAAATAATAAAATTGAAATAATTTGAACTAATTAGTGTTGAAAGTAAAAGTTCAATGGTCTAACGCAGAATTTTGGAGAATAGTCCAAACAAAAAGTCAATTATATCAACGTCTGCTAAGTGCCCATTATTCAGGATTTTTACAGGAAAACTATATGTTCTAAAATACTCTTAGTTGTTTTCTTCCAAGGTCTCTTTTAGAGATAAATAGAGCAACTTTTAAAATTCTTTATGATGAAGAAATTATTTTAAACCACTGGAGTCTTCTACCATGAAGGAACATGTCCAGAGATAGAATATATTTTATGCCTTCAGACTGTAACATTAAATGGTATCTTCATGGATTAAAGGAGTGAATCAAACTTTTAAAAGTATCCAACTGCTTGCAGGGTGGTGCTCATGAATTTGTAGATTGTGGTTCCTCTTCATTCATCTTTTCATGCTTTTTGTTTGCCTTTGAGTACCTTTCTCATTTTGACTGTATTTCTGTCTGAGAAACACAGCCCTTTTAAATGACCCAATTCCCAGAAGTCAGAGAAGTCGTTTGAGAAAATACATTTTTTTTTTTTCAACAAGAACATTTTAATCTATTTGAATGCCCATTTCACATATCCTAGAAATGGTTCTGGTAAGATGGCCACTGGTATGAGGTTTTGGCTATACTTGAAAGTCATATATCCAGTCCTGACAATCTCCTCCTAAAATACATGCTTGGTCTATAAAATATTGTCTCTTCAAGAACTATTTCTTTTCTGAGTCATTCATCCATGATTACGAATGAATAATTTTTACTACAAATGTGTACCAGAGAGAACCTAAATATTTTACTCTGTTAAGTTTTTTCACACGTTTATTGACTTCATATCTAAAATGCCCTAAATTATCTTCGGTCTAAATATTAGAACAATTTTCTCTAAATTACTGAGGGTTAGCAAGATCCATCCAAGACAGCACGGACTAGAAAGCATGAAGGACAGATAAGCATACCAATTACAAAGTTGGCCTTGGAAGTTGATTGCCCATACTGCTGCTCAATGTACTTTGGTTTATATGTCACCATGCCAAATAAAGAATTGAACTGAACAGAGCTTGCACACAAATATAAGAAGTACACTGGATTTCCAAAAAGATTCTTCAGCGATGGAAGAAAATCTACAACACAAAAAGAATGTGGAGTAATTAGAAGACAGTGTCACACTTGGCAGAAGCTACAGCTTTGGCCGCAAGGCTTAGATTGCTGCGTCTGATTGCATTAGTGTTCAGGATCATTTACCATGTGGCACACATACACACCACCAATATTAAGCTTTTGGCACACATCAAGGCTGAGATCTGACCAGGCTTAGTTCCAGGCAGAGGTAATCACTTATGTGGGCAAAAATCTAGACTACATCTAGAAGTATAAGTCGGACAGGAACAGACTCCTCTGACACTAGAAAAAGACAAGAGAGACGAAAATACCCCCTCACCACTCAGCTGGGAGAATTTTGGATTTCTGGTCTCTGTTTACCAAACTTGTGTCATGGTTATAGAGGAAGTAATATGAAAGTTATTTCCATTCATATGTGAAACTGAGTGTTAGAAATGAGCTTTGATCTCCTCTGTTCTTAATATTATACAGCCAAACAGAAATATGAAGCATTTCTATAAATGTAAATATCGTTTGCTGGGAATTGGGGCAAAGGGGGGTGGGTGTGTTAAACTATCTTTTTCTTGGCCTTCTGTTTCCATACAGAAGGAATTCACTAGAGGAACACTCTTGGCCTTTTGCCTCATGAGACAGTCACTCATTTGATCATTGAGGGGAGACATGCATTGGTTCACTTCTCTCTGATGGGTGGACCTCATCTGTCAAAAGGCCACAGACCCTGAAGATTCACTCAACTGATGCAAGGCAGAAATCCTAGGTACGGGCAGTTGCAAAGTCTACACTGAAGGGATGTAAGGGTGGAGATGTCAGTAGGGAAAGTTATCAAGAGTATTTGCCATGTTCTTCATTTTTTCAGTAATAAAGCTGACTTTTTGATCTCCATGTCTGCTTCCTGTATGATTTCTCAATTTGTTCGGAACACACAAGGAGAAGAGGGGTACTACTTCTTGATCCCCTAAAGCGCCAAGAGAAAAACTGAAAGATCTTCAAAATCATGGAGAATCTGACTCACCTTTTGCCATTTCTATTATTTTTGCTTTTTCTCCACAGGGTGTTTGGTAGTCTGTGTGATCATCCACGATGAACTTGGATTTCTCAGAGGAGGAATTAGAATCTTCTAGACCACGAGGTCTCGGCAGACTCTTTGGTAAACACCAGAAAGGCACAGCTGCAACAAGACTTATGATTCCTGCTATTAGATAACCAAGCCACCAGGCTCCTACCCACTGGGGATCCTTTGGGGTAATGGTTATGTGGTCTGAAAGACAAAGAGGAGGGCTAAGTGGTAGATGAAGCAAAGCTAACATGTTCAAATAAGCCTCTTCCTTTTTAATCCTGGTACTGCCTCTATTTCACCATAAGAAGACCTAATAACTCATACATGATAATGTTTTCTACTCTGAACATAATTATCTTGCTTGTTGAAGTACAGGGGGTACTTCTGGGGTATGCTTTCTCCTTTAGTTCTCTGGGCTAAAAGTATGGACTCTAAATACTAGAAGGTACTTCATGACTTTCAGCCTTCACTGGGGGTTCTGCAGAGGGGCCCTTGGACTCTAGGTATGAGGAAGGCAACATGTGAGGGAGAATTATGAGTTCAAAAGCTCTTACAGCAACTACTCTTTACCAGCTCCATTTTATCTGATTTACATATTGAATGTCTAAGATTTTACTTGAAGAAAGAGTTATGCCTTGCACCCTCTGCCCAAATCTAGTCTAGACCTCTCATTACAAAGACAGTAAACTTAAGACCCCTTGAGGTTAAATCAGCTGAATGTTATTTATTTAATGGTGGTTACAAAAACTTCAGAGGTATTCTTGGTCTGAAGCAAGATTTTTATATAGAAACAAAACCTTGGCATTTTATTCATAACTTTAAAAAAACTATTTTTTACGCCATTTCTCATTTGACTAAAAAGTAAGCACTGACAAAGGTTTCTGAACCAAACCGTTTTTTTAAAACATATATATATATATATATTGTTGTTGTTAGTTGCCGTCAAGTCGATTTTGCCTCATGGCAACCCCATGTGTGCAGAGTCGAACTGCTCCATAGGGTTTTCAAGGCTGTGAACTTTTGGAAGCAAATTGGCCTGGCCTGTCTTCCAAGGTGCCTCCGAGTAGACTTGAACCACCAACATTCCGGCTAGTAGTTGAGACTTTAACCGTTTGTACCACCCACCCAAGGTCTCCTTTTTAAGAAACTATAAAACGTATCATTATATTTCCACCACTCTCCATGAGAATAACAAACTAAGCACATGTCCCTCACAAGTAGGCTCAATTGCTACTGTATTATGCTCAGTAAAACGTTTATACTAGCTTCTCACTGCGTGTTAATTGCTTCCCCTTAACAATTTCCCTCTGTCTCACTCACTACTCCTATGCTTTCTGATTCTGTATCAGTCTCCAAGCCTGAATTTTTTAACTGTATGAAGTCAAGGAACTCAACTGTTTTGTTCACTGTGGTAGCACAGAACTTTGTCTGGAGTAGACGTAAAGTATTTTTTTTGAAATGAATGAATAGATGAATGAAGAAACAAAAGTTTTGAAATGTGTCTTGCAGTTTACTGGACTAAAAAAGAGCACATTAGTGTAGGGGTTTCCACGTTCTGTTTTAATACACAACGATTTCAAAATGTAACTGCAGAAATTTTTTGCATGTGAAAATTACTTGTTTTAAACTACTTCAATGAGCTTCTTTTAAAGAGATAAATATCTTCTATTTCGAACGGGTACAGCTCATAGGGAAAGAAATATAACTATGGAAAAATCAGGTCCCCCATGTATTTCCCACACAAGCAATCCCAGAAGGAAAGCCAGTCTTACTATAGTACACCTCCATTTAAAAAGACTTGCATAGTCAAAAAAAAAAAAAGAGAGAAGGAAATTTTGGTTGCCAGAAGACTGTCAGTCCCTACCCTTTCTGGCAAGTTCCCAGGTATATTATCAGTTGATGTGACTGTAATAAATGTTGACACTCCTGAAACCAACAAGAGCCAACAAGTAGCCAGGTTTTTAGTCTTAACTATACTAGAATGCATTTGAACTGGAAAACCAGAAGTGAAAAAGGATACAGCTTAGTAACCAACCACGGTCATCCAGTTCCAAACACCACCTATTTTTCATATTCCATTTATTAAGGCATGTGATGATCATATCAACAGTAAGTCTTCCATAGGTTATTTTCATTTTATCAAAGCTTACTATCCTGCCATTCATAAAAAAAATTTTGATATTTTCCACATCATCCTCATTAAAGGAAATACAGTAGCTAAAAGAAATGAATAAATAAAAATAAATTCCCTTACCTAGGTTTACAAAGCCAATGTCAACATACAGTTTGGCACACAATGAGCCTAATAGGAAGCCAAAGATCGGTCCTATAATCGCGACTGTCTGAACACACCCTGAGAAAAAAGAAAGAAAGATCGAAAAAAGCTGCCATTTTTTTTTCTTTAATAAACTAATACATTTTAAACAAGAAATGTGAGATTCAGTTAGCAGATAAAGATATTTCATCAGCTCTTCATATGCATGCTTAATTTCTCAATTTGTCAGTTTCATTGAACCAGGAAATAAGTCCTTCTTTACTTTGGGGCAAGAATGAACACTTTGAAGGCATTCATGGTCTTTAATAAGAAAATAACACCAAGACTCTGAAGAAGTTATCCCAAAATGGAGAAAAGCATACTCCCTAAAATTAGATTCCCTATCAATAAAAGTCAGAATTATCCTAATTTTGACAGCATTTCAAACACTTTTTATAATCATTTAAGTGTCAGACTTGTTTTAACACTAAAAATGATTGCTTCCACCTTAGTGACAAAGTGCATCCATTCCCTCAGAGTTTCTCTGGAAGCATTCCTGAGAGCAGTACCTGAGCAGATCCCCAGATGCAGCTAGCAAAGGAAATAGACTTTGGAACAGGGAGAGGGGGATGCTCTCCAGAACACTCATGACAAGCAAGAACAGCCGTAACAGGTAAGTGGAGCAGACTGCTTAAATGACACCATTTCTAGTAACCAGCTTTTCCCTGCAAAATATCTCCCGTTTGCCATTCATTTCACTGCAGAGTTTAAAATGCGCATAACCCTGGAAGAGGTAGCTTGTTAGTTTAAATTAACGAGAGGAGTAAATAGCAGATATCAGATCCTTTTTTGAATATGATAGAAGGCAAAGAAAGTGAACAAACTCTGAGTTTCTGAATAGAAGAAGACTCCTACGCACCTGGCATGTTCTTTCAGCTGCAACCTATCCTCTAGTCCCCAGAGTAATTTCTTAGCACATGTGCTGGAGCTTCTGTTCAAGTTCCATCTCCTGATTTGTACTGACTTTCCCATTGGCGCAAGAGCCTTGTTCTTAACTACAGCCTGCTTGGCTATAACCAGTGGTCCCCGGCAGGTCTGTAGGGCCCAGCCAGGGCAGGATGGTGCAGTGGACTTTGCTGTAGCCCCTCAACTAATTTATATCTTGCCTTCTATCCATGAATGCAAGGCCCTCAAAAGATCAGAACCCCAAGAAATCAATACTGATGTATGAGACAGAGAACAGGTCTTAGTCATCTCTGTATCCTTAGTTTCTAGCTTAACCCTAGGACACAATAAGCACTTAATCAATGCTGCTTAGATGCATCTAATCTTGGAATTCACGTTTGCTACTTTATTTTTGTGTGTGTGATTTTAGCTGCTGGTCTACCTACAGAGACCTACTCCAGAGATGCGACAGCCTGAAGCCTTGCTCCTGTCCTTCTTATATTTTTCTTTATCTCCTCCTACTGACTATTGAGATTCCAGAATTCCTTGCTTCCCATCATAGAAAAAAAGATGCTTTAAATAATCAGGTCTTGTAAAATGGAATCCAGTTTCTAGGGCCCTGGAACAAATATGTATGAAAATTTAAAGCCTAAATGCTTAGCAGTATAATCATCCCCCAAAAAAGAACCTATGACATTTGAAACCCATGGAGGTGAAGATAATGGCATGAGGTCACATGCATCATTGCAGTGGAACTCAGTTATTGCCCAGTTTTCGTTTAATTCAGTGTTATTTCCCTAATGCAAAAGGTTCTCTTAATTGAGATTTCTCCACACCCAGTTCTTAAGTATGTACTTCTGAAATGTGTGAGCTCAATAAAGAGTTGGGTATGAAGTATAAAATTTTCCACACCCAAGTTAGTTTCTAATGGAATTGAGAAAACCAGGTGCCCTGCTTCCCAAGAAGACGAGTGAGATGGGTATTACCAATATAGAAGGCTGCGTTGTCTTCACTGGCAAAATCATCAAGGTAGGTGATGCCTAGAGGCTGAATGGGAGTTTCTCCTATTCCACGAAGAAGATTCCCCAGAAAAACATAAACCCACATGGAGGAGCTGGCATCAATTTCACATTCTTAAAAGGAGAGCAAACAAGAGGATTGGAATTAGATGGGTATCAAAGTTAAAGATTTATCCTGTATTTCTATAATTTGCCTTAAATTGGATTAGAATGCAGAATCGAAATTTGCAATAGACATAATTTAATACGAGTTTGGGCAAGATTGGAAAATGTTTTGTAACTTCAAAATTTAGGCAGTGTAAATCCCCAGGGACTTTGACCAAGGAACTCTATTATTTCTTTTTCCTGTTCCTTTTACTGCTTATTTTCTTTCTTCTTTTTATTTTGTTCTTACACTAAGCTCTTTGAATTACTGTGCTCTAACAATGTTCAATATCTTGTCTGGGACAAAACACAAAATTTTGAACAAAGGCTTTTCTCATCTTATGTTTTAAACTTTTCCATTTGGCAGGAAAAATCACATGCAATTATATTGTTGGTCAAGTTTCACCTGAAATTCAAACTTCTTTACGACACAGTATTATTTACAATTATATGTGTTTAATAGTGCATAACCACATTTTTGGGTGATGGAAACAAACTCATGTAAAAATTATAAACTTTATATGTTTTAGCAAGGAACCCTGGTGGTGCAATTGTTAAGCACTCAGCTGCTAACCAAAAGGTTGGCGGTTAGAACTCACCAGTGGCTCCGCAGGAGAATATTCCCATACCATAAATGAAATATAGCTTTAAAGAGTTTAGTCACTTTAATAATTGTGATAATATTAATGACCTCCAACAATCACCTCTTCTGAATTTTCTGCTGCGCCAGGTTCTTACAGATTGCGTTGTAAATCCTAATCTCATACCTGTGGATGTAATCCATTTGTGAATAGAGTTTTCTTTGTCATGCTAATTGGACAATATCAGTGTAGGGTGTGTATTAAACCAATCACCTTTGATATATAAAAGAGCAGATTAAGCACAGAAGAAGGTGGACACGAGTAAGACCCACCACTATCAGAAGATAAATGGAAGCAGATCGGTTTACAAACCAAGGAACTCCAAGGATTACCAGCTAGAGAAACTAAGACAAGGATTTTCCCCCAGGGTGGACACATACAGAGAGCCTCCCCTAGAGCTAGTGGCCTTGAATTTGGATACCTAGGCTCCTAAACTGTGAGAAAATAAATTTGTTTGTTAAAGCCACCCACTTGTAGTATTTCTGTTATAGCACACTGAGAAACTAATACACAGGAAACTGAATAAGTGGTTTAGAGAGACAATCTTCTAAGCAGTAGTTAGCATGATTCTTTAAAACTGTAAGTCAAATCCTTTTAAAATAATCTTCCTAACAATCCTATGAGGTAGAATTATTTACACATGTTGCTGTTGTTAGGTGCTGTCAAGTTGGTTCCACCTTATAGTGACCCTATGTACAACAGAATGAGACAATGCCCGGTTCTGTGCCATCCTCACAATTGTTGCTATTCTTGAGCCCATTGTTGCAGCCACTGTGTCAATCCATCTCGTTGAAGGTCTTTCTCTCTTTCATTGACCCTCTACTTTACTAAGCATGATGTCCTTCTCCAGGGACTGGTCCATCCTGATAATATGTCCAAAGTACCTGAGACGAAGTTTCGACATCCTTGCTTCCATGGAGCACTCTGTCTGTACTTCTTTCAAGACAAATTCATTCGTTCTTTTGGCAGTCCATGGTATATTTAATATCCTTCACCAATACCATAATTCAAAGACATCGATTTTTCTGTGGTCTTCTTTATTCGTTGTCCAGCTTTCACATGCATATGAGGCGGTTGAAAATATCATGGCTTGGGTCAGGCACACCTTAGTTCTCAAAGTGACATTTTTGCTTTTTAACACTTTAAAGAGGGCTTTTGCAGCAGATTTGCCCAAGGCAATTCGTCACTTGAATTCTTAACTGCAGCTTCCATGAGTATTGATTGTGGATCCAAGTAAAATGAAATCCTGTACAACTTCAATATTTTCTCCATTTATCATGATGTTGCTTATTGGTCCAGTTGTGAGGATTTTTATTTTCTTTATGTTGAGGTGTAATCCATACTGAAGGCTGTGGTCTTTGATCTTCACCAGTAAGTGCTTCAAGTCTTCTTCCCTTTCAGCAAGCAAGGTTGTGTCATCTGCATATCACAGGTTGTTAATGAGTCTTCCTCCAATCCTGATGCTGCCTTCTTCTTCATCAAATTCACCTTCTTGGATTATTTTTTCAGCCTACAGATTGAATAAGTGTAGTGAAAGGATACAGCCCTGATGCACACATTTCCTAATTTTAAACCATGAAGAATTCCCTTTTTCTGTCCAAACAACTGCCTCTTGATCTATGTACAGGTTTCTCAAGAGCACAATTAAGTGTTCTGGAATTCCAGTTCTTTGCAATGTTATCCATAATCTGTTACGATTCACACAGTCGAATGCCTTTGCATAGTCAATAAAACACAGGTAAACATCTTTCTGGTATTCTCTGTCTCAGCCAAGATCCATCTGACATCAGCAAGGATATCCCTAGTTCCACGTTCTTTCCTGAATCCAGCTTGAGTTTCTGGCAGTTTCCTGTTGGTGTACTGTTGCAATCTCTTTTGAATGATCTTCAGCAAAATTTTACTTGTGTGTGATACTAACGATACTGTTTGATAATTTCCTCATTCTGTTGGATCACTTTTCTTTGGAATGGGCACAAATATGGATCTCTTCCACCGGTTTCGCCAGGTAGCTATCTTCCAGATTTCTTGGCATAGATGAGTGAGCACCTGCAGCACTGAATCTGTTTGTTGAAACATCTAATTGGTATTCTATCAGCTCCTGGAACCCTGTTTTTTGCCTAGGCCTTCAGTGCAGCTTGGACTTCCTCCTTCAATACCATCAGTTCTTGATCATATGTTACCTCTTGAAGTGGTTGAACATCAACCAGTTCTTTTTGGTACAGTGACTCTGTGTATTCTTTCCACCTTCTTTTGACACTTCTTGTATTGCTCAGTATTTTACCCATAGAATCCTTCAATATTGCAACCTGAGGATTGATTTTTTTCTTCAGTTGTTTTAGTTTGAGAAATGCCGAGTATGTTCTTCCCTTTTAGTTTTCTAACTCTGGGTCTTTGCACGTTTCATTCCCCATGTTAATAGCCCTTACAGTTATTTTTGAAGATACAGTATGGATTATTTGAAGAACTGAGGTGAATATTTTTTTGGCAGATGAATCAGACTAAGCAATGAAAAAGACTACTGAGTAGTCATGTTGAGTCTAGTCCTGATTCTGCCCTCTTCTCAAAATGTGACCAAGTGACCATGGATTTGTCACTTATTTTCTCTGGATTTCTATTTCCTCTCCTAAAAATATGATGCAAGTTCGTTTTCTAAATATTGACTCTAATGTCAACTGCAGCCCTAAGATTTGTTTGAATCTAAGAAGTTTGTTGATAGGTGAGTCTTGTAGTAGGTAGACACTTCAGGACTCTGCTGTCCGTTACAGTAACTACTAAATTAATTAAAATTGAATAAAATTAAAAATTCAGTTCCTCAGTCATACTAGCCACATTTCAAATACTCAACAGGCACACACAGCTAGTGGCTACTATATTGGACAGACACAGACACAGACAGGCACAGACAGGCACAGACACAGAACAGTTCAATCATCACAGACAGTTCTATTGAGCAACTCAGCTCTAGTGAGTGGGGAAAATCGTGTTTGTGAATGGAGCATTCACAAATCTTTAGGATGAGCTCTGTGTCCACTAAACCCAAGGAGAAGAACTTTAAGAGAGTGGTATATAATCTAAAGGAAAGAGAAGAATTTGTGTGTTGTGTTGTTGAGTTTTGTTGGATTTTAGACATATACACTGACAGAGGACTGATAACAAGAGCTCCCTGGCCCCTTGCTATTACATAAGCTCCCTAGAATGTAAACAACCCCTGGGAAAAACGACTGAGGCTAGGGACAATTTGAGATTAAGTTTTTGCCATTCCACTAAGAAATTAAACTGAACTACAGACAAAAATTATATTTTCTTCATGTCTGAGTAATGGACTGGAGTTTGTATGTGCTAAACTAGGATTTCAGTTCCTCTTATTTGGAAACACTGTCTTTCCCAAAGTTACTAGAAATTAATGCTTTTTCTTTCCATAAAATTTGATTGTCTGTTCCCTAGGATCTTATCATATACTACTTTATATGCTAGGAATTTTTAAGGGGCTATAATATTATCTCAATTTAGGTAGTTAAGCATTTGAGAGTAAAAATCATACAAATATTTTTTCACAGAAAGTCTTAAAAAGATTGTTTACTTAGTCAAATAGAGTAAAGTTTAAACAAATCATCTTACCATTATTTATTTTAGATTGTGATTTTTCCATGACTGAGATTGGTAATTGACTGTTCGACGCCAGGACACATGGGGAGATGCTGAGAGTGGAATTGGAGAAAGGAGAATATCTCTCGTATCTGTACCTGTATAGACAGAATGTTTGCTTTACTACAGATTTATTGATGTCATGCTAAAAACAAGTACATGCATGCTACATGACTCACTACAGTACCTGTTTGAGTTTGCAGCTATCCCGCTATTTAACACAAAAGCAAAGCAGTATTTAATGGCAGAGTTTGCTGAAGAGGTAGCCAGAAGATTCAGTTCATAAAGAAGAAAAAGCCAAGGTTTACACCACATCTGGGCCAGTAAATTATCCAGTGTAATGAACAAAAATCAAAGTAAAAGTTATTCATAGAGGCTCATTTTAACATAAAATATGATATAAATCTACTCTTTGGGTGACAAAGTATCCAACGCTTGCTAAATCATGATTATCTCCAAGTCAGAGGAAAAGCAATAATTTAACAACTCATGACCAACTGCACATTGCATTTAGAGCTGTAAATTTGGTAGAACAACTGCAAGGCTAATATTTGCATGGGGTTTTTGAACAATGTACCTAGAGTGTATCCTGCCTTTTCTTTAGAGATAGATAGTTGCCATCGAGTCAGCTCTGACTCATGGAGACCTTATGTATAACACAACATACATTCTATACAGTTTATTAATCTAGCTCCAAGTTATCATTTCTAATTCCACCCTTTCCCTTGTTTTCAAGGTTATGATGGCAGTTGGGTGGAAGAGCCAATGCTTAATGGTGGGACTGTGGTCATTCCATCTACAGTCCCTCCACTCCATACTTCCGCTCAAGTTATCCTTCCTGATCCCAGTCATCTGCTCCACTTGCACCCTCTAAGGAAAAGGTACCTGATAAAAAGACATCACAACTTCATTTTGATTTCCATTATGTTCAGGCACTAACTATGTAAGTAAGGGCTAGTACTCAAGACTGGATTTGTACTATTAATAGTAAAAATCTATTCAGCATGGTAGAATGTACTGGGTTATTCTAATATTTAAGTTGATAAATGGGTTACCTTTTATTGGTGCTGTTTAACCAAGGTTTCAGTGGGTCCAGGAACCTCATTGAAAAGCAAGAACATTTTTGTACGTATGTTTTTGCATGAATGTTTAAGGAAAGAGATTCATAACTATTATCATTGTATCACATAGTTCCCTGAGCAAAGTAGGTTAAGAACCACTTAATGAAGATAGCTGTTTTTCAAACTCTTGGCTACACAGAGAACGTGTAGCACTGAAATTATGGTAAATATGATTTTCTTTCTTAACAAAAATAGGATAAACTATTGTAGTACCTCAAGGTTATTAGCGAATCGACTGTCATTACATGGTTTTTGGTTTTGATTTTTTGATTTTTTAACTCCCCATGCACCCCTAGTAACCACTAATCTTATTTTTTCAGATGGATTTACCTATTGTAGATATTTCATATAATATTTCAGATTTCTCAATTCAGTCTGGCAAAGGTAATTGTTGTAAACATAATGACTACTTGGATTTTAAATAAATGTATTTTTATATATGTGCCACCTTTGTCATTAATTACTATCTGTGATACTCTACAAAAAGCATTTAACCACTTTAGGTTTCAATTTTCTTAGCTGTAAAATGAGGACATAGATGTGGTCTGTGTCTATTTAGGCTCTGTTCGTGTCATGAATTGAATTATGTCCCCCCAAAAATGTGTGTATCATTTTGGCTGGGCCATGATTCCCAGTACTGTGTGGTGTCCTCCATTTTGTGATTGTAATTTTATGTTAAAGAGGATTAGGGAGAGATTATAACACCCTTACTAAAGTCACATCCCTGATCCAGTGTAAAGGGAGTTTCCCTGGGGTGTGGCCTGCACCACCTTTTATCTTACAAGGGATAAAAGGAAAGGGAAGTAAGCCGAGAGTTGGGGACTTCATACCACCAAGAAAGCAGTGCAGAGAGCAGAGCGTGTCCCTTTGGACCCAGGGTCCCTTTGTGGAGAAGCTCCTAGTCTGGGGGAAGATTGGTGAGACAGAAGACAGAGACAGAAAGCCTTCCCCTGGAGCTGACACCTTGAATTTGGACTTTTTGCCTACTTTACTGTGAAGAAATAAGTTTCTCTTTGTTAAAGCCATCCACTTGTGGTATTTCTGTTATAGCAGCACTAGATGACTAAGACACTTGGATAAGGAGATAAAGAAGTGATAGAATGAGGGGCCAGTGGTAAGAAAGATTTTAAATTAGAGGCTTTAGTTCTGACTTGAATTCAAATCTTGGCTCTGACACAATCTTGACTGATGCATGAAATTCTACAGGTGCCTCCTAATTGGTCTCCTTGCTTCCAAGCTTGCCGCATCAGAGTCAATTTTCTAAGCAGTAGTCAGCATGATCCTTTAAAACCGTCAGATCATGCCATTCTGCTCAAAACTTTCCGCTGGCTTCCTGTCTCATTCACAGGAGAAGCTAAAGTCCTTGCAATTGTTTGCAACCTTACTACTCAAAGTGTGGTCCACAGACCACCACCGGCAGCAGCAGCAGCAGAATCTCAGCGCCTACCCCAGAGCTACTGAATCAGAATCTGCAGCTCACCAAGATTCCCAGGTGATTCAAGAGTCCATCAAAGTTTGGGAAACAAGCTTGACATCTTCTCCCATGTCCACTTTACTTCTCAGATTTCATTGTTTATGTTTCCCCCTTGCTTACTCCACTCCAGTCACATAAGCTTCATTGCTGTCATCTGTACACCAGGCTCCCTGCTGCCACAATGAAGTTTGTGTACACTCTTCATTTATTCTAGAAGTCTTCTTCCCCAGATACCCGCATGGATCTGCCCTTCATCTCCTTCAGGTCTTTCCCCAAATGGCACCATATCAGTGAGCCCTTCCTTGACTACTTAAACTGTAACTCCATACACTTGTTATGCATCTTCACTGATTATTTTTCTTCAAAGCACTTATCATCATCAGACACACCAACCATATCATCTTTTATTTGTTTGTTGTCTGTCTCCACCTCATGAGATCCATAAGGGCAGAGATTTTTGTGGGTTTTGTGCACTACTCTCTCTCCAGTGCCTGAAACAGTCATCAATATGTATTTCTTAAATAAACAAAGTGGGTGAGATAATGCATATAAAACTGAACACCAAAAAACAAACAAACCCGTTGCCATGATTAAAATAGGTTCTGTGGGACATGAAGGGTGCTTCTCCTAGGGAGGCAGAGTACAGTAGTCTTTTAGAAAACAAGAAGTTCATTTTGGGAGAGTACCCACGAGTGACTAATACCAGGAAAGCTGAAAAGAAGTTGTTGAAATAATCCTCAGTTGTTGTAATAAATAATCTACTAAGTTTCACAGGAAAGGAATCGTATGTATGTGTGTGTGGACTCAGTGAAGTAGACCCACTATCTGGCACAGTACCAAGTGAGCAGTAGATCCTAAATACATGGATGTATAAATATATAAATATATTCTCCAAGATATAAAAGGTGGTAGATCAGAATCTGCATCTTTGTCCCTTTGGCATCTATGATGGTTAAGATTGTGTGTCAGTTTGGCTGGGCCATGATTCTCCCTGTTTTAATGTAATCACTCCCATGATTGAATATACTGTGAGTAGCCAATCAGGTGAAAGGGAGTCTCCTTGGGGGTGTGGCCCACATCTGTATATAAGCAGACGTTCTGGCTTTTTGCTCTCTCTGGATCCTGCGGCTGCTTCCTGTCATCTCATCTCCCGTTCTTGGGACTTGAGCTGTCAGCTTATCTGCCAAACCTGGGATTCATCGATCTGCACAGCCTGTGAGTGGGAGGCCTGCTCTCCGACCTGCCGGTCTTGGGCTTGCCAGCTTCTGCAGCTGTGTGACTTGGGAGAGACCTCTACCCTGATCCATGGACTTGGGATGTTCTAGCCTCTACAATCACGGGAGCTGTTTCCTTGATATAATCTCTCTCTCTATATATATACATATATTTATACACTTTACTGGTTTTGCTTCTCTAGACAACCCAGCCTAAGACAGCATCCTTTCTCGGCACTAGGCTGACTGACTGTTGTCTTTCTCTTGGTAACATTTCTCCTTCTGATTTTCTTGTACTAGGATTTTATATTTGTCATTAATTTGAAGTAATAAAGTTTTTAATCTGAATGTAACACCTTTAAAATCAAACCACTGCTGGTCATTGGTTAAAACTAAGTGGCTTAATTAGCTAAGGAGGCTTGGTAATAACGCATAACAATAATGACACAGCTACTATAACATCAAGAAACTTAATAGGCATTTTACCCGTATTATCTCATTTCATACTCGCAATAACCTTTAAACCAAACCAAACCTGTTGCCGCTGAGTTGATTCCAACTCATAGCGATCCTATAGGACAGAGTAGTACTGCCCCACATGGTTTCCAAGGAGTGCCTGCTGGATTCCAACTGTTGACCTTTTGGTTAGCAGCCTGAGCTCTTAACCACTACGGCACCAGGGTTTCCCAATAACCTTCAGAAGTAAGTATTATTTTTATACTTATTTTAAGACACAGGAACTGAGGCCTAAAAAGGTTAAGTAACATGCCCAGGGACACGTAGAAGAGCCACTGATTCGGCTAAGTGAGCTAAGTTGAGAGTCAAGGATTTATCTATCCTTTGAAACCATTTCAAAATTTTCAATGTTTTTTGAGTAGTGGAACTTTTTTTTTTTAAACTCTGAGCAAACTGTTATGTAGAGGCCAAATTTATAACACAGATAACTGTGACTCAACTGTGGATAAAGAAGGAGTTCGGCAGATTGGAGGCTCATTTCTTCAGCCTTCTCCTGTACCTCTTCCTTACCTATGAGCTCCATGTAACACCTTTAAGGAAAGTCAGTGATCTAAGAAAACTTCTGCCCTGTGAAAAAGAGGTCAGAGGCATCCAAACAATAGGTAAAGTCCCAAAGCCACAGATCCCTCCCCAAGTAATAAATAAGGAGTCAGGGAAATCATCCAAAACTGGGTAGGAAATCTCCCGTTGTGAGAATTCTATGCACTATCTTTATAGGTTGTTCAAGGAGGTCAAAAGCGAACTGGGAATCCAAGATAAAGTTTGGACCAGATCATTTCTAAATCTCCTCAGCTCTAAAAAGTCATGATACAATCATTAAGAAGGGACAATAAGCAAAGTATCAGTTAATATATACTTTTACAAATATCTTCTTGCTTCCAAATTTCTCATTAGTCACCTTTCTCAGTCACCACAGTGACCTCAGAGAAGGGAGGCAGTGTCGACATACATGAAGGATACTGGTTGAGAAGTCAGAAGACCCATTGGAAGTTTCAGGCTCCATATTTACAAGACACCCAACATTGAGAAAGTCACGAAATTCTCCAAATCATAATCCTTGGCTCTAAAATCAAAATGATAAACTGTTCTCCTACCCCATAGGTAGCTGTAAGGATGAAATGATATAATAAAGGTGAAAGCATTTGGAACTACTAACATCTATTCAAGTAAAGCACCAACAGAAGTACCAAAAGTATACTTTAGGGATAGAGGCTACAGACAACCCTGCAGTTCTGTTGAGAATGGTCCGTGACAGAGTGTTTGGACACTGAATAATTATTTGAGTTGATAACATATCCCTTAGCCAATTATCTGCCTGACAAATGTATCATGACCCATCATTTACTACCCATTTATTACCCAGTTGACACCCCTTTGGCACATAAATTAATTTCCTTTTTACCTATACATTTTGCCTCCACAGCTGAATTGAAGCATCTGAATCAAAATGTTTAATACAAAATTTCTTCTTAATCTTGCTGAGATCACCACAATTCTTACCACATAGTAGCATATCAATAAATATTTTTTTATAGATTATCAAGTCAAAAGTAAAATTCTGAAAGTGTTCTGAAATTTTACCCGAAGAGTATGCAATAAAAATAAGACATAAAATTATGATGGATTTAAGCCATGTGCTATTTTCTTAAATAATTAATTACAATCTTAAAATGGGAAAAGTTGCAGTTTGGGGCTGAGGCAAGAAAACGACAATTGCTTTGTACTTACTGCTCCATGAAGAACTGAGGCATTGCAATGAGTAGCGTTCCAGCTCCCATGATTAGACACCCTGCTCCAATTATTCTTGGCCTGTGGAGTTTGGCTCCAAAGTAGCTAACAAATGTTATAACTAAGAGATTCCCTTTGGAGGAGAGAACAAAATGTTCGTAAGTAAGAGAACTTAAAAAAAAGGTCATCAGCATAATTACAAATAGCAGGTAGAAGGTCTAGCAACGTTTATTTGGATTCGTCCATGCCCCACACCTCCATGTTTCCCATTTGCCCTTCCTTTCTTTAATCTGAGGCCTCTGTTATGACTTCAATCACCTCATCCCTTTGTCAAAACATTTTAATTACCAATCCTTCTGCCTCCTTTTCATTCACCCTACTTTTTGTCCTTTTTAAGTGTTCCAGAGATTAATCAAAAAACATTGTTACCATTTCTTCATTTATTAAAGTTTTCTATTAAAATTTTTATTAAAGTTCCCCAATTGCTCTTGAAATATACGTTACATATTCTCTCTTTAGCTGATATTCCCTATAGAGAATGTAAAACAAATATAACCGTACTCACTTTAAATGCAATCAAGTTATGAAACTCACATTTACACATACACCTTACAAGTTTGTTCACATACTTTTTACAAAAAGGTAAGACTCATAAAAACCAAAATTACTGTGTGCAGCAACTTCAGGAACACATCCATTTTATAACATCGATGTACACCTATAATACAAATTTTATGAAATACTAAGTCTCCATAAGATACACTCATGTATGCCCCTGGGAAAATAATTAAAGAGTATGTTTTTTGAAAGATGGGAATTAGGCCTTTCTAAAATGTCTCCAGTGAAGCATGTGATAAACTATTTTTTAGCTGGTGATGGAGATAACTGATTAAACATGCTTCAGGGCAGATGTTCTCACAGTTCGGTGAACATAAAAATTACTGGGAAGGGATGGTGGGAGAAATAGCAACTTGTTAAAAATGCAGATTCTTGGCAAGTCCCAACAGTTTCTGATTCCGTGGATCTGGGTCCAGGCCAGGAAATCTGTATTGTTAATACTAGCTCAAGTAGGGTGATTGGAGATGGTTCCTGGAACATGCTTTGATAACCATTGTTTAGGGTTTTAGATTTTAAGGGACTTTAAAGTTTTAGCCATTTTCATTTGGGATCCTTATTTTTTAAGTGCAGTGCTAGGCAGAGTAAGACTTAGCAATTCCTTAGCAATTGATTATGATGGCTGAGAGGTGGCTTTGCATTGGTGTTCTCCTCTATGTTTCCAGTTTTCTAGCCAAAGTGTGCTTCCTTACATCCGTCTGTAAGCAGTCATTTAATTTAGTACTGTTTAGTCAGACTGTCAGCTTTAGTCAATTGCAGAAAGAGCAGCCATTTCTATAGCCTTAAGTGCAGTCATAACGATAGTGAAAAAAGAGACTTGCACAGTGGCTCAAGTTTTTATGACTCTGGCAAGAATTAAGTTCTTTTTAATTTTCATATTTAAAAAATCTTAATTAAATCTGGGATTTCGCATTCGATGTTTAAGTATATAGTAAAAGATATTTTGTATTACATTATATTGATAATTATCTCTATACTTTTGTTGATGTGTCATAATAAAACCAAAATAAAATGAAAGCTGTCGAATTTATATGCAATACCCTTCTGTCCTCCTCCTGCCACCCCACCAACACCTCCCTGATGAAGGACTCATGTTTACAAGGCTGTTTCTGTGCTACATCAACGGGTATGCTAAATACTAGAGGATACTATCTCAGCATCTGTTATATCTACAGAAGGGTTTTTGCTTCTTCACTTAGTATCCTTTGACTTCTCAGGAGACACACTTCGAAAATAAATAGTGATGAATAATCTTTTAAAAGTCTATTATGATACCAAAATTCTCCCCTAGCTAGCATCACTAGCCTCTGAAAAAGGTCTGGAGAATTTGAAAATACGTTTCACCAAGTTTTCAAATATCGTGTTCTTTCCCCCTCCCTCTCTCTCCCTTTTTCCTCCCTTTCTTTCTCTCTCCCTCCCTCTCTTTCCCACCTCACTCCTTCCCGCCTCTCCTCCCTCTTACAGACTATTTCAGATGGCAGAAAAGGAAAGCTACCCAAGTCTTCTTGTAAGACTAATATAGCCTTGAAAAGGGCAAGGAAAATGCAAGAAAAGACATCACTTTTCTTATATCTACTTCTTACTATAAGTAAATCTGTTCTATTCTATGGATACCAGCTGCCTCTTTGTACTTGTTTCCATTTATGATACAGTGTGTCAGCCCTAGCTTGACTCTCCATGACCCTTCATTCAGTTCAGGGCTGTGGATATGGCAGGCGCAATGGAATAAGTAAGTATCCAAGCCTAGTTAAGGAGTTTACACAGGGGAGTGATACGATCAGATGTTTCAGAACCTGGCTACAGAACTGTGGTCCACAGACTAGCAGCTTTCCTATCACCTGGAGTTTGTTAGAAATGCAGAACAGTATCCCCCTCCCTACAGAATCAGCGTCTGCATTTTAACAAGATCGCCCAGTTATTTGTATGCATGTCAAAGTTTGATTAGTACTGAATTTAGAAAGCTCTTTCTGGTAGGATGATGAAGAGCAGATTTGGGAAGCAAGAGCCTGAAGGCAAAAATTAATGTTAAGTCTTTTGATTCCTTATGTGACATTAGGAGTGTAAACTGAAATATATGTTGTTGCTAGGTATCATAGCGTAGGTTCCGACTCATAGTGAGCCTATGTACAACAGAATGAAATACTGCCTGGTCCTGCACCATCCTCACAATCGTTGCTATGCTTGAACCCATGGTAGCCACTGTGTCGATCCATCTAGTGTCAAGCTACCACAGTATGACAAACTGGCAGATGAATGGTGGAGTGAAATATATAGCATGAACTAAAAACATCAATTGTTGAACAGCAGAGAAAATCCCTTCACTTTTCTGAATGTTCGTCAGGTGAAGGTGAACCTGGAGCAGTTAGAGATTTACTATGCCATATCTCTGAATCCCAGTAGACACTAAAGACAGCAGAGGGTACTATTTTGTTTATTTCAAGAAAAAATTAACTCCCCTCAGTTTATCAATTCAGGAAATAGATTAACTCGGATGACACTTTTAAAGTACTCCCCAAATAACCTGGTCTTTTCCAGTTTCAAGAAGTCAATTGCTAATCAAACACACCTGTGAGTAGAACTTTTACTGCCTGCTCTGATCTAGTGTTCTTGTTAACTAAATTCATTTTCTCTTCTTTGCAGTCATTGAACAGAAAACCTCTTTTATGGTTTAACTTCTTCTTAAATTATTGTAGTAAATTTTTTAGAATCCATTTAGATTCTTCCAAATTTGAAACATTGAAACATAGGGGCTACCAGGACATATAATTGCTCTGTAAAGAGACTTGCCCCATGCTTTTAACTCAAAATACCATCAACATCTTACCATCTTTCATCTACGAAAGCCGTTAATTCTGATCGGGATCTAAATTGTGTGAGTTGTGCAACGATGAATTTCTGGGGCAGGCAACTTATTGTCCATTGCCCTGAGAAGACAATCTACTGTAACATAGGTCGTGGCAAATCCTGTCCAAGCAAGATTTTCCAAATAGATGTCTTAGCAGAGAACTGCATACAGTGACCACGTATGCCTAGAAAACTTGATCTAAAAAATAATGTCAGGCATGGGCAATACCTACCAATTTCAAAACTACCGTCAATAACTCCCACCAGTGAAGAAGGGATATCAAATCTTCTCTCCATCTGAGTGATGGTGCTCTTCAGATAGCCTTCTGTCAATGCTTTAGCAAAGTAAACGAAAGACAATGCACCAAGGAACACCTAGAAAAGATGACAGGTCACACCTAGTCTCAATCTAGTTGGACACACAATTGGAGGCTTAATAAACAAAAAGACAAAGAACGATACTGTGGCTGTGGAAGCTAAAAACAAAGATGGAGTTACTTATGCCCATCTAGAAGAGCATGGCTGCTACCTAGTCTCACAAGGCAAAAGTTTCACATAATAAGTAACCTTACTTTTAGAAATAGTAATTAGCTTGTTTCTGTAGATTTATGTATAATCAGCAGTCCCTGCTCTCTAACTCGTGCATTCCAGACAAGCAGACGTCTCGTTATCTGAGAGCCACTAGGCAGGATTGACCCTCTCAGATCTTCGACCTTTGTATTCTTAAGCAAACTAACACTTCAGAGAAGAAAGGATTTCAAACGATGTTTTAACGAACTTCTGAAAAATCAGGTAAAACCACCCGGACTTCACAGATTCCTTTATTTCCCCCTGACTATATAAACCTGTGATGCTGCCACATTTCTTTGGAACACATGGTTCAGGCTGTGTGTTCCCCAATCCGTGAATCATTGATTAAATAATAAATCTCTAGTATCGTTTTTAACTTTGTTTCCATTCTCAGAAATTCTTTTACAATACAAACTAAGACTAACATAAAATGGTATCAAGCTTGTTATCATTAAGGTTAAATTAAAGCACTGCTGTAGCTTTCCCCTCAGCCTGAGGTTCAGGTAGATTTATAAAAGCTCAAACTCTCTTGGAAATAACAGACCTTCAAAATGTATGTTCAATTTTTTTTTTTTTTTGCTTTCCTGGTGGCCCCACCTCCAGTCTCCAAAAGAGACATTCAAAGGGCTCTTACTTTGAAAAGAAGATTCAGTACATGGTAAGTCAAAGAAAAGGAGCTGTTCACAGATAAGAAAATAAAACAAATGAACACTATAAGCCAAACACTTAGTATTTCATAACAAGTCCAGCACTCATGATTATGTGTTTCATAATAATGGTATGTGCCTCATGCCATAATAGACAGAAAAAGTAGAACTACTTGTACACTGGGAGCCCTGGTGGTGTAGCGGTTAAGAGCCCAGGCTGCTAACCAAAAAGTTGGCAGCTTGAATCCACCAGCCACTCCTTGGAAACCCTATGCGGCAGCTCTACTCTGTCCTATAGAGTCACTATGAGTCAAAATCGACTCCATGGGAATAGGTATATACTATTAGGCTGAAAAAGTAGAACTAATAATCCTTGTGTTTAAGTTCACACTCAAGTTAAATTCTTATTCAAATTCTTATTCAATGCTAAACACTTCTTGGATACCTAGATTATGTCTTTTGCTAGACCTGGCTGTGTGATGAAGCAACAGTAGTGGGGAGCTAGCATTTATATGAGTCACATAAAACACCTATTAAAATGCAGCTATGTCACTTACAATGTGACAATGAAAGTCAAATTTCTCATTTATAAAATGTGAATAATATGGTTGGTTGTTCATAGGTTAAATACATGTTATAACTGTGTGTAGCACGGTATCTGGTACATGGTAAATGCTCAACAAATTTTAGTTTCCTCTATTTCTCTCCTTTCTCTTTAAAAGGAGCATTAAAATGAGCTTGTTGTTGTTGTTGTTGTTAGATGCCCTCGAGCTGATTTCGACTCATAGTGACCCCATATAGGAAAGTACTATTTAGTAATTTCATCTACAAGGTCAGGTAGAGATTGCTTTCACAGAGCGGCAAGATATAATTTTAATAAATTAAACCTAAGATCACTTTTTAAAAGGGGGAAAAAAATATCTCACTTCTAGCTGCATTATAATGAAGACAGTAGGATAGAAAGCCAAGAGTTTCTACTCCACCTAATAGTTACTCTACCTTTAGCTCACCACAACATGGCTGTTTTTCCTCTGGGCAGGGATATTCTGTTTTTAAGGAAGGCCTTCCAACAGGCTGCTCTGAAGTTTTGCAGAATAACTGTATATTTTCTTTGGATGAAGTGTTCATTATGAAAAATTATCTGAAATTATCAGAAAATTATCTGTCAAAATTGATTTTACAAATAAAAAAGAAAGAAAAAAAAGAATTAAATTCAAATCTGTAAAATTCACAAAATATTTTTATCTCACAGTAGACCACAATTCTATAGACATAATTTTGAAGCGAAGCTACCTTTTGTTGCCACCGTAAATTGGCATAATTTTTCAGTTAAAATCTACCAGGATATTCAATTAACTGATCTTGTTGTTGAGACTCTAGCCAGCATTTTTTCTCAACTCCTTCAATTTAAGCCTTATTATGGCAAAGAATAAATTTAAATGTTGTCTTTGGAATAAATAACGAGGTAGAATTTTGCTAGCTTTGTGGTCTTGCCAGCTTAAACTAGAAGCAGGCAGGAAACGAAGATCATTTGCATATTGATTCATTAAAATTAAGCCTTTGAATCCATCTTCCCAGTGGAGACAGACAGAATGAGTTGACTCCCATCATAGATCACTATAGGCACGTTGTGATTTCCATAGGCTGGCAACACCCAAAGGCTTAAAATAAGATGAGAAGAAGTGAACTAGCTTGGGTTAACATTTTAGTTAGAGAAATAAAGAAGGAGGATGATTTAATTCAGTTGAAAGTACAGTCTTTGGCCTGCCTTAAAGTAAGGAAGGCAGCCTCCCTTCCTATGTTAAATTTCCATATCCTCCCCTCCCCTCACTCTTCCATCTCTACCAACCCCTGAATAGCATCACATACTCTAACTCTATTTTCTCCTTGTTCGTGTCAATATTTACACATCCTATGACCCCACGTCTTTAGGATTCAGGATAGCTCAGTGCCTGCATAGCTCCATGCCTACCTGCTAAACCAATCAAAAGTCAAAAACCTGTTGCCATCATGCTGATTCTGATTCATGGTGACCCCATGTGTACAGAGTAGAGCAGCCCCATAGAATTATCTTGGCTATAATCTTTATTGAAGCAGACAGCTAGGCCTTTCTTTCAGGGTGCCAGTTGGTGGGTTTGAACCACCAACCTTTAGGTTAATAGTCGAGGGCAGACCATTTGCGCCATCTAGGGACCTCTCAATCTAAGACAAGGGATTCAAATATAAATTAATTTATGGATCATCCTAATGATTATCAAATGATGAGATTGTATGTTAATGGAGATTTTCTATGTCTTTGCTACACTAACTAAAGGAATAGCATTAAGAGTAAAAATTTCATGTACCGTAGTGTAAATTTAGGCTTATTCTGCCTGTGTGTATATCATTCTGACTTCATGCAATGGAGTTCATGCTGTTCTGTATTTACTAAACCTCATCTTTCATAGTTTTGATTTGTAGATAATAGCTCATGCTGAAAAAATAGTAAGTAGTAATATAATCACCCTGTTTTGAAATATGGAGGTAAACATCAGAAGAAATACCTAAACAATTTAAAAGTACATTCCTCCAGGGAGTGGTAAATGAGTCAAGAAAGGGTGGAGCAAGAGGCTTTTAAAAAATTATTATTAGCCTTGTAGACTATTTGACTTCATAAACTTGCATAATTTTGATTTAAAATTAGACAGTTTTTCAAAAGGAAAGAAAAGTCAGTGGAAGAAAAAAGCAAAAAAAAAAAAAAAACACTAACACAAAAAAGGGCTAATGTTAATCAAGAGCAAATGACAAAACACAAGGATATGATATTAAGGATATATAAAAACAGATGTTTAGGCGTATGAAACAAAAATTATGCACCAAAATAGCAATAACTATAAAGTCCTAAAAAAACAATTTTCTAGCAAATAGTAATCACCTATATTGACACCAATCAGAAGAGTAAAATAGCCAAGGAAGACATTGAAAAAAATACTGTAAAATTATCCCTTAAAAAAGGTTATAAGGGACAGATGATGTCACAAGAGTGCTCTATCCTTCAAAAAAAGATACCAGGTAATGAGAACAGATGATAATAGTCTCCATTCAATTGACAATATGATAATTATCTTGATAAAAAATCTTATAAAGATACCACAAAAAGGAAAACTTTAGATCAAGCCCATAAATGTTAAAATCCTAAATACTAGCAAGTCAAAATTAATTATTATTCTAAAATTATGATTATTCTAAAAATGCAATAGTTGATTAATAGTAGGAACTTTATTAGCCTAAATCATCACATTAAGAATTCAACATGATACAGCTATGATAGTCAAAACAGCCTGGTACTAGTACAAGGACAGATATGCTGACCAGTGGAACAGAATTGAGAACCCAGATGTAAATCCATCCACCTACGGTCACCTGATCTTTGACAAGGGCCCAAAGTCCATCAGGTGGGGAACAGATAGTCTTTTTTTAACGAATGGTGCTGGCAAAACTGGATATCCATCTGCAAAAAAACGAAACAGGAGCCATACCTCACACCATATACAAAAACTAATTCAAAATGGATCAAAGCCCTAAACATAAAGCCCAAAACTATAAAGTTCACAGAAGACAAAATAGGATCAACACTAGATGCCCTGATGCACAGCATTAACAGGATACAAACCATAACCAACAACACACAAACTCCAGAAGATAAGCTAGATAACTGGGATCTTCCAAAAATTAAGCACTTATCCTCATCAAACGACTTCACCAAAAGAGTAAAAAGAGAACCTACAGACTAGGCAAAAATTTTTGGACATTACAAGTCAGACAAAGGTCTAATCTCTAAAATCTACAAGAAAATTCAACACCTCTACAATGAAAAGACAAATAATCCAATTAAAAAATGGGCAAAGGAAATAAACAGACACTTCACCAAAGAAGACATTCAAGCAGCCAACAGACACATGAAGAAATGCTCGCGATCACTAGCCATTAGAGAAATGCAAATTAAAACCACAATGAGATACCATCTCACCCCGGCATTACTGGCATGAATCAAAAAAACTGAAAATAACAAATGTTGGAGAGGCTACGGGGAGATCGAAGCTCTTATGCACTGCTGCTGGGAATGCAAAATGACACAACCATTTTGGAAAATGATATGGCATGTCCTTAGAAAGCTAGAAATAGAAATACCATACGATCCAGCAATCGCATTCCTAGGAATATATCCTAGAGAAATAAGAGCCATCACATGAATAGATATATGCACACCCATGTTCATTGCTGCATTGTTCACAATAGCAAAAAGATGGAAAAAACCTAGATGCCCATCAACAGATGAATGGATGAACAAACTACGGTACATACACATAATGGAGTATTATGCAACGATAAAGAACACTGATGAATCTGTGAAGCACCTCATAAGATGGATGATACTGGAGGACATTATGCTGAGTGAAATAAGTCAATCACAAAAGGACAAATATTGTATGAGACCACTACCATAAAAACTCATGAAACAGTTTACGCACAAAAGGTAGCAATCTTTGTTGGTTATGAGGGATGGGAGGGGTCGGGGGGAATACTGAACAGACAATAGATAAGTGGTAACTTTGGTGAAGGGTAAGACAGTACACAATACTGGCTAAGTCAGCACAACTTGTACAAGGAAGGGTCATGAAAACTCCATGGACACATCCAAACTCTCTGATGGTCCGAATTGCTGGGCAGAGGGCTGTGGGGACCACGGTTTCGGGGAACATCTAGCTCAATTGGCATGACACAGCTTATAAAGACAATGTTCTACGTTCTACCTTGGTGAGTAGCATCTGGGGTCTTAAAAGCCTGTGAGCAGCCATTTAAGATACTCCACTGGTCTCACCCCTTCAGGAGCAAGGGAAAATGAAGAAAACAAGATACAAGGGAAAGATTAGTCCAAAGGACTAATGGACTAACATCCTCCACCAGACTGAGTCCAGTACAACTAGATGGTGCCTGGCTACCACCACTGACTGCTCTGACTGGGATCACAACAGAGGGTCCCGGACAGAGCTGTAGAAAACTGTAGAACAAAATTCTAACTCACGAAAAAAGATCAGGACTTACTGGAGAAACCTCAGGAGACTGGAGAAACCTCGAGAGTATGGCCCCTGGACACCATTTTAGCTCAGTAATGAAGTCACTCGTGAGGTTCACCATCCAGCCAAAGATTAGACAGCCCCATAAAACAAAACGAGACTAATGGGGCACAACAGTCCAGGGACAAGGACTAGAAGGCAGGAGGGGTCAGGAAAGCTGGTAATAGAGAACCCAAAGCTGAGAAGGGACAGTGTTGACATGTTGTGGGGTTGTTAACCATTGTCATAAAACAGTATGTGTACTAACTGTGTAATGAGAAACTATTTGTTCTGTAAACCTTCATCTAAAGTGCGATAAAATAAATAATTAATTAAACAAAAGAATTCAATATGAAAAATCTCAGGAGATGTAGTATAATAAAATTCAATAGTAATTCCTGACTAAAACAACAAAAACAAATTCTAGGAAACTAAGAACATAAGAATTCTTCTTTCTCATCTATCTGATACCAACTGTCAACTTTACACATCCACTGAATCACTAAAGAAACTTTTCCAGGCAAGACATTGGTGGTTCAGTGGTAGAATTCTTGCCATCCATGTGGGACACCCAGGTTCATTCCCAGCCAATGCACCTCAAGCACAGCCACCACCCATCTGTCAATGGAGGCTTGAGTGTTGTTATGACGCTGAACAGGTTTCAGCAAATCTTCCAGACTAAGACAGACTAGGAAGAAAGGCCCGCTGATCTACTTCTGAAAATCAGCCAATGGATCGCAATGGTCTGAGCTGCAAAAAATCACGTAAATGGTGCAGGACTGGGCAGGGTGTCATTCTGTTGAGCATCGAGTAGCTGCCGTGAATCACGGGCCTGACTCAAGGGCAGCTAACAACAGCAATAACAGCTTCTCCAGGATCATGCTTTCCCAGAAAAATAAAAAGAAGGTTTAAGAAGCGTTGAGTTATACAATGTTAAATAGATTTCTCTACTTCAAAACTGCTGAGCACCTTTAATTAGACTCCTGGAGGGACTCACTGCTTTTAAGGAAAAAAAATAAAAATAAAAACAACTAAAATGATCTAAAAGTCCAACAAATTATGGTTATATCCATGCCATAAAATCTTTTGAAGCCACTAGAGATTAGTGTAAAAAGTAAATATAGTTATATAAAATTGTGTCTATTACAGAAATAATTTTAAAAATATATTCTACAAAACAGTATATCTAACACCTTATTTTTTAAAAAAAAACCACATATTCACATATGTATATACATAGAAACAAAATCTTCTGAAAGCTTATAAACAAAAGGTTAACAATGATTATTTCTTGTTGGGGCATTGCAGAAAATTTTTTAAAGACATTTTGTGAATCCATATTTTCTAATTTTTATGCAATGAACACGCATTTCTTGTATGAAAAAAATAATAAAAACTCGATATTACCGAGTGATAAATGTACATATTAGAAAGATTTTAAAATACAAAACAAATTATACTAAAGTTACAGTTTAAATTGCAATCTCCTTCCAAGAACTGAACTGTATAATTCAAAGTAGCCTACTGATTTAGGGGTTCAGGTATCACCTTATTTCTTATCAGTCATAATATTAAAGTCCATTACTAGAAAATGCAAGTAAATTGCGTAATCTTAAAATATACTCTCATTTATGTTAAATTTATCTTTAAAAAATTCAAAGGGTTATATCTAGAATGTTAATACTAAAGGGGAAACATCGTGTCGAAAACAACACTAAAATACTTCAGGTGTTATTATATGTGGAGGTATTGACACAAAAATCACTCTAATTAGAATGGAGAAGTGATAACAAAAGCAAGAGAACTATTGTCATCTTAATTGATGTGGTGTTTAGGGCAAAATCATATTTGGCTTAAATTATTGACACTGTATAGTTTTACTGAAAATGTAATTTCATCTTGATGGCTAACATGCAAATCATCTCAGGTATATTATATTCCAAGGAAGCTACAATTTATGAGCATCAAGCTTTGTATTCCCCCCAGAAAGGAGGGGAAAGGAAGCACAATGGCACGATTAGAAAGATCCTAGGGGATCTGTCTCTCTCTCTCTTTATTTGCAATTGCAGAAGTAGAAAGAGAGCATACAGTTATTTAGAAGGATTTGCATTTGGCAAAACCTTAATTGTTGTTCTGAGACTTGAATAGAATAGGAAAAGACTTACGGCAAAGTTTTTATCTGACACCCTGGGTTGGAGTATAACTGTTTCTGGAAGCCAGAGAAAATTAGGCCAAGCAGTTTTTGTTAATTTCAGCTAAAAAAAAAAAATCAAATTCTCTGCTCACATAGATTCAAAACCAATCCTTCAGTCTCCAAAGAGTGCAGGTGGTTTGGACAGGTTGTAATTGGATCACATGGCAGCACTGAACCTCTGTGCCCTGGTCCATTAACCTAGGCTCTATCCAGCAGCCTTCAAAGGCAGCTGCAAAGACAGTTATACAGGCAGCCACTACCCATCACTCTCTTTTCTGTGTCATCTTGCTTGAGGAACACTTCTGTACTAGCTATTCTCCTGAGCACCAGGATCCCTCTCTTGGAAATGTCTAAAAAATAACCTTAATGATACTTGTTAAGGAATGTGTATTGCTTAGAAGGCTGATCTCCACAATTCAGATAATTATTTGTGTCAGATCCACAGATCTCACTTATCAGATCCAGTAAGTATTATTTACATGCCAGGTGATTTATGTTCTTTATTTCTCGTCCTCAAAACAACACCACAAATTATTATAATTCCCATTGTACAGAAAATGACGTGGCTCAGAAAAGTTAAGTGGCTTGTCAAAGGCTACCCAACTAACAAGCATCAGAGTCAGTTTGAACCCAGATCTGAGTTTATCTAAGTTCTTTAACATGTCTCTTCTTCTGTTCTAGCTAACGTAACAAGGGGACCGTCAAAATCCATTGAGAAGTTTTACAGATAGGACACAAAGGTGTGCATAAGTAAGAATCCGGTGTAATCGTCACAAAATACTCTTACCTGGAGGTGGAGATCAAAGACAGCCCGTAACTCTCAGTAAACTCAGCAAGAGGCAAGACCACACTGCTCAGACTGAAAGAGGAAACTCAGGTGAATTTTACAAAAGCATCCAGCAGTTTTGTCAGTTGAAGAGAGCTTGGAAGGACACAGAATTAGAACAGGTTAGGGGAAAGAAAAGATGAAGGGCATGGTCTCACCCTGGGCAATCTTGTGCCTTTCCTCTTTCCTCCTGGCCTCTTTTCTCTGGCAGTGTGGAGAGAACTGGCCAGGCTGGCAAAGCCACTGACGTGCATCTCAGCTCCCAGGGCACAGAAAGAACTGAAGCCTTTGAGCCATTTCTTTGCAATTTGCTGCAAGTTTAAGGCCACACGTGATAAAGCTTTCTTTATGGGAGAGAGTGGAAAAAAGAAAAGACCACTTGTGATCTTACTAGCTGATCCCAGAAAACACAGCTCTGCAGGGGGCAGAGGGTAAGGAACAGGAGCAGGAGGATGGATAGAAGTTTGTAACAAATATCCTTCCTTGTCCTTCCAAGAAATTTTTCAGCCAGCCATTCCTTGGGGACATCACTGGGATCCTTCTTCTTCTTTTTTTTAAAGGCTCTTGGGCTAAATCTCTGCATTGGGATTCTAGACACTGCAGGGACTGTATATTAGGTCAGGATCAAGGCTCTGCAGTTCTTTCCAGAAAGAGTTGATTCTCAAAGATTCATAATCAGTTGCTTACATTCACAATTCTAGGAGTCTTGAAAATAGAAGGAAAAAATAAAAAACAGAGTTTTTGGCATTCAATTGTTTATTCAGCCTAATTCCAAGGAATAAGAACTCCTCTTGCACAAGAAATTCTACAATTCTAATAAATGCTTTTTCCAAGAGAATAATTATAGAGGATTTTGAGCAGCATTGGCTTGCATTTGGTTTTTACTAATAAATGAATATGCTACTGGAATTATCCAAGATCCCCTGTGTGATGGTTAAGGTTGTATGTCAATTTGGATGGGCATGATTCTCAGTGATTTGGTGGTTATGATGTAGTTTGGTAGCTAAGTAATAATGTAATCACCTCCATGATGAGATCTGTTACGAGCAGCCAATCAGTTGAAAGGGAGTTTCCTTGGGGGTGTGGCCTGCATCCAATATAAGAGGACTTTCTGGCAAAGCTCATTGGCTTTTGCTCACTACGGATCCTGCAGCTGGTTCCTGTTTATCTGACTTCTGGTTTTTGGGACTTGAGCTAGCAGCTTGTGAGTCAGAGGCTTGCTGTCTGATCTGCTGATCTTGGGTTCACCAGCCCCTGAAGTTATGTGAGCAGGCTTAACCCACAGGTTGGAACTTTCCAGCCTCTACAAATATGTGAGCCTTTTCCTTGATATAAATCTCTCTGTATATATATGTATTTCTATGCTTCTCTAGAGAACACAGCCTAAGATACACTGTATTGTTAAATGACTGTTACTCTGGGCAACTCACTTAGTTACTGAGTCTCAACCTCTTCCGCTATAAAACAGTTTTTATTGAAAAACAAAACAAAAAAACAACAAATCTACCTGGTTGTTTTAAGGATTAAATAATACCATTTATTCACAAGAACTTTTCAAATAATAATGCACTGAAAGACTGGAAGTTGTCATCACTACATAAAAATAATTTCAGCTGACATAATGGTCAGGATGGTTAATCAACATTATTGTAAGGTCACCTACCACAAAACTTTTTTTAAAAGGAAAATAAGGGTTTATCAAACCTAACAATGAGAAAATAGTGTATCCAGATGCTGAAAGTTCAAATATTTACTTTACTAATCAAAGTAGCCTTTGCCATCAGAAATAGTGAGTAAACATCTTAATACATCCTACACTTTTCTGTATCTAATAGGGCAGTTCTACTCTGTCCTATAGGGTCGCTGTGAGTTGGAATCGACTAGACCACAATGGGTAATGGGTGGCCAGTGTTATGTTAAAGGAGAGACAGTATTTATGAGCAAAACCACAAAGGGCCTACTCTCCCTTACCAAGACATGCAATTCTTTCCTGAGAGTATAATTTGGTCTATTTCTAAATTGTTCAAATCCATTCTCTAACGTGATTCCTTTTCTGATCTCTATAGCCAACAGTTAACGTTACTCTTTTGAATGTACATAATATTTTACAAGATATTCAGAGCTTGAATTGTATTGTATCCTACACTGAATTGTATCCTACCTCAGCTACTTATTCCTACTTTCGTACTCTAGAACTGAGGTCAGCAAACTTCTTCTGCAAAGGGTCAAATAGTAAATACTTTAGGCTTTGTGGGCCATGCAATCTCTGTCACAATCACTCAACTCTGCCATTATAGTATAAAATTAACCAAATAGAATACATAAATGGATGAGTATAACATTGTTTCAAAGGAAAAAAATTATTTACAGAAACAGATGGCTGATCAGATTTAGCTCACAAGCCATAGTTTGCCAACTCCTGCTCTAAACTTTGGGATTATCAAACTCCACACACCCTCCGTAATCTCATCTTTCATTATCCTAGTCTATAACCAACACCTTCTGAATTTCCAGATGACTTCTTCTAATACCCAAACTCCCAAATGTCCTCTGGCCTCATTGCGTCCTAAAATCCAAATGCAATTATTTCATGCAATCATTTGAATCATTTCTTTCTGTGCACCCTCAGTTCTTTTGTTCCTCCTTCCAGGTGTTGTTCTTCCTTGGCAAAACTCATCTGGGTTATAGCCAACTCTCTGGCTACTCCATGATTGCATTCACACTGTTTTAAGCCATTGAAGAACAACTCACTAATATGCCATCAGGTCTTATTTCAAATTTATGACCACTAAGCTCACTGGGTCTTACAGATGTTGTTAAACATACCTTTTAATGGTCCAATCACTCTCAATCTCTCCTGGATGATGTTTCTTCTCAATCCTTACAGTATTATTTTCCCAATCCTCACTATCAGCTGATGATCTTGCTTAGAGGATTCTCTAACGAAATAGAAACAATCAGAAGAGAAACTTCACATCCTCCATCACCACATCTACTCTCCACCTGCATATGTATTCATATTATTTGTCTTCCCTTCTGTTCTTATAGATGAATGATCTTGCTCCTAAGGCCAAGTGTTAGTCTCTACTCCTTATCTCTAATTCCTCTTCTCCAATTCTTTTTCCACCAACACTACCATTCCACCACAACTACTTTCATTAATCCAATTCTAAAGATCTTCACATTAATAAAATCAGTGATCAATTTTCCAATCTCATTTTAATTGATTAGCAGAATTTTATACCATGTATTGTACCCTTCTCTTTGATACATTTTCTTCTCTTGGTTTTTCATAACACCACACTCCCTTAATTTTCCTAAATGGTCATTTGTTTTTAGTCTTCATTGCTGGAGTGCAGAACAGTTCAGTCCTTGGAATACCTTCTCTGCTCTATCTATACGCAACTCCATTAATGACCTTATAACAGTCTTGTGGTTTTAAATATCATCTAAACTGCCAATTAACTAGGCTAAGAAAAATTTTGGAGTGCAAAATTTGAATTACAAGTTTCAGTCTGAACATTATATATTTTTATGTGTGTGTGTGTTTGTATAAGTCTATAGATATAGCTATAGTTACAGATAGATATCTTAACTCTCTCTACTGAAAAGATCTAGAAACAATGACCAACCAAGTAGCAATGTGCACCACTAGCATTGAATTTGGGTCTGAAAATATCATTTCCTAATAAAAGGAACCCTGGATCTTTGATACATGACTGATACTAGATCTGGGGATATAAGATGAGCCTGGAATACCTTTGTCATACCAGAAAGCAAGGCGACCTTGAAGACTGGTTGTGCCCAAAGGACTCAGGAGCTGACCTAAACAAGCACCTACTAGCCGAACATAGGACAATTTTAGATCAATAAGAATAATAATTGTAATTGTTGAAGCATATAAAATATTTATATTCATGAATTCATAAAGACACGCCAAAAAAAGTCACATGGTCAGCTTTGGATGATTTTAAGGAATCATTTCAATGTTTTAAAAACTGGCACATTATTGGAAAAATTATGCATTTATCCTGTCTTTCTTATTCCATATGTTCATAAATGTTATTAAAGAATAGATTATGGCAAATTTCTCTCTATAGAAGTATTCCAACAAATAAAGATGAGACAATAGAATTAGAACACTTAATTTTTAAACACCCAATGAATTGATGAGTTTTGACAGTGGTCATCAATGGATGATATCACAAGAAAAACAGGCAGATATTTTAAACATGTTGACGGAAGTTAGAAGTTTAAAACATCACTCTTGAAGTAGTCTACCTCCCTATCTCCAAACGAAACTAATTTTATCAAGCTTGAAATTAAACCTATCTATCAGTGGTTAAGAGCTCAGCTGCTAACCAAATGGTCAGCAGTTCAAATCCACCAGCCACTCCTTGGAAACCCTATGGGGCAATTCTACTCTGTCCTATAGGGTTGCTATAAGTCGGAATTGATTCAATGGCAAAAGGTTTGGTTTTGATTTTGGTTATCAGTTTACAGGAAATACAGAAAAGAAAGGAAAATGTTAAATGATACTATAAAGATGAAATCAGAAAAATCCAAAGGACAGAATGTCATTAGGACAAACAACTCATTTTTTCCAACCAAAAATCGAGAGAAAGAAAAAAAGAGCGCACAAGAGATGAATATTAAGAGACTTGATAAAAGACTCAGTTAAAATGTATGATCCTTGTTTGCATACTTGTTCAAAAAAGTAAAAATTCTATAATCTTCTTGAAAGATTTATAACCTCAGAAATGTGAATGCTGAATGGATATTTGATATGTTAAGGGGTTTTGTTATTCATTTTAGAGACAATAAAGGCATTGTTGTATTTTAAGGGCACTTATCTTTCAGTGGTAAATGTTGAACTATATACAGATAAAATTATATGACCTGTTGGATATTTTTGAAATAATTTGGGGGGGAAGTGTTAAGTATCTGAAGGTACAAATGTACACTGAAAAGTCAAGTTTCATTTCTCTCTCACCAAATTGTAAGGGTCAATTTCAATCTCAAATCATTTTATTATCAGTTCTGTTCTACTCTATTCTACTTCTGTTCTGACACCAGCTGAAGGTGCTACACTTCCTCCTCTGACCCTAACTAGCTGGAGCTTGGTCAGATCTCACAAGTGAAAGGACATAGTCCTCTAGACTGCCAAGTCGGACCAAGACTTCAGAGGCCAGCTGCAAGCTCAGGAATCCCAAGAGCTCCCCTCACGTCTGACCTTCTGGCTACAAATTCAGGGTTTTTCCACTACCCCTTCAGGATGCCAGACGGAAGCTCAGGGGTCCCCAGGCTCCGTCATTTCTGACCTGCTGATTCTAAGTTTGGGGGATTCCCTCATCTCCCTCAGGATACCAGCCATAAGCTCAGGGGTTCCCAGTCCCTTTCACTTTTGACCTGCTGGCTCTCACTACTCCCTTGGGTTTGATAGTTCACTAGAATGACTCACAGAATTCACAAAAAGTGCTTTACTTATAATTCAAAATACTATTCACAGTGGCCACAACAATGGACTCAAGCATTGCAATGATCCCGAAGATGGTGCAAGACTGGGCAGTGTTTCATTCAGCTGTACATAAGTTTGACATGAGTCTGAGCCAACTTGACAGCAACTAAAAAAAGTAAGCATATGAATCAGGATCAGCATATTGAAGAGACACAGAGAGCAATGTCGTGTAAGATTTTATCTTAGAAAATTAAAAGATACTCAAGTTGGACATGCATAAACTTGTTTAGTTTGTTGCAAGGTAGTCATGGCAAGGCACACCAGTAAGACCCCAAGACCTTCATTTAGAACTAGAGAATCGGAATTAACAATTACAATGTTGTTCGATGGTTCGACTCCAAATCTTTAGTCTTCATTAATGAAAGGTCTCAGGAGGAAGCTTAATCACGGCTTGAACTTGGGGGAGGTCCTTCGTAGCTAGGGTCTGAGGTCGATGGTGGCAGACAGAGTTGTGGTAGGCTCTCGTGTTTGTCTCTGTCTTTTCTCAGTGAATGAGTAGAAATTTAAGATTTATATGTGAACTTGTCGCTTTGGCTCCACACACAAGGGCCAATGGGATGTCAAAGACTAGTATAGCTTTTCTCCAGAGTTAGAGATTAGTCGAATGACACATCCTTTTCTTCAAGTTTAGATATTAGAGAGGTTGTTTAGGCTTATGTCTCAAGGGTAGTTTACAAAGATTAACTATATCTTTTTCATCACATGTTACGTCAAAGTCAACTTAAAGGTTTTTTACCACATTCTTCGCATACTTCTATGTTTCTATGTCTAAGTTCAGAAAATTTCTAAATAACTTTCTTATGACTTACAGGTTTCCAATGACTTATAGTTAATGTTAGAGAGCCCTACAAAGGGAGACATATTTCTAAGTTCATATTATGAGTGCTTATAAATATATAGTTAACGCTCTTGGGTGCTAACCAAAAGGTCAGCAGTTTGAACCACCAGCAGCTCTTTGGGCTAAAGATGTGGCAGTCTACTTGGAAGATTAAAACTTGGAAGATTACAGCCTTGGAAGCCCTATGGGGCAGTTCCACTCCGTCCTATAGGGTCTCTATGAGTCAGGACCGACACGATGGCACACAACAACAACATACATTAATGTTTTAAATCATAATAGTGACTTAAACCTTTTGGGATTTGAGATCATTATAGAAACATACAAAACTGGCAAAGTCTGAGAGAGTTACCTACATGGAGCTTTGATTTCCTGAAGGACACGCTATCCCTCCCATATGCACTGATGTCTTTCACCAACAAGGAAGCCCATTGAGCTTCTGTGTCCAGATCTGTTATTGGGACCTCATTACATAGTCATGATTGATTGAATCAGCCCACCTCCATATCAGTCAGCTGATATCAAGAGGTAGACTTTCTGGCCTGGCCAGCCCCTACTTGAGTCACTTCATTAACATAAACTTTCAGTGTGGTCTGGAGGCCTATAGATAAAAAAGCACCTCAATTACTCAGGAAATTCTAAGGGTTTAGGAGTCATCTCTCAGGAATCAAGGACAAAGACCAAATTACTTTAGGTAAAGTGAACGTAAACCCCATAAGATGGAACAAGAGCTTTGTTGTTAGCTGCTAGCCCCGACTCATGGTGACCTCATGAGCAATAGAACAAAACACCACCGAGTCCTGGGACATCCCCATGATTAGTTACAGATGGGACCATTGTGATCCATAGGGTTTTTATTGGCTGATTTTCAGAAGTAGGTTGCCAGGTCTTTTTTCTACTCTGTCTTAGTCTGGAAGCTACACTGAAACGTGTTCAGCATCATAGCAACATGTAAACTTCCACTAATGGACAGGTGGTGGCTACACATGTGGTGGATTAACCTGGGAATTGAACCTGGGTCTCCTACATGGAAGAAGAAAATTCTACCACTGAACCACCACTGTCCCCAGACAAGATTAGTCATATGTTATCAATAGTACAAGCTCCATGATAGGTACATAGGTTCATTATACTATGTTCTTTAATTTGAATGCATTTGAAAATATCCATAATTGAATTTCAACTAATTAAAAGCTATTAGTGAGTGAATCCCAAATTTATATCTCTGACCCATGCTTTCCCATAAGCTCCAGAATTTCCCCGTCCTCAAATTCAAAAGGCTTCCTCCCTGTCCTTTCTCAATCTTTGCTCAAGTTTTGCCTTCCTAGTGAGATCACCCTGATCAACCCATTAAGGTGGAATTAAAGTTACGATTGTTGTTGTTAGTTGCTGTGGTATCACCTCTGACTCATGGCAACCTTAATGATAACAGAACAAAACATTGCCAAGTCCTCTGCCATTCTCACGATCATTCCTGTGTTTGAGCATATTTTTGCAGCCACTGTGTCAATCCATCTCATGGAGGGTTTCCCTCATTTTCCCTGACCCTCTACTTTACCAAAACTGATGTCTTTTTCTAGCAGTTGGTCTTTCCTGATGTCCAAAGTAAGCAAGGTGAAGTCTCACCATCCTCACTTCTAAGGAGCATTCTATTTGTACTTCCTCCAAGATGTTGTTCATTCTTCTGGCAGTCCATGGTATATTCAATATCCCTTGCCAACCCCATAATTCAAATGTGTCAATTCTCCTTCAATCTTTTTTTTTCATTGTCCAGCTTTCACATGCATATGAGGGGATTGAAAATACTATGGCTTGGGTCAGCCGCATCTTAGTCATCAAGGTGACATCTTTGCTTTTTAACACTTTAAAGAGATCTTTTACACACTTTAAAATAGGGAGATTACTCTGGATAATTTGGGCCCAGTAAAATCACATGAACCCTTAGAAACAGAGAATTTTCCCCAGCTGGAGGTAGAAGAGATGTAGCAGAAATCAGAAAGTTTCAAAGTGTGAGAAGGAATCCCATGCTGTTGCTGGTCTGAAGATGAGGTGGGGGGCAACACCAGGAGAAATTCAGGCATTTAAGAACCTGGGAAGCGTTGCCAGTGAAGAGCCAGTAAGGAAACGGGGACCTCAGCCCTACTGACTGCAAGGAATTGAATTCTGCCAACAACCTGAATGCTCTTGGAAGTAGATTCTTTTTTTGTTTTGTTTTGTTATTTTTAATTTTTTTATTGTACTTTAGATGAAGGTTTACAGAACAAATAGTTTCTCATTAAACAGTCAGTACACATATTGTTTTATGACATTGGCTAACAACCCCACGACATGTCAACACTCTCCCTTCTCAACCTTGAGGACCTTTTTTTGGTGAAAATATACACAGCCAAAGTTACACCATTTTGAAAGTTCCTACATGTGCAATTCAGTGACATCGATTACATTCTTCCAGCTGTGCTGCTATTCTCACTATCCTTTTCCAAATTACTCCATCACCATTATCTTCAACTCAATGTCCCCTAGGCTTCCCATCAAACCTTTCGAGTTGCTGTTGTCAATTCGATCTCACATAGATAATTCTTTTTTTTTTGTACCTTAGATGAAGGTTTGCAGAACACATAGTTTCTCATTAAACAGTTAGTACACATATTTCCCTATGACAATGGTTAACAACCCCATGACATGTCAACACTGTCCCTTCTCAACTTTGGGTTCCCTATTACCAGCTTTCCTGTCCCCTCCTGCCTTCTAGTCCTTGTCCCTGGACTGCTGTGCCTCATTAGGCCTGTTTTGTTTTATGAGGCTGTCCAATCCCCAGCTGAACTGTGAACTTCAGGAGAGGCTTCACCACTGAGCTAAAAGGGTGCCTGGGGGCCATACTCTCGGGGTTTCTCCAGTCTGTCAGGCCAGTAAATCTGATCTTTTTTTGTGGGTTAGAATTCTGTTCTACATCCTTTTCCAGCTCTGTCCAGGACTGTCTATTGTGATCCCAGTCAGAGCAGTCAGTGGTGGTAGCTGGGCACCATCTAGCTGTACTGGACTCAGTCTGGTGGAGGCCGTGGTAGCTGTGGTCCATTAGTCCTTTGGACTAATCTTTTCCTTGTATCTTGTTCTCTTCATCTTCCCTTGCTCCAAAAGGGGTGAGACCAGTGGAGTATCTTAGATGGCTCCTCACAGCCTTGTAAGACCCCAGACGCTACTCACCAAGGTACAATGTAGAACATTGTCTTTATAAACTGTGTTATGCCAATTGAGCTAGATGTTCCCTGAGACCATGGTCCGCACAGCCCTCTGCCCAGCAATTCAGTATTTCAGGGAGTTTGGAAGTGTCTATGGAGCTCCCATGACCTTTCCTTGTACAAGTTGTGCTGGCTTCCCCAGTAATGTGTGCTGTCTTACCCTTCACCAAAGTTACCACTTATTTATTTAGTTCCCTCCCACTCCTCCCATCCCCTGTAACCAACAAAGATTGTTTCCTTTTGTGTGTAAACTTTTACATGAGTTATACAGTAGAGGTCTCATACAATATTTGTCCTTTTGTGATTGACTTATTTCATTCAGCATAATGTCCTCCAGTTTTGTTCCTCTTACTCTCCTGTGCTGAGTTCTTTTTGTTTGTGGATTTTTTTTTTTCATTTCTTTTGTTTTTGTAGGTTTTGTTTTTACTGACACTTTGTTTTTCTTCTTTATTTTGATGAGTAGGTTTGTTAACTTTCTTTGTGGTTACCTTGAAATTTACCCTTATCTTCCTAGATTTGAACCAGTCTATTATTACTTGGTATCACTTGACTTCCTCTCCTTTGGAAGGTTCTATATCTACACCGTTTATTCCCTGTTTTATTGTTCTGATGCTGTTGTCATTTACAGATTAACCTCTCTGGTTCCCTTTTGTAATTCTTTTGGTTTTGCATAGTCCTTAAGAGTTCATTTCCTAGGTTGGTATCTGGCTAGTACAATCCTGAGTCCTATATTCAGCCTGTGGTCTGATATTGATTGTTCTCAGATTGAAGGACTTCTTTTAATAAGTCTCATAAGTTTGGTGTGGTTTTTACACAGTCCCTTAATTTCTGTTTATCTGGAAATGACCTAATTTCACCATCATATTTGAACGAGAGTTTTGCAGAATATATTTATCTTGGCTGGCAATTTCTTCTTTCAAGGTTTTATATATGTCATCCCATTGCCTTCTTGCCTGCATGGTTTCTGCTGAATAATCTGAGTTTATGTTATTGTTTCTCCTCTGTATGCAACTTTTTGTTTTTCTTGAGCTGCTCTTAGGATTCTTTGTTTGTCTTTGGTTTTAGCGGGTGTGATTACGATATGCCTTGGTGACTTTCTTTTGGGGTCTATCCTATATGGGGTTCGTTGAGCTTCTTGGATGGTCTGCTTTTCATCTTTCATGATATTGGGGAAGTTTCCTGTCAGCAATTCTTCAATGATCCTCTCTGTGTCTTCTGTTTTCTCCCTATTCTGGAACTCCAATCACGCGCAGATTTTTGCTTTTGATTGTATCCCGCATAATTCTCAGGGTCTCTTCATTTTTCTTCATTCTTTTTTCTGATTTTTCCTCCAACAGGGTTGTATTCAAGTGTTTGTCTTCAATTCCGCTGATTCTGTCTTCCACCATTTCAGAGCTGCTCCTCAGCCCTTTTATGACACTGTCCTTTTCTGAAATCTTGTTGTTTATCTTTTGGATTTCTAATTGTTGTTTTTGTATAATTTCTAGTTGTGAATTTATTTTGGCATTTTGTTCCTGCATTATTTTCCTGAATTATTCCATTTTTTTGTCTGTATTTTCATGAATTTGTCTGCCTTTTCCATGAATTTGTCTATTTTTTTCCACATGTGTGTCTGCTTTTTGCTTCAACTCTTGGATGATTCTGAGTATTAGAGATTTGAGTTCCCTTTCAGGTAGTTCTAGTGCCTTTTCTTCTACTGAAAAGTCATCTGGTGTTTTATTTTGGATGCCTACTGGAACCATCCTATCCTGTTTTTGTAAATGTTTTGATATTGTCTGCTATCTTCGGGGCATTCAGTAGTTATTTTTCTTGTTTATTGATTGTAGATTTGTTTGTTTCATCCTTTTTTTTTTTTTTAATTTGGCTATATCTGAGCAGGTAGGCTATGTGTTCTTTGTTGTTTGCTCGTCTGTGCACGATATTTTTTGTCTCCATCTGCAATTGGCAGGGTCAGTTGCTCAGATATGGTACAGGAGGGCCCGTCTAGCTGAAGAGGAGTTGCTGGGATGGGTTGTTTGTGGCACTTACTAAAGCCACCAGGGCAGATCAGTAATCAGTGCAGGGCAGGTTCCAGTAGGGCGTGCCTGTGCTGCTTGGTGGTGTGATGTTAAGTGCACAGTGCAGGTAGGCAGGATGGAGGGGGGAATTTGTGATGTGTGGAGCTAAGATGGGTATGGGAGAGAGGAGAGAGGAACAGGAGCCAAAAACATACAAACAAACAAAAAAGAGTGCTAGAGGAGTTTGCCGTTGGAGTGGAGAGATGAGAGACAATGAAATGGAAAAAAACAAAAAGGGGAAGAAGAAGAAAAGAATGAATAAATAAAAATTAGAAAGAAATAAGAACAGCAAAGCTCCCAGGGATCCCACTGGTGCAGCTATGAACTCTGGGAAAGTTGTTCCCAGGTGTTGAAGTACAGCCTGGCTAGGAGCTGTAGAGGTGTTCAGTGCCAGGTATCCAGGAGACAGGAAGAGAAGGAGGGTATAGAGAGATGAGAAACTGAGTAATGAAGAAAGACAAAAAAGGGAAAACAAAACAAATTAGAAAAAAAAGAACAAGAAAAAAAACCCCAAAAAAAGACAAAGGAAAAAAAAAACCATGAGAAAAGAAATGCTTTCAGGGATCCCTCTGCACGTCTGCGCAAGCTGAGGGGGTAGGTCCCCAAGCTGCGCAGCACCACGCAGCCAGAACAGGCTCCCAACTTGACAAAAGAAAAAGAAAACAAACAAGCAATTGAAAACAAACGAACCAAGGGAAAAAAAAAAAAAAAAAACAAGATCCCACCAGCATGGTAGCACGGACCGGAAAGCAGTTCCACACTTGAACAGAGATCCACAGCCCCTCAGGAAGAAGCAAAGATGGCACATGGAGCCAGGTATTTGAGCAAAAGGAGGGGGAGGTGGTGAGAGGTAAGGAAGGAATCAAAAGAAGCGGAAAAAAGCAACACCAGCAGCCAACAAATGGCACTCAGGGAGTCAGCAAGTGTGGTTAGGAGGAGTCCAAGCAGCCTGTGCTTCCTGGCCAAGAGACTGTGGCTGCGGGAAGCAGAGGAGGCTGAGTGGGGGCGAAGAAGGGTGGGGGGTAGGAAAACATATATTGCTGTTTACCGGTTGTTCTGTCTCTTGCTGGAAGCTCCGTGAAGCTGCTTTCTCGTACCCGCTGTTTGCTGGATTCTGATAGGAGTACAAGATGGCGGATCTATGCTGCATTAGCTGATAGGGGACCTCTCCATGTACGTCTCCTTGGGCTCTGTTCTCTGTCAGTTTCTTATTCCATTTCGTGCTTGGATGAGTTCTTTATCTCTTCATTTGATGTTTAAGATTTCAGGATTGCTGTTTTCTCTGTTTGGCTTAGTTTTTCGGATCTTTGCTGTGGAGGGACAGCATGGTGCTTCTGCCTAGAGCACCATGTTGCCGGAAGTTTGGAAGTAGATTCATCTTCAGAGCCTCCAGATATGAGCCTACGCCATCAGACGCCTTGATTTTAGTCTGTGAAACCCGAAGCAGAGAATCCAACCAAGCCTGTCTAGACTTCTCACCTGTGGAGCTGTGAGGTGATAAATTTGCATTTTTTAAGTTTCCAGGTTTGTTGTAATTTGTTATGGCAGAAATAGAAAACTAATACATCATCTTTACCTACTTCAGCATCCTGAGAGACCAGACCTTCAGTGAGTTCACCTCTGGCATCTGTCAGGGAAAAGTCAGTCAAAATGACAAGATATCAAGGAGCTGTTCCATCCCCCCGAGTGCTAACTACAAAGTGTGACACAATACCCTCCCCCATCTACCTACTGTCCCATTCAGCTGTTTGGTCCCAGTAGCCCAGAGGATCCCAGAGAGCCTGGGCAGCTGGACGAGCCTTCAGATATGACAGATTTCAGAAGAGTTGTGTGTGAGGCTCCTTCCTTAAGTCCCAGTAAGGTCAGAAAGAATGTTCAGGACATGAAGCAGCTTCTACCAAGCAGAAAGATTTATGATTATTTAAGGCTAATTTTGTTACTTTTTTCTTTTTGTTTGTCAGGGTGTCATATCCATACCCCAATCTCCATTCAGTGGGCATAGGGATGAGCTGCAGGGCTAGACCAAGGATGGAGTAGTGTGATCAAAAAACCAAAATGAAACCGGTTGCCATTGAGTTGATTCTGACTCGTGGGGATGCCACAAGTACTGTGCTCCATAGAGTTTTCAATGGCTGATCTTTTGGAAGTAGATTGCCAGGCCTTTCTTCTGAGGTGTCTCTAGATGAACTCGAACCACCGACTTCCGGTTAGTAGTCAAGTGTGTTAACCATTTGCACCACCCAGGGACTCCAGTGTGACCAAAGACCTACTGATCTGATTCTGAGGCTTTCTGTTGCAGGTGGCAGTTGTGGCCAACCCTTTCCTCTAGCCTGGTTCTCAGGCTCCATTAGAACTTACCATCTTCACCGGTTCATATCTTCTCACACAAACTAAGCTTTCCTTACCTGAGACCAGTTTTGAGGGTGCCTAACTGCAGGAAAGAAAGAGGAAGATTCAGGCTGGACTGCTGGTTATTGTCTTCCTTGCACTGAGGACCAGAGCATCACTGTAAGGGGAAAGCCTTCGGAAAGGGATAAAATTCACAACTCAAGAAGACTTAGGCAATCTTGCCTTGTTGTGCTGCATACAGTTGGAACAATTCATTTATGTATGTGTGTGTGTGTGTGTACATGTATACAGTGTGTAAATACCAAACCTGTTGCCGTCAAGTTGATTCTGACTCATAGCAACCCTATATGGCAGAGTAGAACTGCCCCATGGGTTTCCAAGGAGCAGTCAGTGGACTCGAACTTCTGACCTTTTAGTTAGCAGCCGAACACTTAACCACTGTGCCACTGGGGCTTCATAATTTGCGTAAGACATACAAATATAAATGATAAATGGCTGGTTTCTTTGGGGAGGTAGTTTCTGGGTGGAACAAACAGTTAACGTGCTGGACTGCTGACCAAAAAAGTTGGAGGTTGGAGTCCACCTAGAGGTACCTTGGAAGAAAGGTCTGGCCCTACTCCTGAAAAATCAGCCACTGAAAACCCTGTGGAGCACCATTCTACTCTGACATACATGGGGTCATCATGAGTTGGAATTGACTCGGTAACAATCGTTTTTTTCTTTTTTTCCTTCGGTGTAGAGGAGATAATTTTGGGCCAAATTTAAGGGAGTTTTGAATATACCAAGCTGAGGAATTTTATCTGCTAGGTAATGAGGAAATCAGTGTGTATAGATTGAAGAATTAATTCCTTGAAAACTGGGTAGAAATCACATTTTGTTCCTGTTTGTTTTTGAGGGCTTTATCTGAGTTAATTAAAATACTCTGTGTTTTGAATCATTCAGACTGTTCTGAAGTTTTTCAAAGATGCAGAGCAAAACTAATTTGATTCTGTACAATTAAATGACTCCATGTATTTGGTATCCAGATACAATGTTTATAGGTTATATTGCAGCATTGTGTAGTAACAGATAGCAATGTCTATTTTATAGGACTCTGAAGCTCAGTGCCAGAAATCTGAGTATCTTGATTTTGGTCCTAACTATTGATTAGAGAAAGGATACAGCTACAGAAAGTTAGATGATGATAAATGTGGCTAAGAATTCATCAGTGATAGGGAAGGAGATGTGACTATGACACTATAAGCCCCCTAGGAGTCCTTGGAAATTGCAGGAAGGTCTCACAGTACAGAGTAGGCTGGGGCACCAAGACACAGTTTTTTGACATAGGAGGAAAGAATGACTTCAAAAGACTGGAGCACTTGGGTTACAAAAAAAACTACATCAAACATGATACCACAGAATTATATTTATATTGTACATTATCTTCACATTGTAACATCCATATTGATCATGTGACACAGAGTTCTAATCATTTTGAATATATATTTACTGTAATATCAATATATATTTATAAAACCAAGAGGCACTTCCAGTAATTCTGGCAGAAAGGGAGCATCAATATAGTGTCTAAACTAAATAATAATAAAAATAAATACAATTCATCTAGTATTTTTTTCTGTACAGGTTCTACTTTTTACAAAACATTTATCAGCCATTAACTAAGTCACTTAACAAATACTTGTGATGGGATGATAGTAAATATTACCACATAAATTAAGTGCAAGATATAGGTAAGAGGACACAATTCATTTCAATTGCAAAAATGATCCCTTAAATTCCAATGTCTCACTCTTTGTATTTCTAAAAGTTAGATAAATTTTTCATGGTTATCAATTAATAAGTGTATTCAAGTTGGTTGAGAGCAGTGAGAATTACAGTGCTAGAAATTGTCGTATATAAATAACATTCCCTGTACTGTCGTTTTGGTTGGCAGTTACTTGAAAATATTGCTTTTCACAATCACTGAATCAAGTTAATCCAACACTTTCTAGCTGACAAACATCTTACAAAGTCAAATATTTGGAAATGTTAATTAGAACTTTCTGACGATACTTTGTTGTCAGAGAGGTAATGACTGAGCGGAACGACTGGTTCATCGGGAATCAGAATCAGCTCAATGCCAAAAACCAACTCAAACCAATCCGAACCAAGAGCACTCTGAATTCGGACTAAGTTCTTTCAGCTGCACGTCCTAATATTATAGAAAACCAGGGAGAATCTTATCTTCATTATTTTGCATTGAGAGCTTCAGAATATTTATAAAAGCACCAATTTGTATTTTGTGACTTGCATGATAAAAACCTCTAGGGAAATATACGGGGGTGGAGTCTTCAGTGATATTTATTTCCAGTGCTTGTCAACTAACAAATTGTCCTTGTTGAACAAAACGGTACGTGTTCTTCCGGGAGAATATATTAAGAAATAAGCACTCAAGAAAAACAGAACAAACAAAAAAACAAAAGCAAACATAATATGGTAAAAACCCCATGCAAATATTTTGCAAAGAGTACAAAAAATTGGTGATTTTTGTAAGCTAACAAATACGTACTAAAAGTCAAGACGCTAACTCCCACTAACAGGAGATATATATAGTATGACCATTAGAGTTATTATTTAAAGGTAGCAGATTTATAGTACTGGATTGTGTTTATAAATAGATAAAATGAAATATCTGATATAATATGATTTGAGTGAAAAAATAATCAGTTATGGATTTTTAAAAGGTGAAGGGGATATTCTATCAACCAACAAGTTATATACATGAAGGAACATTTTTAAACAATTACTTTTAATTTCACATTAAACATCTTGAGTATTCCACTACTATTATACAGGGAGCAAAATTACTAGACTGAAAAATAACTCTTCCCTTCAAAAGGTATTCAAGCAGCAGTTTGCAAGCTCTAATTCACATTCAGAAACACATGTAAGTGCTCATTGTAGTAAAGGAAGACAGGGTTGAAGTATGGATCCGTGAAGCCATTTTACTCCACAGTAATCACTCACTAATTTGCTTTGACACAGAGATGGAGGGATGCCCTGGGACAGTCCTTCTAATTTTATGTAGTGTTCACTCCCAAGCCACAATTCTGCCTTTTTTTGCTTCTTAGTGCCATGAGATTCACAATGAAACTCGCTGTGGTGAACTAGAACTTGAGGCGAAAGGCATTCTTTCTCCTTATTATTAGGGCAGGGGTAAATTTCGATTATTTTTCCTTTACTGGTTTAGAGTAAGAGAAGTAAAATACAGAGCAGTCATGCTTCTCTCCTTATGAGTTGGACTTTGTTTTTGTTCTCTTTTTGAAAAAGAAAGGAGGAAAGAATTCCCCGCTGTGGTTTCTGTTTCACTTGTATTAGGTACTTTCACACACTAAAAATTTAGTTAAAGCACTAGAGCTTTACAAATTATTTTATATTTTGTTGGTGAATATCAAATGCTAATCTATCATTTGATCATATTTGACAGATGGACGTAGTGGATGTGGCTTATTAAAAGGTCAGTGCTTCCTGTATGAAAGTCAAGATGAGTAAGATTTCATTTTTCTTAGTGGTGAAGTACTTGGGTTTTTAAATGTGTTAGAATTTAGTAAAATCTGCACTAATAGACCATTTGTTTTACAATAGCCTAAACCTTGATATATTACGGCATAATACATTCCTTTGGGGGAGGGGGATAATTCAGAAGAATTTGGATTGTATTTTTTGCCCTTAAAGTTAGATTATTGGGACTAAGTTAATTTTTGTTTATTTTTGGGCCCTTCTTAAAACATCCCCCACCCCCTAAGGCATGAATGACATTAGAAAAAAAAATTAAATATCCTTCTTTCCAGTTTTCTATAGCTTAATACTAGTTCTGATTATATAAAAATAATAACTCAATACCACAAAATGCCATTTTGTGGGTTTTATTTTAATTGAATAACAAAATTTTAAAAACATCTTTAATCAAGAACATAAATTTTAAATGTTCTTGATAATACTTACGTATGATGATTTAATAATATTCTCTTTCAACAATTTTTTTTTCTTTTACCGAATTAGTTGCATAATTAAAGTATCACTTCTTGATGTGAAGCAATGAAGCAATCTATCTGGTCATGGATATGTTTAGCATTTCTTATCAACAAGAAGGCTGACTCTTCCATGCTCTTACAAGTCCCCAGGGAATCAGAAACTCGTGGGTACCAGTGCCTGTGAAGGTAATTCGCTTTTAAAGCATGACATGGAGAACTAGCTGGTTTTAAATAGGAAATTTGGATTCTCTTTAGAGCCTTAAGCATGCTTCAAAAGCCAATTTTTTTCATGTATACGTAATTCCATAATTGTTATGGTCTCACCTGCACTAAAATAATTTACACTGCCTCTGTATTTTTGAATTAGCAGAATGAGTTCTACCAAGTAAACAAACCTTAATCTTCAGTTTTGTATTTTCAAACATAGTGACAAAGCGTCCAATTGCTTTTGGTCACTGTTATTAACGTGATGTTAGAATGATTTGATAGTGTGAACAGAACGATCAATCCCTGTAAGGTAAAAGCACCATTATTTTAACTACTGAAATATGTTAGGCAATAGTACAAATCGCTTAGCATCAATGGTGCATAACATAGACTGAAAAATATGTTCTTGTTCTTCTCTGACCATGGTTCATTAGTGTATAACATACAAATTCTCATGCAAACCCCACTTTAAGTTCTTTATCTAATTCATAGTTTGCAGTTTAATTAACTCAGTGCTTCTAGTTTAATTTACCCTCAATTGAATTTTCAGTAAGAATTTGAGTATTTTATAGAGAAACAAACTTATATGACTCTAGGATATAAATACTGGCATACTTCCTTCTGATTAGGAATTCCGAGAACAGTTTAATTTTGGAATGCTTTTCACCTAAAATAGCTAATTAGACTACGAGTCTTAAATTTGAATTTGGTTGTACAGATTAGAGAAATAGACCAACAATATCAGAAAATCCATATTAAATTATGGGGAAATCATAAGTGAATGAACTAGAACAATGGACATAAAATGTTTTGTTGCACGTTAGAAGAGAAAATGAATAAAAGAAACTCAGTTTGAGTTCAAGGTACATAGATAATTAGTTCTCCCTCATCAGAAGTTGGGCTATCTGCATTTGAAATTGTATTGATTTTTTTTTTCCCACACACTTTAACTGATAATCTCTAGAATACAGCGAATCTTGATTTAATCTAGAATATGATAGTTCACAGAACTGTGTTTACTGGAGCTTTTGCCAATTTGAGAAGTAGTTTATTTCTAAAATGGCATAGAAATCAGGAAAGGCATTAAGGGGAATCACGGTTCGGGTAGAAGAGACAGTCGAAAAGACACCTATTGTGGTTGTTATTATTTTAGAAATATTATAAATAATGAGGACAGTGAAGATTCCTGTAATGACGTGAAAGCACCAAAAATTCCTCACAAAGTAGAATACTAATGAATTTGAATGATTCACCTCTGTTAGTCGGGAGTTGTTCATCACACAAATAGTTCACTTTTGTAAAACAGTCATTTCAAACTTTATAGTCTTTATTTACAATGATAATTTGCATATCTTTATTACTTAGAAAATAATTTATATGTTTCCATCATTTAAACAAAGAATAGGCCTGAGTCTCATGCCTTTTGCACAGTTTTTACCTTCAAAGAAAGTCGTCTGGGAAAGAGAGGCAAGAGACATGGGAGAACTGCCAATCAACAGTTTACATACAGCTATTGTAATATTATCATGCTGCATGACGCACAACCCCTTTTCTTTAGTTTTGCTGTGATTGCAATGGTTTGGATTTGTTCTGGAATTCTATCAAAACAGAACAGACAGAATGGGATATTCTGTTTTTAGGAAAATGGGTAGTTTCTGAAACATAATACGAGGAAATTCCTTCACTTATCAGATGAAGACCAACATAGATGTAGCCCCATACAGAGATACTCTCTTCATCTTCTACTGAGCGCAAAACTAGTTCTTATATAAATGGAGAAAGAAAAAAAAAGACTTTATAGTTTAAAAAAAAACCATGAAAGTGGTATTTTCACCAAGTAAACAACATTCTAAAGGTCAGCTTAGACAGATAACTGGAAAGAGATTCTATTAGCATGCTGAAAATGACATCAATGGCTCTCCAAATATACCTGGTCTTTTACTTAACAGAGAACAAGCAACTGACATCAAGGTAACCAGTTCCAATTTTTCCTTCTTTTGACTTTATGGTTTCCTATACAATTATCCTTGTCTCCAAGTGGATTAGAAATTTCTTCTTTTGAAAGACCTGAGTTGATATAACAGCGCCTACAAATAGGCTCATAGAAAATGTAGTAAATTGCAACAAGTACACTGGCACCACAGGAGGTAAGCTCTGGAGTTGGAAGTGAACCCAGTAATATTGCTGTCTGTCACCCTGGAGGAGGAGAATATTACAGGCAGAAAGTATCTTTTTATATCCCTAAGCACTGTTTGTCTGTGCAGAAAAATGACCCAATTGATGAATATCCATCCCCCCCCCCTTTTTTTTTCCAATTGACCTCTAGGTTTAATAATCAATATACCTGGACTGATAAACATAATTCTGAAGAGGTTCTAATCGCTCTACTATTACTCCTACCATTTCATCAACCTGAAAACAAAACAAAGTTAACAAACAAAAACCAGACCGTTTGCTGAGGTCGACACTCTGGCAACCACACTGTCTCGTGCTTGGGGCCACACAGCTTTGCGAAAGCTGGGAATATACGGTTATGTACTCACAAATGTTTAATTTGTTTTTGCATTTTCCATCATCCTACTCACTCCACACCTAGACTTTTCCTCGACTTATATTTATTTCAGAAATGTAGAGCATTTGGAAGAGGGAAGAGCATTTGCAATCAGGTATAAGGGGTATGTAAGCATACATGATGCGTTATTTTCCTTTTCTTACTTGCAAGGGCCGGATAACAGTTAAATTAATTAGGTAGATGTATTTGACTCGCAGTCATTTCTGCAGACAGGGAGATATACAGGCAATACTAAGAAAAACGGGAAAGAACACAGTAAGTCCTAAATAATGATGATGTGGTGTCAACTCAGAAAAAGACTGAAATATGTTCTAGTTATTTAGATAGAAGTCTGGGTCCGTTTGATCTTTTTCTCACTTGCCCTACTTATTGGAAAAGCGGTCTTAAAGCAATGTTTATTTTTGATTTGTATTATCGTTGCCTTAGTTGAAAAAATACTGTAGATTATTGGAAAATCATTGCTTCAGAAGAGAACAATATGTGTTCATGAGAAACAAAGGCATTTTTAATGTCAACACTCTATTCTGTGACTTCGGAGGAAATAAAGGGTTAACATCACTATCAAACTAAGATTGTTTAGATGCTGAGCAGGGCCATATACAGGTCTGTAGGAAGAGTTATAACCAAAAAGTGTTGGGAAGAGATGCCCACTGATTATAAAACATTCTGCACCTTCTGGATAAGAAAGTCTTTCATCTGGGAGACATGGACCCAAAATTCTTTCAGTTAGCAAAAGCTACTAGTGAAAACACATTCTCTGTAGCAACCTCATTAAATTGGCATAAAATGACTAGATCAGATTATTATTTAAATTAGAATGGGTAGATGAGTGGCTGTCCCTCGCCCCATGCAAACGAACCTTCATTCTCTTCTTGAGCTTGGAGATGGCTAAAATGTATAAAAATGGTGGTTAAAATATAACTTTATAAAAATGTTTCCCTTTTCTCTCTTTTTTTTTTTTGTAAAGAGTTTACTATCTACAAAACCAAAAACGAAAATCTTTATATTTACATCAAGATAACTATTCATGACGAATATAATAATATGAAATAAAATATTGAAAGTGAATATCAACTTTTTAAATAGAGGTTTGGCTCACAGCATAAACAAGTGTAGATAAACAAACAAACCAAAAACAAAACAAAAACAACTTTCAATGATTGGCCCAATTCCAAAACAATCGCTCTGTAATCTTCCCTGCCAAAAGCAGCATGACAGTGGGCCAGATTGCAGCTAGAAACTGACCCATCACACCCCACGTGGGATACCAGACAGGGGTGGTCAGTGGGACCTTTACCCTCCAAAAGCCAGTCTTCAACAGTTGCCAAGAATCAGGCTCTCACCATGTCAACACCACCAAAACACTAGGTAGAAATTCTCTCCCCCATCTCTAAAAACTCCAGACAGGATTTCTGTTTGCCTTTCTTTCTTTTTCTAGCACACATTTTGCAGCAAATTAAGAAGTCATAGGTGATCACTGTTAAATGTAATTTCCCAGGCCTTCTCCAGCAACCTTTCAGAATTCGAACCTGACTGCAGCGCCTTCTTAGAAGTGTTTATGTGTAAAGAATGTCATCCCTTTAAATGGTGATTTGATCTTAAATGAGTGACACACAGACTCACAGACACACAGCCTTCTATACATTCACTAGGCACCTAGATTGGAAAATGCCTTTCCTTCTGGTTTGAGGCTGGTTATAGAGCGCCTCCAAGTGGTGCATAGCAGTAGTACCAATCACGTGGCCCTCTTGACCAGCCCATGAACACACTCTTATCTGCAAAGGAAGCTTTATTGCAGCTAAAAGGCAGACGGCATTTAGAATAGCTGCCTCTCAAAGACACCCCAGAATAAACTTCCTTCTGTTTGTTCACATGTACTGAGTCATCTGCTACAGTTATTCTATGAATTACTAAAACTATAAAAGTCTCTCTCTACATTCACACCAACACACATACACACAGGCACCCTTTCAATCACTGCTTACACACACTTACACATATGCGTGTCCACACACACGATATTGGCAGGATGCGTCAGAATTCAAATAATGCTCTGGAACTTTCATCCCTCAGTGTTAGAGCAAAAGCTGCTTAGTTGCTAACCTACATTTGCTGTACTGTTTCCTTGCTAAGCCGCACCATTTCCCTTGTGATTTGTTTTCCTTTACGATTTATTATATCACAGTGACCACTATATACTTAATATAAATGCTACTAAATTATGAGCCAGTGATCCCGGCTTTTGGTCTATGTGCATGTGTGCGTGTGTGCGAATATGATTTACATGTATCTATGTGTGAGCTTATATAGACACACACATATATATTTCCTCCTTAAAAAAAATTCTTACAAGCTGGTGTCAAAGTGTGAAAGCTTCTCTGAGCAAGAGTTTAAACAATGTAACTCACTGTAAAAATAAACACATAAAATGCGAAGAATCCCCAAACGCAACAGCCATTTGTCCATCTTCTCATATTTCTACAGTGTTGTGTCTAAGTGGTGTGCTGGCTTGAAAAGTCTGCGACAAGTCAGTCGGTTTGGAACCACAGCCTGTTCCACCCACTGTCACTGGTTTGGCTTTGGGGGTGGGCTCTCCTCCACTCCCTGCTTTCCTTTCTCTTCCTCTTCTTCCCTGATGGCCTGGATCTGTTCTGAGGAGTGCTGCTGGGAGCACTGGTCCAGGGATTGCCTTTCCATGCCTGCCAACCGCTGTTCTTCTTCGATGACCTTCTTCCACATCTTGTGGTTCTCCAGGAGGTGCTGAGTAATTTGGCAGAAGATTTTCCTCCTTTGGAAAGTTTTCTTTCCTGAGAAAACACCAAATTAGAATATTCATTTGTATACTGAGTATAGGAAAGTTATTTCCTTTCCGATTATTCACAGGAGTTAAGTACCAAAGGGATACATATATGCAGGGATAGATTACTCAATAAGCAAGGTGAGCACATGCTTAGGGCATCAATTGTCCAAAGCAAAGACCCACAGATGCCAAGCAGACAGGACACAAGGAAAAGTGAGCACCGCAGTGGAAGGGAACTGGCAGAGCACTAATAAATGAAATTGATACCAGCTCCAGTGCGTGAGAATGTGCCGGCTGGAAATAAAGTTCATTCCAAGCCATGAGGGAACGTCCATGCACGAAGCTGTTTAAGCTATGAGGCCCCTACTACTTCAACACCTTCTCTGACATCTGTCTCCTACGGCCCCCTCCATGTAATTGAAACTCCTTATCTCAGTGGGTCTCTTGGGAGTATACTATTTCTGTTTCTAATAAATAAGAGGTGGAAGTGGGCAGCCAAGTCTAACTCTTGCTATATTCACCCAATATGCAACTGAAGCCAACACGAGCAGTTACTGAGCAGGGATGGATTATATTAATAGATAACAGGCCTCTGATTCATTTTGAGAGAACCGTCTTGTACATCCACGTCTGCTATTTCAGCAACTCCAGCTAGGAGAGCCAGCAATGCTCTTTGCCATGATACAAACACAAGGGTGTGCTCTTGCAAACATTCTGGTAAACAACCAAATGGGAACTCCAGTTCCAGATGATGCACAAAAGCGAGGGAACGTAAATAAGTCAACGATTGCAATGAATTCAATCAAGTTACTTTTTAACTGTATAGCATTCAGGTACAGCGTTATGTCACTGGGTGAAGAAGAGGCTAGTACTCCAGGCAGAGTGAGGGACGTGCACAGGCAGAAGGCACGGCACCCTGGGGCATGACCCCATATAGCAATTTCTTCATTTGAAACCTTCCTTAAACCCATTGCCATCGAGTCGGTTCCGACTCATAGCAACCCTATAAGATAGAGTAGAACTGCTCCATAGGGTTGCCAAGGCTGTAATCTTGACAGAAGCAGATTGCCACATCTTTCTCTCCCAGAGTAGCTGATGGGTTCAAACTGCCAAACTTGTGGTTGGCAGCAAAGCACTTAACTACTGTGCCACCAAGGCTCCTTCAAAAGTTTCCTAATATATATATAAACTAAAATTTATTTTAAATCATATTCTTTCAGTCAAAGCTAATAAAATACATGAATGCATTATATTTTTGAAAGAAAATTTAAAAATTACTCTTCTGCCAAAGCCATCTACTTGTATATTCTTACTCTTTTTGTTGTACTTAAGTAGACATAAGCTTCTGTTGAGAAATTTTGAAATGTTAATATAATTTTTAACCTAATCAGTTGAATCAAGAGAGTTACAGATGGCCACTGGTTGAAGGAAAGACTTGAATCACAGTTGCAGGAAATACTCTATTGCTCAAGGTGATTATTCCATCTGAAAGTCATACACATTCATAGTAGCACATTCATAGGGATGAAGCTAACAAAAGCTCAATTTTTCTTCTTTTCCTTTCAAGACAGATCCCTTGAGAGCAGCTGTTCTCTTATTAATGCTGTTAAACATTAGCAATAAACCGATCTGGGATTTTACTGAATAAGATGACGTAGAAGAAAGTTTGTACCAAATAAATTTGTGTAGATTAGAGTCTGCAGGTGGTCTAAAACATGCCTGTGTTGGGAGCCAAATTGTTCAGCACTGGAACCTTTTCAAAGGAGAACAAAGAACCTTTCATCACTCCAAGTCTAAACGTAGCTTAGTATTTCATTAGAAACCTCTTAGTTCGCTGTAGGAATCTTTCAGATTAATTATGAGGTGGGGGAAAGGCATTCTTTCCCTGGGATACCATATTGAAACATTTTATTCTGTGTTCCCTGGGAGATCTCCAAGTTTTGCAAATCTCAGAAGTTATCAGTGCATATTTAATGTGATTTTTTCCCTCAAATCTAAGCATCAGGCTAAATCAATGTAACCCTTTAATTCAATATGAATTCTGAAATTAAAAATACTAAGTGTAAAAAGCAATGAAGTTAAAAGTTAGGAAACCTGAGAATGTTACTTAATCTTCCGAGCTCCAGTTTAATCTTTTGTAAAGTGAGGCAGCTCCACTGGATGACCACTGATTGATTCTCCTTCAAGTTCTAAAATTCTATTACTCCATGTGGCCAATTTTTAGTAAATAAATAACTACTAACATGGACCAACATTTATCATTTTCTTGGCTGTAAGGGAACACTTCAAACATAATTTTTCAAAAGCTATGGTATCAAATCATTGTTGATGGGATATTTTAAATTTTAATGTAAGATGCCCAGTTGGCTTTTGGAAGCCATTTGTGAACAGAAACCACAGAATTCTCTTTGCTGCTTTAGAGAATTTGATAAGAACAGGTAGGTCAGGAGAGTAACACAACAGAATCTGGAAGTCAGTATGTAACCCAAGCACACAGAAAAGAAAGGAATTAAATATTTGGTTGTAACATTTGCTGCTAAGCCTGGATTGAGAAGTTGAGCCTATTAAATCTGGCCTGAGTCCTTCGACTCCTGATGTGTGGGTTGTGGACCTGTGTTTTCAAAGTGTTTGAATTCAAATAGCAATTGGTTAGTGTCTCTGGGAACAAAGCTCTTTCCAGAGTTTAAATCAACAACACTTTTCAACATCGTTCAGTGGAAAGACTGTCTTGTCCTTGGACAGCAAGCTACCTGGCTCTTAGAAATTAAAACAAAGTGAAAAAAGAACTGGTACGTGCTTATTAGATGAACAAATAAGTCCCAAGTCTTGGCTTTTAGTTCTGAATCCTAGGGTGAGCACAACATTTATAATGGAAGTCTTTTGATCAGCATAAGACAAATAAAATATAATTACCTTGACAATAGAATATTGTAGGAAAATAAACTTTAATTTATCCCCACTCTGTACAAAAGTTAATATATAGGGCAGGAGTTAAGCAACAATCTACTTAAAGCCAAATTTACAAAACCTTATCCCCTAAATTTATAGTTTACAATGATCTCTTAATCTCTGCTTTGGAGTCCCTGGGTGGTGGAAACGTTTAAGCTGCTCAGCTGCTAAGCTGAAGACTGGAGGTTCCAGTCCAACCAGAGGTACCTAGGAAGAAAGGCCTGGCAATCTACTTCTGAAAAATCAGTCATTGAAAACTCTGTGGGACACAGTTCTACTCTGACACACATGGGGTTGCCTTGAGTTGGAACAGACTCCAAGGCAATTGGAAAATCTGGCTTATGTGTACTTACAACAGACTACTTATATGAGGACAAAGCAGATCAATACAAGGACAGAGAATCTGTTTACTGGACAGCCAGACAGAGTTAAGTCATGTGTTTTCCTGACTGCTAATGGGAACAAAATGATGAGAATGTCTTTCATTGGTAATATTTTTTGCAAGGGCTTCAAAAACTATTAAGGTATATTTCTTTGTCTTCAAGGCGGAGAGAAACAACATACATTCTATGTTCTCAGGAACACATGAACAGGAATTGTGCAAAGTCATTGTAAGGGTCATGAGTTTTAGTAATTATGATATTAGTCACTATTTTTTTCATGGCAAGAGAAATAGGTGAATATATTTCAAAGCATGAAGAAAAATAATGTTTTTATAACCAAATAAGTTAAATCAATTAGATCACCTCTAGGAATGCACTCCAAACCAATTCCCAGATGTGACTGCTTCTCATTGTCCCCACTACAACTACCCTGTTCTAAAACCACAATCATCTCCCACCTGGATAATTTCAACAGCATCTTACATCATCTCCCTGCTTAGACCCTTGCTCCGACTCCAACCCAGAGAATATTCTCAATATAGCACCTGCAGTAATCCAGTAAAATAATGTACAGGCAGTCCCCGACTTACAACATATTCAAGTCAAGACAAATTGCACTTACGATTGTTTTTTTTAGTACATCTTATCATTAGCAATCTGTATTACATACAGTGTTGCAGCCTGTAATTTGCTGATGTTATTCTCAGATGTTCACTCGCAGATGTTCAATTTTATGATTTACTCTTCAAAACATTGCTATATAGATTTAGTTTTCTAAACTAAATTAGAGGCTACAGTTGACTGAAAACATGGGCCCAAATGTCGATCACTTTGCTAAAGCTGACAGGCAGATTTAGAAAGCAGTGAGATGGTACTGTGAAATATGTGAAGAAGAAAAAAAAAAAAAAAAAAAAGACCATACAGACAACTCTCACTAATTTTCTGACTAGAAATGACATCCCCATTCCCAGGGGATAATCCAAATGATCCAGAACCTTATACAAGTGGAGTTATTACCACAATGGACAAAATGCCCACACCATCCTACTCCTCTTCATCCTCAGAGCAAATTTTTATGATTTATGTATATATGTTTGTACGTACTAAAATATATCTGTAAGTTTATATGTAATGTTTCCAACTCCCAAAGACAAATAAAAATCAGGTGTATAAAAATGCTAATAATAAAAGGCAATAATAATGAAAACTAAAAAAAAAAAATGGGTATTTGACTTATGTTGGAACCAACTTACAACAGAGCCATTGGAATGGAACCCCATCATAAGTTGGCGACTACCTGCAGTTGGGTCAACTAACTCTTCTGCTCAAAACCTCTGATGGCTTTCCATCTTACTCAAAATAAAAGCCAAAGTCTGTACTGTGACCTACCCAACCAAAAAACAAATCCATTTCTGTCACGTTAAATTTTGATTCATAGTGACCTTATAAGACAGAGTAGAACTGCCCCATAGGGTTCCCAAGCCTGTAATCTTTACAGAAGCAGAATGCTACATCTTTTCCTGCTGAGCAGCTGGTAGGTTCGAACCACTGACCTTCTGGTTAGCAGCTGAGGGCTTTACCCACTGTGTCACCAGGGCTCCTTCAATGACCTATACAGAGCCCTACAGCATTGTTAGTTGCTGTTGAGTCGTTTCCAACTCATGGTGACTTTTTGGAAGCAGATCACCTGGCTCAACTTCCAAGGCACCTCTGGGTGGATTAAAACTGCCAACATTTTGGCTTATAGTTGACCACTTAACCATTTGTGTCATCCAGGGACTCCTAGCCCTACATTGCAAACCTTGTATTATCTCACTGCTACTCTCTGTCTCTTATCAGTACCCATCCCCTCTTCCTCTGTCACAACCACCCCAGCTTTCTTGTTACTCCTGGAATATGTAGGAAGCTCCTACCTCAGGGCCTTTGCACATCTTGCTTCTCCATCTTCTTGACAGGCTCTTTCCCCAGATACCCCCATGGCTCATCCCTTCACATCTTTCAGGCCTTTTATTTTCATTTTTTAAAAATCTCTTTATTTAGGTCTTCCCTGGAAGAGATTCATATTCATACTCATTCCAAAGAAAGATGATCCAACAGAATGTGGAAATTACTGAACGATAATCACCAGGTAGAAAACACAGAAATCGAATTGACTACGTTTGTGGAACGAGACAATGGAGAAGCCCAATATTATGAAAACAGTCAAAACAAGGCAAAACTGTGGAACAGACCATCCATTGTTCATAGGCAAGTTCAAGCTGAAGCTGAAGAAAATTAAAACAAGTCCATGAGAGCCAAAGTACGAACTTGAGTGTATCCCATTTGAATTTAGAGACCATCTCAAGAATAGATTTGATGTATTGAACAATAATGACCAAAGACCAGACAAGTTTTGATATAACATTAAGGACATCATACGTGAAGAAAACAAAAGGTCATTAAAAAGACAGGAAAGAAAAAAAGACCAAAATGATGTCAGACGAGACTCTGAAACTTGCTCTTGAACATAGAGTAGCTAAAATGAACGGAAGAAATGATGAAGTAAAAGAGTTGAACAGAAGATTTCAAAGGGCGGCTTGAGAAGACAAAGTAAAGTATTATAATGAAGTGTGCAAAGATCTGGAGTTAGAAAACTAAAATGAAAGAACACACTCAGTATTTCTCAAGCTGAAAGAACTGAAGAAAAAATTCAAGCCTTGAGTTGTAATGTTGAAGGATTCTACAGGGAAAATATTGAATGATGCAGGGAGCATCAAAAGAAGATGGAAGGTGTACACAGAATCACTGTACCAAAAAGAACTAGTTGACATTCAACCATTTCAGGAGGTAGCCTATGATCAAGAATTGATGATACTGAAGGAAGAAGTCCAAGATACACTGAAAGGAATGGCAAAAAAACAAGTCTCCAGGAATGGATGGAATACCAATTGCGATGTTTCAACAAACGGATGCAGCACTGGAGGTGCTCACTCATATGTGCCAAGAAATTTGGAAGACAGGAACCTGGCCAACTGCTATAAGGGACCCATATTTGTGCCATTCCAAAGAAAGGTGGTTCAATAGAATACAGAAATTATTGAGCAATGCCATTAATATCACACACAAGTAAAATTTTCCTGAAGATAATTCAGTAGCAGTTGCAGCCGTACACTGACAGGGAATTGCCAGGAATTCAAGCCGGATTGAGAAGAGGATGTGGAATGAGGGATATCATTGCTGATGTCAGACAGATCTTGGCTGAAAGCAGAGAATACCGGAAAGATGTTTACCTGTGTTTTATTGACTATGCAAAGGCTTTTGACTGTGTGGATCATAACAAATTATGAGTAACATTACAAAGAATGGGAATTCCAGAACACTTATCTGTGCTTATGTGGAACCTGTACATAGACCAAGAGGCAGTCACTGAAAACAGAACAAGGGGATTCTGCGTGGGTTAAAGTCAGGAAAGGTATGTGTCAGGGTTGTATCCTTTCAAACAATATGCTGAGGAAATAATCCAAGAAGCTGGACTGTATGAAGAAAAAAGCAGTATCAAGATTGGAGAAAGACTGATTAACAACCTGTGATATACAAAGGACACAATCTTGCTTGCTGAACGCGAAGAGGACTTTAAGCACTTACTGATGAAGATTAAAAAAAAAAAAAAAACTACAGCCTTCAGTATGGATTGCACCTTAACAATAAGAAAACAAAAATCCTCACAACTGGGCCAATAAGCAACATCATGATAAATGGAGAAAATATTGAAGTTGTCAAGGATTTCATTTTATTTGAATCCACAATCAAAACTCATGGAAGCAGCAGTCGAGAAATCAAACGACATATTGCATTGGGTAAATCTGCTGCAAAAGACCTCTTTAAAGTATTAAATAGCAAAGATATCACCTTCAAGACTAAGGTGCACCCTGACCCAAGCCATGGTGTTTTCAGTCACCTCATACGCATGCAAAAGCTGGAGAATGAATCAGCAGAACAAAAGAATAATTGACGCCTTTGAATTACGGTGTTGGTGAAGAATATTCAATATACCATGGACTGCCAGAAGAATGAAGAAATCTGTCTTGGAAGAAGTACAGCCAGAATGCCCCTTAGAAGCAAGGATGGCAAGATTCCATCTCACGTACTTTGGACACGTTATCAGGCGGGAGCAGTCCCTGGAGAAGGACATCATGCTTAGAAAAGCAGAGAGTGTCAGCGAAAAAGAGGACGACCCTCAATGAGATGGGTTGACACAGTGGCTGTAACAATGGACTCAGGCATAGAAACAATTGTGAGGATGGTGCAAGACTGGGCTGTGTTTCATTCTGCTGTGCATGGGGTTGCTATGAGTTGGGACCAACTCAACGGCACTTAAGAACGACAACAGCATCATTAATATCACATGCAAGTAAAATTTTGTTGAGAAGATAATTCAAAAAATGGTTGCAGCAGTATATCAACTGCTAGAAGGTCAAGTCAGATTCAGAAGAGGACATGGAACGAGGCATATCATCACTGATGTCAGATGGATCTTGGCTGAAAGCAGAGAATACCAGAAAGATGTTTACCTATATTTTATTGACTATGTAAAGGCATTTGTCTCTATTGTAACAAATTATGGATAACATTGTGAAGAATGGGAATTCCAGAACCCTTAATTATGCTCATGCAGAACATGTACATAGACCAAGAAGCAGTTGTTGGAACAGAACAGGGGCATACAGCATGGTTTTAAATCAGGAAGGTCTACATCAGGTTTGTATTCTTTCCCCATACTTATTCAAAAAGTATGCTGAGCAAATAATCCAAGAAACTGGACTGTATGAAGAAGAAAACAGTATCAGGATTGGAGAAAGACTCATTAACAATCTGCGATACGCAGATGACACAACCTTGCTTGCTGAAAGTGAAGAGGACTTAAAACACTTACTGATGAAGATCAAAGACCACAGCCTTCACTATGGATTACACCTGAACATAAAGAAAACAAAAATCCTCACAAGTGGTCCGATAAGCAACATCATGATAAACGGAGAAAAGATTGAAGTTGTCAAGGATTTCATTTTACTTGGATCAATAATCAACCCCCATGGAAGCAGCAGTCAGGAAATCAAACAACAGACTGAATTAGGCAAATCTGCTTTAAAGTGCTAAAAAGCAAATATGTCACTTTCAAGACTCAAGTGTGCCTGACTCAAGCCATGGTATTTTCAATCACCTCATATGCATATGAAAGCTGGACAATGAATAAGGAAGACCAAAGAAGAATTGATGCCTTTAAATGATAGTATTAAAGTATATTGACTATACCTTGAACTGCCAGAAGAACAAAAAAAATCTCTCGTGAGAGAAATACAGCCAGAATGCTCCTTAGAAGTGAGGCTAGCGAGACTTTGTCTCACATATTTTGGACATGTTATCAGGAGGGACTAGTCCCTGAAGAAGAACTTCATGCTTGGTAAAATAGAGGGTCAGCAAAAAAGAGGAAGACCCTCAATGAGATGGATTGACAGAGTGACTGCAACAATGGGCTCAAACGTAGCAAAGACTGTGAGGATGGCACAGAACGGGGCAGCTTTTCGTTCTGTTGTACACACGGTCGCTGCGAGTCAGAACCGACGCGACGGCATCTAACACCAACAACTGGACAGCTTATCTAAAATTTCAACCCGTCTGTAATGTTCCATATCCTCCTCCCCCTTCCCCTAGCATTTATTATACCTAACATACTATAGATTTACCTATTTGTCTTGCTTAGTGTCTGCTGATTCCATTAGAATGGTAGTCTATGATGGCAAGGATTTTTTTTTTTTTTCTGTTTTGTTTACAAATCTATCTTCAGTACATGGAAGAATGCCTAGTATACAGTAGGTGCTCAATAAATCTTTCTTGAAATATTTAAATACTATCTCTTACCTTTTCATGTGGCCTTCCCCTAAATATGTCAATAAAAGCCTTTGGTTGACCTATATGGTAACAAAAATTCCTTTCATCTCAAATCATTAAGATACTCTGATGAATGGGCTTCAACAATTTTTTTTACTTTGTGACAGAGAACATATCCTTGTATGATACACCGTATTACTATATGTCATGGATTGAAATGTGTCCCCCCAAAAATGTGTGTAACAATTTGGCTAGGCCATGATTCCCAGAATTGTGTGGTTGTCCTCCGTTTTGTGATTGTAATTTTATGTTAAAGAGGATTAGAGTGGAACTGTAACACCACCCTTACTCAGGTCACATCCCTGATCCAATGTAAAGGGAGTTTCCCTGGGGTGTGGAAGAGATAAAAGGAAAGGGAAGCAAGCAGAGAATGGGGGACCTCATACCATCAAGAAAGCAGTGCCGGGAGCAGAGCGCGTCCTTTGGACCGGGGTCCCTGCGCAGAGAAGCTCCTAGTCCAGGGGAACACCGAAGAGAAGAAGGCCAACAGAGAGAAAAAGACTTCCCCTGGAGCTGACGCCCTGAATTTGGACTTTTAGCCTACTTTAACTGTTAATAAATTTGTCTTTGTTAAAGCCATCCACTTGTGGTATTTCTGTTGTAGCAGCACTAGATGACTAAGATACTATGGATTCCAGACTACGTAATTTCTAATATTATGATACTGAGGAAGAGGGCTATCCAGAGTCAAAGCTAGCAGATAATATTTGGTCTCAAAATATGGAATTATTTAAAGCATAATATTCATCTGAACCTGTGTAAGAAGACAAACCTAGGAAAAGCACATTAGAAACCAGTTTTATAACTTACTTGGAGATTCATTATTTTCACAGGTTTTTTCTTCGGTTGGTGCTTCCTCTTCCTCCTCTTCCTCTGGGTCGTCAGTATCCCCTGACTCATCACTGTCTTCCACCCACTTCCCTGGCATTAGTCCTGCTGAGTCATAGGAGTTGCACAGAGGACCCACAATGTGAGAGATGAAGGATTCCTGAAGACTGGCCAGCTGAGGCGCCGAACGGTCCATGAAGGGGCTTATTGGTAGCCCAAGGCTGGCCTCTTCATCACCCTAGAGACAGGAATTCAGCATGACTAGTCAGAGGGAAAGTTCAACGGACAAGAAAAGTTTTAAAATGCAAGTCAAGGAAGTATTTACCTGACATCTAAAATAAGTAGATATAAAACAATCCAAACACTCATGTGAGAACTCCCTCTTTACTTGACAGCTAAGGGACTCTACCCAAATCATTAAGAAGACATGCTTTGTTGCCTTTACCACTCTGGTAACCTTAAGGTTGTGTCTTTTTAGCAAGATGAAATATAAGAAATGGTTCTTAATGTTTCAGTTGATATTTCTTATCACACTAGTCAGTATCCCTTATGTTAGAATATAAATGCATCATAAAATGTAGTGCTGGAAATTTTTTTTTCACTCCTAGAGGAAAGAAGAAGGTTTTATAATCAAACAAATATTTGTTTTACCATGTTTCCCTTTTTTACCAGACCGCCAGAAAGCTTAGAATGAGCTATTGCTCAATTAATGTTGCCACTTTATCCCAGATTTTGGATGAATTATATCTTCTGGAATTGCATGATTTTTGATATTCCTTTTTGATATTCCTTTTTAATCCATATGTTTAATAGTATTATTGCATAATTACTGAATAAATACTGTATTATTTTGAGTGGATTTAAATCTTTATGAAAAAAATGAATAGAGTGTAAATCAGAAGTTATCTAGCAAAATGAATGAAGGAATACCAACAATGGTTATGCTTAATATAGTGAGATTATAGATTTTCCTCATCCTTTATTTCAAATATTTCAATATTTCATACAATTTCAGAGATTTCAGGAATTATTATAAATTAAACCCATTCCTAGGAAACGCAATGCATTATTTATAAAAAATACAAAGCTTTTCTTCTATACAGGAATCTTGCCTTAATATCCATAAAAATTCTAATTTTTGTTTAAGTATGTCCAGTGACAGACAATTTACTACTTCATAAGGTGCCTCATGGAGCCCTGGTGGTGCAATGGCTAAGAGCTTGGCTGCTAACCAAAAGTTTGGCAGTTCGAATTCACCAGCCACTCCTTGGAAAGCCTATAGGGCAGTTCTACGCTGTCCTATAGGGTTACTACGAGTCGGAATCGACTCGATGGCAACAGGTTTTTTTTTAAGGTGCCTCATCCTATTTTAGATGCCTTCAGTAATATACTTTTGCTCCTGACATTGACCTTAAATCTATCTCACTATAACTTCTACAGGGTACTCATATTCATATCCTTTTTAGGGAAGTAGAGAGGGAACTAATATTTCTTATAAATTAGACCCTGTGTTAAGTACTTTTATCTAATTTATCTTTTTTAATCTCCACGACAATGCTATGATAAACCTAATCCTAAATTTGTATGTCAGTCCTTTAAGTACCAGACGACGGTTATTACATCATCTCTATTTTCCTCCAGGGTAAATATCTTCACTTCTTTCATGTTCTTTTATGTCACTGACCTTTGTCCCTTGTCCATGTTCCATTACCTCCGTATCCTTAAGAGGGTGGTTCCCAGTACTGAATGCAAAGCTTCCAGTATAATCTGATCAGTGTAGGGGAATGTAGGGAAGAACACTCATGCTTATGTTTTTGTCGTGGCTTTTTTGGTAGTTTGTTGATCCTCATATTATCAAGTCAAATAAAATGCCTTTTTTTTTTTTATCATTTACTGCTGTTATTAACTTTATCAGAAAAGTAAATGAACTTAATCAGACACACATTCCTCCACATAAACTAAATCTTGCTTTCATTATTATAAATACATCTATAAAAGAACAATATTTCAAGGATCTGCCTAATATCTCATTAGGTCATTTCATTATCCCACTATCTTCCTCCCCCCATGTGCTTACAGATAACTTGATCTTTGAGATTTATGGTTATAGTTTAGTCAGTTTTTACATCTGTCATTTTCTATCCCCTGATAGAAATTAGCCGGTATATTTTCTGATGTAAATATGGATATGAAATAGAATGAGCACACTTTATAGCTTTTGAAACGTCTGGTGAGTTCATGAGCAGAGTTTAGATTAAGATAAATCAAATAGTTAAATTGATTACCTGTTCATAAAATTCATTGACAATACCCTCTGTCCACTGAAGATGGAGTTCCGTACATTTAGCTGGTCCGTTGATATCAGCCAACTTTATACACATTTGACAAACCAGTAGACGATCATTTTCATTGGTCCAATCTATTCCAACGTCATCATTTACCTGTTTGAAAGACAAAGTCAAAATGTATTTGGCCTCAGTGAAAGAAAATGTTAACAGGAGAGAAAACAATAAAACATTTATTGTCTTCCTACCATGTATTGAAGAACTTCTCAGCTACTTAAAATAATGTTAATGGTTTGCATAAATTAATAGTAAAATAGTTTATCAAAAAGGAAAGTAATGAATGATGGATAAAATATTTAATTATTAATTATGGAACTGACCAATAAATTATATTAAAATTAGCATATATTATCAATCACCATTAAAGTAATATTGCTACCAATGATATTTTCTTGAATTAAGATTCTGGGTATTTATGCTTAACGTATGAAAGTTTGCTTTTTTTTTTTTTTATCTTGGCTACTGCTGGAAATTTATGTTGATAGACCACAGGGATGGGCACAAATTAAATCAAATGAAAAAAACACTACTATAGTTAGAATTTTATTACTCCTCTACATGTATAATATATAATAATATATACATATATATAATGCATATTATATAATTAATAATATGTAATAAAAAGTATAATATACACAGATAGCACTTCAACCTCTCAGGTTTCTAGATTGGGACCAACGCTTTTATAACTGTTTCTGAATAAACACTGCATTTTCACATTTGACACATAATAGTCAATAACAATGAGTTCAGTTCAAGACTTTTGTTTTGTGACATCTTTCAGTTTGGCCATAAAATGAAGACTGGTACAAGTCAAGTTACCTTGGCATTAAATTTGGCTACGAAGTCAAAGTGCTTCTTCAGGTCGGTGGCCAAAATTGCTTCAATGACAAGGAAACGGAAATGCTTAAATTCCACATGATCAAGGTTAACTAAGAAGTTATACTCTGGCCGGGACATGAAAAGATTCCATGCAGCAGCTGCATGATGATTCTCCAAAACCGAACGATCATTATATAGTACCGCCTAGGCAAATAAGTAAGAGAAGTAAGAGTTCAACTTTTTAAGTTAAAAAAAATCAACACTATAAACGAGAATTTGCAATGTCTTTGAAATTGCTTTTTCTTATGAAACCCACAAATGTAATCTTGTGACTCCTGGTGATTTAAGATTCACTTATTGTTGTACATGTAACTAAAAGAAAGTCACTTTTCCTTTAGTTTAATTTCCTTTTTATAAGATAAGTTCCTTTCCTTGAAACTTTATTCTAAACTCTTGCAAGTGAGGACTATTAAGCCTATCTTAACTTTTTCAGATTTCTTTGCAGGGTACAGGAACTTAAGCATTAAAAACGTACACCTATAAATATACCAGTATCCCTAGAAGGTAACTCAGTTACATTCTGCTTCTGGCACGAGAATTACCTTAATTATACGTATATAACTAACAAGGATGAATGGACTCCCTGAGAAGCCCACAATTAAAACATGCTCATCCCGCAATCATCCATAAGCAATGTTAGCCTCTCTCTAGTAAAAGAAAAGGAAATTGCCTACAGGAAGCTTGAAGACTAGTGTGAAAGATAGGCTGTAGAGGGGAAAAAAGGCATAAGAACAAAAAGGAAAGATTAGGCAGATGAAAATTAATATTGGGGTAATTAAAGATGCAGAGAAGTATAAGGAAATCTAAATGGTAAATAGTGCTGGCAAGAGGATTTGCCCAACTATCTTGAGGGAAAATAATTCTGGTGTGTGGAGGACACAATGAAAGAAGGTAAAGTTAGTAGGAAGGAAAATATATCGGGACAATTTTCACTGTACGTAGATTAGAGAAGCATTCTAAACTGGTCTGTAAGAGAGGCTGTGGGGAAGGATGAGAGTAAGGCAAAAGACAAAAGGCAAACAAGGGGAAAAAAAGTAAATATGGTAACAGGTTGGCCTCTAAATCCTCTAGAAGGAAGATCAGAGGATCTTGGGATGTTTACTAACCTGGGTCCAGATAATTAAGTCAAGGGGAAGATGACTGAGTTTGACTATATAGCAGCAGATGCCATGATATTTAGTGATTTATTTTTGACTTAGATTAAAGATACTTCGAAATGAACTTCTTTAGAAGTTATTCATTGTTTTTGGAATCTATCTTCAGGTAAAAAATTTTCCGCAAATAAGTGAAATACACTGAATAGACCATAATAATAATAATTACACAGAATATATTTTAACAAAATGGAATTTATGTACAAAGAAGTCTTATTTTCAAGAAAGATTTTGTTCTCTAATCTTTTCAGAAAGGGACTTTGTGTCGATAGGACTTTCTTTCTTAAGGAGGTTCATTAACACTAATCCAAGTACTTTTTCTTCCGAAGAAGAAAATCAAGAAGGAATCCTCATAGGCGATAAAGAAAGTTGCATACTTACCAGTAATATCTTGGAACAAGCCATGGCATCTTTTTGGAATTAGCATGGTCTCTAAGAATTTTATCCATGACTAGATATAATTTGGCTTCTGTTTACTTGATGGTTTATTAGAAGTCAAATTTATAAAATTAAGTTTCTTGGGTGAAATATCTATATTGAATTATTCCCCCCAATCAAAACCTGGAGCCCTGGTGGCGTAGCGGTTAAGAGTTCAGCTGCTAACCAAAAGGTTGGCAGTTCAAATCCACCAGTGGCTCTTTGGAAACCCTATGGGGCAGTTCTGCTCTGTCCTATAGGGTCGCTATGAGTCAGAATCAACTCAACGGCAGTGGGTTTTGTTTTATTAATCAAAACTTAAAGATTTTACCTGAGGAGCACTAGTTGCAACCAGAAAGGCATTAGTCCTTCCAGGGTGATCGTAATCATGCATGGCTGCAGCCACATACAGTGCCATCAACTCTAAGGCAGGGATATTCCCAGAGAGACATCCATATTTACCATCTGGCACATTATACATTTTTGAGAATATATATCCCATATGTCCATGTGTAAATCCACTGTCAGAATCTGAGAAGAGATAATGGAAACAGTAGAAATCGTATACAAATACTAAACTGATATGATTGGCTTTGATTTTCTTAAGAAAAAAAAACAGGAAAAGTAAAAACTCCAAGACTCTTTTGCTTCTGTCTTTCACAAGAGAACACAAATGCACTTTATAAAATACCTGAGTCACTTGCTGACCCTTGATCATTAATCACAGTTGAGAGTCCCGGAATAGGTTGCGTAGTAAGATACCAAACAGCATGTAAGACGTCAGTGGCATGGATTCTGTTATGATCTGTAACCAGTGCAAAGGAATAGTCATTTAACTGTGAACTTTGGGGTCCAAGGACTAAGAGTGCCACCTACAGGATAAATAGTTTAGTCCTAGCATTTTAATATTCCAGTGAAAGCCAGCTAAACTTTCTAGGACAAATACTCTTTGATTACTCTTCCATAACACCATAATATCCATAGTAACAAGAGAAACACAACACGTACAACATTCATTATGCATGCAGATGACTGAGGTGGAAAAATCTGTGTCCGGACTATACCAGAAACCTACGTACGTGGGAAACTCACTACGTGAAACAACTGTAATGTTGACTCTTGCACTTATTTCCACACTCCTGTAGAAGACTGGAGCCCTGGTGGCACAGTGGTTAAGAGTTTGGCTGCTAACCAAAAGGTCAACAGTTCAAATCAACCATCGGCTCCTCGGAAGCCCTAAGGGGCAGTTCTATTCTGTCCTATAGGGTTGCTGCAATCTAAATTGACTTGACGGCAATGAGTTTGGTTTGGTTTTGGTAGAAGATGCAGAGGACTAGAATAAAGAAAGATACATGGCAGAGTTTAACTAAGTGAGATCAAAGGACCATACTACCCAATTTTCCATCTCTGATAAATGGCACCCAAATATAATCGATAGACAGAATATAATACTATTATTTTGTATCAAACTTAAAACAGTGAAATAAAAATGAATAATATATTTTTTATATGTAGATTAAATCCACAAAGCAAAATTCAAAACCAAAATAGATTATGTTCTCTGATCTGGACATTTTAATACGGAAATATCGTTCTAGGAAACATCTAAACACAAAATAAAATCCTCTGAACAATAATGTAGGAAGTTGAGCTATTTAGAGGATTAAAACTATGGAAATAACCCAATTTGCTAGTTATAATGTCATTAACATGAACAGGAGGTCTCATCTAAATGTGCAGTTCAGCTTCTACTGAACCATGACCATACTTCCAGTGTGCTCTTGGCTCACCTTTTCCTAGTACAATTCTTCCAGGTTTTTCTGCTCTCTCTGTAATACTTTATTGACTGGCATGCTTTATCCTAAATGTACTAAATTCTACACATTTTATTTCTACTAACCAGCCGTGATAGAGTTTCTTCACTAATATAATAAGATTAGTTCTCTGAATAATACCCAATAGATGAGAGGCGAGAAACAGAAAAGAACAAGAAGAATGATAATGAGGATATGGGAGAAGAAAGTGGTGTTGGTGACATCCAGGTGGACGGTGGGTAGATGGTACCTCCTTTCCTACATTTCTAGAAACTCTTAGGAATAAGTCTTTAAGTGATGACAAGCAGCTAAATCTTAGGTAAATACCACAGGAATTTAGTCTGAGGGCTTGGGTGTGAGCTTTAGAGATCTCCTCAGCAGAGCTTTGAGAAACAAACCTCCTAAGTTCCTGAGGAGAAAATAGCAAAACCTGTGCTCCTGTGTCTTTGCTAGAGGTTAATACTGACATTAGACAGTACTTAAAAGAGTAACTTTATTAAAATTGGGGTTTATATCCCTAAGTATAGAATATCTCAGGTAATTCAAGACAACTAAATCTTCTGTCTGTACCTGTGCTTTATACAGTGTTGAGCATGCTAGGATTGTCTGAACTTGGGACAGAACTGGTTTTGTCTCTGCTCTGCCATTTGTTATCCATGTTAACTTGGGTGAGTTACTTAAAACTTTTTCATTTCCTTATCCTAAAAATGTGGAGATAAAACTAACACCTCTTTTATATAGTACAACTGTGAGGATCACACAAAGAAATATATTTTAAAGTATGTGACACATAGTAGGCTTGCAATTAATGATAAATATTATTCACATAAAATAAATTACTGCTGTAGAACAAGATGATGAAACAGCACAGATCACCAGCTCTCTCCAAAATCAATCAATGCTGCATCTGTAGGGATAGATTGAAGAGGTAAGAGGAAAGCTCTTCTAAGCCCCTGGAGAGGTGAAAGGCAGTGGTGACCTGGTATAGAAAGAAAATGGCGGCCTGGGCAGAAGGTGCCACTATTGGGAATAGCTCCTTTGTCAAGTTCTTTTCTTTCCCTTATTGCAAGCTAGGAAGAATACTGCATGGAAGTAATTACCATTACCATTCAAGTTAGTGAAACCTGACCATGAGTCCAGCATTACAAGGGTGGATGGGACAGTACGAGGGTTTCGCCAGAGCTTGGTTGGGGCATGGAATAGACAGCAACAAATACAGGCGAACTTGGAGATTTGAGTGGTACTGCTCCCCATCCTGTCCACTACACCACCAGGCTCAGGTGACTTTATTGGTGATTTTTACAAACTTTGAAGGAGAAATTTTATCTAAATAATTTAGTTCGCAAAATCAAAAAGAAAGCAAGCTTCCGAACTCATTTTAGAGGGCTAGTATCGGTTAAGCACTTGACTAGTAGCCAAAAGGTGGGTGGTTCGAGCCAACCCAGAGGTGCCTCAAAAGACAGGCCAGGCAGTCTGCTTCTGAAAGGTCACAGCCTTGAAAACCCTATGGAGAAGTTCTACTCTGCACTCATGGGGTCGCCATGAGTGGGAATTCACACAATGGCAACTAGCAACAACAACAGTATTAATCTTGCTTTAAAAATTAGATAAAGACAGTGTATGAGAAAAACTGACATACTCCTTTTGCTTATGATTACAGGCTCAAAAGTCCTAAGCGAAACAACAGTTTATCAAATCTGTTTATTCAAATATATATGTCTAGGTATGCGTGTGTATATATAGAAGAATTACATCATCACCGTTTACTCAAGGATAATGAAATAAATCTGCCTTGTAAACAGTCAATAATATGTTTATTAAATAAATAATTAGTAAAGGAGCCCTGGTGGCACAGTGGTTAAAGCATTCAGCAGCTAACTGAAAGGTTGGTGGTTTGAACCCACCAGCTGCTTAGCGGGAGAAAGATGCAGCAGTCCACTTCCAGAAAGATTACTGCCTTGGAAACCCTATGAGGCAGTTCTACTCTGTCCCATAGTATCACTATGAGTTGGAATCAACTCGACAGCAACGGGTTTTGGTTTTATGTGCAAGTATTGTGCTCAGTGCTGGTATCTTTATTGCCTTTTCCATTAACCCTCTGGTGACCCAACCCAGGAGCAAAAGTACCCAGGAAATTGCTAACTAGGACAATGGAGGCTATCAACAGGCTTCTGTAAGATACACAGAGATGCTCGAAGATTCCTCTTCTCGTTCTGGCTGTCGTGGGCAACAGAGGGGGACAAGGAACACCATCAGATCTCTCCTTATTTTATTCTTAGAATCATCATCATCACTTTTCCTTCCTCTGCCTTTTAAACAAACACCTAACCCTCTTTTCAATTCCCTTGCCCACCTGACAACCCCCTCTCCCTCTCAACAACATATAAACAGACATGCACACACCAACACATCACACCCCCTACCTCTTTCTCAGTCTGCCCATCTCCCTCTTCTGTCTTGATACACATGTTTTCTCAACTTTCTCCTTATCCCTCAAGCACAGAGTTGAAGTGAGCTGGTACCGAGGGCTGGAGTTGTATGTAAATTTTATAGATTTCTACACCCAAATTTATAGATTTTTAATTCAAAATTCTATCTATGCTGCAATGTACCACAGGGTGAGGGAAAGTACTCACAAATAGAAGCAACCTTTTAACCTTTTATCTTTGGAATATAGCCAATACTGTTATCTTTCTACCCCTTTAGCTTGTACTGTGTTACCTGGTTATCTAGCTTTAAAACAGATGGACATCATATGTAGCTTCATTGAACTGAACTAAACATAAGCTGAGCAAGACGATTCTCATCTCTGCCATTAAATAGCTATATGACCACAGGCACTTCTGAGATAGTTTCCTCATCTCTCAAACTCGAACACCAAGAATGAGAGGTGTTAGGAAGAATATATTTTAGAGACGAAAGTCTTCAAAAATAGAAAATAAGTACTCTCAAAAATAACTTTGGGTCCATGAGTTAGTACGACCTGATGATTTATCTTTTCTAGTCAAAATGGTCAATCGAAAGGGACTATAAATAATAATAAACTTTATTTACCTCCCTGTATAGTTGGATATCAATCATATCTAACTTATTCTAATACTTATTGAACAAATATTTTTGTAACACATTTCTACCAGTGAGTTGCCGATATTTATTACCTTACCCACTTCTACTCCATTAAATAAGTATACAGTGAAACCTGTGAGAGCCGGAACTCGACAGGACTGCCTTGTTTTTCCAGGTCTCGCCAAGTTTTCCTCCTTTGACAGGGTGCAGTCTTACAATTTTTCTATCACTCATTTTAGTGGAAAATATTTGAGTTCTCCTTTTCTGACAGATTTTGGCCATACACGGATTCTGGCTTTCGCAAGTTTTACTATACAGGCATACCTCAGAGATATCGCAGGTCTGGTTCCAGATCACCACAATAAAGCAAATATCGCAATAAAGCAAGTCGCATGAATTTTCTGGTTTCCCAGTACATATAAAAGTTATGTTTATACTATACTGTAGTCTATTAAGTGTGCAATAGCATAATGTCTAAAAAAAGTACGTATCTTAATCAAAAAATACTTTATTGCTAAAAAATGCTTACCAACATCTGACCCTTCAGCAAGCTGTAATCTTTTTGCGGGTGGACGGTCTTGTCTCAGTGTTGATGGCTGCTGACTGATCCGTGGTGGTGGCTGAAGGGTGGGGTGACTGTGGTAATTTTTTAAAATAAGACAATGAAGTTTGATGCATTGATTGACTCTTCCTTTCACGGAAGATTTCTCTGCAAGCATGTGATGCCGTTTGATAGCATTTTACCCAGAGTAGAACTTCTTTCAAAACTGGAGTCACTCCTCTGAAACCCTGTCACTACTTTATCAACTAAGTTTACGTAATATTCTAAACCCTTTGTTGTCATTTCAACAATGGTCACGCATCTTCACCAGGAGTAGATTCCATCTTAACAAACCACTTCCTTTGCTCATTCATAAGAAGCAACTCCTCAGCCATTAAATTTATATCATGAGATTGCAGCAATTCAGTCATTTCTTCAGGCTCCACTTCTAATTCTAGTTTTCTTGCTATTTCTACCGCATCTGCAGTTACTTCTCCACTGAAGTCTTGAACCTTTCAAAGTCATCTATGAGGGTTGGAATCAACTTCTTCCAAACTCCTGCTTAATGCTGATATTTTGACCTCCTTCCATGAATCACGAATGATCTTAACAGGATCTAGAATGGTGAATCCTTTCCAGAAGGTTTTCAATTTACTTTGCTCAGGTCCATCAGAGAAGTCACCATCTATGGCAGCTATGGCCTTACAAAATGTATTTCTTAAATAATAAGATTTGAAAGTTGAAATCACTCCTTGATTCATGGGCTGCAGAATGATGTCATGTTAGCAGGCATGAAAACGACACTAATCTCCTTGTGCATCTCCACCAGAGCTCTTGGGTGACCAGGTGCATTGTCAATGCGCAGTAATATTTTGAAAGGAATCTTTTCTATGAGCAGTAGGTTTTAAAAATGGGCTTAAAATATTCAGCAAACCAAGTTGTAAAAGATGTGCTGTCATCCAGGTTTTGTTGTTCCATTTATAGAGCACATGCAGAGGAGATTTAGCATAATTCTTAAGGGCCCTAGGATTTTTGGAAAGGTAAATGAGCATTGGCTTCAACTGAAAGTCACCAGCTGCATTAGCCCCTAACAAGGGAGTCAGCCTGTCCTTTGAAGCTTTGAAGCCAGGCATTGATTTCTCCTCTCTAGCTATGAAAGTCCTAGATGGCATCCTCTTCCTCATACTCGTACGTATAAGGCTGTTTCATCAATGTTGAAAATCGGTTCTTTAGTGTGGCCACCTTCATCAATTATCTTGGCTAGATCTTCTGGATAAATTGCTGCAGCCTCTCCATCAGCACTTGCTGTTTCACCTCGCACTTTTATGTTATGGAGACGGCTTCTTTCCTTAAACTTCATGAACCAACCTCAAACTTTTCCTGTAGCTTCTTCACCTCTCTCAGCCTTCATAAAATTGAAGAGGGTTAAGGCCTTGCTCTGGATTAGGCTTTGGCTTAAGGGAATGTTGTGGCTGGTTTGATTTTCTATCCAGACCACTAAAACTTTCTTCATATCAGGCTGTTTTGCTTTCTTTTATCATTCATGTGTTCACTGGAGTGGCACTTTTAATTTCTTTCAAGAACTTTTCCTTTGCATTCACAGCTTGGCTGTTTGGCACAAGAGGCCAGCTCTCGGCTTATCTTGGCTTTTGACATACCTTCCTCACTACCCGTTGCCATCGAGTCAATTCTGACTTATAGTGACCCTAAAGGACGGGGTAGAACTGCCCCATGGCGTTCCCAAGGAGTGACTGGTGGATTCGAACTGCCAACCTTTTGGTTAGCAGCCAAGCTCTTAACCACTGTACCACCAGGGCTCACTCTTCCTAAGCTTGATAATTTCTAGCTTTTGATTTAAAGTGAAAGAGGTGCAATTCTTCCTTTCACATGAACACTTAGAGACCACCGTAGGGTTATTAATCGGCCTTTTTCAATACTGTCGTGTGTCAGGGAATAGGGAGGCCCCAGGAGGAGAAAGATGGGGAAGAGCTGGTCGGTGGAGCAGTCGGATCACACACAACATTTATTGCTTAAGTTTGCTGTCTTATGTGGGCATGGTCCCTGGTGCCCCAAAACAATTACAATAGTAACATCAAAGATCATTCATCACAGGTCACCATAACAGATATAATAATAATGAAAAAGTCTGAAATATTGTGAGAATTATCAAACTGTGACACAGGGACATGAGCATATGCTGTTGGAGAAGTGGCACTGAAAGACTTGCTCGACGCAGGGCTGCCACAAACCTTCAATTTGTAAAAAACACAGTATCTGCAAAGCACAATGAAATGAGGTATGCCTATACGTGGAGAGAGAGAGCGAGCGAGAGAGTCCTTCAAACTTTAACTAAATTCATGTTACAAATTTAAAAGCACTCTTACTTTCCTCTTCTGTTGAAAATTGTTAAAGATGAAACTAGAATGCTGATAAAAATTTAGTTTTTAATATTTTAGCTCATTATCATATTAAAATAAATCCAATCCCATGTTCACTTTGGTTTCTCTTTAGGCTTTTTTTTTTTTTTTTTTTTCAATTCATTACGGAATTTTTTAGATGGAATCATTAGAAATATAATTCTCTACGAGTAAATATTAAAGTAGCTAAATATACAACAAATTTTTGTGTTGTTAATTATAATTAATGATATGCAAAGTTTTTAATAAATATGTATATTAGTCTAAATTTAGAACCTCAGCACAGATGAGATATTTTAAATGATCGTCAATCAAACCGAACCTTTCCTGTGCAAAAGATGTAAATAAACTCCCTTATGGAAAGTTTCTGGGGTAGCTTATAGAACAAGTAGTTTTAGTATATCAATTCTTTTCACATGGAATGTGAACGTTTCAGGAAAAACATTTATTCACTTATATATAAATGTATAAGAAAATGTAAATCTAAACAATAAAATTTAGAATCAGAAAACTTCTTTCTACACTTAAATACTGGCCACATTTTCCTGTGATTTAATGATATATTACTGGCAGAAAAGTTAGTAGATACTATATTTATGGCGTCTATTATCAATTTGAACCAAGTGGAATTTGGCCATGGCCAAATATATCATTAAAATATGTTTGGAAGCATAACATTAATTTGGAAATTTAGTCTGGTGACTAGCTGTTCTTGGGTGTCTTCCGCGGCTTCCTTTCTATAAAAGTTTATTTACGTAACTCCTTCACCTCTGAGAAATCACTAACACTTATGTCAATCACTGGCATTCAACCAGGGTGGGCCCTGGGAAAATGGTACTAAAAAAACAAGGCTTATCTTGAGGTCCTTTCAAACTACCCCTTTGCCATATCTTCCAACTTCCCTGGCCTCATCAGTCTGACTTTCCCAGGGGCTTTTGTGCTCTTAAGCACCTCTTTCCCCAATTCCAGCTGTATTTTGGTCCCAAATTCTTCAACAAATCTTATTAATAGATTCAGTTTGTTTGTCATTTTCCTTTCCTATCACACATCATCCGCAGTGCATTTTCATTCCATTGTAGCACGTGGTCTGCATTTTGAAAAATCACATGTTAATAATGGATCACTAGGTTAATGTGTTCCCCTTTTCTGGAAATACCTTTGCTTTATGTAATTTTTATCTAACTTCAGCTCCTGCGACTACAAAAACATGTGGGTTTATAAAGTCCAACATACCTAAAAGCAAATTAAAACTTCAAACTTAAAATACGTTCACTTTGAAATGAGACTAAAAATACTTTGCTATAGTTGACTTAGAACATTTTTAAATTAAGGAAAATCTTTCTCTTTTGTTAAATGAAAAAATTTTAAGGTCTTAATGCTGAAATCTGATGATAGAAAAAGGTCAAGATTTAAACAAAACATATGTAAGAGAAGTATTTGTTCATTCAGCATACATTTAAAATTATATAAAAAATTTTAACCATTTAATTCTCCTTTTTGTGCCTTCTTTTCCTTGTACTCCTAAGTAACATGCTGCAAACAATGTATTACGTTTGACTCTTTTTCATGCCTGACATTTATTCTCTTGAAGTGCTCCATGATTTCTATATATTTCTACAACTTCCCTCATTTGACCTGAGTGTTTTCTCCAGTTCCATATACTTTGTAACATGTAGGACAATTCTACTTAAGTGTTCTGATAATACCCAAAATGCTACATATTGAAAATCTAATCTAACATCTCTGTGTTCCAATTTCTCATTATTAAAAATGGCAAACTTATGATCACAGTACTCTAAAGGCTGGACCTTTGATTGTGTCCTCTCCTTGGCTCTTCACACTTATCTGTTTTTAAATCTTTCTAATTATTCTGCTATAACCACTTACAGATAGCCCTGCTTTATCAGTTTATAAAATAGACCATCATCTTCCTATTCCACTACCCACAGCTGAATTGATCTTCAATATTTAGTGAATGAGCTGGATACTTTTTCAGATGCCAGAACAAAAGCCATTCATCCAATGAAAGAGACAGATTATAAAATAAGCAATAAATTTAACATCTGATTATTTATTTATCAAACACTTAAGTTGTACTTAATATGTGAAGGGCACTGTTATAACCCATTTAAAAGTATTACTTCATTTGATCCTCATAACACTATTAGGAAGTAGATATTATGATCACATTTCATGAGTAAAAAAAAGAGGCATGCGGAGCTTAAGTAAGACCCAGGGTCACACAGCTGGTAAGTGAAGAGGCCAGGATTCTAACACAGGGCATATCTCCTCACCACTATGCCCTGTGAGCATATTGAGTGGCTACAGTGTATCAGTCTGTGCTAGCTGCTGACAATGTAGAATCTCACTACCCCTGGCAAATTAAACAGATTTTTAAAATATTATTCCACAAGCAACTTATACTTACAAGGAATATCCCTGTACCCAATCTCCAAAGCATGAAAGTAATTCATAAATTCCCTAATTGGAATTTTAAAAGCTTCAAACAGACCCATGTCTTCAAAAAGTCTATATGATACCTGTAAAAGAGAAAGACAAAGCCTTATCAAATATCCCACAGTGTAAGACATGAAGACAAAAATGAAAGATAAAAGTGTGCATTCCATCAACCATATTAATTTCCTGCCAGCAGAGCACACTTAACTGGGAATAACAAATCAAGTACGCATTGAGGACCTCTATGTGCTTAGCCCTTGTAGTCCTCAAGGGTTTATAATCTATTTTGAAGGGTCGAGTCTAGACATATAGCCAAGAAACCAACAGAACAATATATACCATAGCAGTATACCAGGGCATAAAAGAGCACTAAATTGTGTGCCATATGGACAATTAGAGAATAACACATACTAAAGTCCTAATCGTATGGTATACAGCATAATACTAAAGAATGAGAGAAAGAAAGCTTTAATTTGGACTAATTTTGTCCAAAAAGCTTTTCAGATGATAATGGACACAGAAGTGCACCTTCAGTAATGGATAAGGAGAGAGGAAAAGGTTTGGCTTAACTAAAATATATAGAGAGAAAATATTTATTCTAAACCAATATAAGTAACAGTATTTGATCTAGTTTCTCTCACTTGTTTTCTCTCTTCCCCTTTCAAATATTTATTCTCTTTCCAATTACTCTGACTACGCTGGTGAATATCTTTGGATGTAATGGGTACATTTGGCATGCAAAAGATGGAGAAAAAAAAATAACGGAAGAACAGAAGAAGTCAATGGGGAAATACGCGGTTATTTATCTGGCAGAATGGAGCACAGCACCATTTCAAATAGCCTTATTTCATGTCACGAAGCACTGTGTTGGTTACAGTTCAGAATATTTTTAAAAAGAATTATTCATCCTTTTAATTATTCACATCTTTTCTTAAAATTCTCTTGAGATACTTCTTCTAAATCTTCTATATATTGCTTCATAGCTAAATTTTTCTCATTTGTTATTGAATTTTAATCTATTCAAATTTACTAATATTCTTTCAATATATATTCACTGTTTACGAGCCATATATATTATACATACACATATACATACATACATTACCAAAAAAGGATTTAATTCTTTTAGCATATATTGACTGAGTACCTACTATTTGTCAGACAATTTTCTATGCATGTGGCATCTATGGGTGAACAAAACAAAGATCTGTTCCTTCATGGAGCTTACAGTCTAGCAAGGGAGGACAGTAAATGACAGCCATAATAAATAAACAGGTTATATACTATGGCAGAAGGTGATAAGTCAAATGGTTAAAGAAAAACTGGAGCAAGGATAGAGGGTTAAGAGTGTGGGGAGGGCATGTCAGTTGCCATTTGATATAAGATGTTGAGAGCAGGCATATTCAGAAGGAGACATTTGAGGAGAGAATTGAAGGAAGTATGGCATGAGCTCCATGGATATCTAAGGAAAATTTTCCACATAGCCAGTTCAAAGGTCCTGAGGTATGCTCAGTGTATTCAAGAAAGAGGAAGAAGGCCAGCATGCGGATAGCAATAGGAATTTAAGTCAGAGAGGTAACTGGGGGGTGGGGTCAGAATGGGGCGTGGACTAGAGTGCTGGTAGCTAGATGGGCCATATTATAAGGGCTTTTACTCTGAGTGAGGCGGGGAGACTGGAACAGGAAAGTGACTTAGGTTTTGAAAGGAGCACTCTAGCTGCTGGTTGAAACTAGATCGTATAATTATTCGTCTCAACTTCTATACGCTTTTCTTCACATAATGAAGAACGGCAAATGTATTTCTTCTTTTTCCTGTGTAACTAACATTCCTACCTATTCTCTTTAAAATTGCAGTGAAGTCTGTCATTTCTGTCATATTATGTTTCAAGCTATATCTTCTTTTAGTTGTCTGTTCTCTACCATAATTACTTTAGACTATATTTGAGTTTTTCTTTATAAGCCCTAAGGGATTTAACTATTCATATTATTTCAATAATGATAATAATAACAGCAGCAGCATCACACATATATGTGACATTTAATTAATAAGTGAGAGGCTTCCTTTAAGTACTTTATGTACATTAATACTTTACATATAGTTAATCCTCACAACAACTTAAATGCACCGTTAATTACTAACATTTGAAAGTGGAAGAAATTGAGGCACTGGGATGTTATAAGTGACTTGTCTAAGATCACACAGCTGATACACAACAGAGTCAGGATTCAAGCCAAGCATTTTGGCGTCAGATTTTAGAACCTGTTAAAGCATTTTGACTTCAGATTTTAGAACTCGCTAAGTTATACTTAGCAAGGCAAATGAAGTTATACATTTTCTCAAAATTCAATATTTTGCAATTAGGAAAAGTATGCAGTGACATAATTAGAATCACATAAAAATGCAATATTTTATTTTTAAATGAAGACTGGAAAAAAGACACATTGAAGAATTTAGCTGAAGTCTAATTGTTAATTGTCTATATTCTTCCTAAGAATTATTAGTATCACAAGACTCTGACAATGTGGCAATGCTGATCAAGATCCACCCTTCTACCCAACAGCTTACAGAACTTCAGGGAGAGCTGAGTACCCGCCAGGATATTTGGCTGTAAAACTGACTGCTGTACTAACAACCACCCTACTTTTTCAGGCTCCCCATTTGGAGAGCTCGAAGACACTTAATCAGTGAATATATTTTACAGGAAACTGAGAAGCAGTTGAAATGAACACAAAAAGAAAAAGAAAACAAAAACCTGGACTTTTAATATGGACAGGTCTGCACTAGAATCCTGGGTCCAATATTTACATTTACTTATGACTTTTGAAGAATAGGATATCTTCTTTAAGCCCCAATTTCTTCTGTAAAGATTTAAAACAAAACACAACAGACAAACAAAACTACCTGCACCCAAGTCTCTGTGAAGATTAAACTGAAGGGCTTGGGGGAGTCTGTGCCATCTAGGTCAACTACAAAACAATGTGGGAGTTTTTTCTCTCCATACCAGCAAACACATTCTATCATGAAAGAAGAGTTCCTGGCCCACTGCACATATTCTGCGGTGCCATTCCAGGCACATTTCTGGGAAAGAGTTCACTCCCTCCAAGTTGTAGTCTGAAATGGATTTCAGAAAGTGGGATACAAAAGCTCCCAGGACGAATCCTCAGGAGTGAGGCTAAGGTAGATTGGATAAAACAGCTACCCTTAAACCTATCCTCAAAATCAGTTTACATGAAAGAGATTGCTTAGCACTGAGGAGAAACGAAGAGGAAGGGGATAGTTAACTCCTAGTGCAAGGGCTGCCATTATATTTCAGAACGTATTCATGATTAGAATGAGTTTAGCAGAGGCAACAATTAATTGCTTATTATAAGGATTTGTAATTTTTCTGAGCTTCAAATTCCATCAAGATTTTAACAAGCTTCTTTTGTGTGTATCAAGCTTAACAGCCACCATTTTGTCACGTATCTGTTTCCCTAATAGACCAGCAGTTCCTTCAGGGTGGGACATATTTCTCTTCTTGAAGGCTAGACTAGTTCTCTTTGCTTGTAGAACTGAACACTAGAGAAAAAGGCATTCTATCTACTCCTTTCAAACCTTCACAAATCAGGAATCATCACTCTGAAGACTGCACACTCCAATACCATTGAGGGGTCTGAAAAAAGCCTGTCTCGCACACACAGACTAGAAATCTGTATCACACAGATTCCTCTCAGTGTTTTGCAGGAAGTGTTAGTGTCCCCAGTAAATATGACTTGGGTCCTGAATTGTCACCTAAGTAGTATATTAACAAATTTAATAGGCTTTATTATCTCTGCAGGAATATTTATTTAAAGCTTCAAGAACACACCTAAAACATTTCTAAACAAGCTGATAAATATTATCGAATAGTTTCCTTTAATTGACGGAGATTATGTGGGTAGGTGTTTAATAACATAGTAAATCCATCCTTTTGTTTTGTTTTCTTAGCATGAACACGTTCAAATTTTTAATTTCTGTACACGTTTTCTTTCTCCTTAAAGGAAACAAACATGTTTTTATTTGGGACGCCTTGAAAGCAATTTAGCGTAAAAAAATACACACACTAAACGGCTTGTTATACAGCAATAGCGCTCATCTATATTTCTTGCGATAAATAAAGGTATTTTCCATATTGAAATACAGAAAAATCTATTTGATGTTTTTTCTCTCAGGCCTTGGGGGAATCTTATTTCTACACGATGTATTATTTTTGATAAGGCCTAAGATTGTAATATTCAAATATTTTTAAAAAGTCACTGGGAAAATAATAGACAGTAAGTTAGTGTTTATACTAACAGATTTTGGGGCTTGTGCTAGATTTTCTTTTGCTGAATTTTACCAATTTTAGATTGTTTGGCAATCATGTTCATGCATCCACCCACCCTCCTTTAAAATGTACGTAATATTTTAATTGCAGAATATATATGGTATTCTACTCACTTGAGGGTTACAATTTCTTTTGTTAACCCCACCACCATGGAATGTACAGAGTGTTGTGTGAGAAGATTTACTTTCTCCAAACACTACCCATTCACAGGTGTCATGAATCTACACAGCTGTAAGCAACCGAGGCATTGTTTTTTCCTCAGTTATATGTATGAATGCATTTCATACCTGACTAAGAATACGGCCACATTTTCTTCCTATCTTTTCCATCAAATCAAAAATTGGAAAATTCCAAGTATTTAGCTGCTCCATAATTGAGTCCAGGTTATCAATGACAAGAGGTTCGGGAGCAAGAATTGGTTTGTCCTGTAATGAAGATTAAGGGAGAAATGTTTTAACAGCATGCAGTTTTTCTACAAAGTAATTTAACCTTTGGTAAGTTCAACTTAACAACTGAGGTTACCTGAATTGAGTGACTTAAAACGTCACATGAATGAGTGAATCTTAAAAAAAAAAATCAAGATGAATAAGACATTGATGCCAGAGTAAGCAGAAAAAGGCCCAGCGCTGTTTCAGACCATGAACTTTGCATTATTTGGTGCTCACCTATCTCTGGTTCATACAAACTACAGCAACAGTGGGTGTTCATCCCAAAAGTTAAAATAACTGTGTTTTGGTCTAGTACAGGGTTCTTTTTTTTTTTGTCCTCATGGATTTTCTTCATTTAATGAACCACTCGGTTATTTAGCTAAAAGGTAACCCTAGGGGGTAGTTTCTGTCCAAGGTTTAAGGGGTATCTCAGGGTGATAGTCTAGACTTTGTAAGAATTTCAGATCTGTTCCACATTTTTTCTCCCATTCTATCAGGATCCATCTCCTGTGGCCCTGATCAGAATGGTCAGTAGCAGTAGCCAGGCACAATCTAGTTCTTCTGGTCTAGGGTAGATAAGGCCATGATTCAGGTCGACTATTGGTCCTGTAGACTAGTTTCTTCTGAGTCCTTGTTTCCTTCTTTCTCTTTTGCTCCAGACGAGTAGTGACCAATAGTTGTATCTTAGATGGCTATTCGCAAGCTTTCAATACCCCAGACACTACTCACCAAACTAGGATGTAGAACATGATCTTTTTGGAGTATATTATGCCAATTGACTGAATTGTCCCATGAAACTACGGTCCTAAGCCTTCAAATGTAGACAGCCATATCTGCAAGGTGTTTGGTTATGTCTAAGAAGTATTTGTAACTGTGCCCCCTATGTGTTTTATTATATATATGAATACATACGCATGCACACACAGACCTGCGTATATAGATACATCTATATGTGTGTACATATGTACACACACGCACGTATATATAATATGTATATATGCCCATATACATAAACATGGAGCCCTGGTGGTGCAGTGGTTAAAGCGCTTAACAGCTAACCAAAAGGTCAGCAGTTTAAACTTATCAGCTGCTCCATGGGAGAAGGATGTGGCTGTCTGCTTCCTTAAAGATTACATCCTTGGAAACTCTATGGGACAGTTCTACTTTGTCCTATAGGGTTCCTATAATTGACTTGATGCCAATGGGTATACACATACAGGCAAATACACATACATACGTGATCACATTTTTTTTAGGTTGGTGTTGTTTAGCACATGGTTCTTAAATGAAGATTCATGTAAGGACTTCAGAGACCTCTGGAATTATATGTAAATTTATATTTACATAAATTTGTCTGGACTAAGAGTTCTTGGCTATATTGGATTCTCAAAAGAAATCTAGGAGTAGGGAGGGGGAGGCCAATCACCCCTACTCTAATTAGTCACATTTATATTAATGCTTCAGAATTAGCATTAATTCTGTGGAATGACAATTGCCACATTTTTCAAGGATTTCAAAATAATCCATGTGTTCTATCACTTCTTGAGAAACATGCACCGTGTAAATGTAAAGATATTTTATAAGTGGTTCCAAATGAGGACATTCTTAAGAGTCCATTTTCAAAAAAGAGAGAGAAAATAAATATAACGATGATTTAAATCATTTTGTCTGACAATTTATTGATTTAAAAATGGCAAATTAGGTAAAAGAATTAACTCAAATGCATACTTTCATCCTCTTTAAATGGGTCCATTATGCACAAAATAAATCATCACTAAAGACTATTTTAATAGGTAGCAAATGTCAGTATAAACCTAGTTTAATATAATAAGAAAATAAATATTAGATTACTTTATAAATAAATAAGATGCTAGAGAAAAAACAGCAGAAAAAAATCCTAAGACAACTAATACCTACATTTCTCTTGCTTATCTTTATAAATAACGTACCATTTAAAATACTGTCGTACAGAATAAAATAATTCATTCTCCCTATGAGTGCTTACACTTTTTGATTGTGTTAAGAAATATCTGCAGTCATTTCCAGAGATGAATATTTATGTTTTTAATCACCAAATAAAAGACCCATTAAGAGATCAATAAGGCTTGGAAGGATAAAAATCATATTGTTAAATATGGGTAGGGCTATAATACACGTGTGGTTCAAATGAGATCTGCAAGTCTAATGATTCGGGGATCTACAGCTGAGCGTAGCTCCATAGTAGAAGCCAATTTCACAAGCAAACAAGTGAGTTAAGTGATATGGGGCTACCAGAAATATCATGGTCTCCGGGGTGTAGGTGCTGCAAGCTGACACTTCCCTCAGCGGCTCTCTGGGGCACTCAGTCTCCTCTTCATTCTGTACAATATCGCTGCTGTCACTGTTGTTATTGGTTTCGTAATCAGAGGTAACTTGGGCTGTGTCATCTGCAATTGGAAGAAAACAACTTATTATGAGAGCCACCATGGGGAAAGGCGCTCCATTTAAGCAAGTTTTCCTGAAATGCATATTGTGAGTGTAGAGTTTGGGAAAATATTGCTTTCAGAAACTTACACACCAAAAATATAGGATAACCGGGTAGGAAAAACACACATTTTTGAACCCATAAAACAGATAGGAATTATGATCTGTGATCTATTCAGTATTCAATAATTCCTCAATAATAATTTTTAGATTAGTGGTTCAAATTTTTAAAAAATCCTGTGGTTTTCTATATCTTTTCCCTTTATTCCTCCCCCAATATACTAAAGCACTGAGTAACTAAGACACTAACACTAGAATGAGTATAGGGGTGGGAAAAATTATGTTAACATATCCAGGAACTAAGTGGTCTGCTGAGCATCAAGTGATAGCATGTACTTTTGTTGTTGTTGTTATGTGCCATCGAGTCGGTTCTGACTCATAGTTGGTTCTGACTCATAGCGACCCTATAGGACAGGGTAGAACTGCCCCATAGGGTCTCCAAGGCGAAGCTGGTGGATTCAAACTGCCAACTTTTTGGCTAGCAGTCTGAGCTCTTAACCACTTTGCCACCAGGGCTCCATGTACTTAAGAGTAGGACAGATTTTGTGTATCCAATCTTGTTCCCTTGGAGTTTCTGTCTTCCTTCCTTTATGTTCTCTGCCACTGTCTCCATTTCAGTCAGCACTAAACTGTACTACCTGAAGGACCAAGCGTCTGAAGAACATGCTCCTGGGGCAAAGACCTGAGGAAGCTTCTCGTAGTTGAATAAGGTACCTGAATGAAATTTATTGAGGGCTTGCTATATGCCAGGTGCCCCTTAAAGCACTTTATCTGTATTAACACATTCAATTCCCTCAACAATCCTATGAGGCAAGTATTATTGAATTGTTATTATCATCATTCTGCAGATAGGAAACTGCGGCATGGAAAGATAAGTGAATAGTCCAAGGTCACACAGCTTGTAAATGTTGCTGCCAGAATTTGAACTCAGGAAGTCTGATCCTAGTTTTTATGTTCTTTATTTTTGATAAAGTCTAGTCTTTTTGTTCTTGTTGATGTTTGTCTTTTTTTTTTTTTTTTTATCGTTATTACATTCTGCGGTCTAAGAAATCTGTGCCTTCCTCAAAGTCACAAAGATATTCTCCTGTGTTTTCTTCTAGAAGCTTTATCATTTTAGTTTTTACATTTAGGTCTCTGCTGCCACTCTTAATTGCCATTGAGTCGATTCTGACTCACAACAACCCTATAGGACAGAGTAGAACTGCCCCGTAGGGTTGCCAAGGCTGTAATCTTTATGGAAGCAGACTGCCACATGTTTCTCCTGCAGAGCAGCTGGTGGGTACCTTTCAGTACAGGTAGTCCTCAATTTACAATGGGGCTCCATTCCCACAACAGAAGTCGGTCCTGACATAAGTCAAATACTTTTTTTTTTTTTTTTAGTTTTCATTAGCACCTGCTATATAGCAGTGTTTTGAACAGTAAATCATAACACTGAACAACTGAGAATGATAACATCAACAAATTACATGCTGCAACACTGTATATAGTACATACTACTAACGATAACATGTACCCCCCCCCCCAAAGAAAAACGGTCATAGGTCACGTTTGTTGTAACTTCAATACATTGGAAATCAGAGATTACTGTACTCAATATAGTATGAACTGGGGTTGACGTTCATCTTCTTTTTTTTCTAACATCATTTATCAAAAGGGCTATCCTTTTCCCCCACTGGATTGCTTTGACATCTTTGTTGAAAACCAAATGATTTATAAGGAAGGGTTTAAATCGAGGCTTTCTATTCCACCTGATTTATTTGCCGGCAATACTCTTGATTGCTTCACCTTAAGTCTTAATACAGGAAATGTATATTCTCTAACTTTGTTCTCCTTCTTTGGGTATTCTAGTTTTGTTGCATATCCTTACACATTTTCTAACTGATTTTCTTAAGTTGTAGTGAATAATGGCTTTTGTTAAGTAGTCTATTCCAATCAGAAATATCTTGTAGGAAACCAAAAGCTTGTTCTTTGAAAGGATCAACAAAATCATCAAACCACTGGCCAGACTGACAAAAGGAAAACAGGAGAAGATGCAAATAGCCCAAATAAGAAATGAATTGGGGAACATTACAACAGACCCAACTGAAATAAAAAGGATCATAACAGAGTACTATGAAAAACTATACTCCAAATTTGAAAACCTAGAGGAAATGGACACATTTCTAGAAACACACTACCTACCCAAACTAATACAAAATGATGTTGAAAATCTGAATAGACCCATAACAAGAGAAGAGATTGAAAAGGTAATAAAAAAACTCCCAACAAAAAAAAAAAATCCTGGCCCAGATCGCTTCACTGGAGAATTCTACCAAACATTCAGAGAAGAGCTTACACCAGTACTACTTAAACTATTTCAGAATGTAGAAAAGGAAGGGATACTTCCAAATTCATTCTATGAAGAGAGCATAACCTTGATACCAAAACCAGGCAAAGACACCATGAAAAAGGAAAACTACAGACCAATATCTCTCATGAATATAGATGCAAAAATTCTCAACAAAATTCTACCCAATAGGATTCAGCATCGTCTCAAAAAAATAATACCACGACCAAGTGAGATTCATATCAGGTATGCAAGGATGGTTCAACATTAGAAAATCAACCAACATAATCCATCACATAAATAAAAGAATCACATGATTTATCAAAAGACAAATAATCCAATTAAAAAACAGGCAAAGGAAATGAACAGATACCTCACCAAAGAAGACACTCAAGCAGCTAACAGACACATGAGGAAATGCTCGTGATCACTAGCCATTAGAGAAATGCAAATCGAAACTACAAAGAGGGGCCAAGATGGTGGAATAGTCAGACGCTTCTTGTGGTCCCTCTTACAATGAAGACCCAAAAAAACAGGTGAATCAATTATATATGACTCTAGGAGCCTGGAACATCAAAGACAAAGTTGAGAAACTGGACTGAGTGGCAGGGGGGAGGGAGAGATGGTTAGGAAGTAGCGAGCAGTTGCCAGACCTGAGCCGGCAGGAGCCGGCACCCTTCAGGTCAGATCAGCTGGCATGCTCAGTGAGGCAAGCAGTGGTGCTTGGGAGCCATTTTCCACATCGGGAGAGACTGAGTGGCACAGATTCTACTAAGGCTTCCAGAACCAGTGAAAAGTGGTGCTCTATCAACAAAAGATAACTACATATGTCTGACTTACTGTGCTAATCAAAAAACACCCTCTTTGGGAGAAACCTCTTTCCCATTTACCTGCCCCCTCCCTGCTCTGCACCAGGTCCTGGGCTGGCTTCAGTGACTGCTGAGTCCCATGGGCCAAAAGTAGGACCTGTCACACGCCCTGAGCTATTCTCCCAGCCTTGGAGAGGGAACAAATTAACAAACAGGGGAAAAAAAATCCGCCAGCTCCCCTAAGCCAGGAACTCAGGGTAGGCATAGCTCCTTTGCCTAAGCACAGGCGTGAAGAGTCCACAGACTTTGAATGCCTTTCACCCTGCATAGACCTGTGTGGGCCCATTTCAACAGCATAAGCCCTCATTAGCACTGTACAACAGGGTATATACCTGAAGCTTAACTTCAATCACACCAGCTATATAGTGAAGTGGCAGATTCGTGACATTTGGCACTGCTCAGCCCATTAAACAGGATCCTCATCTACCCACATCAGGGGCCTGAAGACTGGTGGCTCCACCACGCCACCTAGCCACCCTCGACAGGGGTCCAAGAATACGTGGTGCCTCCCAGTCCTTAAAGCCAACAGCATCGGGTGCCCATAGTCTGGATGCAAAACCCACCCACATAGATGCTCTAGGGAATGGGGACATGCTTTCCTCCCAGACACTCAGAGGCAGCCATCAGCCCCCAGCCTTGCTCAGCACGTGACCCCCTACTGCAGCCAGACACCTGTGCCTACACCAATCACCCCTGCCGATCTAGGACTGTAGGTGAGAGCCTGTACCACATGCTTGGTGGCAGACTACCTGGACACCTAAGCTTAATCGATACAAGAAAAGTAAACAGACTTCTGGGCTCACATAACTAGTAACAGATCTAATCATCTGGTGACAGGACATTAGTGCTTCAAAGGCACCAATAACCAAACTACCTCACACAAGCAGCCTATCAGGGCATATCAAAAGAAAACAAAACAAGAAGGCAGGACACAGTAAGCAAACATAAAATAAATAAATATAATAACTTAACGATGGCTCAGAGACAACAGTCAACAACAAATCATATAAAGAGGCAGACCACGATGGTTTCAGCAAGCTCCCAAAACAAAGAATCAAGAAATCTTCTGAGGGAAGATAATTTCTTGGAATTACCTGAGGTAGAATACAAAAAATAAATATACAGAACACGTCAAGAGATCAGGAAAGAGACCATGCAAAATGCAGAAAAAGCCAAGGAACACACCGAAAAAGTAATAAAGCACTCGGAAGATTAGAGAAGAGCATAATGACAAATCTAAAAGGCTGCAAGACCCATAGAGAGACAACAATCGGAAATCCAGAAGATTAACAATAAAATTTCAGAATTAAACAACTAAATAGAAAGTCATAGGAGCAAAATGGAGGCAATGGAAGTCAGAATTAGTGAGATTGAAAATAAAGCATTTGACACCAACTTATATGAGGAAAAATCAGACAAAAGAATTTTAAAAAATGAAGAAACCTAAGAACTATCTGGGACTCTATCAAGAGAAATAACCTACAAGTGATTGCAGTACCAGAACAGGGGGAGATAACACAAAATACAGAGAGAATTGCTGAAGATTTGTTGGCAGAAAACTTCCCTAATATCGTGAAAGATGAGAAGATATCTATCCAAGATGCTCATCGAACCCCACACAAGGTAGATCCCAAAAGAAAGTCACCAAGACATATTATAATCAAATTTGCCAAAGCCAAAGATAAAAAGAGAATTTTAAGAGTGGCTAGGGATAAACGAAAAGTCATCTACAAAGAAGAGTCAATAAGAATAAGCTTGGACTACTGAGCAGAAACTATGCAGGCAAGAAGGCAATGGGATGATGTATACAAAACCTCGAAGGAAAAGAAAAATTGCCAGCCAAGAGTGATGTATCCAGCAAAACTGTCTCTAAAATATGTGGTGAAATTAGGGCCTTTCCAGATAAACAGAAGTTTAGGGAATTTGCAAAAACAAAACCAAAATTACAAGAAATACTAAAGGGAGTCCTCTGGTTAGAAAACCAACATCAGATAACAACCCAAGACTAGAATACAGGACAGAGCAAACAGTTATCAACACAGATAGGGAAGGCACAAAAATAAATCAAGCTAAAACACTGAAAATAGGGAAACAGAGATGTCTATATGTAAAAGATGACAACATTAAAACAAAAAAGAGGGACAAAAAATGTAGTCACAGATCTATCATATGGAGAGGAAGTCAAGGTGATATAAAGAAATAAAAGAGTAGTTTAAACTTAGAAAAATAGGGGTAAATATTAAGGTAACCACAAAGGAAACTAACAACCCTACAAATCAAAATAAAAAACAAGAAAAACATAAAGACTCAGCAAATACAAAATCAACAACCATGAAAAAGATGAAAAGGAAATACATAAAGAAAAATGACTCAGCACAGAAAATTAAGTGGAACAGAAACTGTCAACAACACACAAAAAAAGACATCAAAATGACAGCACTAAATTCATACCTATTAATAATTACGTTGAATGGAAACTGATTAAATGCACCAATAAAGACACAGAGAGTGGCAGAATGGATTAAAAAACATGATCCATCTATATACTGCCTACAAGAGACACACCTTAGACTTAAGGACACAAACAAACTAAAACTCAAAGGATGGAAAAAATATATATCAAGCAAATAACACTCAAAAAGAGCAAGAGTGGCAACATTAATCTCTGACAAAATAGACTTTAAAGTAAAATTCACCACAAAGGATAAGGAAGGATACTATATAATGATTCAAGGGTCAGTACACCAGGAGGACATAACCACACTAAATATTTTTGCACACAATGACAGGGCTCCAAAATACATAAAACAAACTCTTAACAGCACTGAAAAGAGAGATAGACAGCTCCACAATAATAGCAGGAGACTTCAACACACCACTTTCAGTGAAGGACAAAACATCCAGAAAGAAGTACAATGAAGACATGGAAAGATCTAAATGCCACAATCAACCAACTTGATCTCATAGACATCTACTGTACACTCCACCCAACAGCAGCCAAGTATACGTTCTTTTCCATTGCACATGGAACATTCTCCAGAACAGATCACATATTAGGCCCTAACAGAATCCAAAGCATCAAAATATTGCAAAGCATATTTTCTGACCATAAAGCCATAAAAGTATAAATCAGTAACAGAAACAGCAAGGAAAAAAAAAAAGATCAAACACATGGAAACTGAACAACACTTTGCTCAAAAACTACTGGGTTATAGGAGAAATTAAGAATGGAATAAAGAAACTCACAGAATCAAATGAGAATGAAAACACATCCTACCAGAATCTTTGGGACACAGGAAAAGCAGTGCTCAGAGGTCAGTTTATACCAATAAATGCACACATCCAAAAAGAAGAAAGGGTCAAAATCAAAACATTAACCCTACAACTCGAACAAGTAGAAAGAGAGCAGCAAAAGAAGCCCTCAGGTGCCAGAAGAAAGGAAATAATAAGAATTAGAGCAGAATTAAGTTAAATAGAGAATAGAAAAACAACTGAAAGAGTTAACAAGATCAAAAGCTGGCTCTTTGAAAAGATCAACAAAATCGATAAGCCACTGGCCAAACTGACAAAAGAAAAATAGGAGCGAAAGTAAATAACCCAAATAAAAAATGAGATGGATGATATCACTACAAACCTAACTGAAATTAAAAGAATCATAACAGAATACTATGAAAAACTGTACTCTAACAAATTTGAAAACCTAGAGGAAATAGACAAATTTCTAGAAACACACTACCTACCTAAACTAACACAAACAGAGGTAGAACAACCAAATAAACTTATAACAAAAGAAGAGATTGAAAAGATAATTTAAAAACTGCCAACAAATAAAAGCCCTGGCTCTGACGGTTTCACTAGAGAATTCTACCAAGCTTTCAAAGAAGAGTTAAACACCACTACTACTAAAGGTATTTCAGAGCATAGAAAAAGATGGACTACTCCCAAACTCAATTCTATGAAGCCAGCATAACCCTGATACCAAAACCAGGTAAAGATACTACAAAAAAGGAAAATTACACACAAATATCCCTCATGAACATAGACACAAAAATCCTCAACAAAATTCTAGCTAATACAATTCAACAACCTAACAAAAAAATAATTCACCATGACCAAGCGGGATTTATACCAGGTATGCAGGGATGGTTCAACCTTAGAAAAACAATCAACGTAATCCATCATATAAATAAAACAAAAGACAAGAACCACATGATCTTATCAATTGATGTAGAAAAGGCATTTGACAAAGTCCAACACAGATTCATGATAAAAACTCTCAGCAAAATAGGAACAGAAGGGAAATTCCTCAACATAATTAGGGGCATTTATACAAAGCCAACAGCCAACATCATCCTAAATGGAGAGAGTCTGAAAGAATTCCTCTCGATAATGGGAGCCAGACAAGGATGCCATTTATCACCACTCTTATTCAACATTGTGCTGGAGGTCCTAGCCAGAGCAATTAGGCAAGAAAAAGAAATAAAGGCATGCAAATTGGTAAAGAAGAAATAAAAGTATCTCTATTTGTAGGTGATATGAGCTTATACAAAGAAAACCCCAAGGAATCCTCAAGAAAACTACTGGAACTAATAGAAGATTTCAGCAAAGGATCAGGATACAAGATAAACATACAAAAATCAGTTGGATTCCTCTACACCAACAAAGAGAACTTTGAAGAGGAAATCATCAAATCAGTACTGTTTACAACAGCCCCCAAGAAGATAAAGTACTTAGGAATAAATTTAACCAGAGACATAAAAGACCCAAACAATGAAAACTGCAAGACACTAGTGCAAGAAACCAAAAGGGACCTACATAATTGGAAAAACATACCTTGTTTATGGATAGATAGACTCAACATTGTGAAAATGTCAGTTCTACCCAGTGCGACCTACAGATACAATGGAATCCCAACCCAAATTCCAACGGCATGTTTTCATGAGATGGAGAAACAAATCACCAACTTCATATGGAAAGGGAAGAGGCCCCGGATAAGTACAGCATTACTCAAGAAGAAGAACAAAGTGGGAGGCCTCACACTACACTACCTGATTTTAGAACCTATTTTACCGCCACGATAGTCAAAACAGCATGGTACTGGTACAACAACAGATACGTAGACCAATGTAACAGAATTGAAAATCCAGACGTAAATTATCTACCTAAGAGGAGCTGATATTAGACAAAGGCCCAAAGTCCGTTAACTGGGGAAAAGACAGTCTCTTTAACAAATGGCGCTGGCATAACTGGATATCCAACTGCAAAAAAATGAAACAGGAGCCATACCTCATACAAGCACAAAAACTAACTCAAAATGGATCAAAGACCTAAATATAAAATCGAAACTGATAAATATCACAAAAGACAAAATAGGGACAATGCTAGGAGCCTTAATACTTGGCATAAAGAGAATATAAAACACAAGTAACAATGTACAAACACCGGAAGAAAAAGTAGATAACTGGGAGCTACTAAAAATCAAGCACTTATGCTCATCAAAAGACTTCACCGAAAGAGTAAAAAGATAACCTACAGACTGGAAAAAAATTTTTGGCTATGACAAAATCTGATCAGTATCTAATCTCTAAAATCTACAAGATACTGCAAAACCTCAACAACAAAAAGACAAGTAACCCAATTGAAAAATGGGCAAAGGATATGAACAGGCACTTCACCAAAGAAAACATCAGGTGGCTAAAAGACACATGAGGAAATGCTCACAATCATTAGCCATTAGAGAAATGCAAATCAAAACCACAATGAGACACCATCTCACCACAGCAAGGCTAGCATAAATCCAAAAAACACAAAATAATAAATGTTGGGGAGGTTGTCGAGAGACTGGAACACTTATACACTGTTGGTGGGAAAGTAAAATGCTACAACTTTGGAAATCGATTTGGCACTTCCATAAAAAGCTAGAAATACAAGTACCATACGATCCAGCAATCCCACTCCTTGGAATATATCCTACAGAATAAGAGCCATCACACAGATATATGCACACCCATGTTCATTGCAGCAGTATTCATGACAGCAAAAAGGTGCAGACAACCTAGGTGCCTATCAGGGGATGAATGGATAAACAAATTATGGTATATTCACACAATGGAATACTATGAAACAATAAAGAACAACGATGAAGCTGTGAAACATCTTATAACGTGGAGGACTCTGGAAGGCATTACGCTGAGTGAATTTAGTCAGTCGCAAAAGGACAAATATTGTATAAGACCACTGTTATAAGAATTCAAAAAAAGGTTTAAACACAGAAGAAAACATTCTTTGATGGTTATGAGGGTGGGGAGGGAGGGAGATGGTATTCACTAACTTGATAGTAGACAAGAATTATCATAGGTGAAGGGAAGGACAGCACACACTACAGGGCAAGTCAGCACATCCAGACTAAAGCAAAGCTAAGAAGTTTGCTGAATACAACCAAACACTTCGAGGGACAGAGCAGCAGGGGCAGGGGTCTGGGACCATGGTTTCAGGGGACATCTAGGTTAATTGGCACAACAAAATTTTTTAAGAAAACGTTCTGCAATCCATTTTGGTGAGTGGCGTCTGGGTCTTAAAAGCTAGTGAGCGGCCATCTAAGATGCATCAATTGGTCCAATCCACCTGGAGCAAAGGAGAATGAAGAACACCAAAGACACAAGGAAAATAGTAGTCCAAGAGACAGAAAGGGCCACATAAACCAGACTCCATCAGCCTGAGACCAGAGGAACTAAATGGTGCCTGGCTACCACCAATGACCGCCCTGACAGGGAACACAACAGAGAGTCCCTGATGGAGCAGGAGAAAAGTGGGGTGCAGAACTCAAATTCTAGTGAAAAGACCAGACTTAATGGTTTGACTGAGACTGTAGATACCCTGGAAAAGATGCCCCTTGGACTCTCTCTTAGCCCAGAACTAAAACCATTCCCGAGGCCAACTCTTCAAAGATTAGACTGGACTATGGGACATAAAATGATACTCATGAAGAGTGTGTTTCTTAGCTCAAGTAGATACATGAGACTAAATGGGCAGCTCCTGTCTGGAGGCAAGGTAAGAAGGCAGAGAGTGTCAGGAGCTGGTTGAATGGACATGGAAAATCCGGGGTGGAAAGGAGGAATGTGCTGTCACAGTATAGGGAGAGCAACTAGGGTCACATAACAATGTACGTATACATTTTTGAATGAGAGACTAACTTGAATTGTAAACTTCCACTCAAAGCACAGTGAAAAAAAGAGAAAATTATTTAAAAACACACACACACACACACACACAATGAGATACCTTCTCTCCCTGGCATTACTGGTATGAATCAAAAAAACAGACAATAACGAATGTTGGAGAGGCTGTGGGGAGATTGGAACCCTTATGCACTGCTGGCGGGAATGTACAACGGTACAATCATTTTGGAAAACAATATGGCTCTTCCTTAGAAAGCTAGAAATAGAAGCACCGTAAGATTCAGCAAATCCACTCCTAGGAATATGTCCTAGGGAAATAAGAGCCATCACATGAATAGACATACGCACACCAAGGTTTACTGCAGTATTGTTCATAATGGCAAAAAGATGGATACAATCTAGATGCCCATCAGCAGATGAATGGATAAACAAACTATGGTGCATACACACAGTGGAGTAGTACGCAATGATAAAGAACAATAACGAATCTGTGAAGCATCTCATAACATGGATGAATCTGGCGGGCATTATGCTGAGTGAAATAAGTCAATCACAAAAGGACATATATTGTATGAGACCACTGCTTTAAAAACTCATGAAAGGGTTTACACACAAAAGAAACAATCTTTGATGGTTATGAGGGAGGGGAGGGGTGGGGATTAAAAAAAAAAAAAAAGACGTATCTTGTAGTACCTTTCCAAAAACACTTCTTTTTCATGTAACTGCTTCTATATTAGAATTATATCAGTATGAAAACGTAATTGACAAGTTTCAACCCCAGAATCTGTGGAAAAATATCAAATCCAGGCCTGAAGAAGACATACTCAAAGGTCATAGCTCTACATGAGACACAAAAGTTATAAAGAAATGTTCTCCTTATTCTCTCATCTCCAATAGAGTTAGAGAATATCAGGGACAGCAGACAAGGAAACACTCTGAGTCTTCAGAAATGTTATATCATCAGATGACAGCCACACAGAGAATCATCCTTGCCTATGTCATCTGCGCTTTGTACATTTCCATAGCACACCATTCTTACAGGCAAATAATCAATCAACAATCAATATTTATTGAATACCTAGCAAGAAATGCCAAAGGAGAACGTCAAGAATAATCCTTTGGTAGCTCTAACACTTTAACGTCAGTAGAGGATGGACACATTGTTTTTCTTCCTATCTCTTGTGCACTTGCAACACTAGCAAAAGCAAGTGTTCTTAGGGTTCTACCAATAAAAAATAAAGTAGTAATTGTTACAGTAACAGCAAGACATATTTACTACTTAAAGTGACCCACGTACCATAAGCAAGTGCTTTATAGGCTTTAAGTAATTTAATTTTCCTAACAATCTTGGGTGGTAGGTACCATTGTTTTTACCATCTTAGGGACGAAGGGATTTGGCACAGAGATTAAGATTATAAGTCTAGTAAGCAGCAAAATCATGATGTCTGGCTCCAATGCCTGTGCCCTTAACCACTCCCAGTGCTGCTCTAGGAAAACTATTTAAGTTCACAATAATAGAAGCAGAATCCTTTCTGAGGATCTATTACAGAGATCTCCAGAGAGTATACTAAAATGGCCCTGCAAAGTCTGTGTAGCAAAATCAAATTATACTTCCATATTGTTCTTTACCAGTAAACCAGTTGCCATTGAGTCAATCTGTCTTATGGCAATCCACGTGTGTCAGAGCAGAACTGTGCTTCATAGTTTTTAATGGCTGATTTTTCTGAGGTAGATCGCTAGGCCTTTCTTCCGAGATACCTCTGGGTGGACTCAAACCTCCAATCTTTCAGTTAGCAACCAAGCACATTAACTGTTTATACCACCCACAGACTCCTATTTATTGTTCTTTACATTATGCAAAATGGCCCTTCATTTTTGTAAAAAAATATACATTTGTGTATAGCTTTGCACCAAAATTTTATCCATGATTAATGTTAGGTTGTAGATTATGGATGGTTTTGTTTTCTTCCTCATCTCTTTTAATTGGTAAATTTTAAAATCAGGAGCATATGTTACTTTTGTGATCAGAAAGAAAAAAAAAAACAGTAAAGCAATTTTCATTTTGAGAAACAGAATCTGAAACAAATGAATTACCCGTTCTGCTTGGTGTCCGAAAGGTTGCGCTGCTTCTCTCCAGTGGCCCATCAGCAGGCTTCCCGTGGGAATATGGTCTGCCACAGCTGAGAAATATTGGAGCATATTCAAAGAAGAAAATATTCTCTTTTCAAAAAAAAATCATAGGCACACACGATGTATGTGTACATTAAGATAGATAATAATAATCAAATATTTCTACCTTCTATGATTTGTTACATGGAAAAACTTCATTTGTTTTATACATAGATTCTGATATGCAGTATTCTTTTTTTTTCTTTTTGGTGAGAGAATGATCAATGCTAAGGTCAGAAACTTCTTTTTACTCTTATCCTTCCCCTTCTACAGTCTAGGGCATATCTGAGGTGAAACTACTGGCAGAATTTTGTTACATTATTTAGAAAATATGGGATAGGCTGCTACCTACTTAAAATAGTGATTTTGGAGGAGTCAGCGTGTATTTGGCCAAAAATATCTTTCCCAATTGAATACCCTAAAAAACCAAAATCCAAACTCACTGCTGTCGAGTTGATTCCAACTCATAGTGACCCGATAGGACAGAGAAGAATTGCCCCATAGGGTTTCCAAGGAGCGGCTGGTGGATTAGAACTGCTGACCTTTTGGTTAGCAGCCGAGCTCTTAACTACTGTGTCACCAGGGCCCTACTTGAATACCCTAGTGCCAGATTAAAAGCCTCCTTATTAGATTTATTTCTTTGGGTTAAGACATTTTCTGTCCAAAGAGCCTCTAAAAAAAGTTAATAGATTAAATGGGGAATAATAACACATTAATTTTATTTTTCACCACAAAATTAAAATGAATTTATTTTTCAGAATGGTCAATCATCTGTTAAGACCCCAAGGGAATGATCAAAGGAGAGGTATATTTCAAGATTGCTTTGGATATTCTAGGTTGGTTGCATGTCCTTATACATTTACGAACTGATTTTTCTTAAGGTGCTAATGAATAAGTACTTTGTTAAGCAGTCTGTTCCAATCAGAAGTCTCTTGTAGGACTTGGAGAATGAATAAGATTGATAGCATAAGGTGCTGGGTGAAAACAAAACAAACCAAAGAGGCCAAGGAGGCATACAGCTGGCAGACAAGAAAAATGAAGGTACTTGAGAGGGGCAGAATGTTCCTTAACTGAGAAGGCTGGAGGATGTAGGACAACTTTGCTTTCTCAATAGTTTTGATTATTTCCTAAATTAAAAAGTAATCCCACAAAAGGCCAGGCAAGGTCGTAAACTTCCTTCTTTCTTATTTATCTTGTGTTGAGACCTCATAGTTAGATTTTAATTCTGCATTTTGCTGCTGGGTTCTTTCTTTCTGTCTAATATCACAAAGGATCTCAGAAGGTTTTTGTTTGTTATTTAATGACTGTGTACTCATTCTAAAATGATAAAAGATGAGTTAGAGTTTACTGTTTAGTATCTTAAGTGTCTCGTCATATTTTTCCCCCTGAATGGTGCTTGTATGTACAGTGGAGAGTAGATAGAGATAGGCATTTTTACAGAAAGAGAGTAAGTAAATTTAATTTTAAAGACTTCCAAGTAAGTGGAAAAGTATTACACACAAAATATTTCTAATTATGCAATCTCATCAGTTTGACTGAGGGTAAAAAAAAAAAAAAAAAAGATAAAATGACAGGACCAAAGTTGGGAAAAAAGTACGTGCAATTGATGGGCTTACATTCTCAGATTAAACTTGGTAGTCTCTAATAAATAGAGTTTATTGGTTTTAAGATTTTCATTGCAAGATAACATTTAAAAGGAACATTTAAATTAGTAGTTCAAATACACTAGCTTTTACGCCAAGAAAATAACTTGTTGCATAGACATTACAGCCGCCAAGAGACTAGGATTCAACGCCAAACCCATCGAGTTCAGCAGGGGAAACCACAATAATTAGTCGTGTGTTTCTGAAGCTCTCTGTGCCTACATGGGTGGTTGTCCTGAAGGCAATAATAAAACCTGGTTTGAATTATAGATTTATAAAGCCCAAACAAATAAAGCACACACTACTGGATTTATAAACATAACTGAACAAGTAGGCAGTGAAATGTCCTTGTTTTTCACTGAATCTTCTTTTATGAAAATCCACTACATTTTGTTCTGCTAAGAAGAAAAAAAAAAAACTATATTGAGAAAAGCTATGTGAGTGTAAATATTTTCTAAACATCTTTCTCCTTTCTTTAGGCTACTTATTTCCCACAAGTCTGGAGGCCTCAGTGGGAGTCTTCCTAGAAAAGCTAGAAGCAGATGTCCTTGATGCAGGTTCTTCTACGGGGTTTCATTTTGGCTCAGGATGTATACCACAAAACAGTATTTTTAAGTGTGTTCCATCAAACACTAGATTCATGGGCAATTATTGGGTGTTAGCCTAAAGAAATCGGTTCTGTGATCAAATAAATCCAGAAAACACTAGATGATACAAAATCCATAGGTGTCCTTTTAGTAGAACTTCTCAGAGCTTTTAATAAAGGGACGTGTGTTGTGAATCTCTAACAGGGGAATATGATATGTCTCCCATATATTTTACTACACAACACATATGTTGTGGGAGGGAAGGACAGGATTAACATATTCCACAGAATTATTTTTCAAAATAGCGTCAGATAGGGCAGTAGAATAACTTTTGGATCGTGCAATAACTCTTTTTCTGGCCCTCACCAAACAAACAAACAAAAATGATTTTCCTTTTTAAAATATTTGGAAAGAGAAAGAAAGCAAAAATAAAGATTATAAAATAAATAATATTCATTTAGCTTATAGAGTTCATAAACAACATGTCTGAAAACGAAACTTGTGAGGCTTAACCTCAGTTGCTAATTCTTAAAACTGAAGACGCTGACAAAATCTGAGTCTGTGAACTAATATATGATGCCAGAAGACCAACTTGTCACTAATTTAATCAAATATTTGCCCTCATTAACCTCAGAAAAGAAATATCATTTTATTCAAGGCACTTTCATGATGAAACTTAGTTTCAAAACACTCAACTCTTTCCTACTTTAAAACTATTATTAATGCTCTAAGATCAATTATTCAAGATGAAGTTGTTAGTGAAGAATAACCAAAATATATTAATTACTAAGAGGAGATATTTCTTTCTTAGTGACAATGTTGGCAAGATAAATACTCCTGTCATTCTAGGACACTTTGCAATTCTGTTTCAACATGATAGAGCAACCTGAGCAATTGCTTAACGCACTGAGAGGATGACTGGAGTCCGCCATAAGGAGCCACGTATTATTTGTACATTTTTTAAGTGTTTACATGTGAAACGCAAACAGATAAAATACGTTTACGATCAATATAAAATACTCCCTGGAGGGCAAGTGAAAACCATTCCATCAAAATATCAAATTATACAAAATTGGTATAATTTTAAAATTATATATTTTATGCATTCTCCATCAGAAAGTAGACCAAATATACCACTAATTATTTTGTATCCACTCCAAAGTTTGAGTTATGGACTCCACACTTTCTATTAATACCAAAAAACAATTAAGTCTCTATTAAAGCCTATTCAACAGAAGACACGGTATCCTATACTTTCTTGTCATCTTCTCTGGCAAACTTACACAGAGCTGTGTGGACTGGTGGTGAGTTTTCCTCTGCAGAAAACTACTGTAAACTCCACTTAACAATATAAAACCCTTACCTGCTACATATAACAGGTGTAGTCAGGATCTGAGGGGATAGGTCAGGGGCACTCTGAGTATAACATGTTAGGGCCCTGTGAGAACTTAGGCCTGGTTTGCCAGTTGTTTCTGCAGATTCTGGAAACTGCATGGTAGAAATTTTACTGATGGGGCTGCTGGCAGGAGTCCCTTGGATAGGTGAAGAACAGGGCGATGAGAGAGGTGAAATCTTAGCTAGGGCATCTGAGAAAAAAAGAGAGAGATTAAATCACTAAATAAAGTCTTTTGAAATGCAAAACTGTAACTCTTACACCTCACCTCAGACTCCAGTTGACTCAATAACAACCGTGTGCTCAGGGCACTTAGGCTGGTCTCCATGTGCCACCAGCTGGAGACAGAGTGTGTGGTTGGGGTGTCTTCACAGCATGAAATAGGAGTGATGAATCATCGGGAAAAAATTGGTGGCAATGTTGGCAAGTCCAATTAAAGCCCTGTCGTTCTTTTCCCATTTGTGTTTGCTCTTGCCATTTTGACATGGTGATAGTAGTTAACATTTTCTCATGTGTTTGCCTTCTCTTCAGTTATGAAGCCTTTTGGGCAGGAACAAGATCTGCTATGGTTTTAAGCACTAACCAGTATCTGGAGCAGAGGTCTGAAGGCATCAGACATGTAACAATATGTAAATAAGAAAATAAATTTTTGTGAGGTAATTAGCCATTCACATTTTCAGTGAAACAATACTTTGATCAAAATAGTTTCTGAAGAAAACATGAAAAAATGTACTGTAATCCATTTCAGATCAAAACAACACTCCTAAAACTACAATTTAAGGCATTTAAGATGGTAAATGTGGATATTTGTGTCAAACTGGCAGTTTTTACTCTAAGCTGTGAGAATTTTACAGGACACTGGCTTAGATTTCAAAACACTGATGTTGGAGTACATGGACGATGTCCTTTGAAGTTGCTCTCTCCCAAATATAGAGAAGGCAGCATATTCTTCAAATTCGAAAAAAGAGAGAAATAACTTCTGAACAACTAACTGCTTACTGTTTTTATGATTTTATGGCTGAGTAACCAACTTTAGGGCAAATGAAATGAAATCATTAAAAGTCATTCTGTTTCTCACTGCTCAGGGGAAATTTACAGCCAGAGACTTTTACATCATCAAATAATGCATGTGGCTAAGTGGCAGCTGGCTTAGAGCAGAGTTTGCTTCAAATGTCCACTCCCTTAAAAGTTTTATTTGTCACACCTGAAAGTTTTCTGGTCCACTGGAAGGAATATTAAGGTTGGTGAAGGGGTTTTGTAATTTTCTTTTTAAATTTCTTGTTGGCACTGTCATTTGTTTTATTTTGATTAAGTGGGGATAGTAGCAATCCCTTCCTAGACATTCTCTTATTTCTATTGTTGATTCCTGATCAACAGATCAACTCCCCTACCTTTTATACAACAAATGAAGCCACCTTAGACTCAGAGAGGTTAAATAATCTTCCCAGATGAACAATATTAGTAAGTGGAAGAATATGGAATAAGCCCAAATATTCTTAGTAAAATGTGGTTTATTACTTTTACTTTATTCAGTGACTACCCAAAGGGGAAGAAAAATCTATTACTTATTAGAAATCATTTGTGTTGCTTTTTATAATGACAATTATGGTATTTATGCAATTTCCATAGTTACTGTAAAGATTTAGTTATTTTACCAAAAATACTGAAAAACTTTCACATTACATAGTTTCAATCAGCTGTCTTCCAGACCAAAAGAAAAATAAGTTTACTAACGTATAGCTTTTCAGAATTTTTCTTAATTTTGTAAAATTAGAACAAGTCCACAAAAGCCAATGTATGACCTTGAGTATATCCCACCTGAATTTAGAGACCATCTCAAGAATAGATCTGATGCGTTGAACACTAATGACTGAAGACCAGAAGAAATGTGGAACGACATCAAGCACATCATACATGAAGAAAGCTAAAGGTCATTAAAAAGATAGGAAAGAAAGAAAAGACCTAAATGGATGTCAGAAGATTCTGAAACTTGCTCTTGAATGTTGAGTAGCTAAAGCAAAAGGAAGAAATGATGAAGTAAAAGAGCTGAACAGAAGATTTCAAAGGGCAGCTCGAGAAGACAAAGTAAAGTATTACAATGACATGTGCAAAGACCTGGAGTTAGAAAACCAAAAGGGAAGAACACGCTTGGCATTTCTCAAGCTAAAAGAACTGAAGAAAAAAATTCAAGCCTCGAGTTGCAATAGTGATGGTTCTATGGGCAAAATACTGAACGACACAGGAAGCACTGAAAGAAGATGCAAGGAATACAGAGTCACTGTAGCAAGAAGAACTGGTCGATAGTCAACCATTTCAGGAAGTAGCGTATGATCAGGAACCAATGGTACTGAAGGAAGAAGTCCAAGCTGCACTGAAGGCACTGGCAAAAAACAAGTCTCCAGGAATTGACAGAATACCATTGAGATGTTTCAATAAATGGATGCATTGTTGGAAGTGCTCACTCATGTATGTCAAGAAATTTAGAAGACAACTACCTGGTCAACCAGCTGGAAGAGATTTCACATTTATGCCTATTCCAAAGAAAGGTGATCCAACCAAATGTGGAAATTATCAAACAACATCATTAATATCACATGCAAGTAAAATGTTTCTGAAGATCATTCAAAAGTGGTTGCAGCAGTACAGTGACAAGGAACTGCCAGAAATTCAAGCCAGATTCAGAAAAGGATGCGGAATGAGGCATATCATTGTTGATGTCAGATGGCTCCTGGCTAAAAGGAGAGAACACCAGAAGGATGTTTACCTGTGTTTTACTGACTGTGCAAAGGCATTCAACTGTGTGGATCATAACAAACTATGGATAATGTTGTGAAGAATGGGAATTCCAGAACACTTACTTGTGCTCATGAGGAGCCTGTACATAGATCAAGAAGCTGTCATTTGTATAGAAGAAAGGGATACTGCATGGTTTAAAGTCAGGAAAGGTGTGCAAAATGGTTGTATCCTTTCACCATACTTATTCAATCTGTATGCTGACCAAATAATCCGAGAAACTGGACTGTATGAAGAAAAACGGGGCATCAGGATTGGAAGAAGACTCATTAACAATCTGTGATATACAGATGATACAACTTTCCTTGCTGAAAGTGAAGAGGACTTGAAGCACTTACTGATGAAGATCAAAGACCACAGCCTTCAGTATGGATTACACCTCAACATAAAGAAAACAAAAGTCCTCACAACTGGACCAATAAGCAACATTAAAACAAATGGAAAAGAAAATTGAAGTTGTCAAGCATTTCATTTTACTTGGATTCACAATCAGTGTCGATGGAAGCAGCACTCAGGAAATCAAATAACATATTGCATTAGGCAAATCCGCTGCAAAAGTTCTCTTTAAAGTGTTAAAAAGTAAAGGTGTCCCTTTAAGGACTAAGGTGCAAGCTACGGTGTTTTCAATATCCTCAAATGCGTGAGAAAGCTGGACAACGAATCATGAAGCTCGAAGAACTGACACTTTTGAAATTATGGTGATGGAGAAGAATATCGAATATACCGTGGACGGCCAAAAGAATGAACAAGTCTTGGAAGAAGTACAGCCAGAATGCTCCTTAGAAACGAGGATGGCGAGACTTCATCTCACATATTCTGGACATGTCATCAGGAGGAACCAGTCCCTGGAGAAGGCCATCATGCTTAGTAAAGTAGAGGGTCAGTGAAAACGAGGGAGGCCCTCAACGAGACTGATTGACACAGTGGCTGCAACAATGGGCTTAAGCATAACAATGATCATGAGGATGGCGCAGGACCCGGAGTGTTTCATTCTGCAGGAGCTGGAGTGTTTCATTCTGTTGTACGTGGGATTGTGGGATCGCTGTGAGTCGAAACTGACTGCAGATACCCAACAACAACAAATTTTAGCTCAGAGTTTCCCAACAATGCGTCATTGCGTGCAGTGAGTTTCAAGCGCGTTATGAAGTACTAATGGTTGTAAATTTAAAAAAGGAGAGGAAGAGGGAGAACGTGAGGGAGCAGAAGAAGAAAACGAGGAGGAGGAAGGGCAGGTAGGCCATGGCAATGTCTTAATCTTTGTGTCAAAAAAACAGAGACACTTTGGATGTGCATTGCTATAGACCATTCCTTCATCTTTTCTTATAGCAAATTGCAAATTTTTAGACAGTTTTCCACTGCCTTTTTTTTTTAAACGGAACTGTAGTTCAAAGCCTGTGGCAACACTATCCATTTCTGTCTTGACACAATATAGTTTTTGAAAGCAATTTCTAGGAACAGTGTTTTTTAGTTTGTTTTGTTTTGTTTTTCATTGCTAATTTTCAGCAGCTGCCACCTGATATCTTCAGAAAAATGCAATTTACCTTAAACACAAATTTAAAAATCCACTCAACCATTAGAGTTCTTGGAACGAACGGATTCACTAAACTTAAACAAATAAGTAGAATTTTAGACTCCAAACTTACTGCCTAGAACAAACCTTAAAATAAACCTTGCAACACAGGATAAGCTCTAGACCTCTGTAGTACTGTTAGTTTACATATTTTGATAACTTTTAACAAGTATGAATCTTCGCCACAACCCTGAGAAGCAAGGGTATTTGTTTTACTCTGTAGGTGAGAAGATAAAGGTATAAACATGAATTCATTTCTTCTAAAGCCAAACCACTATTTCTCAGTATGTACATTATCATAGTTTACCTAAAGTTTAAAAAAAGAATTAGGAATGCCAGAGGTAAAGATATACTTTGTATGGATACAAATTTATATATATATATTAGTTTTCAAATAGATAGAGAGATATAAATGCAGATAGTAAACAAACACTCTTTCTGCAAAGGTCTGACTACCAATAAATGATTTCAGACACAGAGGAAGGATACTCCAAGGAAATGGGAGGAACGGTCTCTTTGCAAGTCTTTCAAAAGGGGTTATTTTCTAAGATGTTTTAAGTGTAATCATGTCTAAATTTAGAGAGATGAACTACATGACCTTCTAAAGTCTCTTCCAACTTCATATTGCACACTCACACACATTTACACACATGCACACATGAGTGAAGAGATTCAGATAAACACGCATGCTCTCAAGTCTATTTATCTTCATTTATATTTGAGTAATTTTAAGAGATGCCAGGAAAAAGACATAGCTCATGAAATATAAACCTTTGCATGATTCAAACTGTCCTAACGTGAAGTATTCAAAAATAGAAAAATGTAAAATGTAACTGCAAAAAAGTCTAAAATATCAACTCCTTTGAGGAACTCAGTCTTTAATTCCTTGTTCTTGGGAGCATGAGAAAATGTGTGTCAAGACACGAGGAATTTTGGGCAATCAAAGGGAGAAGATAAACAATACTGGAGGGAAATGATTTAAGTGAATCCATCTGTTTTAAGCTGGAATACTCTCTCAGTTTAATTTTCATTGAACAAGAAAGGAACCAGCATGTCTGATAAATAAATGCCTCTTTTCCATGACCACAGGAAAATGATCAGCATTAATATTTTCCCAAAACTCAAAATGTATCTCGAGATACATTTAAAAAGACGATGTACATTTAAAGAGAATGACCAAAAAAAAATCACAATATTGTAATTAAAGTTCTCTCTCAGTTCAAATTTTCTATGGAAAAAACTTAATCTGTTACAAGTAGACATCTGTAATCATTGTAATAGCTGACTCAAACTTGTAAGGATCCAGGAAGGGGCTACTGCTAATGCGGTAACTATGAATTAGAGGATTTTTAAAAGCAGAATAACATAATGGTAGCTTCATATTATTAATAACTCAAATATTAGAAAAGCAAGATTGAAAATGCATATTATATTTAAATTGCCTGTTTTTATGCTTCAGTCAGAGGACTCTTATGTGATTTCATCTATTTATTTTATATGAGTAGCTTCATAGTAAACGTAGCCCCCGACTTTGACGTATTCGAGTTACAATTAACCGTATTTACACCATCCACTTCTTTCTGTATGTCTTATCGTTAGTAATACGTACTATATACAGTGTTGCAGTGTGTAATTTGCTGATGTTATCCTTCTCAGATGTTCACTCTCACGTGTTTAATTTTATAATTTACTGTTCAAAACACTGCCACATAGATTTAGTTTTCTAAACTTAATCAGCGGCTTCAGTTGCTTGAAAACATGGACCCAACGCTGATAGCTTTGCTAAAGTCGATAGGCAGATTCGGCAAGCAGTGAGATGTTATTGTGAAATAAATGGAGAAAAAAGAACATGACCGTACAGACAACTCTCACTCATTTTCTGACTAGAAACGCCATCCCCATTCCCAGGGATAATCCAGATGATCCAGAACCTTCCACAAGTGGACTTATTACTGCAATGGACAAAATGCCAACATCATCCAATTCTTCATCCTAAGAGTCAATTTTTATAATTTGTGCATTTTTTTATGTATGTTGTGTGTATTAAAATAGATCTGTGAGTTTATATTTAATGCTTCCAACACCCAAAGACAAATAAGGATCAAATTTTAATGAGACTGATAATAAACAGCATTAACAGTAAAAACTAATTAAAAAAAAATGAGGTATTTGACTTACATCAGAACCGACTTATGTTAGAACTGACTTAATGATGGAGTCATTGGAACGGAACCCCATCGTAAACTGGGGAATTGACTGTGTTTCAGTTACTTAAAATTAATGCTGATTAAAGCTAGAGGACACACTATTTACTTGATCTGTGCAAAGAACAGATTTCATTAGTTTCCTCTGAAAACAGGTCAATTACCTTCTGGTTTTTCTATTATTTACTTTCTGCTTGCTTCCTCCCACCTCTTTTGCCTATTGATTCTTACATTCCTTGTCAGATTCTTTTCACACTTTATTTGATTCCATTTGCTTATACTTATTGCCATATAAAGGGGCTTTTCCCAGCCCCTTTCCACATAGTTTATTGAAAACTAGGGGGCATCATAGTCAATCACATCAAATACAGCACCCCTACTTAGCTAAATTAACCCAAGCATACCATCAGTCCAGAGAAACAAGGTTTCAGATTATGAGTACCCACCTGACCAGGGGGAACTGTAATCTAATTTCAGTTCTCTGATTCTTGACGGGTGTTTTTACCCCTGTTGACATTGTTTAGTTGAATTCAGCATGCGTCAGGATAGAGTCATTTTATAAACATCCAGCTCTGCTATGACAGCAGTCTGAAGATGCCACCCTGCAAAATCCCCTCCAGAGTATCATGATGGAGATAACTTAATATACTTACAGCAAGAATGGAGGGAGACTTTTGCAATGCCTGTGCTTCTAATTTCTACCCTCTGCCTTTGTTGTAAGGAGCCCTGGTGGTGTAGTGGCTAAACACGCAGCTGCTGTCTGAAAGGTCAGTCATTTGAACCCACCAGCCACTCTGTGGGAGAAAGATGTGGCAGTCTGCTTCTGTAAAGATTTACATCCTCGGAAAGCCTATGGGGCCATTCTACTCTGTCCTATAGGGTCACTATGAGTCATAATCGTTCCAACGGCCATGGGTTTTGGTTTTTTAGCCCTTGTTGTACCTTCTGTGGATATCCCTTTCCTTTTTTATCCTTAGCCCTTTCTTCTTGGATGCAGTAATATGAATTAGGAAGTAGGGTACAAGGAACATGAGGCTGTGCCATCATTTGCTCTGTTATTTCCAGCGTCTGCCCTAAATGTAAGGAGCCCTGGCAGTAGAGTGGTTAAAAGCTTGGCTGCTATTTGAAAGGTTCATGGTTTGAATCCACCAGCCGTTCCATGGGAGAAAGATGTGGCAGTCTGCCTCTGTAAAGATTTACAGCCTTGCAAACCCTATGGGGCAGGTCTACTCTGTCCCGTAGGGTCGCTATGAGTCGGAATCAACTCAACGGCAATGGGGTTAGTCCTAAACATAATTTTTAGATTCTTTATTTTTTCTTATTTAAAAATCTTTAAATGGATGTCATCAACATATATAACTCTATCATGTTGATAATTCAATAGTTTTTATTATCTAGGTAAGAAATGGGAAGAAAGAAAACCAAATCCTTCCATTATCTCGTACTCAGTCAAGGACATAACCAAAATATCCTAATTTTAAAGTATCTTAATCTTTCCTGCTCAATTGTTTTCTACTTTGAAGTCATTATCATGAAAGAAAGAATTCAGTATTGTGTGACCTGCAGTAAGTTACTTAACCTTTCTTCGTCTCAGATTCCTCATCTGAATCTTTCTGAGCTAGACAAGAACTTAAAATACCTAAATTTTTATTGTATCCCTTGAGTTACATATTAACTTTCGATTTTAATTGTCCTTAGGAAAAAATCTTCTTGAAAACTACCCACAAATCTGAAAATATTACTACTTATGCATAAATGTTTATTTGGATTGACCCCTGGTTTTCAAATTTATTTGTTCACCATTTTTGTTAGAACTCTGACTTTTTCTTTGATAACATTTTTATTCTTTCTAGAATACAACCATCATAAATTCCTTTAGTGAAGATTTAGTAGGTAGTAAAGTTCTGACTTATCTGAAAATGTCTTTAGTTTACTCCTATTCTTATGAGATAGATATGCCAGATAAACAATTTTGTGTTGACTATTATACTTGTAACACCCTCAGAACTTTAAAGAAAACATTTTACTGTATTCTGGTTTCCTTTATTTCTGAAAATTCTGTTCTCAGACTGACTATCTTTTCTAAAAAGGTCATTTATCTTTTCTCTGGCTGACATTAAGAATTTCTTTGTCTTTGGTGTTGTGCAGCTTCACTATTTGGTGTCTAGGTATGCATTTCTTAGCATTTACCCTGCTTCTCCTCAAAGATTTCATGTCCTCCAGTCTCTACTAATACTCTGATTATGTACGTTAGACTTTCTAATTCCTTCTTCCATATCTTTTAAGATAGATTTTATTTTCCAATTTCCTATCTATGTTGCATTCTTGGTAATTTCTTTACATTCTCCTCCTCCCAGTTTACTAATCCTCCCTTCAGTTGTATATTAGGCCATTTAGCCTATTACAGTTCCTTGATTACATTTCCAAAAGTTATATTTAGCTGTTCTGCAATTATGCCTTCTCTCATTGCTGTTAATTTTTGTGATCTCATATTTTTCTTTAAATATTTAATAATGAACTTATAATTTAAATAGTTTAGAATTTAAATACCTCAATCATTTTAGAGATCTGAAAGGACTTTTTCGTTTGTTGACTCTAACTCATACTTCCTTGTGTGTTTACTGGTCTTGGTTGTAAGCTCCAATTTGTTTATCTTGATCTATGGAAATCGTGTGGCTCCTAACAGGTGATGCACTTCACACTTTCCACCTGCACATTTTTCTGCAGGGAGTCAACGGGTCCTATTGATCTGGGACCACTTTAGTGCCCTTCAAGAGTTATAGGTTTAACACGGAATGCTTAAGTTCAGTTCCTCCACCTTGCTGGAGTCACAGATTAGTCTACTTACACGAATAGTGTCACTAGGGTTGGTGTCACCCAGTGTGGTAACTCATGATGTCACTTCCCCCTTGGAACACCTCCCGTACCAGACCATACAGAACCCTTAATAATGATTTTTGTACTAACATCACTCGTAAATCGTAATTCCCGTCTCTCCTTCTTTTCCTTTAATTACCAATTCATTCTCAAAAAAGTTATTGATACAGGTTCACAAATACTAATTACCACAATATTGTATCTAAAACACCTGAAAATTCGACAAAATCAGTGACTATAAAAACACTGGCAGCAATGAAAACAACAGGACGTGCTCATAGAGCATGCACATGAAACCACATGATTTTGAAGTGTCATTGTAATTGGGTAATAATGACAGCTCTGACCACAGTATATTAGAAGGTTCACAAAGTAAATTAGCATGGAGTTTTAGCCTTGTAGGTATATCGATCCACATAAGCTGGGCTTACGAAAAATGTTTTTGTTGTTCTAACTACCCAAACCAAAACAACCCGTGGCCATTGAGTGGATTCCGACTCATAGAGACCCTATAGGACAGAGAAGAACTGCCCCATAGGTTTTCCAAGGAGCGGTTGGTAGATTCGAACTGTTGACCTTTTGGTTAGCAGTTGAGCTCTTTAACCACTGTACCACCAGGGACCCATAACTAATTACAGGGACATTTTTACAGACAGCTATTTTAGTGTCACGTCCCCTGACAGTGTTACTTGGTGAGGTCCACATCCTCCGCACCCACCTAGTGATGCCACTGTCTTACACAATAACAACAGTATTTGTCCTCGGGGCAACCCGGATTTAAGTATTTGCTTACATTCTCCTGTTCCTAGCCCTGATGAAAGCTCAGTTCTATTTCGCAGGTTACCAATGACTTCTAAATTATAAAATTTAAAGAGCATTTCTAAAAAATAAATAGGACAGGATCAGCTATTGGAGGGAAAAATAGATCACTTTTAATGATTTATTTCAATGCTGTAAATCCAATAAAATTGTACTTTTTGGAGAAAGTGTCTTTCCTATACCGAACAGTGGAGATTTAAGCCAAGTAGGTGATGGTTTCAAGAAATAGCTATCCCATATAAAGTGGGTAATCAAAGGGAAAATAAAGCACTAAAGTTTCTTTTTTAAGAAATAACACCAATAGGAATGCATCCCTAAGTTGGTCCTCCTAAAATTAAAAGTTTATATCTCAAGATAGGCTCTTGAAATATCAGTGGAATGTGAATACTATTTCTATAACCATCTTATAAACACTGCCATTTTGAGAAATTCTGCTTCTGGCAATGATGGAGTAGTTTATAGCAGACCAATGCTGCTTTGAGAACAACTAGAAAAGCTGGGTTAAAAAAAAAAAATCTATTTAGACAAGGCAATCCATATTGAGGGGCCAGGTTCCCAGAGAGAAGAAAATCTGAGAAGGGTGAGCCAAAATCCTGCAACCAGTTCTCTTCAGAGCATTATTTACTACTGCTTGTTGGCATGAGCAAGAGGCTGAGAATACAAGCAGAGGGATGCAGTTAAGGGAAAGGTAAGCCAGCAGAGCTTTTAGCAGTACCGTGGGGCTGATGACACAAAAATTAAGAGTTTGGGGTTTCAGTGGCCACAAGAATTTGAATGTCCAACATCTCCGATAAGGCAGACAATTTTTCCCTTGAGCTACCTGATGAATTCTTAAGTTGCTAAGGAAGATTAAGAAGCTAAGAAGGACCCACTGCCTTTACGTTTATTCCAACTCACAGCGGTCCCGGATGACAGAGTAGAACTGCCTCACTGGGTTTCCAAGGCTGTAAATCTCTGGAAGGAGACTGATGCATCTTTCTCCTGCGAAGCGACTGGTGGGCTTGAACCACCGACCTTTCGGTTAGCGGCCAAGCACTTTAACCACTGTACCACCAGGACTCCTTAGATAAGCAGGAGGTTACTGAAAATCTCAGCAGAGTTTTCTGTATTGCTGAAAAAAATCTAATCAAAACAAAACAAGCAAAAACAAAAATAGTGAGCTTGGAACACTACAAGAAGGAGAGTTCCTAGTAAATACCCCAGGCCCTCAGTTGGGACTCTCTAGGAATGGGGACAATACAGAGATGGATAGAATCTTTCAAAAACTGGAGTCCAGTCTTGAGTCACCACAAACTCTGCTTGATTGAGGTAATCTTTCCTCAAATCATTTCATTCTTCTACCTAAAACCTTATTGTTCTTAACTGATAGCCAAACGCCTTATCATTCCTAAACGTGTCCTGTACCATCTGGTTTCTGTCTATGTATCTGTTTTAATTTCCCAGTACTCTTCCCTTTCTGCTTGCTACCTTTTCCAGCCATGTGGAGTCTTAAGTTCTTTGAGCTCCCTCAACATTTCCTCTTGTTTCTCTTTTCTTCTCTTTCATCATTTGGAAGTTTTCTCTCACTTCCTTATCACAGTGCTTAACATACTGCACAGTAATAGCTCTGACTTGTCTACATTCTCAACTAGAATATAAATTCTGAAGGAACTGAATCTGTCTTAATCACTGCTATATCCCTGAACCTAGTTCAGTGTCCGAGACAATAAACATTCCCCAAATATTTGTTGAGTAAATGAAGCTTGCAGCAAGGGAGATGCCTCTGCTTAGGAGTATAAATGGTGTATTATTCCCAACCTGGAAATTTCCATGCAGTTCAGATACCAAACCCTGGATGGGAAAACTCACATCAAAATTTTAGTATTTGCACCTATCTCCAAGGGAAAAAAAACTTACCCACCATATTTTTAGAGTCTTTTGGTTACTGACTTGTAGGCTTTTACAAAAAGCTCTCAAAGACTCTGAATTATATTTTCTTTAAATACCTTTTCCTTTCAGCATGTACATATTTTGGGGGAATGGGTGACATAAAGTAAGGATTTCTTTAAAAAAACTTATAATAGGTATTGTAAGTGAAGCATTTCCTTGAACTCATATACGTAAATACCATACTTCTGAAAAATAACTTTAAAAGACTTTAAAAATAAAATTGAAATTTTATAAGTATATTACTAGCTTTTTTATTAAAAGTGATGCTTCTGGAGATTATCAGCAATGGTGACATTGATTTCCCATATCCAGTAAGTTCAAGATAGGAAGTCTAGTACAGCCACCTTGAGAGAATATGCATTTATTTCAGCACATAGGCTTCGCTCACTTCTTGTCTGCATACCCAGCGAGGAGGAAGGCTTACCCCAATGAGTTGCTCACCTGTTCGATTGTGCTTTTTAGCCTTCACGTGATTAGCTGCAGAAACAGCATAGGAAGATGAGAAGGATCTGCTTTTGGTGAGGGTCATCATCACTGGGTTATTCCAAGAATCAGGACTAACAGCACTGTAGAAACAGAAAAGTGATATAAAGAAAAATGAGGAAAAGTATCCATCAATTGTTGGGGCAAATATTGCCAGAACCCAACTATTACTTCCATAACAGATATACCATTCTGAATATTGGTTTGGGCTCAGTGGAAAAACCACTTTATTTCCAAATGACAAAATAGGTTTTCTAAGCTCAATCTCTGTTGTAGGGATACTACAGTTACTCATCAAGTATACTGGCTTAACAAAAGACGAAAGATAATTTTCCTATTTATCCAATTCATAGGAATCAAACAAGTCAAACTTTGTACAAACTAACTTTCACCTTCTGCTTATATAATCATACTAAACCGAATATCCATTGCTCTCTAGTCAATTCTGACTCATAACAACCCTATGGGACAGAGTAGAACTGCCCCATAGGGTATCCAAGGAGCGGCTGGTGATTCAAACTGCTGACCTTTGGGTTAGCAGCCAAGCTATTAACCACCGCACCACCAGGGCTCCTATATAATCATGTTTCTCATAAAAAAATTCTTAAAAAAAAAAATCTTGCAGATTAACTGGTTAAGATGCAGAGTTTATATCGAGTTATGAATATTGTGAAGCTTCCTTTGCTGTTCTCTTTATCAACTATTCTTGGGATATCTAAGTTTAAAAATTAAATGCTTAAAAAATCATTCAGTGATAACGTGTTTTACAGAATTTCCTTGGGAAGGAAAAGGTTAGCAGCAGGCCTTTAACCTGTTATTTCTCTTTATTGGAGATAATCTGGAAAACAAGGAATGACCCAGCCAAATCCCCTTATAAACATGCTAATGATGGACCTTTCTTTTAATTTTCAGAGATGGTTTTTATTAGGAGAAACGTAATATAGAGTCAATACTTTTAGTAGGATGCACCTAATCTGTTCAGATTGATTATGGTAAGTAAACTTGGAATTAATAGATTTATGGGGGAAGGAGGCTCAAACTGGAGAATATTATACAAGTAATTAATGGGCTATAGACTTTTTTTTTTTTTTTTTTTTTTTGGTTTTAGACTTTAAAGATGTCTCAAACCATAATTTCTGTGCATGTATTACTGAAAACCTTACATGCTAAATCTAAAATAGAATCATCCTAATGCAGAAGAGAATCGTATTTAAGGAGCTGTGTTGATGATCTTGAACTGTTCCAAGGGAAAAATGCTTGCTCTGTATTTTGCTATCAACTGTGTCCTTTGAATCTTAGGTAAATTTGGTACTGGCTAAAATCTATAATTTGCATGGGCCTAATTTGACAATTTGACCGTTTGACCATTTTCCAATTTTAGATTGGCACTGTAAACAGGGTATAGCTGGTCTGTCTGAGTGGCTTATTGTAAATAAATCTGAAATTGATTGAACTATGGTGCCATGAATGTCTGGAGAATGTCCTGTAAGCTGTATAATCAATGGGGTATAAGTTGGAAATATTTCATAACCAAAATGCCTCCCTCTGTGGAAGCAACATTATGCATGCATTGTTTTAAATCCTGCATGTTAAATACAAACCAGAACACGTCCTATGGTGGAGGAAAAGGACTTCTAGAAAACTGCATCAACAATTCTGACCTCTCAAGGGCAAGAACACTGAGCCTGTGCCTTGCTATTGCCTGTATTCCTTGGTTATTATTAAATATAGCACTGCATAAGTTTTGAGACTTATTAGACACTCTGTGTTAAGTCTGATTTGACACGCTAATCCCTAGCGTTATCTCATTTTTTCATCTTTTAATTTGCAGGGATATTTTTCTTCAACTATAGACAAAAACGTTTAGAAACATCATACTTACAATAAATGTTTCCAGGATATATCATAAAAGAGACATTTGAAATGTGGAATGACTCCAAACCAAAACACCAAACCCATTGCTGTCGAGTCGATTCTGACTCACAGCAACCCTATAGAGCAGAACTGCCCCACATGGTTTCCAAGGAGAGCCTGGTGGATTCAAACTGCCGACCTTTTGGTTAGCAGCTGTTGCTGTTAACCACTACACCACGACTCCAGCAATTATCAACTACAATTAAGAAAAGCATACATTATACAACCAATAGGTGATTGCTTTTCTATATAAACTTTTTAAAGACAAGATCTTAATATTAACTGGATTTATTTTTCAATATCTCAAAAAGATTATATTATATATAAAAATTATCCACTACTATTTAGTTTTTCAAATAAAAACATTTCAAATGTGCTAATTTTGAAGAGTTTTATAAACTGCAATAGTGAAGTACCTTTACTGTATGGGGATTTAATGAATTTCAAGATAAATAAAATTCTAGCCACATCAATCTCATTCTTAATATCGTGCTTATACAATAATACATTATATTCTGCAAACACTTACAAATATATTGCTTCGTGTGATCCTCACCATATTTTTCAGTTTTGTATTGACCCACACTTCCTGATTCTTGAATATGTAATAATTTGGATTTTGGAGAGGAAAATAACTTGGGGAAACCTTTATTGGCTTCCTCATGTGGGCACAGCAGAAGAAAATTGTCCCTGTGCCTGTTGTGGAGATCTCAGTCCTCCTCCCTAAAAAGTGGATTGTATAGTCTTATTTCTACCCATAACAACTTCATCCTGGGTCTTAAAGTCTTATCATACCCTGACAGTGTCTTTTCTGCCTACTATGCAGATAAGCGGGCAGTTCCAAGACATACTTGGAATTATTTAGGGTATGATTTATTTCAGTACTTTCTGTTTCTTCCAAGTCTACTTTCTTTAAAGCACCTACTTGTATTCTTCAATCTAATTTGCCTCCCAATTATGCCAGTTATGTCCTCTTTCTCCTAGCAATTCCTTGTGCAACGGGTAAGTGCAAGTGGGCGTGGAGGTTCAGGCAGGCTAAGGACTTGCTTTTCAGGACCCACATCTGCGAGTGGTAGGGCCAAGATCCTTCTGGTTCTCAGTCCAGCGTCCTTTCTACCAGGCTGTGTTTATAATTATCCAGGAACATATTATCTAGCTATATAACTAAAGGGATACAAGCTGTAGACTCTAATGTTTACTTTCAATTCTCGTTCTCCTTTTGATCGCTTCAGTCCCCAAAAAGCCTAAACAAAAGGATAGATACAGAAGGCAAGAAAGAAAACGTTCAAGGGCTAAAAAGTTAAAATCAATTTTGAAATCGATCAGTTTTGGCAATAGGCTTCCTGAGAGCATTTTAACTTTGATTCATAATCATGGCTGAAGATTATCTGTGGCTATCTATCCTTCACTGTTATCACCCCACTGCAAAGAATGAGCCAACCAGAACTCACTGTAGGTAATGGTGGTACTATTGCTACATACTTATATATGACTTTCCCTTACAGAGTTCAAATTCTGTTCAGAATGAATTTCGTTTCTTCATAATGATTAAAAAGTTGTATTACTCTCAGATTTTCTATCGGGAGTTTTTTACAAGACAGCGAAATTAAGGAATAGGAAGTTAGATAGCGGGAAAATGTATACACAGGAAGGATATCTATGAATATTTTAGGAGCAATATATTGAGTGAGATCACACGCTATCCCTCATCTCTTTTGAATTTATCTGAGACAGAGTATTAATTTCATAAGCAGAATGACAGGATCCTTAGGGGTTAAGCTCATAAAAGTTCTTAAGACCCTATTCCTCTCCAGGACTTCAAGCACAGGCCCCAATCTGAAAAGAGGAGCAGGAGAACATGAGATTTGACCAGACGTAACAAAGAAAAATAGAAAGAAAGAAGACACTTGACAATACCTGAATAGACTTTTGGTCGAGCCATGCTATAGGAAGAAAACCACAGAACATTAACTCTACTATGCCAGGGAATTTGGTAAGGTGCATTACTAAAATACGCAGCCTGTTAAATACTATACTGTACACTAAGAACAGAATCCATGTTCTTAAGGAGCACATATCTAACAATAATTCTGCTGGCCGCCTTCTACCAGTGTTTGCTGCTTATAAAAACTGACAATGGAAAATATTTTCCAGGAAAATATCACTGATGATGCAATTTCAAATTTTAGGACATGTTTGTGAAACAGGTTAAATCCTCCCATGTGGTGTTTAGATGCATTACAAATGTCCAGGTAATGAGACGGCATGTAATTACAAGAATCATTCTAGTTTGCATCTGGCTCTACAGGTGTGTTAGAACATAAACGTCAACATGGAAGAAACTAATTAAACATCAAGGAAGCATTAAAAATTATCAGTTTTATGCTTTGATAGATTTCCATTTCTCTGCCAGTCTCAGCATGGTGTGTATTTATACTCAGGGCCAAGATCAGGAGAAAATCATTTCTGATATTGCCATCATGTGGTTCACCCCAAAGATGTGGATATTTTTCAGTTATTAGGTCGTTAATGAAACTGTGGTATACGTTTCAAAGCTAGAATATAGAAGTGTTCTCAAAATGAATGAATCCACGTAAATATGCTGTTTTTTTTTTTTCTAAATAGAATAATACCACACACAAGAACTCTCTACTAAAAGTATTTCTTTCATTAAATGTTTTCTTCAAAATTCTTTCCATAGCTAAACATTATCTGTTCTTTAGTTTTGGTAATTCTGGCTTTCTATTCACTTTGTAACATTGGAATTTATATACTAAATAAAGTTAAATTACCAATTGTTTGAACATGTCTAGGTGACTTTAGGAAGATAATCTACTTTTTGATCTGCACTTTTGCCTTTGGGATAATGCTAGGGCAGCTTCCCTAGTGGGCTGGGGGAATCTAAGTCAATCGTTAGTATCAGGTTGGATGCCTGTAATTTAAAGTTCTCAGTGTGGGGCTCTGTCCTATAATCTAGGTAAAAATCTAGCATGCCTTTATTCTGGACTCAGTGTTCCTTATCCAAGATCAAATCACTCTATCTACTTACATTTAGGGACACACAACAAAAAAGTCTAATTATGATGTTAAATCCTTATCCATAAACCTAAAAACTGTTGCCATTCAGTCAATTCTGACTCACAGTGACCCTATAGGACAGGGTAGAACTGCACCCTAGGGTTTCCAAGGAGCAGCTGGTGGATTTGAACTGCTGACCTTTTGGTTAGCAGCTGTAGCTCTTAACCACTGTGCCACCTGGGCTCCTAATCCCTATACCACTCTACATTTAAATGACACACATTTTCCATTCCTAAACCTGACTGCTAACTAAATTTTCATATTTCTCCCCTGTAACTTATAAATCCTTTTTGGTTAAGTAACTTCTCTAAGAGACATGAAATCAACAGGAGCGTTGTCTCACCTGGATAAAGGTGCTTCATGCAGTTTGATGCTTGCGCTACGGTCTCTCCGAACTGGTGCAGGCTCCAAGGTGGGTAGACCTGTGGCTGAGGTGGTGGTTGTCCAAGTAGATGAAACTCTCCTCAACAATCCTGGGGGCAAACTCCTTCTCAGGCGCTAGGAAGAAGGAGTGTTGATTTTATTATCAACCATATTTTATACTACTAACTTCTATGTAATATAGTGGAAGGACCTGGGTTTTTAATTAAAAGTGAATATTATTAAGTTATATTGGTTGAATATAGCCAATCTAAAATTAATTTGGATACTCAGAAATTCACTAAAAGACTCTCTGGACAAAAAGGATGACTATTAAAAATAAATCATGGTGTAGTCTCTGTTTCAATGCTTATACAAATATGGGATTATAGGAATGATAGTCAATTACCTGTGGTATAATTTTACAGTCATATTAGTTCAATAGGATTTACCCACTTACATACATATATTATGCTAATTATCATACACAGAAATTTTTCTCAGAAGTCACTTGTTTGGGAGTTTGATAAATTTACATTATTTGTACAATAGACTATATACCCAAGTGTTTATTGATTATATTTATTTACAAATAATAGGAACGAAGTGTAAGAGTATAACTCTTTTACAAAATGCCCCACCTTTCTTGTGGTAAACATGACTTAAAGACATCAGGGATATGAGTAATATAATCAGTACCAACTCCACTTAATATAAAATTTTGCTCACTTATCTGCTCTCCCTTCTTTTTATTATTTCTTCTCCCACCATATCCTAAGCAGGATCTGTGATATCATCAGTACAGAGAGAAGATTCTGGGCTCCAAAAGACAAGCGACAGCACTCTAAAGTGGGTCTTAACCTTAAAAATTAAAATGAAGTTGTCGTAGTTATCTAGTGCTGCTGTAGTAGAAATACCACAAGTGGATGGCTTTAACAAAGAGAAATTTATTCTCTCACAGTCTAGGAGGCTAGAAGTCCAAATTCAGGGTGTCAGCTCCAGGGGAAGGCTATCTGTCTCTGTCAGTTCTAGCGAAGGTCCTCATCATCAATCTTGTCCTGGACTAGGAGTTTCTCAGTGCAGAGATCCCGGGTCCAAAGAACATGCTCTTCTCCTGGCACTACTTTCTTGATGGTATGAGGTCCTCCTGTCTCTGTGCTAGATTTTCTCTTTTATATCTCAGAAGAGAATGACTTAAGACCCAACCTAACGTAGATTGAGTCCTGCCTCATTAACATAACTGTCTTTAATCCTACCTCATTAACATCATAGAGATAGGATTTACACCACATAGGAAAATCACATCAGATGACAAAATGGTGGACAGTCACACAGTACTGGGAATCATGGCCTAGCCAAGTTGACACATATTTTTAGGGAACACAGTTCAATCCATGACAGAAGGTCTTCTCCTAAAACCACATCAGCAATAGTCACAGCAGTTAGAACCTCAACTTACTTTTATTTGTGGCTAGTTTCTCCTAGTAGACCAACTATGCAGTCATAATTTCCAAAGACATATTCTCCTCTCCAGAAGATGGCAACAATTTTGAGAAGTGAGGTATATGCCATCTTGGGTTTCAAAAAGAGGCCTGATACTGAATGACTTCCTATATCTTTTACATATCTGAATATGCATCTCAGAAGGTAACTCAGAAGGAAGAGAAGTGATCAAGCACTGGAAAATACCAGCATTCCTGCCCTGAATTAGTCACTGACCTCGTGTGTGTTTTGAGATCTCAGAGGAATCACTTAATCACTTTCTCCATTTCTTACTGTCATATCATTAAAAAAAAGAGAATGGTTACTGTCGAGTTGATTCTGACTCATAGTGACCCTACTGGACAGAGTAAAACTATAGGACAGAGTAGGACAGAGCCATTGCCTTGTATTCAGAGTGGCTGGTGGATTCGAACTGCCCATCTTTTAGCTAGCAGCCTTAACTCCTAACTACTGCGCCACTAAGGCTCCATGTCATAACTTTTTCAGAGAATCTGATGCTAGAAGGGAACTATGTAAATAACTACTTGACAGTGTTGCTAGGATCTTATTACTGGGTCAAGAGACTCACAATAGCAAGAGCCCAGATGTTACTGATTGACCACCAGCTCAAAAAGACAATGGCTTGTCTACTAAATAAATAACAGTACAGGATGCATCAGAGGCCACTTAAATCCTGATTTTTTTTTTTGAAGTCTTTAATATAACTTGTTTTCTACTAATAAACGAGGTCTGAACTGGGCACAGTTGTCTATTGCCAGATTTGCCACCAGAGAATTTGAGCCTACACTGTACTTTTATAAAACTTGCATATCTTACATGTAAAAAGAAGAAATTGCACAAATCACTAAGGTCGACTTTCACTTCAAATATCAAAAATCAGCCAAAACTGTAATAATTAAAAGGCTCGTTAGTTTGGAAAATACATGAGCGTATGATGAAGAATATCATACTAAGAAATCAAAGAGCAAAGGAATCTTGAGTTACAGAGGGCAAGGGAAACAGAAACCAGCCTAGAATGGGAACAGGGGTGTTTTTTGTTTTATTTAATTTATTTACTGCCTATTTTTCACTGCTGCATTATTAGCACCTAGGACAAGGCCTGGCCCTTAGAAGAGACACAATAAAAATTTCTTGAAAGTTTGAATAGAACAGATAATGGGCATTTCTTTTTATAGAAAGTGATCAAGTATAAGGGCACACAAAGTCCTTATGTTTAGATTTTTACTACTTTTGTCACCACGATTAACCAATATGAATATGTAAATAGGTTTCGGGTGACAGGAAGAAGAGCTAGAAGACTATTGAAAGAAAAAGGTTAACCCTTTCAGGACTATGTCATTAATACGTACCTTGGGAATAGCCAGCTTGTCTTTTTCAGAGCTTTCTTCAGAATCAGAACAGGTATAGTTCTCACTGAAGGAAAGGACGGGGTTCACTCTGGGCTTGTGAATGGCCTGGAAGGTGAGCTGTGTGCTGAGCAGGTTGCTCACTGCCCTCA